>CM060966.1:137475722-138858222 GCA_030765045.1 Tenodera sinensis | reverse complement strand
AAGTGGAATACACAAATATTTACTGGCTAATATTTTATTTTATTTTGGAAATATTGAACTTGTTTTCCAGTAATCCAGTGCACTAGAAAGAGGAGATGACAAATCGTCGTTGATTTCTTCTTGGGAATTAACTGACAGTGAATCTTACAAACTATTATTTTCATGCAAGTTACTGTCATGAGCGTCGGCAGACGTTTTTTCAGGGATGGGGCACATGTTGGAGGTTTGCAATTAAACAATATTAATTTGTTATTCTGGTGCCAAAAACTGTAAAAGATGAGTTAAAGTATTTGTTGTGGATAAGCATATTTATGTTAAATAAAAACTATTCTTTGCATCAACATTAAAGTAATAGTCTAATAGTAATTGAATACACATTACATTTATTTTCCAAGGGGGTCGCGCTCCCACCCTTGTCCCTTCCCTTCCCCGTGGTTACTGTACAGGTACCATTTCTTGGGCAATTTCTTGGACTTTGAAGTAGGTGACATCTAAAATAAAATAAAGAAAAGTTTGTGGGGTTCAACCGATCATGCTATCTAGAGAGGAAAAGAGTGATTCAGACTCTATATAAAGCCAAGACCAGCAAGCATCCAGAAGACGTGGCTGCATATGCCACCCTCAGGAAGAAATAAAAACTCTCCTAAGATCTACCCGCACTAGCTACATAGAAGTAGAAACCGACAGGATGGTGGAGGAAGCAAGAGAAAATTCGTATAAAGCGCTGAAACCTCGGACGATTCTACAAGCCAGACAAATAGGCATAGACATCTGGGAAGAATACTTCACAGAACTCCTGAGTAAGAAGAGAGCCACAGAAGTTTACCCAACAAAAATCACAGATCCAAAAGGCCCCCTCCGCCCCTTCACGGAGGAAGAGATAAACGCTGCGATATCAAGACTAAAGAAAAGAAAAGCATGTGGTCCGGACGGCATTTTCAACGAACACATCAAGTTATCAGCCGAGATCCTACTTCCAACATTAATAGAACTGCTGAACCTTTGCTAGCGAGAGGGGAATATCCCAACATCGTAGAAAACCTCAACAATTAAGGTACTTTACAAAGGCAAAGGAGACCCAAGAGGCCCAAACCACTACAGAGGAGGGTTGCATTACAAAATAACAACATGAAATTGATGGCAAGAATCATCGCTCAAAGAATCGCCGAAGAAATAGGTAGCAAAATCCCTGAGGAACAATACAGCTTTAGAAAAGGAAGAAATACAACACAGGCCATCAAAAGCCTACTGGACGACTAAGAAAATGCTCTGCGTCTCCCACGAAGCAAATTCCATGCGACATTCATTGATTTCTCAAAAGCATTCAACAGACTAAACAGAAACAACATCTCGAAACTAGAATCCATAATCGATTTAAACAAGGACCAAACACGTCCATTATTATTCAACGTGGCCACTTATGAGTAGTAGAAGCTATTAAAGAAGTCGCTCCAGAAGTAAAGATCTACATCTCCGCCAGCGACATAGCAATGGGAAGTCATGATAGAATCGAACTACAAAACGCAGTATCCGCGCTGGGGAGATGAGCGGACAATAATGAACTACAAATAAATAAGGAGAAAACAGAAGATATGGTTTTTAGAAAAGGAGGCTAGACATCCCATGAGGACAAAATGTATCTGAAGAATGAGCCCCTGCAAACAACCAATCAAGTTAAATACCTCGGCGTAACCTTACAGACTACAACGAATTCATTCAGAATCCACATGAAACAAGGGCGCAACAGCAGTCACAAAAGCTATACATGACATCAGAGAACTGACAAAAATATCCCTGAAACCAGCGATGACACTCTTCGACACTATAACAATACCTATACTTACCTTTGGCCTAGAAGTGACATGGGGCAAACTCCGCACGAGTGATTTCCTCACCCTGGAGAAAGTAAAAGCCCACTTCTTGAAGGCAAAACTGGGAGTGTCGAAGCATACTCTATCGAGGTTAGTTTATCCGTTAGCGAGAGAGACCTTGATAGAAGACCTACGGACAAGACTCAACCTCACTGGGACTTCTAATTGGCAGAAGGCGCTAGACGAGAGAACTAGAAAACCAGAAGATATGGGAGCAAAATTCTTTATAAAGGAAGCCATGGTAACCGGACCTGGACTGGCACGAACCAGAAGCTTCGACACTTCACGACATCGATGGCGACACACAGATATCACCTCAAGATATGCAGGAACAGGGTTTTCCACGTACCGGACGACACCTGTTGTGTGAACTATGTCATGTATGTGACAGATAGCATGTCTTAACATGTACACATAGGCAGGAATCAGTGATAAACTTTTGTAAAAACTAGTAGCAACCAATCAATTGCACAACTCCTGCGCGCTATTATTAACATCAAGGTATCGCAAGTATCGAGGACCCATCTCTATTAAAAAGTAAATTATTCAAAGGCATCAGAACACAAACAGATGAGTATGCAATTAAGTGTTCAGGTAATCTTTTTTAATTTGGCATTACTTTTCAAAAATATTGATGGATATAATATTATTGTGATGCTTTCCCATTATCGCCACCATACATGGTTAAAAAATTAGGTTTACTCTAGAAAATCAAAATTTAACACAACTTATCGTTCAACTAATTTCAGCCGGGATGATTATAATTCAAACACCAAAATTGTATAATGTACAGTTTCAGAACTTGGCTTCTTTTAGACATCATAGAGAATGCAGGATGAAATGTACACGCTTTTCTCTTAAACAGGAACCAATGTAACCTACTTCCATTTGGCTTCTTTTACTTTACTTTCTATTTCCCCCTGTTTTCGGAGGCTTCGTGCCTATTGGTCATTTTTAAGGAAAGTTTGTACTTTTTATTGCATTTTTTCCCATTGTTGCTTTTGAGCTAATTTTTTTACATGTGTAAGCTGTAGTTAATTTACTAAATTCTACTGTACCATTTTCCTGTGCAACGGTCTTGTAATCAGTCATGGGAAACGGTGCTTGCGTCGAGTGCCGATTAAGACGTTGTTTAATATATACCAGCTTCTGACCTCGTTGCATAGATATTTCTATATTCCGTGAGTGCACGTGCTCAAATCGCAGTCCCAACCAACATATTGTTTCGCGAAATTTAAGCCGTGAAAACGCCGAAATTAAAGGAAAGTGGACAAAGTTTTCTTGCTAAAGTTAGTGACAATTTGGTGGCAATGCATTTTCTAGTCTTGCAAATTGTGTGATATTAAATAAGAAGCCTTTACCGTGCAGCAGCATATCGGGCGCGAAAAACACAGTCTGTTGTAGGTATAACGTACGTACACCGGAAAGAAAATCATCCCAATTACTTCTTAGTGAAAGTGTGGGAAAATCACTAAAAACACCAGTTTTTATTGAGATATTTGCAAAGAACTGGTTTTTGCCAATATACCATTAGAACGATCATTATGTCACATGTCGGCAATTTCTGCAGCAATATAAGGGGCATAAAATTCCAGATGAATCCACCCTTATTTCTGTTACTTACAGGCAGGGGCAGATGCTGGATATGTTTTCCGGGGGGGGGGGGGCATCTGATGAGGTGCTGCAATTAGAAAATGTGGAAACGTCATCGTATGTATAAATATATGTCAGATAATTGCCTTACATAGTTATACAGTTACATTGAAGAAGAAGCTGACGAGGCCTTTTACACATTTTATCCAGTACTTCTTGAGTTTTAATTTCCGTGTATATACATTAACTCTAGTCTATTCAATCTGTCTGCTGCCACGGTGCTCCTTAAATAGGTCTTTAGATACCATAATGTTAATAGGACATTATTATATATGTACTAGATGTACATTTAGTACTTTAATGAAAATAATGTAGAAACGGTCAGATTCTTTGAATACATTTTCGACTTAATGTTAATACTTTTTTCTTTAGTTATGTCCTTAATAGTTTCAAAATTTTCGGGGATACAAGCCCCAATCCTTCCCCTTTGGATCCGCTCCTGCTTACAGGGTTGTTACGAAAACACAATTTGAAAAATCCGAGATTTTGTGGAAAATAATATATGCAGTGCCTAACAAAAATTTATGACCAGTTTGACATATGAAATTGCTTTAATTAAAAACAATAATGTATCACTTTTTAGCAATAGAAAATCACATATGAGGTGGTATATGTTGCATTTTTATATATTTTAAATTTAATTATCTTATATGTGCATATATTCATTTCAAACTTCCTTTGAACAGTTGTTATTAATTCTATTATTTTTGACGTTTTGCTTGTTTTATATCACCTCTGTATATATTCATCTTACATAATTTTGGTTTTGTATACTTTGTCCTTGAGGCAGCCTCCTCATGGGGGAAGTAGTTAAATAAATAAATAACACCACTGAAAGTTTCATCCAGATCTCTTAGACTTAAGGGCCATTCCACCTAGGTTTGCTTAATACATGTAATTTTTTTTCCAGAAATGTCAGATCATGTTATAAAAATAATTTTAAGAATCACATTCAAATGCTGAACTTTGTTTCTTTAATAATCAATAGGACCTCCTTTATGTTTCAAACACATTCATATACGTTTTGGCTTACTCAGGACCAGGTTTCAGTTATCATGGGGCGTAATTTCATTCTAGACTTCCGAGATCTTACGCAGTTCCTGGATGTTTCTTGACTAGCGGGCAGCTACCCGGAGGCCGATGACGTTCCATAAGTTTGCTATAGGATTGAGGTCAGGACTTCTTGTTGGCCATGGTAACAATGATATTCCTTTTCCAGCGAACCAATTCATTGTTGCATTGGTGCATTGTCCTGCTGGAAAACGAAGCAGCCATAGAGGAGCTTCTGCACGGATGGTAGCATGTTCTTCATGCTTTCAATATGCTTTTGTGAGCCCATTGAACCATTGGTGAATTTTAGTATTGTTGTACATTCAGCAGATATGCAGTACCAGATCGTATCTCCGCTTTATTTCTGGAAGCGAACTTGTGGTTCCACAACTGTCTAACAATGAGCCAGTCTTCACGCGCTGAAGTAGCCTTGGGCCGACTGCTGCGTGGTTTATAAGTTGAATTATGTTCCTAGAACTTTTCGGACATGTGCTCCATTTATACTTCAACTTCAGTGTCCGTCTGGGTGGCTCAGTTGGTTAGATGCTGGCCTACTGATCCCAAGGTTGTGGGTTACTAAGTGTGCTTAAAAACGACAGCTCCATGTCATTAGATTTAGTGGCATGTAAAAGAACTGCGGGACAAAATTCTGGCACACCGGCGTCGCTGATGTGATCCTAGCAATTGACAGCGTCGTTAAACAACAAAATAATGTAATTTAATTTTTCAACTTCTGCAAAAATATCTCAGCACAATGTTATTTACGAAAATATACGCCTAAGAGACCAACCTATTTATTAAAAAAGATCGCCGTCACATTTGTAACAAAATTAAAACGCCAAGAATGTTTTAAGAGGAATAAGCTGGTGGTCTTAAACTTCTGTTAGGCACTGTATTTCGTCTGATAAAGAGGGCTATTGTGTTGCAAACATGGTAATTAGAAGTTGGCACTCCTCCGAAAATATTTTTTCTTACAACCAAAATTATTGAGAAGGTTAACCACCAATGTATTTGAAAACTGCTTGATTAACGGATATTTATTTTGTGGCCACAAGGCACAAATCATGAACATGTTTTGCTTTTGGTAACAGACACTGGTTATTAACTAACATCGCGAAATCCGGCAGGCCACCTAAATCATTTTATACAATTTTTGTTCACGCAACATGCATCACGCATGCTCTTCGTAGACTGTTTGAACTAATGTGCGAAACATTTCCGCGAATCATATCGAATGTAAAAAAAAGTGCTCTTGAAATCTTCTTAAAGAATAAGACGCATTTCTTTTGATAAAGAGTGGTAAAGAGGACTGTTGTGTTGCAAACATGGTAATTAGTTGGCACTCCTCCGATATTATAATCATTATTATTTAACAATTTCCCCACATTTTTAAAATGAGCAAAGATCCTTAACAGTTTTAAAAAAGAAATGAAGGAATTCCTCACTCTAGGTTACCGTTATTCCGCGGATGAATGCCTCAAAACTAATATATTGGCTTTTCTTGTATAATATGCTCAGTAGATACTGTCTTATGTAATGTAGTACTTATGCTTACTTGTCAATTCTTGTAAATTATTTAAGACATTCTGTATTGATTACTATTTTCAATCCCTTTATTGTACTTAGTATCTGTTTATATTGTACCTTAGACCTGTGTTTCTATATAGGAATCAAATTTAGAATAGAATAGAATAGAATAGAATAGAATTGAAGTGATGCGGCCCACATTGTATTAATTTACCAATATGTAGACCAGAGTATTAAACAGATGTAATTGAAATAAAGCTCTTCTTTGAACCGATGATACTAAACATCATCGTGTTTATGCTTTTTTTACCACACCTACTTTTAAATGGAGGAAGTACCTATTACATTCTACATTTGAAGTCGCCATTTAATGCATTATTTGTGAATGTAACATTCGGGCACGACTTCTTCCAACCAAGGCTCGGAGTGTTGCTGTGGACTTATAGATTCCAGTGACATCCGTAACTGTTTTGGTTTGGTGCAATCTGTGGGCCACTGGGTGCAACTTTTTGTTGGGTAAGGTTGGCTATTCGGATTGTAGACAAGTGTGGATGAAGACGGAAACGTAGATCTTTTCTCCCTTTGCGGAAGTTTGTGACAATGGTGAGTGACTGAAAGTAATGAAATAAATCGTAAATCATCTGGTTTGTGTTCCTATTAAAATAAGTTTAATCTATAGCAATGTTAAAATGTGGTTTTAGCGATAATATAGGTCCAGTAAAATGATACATATTGTTTATAGATTAATAAAAGACGGTGAATTCGTGTGCCATGCATGCATGTAGGTTATGTTATAAATAGAAGAGAATTAAAACTAATGTAATTGTGAATTTTCTTTAGGCTCGTGGGCCCAAAAAGCACTTAAAGCGCTTAAATGCGCCAAAAGCATGGATGTTGGATAAGCTTGGTGGTGTTTATGCTCCAAGACCAAGCACAGGGCCTCACAAGCTGCGAGAGTCCTTGCCTCTCGTAATCTTCCTGCGAAACAGGTTGAAATATGCCTTAACTAACTGCGAAGTGAAGAAGATAGTGATGCAGCGACTAATCAAGGTGGACGGAAAAGTTCGCACCGATCCAAATTACCCAGCTGGTTTTATGGGTGAGTGCGTTTTTGAATTAACCAAATGTTTTTTTTTTTTTTTTTTTTTTTTTTTTGCAAATGTTACATATGTTAAAGGATAAACTGAGGAAACTAAGCTGCTAGTATTGAGCTGGTTTACAGCTGGGACACTTATATAAAAGCTAGTGCAGTGCAACAGTCATTTCTTAATGGTAGTTTGTTTCTTGGGCCATAGAAATTAAGGGTTAAAGTTTAGTTACTTCAGTCGTTTTTCTCAGTCAAACGGCTCCATATAAGGCCTTTTATGAACGTGTTAGTAAATAAATTGGTAAAACTGTAGATGAGCGGCGTCACGTGGTTCACCGACAGTTGTATTCTGTCACAGACATAAAACGGAAGAACATAGCCCTACAAAGCACAAATATCTCTTGCCAACCTGATTTAGTACAACTCGCTAAAAGGCAATATCTCTTCCTCAGTCCAATTTTTCAGTTTCAAAGGTATGTAGAATACAGATTAAAACCACAACTGCACCACACAAGAACTTACATCACATCACTTAATTACAAAACAATAACTGTAAGAATAGAGCAACATTCACATATTTCCGGAGCTTTCATACTTCCGGTGTTGGCAACATATACGTCACCGTGTTGAAGGACAGGTAGCTGATAACACCACTCTTGAGTCACAATACAGCTGCCTGTTGACATGTGACGCCGCTATGCTACAGGATAAATTTAGTTAAGGACTGTCAACATTTAAAAGCACATTCTGCTCCAACTTGTTAATTAAAGCAGTACTGGTTTCAGAGAGGTTCCTCTTCATCATTCAGCTGTCTGGTCGACAGCTTATATACCCCTAACCTATCTTCATGTGCTTCATTGTTTTTAACACTTCATCAGTTTTGTATTAATAAAGGTTTGCTTTGTCAATCCTGAGATCATGAAAGCCATACGCCCTTTTAGAACCTTTTGTTATTTACCAAATGATCATGTAAGGACAACAAAGATGACCATCTTCCTGCTACTGAGCATTGGCAATGCGGACTGCAAACCTAACCCAATGAAATTTACTGAATTGTCTGTTTCTGTGTATCATTGGGGTTTAGCTACACGAATCCCATATCTATACTCTTGTTTTCGCTTATTTGCAGCTGAAATCTTCTTATCTTATAAAGACCCCCGATGGCTATGCTTTGCAGCTGAATACCTCAGTCTCTCAGCTTAGCTCTGTGGCACAAGAACCTCTTAAGTTAGCAGTTGTGAATAGTTTTCCATTTATAAAATCGCTGTAGGTAGCAAGTGCCATCTTTGGGAAACTTGAAAATGTGGTTGAGTTCTCACTACAAGCAGTAGAAAAGGTCGAGCAGATTTTTTTCTCTTTCCCCTTATGCCTTACTGTGTCGGGTCTGCCTTGCTCAGCTTCCTCCATTTAACTCTGTCCCGTGCCATTTTTCTCAGTTCTCCCATTCCTTTTGCTTTTTTTACCAGTGCCTCAGTATTATCGGAATGTCATTCTAGGCCTTCTCACTTCTGCTCTTGCTTCCATCACTTCATTAGGAAACTATCCATCACTCACCATAAACATAAAAATATGGTGCTCTCTAAACACCGGTTACTATTACAGCTATTGCTCTTTTCAATATCATTGTGAAAAATATTGGAGAGCAAGAGGATTAATGTCCTCATTGTCAGAAATCCAGCATTAGCTAACAACAACATTGAGGAATGGTGGCAATTTCCTGATGGATATTTTGTTTTAATTCTTCCAGGGTGTGTGCATTTGTCTTATACACTTTGTTTTAAGTTACTCCAGAGATAGAAATCACTTTTTGGAACTCTGAAAAACCATTCTCTGCTAATGGTGCACCATATACCAAATTTTTCATCATGAAGGGTTACTTAATATACATATTAGGTTTTGAGTTATAATTATAGCTTTTATGGAGTCAACAGTTGATGTCTAAGTCTATTTGTCTAGGTAAACACATTGTCTTTTGTGCATATACATTGACTCAGATGGTAAGGCAGGAGAGGGAGAGAGAATTGGCAGACACAAGACTGCAGGCTAGTCGGACATTTGAAAAAAAAGGCTCACCTGCTTTAGAACGCTAGGTTTACCAGGGGTTTTATGGAAACACAAATTTTCTACTCATAATTACTAATTACAGTGAAATACTTCTATTGGAGATCTTATGACCATATCCAGGGGGCAGATTTTGATGACCTATAAATGCTTGAAAAATGACCGATAAAATGACTTAAAAATTCATTGAAAATGACCTAAAAATTGGCTTTCCTAACACTTACTAATCAAAAGTTAAAAATTATAATTATAAATTA
The DNA here is from genome assembly GCA_030765045.1 of Tenodera sinensis. NCBI lineage: Eukaryota > Metazoa > Arthropoda > Insecta > Mantodea > Mantidae > Tenodera > Tenodera sinensis. The sequence continues at coordinate 138,848,716 of CM060966.1, read as the reverse complement.
AAGAGTATTGAATTAATATGCATACATACTTAATTTTCAACATTAAAAAGTAGAAAATAAGAACAAAATTCATGAATTAACTAGCTATTTGAGTATACCTATAATAAATTTATTATGAAAAATTAAAATCATACCTTAAATTAATAGCTGTCCACTCCACTGCAGTAAATAATGGTGTACATTCGAAGATTCTCTAATGTGAAGGAATGATGGTTGTCGGCAAGGACATTGTTGTACATTGAGAAACTTCTTTGCACTTCCGCACTTACTACAGGAGCATATTTGAATAGTGACAAGTTACTGGGTGTCAGTTCCTCTTGTATCTCCACAGTTTTAAAACTTTCCGCTAGAAGTGCTTTAACTATCGTGCAAAGATTTTTCTATCCCGGATATTTTTCTGACACATTTGTAAATTTCTTTAGAATTTTCTTGCAAATTTCACTAGCCACGATGTTCAATGTGTCTTCAACTTTTTTAACTAAAGCTATAGCCTTGTTTAGTGCAATGCTCCTTTCTTGAAGATTTTGAATTATAGATGGTAAACAACCAAAGTTTAGCTTGATATAAGCTAACTGCCCCTCTAACTCACTATCATTAAACAACTGTTGTACTACCTCAACCGCTCTAGCATTTTCTGAATCAAGGGAATTTACAAAGGACTTCACTGTTTGAAAATGTTCACAAAAATAAAAACAAGCTTCTAGCCATGAGCCCCATTGCGTTATTACTGGTTGTGGAGGCAACGGAACACCAGGGCAGTGAGATTTGAAATTTTGTCTGCATGTGGGGGATTTGACAAATATCTTTTTAGTATTTGAAATAAGCACATCTACTTGTAGAAAGTGTGGCCTCACTTCTTCTGCCACTCTGTGTAAGGCATATGCCAAACAGGTTGCATGTATCATTCATGGATAAAAGTCCTTGATTGATTTTGCAACTTCAACCATATAATGGGCGGCATCAGTAATAAAAAGCAACACGTCCTCATACTGGATCTCATTCGGTCAAAGCAATGACATGGAATTAGCGAACAGAATACACATACTTGAATGATTTACTTTCTCTAACACTTCAGAAGTTTGCAAAAATATTTTACCTGATCCATTCAGCTCTAGCAACCCTACCATTACATTGGCTATGAACTGACCTTCACAGTCCGTGCTTTCATCAATGGAGGCATATTTTCTTTCCTGTGACGTACTTCCTTATATTTCGCATAACTTCTTCGTAGCACAATGGAATGTAATTCTTTCTTAATGTTGACTCGTTCGGTAAACAATGCCCTATGTGGAGTTCCAGAAAGTTTTTCAACTTTGTGTTATTTAGCTTTTTTAGAGGAATATTTGCAGACACAAACATGTCACATAACTTTGAGAGGTAGAACTGGAACTTAAATGCCACAACTGGGATTTGAACCACAGACCTTCCTACCTCTCAAACTTGGCCCACACATGGCTTGTGTGTTTAAAAACACCAACAGTAAGTTTGTTGGCATAAATAAATAATAATGTCACATAACTCCTTAAAAAACTCGGAACCTGTACCAACATTTGATCCTACACTCTCAGAAATCACCATTTGCACATTATTGCACTTCTTAGGATTTTCCACAGCCCGCTTATGTTTATCATGTCTGATATGCTACTGCACTGTGAATCGTTTCTCAGCTGCTACCTTAATTCCATAATGCTTACAAAACAATATGGGACCATCTGTTGAAAAAACTTCCTCCCCAAACTCGTTTACAATATTCTTTAATCTTGTTGCAACACTGGGCTTCACTTTCGGCATAATTGTATGGCACACCTAGATGCACAACCACACTGTTACAAATCTGCTAGTTCACTGACCCAGGCACACAGTTGCAACTCCAAGAAGTGCAAGGCAGTGAAAAAGGGAAATTCCCTATGACAAATGGAGCCCATGTGGTCAAGAGTCCTGTCACTGCAAGAGATGGCGCGATTGAAAAATAGTGGTTGTAACTCCAAGAAGTGAGAGGCAATTGAGAAGGGGAGGTCCCATACGATGAAGTTAACCCAATAGCCCACGTGGTCAAGTCTCGTTTCATTGCAAGAGATGATGCAATTTAAAACTTATTAATGTCCCAATATGTTTAAAAAATGACTGGAAAATGCTTTAAAATATTAAAAAATGACCTAAAACATTAAAATAGAGAAAATTGCCTAAAAATTTGTGTTTGTGTAATCAGCAATTCGTATGTAGTATTTATATGTTTACGGGCATTGCGTAGGTGACAAAGGAAAAAAAGATATTTCATCAGAATCTGTGCCCTGGTTGTATCACTCTAAGGTGTCAAAGGTTTTACAGCAAATTACTCCACACCCTACATATTGCAGAAATAAAATGTGTTTATGCATGCTATATACTATATTTTATTCTTCCTTAACCAGTTTTTAATATTTGTAACATTTATCTGTTGTTAGCTAATGCTGGATTTGTGACAATGAAGTCATTAATCCTCTTGCTCTCCAATATTTTTCACTGATGGGTAACATTTATCTAAAGAGTACCATTTTACCATGTGTTGAAATAGAGAATGGTGTATAACCCTCTCTGAATCAATTTGTCTCGTGCTAAAAATGTTAACCCAAAACTTCATTGCTTTTTTTGTTTCTGTTTTAGATGTCATAACGATAGAAAAAACTGGGGAATTCTTCAGGTTGATATATGATGTAAAAGGCAGATTTACCATTCACAGAATCAGCGCTGAGGAAGCAAAGGTAAGGATTAAACTGGCTTTTGTCTTTCAGAATTGTTTCATTATTTGTGTCAAGTTAAGGGAGTATTATGGTTAATAATAAAAGATTTATTTCAAAGATAAAACAAGATCTGTTTCACTTTTTGCAATATAGCCAGATGTGAGGTCAAGGTCAAGAGTTCAAGCTCCGTGTGGGTGGAAGAAATGCAGCTATGTTTACAATAAGCAGGAATGATGATTGACAGATAACCATTGGTGTGCGTGAGCATTCGATGAATGCATAGAATAATATACCTTCCATGTTACAACACCAACCCTCCCTTCCTTCCATCTACTGGTTTTCCCACACTTGTGAACACACATAGCTTAGACTCCTGACGATAAGCTCATGCATACTTTATGGAAGGCTGCGATAGACAGCAGGGAGCACAGACGATGAGTTCATGCATATTTTACGGAAGGCTGCGATAGACAGCAGGGAGCACAAGTTTAATGCCAAAAATGGTGGGAGTTTTAATGCTGAGTTTGTTTCCTGTATTGATGCACTGTAGAACCAAAGTGCATGATTATACAGTTACTTTAAAACAAGTCCATTCTGAGAACTATGTGCACATGTATGCTTGAAAGTTTCTATGGTAACGAATGTTGTCCTCTGTGGTCTAGGGTTAACATGCTAGTCTCTGGTTCCCTAGGTTGCGGGTCCAAACCGGTAGGATGGTGATTTATGGGTATAAAAACTTCAGCATGGCTTCCTTTGGAAGGGAAGTAAAGCAAAGCTGGTGGTCCTGTGTTATAGATTTATGGTCTAAAAGAACAAGCTTGACAGGCCTATGAGCAACATTAAATGGTCTTTCATGCCCAGTGTAGAATGGGACACTGAGAACCACAGTCTAAGTAACTATATTTCAATTTCTAATGATTGTGAAAGAGCTGTTTCAGTGTACAATATAAAGGAGCAAATATTTCAGTAGGGAACTTAAAAAACATGCTTATTTGTTATTTCAATGAACATGCTACATATAACATTTGAAGTGCAATCATATAACAGTAATTATTATTTATGCCAACAAACTTACTGTTGGTGTTTTTAAACACACAAGCCGTGTGTGGGCAAAGTTTGAGAGGTAGAACTGGAACTTAAAAATTCAATGCCACAACTGGGATTTGAACCACAGACCTTCCGCTTACCGGCTTGTGTGTTTAGAAACACCAACAGTAAGTTTGTTGGCATAAATAAATAATTACCATCTGAAGGTTATTTAGTACTGGGATATAAAGTACTTACAATAGTAAGTCACCATTGGGGTAATTTGTCTCTGATGTGAGACTGCCTTTGTGGTTTACCAGGAGAAATACGAACTGGTGTGAGAATTTAATGCCATTCTGGCAGTTTGTCAAAATAGCTCAGTGGTTAGAGCAGCCGCCCGGTAAGCGGAAGGTCTGTGGTTCAAATCCCAGTTGTGGCATTGAATTTTTAAGTTCCAGTTCTACCTCCCAAATATATAACAGTAATATTTGATATTTTATCGAGCTTTCTTTTTATACCAACATTCACAGTTTTTATTTGCCATAAAATTGTATAGTTAAACCCGTGGCACTACTGTCCACATTGAACCAGGGCCTGCCAACCCGACTGCCAGCCTCACGCCCACATGCGCAAGGTAGAGGTGAGCGATCTTCCAACCGATACGGGGAGATGTGGTCAGCATCTCGACACCCGGAGCTGGAAAGTTGGCTTTCATGACCAGAGCCGCTTACGTATTGCAAGCTCCTCAATTTCCTCACAATGCTGAGTGGGCACCGGTCCTATACCCGGGACTTAAAATCTGCACCCCCAGTGGTGGGATCGAACCCAGGCCGCATTCCGTGGCAGGGAACAAAGGCATGACGCCCTAGCCTACTACGTCACAGCACAGGACATCCCTAGCAATAACGTAGTAATAACTAGTTTCACTCTCAAGAGTTGTGCCACAGTGTAATGTTGATATCTGGACCCTTTCTAAAGCTGGTTCAAATATTGGAGAGTTAGAGAATTGTCCATTTATTGAATCTGGTTTTTTAGTCACTTTATTTACACTCACCTTCACTTATAAACTGATGGGAAAAACTCATCCTCAGCTGTTGTGTGGATGAAATCAACTTCTTCCTCCACCACATCTCTGTAGCTATGGTCAATGGCTGGGGATGAGATTGAATGTTCCTGTTTTTTCTAATATTTTATAAGTGAAGGTAAGAGTAAATAAAGTGACTCAAAAAACTGGATTCAGTACATGAATACTTAACTATCAATATTGCTTCTACTTTTACTTTCTCTACTGGTAAGTAGAGGAAGTATTGTATTCCACCCAAAAATTTGATGTCGAGATTTCACCGGAAATATATGTTTTAAGGCCCCCTGAATCCAAAAAAGCATTTTTGGAAAAAGGTCCATGTGTTTGTCTGTGGACAGCCTAACTAAAAAGCGAAAAGTTTGTTAAAAACCAAAGTTGGTATTTAAGTTTGTCTTTAAAGGATGCGACACGAAGATTTTGAAGAAAATAGCCCCACCCTAAACTACCCTTTACATGGAAAATTTTTCGAAACTTTTGATTTTCTTGAAAATGGCTCTAACGATTTTGATTGAAATGCCATATGTTTGAGATATTTTTATGACAAATGAAATGTATATTTTGAATTTTCTGGCTATAGCCTATGTAGTCCTGTTTGGTCTGGATGAGTTTTGAATAACTCGTAAGCCGTAAGAGATAGACAAAATCTTACTATACAAGAAATGTTGTTGTTGTTTTCTAGTGCCTTGCATCTGGCAATGAAGCCATTAGCATTCGTGCTTTCCAATACTTTTGAACTGTAGTTTCTTCTGATCTTAATGCTTCACAGGTCTTCAAGTGTTCTTCATTCATTTCTGCTGGATCGTTACACAGGACACATATCGGTGAGGCTGAGATACCTATTCTGTAGAGATGACTTGCCAAGCAGTCATGATTTGTCAATAGTCGGAAGGCTGCAACAGCTGTTTTCCTTGGTCTCTGGGGCATTATATCTGGATTGGAAAGTAGTGTAATCCATTTTTTATCTTTGGCATTTGTTTCTATTTCTTGTAGATATGAATGACAAAAATTTTTAATGATCAAGCGTTTTATTGAGGAATATGAGAAATTGAATTTAGACTTTTGTGTTATTGTTGTGGCTTTCTTTGCAAGTGAGTCTGCAGCTTCGTTCCCCATGACTCCACAGTGTGCTGGAATCCATTGGAGATGAACAGTCTTATTAACTTTTTGGAGTTGTGTTAACATTTTGTAGCATTCTCTAATTTTTGTTGACTTCTTTGTAGTATTTGAACATATTCCCTGAATTGCAGCTTTAGAATCTGAAAGAATTACTGCCTTGTTAAATTTATTTAAGGGAAGATTTAATAATTGTCGGAGAGCAATGTATATAGCCTCTATTTCTCCATCATAATTTGTTGTGTCTCTGCCAACAGAATGATAAAAGGAAAAATATGAACAGCTCCAGCTCCAGTAAGGTTTTCCTTCGAGGATCCATCAGTATATATGTGCAGCCATTCTTCTGTGGGATACCTAGTATTGATTGTTTCCAGAGCTAGAAGTTTTTGTATTTCTTTTGGTGTGTCTGATTTACTTATTTCCTCTATTAATTCCAAATTGAAGGTAGGTTGCAATAATTCCAATGGATTTTCTCTAATAAGTAGATTTTCTCTGGTGTTAGGAATGTTCAATTTGGATTTAATCTGTGTTACCTTTTCTAGGAAACTACTATGAGTTTTAAGGATTGAAATGTAGATCTTGCTAAAATACACAATTTGTCTCAAATTTTTTTGTAGAGTGAACCATTTCGGAGATGTTCCTAGTTTTGTGTGTCAGTTTTGGAAAACTTAGAATTTTCGTGCAATGTAACATCGTTCGTTTTTTATATGTTAAGTGTGCAAAGAGAACGGGATCTGAAAGCTTTAAAAGATTTGACTATCGCACAAAGCCTACTATACTCTGTTCATCAAGAGATTAGAGGAGATATAAACAAAGCACCAGTTTGTATCACTCCGTGGCCACGTGCTTTCACAATGACGCAACACAGTTACCTACCGCTACGCTTAGTTATAATATGCATTTTACACTACTAAAAGGATATATTTACTTGATTCAAATAACATGTAGCACATGGAAATTAACTGCTACTTACGTCATCTCTGTCCACAATAACACTTTTTCATTTTCTGCTCACAATCTAGAAACCAATCTCCAGAAGCAGCTTGTGGAGGGAGGTTAGTTTTAAATCTGGAAGATCGGGTTCAGAGTTAACTGCCAACAGCACTTTGTTTAAGGTGGGGATTCATTGACTGACAAACTTTTCGACGGATTGCAGATCTCACACTCACAAATTCGTTGCAAACTACATCCACCATTTATCTGGCACGTGGAAGCTTTTGGCTGGGATCTTCACCAACTGACGATTTTTCTTTGCGTGTGCTGTAAATACTTGCAACTGACACACCGGTAAACTCGAATGTTAATTTTATCACGTCTTCGATAGCAAGTTCGGGATATTTCTCGCAGAACTTGTTAAACACGTTCAATATTATTGTCTTTTCACCACTTCGCAACGCTTTGCCGTGCTTATGTTTTACAGCACTCACTTGTTCCGCCATGTTACTGTCATACTGAATAATGCGCGCGCAGAATGAATTAGGCTGGTTACAGATTCACGTAAGTGCATATTCTTGCACTTTAACTATGCTTAGTACACTTAGTTCATGCTTTAGCAAACATTAAGTGACATTTTAGACCTTAGTAACTGTATTTCTTCAAGGGACTATTTACATGGCGAAAGCGTCAAGAGGGCGCGCTGTGGTCAAAACGCACGTGGCTTTGTTTACGTCTCCTCTAATCTCTAGATGAACAGAGTATATATTCTAACATTCCCCTTGCACCTACAAGGAAATAGCAATAAGATAATTTCTACAAATGTTAATCTTAACATGAAGATATAGGAATAATAGTTTGTAAGAATGGTTAGTACAAGAGTAGAGAAAGTCATGTGAGTGCAACACACCAGATTTTTTATATTTAATTGTCCATTTGTTTGTACATTGAGACTTCATTATTGTTGCAGTACAAGCTGTGTAAGGTAAAGAAGGTGCAAACCGGCCCAAAGGGAATTCCATTTTTAGTCACTCATGATGGCAGAACAATCCGCTACCCAGATCCAGTCATCAAAGTGAATGACACTATTCAATTAGATATTGCCACATCAAAGATCATGGACAGCATAAAATTTGATTCAGGTAGGTGCTACAATCATTGGGCCCCTAAATGTTAAGACTTTGCTTCATAGTGACGTGTTTAGCAAGCTTAACATGACTATTGTAAACATAAACCTCACTAGCTGTCACAAGCGATATAACCAGTGCAGCCTATGCTTTCTTGACCACACTTTGCATTCTATAGTAGCTTGCATGTGCCAGAGTGGATGTAATGGAGTATTTATACAAATATTATTCTTTGCTGGTGTTAATAAATTTATTTTTCATTTTAGAACTCTATTAAACTTCTCATCAAATACAGTTTTGTACATGTACACGACTGGACACTCCAAATTTTAGTATTTTGGCACTTAACAGCAGCATTAGAACTGTTTCATTTACTTGCATAAAATATCAGTGTTTTGTCATTGGAGAGAAATTTTGACTTATTGAAGTGAATCTTAATCAACCTAACACATGGTTAAACAAGCTTCAGTGAAATAAGGAAAAATTGAAGCTTCAATTTTTCCTTATTTAACTTATTTAGTTTGAAGCATTTGTTCCTGGCTACAATTACCATTTTAACTATGATGGATAATAATTTAGAATTTAATAGTTATTTGTTTAATTTAAATTTATATGGAACTAAATATCAAATTAAATCATATTTAAAATTACACGAGAAAAAAAGACATTCTTGCAGACATTAGGTTTTTGAATATTTGTTTAAAAAGAAAAGTAACCCCTGTGTTTGTTAGAAGAAATGTTAAACTAGATAATAATAGTATTCATCAAAAGGCAGCAGAAAAGAAAGTTATTGAGGTTGAAAGAAATTTGCATTTTAAAAAATTAAATAATATTGAACTTAGGTTACATTTAAAATTAACACGTATTTTAGGAAACTTAATTTGGGTTAATTTTGAATCAAAATTATTTGAGTATCTAAATTTTAGCACGAAAAGAAAAAACTAAGAGGTTAAAAAACAAGTTAAATAGATTATGCCAAAAGCAACAGAAATTGAATATAAATAAACCAAATAATCAAACAAATAATGTAATTAATTTATCAAATTGTAACTTTAACGAGAAAGAAATAAATTTTCTAAACAAAGGTATGAAAGCTTGTGTAAGTTTTTCAAAAAACACAGATGATTTTGTTGCAGATATTGAAATTGCCAGTCAAGATTTAAATGACATTAATAAATCTTTGATTAAAGTGAAATGCACTAAAATTTTGAAAGATATAAATAAAAATCATCCTAAAAGTAATTATAATAATCAGATTATTAAATCATTGAAAGAAAAGGATGTAATTTATACTAAAGCCGACAAAGGCAACAAAATTGTAATTTTAGATCAATCTGATTATATTAATAGAGTAGAACTTTTGCTTGAAAGTAAAGATTACTTAAAAATTGGTAATGATCCTTTAAAATCATGTATTTCAACTTTTAATAAAACTCAACGAAGTGAAAATGGTACCTAAAAAAGAAAAAAGTATTTTAAAAGTCAATAATCCTGTTTTACCCAGGTTGTATGCACTTCCAAAAATACATAAACCAGGAAATAAAATGAGACCCATTATAAATTATATAAATTCACCTACATATAATTTAGCTAAATGGTTAACTAAATAATTTAGTACTTTTGAAAAATTTGAAAGTTTAAGTATTAAAAATTCTTTTGAACTAGTAAAAAAGATTAACAACATATTATCTGATGATAAACTCGTTTGTTTTGATGTAAGCAAAAAATAACAGCATTACTAAAATAAGTTAAGTTTTTAGTTTCTAATTTGTTCTTACTTTAGAGGCTTCAGTGATTTCAGGGTCCAACTGGAAGCAGTTGAAGTGATACTTTTCAGAGACATTAGAAATAATCTATTAGGGTCATGCTTATAAATTTTATATTGATGTGATATTTCTGGATGAAAATATGGTGCTGATGAAAGCTGCATTTGTGATGCAAAAAAACAAAACTCATCTTGAGCATATGAATAGTAACTGTTATGCATTTCACTGACAAAAGGAAAGTTTCCAGAAGTGGAACTTCCATCCATATTAAGGTTTTAATGGATAACATGTCTTGGGATCCTGTGAGTCTGAGGCAATTTTAGAAAAAAATCCTTGTGTCTGTGAGCAGTGCAGTTCAAAAGAGAACATTTGCAGAAATAGCATATTTCTTACTTAAATTTCTTCAAATCCTATTGGTTTTCCTTAAATATCCAACAAAACAGCTTAACATTTGAATCCTTGCCAAAGCTGATTTCATAACCTAATATATTGGATACTGTGATAAATACCTCAGTTTCAGTGTATAAAAATAATGGATCATGGAAGACTAAAATAATTTGACTACATATATGCCGAGAATAAAACATTGACTGTCATTTAAAATGTATAAAATCTGAATAAAACATGCTTTTTCAGATTTTGATGTTATAACTTGAAATCTTCCTAGATTAGGTTTAAAACAAGGAAACATCATTCTGCTGCTTCTATAAAAGCTGCATGAGTTTCCATGGTTATTTTGAATTCTAATGGCTAAATTATACCATTTTACCACAGCAATCAATATAAACAATTTCCCTTAGTTGTTACAACACCCATGTTTTTGTTTTTCCCAAGTTTTGTGGTTTTGTAAAAAAGATTATTTTTTTCAGAGATAAGTGAAGTGAATTTTATTTTGAAATTTGCAAATTTTTTACAAAGAACATTTTCAACTAATAAACTAATTGATATACAAAAATAAACTCTGCCAAATAGTTTCACATGATATACCGAATATGTGTGCAAAAATGAAATATGTAGCTTTAAAATCGTGCAAAATAGTCTTAGCTGTGACGTGATTTATTATTTCCTCACAATATATTTCATTGCAACATTTGGTGATAGAAACTGTGTTAATTTAAACTGCAACCTATTTTTTAAAATCTGTACCATTAATTCTCGACGATAATCACCTACCAAATACCCACCTTTGTAAAAATAAATTCTGCTTCTCTAAGAAAACTTGTGGTTAACGTAAAAATAAATTCTGCTTCTCTAAGAAAACTTGCGGTTAACTGCAGAAACTCTTCACTCTGGTTAGTTTTTCCATCAGCATGAACATCAATATCACACTTCTGCCAACATTTTCTGAAAGGGAGGCTGCTGCCTTAAGGTGACCCTGTGGCTTAGCGATAGGACTACCTACCACCTAGGTGGCCTGGGTTCGATCCCATGGATCTGCAAGTGGTATTCTCTTGGGTAAAGCAGGGTCTGGGTGGGTTTCCCCTGCCACCCATTCCACCAATTGCTCCATCACCTTTCCATTCATCTATTTTTCCTGCATTTCATTTCATCCTCTTCCTTACTATCATACCTGGTGCTTGGCTGACCACCTGCTTCCAGGTCTTCACTCTGTCCGGTCCATAGCTTTGTCTGCTCCCCGACAGGCATCTGACCCTAGGCACTGGCTTGTAAGTCCTACATAAGGCGAGGGTAATCAGGTAAAGAAGATTAATTAAGGAAATTGAAGCTATTAACAGTGAAGCAACAAGATTCTAAAGTAAGAACAAATTAAAAACTAAAAAACTTCAAAGAACTTGTAATATTACTAAGATAAGTGAAGTTTTTAGTTTCTAATTTGTTCTTACTTTAGGTAAAGAAGAGTTTGTTTCCTTACCATTTTTCATCCAGATTGACTTGATCTCATTGCTAAGCTTAAATTTTTTGAAGTATGTGAGCACCAAGGTACATCTAGGTTACATAGAAACTTTTTTAATTTAAAGAGTTGTTCTTGTGATGTGAGAGCTTGTGAGAGTTATTTATTGTGAACCAAAATTTTGCTTGTGGTTTTGTTTGCATTCTCATGTCTGCTCTGGTATTTTTTCTGATGTTGCTTTTAACCCACCTTAATAGTTTGTTGGAATTTTTACAAGACAAATATCTTTTGTTTCACAGGAAACTTGTGTATGATCACGGGAGGCCGTAACTTGGGACGAGTTGGAACTGTCGTGAACAGAGAACGTCATCCTGGCTCCTTTGACATCGTTCACATCAAGGATTCTAATGGACATACCTTTGCCACCAGGTAATACTATAACATAGCCAAGTGAATGTATAAGTAACAAAATTTGAAATTCTGGCCTGATCGAAGCTGCATCTTTCAAAATGATTTGTGCAGTCAAAACGAGGCCAATATTAAAACATTCACCTAAAGGTCGCTGGTTTGACTCTTTGTCATTGCAGCATTACCCAAGGTAGAAAACAAATTTTTTGTTAATTTGGCTAGATCATGAAACTTGAATCAGTTACAATGCAACTGTGGTAGTAATACGCTGTACAGTGGAACTTTGTTGCCCACATCAGTTATTTGCAGCAGTTGCAGTCTGTTCCTCTTGGTCTCTGGAATAATCCCTTTCAAAGAATCCCATTTCTTCTTGCATTTGTTTAACCAGCTTGTCCATATCAGACTGGTCAACACTATCTCATTTCTGTAACACTGGCCTGATCGAAGCTGCATCTTCCAGAATGGTTTGTGCAGTCAAAACAAGGCCAAAATTAAAACATTCACCTAAAGGTCGCTGGTTTGACTGTGTCATTGCAGCATTACCCAAGGTAGAAAACAAATTTTTTGTTAGTTTGGCTAGATCATGATACTTGAATTAGTTTCAATGCAGCAGTACTGTCTCTTTCCAGTATCTTGTCCCTGCTTCCAGAATGTCATTTTGTTCACCAAACTGAATATACAGCAACTTCGTTAGTGCCTTTCACATGTACACTCCACCCCATCCTCTAAAACATGATTAATTTACTATTAATTTGCTGTACTCTGTACATATGACTAAGATTGTATTTTCTTTGCAGATTGAACAATGTGTTTATTATTGGAAAGGCCACCAAGCCATACATATCCCTTCCTCGTGGTAAGGGTGTGAAGTTGAGTATTGCAGAGGAAAGAGATAAGAGGCTTGCAGCTAAAGCAGCTTCTGGTTAAGATTTCAGAGAGTATGTAAATGAAAAGCAATTAAAACAGACTTTCACATATGTGTCGTCTTGTTAATGTATTAGTTCTTATTGTACCAAGAGAAACCTTATCTTAGGATGAAATCTATTCCTACTTAATCCTTATGCTCCTATTTCAAATTATTGATAACTAAGATTTTGAGAGGTAGAACTGGAACTTAAAAATTCAATGCCACAACTGGGATTTGAACCACAGACCTTCCGCTTACCAGGCAGCTGCTCTAACCATTGAGCTATTGTGACAAACTGCCAGAATGGCATTGAATTTTTAAGTTCCAGTTCTACCTCTCAAACTTTGCCCACACACGGCTTGTGTGTTTAACCTCTTGAGGGATATCGACGTGAAAACACGTCCATTTAAAATGGCAGATGAGCGATATGGGCGTCCTGTGCGTTTAAGCATTTAACCCTTATTTATCCCTTATGCAACTCAACTTACTATAATTTTCCCTTTATGAAACATTTTAGTAAGGTCTATATACTTTATTGGCTTACCTTAATATGTTCGTTCTGCAGTGATTTACCTCAAAACAGGGATAAACACACAAGGGTAGGTACATCTCCACATTCGCGAATTCCCTTCTTGCGGCACACGAAACACTTTCGAAATGGGCGGGACTTCTTTGCTGTTGGTGGTATCCTTTTAGGATAATGTTTTCCTTGAAGTCTGAGGGGTGCAGGGGTTTTGGATTTTCAACCCCCAACGTGGTATTGTTCAATTAGGCTGCAAGTTATTTATAGTCGGTAGTCAAGGTCGGTCATTGTCCTGTGTGGGTTTAGAGAGCTGTCCAAATCCCCAAACAATTGTATATGGTTATATCCAGTTGGTGCAAAAACACCTTTTTATACCACTTCTCCCTTCAGCTACAAGCAGGAAAGAATACGTATGTATTTCAACAAAGAAAGACACGGACTCTACTCAGTTACGAAACTCGCGTAAGCAAAAGTTGTAATGTTGATCTATTCTGGTGACTCAATAAGCCACGCATGCAGTAGCGATTTATTTCACAGGATGCTGACGCATTAGCCACACATACAATGGGTGTTTCTTTACTGAATCTTTCCGAGAACTAATATTAGATGCGTTCGACAGAGCAAAGTTGACTTTTCACCACAGTGAAGCAAAATTGTGCCATTTCAGCGTTTTGTAAATACAACTCAACTTTGCTGATGACGTACATTTATACTGCAAATAACGAGTTTCATTAAAATAACTTAATATTTACACAAAATACAGCTGTGTATATACGAAGCGCATTTAAGAATTTAAATGCTAGCAGTTCTCGGCTCGCGGACGTTTAAATGACCATCGCTCAAGAGGTTAAAAACACCAACAGTAAGTTTGTTGGCATAAATAAATAATTATTGATAACTAAGCCTTTCAGATATGAGGCCAGGATTCAGCAGTATGTGCATCATTTGTTTGGTATATTTTCTATGATTTTCCTAACATTAAAAACCATTAGGAATGATTCACGTATTGGTATTGTTTATATATAATCTTGTGCAAGGGTGATTAGTAAAGTAACAGCAAACTAACCATATTAAATTCAGTTATAACATGTTCATTTAGAATAGGTGGATCAAGGTCACACCTGGTAGCTCTCCACCCATCCCCTCCACACTGCCTTCTGTGTTATTGTCTGCCCTTCCTTCTTTCCCTACAAGGCATAAGAAACCAAGAATGACAATGTTTAGTTCTTGGGTGCTTTAACTTAACCATAGACACCATACTACAATAAAGGAATAAAACATGTTAATTCTGGCTACTAATTTATCAGTACTAATCCTAATGAATATACATGCAATTTAAATAAAGCTCTATTTGATAACTCTGTTTATATCTCAGATATTTTCTTAGAACTGAAGGATGGTTCTGGTGTCCCAATGTTAGTAATAGTGCTTCTATTGGTTTCATTACATATGCGTTGCACAGATGTTAGAGATACCTAATAGTCTCTGCTGCAATCTCTTGCACATCTCTAAAAAATACATTTTCCGACTTCACACTTCTGAAGAGACTTGAAGAAATTATATACATTATGAATTATTCCTTTAGACTGCAGTGTGATATTGCATTTATTTAAACTAAAGAAACTCAGTTCAAACATTGACACTGTTTTCTGTTGTAGGCACAATGTTATGTTATTGCTTTTTACATTGGCATGCAGTTCAAAGAAAATGCTGACAGAATGGGGTAATGTACATGTACCTAGTAAGACGGAAATGTGACCTTGAGCCGCTTATTTTAAATGAACAGCACTCCAGATATTTCAAACTCCCAGAAAATGAAGATGCATGTTTTGAGAAAGCTTTCAAATATGCTGACAGATGGGTTGGTGTGCTGAATAGGAAGGACAATTGAAACAAGATGGCCATGCCCCTAGCTGCCTGCATTGTAGAACAGCTAGCAGTAATGATGTGTTAGGGGTCAGAGGGTGTAAAACTGTGCTAAACCCTTAGAAGTGTGGCAGTTTTTTTATGAAAGGAGGGAATGAGTTCTTAGTTACAGATTGTATGTGTCAGGTAACAGATGAACAAGTTGGTGAAGGCTAAAGGTGTTTTCAGCTGAAGTCTGGATTTCACCAAATTAACATTTGAGTTAATATGCATTTATAAATAACTTAATTTTTAACATGTTCATGAAGCCACTGTCCTAAACTATTCAGGTTATTGCCTCAGCAAACTTTTTTTTTATAATTGCTTCTTACGCGAAGCTCTAAGTGTCACTGACAAGCTTTGGTTCTTTCATAACTCGTATATGTTTGTGTGGATATTTATTATACATTATTTTTCTGCATGATCACTATCAGGTTGTTTGGTATTCTTTCTCATTATTTCGGGTTAACAACACATTTTCCTTTTATTGCAATGTGCATTTGCCACTATTTGCACAAAATTCCATGTCTTCACTATACAACTCCAAAATTGCAGCTCTTCTGTTTAAGATTTACTATTTCCCATGGATACGGTGCCTAGCAATAATTGTTTTTCAATTTATACTTATAATCAACGGTCATGCTCCACATTTCTGAACCAAATAGTTTCAGACACAATAAAGCTTACAAAAATAAAGTGTAACGTTCACACGAGGGGTGTCTCAAAAGTTGTTGTTGTTGTTTTCTAGTGCCTTGCATCTGGCAATGAAGCCATTAGCATTCGTGCTTTCCAATACTTTTGAACTGTAGTTTCTTCTGATCTTAATGCTTCACAGGTCTTCAAGTGTTCTTCATTCATTTCTGCTGGATCGTTACACAGGACACATATTGGTGAGGCTGAGATACCAATTCTGTAGAGATGACTTGCTAAGCAGTCATGATTTGTCAATAGTCGGAAGGCTGCAACAGCTGTTTTCCTTGGTCTCTGGGGGATTATATCTGGATTGGAAAGTAGTGTAATCCATTTTTTATCTTTGGCATTTGTTTCTATTTCTTGTAGATATGAATGACAAAAATTTTTAATGATCAAGCGTTTTATTGAGGAATATGAGAAATTGAATTTAGACTTTTGTTTTATTGTTGTGCCTTTCTTTGCAAGTGAGTCTGCAGCTTCGTTCCCCATGACTCCACAGTGTGCTGGAATCTATTGGAGATGAACAGTCTTATTAACTTTTTGGAGTTGTGTTAACATTTTGTAGCATTCTCTAATTTTTGTTGACTTCTTTGTAGTATTTGAACATATTCCCTGAATTGCAGCTTTAGAATCTGAAAGAATTACTGCCTTGTTAAATTTATTTAAGGGAAGATTTAATAATTGTCGGAGAGCAATGTATATAGCCTCTATTTCTCCATCATAATTTGTTGTGTCTCTGCCAACAGAATGATAAAAGGAAAAATATGAACACGTAACTCCAGCTCCAGTAAGGTTTTCCTTCGAGGATCCATCAGTATATATGTGCAGCCATTCTTCTGTGGGATACCTAGTATTGATTGTTTCCAGAGCTAGAAGTTTTTGTATTTCTTTTGGTGTGTCTGATTTACTTATTTCCTCTATTAATTCCAAATTGAAGGTAGGTTGCAATAATTCCAATGGATTTTCTCTAATAAGTAGATTTTCTCTGGTGTTAGGAATGTTCAATTTGGATTTAACCTGTGTTACCTTTTCTAGGAAACTACTATGAGTTTTAAGGATTGAAGGGGGGAGGTTCTTTTCTGTCCATTTAGAGTTTGGCAGTCGTAACATTTTCTCGTGTTGGAGCAATGCTTGTTCTTCTATTTTTGTTGTTATTGATGGGGTCCGTGTTAAGGCAAGCATGGCATCAATAGGTGTGGATTTAACTGCTCCAGTGATTAGGCGAAGAGCCTGATTTTGTATTTGTTCAAGTTTATTGATGTTAGCATTTGCTGCTGTTATTAAAGCTTCAGAACAGTACAAGAGGTTTGGTTTAATATACATTTTGTATGTTGTGTTAAGGACTCTCCTTGAGCAGCCCCATTTAGCACCAGCTAACCTTTTCAGGATTTGTAATTTCTTTTCAACCTTTTCTGAGATGTTTGTTATATGTTTTTTCCAACTTAGCTTTCTGTCGAAAGTGATGCCTAAGTATTTGGCATCATCAACTGCTTTGAGTGGTTTACCATTATAATTTATGCTAATATTAACTGGTTTGTATTTTAGTGTAAATAATTCATAATTTAAGAGGTAGAACTGGAACTTAAAAATTCAATGCCACAACTGGGATTTGAACCACAGACCTTCCGCTTGCCGGGCGGACGCTCTACCACTGAGCTATTGTGACAAACTGCCAGAATGACATTAAATTCTCAAGCCAGTTCGTAACTGGCCAGTTCTACCTCTTAAACTTTGCCCACACACGGCTTGTGTGTTTAAAAACACCAACAGTAAGTTTGTTGGCATAAATAAATAATAATTCATAATTTGTTTTTTCTACATTGATAGTCATGAGGTTTTTGGAGCTCCATTCATGTACTTTGTTTAGGGCTGTTTCTATTCTGTCTTTAATTAACTCAGGTTTTTTTGAAGAGCCTGAAGTCCAAATGACTACATCGTCAGCAAATAAAGCAATTTTGGTTTCTAAAGTTTTTATTATTGATGGAAGGTCATTTATATATATGTTAAAGAGTGTTGTGCTCAGAACAGCACCTTGTGGAAGTCCTCGGTGTGTTTATTTATATTTGGAAATGTATGTATTATATTTTGTGGCACAAAATCTTTGTGAAATAAACTGAGTTATCCACTTAAGCAGGTTACTTTTCACACCTATTGATTGCAACTTCTCAACTAATTTATTTCTCCAGACTGAGTCATATGCTGATTTAAAATCAATGAATACTGCTAAGGTATCCTCCTTTCTATTGAAAGCTTCCTTGATGTCTTGGCTTAGTAGGAGTACATTTTCACTTGTACTATGATTCTGTCTGAAGCCGGTCTGTGAACTATTAATTAAGCTGTAATATTCTAGAAACCAGTTAAGTCTAGATGCCACCATTCTTTCCATCACTTTTGCAATAACACTGGTCAAAGATATTGGTCTGAAACTATTAATATTGTTTGAGGGTTTGTTTTTCTTTAAAATCGGGATGATAATGGCTTTTTTCCAGTCGGAAGGTACAGTCATTTTCCAACACGTGTTATACAGTTTAAGTAGGATTTCTTTTCCTTTCCTGCCAAGGTGTTTAATAAACTCTGGGTGGATCTTGTCAGGTCCAGGAGTAAGTTACACTATCTTTTTAATTCTGCGTGGTAGGCAGGGGAACTCTGGGAAAAGCGGGAAATGGTCTGGGTGTAGTTGCAGCACTTTAAAATTCCTAGACATCTGCCTTTACTGCTTGGACATTAGAATGGCAGTAAAATTGAAGACTTCACCTGCTCCTATTGCTGATTATGAAATTTGCACTGTAATCTGCTTTTTGACGGTAAAAACTAAATGTGCAACTGAAGTGCATTGCGAGTTCTGCGGTGTATACAGTAAGTATATCTTGAGGCCAGTGGTTTCTTATTGGCATCCATTGTTCATTGAAGGTGTGGAAACAAAAGGATGAGCCAACACCAAAAATGACAAAAGTTGTTGCATTGTCTGGCAAATCATGGTACAATATTCTGAGATTTGTAGAGAGTACTATTGATCAATTACCTGCCCTGTGGGACCACAATAACAGCCGCTTGCTAATGTGAGGTGCAGAGACAAGTCGGAAGGGCAAAACAAAAGAAGTTTAAAGTTGAGCAAAACAGTTTTTCTGTTCCACAATAATGCTCACCTGCATGGTGCTGTTGAAACTCAAACCCTGTTTGAGCAGTTTCGATGGAATGTTTTCACCTTACTCCTGTGATGTTTCATCAAGTGATTACTATGTTTTTCTGATGCAGCAACGTCTTGGAAGAAAGCACTTAATAAATGACGAGTCAAAACAAGAAGGGGAAAGGTGGCTTGCCAGTTTTTGGGAGAGTGGTCCAACATTGGCTTAAAAACTTATCACAGTACCAAAAATGTATTGAGATTCAAGATCATATAGTAAAAGTTACTGAATATAATTGTCAAAATATATGTTTTTTAAAGTATTACGCATGAAAATTGACATTTTTGGTCGACTTGTAAACATAACAAATACTGTCATGAATCATCCATTCCTGTTATTCCAAATTAAATATTCTGGGCTTGCAATTTCTCTTAAAGAAGGATATTGGAAAGGTATTGAGATAGCTGCATTAATGTGACGAATGTAGGAATGAATAGATGTGTTTGAAAGTGCATTT
The DNA here is from genome assembly GCA_030765045.1 of Tenodera sinensis. NCBI lineage: Eukaryota > Metazoa > Arthropoda > Insecta > Mantodea > Mantidae > Tenodera > Tenodera sinensis. Next base: position 138,829,017 of record CM060966.1, on the reverse strand, counting down.
ACGCCAGTGACATGACCAACACTTACTGAAGAGAATCTGGGTGGCACTCACATTATAATGGAGTTTGATAATGGACTTCTCTCCTGTAAGCTTTTTGCAGTGCTCTGAAAGACTGACTTGCATTTTTTCCTCTTGCAACTTGGATTTTTATGAAGCACCTTTGTTCATGTCTACTGAACATTGTTTTAATGTGGTATTACTTATTGAATGTTAGAATCAGTATATTGTCAAAATATTACTATTTCAAGACTTTCAATAATACAGCTTTATACGACTACTGAACAATATATTATAGGATTACAAGTGTCACCACTAGAAGCTCTGATGTATAAGTGTTGCCATTACTTTTTGAATACCCTAGTAGTTAAGCAGCATTGGCGTAGAGCAATTAGAACACATCTACTGTCTTTAAACCTGAGGGTTTGTCCTAATAAAGACAATCCAATGGTGAACGCAGTGTTGAAGTGTGTTCCATGCAGAAAGTCATACTAAAGATGGCCCTACTGAAAGAAGATTGCAATGGCTATCACAAGTTGGTATTGTTCTGATTTGAGTAGTGTGTTGGCAATTAGCAGTAAATGCCTACTGGTACAGCTCTTAGCATCATAGCAAGCAGAGAGGTCCTCTGTAGGAGGTAGTTACAGCCTGGCAGGATTCTTGGTGGCTGCAGTTGCACTGTTAATTGAGCTGTGAGCCATTTCCATTTTAAGGGAATTAGTCTTAAAATGTTGATGCCTTGCCTGAAATATTTGCAGGTACTTTTCTAGCACTGTTGTACTAACTCAAGTACAGCTTGTCTAAAATGTTGTGACACTCCAAATGTGCAAGCAGAAATATGGAGAAGTGGTGAGAGTGGTGGAGGAGCAAGTGACTAGGTTATCAGAAGTTGGAGGCAGTCACATCGCATGAACTTATCACTCTCACGGCAACTGGAAGACTGACCCCCACTTCTCTTTTATGCAAGTGGACTGCTCAGTGCTATTACACATCTTTGCTCCAGAAGGGTGGGGGTAGGGGGCGGTGGGAGGCGATGTCAGGACGTTTTAGACAAGCTGTAATATATTAGCAAATGTATGTGCCCATTTCCGAAGTAAGTAGCAATTTATTTCCACTGTTACTATTTACATTAAAGCTTGTGTAACACAGAGATTACTTGTATTTAAATGACTAGACATTATAACACTGCCATAAATATACACAGCAAAACTGAATATGGGCTGCAGCAAATGCAGTTTTTAGGAAGTATTTTGGAGAGACAGGACAGAACTTGAAGTAACTTCCTGTACAAGATGTGGCGAATGTCTTGATCTAATGTGACGTTCTAGGTCTCTTCTTCTTACCAGAATTTTTCCACATAGCTCGCATCTGGAAAGAATAAATGTATGTTGGACATTTTATCAAGGTTACAAGATTTTAGGCAAAATAGGCTAAATGTATCTTGGAAGGGTTTTTAAAAGTAGTAGACATTAAACAAGACTTGAGCGGTCCAAGGGACTAGCTATAGTTATATTAAAGCCCAAGCCTTAGATGGCAGAAATAGTTTTGTAAAACAAATCCATTAATTTCATTTTTTGTGAGCAAGGTTTTTATTTACCCAAGTAGAAATTTTCTTCAGGTTTATGCTCATGGTCCCTAGTACTACAAATATATTATCTGGCAAAGCCATGAAGCATATCGGAAAGAATGTGAAACTGCCCAGATGTTTACGCGAGCTTATTGCATAAGTAGTTCCTATCTTTTATTTTTTGATTTTTCACAGTAACATTTTGCAATATTTTTTTGAATTTAGAGCTGACTAATCTTTTAGCTGCATAAAATGGTAGATTAACTACAGATTTCTGTACACTGCTGGTACCCTTTTTTGCAAGAAAATCAGCCTTGCCATTACCACTCAGTCCACAGTGAGCTGGTATCCATTGGAAGACAGGTGTTTTTGAAGTGCTGTTAGATGGGTAAGTTCGCTGCAGTAAGTAAATAATGGCTTTATGTATACATTGTATGTGGTGTTAAGAGTTTATCTGGAACATCCCCACTTCATTCCTCTTAGATGCTTTAACGGTGAAAGGCACCCTTTTGCTCTTTGTATTACATTTTCTATTTGTGTGGTCCATGTAAGTTTGGTGTCAAATATAACTCCCAAATACTTTGCTCCCTTTGTTTCTGGTAACTGTTGACCCTCAAAATTTAGTTTTATTTTTAATTGTTTTTTCCTTAGTGAAAAAATGTGGTATTTTAATTTTGTTGTATCAACAGTCATTCAATTTTCTTTGGTCCGCTTTCTTCTCTAAAGTAATTTTGTGCAAAACATCTAGCTTGTTATAATCTAGAAATTTTGCATAACAAGTTCTTAAAATTACACTTTATTAAAACAATACCTTTGGCCGAATCAATGGCTAATCTGTTCCTTTCATCTGTTCACCAAGTTCTAATTAGTGAAAATACTCTTTCAATGTTAGAGTTGTGTGCAGGAACATGTTCCCTTCTTCCTGCCTTGGTTCACTTGTAGTTTAACAACAATGCATCCTTGAATTTGCATTTTCATTTTGACACTTTGGCTTGTAAGAAGGGCATTGTGAGTTAACTGTTAAGTTTCCACTTCCTTATTCTTCAATAACCAAAATGCAAATGGAAGAGTGTTAGTAAAGCATCTGTTTGCTTTGCCTCCACAGAACATTAACATTTTGGCAGAGTGCAAAGGCTATGTGGCCAATCTGTCATTCAAAGTTACTAATTTATGAGTATACTCTTTGACTATGGCTGGTGTAGCCATACTGCCATAGCGATTTGCATTTGCGACTAATAACCAATTATACGTTTGCATTTTGCAGTTCATTTTCTAACGATAGCTGCTTGTTTCTGAAAATGTAGACATAAAAGATTTTTCAAAAATTCCCCTCAGATGCCAGATAAATGTTTAAAATGTAGGGCATGTCCTGGAATTTCCAGACATGTAGTAATTCTAAGCACATGGAACACATCCACCCATGAGGTTCATTCAGTGCTGAAGAAGCCCATGGATTTTGAGGTGGCGTTTATTTGTATAATTCAGTCCCAGTAGGCCATCCAAGCTTGACATCCTCATGAAGGCCATGAGTTTGAGATAGCCATTTATTTACTCAGTTCCTGATGGTGGTCATGGAGTTTCATAAGGCTGAAAGATTAATATTTTTAAATTTAACACAGCTGATCACCCGTCATGTTTTTATCAGATCAAACCTAAATATAAAGTTACATTCAAAGCAGTGTATACAGTAAGAGGTGTAGCCCACAAACTGTGTATGATGTTTACTTTCTCTACCCCATATTTACAGTGTGTAGACGAAGTATTCCCTCCAAAATGTGATATAGAGATACCAAGTACATGCTTTGAGACTGATAGAATTAAAAATTAGAATTTAACACAATTTTCAAAAAATTTCCTCATCCAAACTACCCTTAACATAAACCTTTTTTTTTTTTTTTTTTTCAAACATGTTGATTTTCTCTAAAATAGCTCAAAATGATTTTAATTAAAATACCATATACTTTCATTCAAAATGAAATATATCATCTTGAACTTTCTGAATGAGTGTTGCATAAATGGTCAGTCATAAGAGGTGGACAAAATGTTGGTACACAAAAAATGTAGATGTCAAGGCACACAACTTATGTCAAATATATATATATATATTCTCTGAATTAACAGTTTTTGACATAGTTTAGTTTGAATTTTCCAATGTTTATACTTTTGTCAAATAGGAGGTCATCTTTCGTTTTTGCTTTTCTTAAAACAAATTTGCAGTAAGTAGAGAAAATATATTCCATCCAAAATGGGGCACGAAGATTTCATCAGAAATACACATGCTGAGATTCCCTGAATCCCAAAAAAATCATATTTAAAAAAAGATCTGTTACTATATTTGCTGTAAACATTGCAACTAAAAGAAAGAAAATATTGGTTCAGTATTAAATTGGATGTTTAAGTTCAACATCTGCTCAGGATGTGATAAGAAGATTTAAAAAACAAATCACATCCCAAATTACCTTTACTTGGAAAACCTTTTGCTGATTTTGACTTTCCCAAAAATAGCTCTAATGGTTTTGATTACATCGTTATCGTTTGTTCATGACAAATGAAGTGTATATCTTGAATTTTCTGGGAATAGCCTGTGAAGTGCTCTGCCTTCTGATTTCTTTTGCTTAACTGGCCAACCATACTAGATGGACAAAATCTTGACCCACAAAAAATGTTTAACGGTTTATGTCAATTTGTGGAATTAACTATTTCCAAGATATTTCATGTTGGTTTGAATTTTCCAGTACTTATACTTTTCTCAAATGAGAAGACATTGGTGTTTTTTCCTCCAGATCATGCAAACAGAATGTAACTTCAAGCCCATGACATCAAAAAGCTCTTAAAAGATTTGATTACAGCTTAAGTGTACTGTATTCCCCCATTCTCAATAGTGTCTACAAGGAAATATGTAGATAATAAAACCATTTGTATACATATCTATCTCAGTCAACATGAAGTAGGTAGAAGAATTAGCATTTATAAGAATAATTTGTATAGCAGTAAGTATAGTTTTTACCAAAACATAACAACTCTGCCCCACTCTGCTGCCAAAGATGGCATTACGAGGTATGGGTTTTACCAAGTTTGCAGTTTAAAAATATAAAGGAATTATAAAATGTTTACATTACCTCTTGTCCTGTTTATGAGGGTCGTCTTTTGTTAGCTAATGGTTACAATCCAGCAGCAAAGGAGAGCATTTCCCTTGGAAGTTTGTCAAGTTTTGGCAAAATGTATACAGAAAGTACGAGATATGTAAGTGCACTACATCAGATTTTTTTCAGTATTGGTTTTGCTATACTTTCTCATTCTCTTTATGTTGATGGACATACAGGAAATAAACTGGCTCATGCATGAAATCTTCAGTATGGTCATGCTTCTTACTTAATTTGATGCAATAAAAGGAGTGAATAAGATACTAGTTTATGATGTTTTTTTAAGTTTAATTGTCCTTTGACATGATAGGTCGTACCATATAATGAAATGAATGAAATGGTGCTCAAATGACCCCAGCGTCAATAAAGCTTAAAGTTACCTGATAGTCCTCTCAGTATAAAGGAGAACACTGGAAAAAAGAAACCTTATCCAGATAGCTCACCTTAACTGAGATATGAACTTGGTACCTACCTCATGAGTGTGAGCCAGAGATGCTACCCCTGCACCACAGAGGTGGGCTTGTAGCTTATAGTAATTGGTTCATCTAAAGCCAATTGTGACATATTCAGCCTGTTATAGTACTCTAAGCTTACATTTGGTGACATTCTATCTTTTTAGTTGGTGTCATTACCAGGAACCATTCGTAAAATTCTCCCCATAATAAAGATATGGCTACAGTTGGTATTAATTACAGCTGCTAGATTGGTGACATGGGGATCATCTTAGAGGTATATAAGACATTGTATTTAAAGCAAATTACCCTTGTCTAGTTCCATTTCAATATTTGTTTGGAATTGTTTTAGTGCTTACATAAGTGTTCCATAATTTGGAATTGTTTATTCAGCACAATATTCAACCATATACAGACTGGAAAATTATTTAATCCAGGATCTTTGTTTACAAATAACACTTACTTGCAAATTAGCAAAACATTTTTCCATGGGCAGTGTCTGTATATGAGCTTAGGATCACGTGAATAGTTAAAAACACTTCTTGATAAAATCAATTTCTGGTACTAGATTTAGCAAACAGTATTTACCTACTGACTTGATACAATTTCCACTGTAAGGCTGGCTGTATTTTAGCTTAGGGTAATGTTGTTGTTGTAGTGTTTAACGCCCGGTTATACTACTACGGCACCGCAGGCGGTGACACTGATGATACATGGAATGAAGATGGTGGACCGGTGGAATGAGATGGTGGGGGAAACCGGATCACCCGGAGAAAACCCGCCCTGGCGCCGCTTCGTCCACCACGAATACCACATGCGGGTCCCTGGGATCGAACCCGGGCCGCCTAGGTGGTAGGCGAGCGCGCTAAATGCTCGGCCACGGCGCCGCCTAGCTTAGGGTGATGTTACCCGTTTTAAATTCTAAGGAATTGCCATTAAATTGTTCTCCATATAATTTTGGTAAACCGACAGCATTGGTTACAATTATATTCTTTGAAATTTTTTACCTGAAACATGGAAATAGTTTTATCTTCAGGCTATGGGGAGTTGTGTTAACACTTGCTCAAAATAACTTACAGATTAAGTTATAACACTTACTTGTAGGGAGTATCACCTTCAGCATGTAGACGAACATGTTTGTTGAGGTTGCTAGGATCTCCAAATGGTCTTAGGCAGTATTTACATTTCAGTGGCTTGTACCCTGTGTGAGTCCTGAAACATTTAAGTATTATGTGGCAAAAATGTGTGTGAGTCAAATTCCAATTGGGTTCTAAATGTAATTTCCCTTCAAATTACAAATGTATTAAAATGTGTATGTTTGCTATCTGAAAACAGTCTGGGAAGAAGAATTTCATGTTTAAGTAGCTTTTTATGCACTAATTATTTACCATCTTAAAATATACCCAATTTTATAACTTTCCACTGGTGCTAAATGACTGCATTGTTGAGCACTTTCCCCTTCCCCAGATTGACCACTGTACACTTTTGAATGGCAGTATATTACAAGCTCTGTGCAACGCAAGATCAAATGATAATAGTAATAAAACACTTATGATGCATGTGTATGCTTTCAGCATCTTGAAAGGTAGGTTTAAACCAAGGGATCCCTCTATTTGTTAATAAGAATTTACATGCAACAGTACCGCTTGGCAATGAAACCTATAAACTTAACAACCAGCACAACTTCTCACAGATACATTTATTTCTGCTGCTGAGCTGTATATTCCCCGGTTGACTTCCCACACCTGCCTGTTCCCTGTCCTTTGGTGGATGGATGAATTCTGGAATACTGTTCATGCTCAAAGGCCTGCTCTTAGGGTTTTCCGTCACCCTACATTGGTTAACCTAATCCAATATAAGAAGATGCGTTGCAAGTCTAGGCAAGTAATTATGGATAGCAAAACAACATCACAGAACAAGCTGTTTTTGTTGTATATTAACATCCACCAATGTAATGTCATATCATACAATTAATTAAATCAGTGAAATGATGCTCAAATAAGCCTGAGGTCCATAGACCTTAAAGTTACGTGGCATTGGTCTTCCCAGGAGAAGGGAAAAGCGAGGAGAAAGCGTTATAGGTATGGATAACCCACCCTAACCAAGATTCGAACTCGGGACCTGCTGGATGTGAGGCTGACACGTTACCACCACACCACAAAGGTGGGGTATGGAACAAGTTCATAGCTTCATTTAACCGGCGTACACCTTCCTCGGTTTTATGGGATAAGTTAAGGCGCGTGGCCGGAAAATTGATCCATAAGTCAATCGCCAGAATTAAAACAACTACTGGAGCTGTTGATTCATATGTGGTTAATACCTTTGGCAGTGCTTTCACTTGGTGTATAGCTCACCCGAGTTCCTTCCAATTAAGAAGCCTTCCCGAGGCTTCACGTTTCATTCTAGAAACGTAGAAGATTACAGTCGCCTTTTCACCATCTTCGCGACTGTGAGCACCAGAACCAGACGGCATTCACGTACAGATGTTACTACGCACAGAAGGAAAGGCATTCCTACTCCAGATCTATAATCGTGTTTGGGTTGATGGTACTGTTCCAGGAAAATGGCAGGAAGCCATCATACCCATTTTGAAAGCTGGGGAGGACCGTCATCTCTTCTCCAGCTACCGTCCTATTTCCCTCACCAGCTGGGTTTGCAAAGTGATGGAACATTTGATTAATGGACTCTTGTGTGGTGGATGGAAACACGCAGCCTACAAAAACACCCAGTGTGATTTTCCACGTCGTTTAACCGTGGGCCATCTTGTGTCGATACGAAGCAGATCGTGAACGGATTCATGAGGAATTGTCAAACCGTTGGCGTATTTTTCGACCTCGAGAAGGCGTGTGTCGTGTTAGCGAGTGGAGATACTACGTTCCCTGCACACCTGGAATGGATGCTTACCACTATTCATTCAAGAGTTTATGAGGGACCGCGTTTTCCGAATAAGCTCGTTAGATTTTTCCGAACGTTTTTGTCCAGGAGAACGACTTAGCTCAGGAATCGCTACTAATGTTACACTGTTTGCTGTAGCAATCAATTTCACTTATAAATGCGTCCTAGGAATTTCATTACGCTTATTCGTAGACGACTTCACCATCTGTTGTACTCACCTCGCATCGTTTTTGGTACGGCGCCTGCAACAATGTTTAGATAATATTCGAGAATGGAGCTCAAAAATGGCTTTCGTTACAATATTCGTAGCAATATGCGTTAATTTCTGGTGTCGTAGGAGACGATTACCATCTTCGTTCCGTTTCGGTCCAGATTTACTTCCATTCACTGAGGAGACGCGTTTCCTGGGGTTGATCTTCCACAGGAGGCTTAACTGGCCATCGCATATAGCGCAGTTGAAAACACGGTATGACTGTTCTCTGAATATCATGCGGTAAAGTGGCTAATCATGGGGAGGGAATCGACAGTTTTGCTTCGACTGTCTCGCGCGTTGATTCGATACAAGCTTGATTATGAATGTCTTTTCTCCAGCACGACCATATGTGTTGAAAAGATCAAACACAGTACATAATCGGGTTCGCAAGGCAATAGAAGCTTTTTCAACTAGCCCAGTTTTGAGCCTTTACGCCGAGCCGGCACGACCCCTTCTGTAATATCGGCGTGAGGTATTATTAGAAGATTGTGGCTGTAGACTTAAATGTATGCCTACGCAAGGAACGTTCGTTTCTATTTTCAACAACCTGCTGGACGAACACTATAGAAACAGCTCTGTTAGTCCAGTTTTCCAACGGCTCCTTAGTTGGTTTTCGTTTCCTGGAGCTTCTCAAAAAGCATGTCATTAAAATGCATAAGATGTTTACAAAGGCAGAGGCTCTACCCCCTTGGCTACGTGCCACGTCCCATGTAGATCTTGGGATGACAGTATACCAGGAAACCACGATGCCTGCGTCTAGTATCCGCACTTTTTTTTTTTTCTAAGGATTTTTGTCAGGCTGCTCTGATGGAAGTTTGATATACACCGATGGATCTAAGAGCACCAACGGTGTTGGATATGCCTATATTTATGGAACCGAACCATACAGATTCGGTTTTCATTGTAGCACTTCCATTTATAGTGTCGAGCTGTATGCTATATACCGAGACGTTTTATGTGCGCCTCCAGAAATTGGGTGACTGCCTAATTTTGAGTGATTCCAAAAGTGCACTTCAGCTTTGTGAGCTGTACAACTATCATCCTATTGTGCAGCGTATCCATGATGTCCGTGTTTTACACGCTTCTATTTTAACATGATGAGTGCATGGATTCCTGGTGACGTTGGTTTGCCGGAAAATGAAATGGCGGATTTGGTAGCAAAGGCAGCAACCACATAACCCGGTATTATCATACATCTTGTTAGTTCGAAAGACTTGGAGTATCGAGATCGGTTCTGTCGTGCTGGTGCGAAGAGTGTCACCTCTACGTAGAAATAAGCTTAGAACAATTAAGGAAATTCTGGTAAACTGGGCAACCTCCTCTTGTGCATCTCATCGTGAGGAGATAATCTTTGCTCGATTGTGCATTGGCCACTGGAATTAGCATGACCACATTTTTAAGGGGCTTCCTGCTCCCGTTCGTCCGCTGTGTGCCGAAATTTTGTCGGTCCGTTAGGTGCTGCTAGAGTGTGCTTCCCTGGTACATCTTCGGGACTCTGAAACTGCCCACCAGTCTTGCAGAGCTCTTGGCGGACGATAAACAAGCGGTCTAGAGGCTTTTAAAATATTTGTCAATGATAAATTTCCAAATATGAGTTTCGTAGTATAGTATCCTTTCGTACATTTGGACATTTTTACATATATTTTAATTATGAATTTTGCCATTATTACTTGTGTATATTGATTTAAACTTGTGGCTTTTCTTAGGATTTTTATTTTATATTAATCTTTATCTAGCGTTTCCCATGATTCGTTTTATAAGGGCGGTGATGACTCTCGTAGTTGAGAGCCATTAATTATACATATAGGCTTAGTAGGTGCGCTACCAAATGCATGAAACTATGCACGCTTTGTCTGTAAAGCAAACGGGCAGATCCTGTTCCCCACACTGTGTCGCAACATCCACTACGAACGCGCATAACTTGAATCCTCTTTAATGTAGCTGAGCTACTAAGCCTATGCATCGTTAATGTGTGAAAGCATTTTATACAACTTTAATAATTGCCTCTGTGGTCCAGTGCTCATTGGAGACTTCTTATTCCAGGTACTATTTTTGTTATTTAGAAAATTTCTATTTGATTAATTTTTAGGAAGTTACTGTTGTTGTACATAAAACAATCGTTTGACAGTTATGTAGTTTCAGAGTTGCCATGGATAATGTGGTAGTAATCTGAAAGCCCTAAGGTTCTTCCTTGCCTCTCACGCTGCTAGTCTCTTTTAAAAACGGTTGCCAGTAGGAAACACTCTGTGACGTCATAGTTACGTGCTTCCTAGCCAATCAGTGGCAGGTATTTCAGATTGTGATTGTGTGAACTTGCTGGCCATTTAGCAGTGAAATTTGACAATTCCAAGACATAAATCCACTGAATTATGCGGACAACTTTGGGATTCTGATAGGAGGAGATTGTAGCGGCGAAAACTAGTGCAATGTGGTGCATAAACGTTTAACAGCAAAATAATGTAGCTAATGGAGCCTCTGCTTACTGTGAAAGGAGTTCCGAGTTCGATTCTCGGCTGGAGGATGTGAACTTTTCTTTAACTAGGATCATTTCCCATCCTCCCTAGAGTCTGGAACTATGAATGGAAGAGTGACTCTGTGTGTGTGTGTGTGTGTGTGTGTGTGTGTGTGTGTGTGTGTGTGTGTGTGTGTGTGTGTGTGTGTGTGTGTGCGTTTTAATAAGTTAATCCGAAGTAATAGAAACCCAAAGTTCAAAACTACCGGTAAACGGGTGAACACCACTGCTGTTGAGCAATAGTTCCAGGAGATTAAAAGCTGCCGATGACATCCGATGTTAAAGGCGGCATATAAATGAACATAAAAACAATAATCTGTAGCCCGGTTCGCGCCAAAACGTCATGTACTTGCATCCATTTCTTTTCTGCGGCAAGCAACATTTACCATCTTCGTGACGTACCTGACGGAGGTTTGGCTCAGAGAGCGAGAGGGACAGAAAAACAGACAGAAAAATATTTAAAGTTGTTGCAATAACACGTATAGAGCTGTGTGTTCTACTAGTCAAGATAATAATTAAAAGACAACAATAATTCTGTAATTCTCATTATTTACCTGATATGGATTTTGAGTCCATATTTTCGTGAGTATATTTTACCGCAGTAGATGCAGAGATGTCCCTGCTTGTTCCTGCTGAAGTTGCTCAAATTCACTTCCAACTGAGCTACATCGGTAGCAGCACAATGTGGGTCAGGTAGAGAACCAGGATCAACCTTTTTCTTGCTGTTTCCCATTAGCTCCCGTTTGAGAGCTACAGAGGTTGCTAAGGTCGTTGCGCGGTGGAACACTAGCTGTGAAGAAGTTGGCATCAACAACGGAAGTAACGTCCTTCCTTGATCAATAATGTTGGAAGAACACGAGCGTTGTCCCCTATACGGCTTGAAAGCAGAACCTCGATCATTCGAGGGTTCCGTGAGCGTCCTTTTACTCTGGATTCCGCGGTTATCGTTACACTTTACAGCACGCTGATGCTGAAGGTCTTTGGTTACTTCTCGAGAATCGCTTTTGTGGGACGCTGTCACTGAAAGATCACAAGGTTCAAGGCCAGACTTTATTTCTCTTGAAGGTATCACCAATTCGAAGTTTAGTCCAATTAAATTTGAGGGTTGCGGAAGTGAGTTTCGCTGCGATAGCTTCTTCCAAAGATGGTCCCTGCCAAAGCGGTCGCAATCAAGAGCAAGATGTAACTTCAAGGGATTTGGGGTCTCGAAATGGCGTCCACATTGAAGGCAAACGTAGCGCTTGTCTCCTGGAAAGAAAGAAATGATGTTAGTTTCTTATACGGAACTTGAGGTTTAGAAAATGGAATAACTCTTATTGTTGCATTGTTACCTCTCAATGAGAATTAAAAAGAAGGCTCCTAGAGGCTACATCACTAATAAACATGGTTGTGCGAAACCACAATCATGTGATTTTTATCCAGTCATTAGTAGTAGTCTGTTTCAGAATGTGTTGGTGTGAACTTTCAGCTTATTTATAATTACATTTAATAACTTTGAGTATAAATCGACTGTTTTTATGTACACGTTCTGAAGTAGAATCCAGTGACGAAGAATGAGGTAAAATACATATTTATGTATTGTATTAATGCATAGTAAAAAATACAGAGGGTGTCAAAATGTATACGCACGTTAGCACTGCATAGGACGAAGAGGTCCGACTGAGTTTCCATCGCGTTCTCCGGATCTAACTCCGCTGGGCTTCTACCTATGGGAAACTCTTAAAAATAGTGTACACCGTAGAAAACCAGCCACACTGGCAATACTTTAGGAAGAAATTCAAACGTCATATGCTGCAATCACTGAGAATACTTTCACAAACGTTACCCGACCAGTAGTTCAAAGTACTCAGAAGCGTATCGACGCCGATGGTGGGCATTTTGAGCAGCTGTTGCAACTGTAAAAATCTAAGATGATTAGTGCTCATCATTTTCTGTTTGTGTGAATTCAGCTTTATTATGTCAATACAACCTTTTCTTTGCTTGAAGTGTGTATACATTTTTGGCAGCCTCTGTACTGTGTCGCCCGGTTTGCGCCAAACAACATGCTTGCGATCACTTCTTTAATCCTTCGTACTAGCGTCTGCACGGCAACTGATATTCACGTGTTCGTTCCTGATATAGACCATAGCGCATGGGACTCGAGGAATGTAACTCTCTAATAAATATGTAAGGTAATGGCATAAGTGTACAGTTGATGATAAGAAATGCTCCACAATGTTATTGTGTAGCCTAGTTCAAGTATGATAATCTTTTGGCGTAATGACTTACATATGGTATTTTAACTTCTGTTGTACGAAGGCGACAGTGAGCATGTTTAGAAAAACGAACAAGAATTTGTTTTTAAAAATTTAAATGATGTTATTTTTCAAAATATTCGGTCCCATTTAGCATTAATGAATTTCTGAACTCTGTAGAACCAATCCTTAAATCAATAATTGTCACTCTTCCCGAGGCACATCAGAAACCAGATTTTTATAATGTCCCAGGCTTCATCTGACATGAAGCGGTAGTCCACAAGTAAATGCACCTCAGTCGTAGTTCCAAATGCAGTGTGGCTGTATTAACGTCAAGGGCCCCTTTCCTCTCAAAATTTTAAACTATGTATCAATAAACGAATGCTTTTCGGAGTTTTACAGATATGTAAAGATGTGCCAGTATACACATTATGAACAGAAAATTCCTGTTGGAGCCGAAACCTTTCCCTAGTGAAGTCAATGAATATTAACTTTTATGAACTACGCAGGAATTCTACTCTGAATATGAACTCCAACATAGTCACGGCTGCTCTGGGACCACAGGTAATGCTGAATCAAACAGAAGCGCTTTTGCAAAAACTCACACACCATTACTGAGAGCACCCACTACATCTCAGTAAACATAGCCTTATTGATGTTGGAAGTTGGATCACTTTGAAAAATTATGACTTAATCCACATTCTCTTCAGATTTTGTAGTGGAAGATGGTCCTGTTTTGGATCACCCTGATGTCTTCCATAGCCTTCTTAAATTTCTTATATCATGGAGCTGAACCAGTGTTCATAAGAAGTAAGCGTAGCAGTAATGATGCTGAAACGTCACCTTGTGTACGGTTAAATTAAGTATAAATAGGTAATAATAAGCTTTATTTTATGTTTATGCTCTAATGACAAAATTCTGGGCTTAAAACAACCTACATGGAATATTTATTTAATGTATATAGTACCTTGTATATTGGCAGGAGCAAGGCAAGGAATACCGAGTACAGCCAGAAGCTGTTGAGAGAACCACATGAGTAGTTCTTCTCCGGGTTGTATTGGACGCAAGACTTGGAGTACCAAGTTGCAGCCTTCTTGTTGAACCAACAGGTTGCAGCTCTGGCAGTCCGGCGCCAAACGGCAACTGGGTACCCAACGTTCTGCTCCGACGAGCTTATCCTCTGTCACGTGTACCTGTGTAACAACAGAAATATAACAATAAAATTACAAGTATCCATCCTGACAACTTTACCTCCACGCATGGGGCGACAGCACTCAGCGCTGATAACAATTCTCATTCGCAGGACACCCGTTGCTCTTGTATCCAATGAGACTTCAAGATTAAACTGTTTAGCTAGAGAGAAAAAGAAAGGTAAAGATACGGACAACCAAGGGGGGCTCCCGCAATCGGGGAGAAGGCCGCACGGAGGCGCTTAGGGCTCTTTGTCTTCTACTGTGACCCCTGGATGAAGGGATGAGAGGAAAGGCCTGAACCCAGCCGCAACCCGCGGAACACCGTCGCATGATCTTACAACCCCGAAATGGATGAAAGGGAAATGATGGGAATGGGAAATGGATAGGAAAGCCGTGGTATGAGGACAAGCACCCCAGCATTCGCCTAAGTGACGAGGGGTAAACAACGGAAAACCCAAAGTCAGAGTGCGCGGTGGGCTGGGGTCAAATCCACGACCTCCCGAGTGCGAGCCACACACATTACCGCGGTGCCACCCCGCTCGGTGAGGGAAAGAAAGAAATATTATATGCAACAGTCATTTCTGCCAACGATAGTTTATTTTCATAATTTCTGCGAATTCTTTACGCGATGGTTTTGCTAGTTTGCTCAAATTTTTAACCGGTTAGGCCATATTGAATGATGAGTGAAATGATGCTCAAATGAGCCCGGAATCCATAGAGCTTCGAGTTACACAACACTCGTTTTTCAGGATAAGGGGAAACCTCGGAATAAAACCTTATTGAGATAACCCACCCTAACCGAGATTCGAACTCGGGACTTCTTGAATGTGAAGCAGACACGCTACACCCCACCAAAGAGGTAGGACATTCTTCATTTAATCATGATTTATGATAAATGCCGCAAATTGCAGCGCACACACACACACACACACACACACACAGATATATATATATATATATATATATATATATATATATATATATATATATATATAAAATTTATTATCGAAACCACGTCTAAAATTATATGTGTGGTGTTAATCATTTCTGAGATATTTCTTGTTATTGGCTTGAATTTTCCAATGGAAAAATTTCCTCAAATGGGAAATCGTTATTCGTTTTTCTTCTCTTCCCCTCCTGACGTGCAATGAGAACGTAATTTCAAAGTCATACATAGCGACCAGTATTAGAAGATTTGACTGTCACCTAAAATCTACTATATCCCCCTATTCCCACTGTACCTACAAATGAATATGCAATACTAATAAAAACATTTTTATAAATGTTTATCTCGATTAATGTGAAGTAAATATCGGAATAAGCTTTTCAACGAATGGTTTAATAGTGAGTAGAGAAATTCATGTGAGTGCCACACATGAGATTTTTTTATCTTGTTTGCACTAGAACAAGTTGAAAACCAAAAGTTTCGTCAACAATTAGGCAATTGAAGTCAGATAATTAATGAAGTTCTAGTCGTCACTTATGATTGATACTCCCATGGGTGACCTTCCTGACCTAGGGCTTTTTCCGGGGGTTTCCCCAGATCGCCACGCGAATGCTGGAAAGATAATTACATCCCCCAAATTTCCTGTCCTTCCATTCCGTTTCATCAATCATTTCATTGATCCTTCATCCAGTCTGTTCTTTCAGGGTCGTAAATGTCAGCGAAGGTGTTAGGTGCAGCTTGGCAGGGATGATATGCGCGGAGGATCTCTTTCTGTCCCTCGTTATCTGTGGGATCCAGATGGAAAGGGGGGTTGCATTTGGGGGTGCTGGACCCCGCGCTGAGAGCTCCCTGAGTTGACCCCGGAAGAATTATAGATCTTAAGTTGTCAAACTTGGGAAATCTTAGGGACCTTTGTAAATTTCTGGCCACCCGGTGTCTCCTCTCATCTCATCTTTCCTCCCGGGTGTGACCCCTTGGAGACAAGGGTAAAATAAACCTGGCTTCAGTACCGAATCCCCTCCGCATCTTTCCTATTTCTATTTCTATGATTGACACAACTGTTTTTTAAAGAAAAAGTCAACGCAAAACCAAACCAAAGTTACACAAACAGAAGGGAGTGAACATAATTGCTGATGAGCAATTGTTCCAAGAGGAAAAGCCGCCATATGACTGTGTAAGTTAATGGCGGCATATAAATGAAAAAAAAAAATGGTAACTACTAAAAGTTTCCTTTACAAGTAGACAATTGAAGTCAGATAAATGAAGTTCTAGTTGCCACATATGATTGACAACAGCTATCAGCTATATTTTAAATAAGAGACCAAAATATGCTTAGATGTTTATGCTCAACGAAACGGAAGTGAAACAGATGACATGAGCACAAAAATTAATTTTATACATTTTGGAAAACTGTAACTCATTGTTTCCTGGACAAACAGCGCTTTAAAGCATTATGTAAGAATAATGAAGCAAGAATTGGTGAAATACAAATTACTTTCCGAATACAGGCGCTGCTAGTTATTCATTTGTCTTTGGACAGCTGCATCCCAAACTTCTGATGTTATTTGACTACTTCATGTGCCTGGCTATAGTAAACAAAGTCCAGGAGGCGTCGTCCTATGTTATGACAGAACCATACTGCTTGCTCTATCTAGTAGCCGGGGTGCATGCAGTGAGAATAACAGTATCGGTGTCTGTGTGCGTGTGTATAAGCGAATTTGCATTCTGAGGAACTGATCGCGTCAAATTTGTGTTAATCAGTTGGATGCTGAAAAGTTAGCAGATTCTACAAGGTGAGATACAGATTATTTCAAACTATCTTCTTTATTTTATCAGTTGAAAAATCAAAGATCATGCCATTTATAGGAAAACAGGTAAAAAGATAGTGTTGAATAATAAAGTGTTAGAACAGGTGGGAACATTTAATTACTTGTGCTCTAATGTAACGTTAAAAAACAGCGAAGAAATAAGTAATAAAGTGAATAAATTTCAATATATTTGTGAAATAATAGCTTGTACCTTGAAAAGAAAAACCTGAAAGGATACACATTTAAAATTCTATAAGACAATGGCTGTTCCGGTTTTACTGTATGGATAAGAGACATGGACACTTAAAAGCAAGATTGGAGTCAAATACAAGTTGCGGAAATGAATTATCTCCAAACAGTAAAAGGATGAACAAGACAAGATCATATTAAAAATGAATTTCACACATAGAAGCCTTCAATTATTATGTAGGAATTATCACCTGGTAATTCTTTTGTTTTGTACAAATTATCACTAGGTCATTCTTTTGTTTAATTGAAGTCCACTAATCGTAATGAATATATTTTAGATAATTTGTTATAGAATTTAACTTTTTCTCGTCAAATCTTAGACATACAGTATTTAAATTTGTTTTATTTTTGAAATAGTCCAGATAAATGTAATTCGACTTCAGGCCTTCCCAGATAAATTTGCACTCGGATGATTTTCTCCACCCAGTCTGCTACAAATTATCATTGCAACAGCTTATTCTTCTACCTACGTATTGTTAATACTCGTGTAAAGATAAACCTGCATTACTCATTTACACATTTAGTTGTAGGTACATATAAAAAGAATACTACGTAACCTAAAGTGATAGTCAAATGCAGTCACTATGTGAGGTTTTGAAATTCTATTTTGTTTTGCATGCATGTGAAAAAGAAAAAGAAAAAGAAAGGAAGAGTAATTTTCAATTGAGAGAAGTATCAATATTTGATAATGATGACCAATAACAAAGAATGACTATCTCTTAAATACTTCTCGCCGCAAAAGGAGTTATTTGACATAAATTGTGTGCTTTAACTATACCTAAGTTTTTTTGTAGCAAGAAGTTTGTCTATCTCTTATGGTTTACCAATTATAAAAACGTCATTTGTAATAAAATGGTCTCCAGAGGTATTTCTAGAAAATTCAAGATATAAATTCATTTGTCATGAAAATAACTTAAACGTATGGTATTTCAATTTCAATCGTTATATTTTGAGAAAATAGAAGTCCTAGAAAATTTTTCCATGTGAAGAATAGCTTTGGGTGAGGGATCTTTTTTAAAATCTTCGTGTTGCATCCTTGAAAGGTCCTGAATCTGAATACCAAGTTTGCTATCTAGCCGACTTTTCATTTTTGAATTGTTTACACACAGACAGTCTTTTTCTAAAAATCTGATGTATTGCACCCACATAACTCTTTTTCTACTCAATTTAAAGAATGTTGTTATAAACACCTATTCTTCTATCTACTTCACTTTAATTCAAGTAAATATTTGTAGAAATGTTTTTCTTACATATATCCTTATAGGTAAAATGAGAATAGTGGAACATAAGGAGCTTAAACGATAGTCAGATCTTTTAAGAGCTGATCGCTATGTGATGACCTTGAAATGTAATTCTCTTGGCATGAATAGATGGGGGAAAAAGAGAGAAAAAGCTGACTTCCCATTTGAGAAATGTATAAGTATGGGAAATTTTACACCAATAACAAGAATGTGTCGAAAATTAACTCCTCCCCTTCAAGAAAAGTATTTGAAATGAAATGTGTACTTTAAACAGATTTACGTTTTTGTATAGTTAGATTTTGTCTATGGGGTAATTTGGGATGGGGCGTTTTGAAAATCTGTGTGTTCCATCCTTGGAAGATGCTGAATCTAAAATGCTAAGTTTTAGTAAGCGTACACTTCTATTTACTAATTTATAGCTAATACTTCGCGTTCTTGAGTTATACTGTTCGCAGGCAGACAGGCAGACTGTCTGGCAGGCAGGCAGGCAGGCATACAGACAGACAGGCATGTAGACAGACAGGCAGGCATGTAGAGAGACAGGCAGGCATGTAGAGAGACAGGCAGGCATGTAGACAGACAGACAGACAGGCATGTAGACAGACAGACAGGCATGTAGACAGACAGGTATGCAGACAGACAGGCATGCAGACAGACAGACAGACACAGACAGACACAGACAGACACAGACAGACACAGACAGGTATAGACAGACACAGACAGGCACAGACAGGCACCGACAAGAAGCGACAGACACAGACAGACAGGTAGGCAGATAGGCAGACAGACAGTTACGCGCGCGCACTAACGCACACACATACACCATTTTTTAAAGTACCTTTTGTGCGGAATTCGGGAATATCAAAACCTGTATTTCCGGTGAAATCTCAGCATCGAATTTTTGAGCGGAATACATTTCCTCTACTCCTTGTACATACTCGCCAGTGAGAATAAAAATGCTTTCCTTTTTCTTTCTTTCTTTTTTTTTTTTTTTTTTTTTTTTTTTTTTTCCGCACAGGATGCCTCAAAACACATGCTTTTGGTGTAATCTCGATGTAATACCTTCTCTGCTTACTAGGTATTATGTATTCTTTGGTATCTAGGTTTACGTCCACGAATAATTATAGTAAATAATTCATGTAAGTTCGATATACCTATTGATTCTACCTAAGTTTTTTAAAATATTAAGATTGTCATTAACATTATGGTTAGAAGCTTTTGGTGAATAACATTTCTCAAAAAGCTGAAAATCATCCATCACTTAGATTTGACTTCGTGCTCCTTAGAACTTTCGCTTTGAGGAGGGAATAAAATTGTATGACCATTGTTCAGTGAAAAAGCAACATACACATACAAACTATTTTGTGTTTGTTTACTTTCCCTACTACTTAACTATAATAAACAGAGGAAGTATTATTGCATCCAAAAATTCAATAGTGAGATTTCACCAGAAATACAGGTTTTGAGGCTCCCGGCATTAAAACAATTTTAAAATAAGGTTTTGTATCTTTCTGAATACAGCACAGCTCAAAAACCTAAATTCAAGTATTTTCCACATATGTGACGAAGGAGTTCAAAAAGTTTCTCTAACCCACACTAACTTTTACTTGGAAAATGTTTCATTATTTCTGATTTCCTAAAGAATGGTTCTAACGATTTTAAATAAAATACCACAGGTAAGATATTTGCATGACTAGAATATACTTGGATTTTCTGGGAATAGGGCGTGAAGTCTTTATTCCGAATGACATTTTTTGTAATTGGTAAACCGTAAGAGACATTTTTCTGCACTAAAAGGTAGATCTCATTAAGGTACATATTTTATATCAAATGCAAGTTTTTGTGGCCATTTCCGAGTTTTTTTTTCCATTGGTTTGAATTTTGAAATACTTAATATTTATTTTCAAGTGGTAAGTCGTTATTAGAGTTCTCTCTGGATGTAAAAAAATGTGGAATTTTAAAGCCATTATACAGCGATGGATTTTTAAATTCTTTTATTGTTCCATTTATATCTCACCTTTAGCTCCAATGGGGAACATATTGCCTAACGGCATTGTCGTCACTCGCTTAACCTGAGTTTTGAGTTTTCAGAGTTTAGGGATTGTGTACGTTAAACTAACACGCATATTCACGCTCTCATTCAAACTCTGGGGAAGATTGGGAATAATCTTGGCTAGAAAAAAATCCCAACACTCCTGCCCCAGCCGGGAAATGAACCCGGGAAACCCTTGCACAATAAGCAGGTGCTCTACCGATTGAGCTACAGGAACAGCGATGGATTTGGCTATCGCTTAAGTTACTTAGACCTACTGTATTCCCCTTGTACTTGTAACAAAATGTGAACCTCCACCAATATGTTAATTTGTATTCACAGTTAAATTAAATAACTTCCTTTAACTTCTATGGTCATACAAGGCTTTGAATGGAGACGCAAATGGTGTTATAAACTTATATAAGCTTAATTTTTTTAACTTTGAATTCATTATATTAATTCACCATGAAATACACTTATATTTCTAGAATGCTGATGGTAGGTAATGGTTATGGTTAATGTAAACTTCTCCCTCCCCAGCCAGGAATTGCACCCGGAACCTTTGGCTTAGCAAGTCAGAACGTTAACTATTTGATCACAGTGACACCTTAAAATGTTTATGCACACAATGATTGGTATAAGTGCACGTGAGCTATTTGGTAAATGATATTGTTTATAAATTGAGAAATAAATAAAACCGTTGGTAATTAAGAATAATTATCGTTTGTCGTGACAAATTTACTAGCCCAACAGAAATTATTTGTATTTTATCAATTTACGAATTTGTCACCAGTAAAGCTAAGTATTGGAGCTTCATGTAACAGGCTCCAGATCTCTGTTGACCATTTCAATAAAACTAAAGGCAGCAGCATGCTCTTTATTATCCTCAGAATATCTTTGATTATGGACTGTTTGTTCCAGTAACATTTAATAGAATTGGTAGCAAACTTATGTGAGACGGGTCTGCACAAAATTTTATCATGCTGCAGGGAACAATTGTAATTAATGGCAACTAGAAAATTATTAAAATGGATAAGAATTAAATTACTGAAATAGGTCCACAGTTATTTTATTGCAAATCTTGCCTAAGAAAGGAGAAAGTCTGACTCACCTGGTACACTCTGCAAGGTTTCGCGTCCTGCTGGCAGAAGATCTCAGCAAAGATGCACTCCGAAGAAGCTCCTCTAGGAATATACATGCCGGCTACCACTTTAGGGGTAACTGAGGCTTCGACGTCGTCCGAGGTCACTTTCACTAGATGCTGGGGTATGATCGGGAACATCTTCACCACGTCATCATTACACAAGGCCACCGAGCAAATGAAGACCTGCGCCACATTTACAAGTCATTATGTACCGACCCACCCACCCACCTTACATCCCGTACGCCCCCTTTTAATAAATATAGGGGTTGGGGAGGGTGCAAGTGCATCAGATGAAGCGAATCTCGGATGGGGTGGGGTAGATGGGGCTTGTCCGACACCCCAAAATTCTTTTGTGTGACAATAGAGGTTACGGTGTCAGCTGCATCAAATACAAAATTCTCTCATACGTCTCTTAGCGTAGAGCACACGTGGGGTGTTCCCCACCCAGCCTCCCTGCTGGAGCGGTGACTGGGTCTTAATAATTCTTCTTAAATGTTTATGTATTGCTACACCACCACCATACAGCACTGGACAATTCCAGCTTAATTAACTTCTGATGATATCTTCTCTTCTCTTCTTTTCACTCTCCTCCTCCCCCTCCTTTCTCTCCTCTCCTTCACTGCTGGTTTCCTTTCCATCGTGATTTTATTAATCCAGAAAAATATAAGTAATATTGACATTTTAAAAATTGCGTCAAAATATAAATAAATTATAACGCAATTCAGTATATCCAACGAGGAAATACAGTAAATTCTCTTATTGTCCTTTTTGCTAACCTTTTAATAATAGTTTTAGGAAATGAACGATTATTACGAGATATGATAATAATGGTATAAGACAAGGATATGATTTATCTCCACTATTATTTAGCTGCAAGGGGAATATGAGAATACAGTAGGCTTTGAGCGACAGTCAAATCCTTTAAAGCTTTGAAATTCCGTTCCCTTTGCACGGCTAAGATATAAAAAATGAATAACGATCTTCCATTTGAAGACAGTTTAAGTATTTCAATACTCACACAAATAACAAGGAATATCCCCGAAATGGATCACTAAAAAGCATTTGGACATAAGTTGTGTTTTTTTTATCGAGATCTACATTTTTTGTATACGAGTAGTAAGACTTGGTCTATCTCTTACGATTTATCAGTTATGCAAAAGTAATCCAGAGTAAAGAGGATTATAGTCAGAAAATTCAAAGTATACATTTCATTTGCCATAAAATACCTCAAATATATAACATTTTAATCAAAATCGTTAGCCACTTTCAAGAAAATTAAAATTTTCTATACATTTTCCATATAAAGAGTAGTTTACAATGGAGGAATTTTCTTCAGAATATTCGTGTCGCATCTTTAAAATATATTACACTTAAATACCAACTTTAGTTTTTAACCGACTTTTCGTTTTTGAGTTATGCTGTCCAAAACTGACACACACACAAATACACACGGACCTTTTTCTAAAAATGCTCTTTTGGGTTTAGGGGGCCTCAAAACATATTTTCGATGAAATCTTGATATAGAATTTTTGGGTGGAATACAATACTTCCTCTACTTATACCTAGTAGAGAAAGTAAAAATGTAGATCTCGTTAAAATACACAATTTATGTCTAAATGCATTTTTTGTGGCATGAACCATTTCAGAGGTATTCCTTTTTTGTGAGTTTTTCTTAGCCGTGCAAAGGAAACGGAATTGCAAAGCTTTAAAGGATTTGACTATCGCTGAAAGCCTACTGTATTCTCATATTCCCCTTGTACCTACATTGAAATAAGCAATACGATAATTTCTGTAAATATTTATCTCAACATGAACATAGAGGAATGAATGAGTTTGTAAGAATGGTTAGTACAAGAGTAGAGAAAGTAATGCGAGTGCAACACATTATTTTTCAATATGTTATCTTCAGTGGTTTTGAAAATAGTGAATAGCAACTCGTTTTTCTTTCTTCATAACATGTTCAAAGGGAATGAATATTGATGTGCGTGCGTGTAGAATAGATATAAACTCGGTTAAATATTAAAAACTATGAGACGAGGCTCTGTTTTTGATGGTGTTCACCCTTATAAACAGCAGTTGTGGGTACCTCCCAGTGGCGGCGTGTGACCGAAACAAGGCACCACAACACCGCCGCACCCTCTGCACTGCCGCGTGTCAGTCGCGTGCCGGGTGTGTTGGTATTTGCTGCTTGACTCAATGTGCTAAGCTTCCGCTAATTCCACGTTGAAGAATTTGCTACATGGGTATTCTTTTTCTGGTATGCCGTTTAATAATAATCACAATTATTTTTGTCATCAGAATCCTCACCTGGATAGCTTTCATCATCATCGTCGTCGTCGTTGTTGTTGTTGTCGTCGTCGTCGTCGTCATTAGTCGGTCTGGGTTGGCTCACTTGGTTAGACGCTGGCCTACTGATTCCAAGGTCGCGGCTTCAAATCCGGCCCAGACTGATGGTTTTTAAGTGTGCTTAGAAACGACAGCTCCATGCCAGTAGATTTACTGGCATGTAAAATAACTCCTGCGGGACAAAATTCCGGCACACTGGGGACGCTGGTGTGATCTCGGCAATTGACAGCGTCGTTAAATAACAAAATAATCTTTTTAAAAAAATCGTCGTCGTCACCGTCGCCATCGCCATCGCCATCGCCATCGCCATCGCCATTATCCCTCTGTTCTCTCCACTCCTGCTGTAATCTTTGGTCATCTGGAATATCTGTGTTTGTGTCATTCTTCTTCACTGTGAGCATTACTATGAGATTCATCTTCTTGTAACATTACTAGCACCCCCCCCCCTTCTTTAGATAATATCTTTTGTTTGGATCCACCTGACCTGAGAAATAACAAATTGTTCCATTTTAGTCGCGGCGACCTCACGGATCACTTTCGATTTATATTACAATAACAAAACAAGCTAGAAATATATACCTAATTGAATTCTTATTTTACAGATAATGACAACATTCCAAGAGATTTGATGAGTAAAATATGAAATTATACAAACTTAGCTCCGTGAGATCAGAAGGGCTGCTGCAACAAACGACGTTAACAATAGCAACATGTGACTTACACTATATAATATGTTGTAACTGTAGAGTCAGGAGAACAGCGGGAAGGTAATCGCAGTACTGCCAATGCCGACCGAGATATTTAAAATGTCCCTTCGCAATCTGTCAGATCGGCCGCGACTATTACCGGGTTAATAAGGAAATTGATGGCATAAAGACACTAGCTTTATCGATTAATGTACAAACTGCAAGCACCAACACCCATGTGGAAGGAGTAGAAACTAAAAATGAGAATTTTGAAAAGAATTGAATTTACCGAAAGTGTTAACAGTACATCTAATCATAATTTTAATATTACTCCTGTCACACAAACATCACAAACTTCCAAAATGGCTGACGGTGCAAACATAAATAGAATCATTGATAATATATTATACACACTTGTAATACAAAATGTTGCAGCAATTCTCAAAGTAGTTTTGTAAACAACAATGATGACAGTGTTACCGTTCCATGTGACTGCGGCACAAATCATTCTTCTTCTGGAAATCCTCACCAATCCATCCTAAATAACATCAATGTAGCCTTTTTTCCATGGCAAGAAAGATGAATGTCCATTTTCCTTTATCCGTGTGCTGGGCGAGTGGTTTCTTTTAAAATAAGTCCCGGAAATGCTGATGATACCAATAGTGAAGAAACAACTACGTAGTAGAGCTTCAGAATGGGCAAGAGGGTAACACTACATATAGTTCTTTCAAACAGCAATTTTTAGCCCACTATTGGAGTGTACATAGGCAAACTACCAAACGCCAAGAGATTCTGTCGGGAAGATATGACCGTTCAAACCGCCTTTCAATGCACCATTATTTCTCAGAGCAAACTGTTAGAGCCCGAGATATCACCTTGTGACTTAATACAGTTGATCGCAGGACAAGTCCCTCCTCAGACCAGAATTTTATCCGAGTAGCAGGAGTTGCTTCATATTCCCCAGTTATTGAACTCTTCGCTACATTACAGAATTACACCTCAAGGTCCGAATATGAAAATCGAAGATTACCTACGCCCTAAAGAAATCGTCGTGGGTACCGAGATCAACGTCCGGGAGAACACTTTTCAAGACAGGGGACAGAACCAACCTCTTATTGCTTTAAAATTATTTTGTTGTTTAACGACGCTGTCAATTGCCAGGCTCACAACAGCGTCACCGATGTGCCGAAATTTCGTCCCGCAGGAGTTCTCTTACATGCCAGTAGATCTACTGACATGGAGCTGTCGTTTCTAAGCACACTTAAAAACCACCGGTTTTGGCCGGATTTGAATCCGCGACCTTGGTATCATAGGGCAGCGTCTAACCAACTGGGCCACCCAGACCGACATCTCTTACAGCGATCAAGCCAGGAACAGACATCAGGAAACTGCGGCACATTTTCCAGAAAATGAGAGTAATAGAGGACCAGGAGGCAGTCTACCTCATCGTCGCGGAAGGAAAAATTATAGGATGGCTTTTCACGGTGATACTGAACCAAGAATACAACACCTAAATTTTCGACCAAATACTAACCGAGATACTTTACCATAATAATTTCCGTAGAGGAACTTACAACCCAGGAAGGCGATCCAGATTTCAGAGAGCAGCAGACAGGTTAGATCGAACACAGAAAGCATACAATCATCTACAAAATTCGACTACTTATCAATCTGATACCGAAGATGCAACGAATGCGGTTACTGACACGGTGACATTGCCGGCGGAAAATTAAATCCGGATTTCACAAAATTTCCCCAGAAATCAAACGATAGGATAGGATAGAGGCTGTGCCTAACCAAAATGACTCATTGCAATGTTGTAAAAATGAAACTTTGAACTTAGGGATATTAGAAAATTATGGTATTGGAAGATCTTCAGAATCCTGAGAAAATTACTCATTAGAAACTCCCAAAACAGAAAAGCTGTATGGGGAGGTTACTGACGCTTTATTGGATAGTGGTGCGAACATCTGAGTACGTTCTGAAAAGTGCCTCAAAGATGTTCTCGCTACTACTCTATCTCCCGCTCTCTCTTCAGCTCTCTCTCCCGCTCTTCCTCTCTCTGCTGCTATCTCTGCTGCTCTCTCTTCCGCTCTCTCTCCCGCTCTCACTCTTTCTTACACTTTCGCTCTCTCTTGCTCACATGCTCTCTCCTAATATCTCGCTCTCTCTTCTGCTGTCTATCTCGCGCTCTCTCGCTCTCTGCTGCTCTCTCTTGCTCTCTGGTTCTTTCCCGCTCGTTCTCTCTGGTCTCTCTCGCTCACCCTATCGCTCTCTCGCTGTCATTCTCGCTCACCCTATCGCTCTCTCGCTCTTTCTCCTCTACTCTCTCTTTACCCCTCTCTCGCTTTCTCCCTCTCTCTCTTTACCCCCTCTCGCTCTTTACCCCCTCTCGCTCTTTCTCCCTATCTCTCGCTCTTTCTCCCTATCTCTCGCTCTTTGTCCCTCTCTATCGCTCTTTTCCCCTCTCTCACTCTTCCTTCCTCTCTCTCGCTCTCTCTGTTACTCTCACTCTTTCTCTCGCTCCCTCTCGTGCTCTCTCTCGCTCTTGTGTTTTCTCTAGCTCTCTCTTGTTCTCTCGCTCTCTCTTGTTCTCTCGCTCTCTCTTGTTCTCTCGCTCTCTCTTGTTCTCTCGCTCTCTCTTGTTCTCTCGCTCTCTCTTGTTCTCTCGCTCTCTCTTGTTCTCTCGCTCTCTCTTGTTCTCTCGCTCTCTCTTGTTCTCTCGCTCTCTCTTGTTCTCTCGCTCTCTCTTGTTCTCTCGCTCTCTCTTGTTCTCTCGCTCTCTCTTGTTCTCTCGCTCTCTCTGTTACTCTCACTCTTTCTCTCGCTCCCTCTCGTGCTCTCTCTCGCTCTTGTGTTTTCTCTAGCTCTCTCTTGTTCTCTCGCTCTCTCTTGTTCTCTCGCTCTCTCTTGTTCTCTCGCTCTCTCTTGTTCTCTCGCTCTCTCTTGTTCTCTCACTCTCTCTTGTTCTCTCACTCTCTTGTTCTCTCTTTCTCTCTTATTCTCTCACTCTTTCTCTCTTATTCTCTTCCTCTCTCGTATACACATAATAGAATCGTTTTCAATTTTATTTTACATCCAAAATGTCCCCAAAATGTGTGTTTGCGGTTAAATCTATCGCTAGATACATTACTCCTCAAAATATAAGTAAGCGTGTATGAACATTGTGTGGAATATGAATGAGGTACAAACCGGTGGTGACTGGGATAGATTACACCTGTTGTACGTCACGGTGGTTTGGCTGGCAGCTCAGATTCTGACCTCAAGTGTTGGAGGAAAGGGAGACGGACGGGTACAATGGCAATGCGATTAGATGTGGAGAGTGGGATAAAATGGCCTGCGGGGAGGGGAATGCCACCCTTTGTCATGGCTTCAGCTGGATGTCGCTGTCGGGGTTGCGCCAAAAGATGATCAAGACAAAGGTTTGCATTTGCATATGAGGCCTCTATGATGGGCATTGTGCCGCGAAGTCCAAATTGGGATTTTAATTATTTCAGAATTGCGTCATGGAACACAAAGGTTCAATATAAAAAGGTTCTGCCTACAAGACAATGCAGCAATAAAACGAATAATGAAATAAGTTTTAAATTCTCAAATCATTTAATTTCTGCCGGTGTTTGTCCATGCAAAACTTCAATTTTATTGAACGAAGCAACCTTGATTTAAGGCATTACCTTGAAGTCCATTTCAGTAGCTTGTAAGCAAAGATGATTTTAAGCAGTTAAGCTTGTACAGTTTTGTGCAGAATGACTCGTGCTACTAAAACTGCAGATGAAAATCACGCATCTCCATGAAGCGCATTGCAGTAAGAGTTATTCTTCTCATATCGCCTCTGTATTTACTGATACTTATGTACTGACTATGGCGACGTCGCTATCTATGGGGTCTTCACATTAAGGGGAGTCGTACCCCTCCCCCATTTTCATGTTTTAATTGCTTGTGAATATTTTGAGTATCCTGCTTATTCTGGTAACTTTCATAGAGGTACGCTAATTGTAAATAGTTTAAAAATACTGTTGAAGGTAACCCTGCGTAGTAGCTTTTTAGAACATTTTGGTACACTCACTTGGTAAAACATCAGTAACTTGGCAAACAGTGTTAGAGAAGGGATCTTTTTTTTTTATTTTGAAGGAAAAGTTTTACTTTAGCTATTGGTACTCGCTCATATTTCCTCCATGTAATAGTTTCCAAGTACTGTGAAGTTGTTTTTGGAAACTTAGGTTGCATTTTTTGTGCTGCATATACGTTTCAGTGTTTTATTATGTGTTTTGCAAATATGAGGAAACCAAAAGGAATTTTAATGAGGATAACGTTTACAGGTAGCATATATACCCGTAAGAATATTAAAATGCTATTTCAGATGAGGTTATGTCAGCAGGTGCAGTAAATGAAAGCATTTTGGAACCTACAGCTCACTTATCAAGTGCTTCACAGAGGAAGTTACAAATAGGTGAACATATTTATGATACTGTATACAATGACTCTCATGACATAAATATAATAAATCTAAACATTGCTTTCTAAAGCATTGTTTGAGAGTGTGACTTGCACTTTTTGTGGTACAAACATTCTAGAGGATAAAGGTAAAAGAACTACTCGTAGATTGGTGAGGATTTGTTTGTTAATTTTATGCTTAAAAGCAATTTCTGAAGAAGTAAAATTTTCTATACTAATGCCCCATTATCCCAGAAACTAATTGACACTAAGGGCTGAAATGTTTACCATACATTTGCACTTAAACAGGCTTTATTTTGACGACATAGTTTTAATGTATATGGATTAGTTATTTTTAATTTAGTAAAATTTTAATAGCTTTATCAAAAAAGAATCACACCTTTTCTTCTAATGAACAGAAGTATTTTATTTTTCATCAATCAGTAAATATATTGCTGAATATACCTTGAAAAATTTAGTTAATTACCTATGTTAAATATTTACTGAAGTAATGAGTCAAACTTTAACATTGGCAAGATAGGGTATTGCGACTCCTCTAAACACGAAAGGGACGAGGGAAAGGAGGCAATAATGACGTAACAGTATGGAAACAGTTAAGTTTATTCAGTACTTCAAAACTTGTATGCTAACATAAATTTCTATAGGTATATTTTCTGCATACAACATTACAACAAATTATTCTGTAACTTATAAGTACGTTGTCACAAAATCTTACTTGAACTGTGACGACAAACTTAACTTTGGGTATCTAAAACAAATATTAAGCACATTTAAAACCAACATATTTCATATTTTGGTACAGTTAGATAACTTTGGTGTAGTCTAAAGTGTTTGCACACAAGTTTGTGAGTATATGAACACTGTAACAAATTTAGGGGCGGATACAACTAGAAATTAACCTTTCCAAAACTTACATTTTCAAAGTTTTATATTGTTAATGTAGTCAGCTTTCATTGCTTATAACTTCCGCACAATAACGTATAACAATATTTACACTTATATTCACATTATAAAATATAACAAATTGGAGAATACAAATATAACAACTAAAACAATGAGCCCATCAAACAAGAAATATACAGTTTAAATGCTCGCGTTTTCTTCGTTTTCTGAGATATTTTAAAAATTGTAGCAATGACTTGTGAACATGAAAATGTTAACTTAGCCTCCACTACCATACTTCCATAACAGATGATGGTTTTGTCTATGATGGGGATAACAAACGTGAAAATATGAGCAAAACCCAAGATTTATCCTTTTGTATTGCAATGCTTCATTTTTATATTATTTGAATTTTCCTAAATAATGAGACATGCAAAATGTTTCAAGAAATGAAGACATATTTCTGGGAAATCTTATATATATATTTTTTTTTGGGGGGGGGCGATCATGTTTATTTGATGAACATGCCTATCATCATGACAGGCCTGAAAAATCTACTTTCCCACTTTCATTGTAGGCAACCTAACCTATAGTAGTTCTATAGGTGCTACTCATATCACAGCCATCAACTTTTAAAGCTTTTATTATTACAGAAATCGAATATCATGTTTTAGTTAAATTTTTACCGTTTCTGTTTTTAGTTATGTTTTTTATACATTTAATTCCTGCATCATTTATTTTTCACATTAGTAGACGAGGCGAAATTTGCCAAATCGTACCTTGATTTAGATTTATGAGGAAGCAGTAAAGCACACTCTATTTGTTATACCTTTTTAGTTTTCGATCCAAAGTTTCCTGCTCGGATAGTATTTTTATGATGGTTTTTTTTCAATACCAGTAAAAAGTAATCGAGAGCAAAAAACTTCTGATTTCAGTAAATCTAGGTTTTATTTGAAAATGAAGTTGGTCATGGCTTAGGAATTTTTATGCAGTATTTTTAAGGTTGACATTGGACAGCCATTTGAATACTTTCGCCAGTTGTTAATGAGCAACTACGTATACAATTTCACAATTAACATAATTATCTTTGATCCCTAAAAAGGTAATATGGAATTTACATGTTCTAAGATCGTAGTAGGACCTCGGAAATAGAATTTGCCATTTAGCTTCAGTTCTTGAAATTTTTTAATTTGAACAAGACATGGTTTGCATGGAGGGAAATTAACACTTGCTGTCACGAGTAAAGGCTATGTTTTAATTTTTTATTATAAAATTAATTACGAGCAATTGAATTCACTTCTTGGTTTTGATAGAACTATAGCACTGAGTCTCAGCTTATGGGTATTAACAGTAAATAAAAACAAAAGGATGTAGCTATGGTTTTTACCACTTCTGATAAATATTCTAGAAACTATTGCACAAAAATTATGTATAAACTGTGTAACAACTGTAAGGTAAAGTGTATACTTTATTTAAAAATATGTTTCAAGGCATTTTATATGTTAGTGGATAGTTAAGCATAACACGTTATTCAATTTCACGATGATCTGCAGAGTTTTAAGCGTATACTACCTAAATGTCATATTAAATTACAAATAAATTATGCATTTGTTTAAATTTAGTAGAGCATTGATCTCTTGTGGAAAATATATTTGTACCATAACAAATAGAGTAAATACATAAAATCACTTCTGAAGAAATATCATTTTGAAAATGTGTTTTCTCTGAAAATGTTGATCACTTAAAACCTTGATAGCAAAATTGCAACATGCATTTTACAAATGCAGCTATCTACACAGAAGGTTCAGTGCTATACACCTTTTTCCACTAGTAAACTCTACAGGTAAAATAATCATAAACAAACCTTTAACTGTGAAGACATTTTGCCATGTAAGATTACTAGGCCACCTGCTGCGAAAATCATCGGTCTTTAAAAGTCTCTTTTGTCTTTGTAATCCCACGAGTCACTCTAAGTTAGGGCTGTTAGTGAATTTCACAGGTAACTGGTAAGATTATCACATTTTAGATTTCACTGTGTCACTATAATCACACGTATTATGTAACACACTGAAGATGCACTGTGGAACACACATTATTATTGCTGTTTTACACAAAAGATATGTTTGTGCAGTTACACAAGCTGTTCTTATGTAGGCACTCGAAAGCGCTTACAAGTTTGTCGTAGAGAACTTTGACATCAGGTTATTAAATATTTGTCATTAAATTATACATCCTAGTAAATATAAACTTTCAGCTCAGAGGAAAACTTGTGAAATTATCACAGAAGTGCATGTCTTATTTTTTGTAAACATAAAACTCACGTAAAGGTAAACACACTTTCTTATCGCTCTACCAATTCTAACACATTAAGAAAATGAATGTCTATATTTAGGCCCGCCTCTGTAGCGTGGTGGTAGCGTGTCTGCCTCACGTCCAAGAGGCCGCGAGTTCGAATCTCGCTTAGGATGCGTCATTTGGATAAGGTTTTTACCGAGGTTTAGCCTTATCCTGAGAAGATGAATGTCGGGTGACTTAAAGCTCTAAGGACTTCGGGCTCAATTGAGCACCATTTTACCCATTTCATTCATTCACCGTCCGAAATGACAGACACTACGTTAGAGGGCGTTAATACAAACGGAAACATATAACCTTTTAGAGTAGAAAATGAATCTGAAGTCCCATACAGAATGATGATAATAATAACAATAATAATAATTTTAGGCTTCGGTCCCGGTTGCATGCGGTTGGCATTTTAAGTTTTACAGGGTGGTTTTGTCACGCACCACACATTCGGTAGGGGCGGTACAGTCGCGTCGCCTTACAAACAAGTTGCTGCTTACAGCCTACTTCCCTTCACTATCTCCTCTACTGTCAGCAAACCTCAAGTGCGAACGAATGCAGTAAAGTAGCTAGCTCTTAACATAACGCCGTTTGCAACCCGGACCGGAGCTTAGCAATAATATAACAACACTTTAAACAGGAAGCGTAACGAATTAAAACACTTCTATTTGAGTATACACACAATCAAGTATATACTCCATACGATGTAATATTTTGAAGCATAATCGTTTTTGTGCTCTTTTCCCCATTATATTGGCATTCGAGGGAAGATGCAGTTTTCGCAGAAGAACGTAAACTAAAATGCTTTTGAATACCGTGAACACAAAATCCCTCCATACTGTAACACTTTGCTTCTTCACAAACAGTGTGTAACAAATTTTGTCATTTTTAACATAAGAACACAAAATTGTATGCATATCTGCTGTATAAATTTCTTTTCAAAGAGCAGTGTTGTACAGTTCGCTAATTTCCCACAATTCAGTGCGTTTTATTTACGTGAGCTGTTTGGTTACAAGGAACAGAATTAGTAATAGCGTTTACTTGCTTCTGTTCAGGATATAGCTTAATTATATTTTTCTCACAGTTATTCAACTACAAAAATATAACACATCTATGTTATTTCAAAACATAGGATTTAATATCGTTCACTCTTCTTAGTAGATCTCCAAAGGGTCCATTTAACACACAGAGAGTTTCAACATAGAAGCTTTCTGATTTTGGGTAAACTGAGTTTTGCTTCAAGCAATCATTGAAACACAGATTTAAACATTTCAGAAAATATCTGTTTTTTAAACATCATTACTGATTACCGAAGTAACCCAGTACGTACAAGAATAATCCTTTCCAACTCAGTGTCTCCCATGTTGAAATTTCCGTTGCATTTCCTAGCCAGTTAAAGTTCAATTGTTCTCTATTACCTTAAGTTTTGTAGCATAAACCTTGTAATTTAATTTTCTGTCTTAGTAAGGATGCTTTCATATTCCACAATAAATTCCTGTCACGATACAAAAACTGGCAGTACTTACAGCTGTTGTAGAATTTCCGTTCTAGTGAAAACGTTAATGAAGAATGGGAAAGTATTTTCAAGCTATATGTACGATTCGTTTAAGTAATCTGAGATGGAGAAACCTACAATAACAGCCTAAAAAGTGCACCTGCTTTTCTGCGGAGCAACTAGAACTATTTTCTACTTCATGGCAATCTCAACAAAAGGGCCAAGTCGTTATCTGCAAGTATGCTTTTTATAGCTTGACGCAAATGCTCCTCTCCTTCGAAGACGTCGCCTTTAAGACCTATAAGATCTCGTGTTTGGTGTCCGGACTAGCTCTAGCAAGAGGTCCTAATCTACAGGGTGTGCGTGAGTTATGGTAGGAATGGAACCAAACGAAGAATCAACCAACATATCACTTTATTTGTAAATTTCCAGATTTGTAGAGAACTGCCGACGATATTTAAATAGCATGTAACTTTTTACCTTCAACTACAACGTTATAACACTTTAACTTTGTCACCTTTAGCAACCGCCGAGTTATGTATACGCGCTAGCTTACGCACAACTCCCGAGTTGCACGTGCGTTATCTCGACTCTATTCAAGACGAGTGTCTTGCGTTGCATTTGTTTTTGCGCGAGCAACTCGAAGGAAGCGATTTCCATTGGCTAACTTAGAGCACGTCATGGTAAGATAGGAATCAGCCCGCTGAAGCACTATGGCCTAGTACAAACAACAATTGTAACCTTATCACTCATTTAAATCTGCCTAGGCTTCCATTCTTGAGACTTCAACATATTCAGCTTTATTACGTCTTCCCCTTAACTATTGACTAGAATCTCCTTTTGTTTCTTTCTATTATCAAATATATATATATTGACATTATAATTTCGGTTTCAAGCTCCAGTGTGTTCGTATTCTAATAGAAAGGCTTTGTAAACCCTTCTTAATGTTCTGAAGACTTATTAGTTGAAATTAAAAGTTGTTTTATAGACCATGTTCGTCTTTTTAATGGTGAAAGAATTATCGAACTTAGTTGAGTGGCTTTTGGGATTACCTCACACGCACACACACGTTTTCTCTTTATAATGTTGGTACAGATAAATGATGCTCATTAATATTCGATAGAACACAGGGACATATTTTAGGCAAAGCATTAATGTTTAAATGAAACTTAAGACTTCCAGAACAGTCGTCGGCGGATTCCGCATTTAAGGGATCACAGAATATGATAAAATCGTTGTGTGGGTAACAGACTTGAATATAGAAGCGGATGCCAAAAAACTTTCTAATGATGTTACAAAATTATAACAAATTATTAAAAGGCATGCTTCATATGTTTTAGACTCCTCAATATGAACCTCACGCACTCAAATGAATGATTACTTATATTGATCGTGCAGAATGAGCCTGCCTTCTCTCGCGTTCGCAAACTTCTATGGATTTTGAAAATATTTATATTGTGTCATATGCTGCAGGTGTTTCACAACACAGGATTCACCCAAACAAAGAATATCACTACTTCAACTGATCAAATGTGCCTAACAAAGAGCTATACTTCAACCTCTACTTAAGATGACACGTATCTTTATATGAGATACGCAGTCAAAAAAAAAAAAAATGTTGTTTAACGACGCTGTGAATTGCCAGGATCACATCAGCGTCGCCAGTGTGCTGGAATTTTGACATGCCAGTAAATCTACTGACATGGAGCTGTCGTTTTTAAGCACACTTAAATCCATTGGGATCAGTAGGCCAGCGACTAACCAACTGAGCCACTCAGGATACGCACTGGAGGTGGGATATAAGTTTAGTAGCATTTTCAGTTTCTCACCACCATTCTACTCTAATACAAGAAACATTCGGAAATGATTTACAATAATACTATTTTGTACCTTATTTATTAATCAAAATGATTCAATGTAGAAGGGATGTCTCAAAATACTCCCCAACAACATTACACTGTTGCTACTATCCTGGGAACTTTGTCTGGAAATTGTTTCAGGTTCTGCAAAAAAGTTTAGATTTTGTATGAAAAACAATAGTTACCCATTCTTCGTCTTCGAGTTACGCTGCTCATAGGCATATCCACAGACCTTCTACCAGAAATATTATTATTATTATTATTATTATTATTATTATTATTATTATTATTATTATTATTATTATTATTATTATTATTATTATTATTATTATTATTATTATTATTATTATTATTATTATTATTATTATTATTATTATTATTATTATTATTATTATTATTATTATTATTATTATTATTATTATTATTATTATTATTATTATTATTATTATTATTATTATTATTATTATTATTATTATTATTATTATTATTATTATTATTATTTATCATTATTATTTATCACTATTATTATCACTATTATTATTATTATTATTATTATTAGTATTAGTATTAGTATTAGTATTAGTATTAGTATTAGTATTAGTATTAGTATTAGTATTAGTATTAGTATTAGTATTGTTATTGTTATTGTTTATTGCAATATTATATTATAATGTTATTTATCAATTAATATATAATATTATCACGCTCAGACTATGGTGTTAAGTATATTTGAAAGTGACAGCCCATGTCGAAGAATTAATTGCATGTAAAAAAAAAAAAAAAACAAAAAAAAACTGCGGAACGACATTCCGGCACATCAGCGTCGCTGGTATGATCCTGGTAATTGAAGACGTCTTTAATAAACAAAATATTTATTTTTTACTTCTAACTTCCAGAAACTGAAATCAGTGTTTTTTTAAACGGGTGACAAACCTTCAAATGTTCGTTTGTTGCCCTAGCTACTATTAAAATGAATAATTGCAGATTTCGCTACAGTAAGAACTCTAATATTATTCTGGTATTATTTATTGCAAAAACAATTTTACCAACATAAATATTATTAATCACACACAAATGCATCTGGTATTCCAGAAGCCGGAAAGATCTTTTGTCCACTTTGGAATTTAAATTCTCCACTTCTTTAGCTTTTGTTGGATATTCTAGACAGCATGATATCGAGTCCTTATTCGCATAGATTTTGTTATGTAACACTGGAAAAGAACAAGAACAACGAAATCAGTATCAGATACAATTATTTACTTTCACATTATTAAATGCTGCGATAAGAGTGATTAATTATTACACGAAAGCGCCTTTTGGCCAATCAAGGAACTCAGCAGTGATAATCGAATTATACTGACAACACTATGCTTAAAATTAATTAGTGATAACTAGAGCGCGAAGCCGTGTGCAGTCTCACACGCGATACAGGTTAGTTGGACACGGGGAGTGAATGACGTAACCGGTACTGCGCAGTCGTCGTAAATGCACGCGCATCAGCAGACGCCTGCAGCTGTGTACATAAAACGAATTTAAACATGCACTGTTCCGCAGCCTCTCTGTTTCTTATCGTATTACGTGGTAACGCAAGGGTGGCGTCTAACTATAGACCAATGAACTGCTGCGGACAGTTGCAAAATAGGGCTAGAGGTGTGGCGCTGTAATGACGACAAGGAAGGGGGGGGGGATAGGTAGAAAAGCTACGTTTTAATTTTCTTTAGATTTATCTCCAAATTCTTAATGCCTATTATGAGAAATGTTACAAATGTTGCTTGAAATAAGTAGCATTTCTTGGATTAAACGATTTTGTGTTATAAGAAAAGCTTTAATTTTGTCCTTAGAATCACAAAACTGTTTAAAGCTTTACAGAGACATAATGCAATATAACGAAAAATATAAATACGTTTAATCCTAAAAGTTCTGCTTCACTGGAATTAAAATTCGTATCGAAATAGCTCTAAACATATTTGTTTATTGCATTATATGTACTATAAAGCAGTTTCTGCTCTCGAATGAATGGGTTTCTTCTAATACCTATGTAATAAAGTGGCTTTCTTTGGTGGCATTTAATTACATGCCTTTGACTTTGCACAAGTTTCTGAAATTTGTCGATCTTTGTTACCGCTTGCTAGTAGACCAATAATTTGGCCACGTGTAGATTCACACGTGGTGTGAAACAAGCGAGTTATAGCTTAACGAGTAACGATTTATTGAAACTACAGAAATAATCAGTACTTGCCTTTCATGCCAGTAGTGAGTAGCGTGAATATTGCTGTCATTGGAGAGGGGTAAAGAGAGGGAAAGGAGGGGAAGCTACGAAGGCTTCGTGAAGTAATCGTGATAACCTTGCATTTTACTAAATTCGCTTTCTGCACCTGTGAGACAGCAACAATAGAACGCACGTGCGGCCTTCTGTACACTTATCCGCCCTCTAGGGATAACCTTCCTACGTTCACTTGCTCTATTTCTCTCTCTGCTTCCATTCAGTTATTAATATAACAATATATTATATTAAATAATACATATATATATATATAAATAAAACATTAATTTGTCTATAATCTTTTTGATACGCTGTTATAATGTCAAATGGCTGTTATGGCTGATGTAACTTCCTTTCAGAAATCTACACATTCTATTTCGAATAGAAAGTCTTAAGGTTTTACTGAGAAAGAATGAAATACATCATGCACCACCGTGTTGAAGACTTAATAGTTCCAGCAAGATGGTGCCACATCACATACTGCTAGAATTTTCACGGCAGCTCTACTTCGCCCTTTTGGGAATCACGAAATCCCTCCCCCTAAAAGAAAGCTATCCTGTAAGGCCTCCAAGATCCCCATATTACTTTGGCTATAGCTACCTAAACTTTGGATTTAGATACGACTCTAGCTATAGAGGGTTTCAGTCAAACTTTTCTATTAAAGGATTTGAAGAAAAGTGGGTAGAAATTGCTCCAAAATGAAGCTAGTTTATGTGGAAGTAATCGTAAAGTTTGGGGAAAAAATCATAAGTAGACGAACTAACAACGATAAAAGGTTTACTCTACCATGTTCATTTTAACACAAAATCACGAATTATTGATTTGCAAACTTACATATAAAATATTAAGTAATTATAAGCGAAATAAAAGGGAAAGAACTTTTAACCGGACGTCGATAATGAAGGAAAGTGATGCCTTCGAAACATGTTTCGGTAAAACATAAGTGTTGTTAGTGTTATTAATCGACTCACCTTTTTGGTTTAAATTCATTATTACAACACTGTTTTAAAACTTCCAAGAAAGAAGATAAAATCTGGCTATTCAGTAAAACTAAATAAATGATAACAGAAATTAACGTACTTGATTATTCTAGACCAGCAATGTTCAACGTGTGTGAAGGAGGGGAATTTGAGTTTACCTCTTTCCACTATACGCGGACTTTGCTCCTCTTTGACCCTCAGTCGTGCATTGTGTTGCATTTGGCTACATGTACGTTCGTTTGATTTACAAAGCACTTACAAATCTTATGCGATAAACAACTGTTCATTGGTGACTAATTTGGTGCTGCTTACGTTTAAGAAGTCAATCAATATTTGGCGACAAAGTGGAAATGCATAGCCTTAGAACATCCTAGTGACCACCGTGTAACATATTGCGATACAAATGTTTAATATAGTTCAATTTGGAGAAATTGATCGCAAATATATGGAGCTATTACTCTTATAATACTATTCTCGGGTCCTAATGGCCTAGTTGTCGACGGGCCCTTAAACACCACTCTCACTCACTGACTCACTCACTCACTCACTCACTCACTCACTCACTCACTCACTCACTCACTCACTCACTCACTCACTCACTCTAATACTATTGTAGCAAATGCTTATTTCTCTATCCACTACATTTTAATCGACTTAAGCATTTTCAGAAGGTATTTTATTGCTAATTTTCTTGTAGATACAAGGGGAATATGGGAATACAGTGGCCTTTAAGTGATAGAGAAATATTTTAAGAATTGGTTGCTTTGCGATTCCTTTGAAATTCCGTACTCTTTGCAAGGCCAAGCAATTCAAAAAAAGAATAACATATTACTATTTTGGGAAGTAGTATAAGTATTGACAAATTCAAACAAATAAGAAAGAATATCTCGGTAATGTTTCACTCAAAAGAAAAAAAAAGAGTATTTGACATAAATTGTGTGTTTTAACGAGATCCACATTTTGTGTTTAGTAAGGTTTTATCTGTCTATTACTGTTTACCATTTATGCAAAGGTCATCCAGAATGAAGAGGTCTTTTGAGGCATTCCCAGAAAATTCAAGATATGACTTACGGAACTGTCATGGAATTGCCTGCTTATGTCCGTCACGTGCTTCTGTAGTCACAAGTAAGAGCCCTCCGACTGAAGCAGTGAGGTGGGGAATAGCAGCTAATTAGGTAAGCGTCTCCAAAGAGATAGGTTGGACATCGCTGGGATCGCTGTGCGTGTTACCGAGAGCTATTAAGTGCGGCTGCCGATTAAAACCTAAGTAAGCTTTGGTTGTTCAGTAAAGCTAAATAAATGGCAACAGAAATTGACGTATTGCACGATTGTTCTAGAGGAATGGCCAGGGTCTCATCCTCACTCCAGCAAACATCCTCACCACCGTCATCGCCACAGTTACTTGTCGCACAGATGTCGCCCTCTGTCACTGTTCTTTTACATTTATCAAAATTGTATCTAAAACTTCTGCTCAACCTAATTTTTTAATCAAATCTCTTCTGTGGTCCTCGTGCGTGTTTAACGTAGGCGGCTCATTGTTCTCTTACTACATTGTCAAGCTCTTTATAGACAGAAATTTCAATCTCCATAATTTTAAATTAATGTTTTTGAGAGCAAATTGACGTTTTACTTGAGCGCACACAATCCCAAGCGAATTGTCCTAGCAATGATGGTTATTTATTACTTCATAGTCCTAGCAAGTTGATCAAGTTGATTCACACAAAATACATGTAAAATATGTTGTTAGCTAATGCTGGATTTCTGACAATAAAGTCCTTAATCTTCTTGCTCTCCAATATTATGGAGATAATTACCAGTAAATGTAACCACTTTTTAGAGAGCACCATATTTTTACGTTTTGATGGTCACATTGCTCTCTCACAACCCCCAGAATGTCTGGAGGACCACACATGTAAAATATAATTGCTTATAAATTACGAACGGCTGAAGCTAAAATTACACTTTTTTCGTGCATACTTGCACGACCATTCTCTTTATATCCAACACAAGTTTTAAGCTTGTAATAACCTATGGATATACGAGCATTAATCTAGTAATTACTAAGCGAGACGATGCTAGTTCTGACTAGGCAATTTTGCGCACCTGTGATTTGCTACAGATGGGGAAGGCTGAAGGACATTCGCAGGATGTTTGACGCGAATAAGTCTATCTCTCAGATCTAAATCCACGCAATTGTGAGTGGGAAGCGTTCTAAACAATACAAAAAGTTAGGGTATCTCTCAATAACTATGGAAATGGAGAATGAAATTCGGTAATCCCGGAAGCGAGGTTATAGCTCCTTGAATGATGCGACGATGCCAGCTCGAGCGCCTACGGAGGGTAACGACATTTAGTTGTAGTTCAGTCTAACGTTGTTTGGCAAGGTATATAGAGTAAATAACGTTATATGAAGTTATCTATTGAGTTTTGGTAGTTGTCATGATGTTTACAGACCAGCGTTGTTCATAGCGTTAAGTTGCATTCAAACGGAGTCAGTTGTAGACTGTCAGTTTGAATTTATATAGACATATTCCTAATAAATCCACAATATATGCCTTGTGCTGTTAAAGGGTAGCACTATATTGGGTGGGGGCTGAACAGAGTTCAAAACAAAAATTCATGTGAACACCAAACTTGGTATTTAAGTTTAGTATCTTCCAAAGACGCGACATAAAAGATTAAACAAAAGGTCCTCCAACTGCAAGCTACATTTTATATGAAATATTTTTCGAAATTATTTTTTCAAATATGGCTCTAACGATTTTGTTCAAGCAATAATATATATATATATATATATATATATATATATATATTTAAATAATAAATATTTAAGCTATTTATATTTAAAACAGAATGTGTATCTTGAATTCTGGGTATAGCCCGTGTAGTTCATTTCATTTAGAAGGGATTTTGCATAAATTGGTATACCTGATAAACATCAAAACGTGACACAAAAACGCACCGCACAAAACATTTAAATTTCCATAAAAGGCCAGCTTATTTCAAACGATTTTTTATGGCTTTAGTCATTTCCAAGTTGTCCATTAACATTGGTTTCAATTGTTCGATATTTTGTAATTATTTTAAAATGCTATCAATGTTTACCTGATTCTGGAAATGTCATAGAAAGAGTATCGAATTTTAAAGCGCTTGTAAACACCTGACAATCGATTCTGTTTCCTCTGTCTCTCCAAATACAATAAAGTCGATACCAGAAGTAACCAAGACTTCACTCGTACTACCTCGAAAATTAATAACTGGTACTCATTTCTCTAATGTTCACGAGCAAAATCCTCGTCTTGTTTAACTTTGCATACCGTGGCTCCAGTGACAGTTGAGATATTGTGGATGAATGTCGTCAGTGTAAAGCTGATAAAGAGATCGTTTTGAGCGGAAGTTGAAGACCACGTGCAGTACGACCAGACCTGCGATGGTGGGTTACGCCGGTCTTAATGCACTAGGAATTAATAAAGGAATGATTATGGTAGTGTTGGCTTAGTAAACCCCCATCTCTCCCCCTCCCCCCTCCCCGTATCAGCACCCGGTGCTGTAGTACAGCTGTCTCTTTCTCATGATCCAGCTGCATGGACAACTTGCCAATAAAAGTGAAATCACTGGGGAGGAGAAACCACTTGGTGTTTCCACAACCGCGTTAGACTCAAGTCTAGAATAACTCCGAGGTCAAGAATTCAAGGAAAAGATCAAATTCTCATCCACTTTTAAAAACACAGTGACGCATATTAAAGAAAGCCGTTACTCTACGAGTTCACACTTTTTACTTGCTTTCTGACATTTAGTGTATATATACAGGAATAGTCCAAAAACCCAGAATTGCTTAGAAATCTGTAAGGATAAAATGACGCTTAATTTTGCGTCAATAAAAACGTTCGACAAATCATCTTCCTTTAAAATGTCGACTTTGTGTGCAGCGATTCGTGAGTTGTTTAATGTATACATAAACAAGAAGGGTGGAATGACGTACGGACGAAGCAACACTGAGAAGTGCTCTCTCTGCAGAAGCGAGTTAAAAAATAATTGCACTAAATATTATAATTTCTGAACCTGTTCTTCTTGGATTAACTATTATTACAATCATAAATAAAAGTATTCGAAAAAAGTCAACTGACAATGCTTAAAGGCGTAAATACTTTTAAGCTGGAACTTCCATTTTTAGTACGTCCTTCTACTTCCGAAGAATTAAACGGACTTTTAGCTAATTATGACTGTGTATCACTTCCTTAGCCTTACGAAGGCAAAATCCAAAGAAACTGCCATAACTTTAGAGAGCTTAGTAAGTCAAAATATTGTGAGTAGTATCGCAATATAAACTGTTGTAACAGTAAACTGGATCAACAAATCTACCATGCTCTTTACTTGCAGTTTCCCTTGTTTCGTAATTGTTTCCAGAAAACGATGTCATGGTTTGTCCGCATGTCTTTCTGTTCTGTTCTGTTCTTTCTTTTTCTTTCTTTCTTTTTCTTTCTTTTTCTTTCTTTCTTTCTCTTTCTTTCTTTCTTTCTTTCTTTCTTTCTTTCTTTCTTTCTTTCTTTCTTTCTTTCTTTCTTTCTTTCTTTCTTTCTCTCTTTCTCTCTTTCTCTCTGTCCCTCTGTCCCTCTGTCTCTCTGTCTGCCTGTCTCTCTGTCTGCCTGCCTCTCCTTCCCTCCTTCCTTTCTTGCTTTTTCTTTCTTTCTTTCTTTCTTTCTTTCTTTCTTTCTTTCTTTCTTTCTTTCTTTCTTTCTTTCTTTCTTTCTTTCTTTCTTTCTTTCTTTCTTTCTTTCTTTCTTTCTTTCTTTCTTTCTTTTTCTTTCTTGCTTTCTTGCTTTTTCTTTCTTTTTCTTTCTTTCTTTCTTTCTTTCTTTCCTTCTTTCTTTCCTTCTTTCTTTCCTTCTTTCTTTCCTTCTTTCTTTCCTTCTTTCTTTCCTTCTCTCTTTCTTTCTCTCTTTCTTTCCTTCTCTCTTTCTTTCCTTCTCTCTTTCTTTCTCTCTTTCTTTCCTTCTCTCTTTCTTTCCTTCTCTCTTTCTTTCCTTCTCTCTTTCTTTCCTTCTCTCTTTCTTTCCTTCTCTCTTTCTTTCCTTCTCTCTTTCTTTCCTTCTCTCTTTCTTTCCTTCTCTCTTTCTTTC
This sequence comes from Tenodera sinensis, assembly GCA_030765045.1. NCBI lineage: Eukaryota > Metazoa > Arthropoda > Insecta > Mantodea > Mantidae > Tenodera > Tenodera sinensis. The sequence goes on along the minus strand of CM060966.1, from coordinate 138,784,925 downwards.
CTTCTCTCTTTCTTTCCTACTCTCTTTCTCTCTCTCTTTCTCTCTTTCCCTCTGTCTCTCTGTCTGCCTGCCTCTCCTTCCCTCCTTCCTTCCTTCCTTTCTTGCTTTTTCTTTTTCTTCCTTTTTCTTTCTTTTTCTTTCTTTCTTTCTCTCTTTCTCTCTTTTCCTTTCTTCCTTCTCTTTCTTTCCTTCCTTCTGTCCTTTCTCTCTTTCTCCCTTTATTTATTTACTTTTTAGTGCTGGAATGATGTCTTTTGATCTGTAGATCAGCCGTGGCGAGAATACCTTCTGTGACAAACTACACTTTATTACTTTTTTCTTACTGCTTTATTTCTCTTCTAAAGTGCAGCACAAGAACACAGTTCTATTTTTATCGTTAACACAATTTGTATGTACTGTTCTTAGCGACCTTAGAACTCACAGCTGTTCTGTCCTCTCGTAACCTTGACGCACACCGTTGTGTCTTTCAGTTCTGCTACTACTACTCTCTCTCTCTTTCTCTCTCTCTCTTTCTCTCTCTTCAAATAGCAGCTTCTGACGATCACACTCACTAAAACTGCTTCACACAACAAACAACTCTGATGCGATGATTAAATGCCCACAATTGTCTCTGATGAAGTGATGACATACACATTTTCTCAAGACTGAGCCGCCCCCCCCCACACACACACACACACACATACACACACTTAAAACTAACTTGTGTGTGCTACAGACGATAACGTAAGAACAGAGACTATCAATAAACTCAGCTGCATATTGGAACTATTGATTTGTGTAAACCGCGCTGCAACACGACGTGGGATATCAAATGCTGACGGATATTAAAATTACGATAATTTAATTTTTTAGCAAAAACATCCATAGTTTCCTTTTCAGTACCGATGTATCTTTATGCTCTTCGGTTAAATTTATTTTAACACAAGGGTTTTACCCTAGTCTCTTCTTGTTGGGTTCAATAATTGGGAACATATACATACATACCTGAGTCGACCGAACTACTGAATGATGGAGAGGATCTTCTCCGAAACTAGGCCTGTGTTAAATATTATTTCAAGTAAGTTGGAGCAAAATGGGTTTCAAATATCGACATATTTTTCAATTTACATAGATTTCTATTGAAATCATATTTGTAAATTATAGTTACTGGTAGTGTACAGTAATTCAAGAAGGAACTGTCGTAAACTATGCTGATTCAATTGTTTTGTAGTTCCTGTGAAGTAGTTACTGTATTATTATACGATGTAGCTGCACAGGTCTGTAATTTAAGCCCGTAATGCGAGTTACTTTAAATGTCTAAGGAGAGAACTAAGCATAGAATGTTTTCTTCCAAACCGCATCATCTAATAATTTGGCTACATCTCTTACGTATTTGTGTGCAAAACTAGAATCAGATTTAGCCGAAATTTATCTTGTGCAGTCTAAGCGTGATTAAATGATTGGCTAATGCGATGAAAGGTAACAAAGTGAAGCTGACCTCAGGCGAGGGGCACGTCTCCCTATGTTTGCAGATTAATCCACCCCATTGTTCACCAAAGAGGGAGAGATCGCTCATACCTACCCTACAAGCGCTCTTTAAAACGTAACGAAGCATAAGTAAACACGCATTTCATTAAAAGCGTGGCCTGGAATAGACACCACTTCTTCGCTTTCTGCCTGCCGATCAAGGTTTTTGTATTTAAACTCTTTAATAAAGCCGGAGCTTGTCATTTTGGACAGTGGCTGAATATTGGATCGAGAGACCGAACAGGCGAGTGATAATTAAATCTGTAGAACGTATGGAGGCTCCATGTAAGCAGCAGACAGATTGCAGCCTGATGAAAAGCACCAAGAAATCGTAATTTAGTATTTCTAAGTGGTCGGATCTTCATAACTGAAAAAGGAGCATTTAAGCGTTTCTAATTATTTCGGAACTATCGAGGTCAGTACTTTTACTCTCTCTCTCTACCGCTTATCTCGGCAGACAGAAGAAGCACTGCGTTCATCAAAAACTTGGAAGTGGAGATTTCACCGAAAATAAACGTTTTGAGTTTCACTTAAACCATAAAGTCATTTTTAGTAAACTCCTTTTACCACAAACTACCAAATCCCAGTTGTGGCATTGAATTTTTAAGTTCCAGTTCTACCTCTCAAACTTTGCCCACACACGGCTTGTGTGTTTAAAAACACCAACAGTAAGTTTGTTGGCATAAATAAATAATAATTACTGTCTGAAAGTTATTTAATCCTGGGATATAAAGTACTTACAATAGTAAGTCACCATTGGGGTAATTTGTCTCTGATGTGAGACTACCTTTGTGGCTTACCAGGAAAAATACGAACTGGTTTGAGAATTTAATGCCATTCTGGCAGTTTGTCACAATAGCTCAGTGGTTAGAGCGTCCGCCCGGTAAGCAGAAGGTCTGTGGTTCAAATCCCAGTTGTGGCATTGAATTTTTAAGTTCCAGTTCCACCTCTCAAACTTTGCCCACACACGGCTTGTGTGTTTAAAAACACCAACAGTAAGTTTGTTGGCATAAATAAATAATAATTACTGTCTGAAAGTTATTTAATCCTGGGATATAAAGTACTTGCAATAGTAAGTCACCATTGGGGTAATTTGTCTCTGATGTGAGACTACCTTTGTGGCTTACCAGGAAAAATACGAACTGGTTTGAGAATTTAATGCCATTCTGGCAGTTTGTCACAATAGCTCAGTGGTTAGAGCGTCCGCCCGGTAAGCGGAAGGTCTGTGGTTCAAATCCCAGTTGTGGCATTGAATTTTTAAGTTCCAGTTCTACCTCTCAAACTTTGCCCACACACGGCTTGTGTGTTTAAAAACACCAACAGTAAGTTTGTTGGCATAAATAAATAATAATTACTGTCTGAAAGTTATTTAATCCTGGGATATAAAGTACTTACAATAGTAAGTCACCATTGGGGTAATTTGTCTCTGATGTGAGACTACCTTTGTGGCTTACCAGGAAAAATACGAACTGGTTTGAGAATTTAATGCCATTCTGGCAGTTTGTCACAATAGCTCAGTGGTTAGAGCGTCCGCCCGGTAAGCAGAAGGTCTGTGGTTCAAATCCCAGTTGTGGCATTGAATTTTTAAGTTCCAGTTCCACCTCTCAAACTTTGCCCACACACGGCTTGTGTGTTTAAAAACACCAACAGTAAGTTTGTTGGCATAAATAAATAATAATTACCTAAAATAAGTTCGATTTGTTACAAAATCAAATCACATTCATTGAGAATTAAGAGAACTTCAGAGTTTTGCATAAAATTCAAAATGTAGGTTTTGTCGGTCTTGCATATATCTTAAAATTATAGCATTTTAATAAAAATCGTTAGTCATTTTAGAGAAAATAATAACGAAACATTTTCCATGTAATGGGTGATTTTGGTTATAAGGACCACTCTTGACAATCTTAGTGGTGCATCCTTGGAAGATTCTGAATTTAAAAAGTTTGCTTTCATCCAACGTTTTGATTTTCAAAGTATGCTGCTAGACTACACTGACTGACCTGACTGAATGACAATTCTAGACTCTATGAAGGATGGGGAATAATTCTGGCTAAAGGAAAATCCTCATTCCTCCAGTCGGGAATCGAACCCAGAACCACTAGAGTTGATTAGCATGCTAACCACAGAGGTAGACTGGAAAGGTATTATCAACATCTATAGATGGAGTATCTCTCGATCTTGCTAGTAAATCCACCTTTTTGTAGTCGGTATGGTGGGGAGCAGTTATATGAATACGATTGTAGGGGTTGTTGCACCGGCTGCAGTTGGCCATGCTTGGCTAGAAGAGCTGAATGGCAAATTAGAAATGCTGGGATGAAATGGATCAGCTGGGGATATGTCACGGGAGAAGAAGCAGGTGTGGTGGTCACCCTCACATTAATTCTGACTCTGATATTGCGGACATTTAATAATTACAGACATCTTCATCCAGTTCCAATTGCAAGTGAATTGTTCAGACTTTCTGAAGCTACCCTCGCAAGACACAGTGATCCTTCTGAATCTTTGTCACTACTTTTTACCAATGAGGAGAATAATGAATCATGAAGAAATCATCTTTTCCTATACTCCTGTTCTTACAAATAGAATCTATAAACTACATAAGAAACGAAAATTACACATATGGTAGGGATAACCTATGAAGTCATAAGTACCTCAATGCACTTCGCTCTCTGAGCCTGAAGAGAGAAATTTATTGGACAACTCTCTCCAGCCGAAAACTCCAGGCATACTTGATGTATTGGTTCAGAATTTTCCATTTTAATTTGTGATTTCATTCAAATATGTCATTGTGGCGTTTGAGGAAAAAGGGACTGTAATTTTTATAATCACTAGCTCTTCAGAGATTCACCTCTCTCTCTCTCTCTCTCTCTCTCTCTCTCTCTCTCTCTCTCTCGTCGAATACTCTTTCTCTCCCATCCCTTGTTTTACTCCGGCTTGCCCACTCTATTCCTCTTCTTCTTTCTCCCTTGCCCCTCGTTATTTCCTTTCCACGTATCTTAGATGTAATGTGTTGTTTTGAAAATACAAAACTGCCTTTTTTCGGGATAGGTACTAATAACTAGAGCCCGGATTTGTAAATGTTTTTCCCCCTTAATATGTGCATACCTGAAACATTTGGTAGTTATATCTGATACCAAACTTACATGGACTAAACAAATAGAAAATGTAATACAAAAAGCAGAAAGGCGCCTTCCACTGTTAAAACGTCTAACAGAAGTGAAGTGGGGATGCTCCAGAACAACTCTTAACATGACATACAATTTATATAAAGTCATTATTTACTTACTGCAGCGAAGTCCTTGTAACAGCAAACACAAAAAGATTCAAATCTTTCAAAACCAAAGCTTGAGACTAATTACGAGTGCTATCAAAACCACACCAATACCAGCTATGGAAATACTAACCAACCAATACCCCATTGAATATGAAATAGAAAAAGCAACCCTTATTCAACACGAAAAGTTGATCAGACTCCCTTTCAATACATGGAACAAGAGACATTTTACACATACACTAAAGACTCAGGAGAGCTTTCTTTCCAAAATTCAAGACATCAAGAAGAATGTACACCTTCCTAATTCAAAGGAAAACTTCATATCTAAAGTCAATCCGACACAAACATTAGACGTCACATATTATTCACACTTGAACGAAGAAGTTAAGAAAAGTGATATTCCAACTAGTGTTCTAAAATTATTGGCATTAGAGACAATCCATACTAGATTTCCGGAACATGAATGGCTCCATATTTGTACTGGTGGATCATTGATATCAAACCGAGATGGAGCAGGGGCTGGAGTTACGTGTCACCTCTTTTCCTATTACAAATCTTTAAGTTATGGAACTACAAACTTTGATGGAGAAATTGAAATAATTCGAATGGCCCTACAAAATTTTTTTGTAGTGAATCTCACACTTTCATCAAGCAGTTTTTCTCTCAGATTCCAGGGCGGCAATTATAGCAATTACTTCCAAGTTGTCACCAAAAAAACCAAACAATTATAGAATGTTGGAAAATCCTTACCCATCTACAGCACTTAAAAACACCTAGTGTTCCAATGGATACCAGCTCACTGTGGACTGAGTGGTAATGGCAAAGCTGATTTTCTTACAAAAAAGGGTACCAGCATTGTACAGAAATCTATAGTTAATCTACCATTTTATGCAGCTAAAAGGTTAGTCAACTCTGAATTAAAAAACACTATTGCAAAATATTACCATGAAAAATCAAAGAATAAAAGATGGAAACCACCAAACATTCAAACAGTATTTCCTGAGTATCCTCAAAAAACAGCAGTTGCAAACCTTTAGGTTGATTACAGGACATAATTGACTGACAAAACATTTAAACAAAATTGGGATATATTCTTCACCACTCTGTCCTCTATGTGATCTGCAAGAGGAAATGGATCGAGACCACCTTCAAATATGCCCGGCCACTTCTAGTGCCCCATCCATCAGTGAAAAACATTGTAGAGCAAGAGGATTAATGACTTCATTGTCAGAAATCCAACATTAGTTCTACCTCTTAAACTTTGCCCACACACGGCTTGTGTGTTTAAAAACACCAACAGTAAGTTTGTTGGCATAAATAAATAATAATTACCATGTGAAGGTTATTTAATCCTGGGATATAAAGTACTTGCAATAGTAAGTCACCATTGGGGTAATTGTCTCTGATGTGAGACTGCCTTTGTGGTTTACCAGGAGAAATACGAACTAACTTGAGAATTTAATGCCATTCTGGCAGTTTGTCACAATAGCTCAGTGGTTAGAGCGTCCGCCCGGCAAGCGGAAGGTCTGTGGTTCAAATCCCAGTTGTGGCATTGAATTTTTAAGTTCCAGTTCTACCTCTTAATATTTGTATATTTTTATCCGATAAAGCTACTACAAAATTTAGAAAGACATAATCAACAATGGATTCTAACACATGTAAGATTAGCTGAAAATGAACAGGCTGATACGCTGACAATAAAAACAAAACAAACAAACAAACTAAAGCACACAAATAATTATTATTTTTATTATAAATTACAAATTTATAGTACAATAAAATCGTTCCGACAATAACAGTTTAACTGCAAGTGCAGGTAAAAAATGGGGTATCATACTTGAAGACAGGAAACACATCCCTGATTACCCACGAAAAACTCAGTGACAATATTCCGTTTAACTACGGTCACTGCTGCTTAGTTGCACACCTTCACAGAATAAATACATACAAAGCCCCCCACCGCCCCCCCCCCAAAAAAACAAAAATCACCGACAACGCTTAGTATGTTTTGCGGGACGGCAAACTAACTGGTTTTCAAATAGGAACCGCTGTCCGGAAATACACAATTTGTATGATGTACATTCACATTTCGTCAATAAACCCAACACCAAGTTGTCTATATTACCTACGGGCTTCGAAATGTGTGCCTCCTACGTCACTGCAGAGCCTAAAGCGGGTGTGGAGAGCCTCATGCACGTGACACAATACGTGCGGTTGTCTTGGGAAATTTTCAATCGCTCCGTGGACTCGAGCAACAAGGTCCTCCGCTGATGTCACAGGAGTGCCATACACCATACTCTTCATACAACTCCACATAAAATAGTCGACAGGTGTCAGATCTGCTGACCGTGCTGGCCATGAAACTGGTCCACCTCTACCAATCGATCCATATGAATATGCGACGTTGAGGCGATTCCACGCATTTACATCAAAGTGTGCTGGAGCTCAAGTCGGCCATTTCAGCAACTGTGTAGTACTCGCACTGCTGTTAAAAACGTTACTGTACTGAAAGTACACAAGTAAGTAGGAGCGTACCAAGTATGGAAGAATTTAGCGCATGCACAGGAATATTACGCTCAGGTCATTTATCCCAGTACACAGATCAAGGCTGCATACCTTCCGTATTAAGAAACCAAAACGAATGTTAAACTGTCGCACCGTTCGCTCTCAAACTTCGCTCTTCAGCATCCAAACCGTGCGTTTCCGGACAGGGGTTTAGGTACGTACATAGTAAGGAAAACAGAAACATTTATTTACATACATATCCGGGCTCTAATAATTGTGCGTTTATTAATTTATTTTAATATTTGAATTTAACCTTTTAAAGTCTCGGATTAAAGTCATAAATACGTCTCTCTCTTTAAGATGGTTTTAAGTGGATAAATGGTTCTTCACAGTTTCAGAACTGCCAACCTAAGGGCGAGGGTAGGCGTACTAATCTCTATAAGGTGAGCCAAACTATTATCAGAAAGCTGGAGCAGTAGGTATTTTCTTTTAATAAACCTGAATAACTACGTAAATTGGCATGTAGTTTTATATTTGTGGCTAATAAACTAAGAAGCGCTCTTCTCTTCATACATCAAACGTGTAGCCGTACTACGTATTCTTCTAGGCCAAGGCAATTCTGAAGGAAAACATTTATAAGATATACGTACTATAATTAAGGTTATCTGCGAATCACGAGACAGGTGACGGTTGATAACGTTCTTGTTATGTGGTGTGTTACGCACTCTGTGATATGCGTTGATGTATGTTACGTCATTCTGTGTGCGGGCCACGTGTGGCCCAATTGTGCCCTGAACTACGTGTAACCTTGACACCACTGTACTAGGCCATACCTAAACGATCAAAAATCACTCTAGATTTGCCATGTCCGTACTTCGTTACGCGAAACGTCAATTTAAGAAGGACACGCGAAAGGTTCATGATCGCATTCGGAGAGGACATGGTAGATCTGTAGTTTTATTGTAATGCTGCAAAATCGATACTTTCTCCAGCACATGGAGAGATAAATGAACATCGAAGTGTGTATCTTCCTCTCACAGAAGTTTGAAAACAGTGTTGTTGTAATTAATTTAATTTAAAAGATGCTATTCCACCTAACAAAAAAATCTGGCATATACCAAATTGAATGCAGTGATTGTAATGACATATACATAGGAAAAACCAAAAGAAATTTAGAAATTAGATCCAAGGAACACGTTAGAAACATTAAGAGCAAACAATTAGAAAAATCAGCGGTTGCATTTCACTTTTGGACAAAAAATCATGACATAAAGCTAGAACCGAAACTTCTCAAACACATAACCGGAAAACAAGAACTGTCCACATGGGAACAAATCTTTATTTTAAAAAATAGAAACCGAGTATTTAATTTCGACATTCCTCAGAGAGACATTTTCAGTAAGTTCATTGAACCGCCACCAGAAGAAACACCAGAAGAAGCATCACCATCTGCACCATGAAACACCATGGAAACCCAGTTATTGTCCGGTTGATAATGGAGGAAAGTTAACCTTCGAAACGCGTCCCGGAAAAATATGTTGTAAGTGTTGTTTAGTGTTATTAATTAACTCACCTTTTAAATTAAATCGAAGTGTGTGTTCCTAAATCCAACTTTAGACATAATTTTCATCAGATACTAAGACAATGAATCAAAACACTAAATTTTCTGAGCCTAATACTTCTAATAAATAAACTATATCAATTTACTTCGGAACTGTTGCTATGCAACACTTCTAGGTGCACAAATTTACTAATGTTAAAATAAAATTACCTTTCAACGCTTACACGTCCCATGGAGTACGAATAATCATGGAAGATGTTTGCACTGAAATAAAACAGCAAGTATGTGAGATAAAGTTATCTAAACAAAACTAATTTAAACTTAATAAACAGTGATCAGAATGTTACAGGAGAATTGAGAGATTAGTAATACTCGTATTAATAGGTAGGCCTAGATATTTACTTCTCTAAACGCTCGCCCTTGATCTAAGGCAAGGAAAGTATTCTTAGAATAAAAAGAATACTTTTTGCATCATTTGTGCTCAAATACAAAAACCAGTTACAGCATTTAAATTAATTTAAGCATCCCCTTCCAGAAAAAGGAGTAATTTTTCAGGAAATTGGTTCCCCTCAAAAAACCCTTTACCTGGAAAAGATTCTGATTTTTCTCAAAAATTAAGTTCGTGTTGTTATTGCAAACTATTTTTTTTTATATTACTAAAATGTCGTTCTAAGGTGGCCTAAAATCATGCAAAATTAAATTTAAATTTTTCTACATAAAACAATGCCGTCTTAAAGCTTTCCTAAAATGTGTCTCCTTTCATTCAGGCCATTTGAACATTCCATTCGTAACTTTTAAATGTTTAGTTATAAAATTATACCATGCGTTCCATTTATAGCCGGGTTATCGATCACGCATATAGGCTGTTCCATTTCATTTCGGACATTGGAGGGGTGGGGTTGTTCAATTGTCTGTCATCTAAATTAGACATTAAGTTGTCTTTTGCAAAATCGCAGCTATGATAAGCAAGTGGTTCCAAGCTTTTTTCTAGGGTTAAAGTTACCTAATTTGATAAAATTACGCAATTCTGAGACTCGCAGATCAGAAACTATTGAACGTAAAATACTCAAAAAAATTACAAATGAAGGTAACATTGTGTAATTAGTGGTAGTATTTATTCCATGTTTTTAGAACCTAAAGGTAATGTTATTTTCATCATGTCTGTTTTTTCTGAAAATGTTTATTTTAAATTGAATATAAATTATGCCATATCGATCAGCATTTACTTTCAAAACAATGTTAACATTTTAATGGTATCTTCAATGGACAACTGTAGAAAAAATAAAAAGTAAAAAAACAAAGAGTGTCAAATTCGCTAGTCGCGCTGCGCCGTACCACGTCAAATACCCATGAGTCATGTCTTTAATAGGTATGCGTAGTTCGCTTTCACTGCAGCAACTTCGGTATTTTACCCAAGCAGTGAATGACCCGACCAAGGCTATGTTTATCAGCTGTTACATGCCTTCAGTTGAACTGTAACGAGCAGAGTTTGCTCATTATGTTAATCAAAACTCAAGACATCTTGTGCTGTATGTGAAGTACATTAGATTATTTTTCAGTTGACTGTGTGCTGAGGTACCGAAATCTTCCTGCCCTTCCTGATAATCATAGCCATGCTAGTGCAGTTACGATACCCACAAAATGCAACAATGGTGCTCTCCCGATAGACAAAACATACCAAGTTGTTCATGGTTCTTGGGTGTCGCGATTCTTAACCATGCAAAGTTATACGTTTTCTGCTGGATTCTATTTACGGCATTTCAGCAATGCTTGTTAACTTGAAATGTACAAACACCTACTGCAAATTAGGTGCAAAGGATCAATGTACTTGCAAGTGTGTTCTTTGTACAGATTCCTTGGTGAATCAAGACTCTGCCATTGCTTGACTGAAATAGTTTTTGCAGTTTTATCGTAAACATTATGAAACAGGATGACAGTTTTGCGAGGTTTCGCGAGGTTTGTTGAGACAGAATTACTTAGTACAACGTTTGGCAATACTCGACTCTTTTTACCTAACAGACGTTTGCTTTTCAGTAACAGTGAAAAACAGTGCGTACGGAGAGCATGGGTGGAAATAATCTCTCAATCCTGATCGGCTTCACACAGGCTTTTTGGAAATTAGGGGCATCTTACTATCCTAAATGCCTAGCAAGGTTGCCCGCAGCCGGATAATATCCTAACTTTTTAACCCACTAAACTCAGCATAAGGACTCTGAGCCGGAAAGTATTCTGTAAAATTTAAACTGGGCTATCTTTGTGTTGATCAGCAGCTGCGGACTGTTCCTCTATTAACGTACGTGGCTCCGCTTCCACCGGTGGCGGGGGAGCTTCTTCCTCTTCGTCGGTGTCCAACCCCAGGAGCTTGGCGTCCTCTTCGCCCATCACTCGGTAGATCTCCGCTCTCGTCTCTAGCACCTCCTTCACGATATCTGCAAGAACAACAGGCAACTACACATTAGAAACCCGTAGATATGAATTCCAACCCATTCCTCTGTCCGTCGAACCCATTTGTTGCAGGTAATACCGGATTGCTGTCTCGTTTACCCTATTCATTCTCGTAGATTGCATTGCCAAAAAATAGCGTTTTGTCTTTGATTTTTTTTACACTGACTTGGCACCCTGGAACTGAAAAGTGACCGAATTGACGATTGTTAGGTTTGTGCATATAAATGTTCCCCAAACCTTCAGTCATTGGTTGGCAGTGAAATATTTTAGATTCCACCATTTTTAAACATCCAGCACAGGCTTTAAATGCCATGTGTGCTACATTTAAACGTCCCTTTTCTGCTTACATTTTCGACAATATCTGAACATAATATGGACCAAAAAAGGCTCAAAAACAGCCAAATTCAGCGAAAAGAAGTGTTTAAACAATGAATCTGAGGAAAGAGGTTACTAGACAAAAGAGGGAAGGTGTGAAAAACAGGTAGTGTAACTGATGATCATGATGCATGTGTGTAGAAAAATTGGTTTTTCTGGACTTTACACTTTTTAATACACAATCTGCTCCATGCGCATTAAATTTTGTGCTAGGTTTCTAAAATTTTCCCAGCGTGTGCTCCATTTATGTGACTTAAACTTCAATCTTTGCTTTCAAAATCTGACAATTTGTTTACATTTTAAAAAATTAAGTACACACAAAAAGTTTTTAAAAGTATTTTCAACGTCTATAAAGGCAAAGAAATTAATTTCTTTAAAAATAATTGTTTTTTCTTCCTGCCAGAGATTGGCAGTGTTTATTGGGCAATTAGAGTTAATAACATAATAAAACTGCTGTGATACTTTAGTTTTGAATATATACGCAGTACTTTGAATACTAAGGTATTTTCGCACTGTGAATGAATTGAGTAATTCTCTACAGAATAGGTATCTCAGCTTCACCAATATGTGTAACGATCCAGCAGAAATGAACGAAGACCACTTGACGACCTGTGAAGCATTAAGATCAGAAGAAACTACAGTTCAAAAGTATTGGAAAGCACGAATGCTAATGGCTTCATTGCCAGATGCAAGGCACTAGAAAACAACAACAACAACATGATTTGAGTAATTAATTCCCTCAACACTATAAAACAGATTGTGCTGGAACTTTTTATGGTAGTTCGTAACATAAACATCCTTAAGTATGCAAAGTATTGTTTCCATACCTATAAAACATAGAAAATTCAAATTGCAGTCCCAGGGTCCCTTAAGGTGGAAGTATTACATCCGATCCTATAGTGTGAATTGTTAAAATGTGAGTGAAAAGTAACTCGTCTAAAACTTCATGTTCTAAAACTTCATGAGCGCCTTAATAACTATTATATGAGAGTTACTTACAACAGCTTTCTGCGACATTTAGATATACATAAATATTTAATATTTAGGAGCATACAGAACAAAATAAAAATATGATAGATCAATATCTCGAATATTTTAGATGCACTTCGATAACAAGTTAATATCGATTCAAGGTCACAGGTATTGATTTTACAAGATGAAGACAGAACTTTTTATTAGTGAATTTGAAGAGATAGAATTCAGTGTCACATCTCCTGCTATCCCGGAGGTGGCGAGTTACTAACCGTTTGTAAAATGTGAACAGAAATTTATAAGAATTTCATTGTAAAAAATTAAAACAGTGAAATAAAGTTAATATGAATTCGTATTGTTGAACAAACTTGTTTTTCGATGGCTCTGAGAAGGATGGCGCGCAAGCTCAGAAATCTGTATTGAAATGGGCTTCATTTCAATACAGATTTCTAACAGCAAATGAACAGAAGAGTACTTCTACAAAAATATCCGAACATTTTGAGGACCTTCACCTCAAATAACTTTTTGCATTAGAAGATTGTTTTCTTTTCTGAAATGAGTCTCTAAAAATTTCGATTGGTAAGACGAACAAAACAAATATCTGGAATTTTCTAAAAGTATTCTCGAAGTCCTTTCTATTTTAATGGTATTTTATTTACCTGGGAAACCTTACAACCTTACGCGAAGACCATAGATCCCGTTAAAAAATACTTATATATAAAAATCGTATAGTGAAGTAAGCTTAGCAGAATATTTATTTTCTGATTTTAATTTAATGACAGTTAATATTTTTATGTCCACTTTTTATAATCGCCATTTTTATTTCCTGTTCTACGTATAAGTAGCAGTAAGGGAAGTGTTGCATTCCACCCAAAAACTCAATAACGAGACTTCACCAGAAATGTACGTTTAATATTGAGAATAATGAAGTTCTACATTAGTTGCGCAGGCGTCCATTTAAATATTGAATGACGATACAATTAATTTCAATTACCATATTCTTTATAAATTTATCATACGTACAATGATCTAGAGGATTTTTGTGGTTAAATATCCCTTACCATTTACAACTGTAATCTTGATAGCCCTATGATATTCTAAATAAAGGATAAACATTTGCTGGTATTAATGAAAGTCTGTATGAAATATCGGCGGATGTTGAATTTGAAGTTTCTTCAACTCCCATAGACGTTTTTCAAATTTGTAAATAATGTATAGGGTGTAAGTATATTTTAATGGTTAAAGCATTATCAAAACGACGGATCTATTTTTTCATGATCGCAGAAAATGACATTTTAAATAGTTGTACCTTATTTTCGGTACCGTAGCTAAAATAACGAAAAGTTCAATTAAATTATTTGTTGTTTAACGATGCTGTCAATTGCCAGGGTCACATCAGCGTCGCCGGTGTGCCGGAATTTCGTACCGCAGGAGTTCTTTTACATGTCAGAAAATCCTAATATCAATATACAAATAAACATGGACGAAAATTGTGAAAATGTAGATTTTTCCATTCCCAGAAAAACAGGTTAAACATGTTAAGAACACCATATTTAAAAGGTATATACTTACGAATCTATAGAGAACTATCTTCTCAGTTGCTAATTATACGTATTTTTTGAAGGATTTCTATCTTTATGCTGGACTTAATTTTCTCTCTTTGTACAATCATTTGGTACACACAAGTAATCGACGCGATTACAATATACAGGATAAATACAGCTAAACTTTCTTACATGAGCCTTATTAAAAGATTTGGCATAAATATCATATACATGTGGTAAACACATAAGCTATATATTATGTACTAATGCCATCAGCTCAGCGTTGCCATTTTTCATTGCCCAAAAAGGAACATTTTTACAAAATAATTAAACTTACTGAAACGAAACTTAGTATTTTACACTTCTTACACCTACATCTATTAGTCTGATTGAAGCAGTACTTTCCATACGTAATATTAATGCTCCATTTATATGTGACCTTTATCATCTAAGGTCATGTCGGCGGCTTTTTACTTTTGGAACAAATGCTCAACACTCGCTTACACTGGTGCTAATGTTTGGGTTGGTATTACTTTTGGTTACTACATTAAATTCACACTCCGTTTAGATTTGCTCTATTTAAACTAGGATGCTGTAAACTATGAAAAATTCTGTAGGTATCTGTTACATTACCCGTAAGGATATCCCTGCTGGTGATCATGTAGTTCACTTCTTGGGTAACCTCGTTCATCAGCCATGGCATGAAGTCTCCCGCACCTGGAAAAAATTGCAAATGTTAAAAGTTAGACAAACAACTATTGTTCCTCGTCATTCTTTGTTTTCTGATACTACTATTTCACACATAGAATGAGTCTTGCATCTCGGTGTTAAATTTCTCCAAGAACTCCACTCGATGAATACAAATGAAGGTGAATTTGTATGTTTTGGATTTAATTTGTTTTCTACTACTTTTTCAGTACGGAGAACCTGCTTGTTTGTTATCTGACGTTCATTTACGACGATGACCTTTTATCCTTTTTCCCCAAAATAGATGTGAATAAAGGCAATTTTGATTCACCACCACCGCCGACGCGGACGCCGACGCCGACGCCGACGCCCATACCGTTTACTCTTCGTAATGTTATGTCCTACGAATACTTAGGTGAGATTCTCTATTTGGTGATATAGCTAGCACATTTTGTTTTGAGGCAATATGTCCTACTCTGCTGTTTATTTAATGTTATATTTCGAGAATGTGGTCATGGTCCTTTAGCTTTTAGGTTTATTATTTTAGTGTTCCAATGTATAAGACAATGTTATTTCAAATACTATTTCTTCGAACACCATTCTAATAGCTACAATCATGAAATAATATATTTTTTCATTTGTGAACATCTTTCATTTTTATTGTGTTTATTTCAGGAGTACTTCCAACACCTTTTTAAGCAGAGATAAATTCAGTTTTCATTAGTTAATTTCACTTAAAAATTTACACTTTTCAAACTACGCTAGACTTCAACACTCAACACATTTTTACATATTGACGTTATAATATGCTGCTACTACAAATATGTAAAATATCCCTCATAAGGCTTGCTGTTACAGTATTAATTTTCAATTCATTGTAAGTCATAATACTATAGTATGACTGCATTAGCGCCGACTTTCACGAAAAACTGACAAGAAAATGTTTTGTTGATATTTTCTAATGAAAACCCATATCCAAAAACCTTGCCTTCAATAGGGCTCAAACATAAAATGTGCCTAAATATTTTGTCTAAGCCCTTATTTGGAAAAAAATCCCTTTTATGATCTATAACGTAAACATTCTTCCCTCAAAATAAATGTACTAATGCTCCTAATTGTTGTCCATTCTAATTAAAGGTTAAAAATAAATATTGGATACCTACGCAGCAATAAGCTCTGTAACAGGCATGGGAAAGAGCTGCAACAGGAATAAAATCGAGTATTTACACTTACCCCATCACCAAATGGAGCCCACTTTTCTTTTCCGGTTCTGTTTGTTTACATATACAGACGTCTTCACAAACGAGGCAAGTTTCAAGGCGCGCAATAACGGAACCGAATACAAACATGATTGGTTTTGTGATTACGTGAATGTAATTACGTTACGTACATTTTATGTTGGCATAGCAAACACAAATGTTTAGTTTTACTAGGAACACAAAAGTAGTTATGTTCCATTCGGCTTTGAAATATCTTTTTACTTTGTTATGCGACATGATTCCACCACTGACACAATGTGAGGGACTGGCCGGTTCTCTGAGGTGGATAGGTACCAGAGGGGCCGTGGCCTGATAGCTAACCAGTCCGTTGCAGAGTGGACGGAGTTAAACTACCATGATGGGGAAATGACACATTGTGTCAGTTCTTCCCATCTATGTTCTATAGCATGGTGTTCAAATTTATTTGGAATTTGATTTCTTTCTGTGGAAAGTAAGAAAGCGATAGGATGTTGGAGGCAAACTCAACAATTGCAATTAAAGCAAGACATTTTATTTGAGAAACCGAGATAGTTGTTGTTAGCTAATGCTGGATTTCTGACAATGAAGTCATTAATCTTCTTGCTCTACAATATTTTTCACTCATAGAGCAATAGCAGTATAGTAACCGCTTTTAAGAGAGCACCATATTTTTATGTTTTGGCGGTCACATCACTCTCTCGCAACCCCCAGTCGTTGGTTTACGGGTCTCACCGACCTGACCGGGAGAATTATCAAAATAAATTCACCGACCATATCCTCTGATTACCAATCAAAGTATGTATTACATGCCATGGCAGGTCAGCATGTTAGGGGTTAAGATTTTATAGAGAAATGGAGAGATTGGAAAAATAAAGACTCCCTAGCCCTAATAGCATCGGGGTCGGAAGAGAACAAGAGATGACCAAGGTAAGGTCAGATAGAAAAGTTACAGTGAGGAGCAAAACACCAGTAAGTGGAACCGAGATAGTTAACATCTCTAAAAGGGTTTCTTCGCAACTTACCAGCTTTAATGTTATCGAGAAGGTAGCCAGCATCCTTGAGTCCTTCAAGAACAGCGGGCAAGAGGTCAGCCAAGTAGCTCTGGAGAAGCACAGATGCTGCAACTCTTTCTTCTGTTTCTTTCTCGTGCCGCGCTGCTACAATGCTCTCTGCAAGGCGATGTTCCTGTGTGGTGGTAGGAAGTTCAATATATTAGATGTGCTGCAGGGAAACGCAACGAAGAAAACTTCTGGCACTCTTCAATGAAGAATAGATTAAGAAAGGACGACAAAATGAGTGCAAATCCTAACATTTCGAGAGAAATAGAAAACGGAAAACACAAATCAATGAGTTATTGAAACAAATTTTGATTGCTTAGTTTCTTTTTCACACTGAAATTAATTATTAAAGTAAGCTACCGAAAAAGAATTAAATAAAATGATAGTATCGTTTACTCTGCATTGTTCTATTCCTTTTGCGGACAGTAGTCAATACAGAAATCGAGGGACTTCACATCTCAAGTTCAACATGGCCATAGGTAACCTTTTATATACAATTCTGTGACCAGAAAATATAATGATTTTTTATTCCCTAAAGAGCAGAGCCTTGGAGGAGTATATTATTTTTCTGAAAATATAACTTCATTCCATCATTGAATTTTCTACAATCCTTTATTATATTCATAATCCTTTGAATTTTCAGTTTTATAATAGGCTTGCAATTTCGCCCATATATGAGTGTGCATTTAGAATCAGAGTCAAAAAGGTCTTGCATTAGAACTGCCTTGAAACATTTATTTTACATCAGCAATTTCGCCCATATATGAGTGTGCATTTAGAATCAGAGTCAAAAAGGTCTTGCATTAGAACTGCCTTGAAACATTTATTTTACATCAGCACTTATCACATCTTGTATTCAAACGGTATAATTTCTTAACGTTTTATCTTGTTATTCAATAACATCTGTCACAGCCACAGACCAAATATCTTTGTACTATTCATAAATATATGTACCACACAATCATAATTCTTTCGAAACTTACGCCATTATTAAACTTTGCATCCAGGGTTATAGCTGGCTCACTCTTAGTGGTGATTGACGTTTCTTGGCCACGTGCTAATGCGCTCTGGAAACTTAAACAGGGAGCACGCACACAATGGTACAGATACGATTAGAACACGTGGAATATGTTTATTTCTGCGGTGGTAAAATTTCAAACTGAAAAATGGGGAATATGTTTGGAAAATTTTCACATGTGCTATGGCGATAGAATCAATATGAGTTTGTCTAAATGCAGACCGAGACATCCAAATATTTGGAGTCAGCCGGACATATGAAGGTCGAGTGCCAAGTACTTGAAGAAAATATCAGGTGTAGTTTAGTGGTAATGGTGCTGCTGATGATACATCTCCTTGTAAAGAAAGCTTCAAGATCACAAATATAACTGCAGTATCAAGTGACAAACGGAGACTTTTGAAAGAGCAGCATTAAATAGCGATTTACAAAGACGTCAGTTGTAGAGAATGTTGTGGAAAATTAGATGTATATAGGACAGAGGTCAGCGTCTTAAGAAACGTCTGGATAGCTTTACGCAACAAAGTATTGAAAATGGGATAATCATTCACAGAGTGAACAAGCATATCAGGGAAATTAATTTGGCGATATGCAGAGAAAACCAAGCACCAGACTCGGTTAAAGTCTTTTTAAACACGCAAAAACAGAGCAATAATGTACTACTTCTGTTGAAAGCACGCAGTTCTGTTTTCTAAACCCCGTGGAAAGTGTACTGTTGTAGTTATAGGACTCGAAGATTATGGGATCAATAAATAAGCTTGAATGCGTTGAGTTCTTTCTTCAGCTGTCAGGTTTCTATATTTTATTAGAACAGGAATGTCCACTGGTGAGCTGACGTACATTAGAAACATTAAAATTTATCTAGTTGTAGTGAATGTTGACATATTATTGGGATAGTTGTTTATCAACGTGTCTATTTGGCTGAAACCAGTCAGTGAGATGTAGACAGTTGACTTTAATAAAAGAAAAGGTTCGTGACATGTCAGTAACAACTGAAATTGCATTCCTGTATCGGAAAATTCTATAAGCTGTGTTTATTAACTTCTCATTACATTGTTGGTGTTCTGAATGTAATGAAAATGCCTTCCTTGATTCCTTTTGAGATGTTTACGGGGCATGTTGGATAGTGTTAGTGTAATCCATGAAAAGGGACGGGCATGTTATGTACGTATTTACAATGGCAACTAAACAACAGTGACTACTGCCATAACAAGAGGCATGCTGTTAATAGGGTTGCCATTGTAAAACATGCTGATCGTAAGTTGGAGTATTCTTTTCATGACATTGCCACAGTTTTACAATGCGTTATATCATAAGGATCATAAGATCGTGCGAATAAGTCTTACTGTTAAGTGGATAAAATCCATAAGTGAGATTTATTCAGTTGAAAATCTGAGTTCTTAGGAGCGATAATAGGGCATTTAATGCATAATATATGAGTTAAAATGTGGATATACAGATATTGTAATGGAATTCTTTATTCTACAATTAGATGTGTTGTTTAGTTTACTGACTGGCAGATGGTTAACAATTATAGTAGCTTTAGACCGGACAGTTAATATCAGGCAAGGAATGACTTAATGAAATGAATAATTCTGGTAGCTAAATCTATATGAAAATACAGTTTGGCCAAATCGAGAATCTAACCTGGATGTACTACGCTTTAAAACAGCCTTATTGAATGATGATGTAGGATAGCTCAGTCCTTCAGTGAGCCATCGCATCCTGTTACATGGTTATGATAAGACAAAATCAACTTTTGTTGTTGGAAATCAACAGTACGACTGATCAGCTGAGCGCTGACTACTGAGCTACACACACACACACACACACACACACACACACACACACACACACACACGCACACGCACACGCACACGCACACGCGCACGCGCACGCACACGCACGCGCACATTCCTTCAATAGGACAGGTAACCTGAAAGCACACTGTATCTACTACGTCAGTCCCGATGGTTAAAATTCTAGTTCCGATATTTTGCGATATATTCATGGGTTTAAACATTTTAACAATATGTAATTAAAATGGATTTGAAATATATTTGTTGTATACTACGGATATGCAAATTAAAATCAGATTTAACTGTTTCCTTTTAGTTAGCAACAATTTAAAGTATTTGTTCTTATCCTTAAGTTGGAAGCATTCAGCTATAGACGGATGATTATATTCAATTAAAGATCCAATAAACAATTTCGATAGCCCAAATTGTATTAATTTAAATGTTGGGCGCTATATTGGGCATTAGAAGATATGCCCGTTTGAAACACATAAGTGAAATGCTTGCAATCTATTTCAGTAGAATGTCATAAATAAGAATATTTAGAATCCCCGTTTTACGCAGAGTGGCAATATGAGTTCTTAGTATAGTATTACTTAGCATATATTAAATATAAAAAGAAGTTTACCTTCTCGACTCGGAGTCTCCTGTCTTGTTCTTCCAGTCTCTGTTGTTCTGCTTTCTCTCCATTACGTAGCTCCAGGAATCGTCTCTGTTGTGCTCTCAAAGCAGCCAATTCCTCCTCTTCCAGAACTTCTTGTAGGGATTGTTCAATTGTCTTACCAACCAAAACTTCCAATATGGGTTTGACCTCCAAATCGAAGTCGAAGAGCTGCAAATATACAATGCGTCAGATAAAACTCTTGACGAGTATAAGATTACATTAAAAAATAAAAGGAAATTTTACTGGAGTAGGAATCATCGGAAACAGCAAGTACGTTGTGCGACTGATAAAGTACACTTACTTCTCCTGGATAAATCTGAGTCTCCACATCCTCTCCCTGTTTTTCTGGTACGTAGATTGGAGATGGAGGCCTGTCCCAGAACAGTTCTGTTTGGGTGAAAACGTCTTCCACTGGCGGATGGTCAAATATCTACAAGACGTACAGTAATATTGATTAACACTGCGCAAGGGTAGAAGTGGTTTCTCAGAAAAGACAAGAAAGAAATAAAGAAAAAGAAAACATAGTTGTGAAATTTGACACTTATATTTATCATCCAGATGAAACCAACAACAAGAATGAAATGTCAAAAATCCAAGGGAAGAGTTGCTAATTATTTAAGGTTGCTTTCAGAACTTGCTTTCATGAATCGGATTAAGAGAGTTGATCCACCGTAGTTAGTCACTCACAACAATCGAAACGGATAACGGTTCTTATTTCAATGAGTTGCACAATCTTTTAAGAATTTCTTTCCATGAGAGAAACGGACAGAGCTGCATTCGTGATCGATTAAATAATCTTCGTATGGTGTGGCAGTCTGTGTACTACTTTGCAGTAACGGTTCTCTGATTTTCGAACTCAAGGTTGCTAGGTGACCACTTTTGCAAAGGAAAGGACAACTATTCTTTTCTCATCTTCATTGGCCTTATGGCTTTGACGGGTGATCACAGAAAAGATTCAAAAGGACTGGCATTTTGTTTCTGGATCAAATTGATATATCAACGTTTCATTGCTCATCATAACAGTATCTGAAATATGATGAGACTCTTAAAGTTAAGTCTTCGCGGCATTTCTCCGCACCACGTTGATTCTTTTATTACAGAAAGTGTTAAGGAAGAATAGCTGAACCCCTCCGCGAAGTAATCGCTGATGCCAGTTCAGTGTCCTTGTGGATTTTCCCTCATTCATTATTTCGACAGAGACATTTGTTGGGCTGACACTCTTTTCTTATTTTTCGAGATATTGCCGCCGCCTCTTGAATGATCCAAACCAGGGAACACAGCAGCACGTAAATGAGAAAAGTCCCAGTAAACTCCCATTAAAAGCTCAATTGACTGGGTTCCGTTTAGGCCACGTTTGAAATCTTACAACATCATGGCACCGTAGTTTTTTTTTTTTTTTTTTTTTTTTTTTTCCGAATTTCCATGCACTTGCAAGGATTTTCATACTTCCCAGACTCAAAACATACTGTTTTGGACGATGAATTTGAAAAATGAATGACACACAGCTCTGTCTGCTACCAAACACCAACGATTAAGAAATTTTGACCCAGAAACAATGTTTTCACTAGTGGCGGTCAGTACTCATGTCATCATACTTATCTAGTGACCCTCTAGTTTGAGTCTTGCTGATTTTTATTCTCACGTCTTATCACAAATTTTCCCCAGAAATGAAGTGTTTACATGTGTGAAAATGGGCATTTAATTGCTCCTTTATTTTGTTTTAGTTTATTTTCCACATTTTCAAGTATTATGTTCAGTAGTTCATGCACCTCTTCCTACTGGCAGCATACTGAATATCTGATTAAAAAGAAATCCACAATGCTTGTAACACGTACATAGTTATTGATCTCGATGTTATTATAGATTTAGGCAAAACTTTGCAGACATGGGCTCTTTAAAGGGGTAAATTTATATTTCAGAAAATATTCGTCTCCAGTTTAAAAGGTTCTAGCAATCAAACTAACGGATATGATATTTTAATTTTTAGTAATCTGAAAGAACAAACGATATTACGGTTACGTAAGATTTTTCTCGAGATATTAAGATATTTCATTTCATTAGTTTTACATAATTTTGGAAACTGAAGCAATTTTACATTTTTTAATTTGTGTATTTAGCACATTCCCTGTTACTCCTTTTCAGGGTTACGAGTGTTGATTTATCTTGCTATCATTATGTATTACCTTACAAAACATGTTACATTACATCTATATGTAGTGAACAGCAGAAAATAATTATATTTTTTGATGGATAGTCACAATTGCTAAGGACTATTGTCTTTAAAAAAGGAAATTATGGGGGACTGATGGACTAGACGGTGTGTGTGTGTGAGGGGGGGGGGGTTGTGTGGCGTGGTGTCTCTCTCTCTCTCTCTGTGTATGAGAGAGAGGGAGAGGGAAACAAACTTTTCACGTTAGATATTATGCGACATATTCTCAATATTGCAGCGCAGGCGCAGGAGCACAAGAACATCGGCACGCAGAGCGAGGTTATATGGTAGCAGTTCTGGGCAAGGTATTTCACCTTTCCCAGTTGGTACCTGTATTCGGCTAGACTGAAAGTCTGTTTTTTGCTTGTTTGATGCCATGCCATATAGTTTGTTAAAACGTACTTGTTCCAGGCATTTATCTTCTAATTTTTGCTCTTACAGGATATTTACGCTGGTATGTCATGACTGATGTTACAATTTTGATCAAGATATCTCAAATAAATTAAACAAATATCAAATGATGTGTGGAACAATTAAAGGAACATGAAGTTCTATAAAGTAATAGCTGTACCGACCTTGATCTATGGCTGTGAGTCCTGGACATTAAAAAAAATTAGTGTAGTCGTATTCAGGCGCCAGAAATGAGATTTCTCAGATCAGTGTTAGGATACACAAAACTGTTCAAAATAAAAAATTCAGAAATTAGAAATAGATTGAATATGCGTATATCCAATAAATGAAAAAATGGACGAATACAGGTACAAATGGAAGGAACATCTGAACAGAATGGATGTTAGTAGAATGTCAAAAATAATCCTATCTTATAAACCTAGAGGACGATCAAGACAGAGCTGGGATGAGGTCGGAACAGGCTACTTGGCCTAAACAATGAAGGGAAGAAAAAGAAGTCCTCCAGTTTACTAATTTAAGCGACTGGTAGATATGAATGTACTTAATGTCAATTGTCTTCGTTGCGCAATGTGCTTACCTGTACGATCTTCTCCAGTAACTTGTTCATAGGTGATCCTAGTTGCGTACTCATTTAGATACATCCTGCATCATTGATTTTATTTCTATTTGTCTTTTCTATAAGTGGAACTTTAATGCTATTGAACACCCAGTATAGCACTTGCCTGCGATCGAGGTAAACCATAAAAAGAAAAGGAGAAGATCTTATATAGATTATTCTGGTAATGCTGATACATAAGATCTGAACCCTTATCTCCCAAATTCGAGTCAGACAATCACTAAGGTTACCTTACTTGCACTAGACCAGATTTAGGCATGCTGCCATCTGATGAAGACAGATTTTGACGCATTTGTTCCTATAAGCTCGGTTATGAGCTAAGAAAACATGTACAGGTCCGTTTTGTGGGGAATCACAAGGACACAACATGCTAATGTGTACATATTCCTTGATCACAAAGTTAAACGTAAATACATGAAGTTATATAATATACAATGAATGGCATACATTAACGCGCGGTCGCTAAGAATGGGCCTTCAGCAGTTGGTTTGTTAAGAAGCAGAAGATAAAAGAAAGTAGAAAGGGTCTAAGACAGATTTACATTGTTTGTAGTATTTGTAGTAGAATAAAATATGATTTATAGCAATGGAGAAAAAGGTTATATCGACCGAGAACTCCCTCACTGGAGATGCTATACTTACAAAAAGGAAAGATTGACAACTATTGAAACGAAGCAAATAATAATGGACATAAAGAAGAAATGGGAACATCCTGACCTACCTTCTAAAATAAGTGGCACTCTAACAAGGGAATACAATTAATAATACATCTTTCTTTAAATTATTGATTTACCTTGACATCACGTTGTCATCGAGAAAGATGGTGAAGAAAGCCAAGGTTGTGTTATATAACTTGGAAATGGCGACATGCGATCAACAGCTCACGTGGTGCATCTGCTGTGTCTACATTTGCGTATCTCAATAGTTCTTTCACCTGGCCATGGTTGGAAAATAGAATCAGAATGAAAGAATTGCGTGTTATGGCCGGGATTAAACATGGAACCTCAACTTTCCATACTCGTGTTCAGTATTAGCAGTGTAAAAGATCACATTTGAATGTTTGAAATCAAGTTCGTTGTGGGTCAATTACAAAAGTATAAATATCAATATATTGCAAATTCATGGTGCATGATTCATAAAAAGCTAAATGTTAATTTCACGAAGCATTTCCAATTAATACGTCCAATGAGAGAAGCATAGACATTATCCTGTTAGAATATGAATGAAAAGTTATAATAGAATATAAATTCTGCTTATTTTTTGTATAACCCTAGTTCAAATGAAATATATAATAGAAGAGCAACTAGTACAACTTTTTTCCTCCTTCACTTTCTTCACAATTGCCTAGTTTGCGATTTTTGTTCGGTATAAATTGTAAATTGTACTAAATTTAATAGATTGCAAAAAACAAATTGAGCTCTTGTGCAATTAAATCCACCTTCAAATGTTATTTCATAAACAATCCATAGCACAATTTACAACAGATTTCAATTATAGCACCAAGGCCTAGCACTCGATACAAACACTTGTGGTACAGTTGGCTCCGAATGTTTCCGGGCTACATGCGCCTAGTTGTGGGGAAGAAAGTAGGGCGTCTTATCGAGAGTTTATGCCAAGTGTAGCCTCAAAGTTCGACTTGACTTAGCTCATACCTGCTCTACAAGGTTGAAGAATATGTGCTTCCAGTTCTAAAGAAAATATGTTGTTTTCTAGTGCCTTGCATCTGGCAATGAAGCCATTAGCATTCGTGCTTTCCAATACTTTTGAACTGTAGTTTCTTCTGATCTTAATGCTTCACAGGTCTTCAAATGGTATTCGTTCATTTCTGCTGGATCGTTACACAGGACACATATTGGTGAGGCTGAGATACCTATTCTGTAGAGACGACTTGCTAAGCAGTCGTGATTTGTCAGTAGTCGGAAGGCTGCAACCGCTGTTTTCCTTGGTCTCTGGGGGATTATATCTGGGTTGGAAAGTAGTGTAATCCATTTTTTATCTTTGGCATTTGTTTCTATTTCTTGTAGGTATGAATGAGAAAATTTTTTAATGATCAAGCGTTTTATTGAGGAATATGAGAAATTGAATTTAGACTTTTGTTTTATTGTTGTGCCTTTCTTTGCAAGTGAGTCTGCAGCTTCATTCCCCATGACTCCACAGTGTGCTGGAATCCATTGGAGATGAACAGTCTTATTAACTTTTTGGAGTTGTGTTAACATTTTGTAGCATTCTCTAATTTTTGTTGACTTCTTTGTAGTATTTGAACATATTCCCTGAATTGCAGCTTTAGAATCTGAAAGAATTACTGCCTTGTTAAATTTGTTTAAGGGAAGATTTAATAATTGTCGGAGAGCAATGTGTATAGCCTCTATTTCTCCATCATAATTTGTTGTGTCTCTGCCAACAGAATGGTAAAAGGAAAAATGTGAACACGTAACTCCAGCTCCAGTAAGGTTTTCCGTGGAGGATCCATCAGTATATATGTGCAGCCATTCTTCTGTGGGATATCTATTATTGATTGTTTCCAGTGCTAGAAGTTTTTGTATTTCTTTTGGTGTGTCTGATTTACTTATTTCCTCTATTAATTCCAAATTGAAGGTAGGTTGCAATAATTCCAATGGATTTTCTCTTATAAGTAGATTTTCTCTGGTGTTAGGAATGTTCAATTTGGATTTAATCTGTGTTACCTTTTCTAGGAAACTACTATGAGTTTTATGGATTGAAGGGGGGAGGTTCTCTTCTGTCCATTTAGAGTTTGGCAGTCGTAACATTTTCTCGTGTTGGAGCAATGCTTGTTCTTCTATTTTTGTTGTTATTGATGGGGTCCGTATTAAGGCAAGCATGGCATCAATAGGTGTGGATTTAACTGCTCCAGTGATTAGGCGAAGAGCCTGATTTTGTATTTGTTCAAGTTTATTGATGTTAGCATTTGCTGCTGTTATTAAAGCTTCAAGAGGTTTGGTTTAACATACATTTTGTATGTTGTGTTAAGGACTCTCCTTGAGCACCAGCTAACCGTTTCAGGATTTGCAGTTTCTTTTCAACCTTTTCTGAGATGTTTGTTATATGTTTTTTTCCAACTTAGCTTTCTGTCGAAAGTGATGCCTAAGTATTTGGCATCATCAACTGCTTTGAGTGGTTTACCATTATAATTTATGTTAATATTAACTGGTTTGTATTTTAGTGTAAATAATTCATAATTTGTTTTTTCCACATTGATAGTCATGAGGTTTTTGGAGCTCCATTCATGTACTTTGTTTAGGGCTGTTTCTATTCTGTCTTTAATTAATTCAGTTTTTTTTTGGAGAGCCTGAAGTCCAAATGACTACATCGTCAGCAAATAAAGCAATTTTGGTTTCTAAAGTTTTTATTATTGATGGAAGGTCATTTATATATATGTTAAAGAGTGTTGTGCTCAGAACAGCACCTTGTGGAAGTCCTCGGTGTGTTTGTTTATATTTGGAAATGTATGTATTATATTTTGTGGCACAAAATCTTTGTGAAATAAACTGAGTTATCCATTTAAGCATGTTACTTTTCACACCTATTGATTGCAACTTCTCAATTAATTTGTTTCTCCAAGCTGAGTCATATGCTGATTTAAAATCAATGAATACTGCTAAGGTATCCTCCTTTCTATTGAAAGCTTCCTTGATGTCTTGGCTTAGTAGGAGTACATTTTCACTTGTACTATGATTCTGTCTGTAGCCGGTCTGTGAACTATTAATTAAGTTGTAATATTCTAGGAACCAGTTAAGTCTAGATGCCACCATTCTTTCCATCACTTTTGCAATAACACTGGTCAAAGATATTGGTCTGAAACTATTAATATTGTTTGAAGGTTTGTTTTTCTTTAAAATCGGGATGATAATGGGTTTTTTCCAGTCGGAAGGTACAGTCATTCTCCAGCACGTGTTATACAGTTTGAGTAGAATTTCTTTTCCTTTCCTGCCAAGGTGTTTAATAAACTCTGGGTGGATCTTGTCAGGTCCTGGAGATTTTTTGTTCTGTAATTGTTCTATTGCTAAATCCAGTTCTGTTTCATTAAAATCCTGAATAAAAATATCATTTCGTATACCTTTTGGCTTATTAGTTTCTCTGATAGTTTTTTGGATAGCCTTATCTTGTTTTTTATATGCTTGGGGTATTCTTTGTGACTGAGCATAAAACTTGTTAAGGGATTCTGCTATTTCCCTATCTGTAGTTAAGCTTTTGTTAGTATGTTTTAATGGTTCAGTTGTATTTTTTGATAATTTTGTTTTATTAAGGAATTTGTATATTTTATTTCCATCTTTCCTATAGTCCATATGTTCTACACAATTTGTGAAACTGGCCCTCTTTGCTGTAATTAATTATTTCTTAAAAATGGCTGCTTTTCTTCTCCAGTTTTGTACATCTTCTGGACACTGCTTTTAACAGATGAGGCTCTGGGGACCGAATCACAGCGGTATAACTGTTTCATCTAAAATGGAGGAAATGTCATTTACATATGTGCTGGTCTATCACAGCACAACACCGTCCCTCAGAGGCACATGAGGGGAAGGTCGGTGGATCTAAATATCATCTATTTAGTCCTCCCGGCTAGGTCCGATGGACCCGTTGACCAACGATAGGTGTGGTCCCCCTTGCAAAATGGGGGTTTAAGTCGGGTGATGTAACTGCCACATTGTAAAACTGGTGCCCGTTAAGAAAACAGTTACATGAAAGCCACATACATGAATATGAGTCCTAAAGATATACATTCCGGAGTTAAAACTGTCCCCCAATCGGATCTCCGGGTGGGGACATCTTTAGGCAAATTTCTAAAGAAAATATAATTCCAGCGCATTTGCCATAAACTTGGTCTTAAGAGCGTAATCACAGTGTAAAGAAAACAATATTACTGTTATTACTCCAGAACGGACACACAGTGATATTAGCGAGGATGGAAACCAAATATTCGGGATTAGAGGCATCATATCACTCTATAATGAACCATGCATTAAAAAAAAAAAAGGGGGGGGGGTCTGTTTCGAATATTCACAGTTTTTGCTTCCCATTATCAACTAACATATTCTTCATTCATATCTCCATAAAGCATGATATTTTTGCCAGAATGTATTTCAGGTTCCCGTTTGGTTACATGCAAGATACAGTAATGATAGTCGGTTTTAGCACGCTCTACTGTTTTTTTTTTTTTTTTTTTTCATATTTTTCACGAATTCATGTAAAAACAATTTCATTGTTCTTCTTAGTTTCAAAACGTTCATAGACGTACATGGATTAATATTTCCGAAGTAGCTAAGGCTACGATAAAGTTATTCGAGGCAAGCTGAGTGTTTTCATGAGCTGTACATTTCTTCCTCAACACGATATACGCTGTATATTTATGGCTTACCATTATATAAACAATCACTGAAAATGATGAAAACTTTAAATGCTAATTCATAGAACATTTAGGAATGCACACTTTATATGCTATATCAGTACTTCAAATATATCTGTAAGGGGTGTTTTGATAAGACAAACCTAACGAACAGTATTCACATAACGGGTAATTTCGGTTGAGAGTGTGGATATCTCCGTTTGGGGTGCTTAAACAGGGTGTTACTCGGGTATCAGATGTTTTATTTAACCGGCATAAGGTCCTACACACACACACACTCACACATGCACGCGCACACACCAATACTTCATTTTGCGTACTATAGGTGGTGAGAGAGAAAGTAAGAAGAAAGGCCGGAGGTGTCTGCGTTTTTCAATAGGTATACTGTGCATGGACTTCACTGTTATCGCTCGCGCAGGAATTGTACTTAAACGCTTGCTTATACATACTGCTATTTATTAAGTATAATATCGTCACAGAGTGCATTACACTGGGTTACAATGTATATCCGTAAATTATTAAATGTGAAATTTCGGCGCCTGATACTGAAGCAGTTTTTAAACAGTGGAACACTTCTTTCTGCGTCACACGATATCAGAGGTGCAAATGTAAATTATTGTACTGTTGTCTGGCGTGTTTTCCTTCTTACTGATTTTCAAAATTTCACACATAGCTTGGTAACCAATATCTTTGTTTAGAATTTTCTGGAATTTAGCTTTCACTTTTTCGCAGTAACCGACATTACGGCAGATTCATAAAAGAGGCAATTGAAACTAAACTAGAGCCAAATAATTTTAACAGAGACGACAGTCTACGACTGAGCACAGCTTGGACAGGAATGCTTGAAAGAAAACCATGATTTTGAGATGGCTGTTCATTTCTTATGCGGTTCCCGATGAAGGCTATGAGTTTGAGATAAGCATTTATTAATTATTCATTTCCTAATGATGGTCATGGAGTTTACTATGGCCGAAAGCTCGAACAACTTCATAAATATTACATGGATGGTAACCCGAGAAACCCTAATTCATAGTCATGAAATGTCAGCTGGACAGAGTTTGTGTTATGTCAACGTAGCAACACGTGCTGCTTAGATCAAAACAACTAGACATTTGCGAGAAAATAAGAAATAACACAATTGTTCCCATGTAAAGGATATGTTGTGTTCCGGGTGTTTTATACACATCTTTCTGGATGTTTAAACATGTAAATTTTTCTATTTCTCCTATTTTAAGATGCTATTCATGGATACACGAGCACACGGTGGGAAATTTCCAAATTATTTTTATTCAGCGGACGTGAAATTGAAAACATATGGCCGTTGTCGGAAAGCAGAACTTCTAAGGGAAATGAAACTGTAGCTAACGCAAGCAATAGAAGTACTGCAAATAGCATTAGGACATGAGTCACGAAGCTGTGGAGCATCAACCTCAGTAGGTTACGGGGGGCTTCTCCCCCTCACAGTTTGTTACCTATCACCCTTATAATCTGAACCGGTATATCTAATCTTAAGAATGCGACAGCAAACTGCTTTTGGAATTAATTTCAAATAGCATATAACTTCAGAGCAGAGTAGTTTCAAATTAGAATAACTTTAGCGCATTAACTATTGAAACTGATGTAACTAATGTTTTTACATTTTTAAAGTCTAGCTTAAATATTATTTTCGTAAGTGAAAAAGCCAGAAGTGTGTACATTTTATATTTTGCGTTAAACATTGATCCATATCAGTGGGCATATAAAGTATACACAAATTTAGAACTAAACGTCTTCAACTGTCCATTTAATAGAAATAGCTCTTGCCGGTATGCTCTTTATTATTATTATTATTATTATTATTATTATTATTATTATTATTATTATTATTATTATTATTATTATTATTGTTATTGTTATTGTTATTGTTATTGTTATTGTTATTGTTGTTATTGTTATTGTTATTGTTATTGTTATTGTTATTGTTATTGTTATTATTATTATTATTATTATTATTATTATTATTATTATTATTATTATTATTATTATTATTATTATTATTATTATTATTGTTGTTGTTGTTGTTGTTGTTGTTATTGTTATTGTTATTGTTATTGTTATTGTTGTTATTGTTGTGGTTGTTGTGGTTGTTATTATTATTATTAGTATTATTGTTATTGTTATGATTATTATGATTATTATGATTATGATGATGATTATTATTATTAATGTTATTATTATTAATTTATTTATTAACGAAAAATGCGTTATATGCACTATCTTTAAAGAACTGTTTAGACATGTATTTTGAATACCAGTAGCGATGCTACAAAAACCAATATTACTTGTTTAAATATGAAAGAAAGAAGAACATATTCCTGTTCGAGAAAAGGATAAATATTTGCAAATTCACACAAATAAGAAGGATTATCTCGGAAATGGTTCACTCAAAAGAAAAAATAAGTATTTGACGCAAATTCTATGTTTTAACGAGGTTCACTCTTTTTCTTTAGTGAACTTTTGTTTTTCTCTTACTGTTTACCATTTATGCAAAAATCATCCAGAATGAAGAGGTCTTCTGAGAACATTCCCAGTAAGTGGTATGACTTAGAAACTGCCATGGAATCACCTGTTTGTGTCCATCCCTGAATACTGACTGACTCTGAGTCTACGCGTCACAGGCACGATTCATCCTCCGATTGAAAGAGGAGGTTGGAAATAGCAGCTAATTACGTAAGTGTCTCCAAAGATACAAGGTTGGACATAGCTGGTCTAAAGTAAAACTCTACAACAGAGAAAAGCAAAGTACTCGAGGACCTATCCGTATCCTTCCATTCCGTGAAATAAATTAAATAAATAAATGAGTGAGTGAATGAATGAATGAATGAATGAGTAAATAAGTAAATGCATAAGTAGATAGACAAATAAAGAAATAAATATGTACAGGTACGCTAACAATTTGTTTCTAGTTTTGAACTATGTCATTTTTAGTAGTATTTAATGAGGAAAACATTTGTAATGTTAATTATGTGTAGTGAAGTTTACAATTCTATTAACTTAAGAAAGACGCGTGACATTTGACAAAGTAAATGTTCTCACCTCTTCAAGGTATTTCTCAGTCTGGACAGGTTCATGTTTGCGGCCAGAAACGGGTGGTGGTGTACCAAGTCTGAGTTTTTCATTGCGTGTTTTCTGTCCTTGAGCCTTCCGCCTAGCCAGCGCTCTCCGCCGCGCTTCCTGCTGTCGTGCTGCTTGGGATTCCCCTGTAGTCTGCAATACAAATACATTGGAACAGAATAATCACATGATTAACACATGTTTTATGTAACTTCTAAATAATATCCTCTAGGTGCTTTGAAATGTTTGTGCAAACACAGCATTGTAATTATGTTATAATGGTATAATTCACATACAATTGCCTCTTGGCGTGCATTTACAACGAAGAGGATATTGCAAATTGTTAATGTATATTGTAGACGGTGTTAGGGGTATGAGTTTTCAATTTCGCGTGATCGTAGATCCAAATATGACGAATAAAAATCTAAATAATAAATTAATCTACCATGAAAGATAGAGATAGTAGAACTTTATTGAATACATTATCTCAACAATCTGCTAACAGAGTAGGGTTGAACAAGCGAGTGTTTTGTTTACTAATGCGACTTCCTTTGGTACGCATGCGTTCACAGCTACAGCGGGTGAAAGTCTATAATAGGCCAGCTTCCAAAACTGGTTTTGCCACATGTTTGTGTTTTACATTAGTTATTACAAGCTAAGAGGGAAGGGATGGTATTACTTCAAGCTTTCCAAGCAGTATTCAGTCATTCCTGATCTTTCACTCTACCAAGATGCCAATGTTGCTTTGCATATTCCCGCAAATTTATTCCAATAGACACACTGCAATCTAAGTAGCTAATACAATTTTGTGACTGAATGACTTATTTTAGCAACAAATGGAACAGACATTAATAACTCATATTTTGGCATTCTACATCGCTATACTAATTATAGAAGTAGACGATAAAGGAGTGGTGATATTTTGGCAAACAAACATTCGATCAATTATTTTATTTTTTATTTATATAACCATGCACATACTATGGAGAGAAATGATAGAGGTGCTTTTGTTTCAGCTTAATGCTAAGAAGTCGCCGTCAAATTCTGTGCACTTGTAGCCCTAACACCTTGCATAGTGTATTAACGAGTGATGTGTTACATTCACATTGCTTTTTCTACACACGATCGTTAGTTTTATGTTTGACAGGCTATTCTGAAGGAAATCTGCTTCCTGTTAATCCAGCTTAATATTTGAAAAAACAGTTTCATTACACATCGCGTCATAGATACAAACCAAATCCATGGTCAGATGTATAAAAGTGGGTGGCCGCATGCTGACCTTAATATGTAACTATTTCCATGATATCACGAGAACACCTGAATGATGGCCACTTCAAGAAATGACAAAGCTGCTGAAAAATTCAAACCAGTAACAACGCATACCAGAAAAATGGCTTATGTCACAAAAAGTTACTTGAAATAAATTTGAGTATTTTAAGGAATCCACATTTTATACAAGGCAAGCTTTTGCCTATCTCTTATGGTTTACCATCTATATAGGATAATTTCCGGAATATTATTTAAAAAGGACTTCTTGGGCTATTCCCAGAAAATTCAAAGTATACATTTTAATTATAATATAAATATTGTAACAAAGACGAAAAATCCAGTCCAGTTACTTTTCTATCACTTTATTGTCTTCTAAAATGTTATAACTTCTCTTCTTTAACACAATCTACAATCTCTCGTACTATCACAACTCAACTATTTACTTCTCACAGCCTCGACTCAGCCCTTTCACTGTCTTTCTCTATTCCCTCTGTCTCTCACACACACTACGACGATACAATCACACTCGATGCTCGTTAAATCTTACTTACGACGCACCGACACACGCACAGCTGTCTCACTCACTGACTCACGGACCGACTCGTGTCTATAACTGTAACTCCGAAAGTCTCTGCTGTTTCGTCGCCTCCTTATATAGGGGGATGACGTCACATGGACCTTTAGCGAATTCGTTCAAACACTCGGACAATGACGTAGCCAGATCTTTCTCGAAAGCTCTGGAGAAAACCCCTTTTGGTTCTGCCGCTCTGATTGTTAGTCACGCATACACTGCAGCTGCGTGAAGCAGCCTACCATAAACTCCTTTGTTTGCTCGCCGACCTGATATATGGTGTGATGTAGCTTAGCCCCGACCGTCCTTTGTCTCGCACCGCGTTTGGCGTCAAAATATCTTCAATTGACAGTGAGATGCAACTTACTCCGCCTAAGTAAGATGCAACTTACACAAAGCACACAAATTAACCCCAATACATCAACTTCCAGGAATATTGCACTAAGCAGAGTCCCGCAAATTAATTTCACTAATCGTACAATAAATAACTCTCACATGAAATCAAGTTTTGTCTGAAAACCAATGTATTCAGTTTGCCTTCTATTTTTCAATGTTACGTAGAACATTTTACAATATTTCAAGTATAAAATAAGGTATATGCATAAATTGTCGTATGAAACTTAACTCTAATGGTAATTAAGACGCTCGTATGAAAATTTGGAAACGAGCGAAGCTTACACTCGCGTCTTAATTACTACCATTATAGTCTCGTTACAGAATGTATAATTATTTTACGTAATCTTTGTCAATATTCATACTGAAATTTTCCATCGGGAGTTTTGATAAACTGTGGACCCGTTTAAACTCACTCATAGGGGCTCCGAGAGCAGTAATTGGCAGAACTGTCCCATATCACGAATGTGGACACATATAATATTAATAGTGGCCAATAAGTAACTTCTTGGGAAAAGTGACATCATGGTTTCTATTATGAATGTATATCTTGCATGTCCATTCATACTTTCACATATTTATTAGTAATGCTAGAATTGCCTGAGTATCCTAAAATGTTGTTCATCCATACTTAAAAGTAAGTATAACTTACACTCCTAGAGCCCATATTCAACTTTATTTTACGCAATCTTAGTCAATATTCACATTGAACTTTTTCATTGGGAGTTTTGATAAACTGTAGATCCATTTAACCTCACTTATAAGAAGTAATTGGCAAAACTGTCCCATATCACGAAGTTTAACATTGATTAGTGGCTAATAAACAACTTGTGAACAGTGACATCATGCGTTTCTATTATGCATACATATATGCATGTCCATTCGTACTTTCACATATTTATGCTGTTTGAAATATTTATCACCTTGTTTCAGATCTGGCTATTGCCACTGTTTTTTACTTGTTGTGTATATTTTTCTTGTTGCTGGTATTTTTATTTTTTTGAGTGAAATTTATATCTGGCCATTGCCATGAATCTTTTAAGGGCGCTGATGACCTAGAAGTTGAGCGCCTTTAAGCCCACAAATCATCTTCACATATTTATTAGTAATGCTAAAATTGCTGAGTATCCTATAATTTTGTTCATCCATACTTTAAAGTATTATACAAATTAAAGTAATTTTAGTTAATTTATGGTTAGATTGTTTACCTTCTCGTTTATTAAACCCCGTGACACAACAGCCCATACAGGCCAAGGCCCACCACCCTACCGCTGCCCACCACAGGCGTCACGAGTAGGATGCAGTACTGGAGGTGGGACGTGGTCAGCGCCCCGGACACTCCAAGCCGTTATCTACTGCTACTTATAACATATTCGAGGAAGGACCGAGGAACGGCTCAGCGGTAACGTGGGAGGCTTGTGTTCGGGAGGCCGAGGGGTTTCGATGGTGCACCATCCTGACAATGGGTTTCGGGGGTTTTCCCGGGTTACCAGGCCAATGCTGGGGAGGATAATTGCACATCCCCCGAATTTCCTGTGCATTTAATTTAATGTCATTTTATGCTATTTCCATCCGACTTTTTAAGGCTGTGTGACAGCTGGGTTGCGAGAGTGACGTCACTCCGTGGGTGGTGAATGCGCTGTTTAATACGGTTCTCGGCGCCGAGGTGACGTTGCGCTCGTCTCTCATAGGAGGATAAATGGATAAATACACCGTAGCCACGTAGACACGTATATAGCCATGGTTTGTATGTACATATATAGTTGTAATTGCATAGTACTGTAATGCAAACTACTGGCGGTATGTCGCTAAAGGAATTTCGTTAAACATGCATCAGAGATTTGTTTCATCTCCCTGTTCAATATGATAGCCAATAGCTCACTTAGCCTGGTAAGCAGAATGTGAGAACATTAGCCCTAATATGTTTATAGGGATATCAGCCTTACATTTAGCGTTAAGCGTTCAAATACATTATATGTATAATTAGTTATTGCTTTAAGTAGCAATAGAGCAGGCGTGAATACGTGCAACTGTCTTAAGCGGCAATTTTAGTAGAGTCAAAGAGTAGCTATTGTAAAGCCAGGCTCGAAATATTCTAAGGTGCAAGGAGGAACAGAAAAATCAACTGGATTTCAAAACTACTCAACAGTTTACTACTAAAGCGTGGCGTATAGGCAAAGCAAGTGTGTTTCACAAGGAAGTGAGACGTTACACTGTGTGAGTGAGAGAAAAATATGGAAAAAACCGAGGCTCACGCGAAACTCAGGCCGGGGCCGATCAGCTGATAGCCGAGAACCTGGCATTCTAACAAACATGGCTACCAGTGTGGGATGTTACGGGAAAAAACGTGTTAGTTTTGTTTAATTGAATGTGAATTAGTGGCAGTATATGCTGTTTCAGTGATAGTGTTTATTTGTAAATACTGTAAATTAATCAAAATAAATTTTTCAGTAGTTTTCTTGTTGTAGTATGAGAATCATAACAGATGTTTTTCACTGCACTCTTTAACGGTTTCTTTTGAGCAATTGAACAGTTTTTCGCCTGGTTTTCGTAAGTTCTACTTGTTATAGGTGAACTATTAAATTAAAATGAATATTTTCATTTATAGTGTATAATTTTAAGTGATTTAAGACATGGTTAATACTTCAGTGAAGTTAATACCGGTACTGAAAGGTATGTAATTCTACTTCTGTTTTAGGTGTAGAATTGAACAATATTGGTCGACGTTGTAGTGTGTATCGATGTAAAATATATATAAATGAAACACATTGAAAGGACAAATCTACACCCAAAAACTGTTTAACTAAAGATGGTATGGGTTTTTGTTAAACCATTCTGGTAACAGTTAAATGCAATGAATGTTAAAAAATATTTATCAAGTTAATCAATAAATTTAGAAAACAGGCAGTAGCTAGGACATTTACATTTTCCCACCTTCATCAAAAAGGGAGAACTATTATACTTGTGTCAAGTTTTGTCCCCTGTCTTTACTCACACATGATGGAATTATGTAGGCAACGACACCTAGGTTAATGTGTACCTATATGAACAGGATGACAGACTCCTGTGTTATCAAAATTTAGGCTGTGTTATCAGAGGCAGCATCCACACCTGCCATCAATAATAATATGCAACCCTAACCTAACTTTATAACATCATATCTCAACTCTTTCTCCACTTTTACAAATTAACACAGGTATAACAGCTTAGCCAATTGTTGATAATTGCCATTTTATGTGCAAATTTACCAAAGCAGCATGGTAAATGTGATAGACTGAGTTTAATTAGTATTTTGCTTCAATTTCTGTGATGCCTATCTAAAGGACAAATCCACACCCAAAAACTTCTCGATATGGTCACCGTATGGGTTTTTGTTAAACCCAAAAACTGTAAACTTTGTAAATGTTTATAATTGTAAGTTAATGTTAATTGTAGCCTGTAAGCCGGGTCCTTTGTACCGGCACCAGGCCAAACTTTCTCTCAGTAAACAAAACTGAAATTGAGAAAACTATATGGCCCGCTGATAATAAGTTAAAATTTATAGATTCCATCATTAATAAATATTAAGTGGATACATTGGTAAGTACTTCATACAAGTGATATTGAAAAATAAGTCTTCCAGCTTCTCTGGGGTAGGCAACATATCAATATTACCATTATTTTAA
Organism: Tenodera sinensis; assembly: GCA_030765045.1. Classification (NCBI taxonomy): domain Eukaryota; kingdom Metazoa; phylum Arthropoda; class Insecta; order Mantodea; family Mantidae; genus Tenodera; species Tenodera sinensis. Next base: position 138,746,697 of record CM060966.1, on the reverse strand, counting down.
TATGATTGACTAGTTATAATAATATATCGGTTAGTCACAATGGGCCATTAAAAATCAAAATATTGAGAACGGAATGTTTCCATTTACATGTGAATATTCAGTTTCAGTGGAATTGGCAATAATCACGTGCCTCGTATTTACAATTTGAAGATAATAACAGTAGCTATTGATATAGATAGATAATCTGTTTTATATTGATATGTGGTTTATTATTTATGTAACGTATTATAATATTGTGCAGGTATTTTTGTTACATGTTTTTATTTTCAATTATGAGTGACAATTCAATGGATATCACTTCCTTACGCTGTTCCTCCAAACGGTTAAGTCATATTCACGTTCGGCTTCGGTTCCCTTCAATCAGCTGTTCCAAAGGTGACGCAATCGGGCCGTAGCCTGTGTTTCGCGCAAGCCTCGGGAAAGAACGGAGTGACGTAATAGCAGCGTATAGTTATGAACAGCGTCTCATTCGACAGAGAGCAAAGCGCTTCCCAATTAAAAGGCACTCATCATAAGTAACAACCTGCAATAATAACGGGTAGTTGTAGGTTCACTAATGGTGAGTCAATGTCTCTACTCGTTACTTTTGTATCCGTTACTGGGTATATCAGTTACTTCTGTAGCATGTATATTAATGTAGAACTTAGAAAGAAGTGTTAAGTACTTTTTGGCCGTTCCTACTGCAGCGGCATGTGCGTGATGAATTAAGCAATGCGTGCTGAACTCAATTAGCAAGTTTCTCGTATTGTGGAGATGTACTGTATGGTGTTGATCAAACTTGTTGCTCGTTACTGGGAATAACCCAAATATCAGGGATACCTAGATAACTCGTTTGCAAGGTTCATTCAGAAACATTCAGTTTAGTGGAGTGAAGGAGTGTGCTTGGTGCTAAAACTGTGATTTTAATGGTAGTTGAATATTGTGTTCTAGCGGGACGAAACTGAATAAAATGGCAATCAGTATACCGGATATCTCACTTTGTTTATTAGTGCAATCTACAAACTAGGGGAGCAAAGGATGAAAAGAAATGTTTCATAATATCATCACACACGATGAGTTCCAGGATCAAAAGGGATAAAATACAAAGTGCGTTTTCTGAAGTACTTTCTTAACAGCTGTTGCATACTTCAAATGATAGTAATTCACGTTATTGTTGATTAAAATCTTCAGAAATATAACTCATTCTGTCTGAAAGACATTGTTTCCAATACTGTCGCAGAATGGTATAGGGGTATTAAAAACGTAAATTACGCAAAATTAGGGCGAAATTAGCTATTTATATGCATGATTGTGTACAGTACGGGGTATTTCACTTTATAGGACACCCGCAGTCTGTATTTGCACCTAAAAGTTTTGGAAAATCTTCTTGAAAATATGCGGTGCCTGCTATTTTGAGGACGCGATCCTAAGAACAGAGCACCTAAAAACATTTATATGAACAAGTGTGTGAGAACCATTCATTTCAAAGTTACAGGACTTTATTGATAATGGTGCAGGAGAATAACGTGAATGTAAGAAAGTGTCCGTATGCCTACTTCGATGCACCTCATAAGCCTGCATGTTAATGTGTGCTCTGTTGAAAGTTCCCAGAGTATTTCGTATTTAGTCAAATGCAGTTTGGATCCGCGTTCTCAGAACGTCAGGATCAGGTACAAGAATTATATAAACGAAAGACTTTTAAGTGTTTTCACAGAAAGAAATCAATTGAACTGAAATCATGCGACTGAGTAGGCCATGCAATAAATAATGAATTCCGACATGCAGTCCATGTCGGCAGAGTTTAGTCGTAAAAAAGGAACTATATGATTAAAGTGAGCTGGGGTACCCTCATGCATAAACCACATTCTTTGGGTGAAATCCAGAGGTAAACATAATAAAATTATAATTCAATTTGTTTCTGAGAAAATGACAGCACTTTTTCAGTTTTACAGAATGAAAGAAGCTGGACTAAGTAGATGATCATGAACGATTTCTTTCACACATTTAGACTTAATCTGTTATACTGATGCATTTTTTAGACGTTGCTAAGATCTGCGCGACTGGCGTTACATATAAATTGATGGTGGGGTAATGTCTCTTATTCCTACTTGACACAAACAAAAGAGTGCTGATAATGCGAGCGTCAGTGCATTTAATCACGCATCGTCCCACGATGTTTACTACACGGAAGTCGGAGAGATATTACCTGGCAAAGCCACGAAGCGTATCGGAAAGAATGTGAAACTGCCAGCTGTTTATGTGAGCGTATCGCACACATACGGCGAGACAGGATATGTACACTCTGTTCAGATGCAATCATATCTCCAGGACAGCAACGTCTCATATTTCGGCAGGCGCGAGAGATCATCTATTTGTGTTTTATCACTGACTATACTCCAAGTTACTGATATTTCGCTCTTCTAATAAACAAGATAAGAATCGATCATAGCGCTCGACCACCAAGATCAATACGCATCATCGCTTTGCCAGGTAATACTAACCTGAGCGCTCTATGGTCTTATAAATGCAAAACTGAACTAGACCACAAACCACTGCACAACTTCCAGCCATTGGCCATGTCTAAAACGATACACTTATACTTCTTTAGAGGATTTCAAGTGACTGCATAAGATTACTATACTAATTGATTACCACGTGTAAATTTGTATATAGGTATATTTGAAACAGAACAGAACAAATGTCTTGGTCTACTATGAAGAAAGGAAATTAAAGGTTTGGCGAAATGCATAACAAGGTCAATACAGGAACAAGTTGTGTAATGACTTCCTAAAACGTTTTTTACATTTTCTTTAAAAATATATTACCAACATTTTGAAGCCAATTTATTTGCAGCATGTATGCCTGCCTATATTAAATGTGTAAAGCGTTGCGACTTTTGACTATTCGTGTTTCACGTGCCTCAGTGCAATACACTGAGAACATCACATTTATTTTACGTAGTCCAGCAAATGGAATAAGATGAGTCAATTGATGTACGAGCACACACGGTAAAAGTTGACACTGAAGGAGCAGAGTTCTTTGATCTCTTTATTCCGGATAAAACTGCTACATTCCTTGTTGGCAAAAGATTATGTTGGGCATGACCTGACTTGGAGTAAATGAGCTGAAAATCATGTACTTGAACACCATGTTTTATAATGACAACTAGTAGAATGGAACGCCTGTTTGTCGATCACTTCAGGACTTTCTGCAGTAAGGAACAACAATGAACCGCTTTGTTTTACCGAAACGATAACCATAGAGACGAACTATACTGAACTACTCCCAGATGGTTTCTGCTTTCGCGACACTATGAATATTCTGAACAATTGTCGAGCTTAGAGAGCGGACAATCCTTACAGTGTGCAAATTTATTTAAAACCAAAAGTAGCAAAAGGCATCATACTATATGTAATTTAATTCCAGAGCTTTAGGTTGAAGTGACAATGTGGCCGACAGTTCCCTGTCATATTCTTTTGCCAACATCTAACATGCACTGTGCATAAGCGTGCAGTAAGTGGAATGCAGGTGTATGACAATGTTAACTAACCTGAGAGAGAACCTTGGCATGTCCGAAATATGGGTTCCATGCCTGCGTGAAACAAAAACAGCCTAGCGGTTGTTAAACAGTAGAAGCTATCGACGTTGCAATAGCTACCTGCCAGAACATTTCTGCACAAACAATCACATGTGGCGTATTCCCGTGGTGTTGGTCTGGGCTGGAGAATTTTCTTAAAATCAGCTCAACAGCTGTGGCATTGAGTTTTTCAGTTCCAGTTCTACCTCTCAAACTTTGCCCACACACGGCTTGTGTGTTCAAAAACACCAACAGTAAGTTTGTTGGCATAAATAAACAATTTGGTATTTGACAGACTTTTTCCTTTTTAACAATGTTGTTCATAGACACACATAGAAACTTTTCTTAAAATGCTTTCTTTGGAGTCAGGAATCGTAAAAATGTATATTTCTGATGAAATCGCTGTATAGAATTTATGCGTACCTTACTTCTACTTCTGCGTACTATAGGTAAGTAGCGGAGAAAGTAGGAATCGGGCATAGGTATTCTTGAGCAATTGGCTTCAAGTTATCTACACTCAACCTTTGCAATACAAAGAATACAAAACAAGAGAGAGCAAGGGTCAGTGATAGACCAGTAAAAACCGCCGAGTGCTGCCTGGAAACACCAAGAAACTGTTCGAGAAATGGGGATGGTTTGTTATCTAATTCTATGACGCGACGTTCTTGCCTATGGTTCAGTTGACCCTTACTTTTTCCGCCCTAACTTCAGTGCCTTAGAAATTCCTTTCTGGTAATAATTACCAAATATTGTCCTGTATTCGATATTGTAGGATAATTCAGTTTATTTAAATATTTAAATTCACAGGGAGAGCGCTACGACTAATAGTTTTCATTCCTTCCGATTCAATTAAATACTACGTAATTTTAATATTCATAGAATATTTATACCAAAATATTCAAGCCTTTTCCAAAAGAGTAATAAAAGGAGAGAGAGAGAGAGAGAGAGTCTGATATGTTTCACTCACACGATTTTTTCTATTCTTGCACAAACAATTGCAAATATTACAGCATTGCTAACTTTCTTGTAGGTGCAACAGGAATATGGGAATAGAGAAGGCTTTAGCAGATAGACAAATCTTTAAAGAACTGGTCGCTATATATCTTTGAAATTCCATTTTGTTTGCACGGCCAAAGGATAAAAAGTAAATAACGACTTACCGTTTGAGAAAAGTATAATTATTGAAAAATTCAGACAATAAAAAAATATCTCCGAAATAGTTCACTCCATATTTGACATAAATTGTGTGTTTTAATAGGAACTGTTGGATGCATGCTAGAACACATGCCGAAAATGTCTATAAAGTTGGGAATAACAACGAACTAAGGATTATCTTTCCAAAGTGGACAGCAAAGTAATAAGTTTTGTGCTGGGAATGCTGAGTCGTTCGCACATGTACCCAAGTGCGCATGGTCAGCCCAGGAAGCAGTTAGTTCCTGCTCGTAAATTAATATAGAAACTCCTTTTGTGTTCCCTATTATACTGCATTTAAATCCTCCTACTGTTTTCACAGCTTTACTGGCATTTTAATGATCTGCCATTTTGAAACAAATACCAGTAACTTGCTTTAGAAGAATATTTTCAAACCAAAATATATTAATGTGTTGCATTCGCATAACTATTACATAACGGGAGCTTTGACTTGAGAAACAACTGATGGTGTTATTACTCGCTAAACTATTGGTCTCTTCCATTACTGTTTAGACATTTCATTGTTGGTGTAAAAAGAACACAGTAGGCTTAAAATTGGATCGCTATGTGATGACTGAAATTCCATGCTTTGTACATGACCAAAAGGGGGAAAAAAATTAGCCACTTACCCCTTGGAAGAATACAAGTATTTTTATATTTAAATCAACAACAAAGAATATCTCGGAAATGGTGAACGTCACAAAGCATCTTATTTGACCTAACTTGTGTGCTTTAACAGAGCTATGTTTATTGTGTAGAGAGATTTTGCCTATTATAGGTATGTCTTAGGGTTTACCAATTATATAAAAGTTACTCGGAAGGAGGTAGCTTCACGATAACGTGTGAGATTCGCATTCGGGAGGTCGTGGTTTCGATTCCCATGGCCAACCTTCCTGAATCACGGGTTTTTATTTGGGGTTTCTCGGATGATGGGAAGCATAATTACATCCCCCGAATTTCCTGTCCTTCCGTTTCGCTTTATTAATCATTTCATTCATCCTTCATCCCAATGATTCTTTTAGGGTCGCACGTGTCAGCGAAGGTGTTAGGTGCAGCTTGGCAGGGATAATATGTGCGCAGAAACTCTTTCCGCCCTCGTTGTCCCTGGGATCTGGGTGGAAAAGGGGTTAGCATCTGGGGGCATTGAACCCCGCGCCGAGGTCCCCCTCGTTGGCTCCAGAAGACCTAAAGACTTCCAGCTGTCGTCAAACTTGGGAAACCTTAGGAACCTCGGTCAATGTCTGACCGCCCGGTGTCTCTTCTTACCCCATCTTTCTTCCCGGAGGTACCCCTTGGGGGCATAGGTACAATAAGCCTGATTTCAGTGCCGAACTCCCTTCGTATTCTATCCCTATTTCTATTCGGAATGGAGAGGGCTACTTAGCCTAATATAAAATTAAAGAGATACGAGTACATTTTACTTACAAAATATCTGCCATATATGGTATTTTAATAAACATCATTGGACATTTTTGAGGAAATAGAACATTTGAACAAAGTTCCATATATAGTGTAGTTTTGGGTGGCGGCATTATCTTCAAAACCATCGTATCGCATCTTGGAAGACACTGGACTGAAATACTAAGTTTAGTATTTAACCGAATTTTTGCTTTTGAGTTAAGCCGTTCATGTACACACGTACATGCACAAAGCAGATATTAGGGTAAAATTTCGGTATCGAATTTTTGGGTGGAACGCAGTACTTCCTCTACATAACATAAGTGATAAGGAGAGAAAAAAAGTTTGTCGTGCCTGTTTTGTCAAGTAGCTATGCAAGTGGTGTGTATAAGCATTTATTTTGGAGTTTTTATTTTTAAAGTTGAAATATATTTAAACGATGATTTTAGCACTGCTAGTTTAGAAGCCAGTGAAACATAAGCACTATTAAAGAAGAGATTATATGTTACAGTATAACTTACCGGCACCGGTTGTTGAGCATATGTGCTGCCGCGGATGACTCTCCTATCGTACATAATATTTCCAAAAGGTATTTGTCCATCTTCACTGCAAAGCAAATGGAAAAGCTTATATTAATATATATTTCATGTGTGAATTTAAACATTATGTACAGTAAATTTGAATCAGATTTGAAAACTTTAAGGTCACCATCAGCATTCAAATTGTTGATGAAAGGTGATTCGAGTCTCACCCGTGACCTTGAATTGTTCAAATCGGCTTCTACTTTCCAACTTATGTCTACCCATGGCCATTGTGAAAGAACAATTGCACAAGCATACAAATGTTTTGGGGACTGCCTCTGCGGTCGAGCGGTCAGCGTTCTACTTCTTAACCCAAAGGTCCCGGGTTCGATTTCTGGCTGGGGTTGAGAATGTTTCTTTTATCAGAATAATTCCTTATACCACAGTCTCGAAATATGAACGTGGAAGCGAATGCTTGTGTGTATAGTACTACAAATGATAAAAATCAACATTAAGAAACCTACAGTTCAGTGATTATTAACACCATCAGTTGTTTCTCAAGTCAAGGCCCCCGATATAACCAAAGAAGTAAAGAAGTTAAAGGGACTAAAAAAATGCTTTGGGGTTATCCTAATTTACTGTTGTTTGTGATGTGATGTATGCTAGTTAACGTTTGTTTTAGACGATTGCGTTTCACAGACTTATTTACAGAATATTTTGGGTGCATTGCAGAAACGACAATTTTTTAAGTGTTAGATAATGTCTAGCTAATCAATGCTTCAGTTAGGTAAGGATATTTACAGCTTAGACAATCTTCAGCTGGTGCTTAATTAGACATTGCTCAAACGAAAACAATGTAGCACATAAGAACACCAGTTAATCCTTATCACAGATTGATTCTAAAGCAGATAGCGTAGTGCTAAAGCTACACTTACAGCACTGTTGCATACACTCAGAACAAACACAACCGATTCGTTGAATCGAATCACAACTAAACTGTCACCACTGAAGCAACTCGCACTGAACTGCACTCGGCACTGTCAACTGTCTACTCAGAAATTCCTAACTTTTTAACTATCGCACCGACGACTAGATTCGGTCAAATCGACTGGCTGACAGACTCCTTATATAGAGCCCGAAGTCCAGGCGGAACGTTCTCGAAAGTGAACTTCCTAGACTATGTCGAAAGGAATTCTCCAGATGGCTATTGTCTTGCCCTATTATTGTTCAAGAGGACCGAACACTAACGACGTAGCCGGCGGGGTCGGGGTGGTAGCGCTAGTTCCTTAGCGGCCGTGTTGACCTATAAGCTAATACGGATTGAGATTCCTTCATTTAACTTTGTCGATTCCCACCAATTAACTTTTTATATTCATGCAAACTTGGTCAAACGACTGTTTAACAGCGTATGCATCTACAGAGTTGATAATTGGAGATCCACATACTGATGCGTATGCACGGCTGATATTGGCGCGCTCTGTTGGTTAGAAACCATTTAATGTTTTAAGCGGCAATTATTTAATACAACTGAAAATATAGGTCTTTATAAACTGCAACAACTGTCTATGATGGTGAGTAAAAGGTAAGTTTCTTTTAGAAGAAATGATAACCTACATGATGTCGCAGTTAAATTGAGCCATGATACATTCTACACTGCCCGCCGCGGCAAGGTAGACATTATCCAGAAAGAGCCAATGTTCTGTACCCCCGCCCCCCCCCAAAAAAAAATACACATATAGAGAAAGGTATTCAGGAGGCTTAAAAACCTATATTTCCAATAAAATCTGGGTATCCAATTTTTGGTTGGAATGAGATACCTTCTCTGCCTATTATGTATGTAGAGAGAAAACGAAAGTACAAACTATTTGAAAATTCAACAATAACAATGCTGGATGTCTCGGAAATGGTTAATTACTAGTGCAGAGGCATTCAAATAAGTTGTGTGTTTTAACAAGAGCAACATTTTTATAATTTGTTTCTGTGCATCTGTTACAGTTTACCAGTTAAATAAAACTATGCAAAATTCATTCACAAAAAAGAGCCGAGCCTATTCAGTCTATTCACACAACATACACACGCGCACACAAAGCTTTTTTGTTAAGTTCCGAGAAGTTTAAAACATTATTTATGGTGAATTCTTGATATAGAGTTTTTGAATGGAATACGATACGATGTGGCAAATGAAAAGTAAAAATGATTTTTGGCTCACCGTAGCATAGTAAATACTTAATAACAACTACTCACAAAAATCCGAAACTGCCATACAATTATCGGTTAGATAGCTATGGATTGTAATGTTCCTTGTCACTTTTTACAATCGAACTTGTAAAGGTATACAAACAATGGTTTTAAATTTCAGAGAGATGAGAACAGATGTATTTGACCCTCGCAGGAAGCATTGACAGCAAACCATATGCAAATATTGCAGAATAATGAATTTTGAAGCATGTCAACAGCATCGAACGAAATCACATCAGATTAATGCCCTTGAGCATAGCAGAAAACATTGAGGCTAATCTAGCAGATGGAGATGATTTCTTATTCCAGAAACAGAATAAGGTTAATCCTCTGAAATTATGAGCCTGCGATCGATGACCTACTTCTAGCATCCATGTCTCTGTAGCGATCAAATATTAATGCTTTGAGATCGATTTGCTTGAAGCCTCCTGATAAGAGAATCAGCTGCTGCTTGCTTCTTACGACTGCTGTGTTTCACAAGGTTAACACTTTCTGGGAACAAACAATCATTTTCAATTCACAAGTTTTATAACTGCTTTTCACTGAAAGTTCATTCGCTAAGGTCTTCATCGGAACCTATAATAGGTATATGTGATAGATTTATGCTGCCAAAAATATAATACAATGATAATAAAGTTCTTATTTTTCCCTAGACCGTGTGTAGCACAAGGTTTGTAAGGTAGAATCAGACTGAAAAAATTCAGTGCCATAGTGAGGAGTTGAGCCACGGATTTTCCACTTTATGCACGTTGCTCTAACTCGGGTCTGTCCAACTTCAGAGGGTTTGGGGCCAAAGTATTTGGAAAATTTACGCTTAGGGCTACACACTAAAAGGTTTCATTCAGATATATTTAACAATAAGATACAGCAAAACAAATTGTTGAAATAGGATAGATTACCAAAGTCAAAAATGCAAAAATCGATGTGAGCACTCAAGATTGTTCGACTGCTTCTCCGAAGTAGAAATGTCCACCTCTATGTTAGTAATTGGCAGTCTTGGTGGGTGTAACAAAGAATCATTACTGAGACAGCTTCTTAACTTATTTTTTATAAATTTCATGTTAGAGAAAGCACTTTCAGAGAGAAGTTTTTCCAAACATCGAGGTTAGCTGCAAACCAAAATTCCTAAGCTGTGGAAATCAATACTCTACAAGTCCTTGAAAAAGTTGGTCCCCTTGTAAGTACTGGTTTGAAGAAAGGGATCGACATGAAGATCGCCGAGTTCCAGTTGATACTTATATTTATATTGTTTATATATAAATCACAAAATCTTTCATCGAATTCTTGAATAAAAGCTTCAATATTTTCACAAAATTCAGAGAAAAAAACCCATCTTCAATTTTTTGTGACAGCTCTTGACAAAATGGAAAATTACCAAATAATTTCTTGATAAACCTGACTTAAAAACTTTCAACCTATTTGTGGAATCGTTAATATGACCAAATAACTCTGATACACTTTGATGTTTGCCACGGGCCACAAAACTGTGGGTTGCGGGCCACATACGACCCGTGGGCCGCGGGTTGGACAGGCCTGCTCTTATCCATAGATGGGGGGAAAAGTGACTCAATGTAATTTCTCTTATATCGTAGAGACCCTTTCAACTCTGCTCCGCAGGGGCCCACTACGGTAGGTACGGGTTTGGCGTACTCGGGGTCCCGAGCCATACACTCGATTGGGTTCCTCTAAGGTAGAGGACATATGCTAAACGCCCAATCAATTTTGGTCCACGTATGTTTGACCTCCAAAATTATACCTCCCTGAACACCTTTCACGCGGGTTGTTGGTGGATGGGTGACGCAAGGGGTGACGGAGTAACCGCGTAATTCTCAGCCCCTGGTTATCATGTAGGGCCTGTGTTCGTATCCGCTGATAAAAATCAGTCCCGAGGAGGTGCCATTGCATGAACTGATGCACTCCTGAAGGCGATTGGGTCCCTCTGTATATACACTGGGAGGTGTAACCCTAGGGTGAGCAAGGTTCAGGCCAGTACTCTCGCTTAAGCCGGGGTGGCACCCAGGAAGTGAGTATGCCATCGGAGACATTTTGAATAGTGGAGGATTAATGCGCCATGGTACAAAAATCCCCTAAAAATACGCAAAGCTAAATGGAAAGGAAGTAGCTAAGTCGAGTAGTCCTCGCTACTTCGTAATTACTATAACAGAGAAAGGACGGAAATTTACTCCGGTGAACCCATTTGTGATCCAGAAGGGTCTTGACAAAATAGCTGGCCCAGTGAAAAACTGCACTAGATCGTGAAATGGCACGAGATGCACAGGACACTGAACTCCTCGCGAGGTGTGATAAACACTCGTGCGTTGGACGTTACGGTTGAAACATTTTGAGTACTTCTTTGCACAACATTGCTAGGATGAAATAACTCACTCAATAGTAAAAATAAATTGCAATATACTTTTCCGAGAATTCCCTACCCTTTTCTACTTCACAACCCAGGGCCATCTCTTCACGGTCAGTATGCTCAGATAAAAAAAGGATCAATTTGCAAGAATGCTAATCTATCCTTGACTATTCAGACCATCACTTCACTAATGACAGAATGGTCAAAATCCAAGAATGTGAAACCGTCCTTAATCATCAGCCATTACTTCACTATTATTTCTTTGCAATTTAACAATTCACAGGAATGAAGTTTGAAGAAAATGAGAACCAATTTTTATATCCAAAATCACTGAAATTTCGAGTTTTTCGCAATTTCGGTATAGTCTGCACTGATCGCTGAAATTCGCGAGATAGAAATAACGAATGACATATTCCTGTTTGAAAAAGTAAAAGTATTGGCAAATGCAAACACATAAGAAAGAATATCTCGAAAATGGCTTACTCAAAAGAAAAAAGTATTTGATATGAATTGTGTGTTTTAACGAGATCCACATTTTTTATTCAGTAGGTTTCTGTTTGTCTGTTACTGTTCACAATTTTTGCAAAATTCATCCAGAATGAGGTATTCTGAGGACATTCTCAGAAAATTAAAGGTATACCTAGAAACGACCATGGAATCGCCAGTTTGTGTCCGTCACTGGATACTGACTGCTTCTCCTTCCGACTGAAAGATTGGAGTGGGGTATAGTCGCTGCTTATGTAAGGTTCTAAAAAGAGACAAGGTTGGACATGCCTGATATAGAGGGTAACGATTACGCAATTAAGACAGTAAAACAAAAGATGATCGTATTTGCTTATAATGATGCAATACGCATGCAGTAGCAATGCCGGATATTCAAATACCCCTCATGTAAGAACCTTTTGCTATATTCCTCTGTATGTTTTTACCAATTTTGTTTACTGGCTATGCTAAATATGGAAGAGAGAAAATTATGTCCAGCTAACACTAAAAACAAGTCGACCTTATTTTATAATTTGTCTACTTGGAATATTATTTTCCTCGATATTCGCAGACTATGCGTCTTTTTCAAAGCTGTTCTCCAAAATACCTTTACCTGGTGGTCTGACAATGGGAAATATTCATATTCCTCAACTTCACATGTTTCGTTCAATAGTTAAATGTTTTTATCATGTGAAAGTGTCTAGCCTTCATTTATTAAATAACTACAGCGTTTAAGAGAAGGCATACAAGTTTAAAAGTTCACCTAATGTGATTATCCAAAACCTTACTCGAGCATTCTGCTCCACTGCCGAAGGGTACTTACAGCTATTCAGCATTTCCAGAATTTGGATAATTGTTGCAGGAGATTAAGCAAGTCAGACATTTCACCGATGTTTGAGATCCTTTTCCGTGAGTATCAGGGGATCTTCTCCATTTATAGGAATAGCTGGGTCTGTACGAAAGTACAAATGTAAGGGTTGAAGGGAATTCCCCTAGATCGTTGCACCAAAAGTATTTCATAAAGAAGGGTGGGAGATAAACGACATTAATTAAATCATCACTCGAGTTTAAAAGGCTCCTTGTGCAACATTATAGAACATAATGACTGAGCAGTAAAATCCATTAATATGTGATATGTTGTGCAGACTACGTCGCTTCATATAAAGGGGCCAGTACTGGATTTCAGCCAAGAAAGGACAATGTGGTATACCCACACGCAAGTCGACCACATACTTTGCTGAAGAAAGTCCTGACCACATGAATCATTTAACTACGAGATCGCCGGTTGACAATCAGATGTATTGGTGAAATAACAAGGTTCTCAAACGACTCGATTCTAAATGTTTGATTCCTTTCCCACAAAGTGCCCTTCAAGGCGAATTCTTAGAAAAGCCTGCACTACTTAGACTGGTATGTCAACGTTGTATTTCGGTGATTTGCGAGTTCTTTCATGCCTATATATCAGCGATGTCCAACCTTTGCGAAAGACGGGAGGAGTTTTGATGTACGCGTTTGTTTCATGTGGTAAATAATGAGGATGACTCATTTCTTCCAGCCCAACTCGTTCGAAAAGTAATTAATATACCGAATTATGGTTGAGCTTCCTATTTCATATGCGCTCTCTTGGGAAATAGGTGTCTGTTCGTTTGAGTATTCGCTCATACGACATTCACATCATAGTGTGTTGTCACATATGTTGGTGCAGTGCATTTAGGTAAATTAATGACAATAACACAGGCCATGGTTTACTGTGTTTTCAGGCTCCACCTTAGCCGAGTGGTTAGAACATTCGCCTCTTATCAAAGTGGTCCGGATTCTATTCCAGGCGACCGCATGGGGGATTTGCGGCGTGCAAGGCGGCGCAGGGGTGGGTTTCCCGCGGGTTCTTCGGTTTCCCCCACCATCTCATTCTATAGGTTGCGCGTTCGTTCTTGACGAATGACCTTGAGCAGAAATCCAATGAGTGAGCCTACCCTTAATAAACAGGTCAGCAAATGTTTATGCTACGATAACAGACACCTCTGTTTTCCTCTGTCACGTTTGTGTATACAGTCGACTGCAGAAGTTTTGTGCGGTACGGATGTATGTATGCATGCAACGAAAATAGCAATTCAGACGAGGGAGAGATGTCGGGAATAGAATAAATGCAAGAAAGTTAAGTGGAAACAGTTATAGAGGTATAGTGTATAATACGTGTGGCTGATATTACTGCAAGTATCATAAATTGATTTGTAGTGTTGTACTACTTCAGCTCAGAAGCATGCGCGTCATCTCACTGCAGACTGTACCTCCTCTCTCTCGTTCCCGCAAAAGCTGAGTAGAGACTCGCATTCAACCTTTCATATAAAATTTTCATTCGTCAAGAAGTAACGCGCGACCTATACCAGTGCTCCACCTTCATTCCATGCATCATCAGTGTCACCGTCTGCGGTGCCGCATGTAGGAAAAGCAGGCGTTAAACACTACTCAAGGAATAAAAAAAGAATACTGCGTTTTCATATTCCTTTCTGCTTACTGTTGGGGTTAAAACTTCATTTACTACATTAGGTTATACAAATTCCATTTTGTCAAATTCTGTTCTGTCATCTTTAATCAAAACGCATTAAAATATGCCAAAATAAAAATCATGCAAGTTTTATGTACAATTCTACTCAGAATTTTTATGAGAGGAAAAACACCTTAAAAGTCATGTTATAAGCGCTTAAGTAAATAACTATTACACATTAAATATAACACAATAAATTAAAGAATTATCATTCTTTAAGTTCAAGAAATTGCACAAATGCTATTTAAGTATATTATGTTGCTACCATCCTTTAATACAAATTAAGATTTCTTGTTACACTTAAAATTCCGTTTCGTTTTAACAAGACACAAATTAACAATCCTGAGAATAAACTCGATAATGACAGAATGGTAAATATAATTACTAAAGATACTATAGATAATCTTAATGTTTTACGATACGAAAGCTGAAATAGTATAGAAGTAAAATAAAGGAGTGTTTTCTTAACAGTAAATATAATAACAGTTCAACACTTCTAATTATTAAAATATTTATAATAATATTAATGATAATGATAATATATTATCATTTTCATATAATGAGCCATAAGTGCTTCCATATTTCACTTCTTCCGGTTTTAGATCTAATCAAATAAAGTCCTTAATTTAATTTTAAGAGAACATTTTCCTCCGTATCACTCGACATGTTGGAACCTCAGGCGAATTTCTGCTGTACATAAGAAACAGTGCAGCAACAGCGCAGACACACCGAGTCTTCCTCTTGGGTCTAGTCACACTGGGCGTTCCAACAGGAAACGCTACATCAATTCATTTGGTGTATGAGTAGGAAAGCACTGAGAGCGGGACACCACTCGAACTCCAGTATATCCAACTCACCCGTATGCCCGAGTTCATTTGGCACAAATTAACCACGAAATCAAACGCGTGCATGCGAATTTATGGGGGATTTTAGTGTACCTCTAAACGTTTATTTTCAGTGCAGCATCGATATCGAATTTTTTTGTTGGAATGCAATACTTTCTCTACCTCTATAGTTTGAATTTGAATTTATTTATTATGTACGAAAGCATTAACATCTTGGGCTGCCCTTGAACTTGAGCCCTGGCCCTTTTGTCATTGGGCAGCCTCTAAGATTTCTTACATATATTTGCATTTTGACATGTGATGTTTATAACTTTTTTGGTGTTTGTAACTTTCTTTAATTGTACTTTATCTTTTGCACCAATTTTCTCATCTACTCCTTTTCCTCTTCCTCAAAATTCTTTATTATTTTAAGTCTCTCAGTTGACTCTAAACTTCCCTTTCTTGTTTCTCTCCTAAATTTCCTTACCATTTGCTAACGAAACCCTCCACCACAATTATTCACTTTCTTTTTAGCCCGTTATTTTTCGCTTCCACTTCCTTTCCACACTTTTCCTGCTTAACCTTTGGCTCTAAACTTTTCAACCCATCCTCCCTTCTAATCCTGGCTACAGTAAACTAAAACTACTTGTTCTTCTTTATCACCCGGCGCGAGCTAACAGATCCTATCTTTTAGCACATTTTTACTATCTGACACCCACTTGCCTGTGACGTCATTTTTCCAAATACGTGAAACGGCTGGTTGTTCACCTTTCTTCCAACCCATTCTACCCACGTATACAATCACGCCTCACGGTCTTCCCATTCAACTTCTTTCTACACCATATCTCTTCTTCTCAATAGTTAAATGGCAGACTAAACAAATCTAAGAAAACTCCATACACAATTCCTACAAGTAACTCGAGGGTTTCTTAACGTTTATAGCAAGTGAAAATACGTTCTCTCTTAGTTTATTTTCAGGATCTATTACATATTATATATACGCATACAGCGTGATATTTTAATTCAGTGACCACTAGATCAATACCTTCGAGAGGGCAGACACAAATTACGTAGCGTGGCAGCCTCAAGACGTACTTCCGGTTCTCCTGCAGAGATAATACTGGCTGGCCAATCACAGCGGAGCAGGCCGTGAGTCAAAGCTGAGGTCAGGCATGCAATACAATAAGGCGAGAGGGCGGTAAACCTTGCGGTTGAAATTTACTTTGCTGATTTCTCCGTGTTTTAAGCAGTTTCATGCGGTCTTTGCCCCGCAGATAAGCACTTGGCGGCATTAAAAGGTTAACTTTTCCAAAGATGTGTAGATAATGTTCAATACAAGGTTCATTGGCTGCAGGTGTCCAGCTGTAAGGAACTTAAAAGTGACATTTATGTGTATGTAATACCTTAACACTTTCAAAGCTGAAATCGTTGCATTTTTACTGTTGGATTAGACTAATCAAGTTAAACTGATCTGTAAAGATCACTACACTATGTTTTGAATTGGCTATCTTTAATAATAGCTATGGACCGTAGAAGCGTATTAAAATATTTTGCTCCACATAATGTATATTTGCCTAATGTACAATGTAGTGAATACTAAAGGACATGGGCACAAATACCATTCAAATAGGAGAATTCTACCTTCAAGATTGCTGTTCATTTTCAACAAATAAATGATTGTATTAAACGTGTATTTTCACCTGCACAAAGAGTACCAAAGAAAATATTCGACAGATTTTGTATCATCTTCATGGGTCTTGGGGCATGAGCTTCACCGATAACCTAGGCTCTCACAAAGTACTTCCCTTAGATGTTAACCCCTTCAAAGGCGTGTCCTGCATTAGTTGATAAGGTATGGCTACCAATCATGATAAACTGAACTCATTCTAGCTTTCTCTTTTAACCAATACGCTCGGGAGCACGAACACACATTTCGTTTGAACGCCATTTTATAATCTTTGCTGTGGTTATTGGTATAAATATTTAGAAGTGGCACACCCTTGCACCGTGGCCTAAAGCAAACAATGAAATGGCCACGCTTCGTACAACGATAAATAATATGACAGACGTGAGGTGCAATGAGATTTTCCTTGCCACTCTATGTACAGACGGCATGGAAAGAAATCAGCACTACCTTTTTGCGGACACCTCATTCCTTTGTTACGTCATGCTTTCACTTTCCTGGCTGATACTGGCACCGTATCATGCCTTGTATTCTGTACAAACCAATAGAGCATACCAATACTGGTGTTGTCAACTCATTGGCTAATTATGTACAAATAGATATAACCACCTCCTCAACTGGAAAAGAGGGGAGGTAATGTGTCCCCTTTCAAACTGGTGGAGATCGATATTTATCGCTGTATGAATGATCTGCAGACCATCAGAATTTCGATGTCTATTACTATGTGTGTTCTGTGTATGTGGGAACGGTCGGATCCCTGAACAACCTAGGGAGGTGTGACTCATTCCTCTACAAAACTTGATTTACTGACCATTGGTGACACATACTTATCACATTTATATCACCCGAAAGATGATTTCTGGCAGCTGACAGACTTGAAAAATTCAATGCCGGGTTTGGAACAACGGTTCTCTGTTGATTCTCTTATCCCTTGAGCTATCATGGCGAGATATTCGCGCATTAAATCCTCTCACCTTAATCCTAGTGTGCCGTAACCTTCAAGGTGACCTCAAGCACTACAGATATACCTCAATGGCGACTTGCAATCTTGCACGTTTTTAATTTTCTGACTTCATAATTAATCACTATTAAGTTTAAGCATGTTTTGATAATTGTTGTTCAGATTAGTCATGACGTTGAATTGTTGAAGTCTGATTCAACTTTTCAGCTTAGAACCTACATATGGCTAGTTTAAAAAGGCAATTATCAAAGTGTTATACTTATTCGCAATAATTAGCCACAAACTCTCAAAGGATCATATTATGCCTGAACAAATTGCACAGAAAATGTTATATCAGTATAAGCTAACTAGCACCTTTGTTGTGTCAAAAACACACCTTCCTTGCCTACGGCTTAGAGAAAGTGGAACTCGGCCATTTTCTTACGCAGCCGAGGCAAAGGAAAGAGTGAAGACGCTTATGAGAGAAAGGATCGCGGAATGTGTATTTATTAATGTACTACGTGCCTGTAAAAAGGACACAGTCTGCCTTCCCTTCACATCCCTTGGTAATATTTAGGAAAAGTTTTACAGGCACATTTTTACGTCACACAAGCTCTGCGACGTTGCACGCCATCAGTTGCTGACCCTGTTTAACACGGTAGAGAGCAGCTTTGCATGTTCAAACCATTTCCCTGAAACTGATATTGACGGGCCATCTCTATTAAAAGCGCCCTTGAGATTCAGTCGAACAACTTCCTGCATAGGAATGTTTTGTTCATGTGGCAAAGTGAAGTCATATATCTTGTAGCCCCTGACTTTCAACTTGTGATTTAAAATAGCATGAATAATTCAAGCAATACAAGACAAAACAAATATAATTTTTGTTCCTGTGACTTCTAAATTTGCTCTTTAAACATTAGCAGGGTCATAGGTGTATTTAGCTGATTAAGAAGGGTCGTCTAGGATGATATACTTAAAAAATCGTGTTTTGAATTACCTGAAGAACAGCGGTCATTTGGGAGGGTATTTCACTTAAGTAGTAATCAGTTTGTGGGGTGACAGCCTAAGTGTGAAACGGCGATTCCTGCTCTGGAACACATTAGGTACCTAAAGGTGAAGTGTTTGTGTCGTGGCTGCGAATTACATAACTAAATAAATAATGTGGAGTATAACACGCAAAGGTGAATTTTCTATATATCGACAGAAAATGCAGTATTTAATGACTCAAACGTCTTAAAAATGTAGAGAGAGAAATAGTAAGAGAGAGAAATAAACAGAGGGGGAAGCGAAAAGAAGGGGGACACGGACAGAGAGAGAGAGAGAGAGAGATAGAGAGAGAGAGAGAATACGTTTAGAGGTTGGAAGAGCTATTTCTGAAAGGAAGAAGGGCATTCTCGTCGGAACAAGTACATCTACATCAACTTCAGTTGAGGTAACGACCAATTGATTATCCAATGTTATATCACTGCTAGTAGATCCTGCATCTGTGCTTACCTTATTGCATCAAGATTTGTTTAATTTGTTATATTTCAAGTAATATTTCTGTAATTTAAACTGCACCTCTATTGGGTTTTTTTAAATGAGACTATAGCAAAAGTGAATAAAAAATTTGCGTATTTAACTATTTAAATCGCGTAATTACACATGTAATATTGCCAAAGTAAACAGTGGAATCGGCTATGTTCCTAGGTAATGAACAAGTGCCTCATACTTAGAGACAATGAGTATACACAGTTGTAAATTTTAAGTTATTAGATATTTGGGCAATCACACTTTTTATGAACATCAGCTGTGTTAAAAAATTCAGAACTTGGGAATTTGGAAAATCCACAGATAGGTCTCTTTTGTGATTATTGTGCACTGTTCAGTTCATCCATTTTATAGTTTTCCTGATAATATAGTATTTATTAATATCCCACTTTCATTGTCATTTAATTAACACGTACCTAAAGAGAAAAATTAAGACAGGCATTATTTAAAAGCAATATTTTTATATATGCATTGTAAATTATTAAGTAATAAACGAAGATACAAGTATATTAATTTAAATACTTGTAATAGTTTGAAACCTACCTCAAGGCTACAGCTAATTTTTCAGTACGCCTAATTGGTTTCCTAATTCTATTTAAGGGATTCCTCTTCACCTCTGTTTGGATCATGGTCAGGATGTAATTGAACTGATTCACGTTCAGTCGGAAAAACTTCCTAAATTTCTGTTCATCATTAATTAGATGTCTATCTATCAATGTGGTACTGAAGGCTCCAAATGCCCTCGTTGTAAACAGCGGACTAACTTTCCCCCTTTCAACATTTTCATGACTTGTCAACAACAAATAAATAAGATCTTCCTTGAAAAGAACGTCCAATGAGGACAGTTTGTTAGAAATCGTACTTTATTGCACACGTTATACGGAACCACTGCCATGTCAACCTCCCATCGCCACGCTTCCTAGGGGATTCATGCAGTCACCAGGCGTGGCGTTCGTGGACAGATCAGCGATCAGGCAACTGAACGTCACGCTGCTAGGGATTCATGCAGTCACCAGGCGTGGCGTTCGTGGACAGATCAGCGATCAGGCAACTGAACGTCACGCTGCTAGGGATTCATGTAGTCACCAGGCGTGGCGTTCGTGGACAGATCAGCGATCAGGCAACTGAACGTCACGCTGCTAGGGATTCATGCAGTCACCAGGCGTGGCGTTCGTGGACAGATCAGCGATCAGGCGACTGAACGTCACGCTGCTAGGGATTCATGCAGTCACCAGGCGTGGCGTTCGTGGACAGATCAGCGATCAGGCGACTGATCGTCACGCTGCTAGGGATTCATGCAGTCACCAGGCGTGGCGTTCGTGGACAGATCAGCGATCAGGCGACTGAACGTCACGCTGCTAGGGAATCATGCAGTCACCAGGCGTGGCGTTCGTGGACAGATCAGCGATCAGGCGACTGATCGTCACGCTGCTAGGGATTCATGCAGTCACCAGGCGTGGCGTTCGTGGACAGATCAGCGATCAGGCGACTGAACGTCACGCTGCTAGGGAATCATGCAGTCACCAGGCGTGGCGTTCGTGGACAGATCAGCGATCAGGCACTGAACGTCACGCTGCTAGGGATTCATGTAGTCACCAGGCGTGGCGTTCGTGGACAGATCAGCGATCAGGCGACTGAACGTCACGCTGCTAGGGATTCATGCAGTCACCAGGCGTGGCGTTCGTGGACAGATCAGCGATCAGGTGACTGATCGTCACGCTGCTAGGGATTCATGCAGCCACCAGGCGTGGCGTTCGTGGACAGATCAGCGATCAGGCGACTGAACGTCACGCTGCTAGGGAATCATGCAGTCACCAGGCGTGGCGTTCGTGGACAGATCAGCGATCAGGCGACTGAACGTCACGCTGCTAGGGATTCATGTAGTCACCAGGCGTGGCGTTCGTGGACAGATCAGCGATCAGGCGACTGAACGTCACTCTGCTAGGGATTCGTGCAGTCACCAGGCGTGGCGTTCGTGGACAGATCATTGATCAGGCGACTGAACGTCACGCTGCTAGGGAATCATGCAGTCACCAGGCGTGGCATTCGTGGACAGATCATTGATCAGGCGACTGAACGTCACGCTGCTAGGGAATCATGCAGTCACCAGGTGTGGCATTCGTGGACAGATAATTGATCAGGCGACTGAACGTCACGCTGCTAGGGAATCATGCAGTCACCAGGCGTGGTGTTCGTGGCCAGATCAGCGATCATGCGACTGAACGTCATGCTGCTAGGGAATCATACAGTCACCAGGCGTGGCATTCGTGGACAGATAATTGATCAGGCGACTGAACGTCACGCTGCTAGGGAATCATGCAGTCACCAGGCGTGGTGTTCGTGGACAGATCAGCGATTAGGCGACTGAACGTCACGCTTCCTAGGGATTCATGTAGTCACCAGGCGTGGCGTTCGTGGACAGATCATTGATCAGGCGACTGATCGTCACGCTGCTAGGGATTCATGTAGTCACCAGGCGTGGCGTTCGTGGACAGATCAGCGATCAGGCACTGAACGTCACGCTGCTAGGGATTCATGTAGTCACCAGGCGTGGCGTTCGTGGACAGATCAGCGATCAGGCGACTGATCGTCACGCTGCTAGGGATTCATGTAGTCACCAGGCGTGGCGTTCGTGGACAGATCAGCGATCAGGCACTGAACGTCACGCTGCTAGGGATTCATGTAGTCACCAGGCGTGGCGTTGTGGACAGATCAGCGATCAGGCGACTGAACGTCACGCTGCTAGGGATTCATGCAGTCACCAGGCGTGGCGTTCGTGGACAGATCAGCGATCAGGCGACTGAACGTCACGCTGCTAGGGATTCATGCAGTCACCAGGCGTGGCGTTCGTGGACAGATCAGCGATCAGGTGACTGATCGTCACGCTGCTAGGGATTCATGCAGTCACCAGGCGTGGCGTTCGTGGACAGATCAGCGATCAGGCGACTGAACGTCACGCTGCTAGGGATTCATGTAGTCACCAGGCGTGGCGTTCGTGGACAGATCAGCGATCAGGCGACTGAACGTCACTCTGCTAGGGATTCGTGCAGTCACCAGGCGTGGCGTTCGTGGACAGATCATTGATCAGGCGACTGAACGTCACGCTGCTAGGGAATCATGCAGTCACCAGGCGTGGCATTCGTGGACAGATCATTGATCAGGCGACTGAACGTCACGCTGCTAGGGAATCATGCAGTCACCAGGTGTGGCATTCGTGGACAGATAATTGATCAGGCGACTGAACGTCACGCTGCTAGGGAATCATGCAGTCACCAGGCGTGGTGTTCGTGGCCAGATCAGCGATCATGCGACTGAACGTCATGCTGCTAGGGAATCATACAGTCACCAGGCGTGGCATTCGTGGACAGATAATTGATCAGGCGACTGAACGTCACGCTGCTAGGGAATCATGCAGTCACCAGGCGTGGTGTTCGTGGACAGATCAACGATCAGGCACTGAACGTCACGCTGCTAGGGATTCATGTAGTCACCAGGCGTGGCGTTCGTGGACAGATCAGCGATCAGGCGACTGATCGTCACGCTGCTAGGGATTCATGTAGTCACCAGGCGTGGCGTTCGTGGACAGATCAGCGATCAGGCACTGAACGTCACGCTGCTAGGGATTCATGTAGTCACCAGGCGTGGCGTTGTGGACAGATCAGCGATCAGGCGACTGAACGTCACGCTTCCTAGGGATTCATGTAGTCACCAGGCGTGGCGCTCGTGGACAGATCAGCAATCAGGCGACTGAACGTCACGCTGCTAGGGAATCATACAGTCACCAGGCGTGGCGTTCGTGGACAGATCAGCAATCAGGCGACTGAACGTCACGCTGCTAGGGATTCATGGAGTCACCAGGCGTGGCGTTCGTGGACAGATCAGCGATCAGGCGACTGAACGTCACGCTGCTAGGGATTCATGCAGTCACCAGGCGTGGTGTTCGTGGACAGATCAGCGATCAGGCGACTGAACGTCACGCTTCCTAGGGATTCATGCAGTCACCAGGCGTGGTGTTCGTGGACAGATCAGCAATCAGGCGACTGAACGTCACGCTGCTAGGATTCATGGAGTCACCAGGCGTGGTGTTCGTGGACAGATCAGCAATCAGGCGACTGAACGTCACGCTGCTAGGGATTCATGTAGTCACCAGGCGTGGTGTTCGTGGACAGATCAGCAATCAGGCGACTGAACGTCACGCTGCTAGGGATTCATGGAGTCACCAGGCGTGGTGTTCGTGGACAGATCAGCAATCAGGCGACTGAACGTCACGCTGCTAGGGATTCATGGAGTCACCAGGCGTGGTGTTCGTGGACAGATCACCAATCAGGCGACTGAACGTCACGCTGCTAGGGATTCATGGAGTCACCAGGCGTGGTGTTCGTGGACAGATCAGCAATCAGGCGACTGAACGTCACACTGCTAGGGATTCATGCAGTCACCAGGCGTGGTGTTCGTGGACAGATCAGCAATCAGGCGACTGAACGTCACGCTGCTAGGGATTCATGCAGTCACCAGGCGTGGTGTTCGTGGACAGATCAGCAATCAGGCGACTGAACGTCACGCTGCTAGGAATTCATACCTTTAGATGGGTCACCCCAAAGGTCAAACATTACTTAAATTGAGTGTATTCTAACTCCTCCTTTCCTAGATCCTATCTAGTTAAGAGTTGTAGATGATATGTCTCCCTCCATTTTTTCGCTCTATCTTTGTCACAGATAACTAATTCTGAAAACATTTTTATTGGTCAACTTCATCACCGTCATGAGTCTGTGTTAAGGCAATGTAATGAAGCAAACTATATTAATACAATTAATATGGTTGTAGCAATTAATATTTCTTACTATCGTTCGTTGGTGTTGTAATATTGTGCTATCTATCCCGGGTGCGGTACGGATGAACTACTTCTATATAAAGTTAGAAGTTGCTTTAATTACTCTTTATTGATATTAATAAACACTTCTCAAACAGTTATCTTCACGCTTTTCACGTCATTAAATAATCCGCTAAATTATGGCGGATTCGTCATTATACAAATCAATTTACATCTGATCAATCCTTCCCATTAATGTTCAAATACTATGCAGAAAGTTCATAGTGTAGTTCAAACTTCACGAATATCACTTAGTTCGTCGATAATTCCACTTTTAAATATACTTATTCGTATTTAAAGACAAAAATCAATTTCAAACATTTCTTTCCTGCATTAATTAATTGCAAGAAGACAAAGGAAAGTCAACATAGGCCAGCCATACAACAAATTATTACAGCAGGCTGCTTCTGCTTTCTACATTATAATATATTCTAGTTACAGAGGACTTATAAAGAAATAAATTGTTGTAGAGGGCTTACTAAGAAATACTGTCTCATGGTTGATCGTTAGTTTATGTTGGTTGTCCACCGGTTTTATGTTGCTTTAGCATAATGTAAATATTTTAATTTGTTCCGAGAATAACAGTGTGTTGGATTATATGAGCTGATTGGAAAACATGACAATGTAATTAAATATTACGTAATTTATGGGGCCAACCAGTATTTTTGACTACTTGTTTCTTAGTGACAGAAGATGAAGCCAGTGAAAAGTTTGAAATTATGAGGAAATTGTAAATATATCGTTTTGTGACTATTTGTTATACGTTGGTATCATCCAGGTGAATGTCTTATTTCTTGCAGCTGTGAGAAACGAACTCCATGAAAATGTCAGACAGGTGCATTAAGGGGAAAGGCAAAGTTACCTTCAAGGAAGGACTAACGAGTCAAATGAAATGTATGTTGTATTTTGGACCTATGTGGTTTGAAGATACACAGACTGCCCTTCTCTTCCCCCTTGCTTACGAATCCTTGAAAAGGTGTTACGTCACATGACCGTGATACGTCAAGTGTAACCGAACAAAAACACTTGTCCTCCAGAGTAGCGTAAAGGCAATACATTTATTAAGTGTCAAAGATAGCTAAAGCTACCAGTAATTTGAAATTCAAAGGATAAATTGGATTATCATTTGCTATCGCTTTCAATGTTCGCGTTTTTCATGATTGCTTAGTTGGGATTATCTTAGCACTGCAAACAGAATTGCACCATACGTGCCACACATCAATAAGACGAGCTTAATGGCACAAATACGATACAATTACTAATTTTCTATAAACTTTAAGGAGTATTAAAACATAATTTGCACATTTTAACTAACATTGCATACATATTTTGTTACGGATATATTTGTTTTTGCATTCAGGAAGCTAAAGTGATTGCTCGGTATATAAGGCAACGAAAAGGTACCTAACATCTTTCAGATAAGCTTGAGAAGGTTCCCAAGAAGCTGACGCAGTATTCCTCGCCGTAATTGTCGTAATACAAGGTTACCCACGATCACTGGTGTCACTACATTACAGTGTTGTAAATTAATAAAAGCTTAAATGATTTTATGCTTAATAGCGGCACTTCTGCGAGTTTATAATACAGGAATTAAAACTGCCCTGACATTTGCTTCGTTTGCAATTATGTATAGTCATTAATCACATTGCGGACTTGAATTATATTTCTTAAAAACTAGAGTTCAAATTCTTGGTTACACTACGTGTAGGAGAAAGGTCGTCATTGAGTTAAACTGGAGGTTATTTCTCTATCTCCCCTCTCCTTCCCCCTCTCACTGTTACCAATTTTGCCTTCAATTTCGTTCCCTCTCTCCATTCTGTCGGCCATTTCTCACTCTGTCTCTGTGCAATATATACGCCAAGCGATGTTTAGAAAACTGATAGCGTATTCTGTTTTGCAGAATATTAATACAAATTCAAACGTGCATTACTACACAACATTTTGCCTGTTTATTAAGCGATCCGAACTGGTTTATGTACCGAATAATTAGTAACGAAATATTGGTAGACCCACTTAAACTTTCATCTAACATTAGACTTAGACATTGGTCTAATGAAATCATGTAAATGTCTTATCACTGTCATCATTTATGCTTTAAATTTTTAGTATGCAGTATACAAAAAATCAAAGAAAAGCACTGGAAGTTTTGATTTTGTAGCCTATTAGAAGCTACCCACGTTGGAGAAAATAGGTAATTAAGTGCCTTGTATCCTATACTGTATGCAGGATAAGGTGTATGATATAACAAGTTTGATAAAATTTAGATTGGCCATTGTTGATGGGAAGGTAATATATGCATATACACAAACTCAACCATTTTAAAGCATCTGAATGTTGGTTTAAGGGAAACAAATTATACACGTCAGCACCAGTTATCCACCCAAAATAAAAAAATGAGAAAAGTTTGGGTTACAATTGTATCATAAGTGTAGATTTGTTATAAGTATATCTCATATATTCCACTGAAGGAAAAAGAAGCAATTTCGGACCAGGGTAATGAGTCTCACACGTAATTTTACTATAGTTTGTGTAATAGTTTTGAACTCTTGTCCCCCGAGACAGTAATGTAGCGTTGGGTTGCTAGTACAGGTATAATAAACCTGCAACAGAATGATGTCAATGACCGAGGCTATCGTGACGGTAAAACGTGGTTGCATTATGAACAGGCATTAAAGTGTACTTTAACGAAATAATTAATATCCACGTCTAAATGATGTGGGGGTTTACAATGACCAATACTAAATGCAGTTAGTGCAGCTGTTTTTATATGTAGTTCTCCCTACTCCCTCTGCACAAGTACAGCAAGTATTGAGGCTTCAATCTCAGTATGTGCAAAAGCCTCTGCCTTTCTACTTCTGATGAAAATCCAAAACATATCAAATTCCCTGTTTGAGTCAAGACACTTTAGTATGCTAAACAAGATTTTTCAGGAAAATTCCCCACCCAGAAATACATTTTAGGTACAAAATTGTTCACTACTTTCATTTTATTGAAAGTATTGATTTTGATTTTCTTATTTTAAGGTAAAAACATGTGTAAAATTTGAATCAATATTGTGAAAAATTAAAAGAAAAGGCAAATAAAATTGTTCATAGTAAAATAACAAAAATTCTAATCTTTAAGAAAACATGCCGCTTTAATTACTATTAATCCTCCTAAGGCATCTCCCCTATACAGAGGGTACCCTTACCACCCGGCCGCTGCGTCCTCCAGCCGCAGCCAAGGCCACGGGGAAATGCAGGTTGGAGTGGCGGGGGTTAGCAGGCCGACTCTTCTGCCGTAAGGCGGTTGCTTGACATTTTTGGCACACTAACCTATTAGGATAGCTACTTGGCATCATGAGGCTGAGTGCATCCCGGGCCAGATCTCCTAGCGGAGGAAAATCTCCATGCCTGTACTGGGGATTGAACCCGGGTCCGCCGCACCAGACCACTGCGCTACGTGGGTGGTCACTCTAATTAAATGAAGCAGTAAATAGAAAAGGCCCCTCTGATGACACCCGATGTGGTAGTGATGGGCGACGCAACGGTCGGGCGGTAGGTCTTGGCCGTTATCGGGTTCTAGCGCTACGCAGTTTAGTTTATAAATGAACAGGAACATATTTATTAATAAGCACGCTCAAAGTTAAACTTTCCCATACTCAAAATGTTCCGCACGATACAATTCCTTTAGTAATAATAATTAGATTTAAAACTTGTGTATTTCCTCTTAAAAGGCACATTAAAGAAACTGGTAATGTTACTTAAAATAATTCAACTTTGATAAATAAATTATTCGCTTTTTAAAAATCAAGAAGTTTGTAGAGCACAAGTAATAATTTGTTTGCAATAATTGGGGTATTATAAAAGCTTGATATGACAAATATTTTATTAACTTATTGTAAAATCTGAGGTTTCTATGTAAACATCTTTAAAATACATTGTATGGAGACTTTTATTAGTACAATGAATTTGCACAACGGATGAAGATTTAAAAGAATTATGGAAGCTTGAATTTTGAAACATGGAAAATATTACTGTTATTGTGTGTAACAACTGTCATCAATTTCTACAAGATCCGATGAAATCTAATGAAAATCTGGAAAAATGCAAACACTCAATATTTTTTCTTTGGTATATTTATAATCGTTACTTCCATTTGGAGTCTTTGATCTGGTAACATCGACAATATTCATCATTCTGTGCGGATGAACACTACTATAATGCACATTCTAATAAAATTTTGAACTTCGTTTTTCTCACAGTATTCTTTGTTACTAATGATCCACGCGTCAAAATGTTTCATCGATTAACTACTAGCATTTAGCAAGGTTCATGAATGATTGATGAAGAGACTCACGTAGTTATTTTTAAAATATTACAATTACGCTATTTTTATTAAATATTTTCATAGTCTGATATAAGCCCCAAAAATGGCAGAGGGCCTTATCCTTCTTTTCTAGTATAGCCTCATTTGAATTTTGAAAAAAAAAACTTTACAATCAGGTCTTTTATAACAGTCTGTTAAAGACAAAATATTATCCTTAGTAAGACATGTTAGTCTCACTGAGCTCTACTCTCACAAATGTGTATTCCTCGATCTATTTCAAGTTACTCGACATTAACACTTGTAGAATTTGTAGGTGTAAGGAGAGGAATATGGGAATACAGTAGATTTTAAGTGATCGTCAAATTCTTTAAAGCTGGTTGCTATGTGATGACTTTGAAATTCCGTTTTCTTTGCATGGCCGAGGATTAAAAACAGAAGAAAGAAGAAGTCCGATAACCCGTTCCTATTTGAGAAGGCTAGTAGTATTGGAAAATTTAAAGAAATTACAAGGAATATCTTGGAAATGGTTCACAATAGGACATAAATTGTGCATTCTAGGGAGATCTACATTTTTTGTGCAGTAAGATTATCTGATTTTCTGGGAATAGTCTCTAAAGTCATTATGAATGACTTTGCATACTTGCTAAACCGTAAGACACAGATAAGAATAAACCTCGCAGTTTATCGAATAATTTTTTCCGGCATTTGCGTTTCGCAAATTGGAAGTAGTTATTCGGTGTTTTATCTCTTGACCGTCGAACGGAATGTTAAGCCATCACATAGCGACCAACTCTTAAAAGACTTGACTATCACTTAGGCCTTGTGCATCCTCTTATTTCCCTTATACTCGTACTTACAATAAGGTAGGCATTGCAATAAGACAATTTCTGGAATAGCTCATCTTGATTAACATGTACCTACTGGAAGAATAAGCGTCTGTAAGAACAGTTTGTACAAGAGTGAGTAGAGAAAGGCACTTGAGTGCATATGTATTGCATTTTCTTGTATCATGTCTTCAGTTTACTCTTTTATCGCTTATACAGAGAGAGAGAGAGAGAGAGAGAGAGAGAGAGAGAGAGATGCAGATTTAAGGACGCTCAACTATATGGTCATCAGCGCCCTTATAAAATGGATCATAGCAAGAGGTAGAGATAAACTTCAATATAGGTAACATAAGTATTGGTAAAAAGCAAATATAAATAAATATAACAAAGAGGCAAAAGCCAGAATAGAACAAAGTTGCAAAATGGTCGAAAAAGTAAGAAATAAAGATATCTAATATTCTAAATACTTAGGTTTACTTTTACTATTGCTAAAAACTTCAAAACTGTTTCGACCGCTTCTTTATCACCCGCCAGGACCTCTGCAAGTCTGACAGGCAATGGCGGAGAGTCTCGATGGTGCGGTAGAAAAAAAAATTTTTCCTGTTTAACGACGCTGTCAATTGCCAGGATCACATCAGCTTCGCCGGTGTGCCGGAATTTTGTCCCGCAGGAGTTTTTACATGCCAGTAAATCTACTGACATGGAGCTGTCGTTTTTAAGCACACTTAAAAACCATCGGCCTGGGCCGGGTTTGAACCCGCGACCTTGGGATCCGTAGGCCAGCGTCTAACCAACTGAGCCACCCAGACCGACAATGGTGCGGTAGGAAACATACTCTAGCAGCACGTGACGGACCAACAAAAGGTTGTCGCACAGCGGAAAAAGAGGAGCAGGGTCCTGTTTAAAAACGTAACCATGCGTAAAGTTGCAGTGACCAACACGTAACAGAGCCAAAATCATCTCCTCGCGAGGAGATACCCAGTTTATCGGAAGTTGTTTCACTTCTCTAAGCTCATGCTTAGACTCTTCGTTCCAACACGACAGCACCGCTCTGCGCACTTCAAGACTAAAGTCTTCCGAAGAAATGCGACAGATGATAATGCTGAGTTCTGTGGTTGCGGCCTTTGCTGCTAAATCCGTCATTTCATTCCCCGGTAAACCTACGTGACCATGAATCCATGCATAGCCACGTTAACGCCAGAAGCGTATAAAACATGGAGGGCGGTCCTTGTTACGCTGGTAATGTATAGCTGGATGGTAATTGTATAGCTTACTGAGGCTCTGAAGTGCACTAAGAGAATCAAGATTAGGCAGTCACCCAATTTATGACAGCACAATTATAAAACGGTTCGGTATAATTGTATACAGCTCTGCAGTATAAATGGAAGTGGTATTATGAAATCTGAATGTATGTGGTTCGGTTTCATGAACATAAGCACATCAAAATCGCTGGTGCTTTTACATCTACTGGTGTAGATCAAACGTCGGTCAGTGTAGCCTGACAAAAATGCCATGAAAGTGCGGCTACTAGAGATAGGCATCGTTGACTTCCGGCATACGGTCATCCTAAGATCTACATGGGATGTGGCACGGAACCAAAGGGGAATAATGTTAGGCATTTCAGTAGTGAGTTCCATAAGAAGCTCCTGGAAACAAAAACCTGCTGGCCTCGGACTAAGGGAGCTCTTTCTATAACGCTCGTTTAGTGTGGTGTCGAAAAATGAAATGAACGTTTGGTGCACAGGCATACTTTTAAGTGCAAAACCATAATTTCCTAAGATGACCTCACGACTATATTGCAGAAGAGGTTCTGTCGATTCGGTGCAAAGGCTCACAACTCGGGTTTCTGGAGCAGCTCCTGTTGCCATACAAATGTCCCGATTATGAACTGTGTCTAATCTTCTTAGCACAGATGAACGTGCTTATACTATTCACCTACGATACGTAGAGGAATTCTGTATTCAATCCAAAATTTAATCGAGATTTTACGGGAAAAGTTATGAGATCCCTGAACCCAGAAGAGCATTTCATGCATTTGGATGTGGGATAGAGGTGACGGAGAAAACAGCATTCATATGACTTTCTCTAAGCCTTATCGTTAACTCTTACATCAGTTCAACAAGTTATCCTTACAAAACCGAATTTCTCTACCTACGTCATGCTACTGAAGGTAAAAGTTCGAGAAATTGTTTCATAACATTTTGTTGTGGGCACAAGTGGGTTATTAGAGGCTGAAGCGATAATCAAGTCTTGTAAAAGCGGGTCGCTATACACTGGCTTTCAAACTGCTCCTCTCCGACATGAGAAACAATGACGAACGTATAAGGTAATTGAAAATATAAATGAATAACTGAAATACTAATGACATAAAACATATACCGTGTGTTCTCCAACCGACCGAACGAACCGCTCCGCGGCGGCACCGCACTCTCTCCGCCAGTTACGCGTAAAGGATCGGCTAGTCACGGGTACGGACCTAACTACTGCAGTAACTTGCATTAGGCTTACCTACATCGCAACAGATGTTGAAATTGATGACCTTCAACGTGAACACATTCCCTATATCTCCGAAAACAGTTCTGGTCTACTTGCCTGTATTTCTCTCGTGATATTGTCATTCAATTCTTGTAATGTGTGCGGATTTAATGCGTACATTTTATTCTTTAACGTTCCCCATAAATAAATATCGCATGGAATTGGCCAGGGGAACGAGATGGCCATAATCCTTGACTAATTATTGTCACTATGTGCACTTCGCAATTCATGCATAGAATTACCAGCAGTGTGTGTTATAGCTGAATCCTGCTGAAATCAGTCACACAATCTTTCATTTCTTGTTAGCTGCGGAAAACATATTTAAAGTAAACTGTACATAAACGTGTGAATAGACTGTTGTGTCGTAAATATGAAACTGATAATTCTGCGCGTGGAGAGGAACTTCATGAGTAATATGATGATTTTCGGTAGCCCAGTATCAATTGTTCTGAGTAGAAATACGACCTTGAAGATAAAACCACGCTTCATCAGTGAAGAACGTTAAAGATGGGTCCATGTCGTCATATGAACGGACTGCTATAACCAATTGCAATAATTAACCCTACTTACTGGATCTTGTGGTTGTAAAGTTTCAGAAGTTTCGCTGCCATGAAAGCTGACGTCTTGGAAATGTTAATCGCTTGTGCTAAGCGTCTTAGTGATTTTTATTGATGAGGAACGTTAAAAGATAAAGTCTAAGACGCAAATCTGCACACGTTACAAAATTTGAAAGACAATATCATGAGAGAAGTACAGGCAATCAGTCAGCATGGACTTTTACGAGTAAACCAGAATTGTTTTCGGAGATATAGGGAATGTGTTCACGTTGGTCATCAATTTCAACATCTGTTGTGATTCAGTCAAGTGTAATGCAAGTTAGTACAGTAGTTAGTGTTCCGTACGTGTGAATAATCGACCCTTCACGCGTAACTCCGGTGGAGAGCGCACAGGCGCGGTGTCGCTGCGGAGCGGCCCAGTCTGTCCCAGAACGCACGGTATTTGTCATACATTATGGCTATAATCAGTTATACAACATGCACAAAATTCATTCAGAATGAAGAGGACTTTACGGGTCTTTTGCAGAAAATTCAGAACATACATTTTATTTTGTATGCAGATATCTCAAACATACAGTACGTTAATCAAATCGTTAGTAATTTTTAGTTATTCCAAAACGTTTTCTGTAAAATGTTATTTGTGTATGTTTTTCTCACCTTTCAGGATAAGGTAAAACTCCGGAAAAGGCCTTATATATGACTGACGTAAAATTTAATGGCGGGTGGCTCAACACAAAACCTAATCGCAGACTTGTGTCGCCTTGCGGTGTTGTATAGTTAAACATACTGTGAAATCACGCTGTAAAGCCGGTCATATAAATATCATTTGCGCCCACAAAATTCATTTGCTCAAGAGGCAGTAGAACAGTAACGACCAGCTATCACCTTAACCGATTCGAACCCAGGAGCTCTTAAATGTGAAGCAGACATGTTACCGTGGGCAGTAAGCTTTCGTTTTCCCTAATGGTCTTTCACTTAAATATATTTAAAATTCAGTGTGAATGAAAGGAACTTCACAAACAACATATATCTAGAAGTTTTAGATGATTCATTTTATTTTTCATGCCAAAGTCGTCTTAAATTGCTAAAACTGTTTGGGATAAAAAAGGTTGAGTTTTTCTCAAATGGGATTGTTTGTGACGCGAGGCTTTATGAAAATCTGTGTCTTCAATCTTTAAGATAACATTGTTTAGTTAAGACATTCATCCGCTATTATGATGATGATGATGAGGAGGAGGAGGAGGAGGAGGATGAGGACGAGGACGAGGAGGAGGAGGAGGAGGAGTGTTGTTTAAGGGCCCGTCGACAACTTGGTCATTTGGGCCCTGATGCAGATGATATTTCACAAAAGCTGCACTTCCTATGAAGATTCTATGGAAATACTGAACCTGTACGTAGAGAATAAAGAACAATAAAAGAAGGGACAAGAAGAAACTGTAAAGATTTTACAACGCCCACACTGCCGAAAGCAGCTAAGACTGCTATTTCGCTGCTTAGATGCAATCGGAATGAAAGACATTGATTAAAGTTTCATTTATTTGCATAGTGAAAATTAGACCACTACATGCTAAGGAATGCAACAAAATAAACCGAAGATTAAAGATGATTGTAATTACAAATTTTGACCTCGATAGAGCTCAGTTATTTGGGGCAAGGAAATATATTGTCGAGGCCGAGAAGGTAGGTGATCGGAGATTTAGCACTATCCTTCATCTTAGCGGTCTGTAATCATGGACTGCAGTAGGAATATGGGATATACAAACAAGTGCTGGGAGAAAGACAAATCTGTGATTTATCGATAAATGATAGTTGCTTGAAACAGTTTCTACTTTGTACCCCAATATTTTGTACTCCTGGCTGTCTATAAGTTTTCTTTAGTTCTTACAGAATTGCTTTAGGATTTAAATGAGGTAGTTTGTTTTTGGATACAGATGTTCTTTGGATATAGATGGCCTCAGTTGCTTAGCCACTTCCATCCGCTTAGTAACTTGATGCAATATGGCCCCAATTTGTAATGGTATTCTTGTATTATTTATTTGTTATTATTGGTTTAATTTGAAGTTGGACATTTTGGTTTTGGTGATCATGAGCTGCTTCCCTGTAGGTAGGTAAATACAGTCAGTACATTACTCGAGAGATGACCTTAGTTGCGTTGATTCCTTCATGTACCATTTCAAGTACAGTGTTTTGCTTATTTGTGTACGTAACTTCCTACATTAGCTATTTTGTTGCTATTTATTTATTTTGTAATCATAATTTTGGGTCATGTTACTGAGCACTCAGTTTGGCATTTACATGCTGACTTCAACCTCAGTATAATTGAAAATTCACATTAGGTACTTCTGAATGTGAGCCACTTTAGTTTTCTCTAATCCTAGTTCTTCCAAATAAGTTGGTTGCACTGCTTATTTTTTTCAGATTTATAGCAGCATTGCCTTTTTCAGATAATTAGCACCGTTTCGGAACATTAAACCATACTTATAAAAACATTACTTTGCGTGTTAACGGATGCATTTTATTCTCTGCAGTTGGGAGTTTATGGTCCAATACGGACCTATTTAGCTATTAACCTCAAAAACAAAAGCGACAATTTTACCAGTCTAACTTCGGCGCCATGTTTGAATACGTCACTGAGGATAGCGTGAGGACAATAAACTAGTGCATATTTCTAAACAAACCCTGTTTACAAATTTCAGAAATCACAGGTGGATAAGTGGAAGTGACACGGCTCAAAAATAT
Source organism: Tenodera sinensis (assembly GCA_030765045.1). Classification (NCBI taxonomy): domain Eukaryota; kingdom Metazoa; phylum Arthropoda; class Insecta; order Mantodea; family Mantidae; genus Tenodera; species Tenodera sinensis. The sequence goes on along the minus strand of CM060966.1, from coordinate 138,711,595 downwards.
TTATGCTCATGTGGTACAATAATATTCTGATGCAAAAAATATATTCTGTGGAATATTTAACACCAACTGTTAGCCTATTGCGCCTTTTTAGCTGTAGTGTTTTTGTTTTACTTTGATTTCTCTGGGTATAAAACTATATTTGAACCCTTGGTATTAAGTTAAAATTACTGTGTGAATTGTTTTGTGTTATACTGACTTCCATAGTCTTATGTATCTACGGAAAGTATTTTCATTAGAGCATACCCATTATAATATTCCTATTTTCGGACTTAGTAAAAATATTTTTTTTCCACTAGCAGATATCATTTTTTTCCTAGTTTAATCATAATAACAAATGAAGAGATCATCAGCAGAACTGCTGTTTGACAATTTTACTACGCAGCTTGTTGCCTAGAGCAGCCAATAAGCCATAATTATATGCACTTCAGGAATAAAATACATAGATTAATAAGGAAAATTGAAGCTATTAACAGTGATGAAGCAACAAAATTCTAAAGTAAGAACAAATTAGAAACTAAAAACTTCACTTATCTTAGTAATGTTGCATGTTCTCCTTGAACAAGCAACATTACTAAGATAAGTGAAGTTTTTAGTTTCTAATTTGTTCTTACTTTAGAACACAGATTAATGTTTTACTACACACGGTACGTAAATTATGTTTCAACTAAAACGTAAATTAATCAAATACTTGAAAGGTATCTTTATAAATAAAATAACTCCTTAATTAGTATCTGTTGAGATCTTGGCGTCAGACTTAGCAGTCCTTCGTAGAGTAGCTTTGGAATATTGAAATAGATTTTACTTCCTAATGATTCTGTATTCTTAAAACTTGGTAGTAACGCAGGGAATTAAAATATACTAATGTATTTTTTTGTCATCTTTGGTTTCAGTAAAAGTGGCTCCTATTTTAAATGGGAATTCGTTTTGTGACAGTTTAGCTTCACCTAATGTTTAAGGAAGCATTGATTTATTTAAAAACCGAATTGGAAATACGCACCTAAATGCTTTACAAAATAATATCGTTAGTTTTCATTGCATATGCTGCCATAAATCCCTTTATTTTAAGCAAAACGTGCACTTTAAAGATATTCAAAATGAAACCAAACTATTTTTATTTCTTATTTTTGAAAATTTCTTTAAGGTTACAATTCAATGATTGTATAAAGTCTGCCTCCGTGTTCACATGATCAGCGTTCTGATTTCTCAACCCAGAGGTCCCGGGTTCGATTCTCGGCTGAAGAAATTGAAGAGGCTTTGCATATGAAGCAATAATAAAAGATTTGCAAATGTTCCAGTCAATTAAATTAAAATGTTTGAGGACACTTCCATAAATTCTGAAAACCGTATAAAACTAATCCAAATTTGCATTATATAATCAACTCCACATACCAGTTTTCCACTAAATAAAATGCAAATATATTGAAATGGCATGATAATTTTAACTAACTCATTGTGTAACAAATACATATCTTTTAAAAATCACCCTTCTATCCCAACAGTTTCTAAAAAAAATGTAGTTACAATCGTTTTAACCAACAAAAATGGATCCTAATCAGGAAACAAGTATGTTACAAAAATGGATTTACGTTGAAACTGTGGGGAATAAATACAAAATAGGAATTACAAGAGTCAAAGAATACAAAAATGCAACTGAAGGAATTTTAAAAGCGATGAAATGTTTTGTGGTCTAGTCTAGAACGGACTTCTTATGAACAAACATAAAAATATATCGATTTACAATACTCACGATTTACTGTGTGCGGTATCTCTGCGACTCCTGGAGGCGGTAGTGGTGGTGTTGAAGCTATTATTGAGGCTGTTGGCTGCCGTACACCTTGCCCGATGATGGTGCTGGTGAAGAACACGAGGCTGGCTGGAGAAGGAATACAGCAACACTTGCTGTTGATGCTTGTCCAGAGAATTGCTACTTCCACTGCTGGTCACGGAGTCGTTCAGATTATAGTTGAGACCCAGCAAGGTGGCAAGTTCTGGAGGTGGGTCCAGGAACCTCCCCGACTTCACCGTCGTGATGAACAGCGGCTTTCTTTCCTTCCTCGCGTTCTTCTCGTTCAGTTTGTTATATCCATTATGATGATAGTTGTTGCGGTTATTCTTATCGTTTTTGATGTAGTTATTGTTATTCCCGTTTTGGTCGTGAACCTTCTTGGGATCAGAGAAGATATGATCGTAGGATGGTTGCTGTCTGACTGCTGTTGTCATATTGTTATAACGATAGTTGCTGATGGGAAGATGGCAGTAGAGGTGATACTTTTTGTGTCCTTCTTTCTCAGCGCTCTTGTCTGCTTGATACTTTTTGTAGTTGTTTTTAAAGGACTTGCTGGTATCTTTAGTAGAGTTAGATTTATTTAGCGAGGAACTGTCCTTGAGGTTATTGTTCAGTTTTCCGTAGCTCCCAGATACTTGCTTATGGTTGTTTGAGGATGATTTGCTCAAGTTCATTAGCTTCTGTTGCAGAAGATAGGCGTTAGATCGGTTTAGTACCTTCTCGTTGTTTTGACTGTCTTTAAACTGTCCATAATTTGTGATTTCCTCTTCTTCGTCGTCTTTTTCGAATTCCTCATCCAAGTAGGCCTGATCGGTGTCTATTCCTTCGTCGTCGTTATTGCTATCTTTGGGAGTGTCATCGTGGAGGATGGTGAAAGCAAGACCTGAAACGTCACTTTCTTGAAACAAAGGCGTAAATTCTCTATCTTGGTCATCGATAGTGCTAGTGCTGCTGTTGCTGTTGGATTCCACCGAAGCGGGAACTGCAGGCATTTTACATACGCAAGCTGTGTTCAGATTAGAGCTTCCAACACTGCCACTGCGTCCGGCATAACTTCAAGAGCAGGTTATATCCACTCTTCATATCACATCGCTAATGTGTGCAAATGTGCGCTGATTAGTTAGTGTTCAGCACGGTCGTACACCGACAAAAATAAATTCACCTCGCACTTACCCAAAAGCCTGGCGCGAGACTATCTTGTTCCCTCAGCATGGTAGACCAACAATGTAAGCGTTGAGCGACGGACCGTAGATGACAGTGCAGCTGGAACTCCACATTATTATGAGGTCTGGTATGTGCGTTCACAGAGAAACCCAATACTCGGACAGCGCATGGCCAGCACAACTGACCGTCGCGACGCGTCGCGCCACTGCTACTTGACCGGCGCTGGACGGAACCTTGTTGCCTACATTCCTCGCCTCACCCGCAGGCAGCGAGGAAATTCCCTAACAAGATAAAATGGTCACTGGAAAGAGCATATAAAGAACTAACGAGACCCTTTTTCTTTTTTTAAATTTCCTCCGCGTCTCACATTTTGAACTAACAATACTGAAAAATTAGATCGCGGAAACTTACATAAATTATTAGGTCAAATAGTCTAGCTTGAATTAGCGTTATTTGAAGTATTATACATTTAGCATCACTAACATAAACAAAACAGATCACTTATCATTTAGTGTCCATTAATTTTAGGGGTAATTGTTTAAAGTTGTTGGTACTTGTGAATAAGATTTTTGCAGGAACTATTCGAACTAATATATCTCTGAGAAGTATTCAATAATATTTTTAAGTCAGTTACAGTTACATCGAATGTTTGGGCGTTGTAAACCAATGAAATTATATTTATGAGCAAGAATAACAAAACCGAAGTTGTTTATGCATTGTTTGTTGAGATTGCTATTTCTGAAAATAAGTTAGGTCGCCCCCTCCCAAGTTTGTCTTAATATACTACAATTGATTTTACAGTAAATCATTTATTCGCTTTTGGACGAGGAAAATTTAAAACTCACGTATGCTATTTAGAATACTAGCAAATACTGCGGAGCCCTATCCCAACCATAAAATCGGCCAATGAAGGGCAAAGAAAAGTATTAGATATAATTCCTAAATATGTAGCAGGTAGAGTTAAAAAAACAATACTTTCAAAGATGGTACCGGTACCAACTGCAGTTTATTAACTAAATGCTCAAAATGAACAGTCTTCGAAAGTCCAGAACGAACATATGTAAGATGAAAACCTTGAAAAATCAAATTACGCATTTTGAAATGACAGATGACAAAGTCACACCCTGAAAAATCAGGACATTTCGAGAACAATTCCAAACAAATGCGGTTACTGAAAACAACGCCATAAGTGTAGAGCAGGCTGATCCTTGGGTGTGCGTTAGCAAACTTTGCAGTAGCCACGCCTACCTGCAGCATGCAATACAGCTCAGCGCTGAGGCAAGCTGTCTTCGCGGCGAATCAAGTGGTTTCATTTCCTTGTCAAATCCAAATTTTGACATAAGAATCTCTAAGAGTCTGTCCCCCTCAGTAAACAGAACATTGTTATTCCCAGAAATAGTCCACCGACTTCCCCGGATAATTCCTGAGCGCAGCCCGCTCACGGCCTTGCACTGATAACTGTGTTTAGTAGGTAAAAAGAATGAGGGTCGCAAAAGCTATTTCGCGAGTTACCCAGGTCTGTAACACAATCTCAAGGTTGGCAGAAAGCACAAAAGCTTTACGACTTTTTCCCAGTGATGTGCTGGATATCACGCTTCCCCTCCAGGAGGGCAAAGAAACTGCGTACGCGCGCGTACTCGCACTCGTCCGAGCACAGTTGGAACATGCTGACATAGAGAGCTCAATCAAAGAAGAGCTATCTTGCGAAATAGTGCTGTTAAAAATAACAAGTTAAACTTTTTGATGAACTACTTCAGAGGTATCTCGATTTTCTAGTGCTATGTCCCTGTCACACATTACCATACGACTTCAAAATATATTAATATATCTTATATTTGTATTTTTAAATTGACCTGTAATAACAGGCTGATACTGTAACTTGGCTGTGATACTTATAAGCGCAGAAACACAAATGTAACAAAAACACACTTTTCTTTCCTGCTGTCCTGTTCTGTAATAATTTTTTGAAGGGTGACTTATTAAATATTTCTGATAACAAGTAGAAAGAAAATGTATCCTTAAAAATACTACAGCTTACAAAGTATACAGTTCTTTCTAAACATTTCAGATATATTTAGTAGCATCTCCTCCCTCAGCAACGAAATAATGCCATTTTGTCCAACTCATGTATTTGTTAGTAAAATGATATTAGATAATTCTTTCTGCTGTGTACCTCAACTGAGAAAAAAACCTAAATAAATAAAAATAAGTAAATAAAATAGCTTGCCAATACTGTGTGCAATACCAACCTAAACGAAGACATTTTCAGTTATACTATTGCTCTAAGCTTTTATATGGCTTAATCTAATTCCTTAATTTCAATAATAAAATTATGTACTATAATAAGACAATTTTCTGTAGCTCTAACATGACGCCGCCTCTTAAGGGCATGCCTGTACTTCTTTGAGGTAATTACGAAAATGTTTGCTAACAAGAAATTCCTCAAAGGAAAGTATGTCACCAATGCTACTACTTTCTCTACACATAAGATATTAACGTATAATCGTTATTTATTATAGAAAGCAAAATAAGATATTCGCATGAATTTCTCTGCCTATTCTTCAACAAACTATTCTTACAATACCTTATTGTTCCACCTACGTGTTAACGGAGATAAACATTTGTAGACATTTTATATTACATATTTCCTTGTAGGTACAGTGGAAATAGGAGAATAGAATAGGTTTAAGGGACAGATCTAATTGCTTGACATATTGTGGGCTTTAAAGAGATCTTTATTATTTGTGCAGTAAGGTTTCATCTATCTCTGGCGGTTCACGAGTTACGCAAAAGTCACTCAGGTTGAGGAGGACTTGAGACGTTATTACTAGAAAATTCAAAATATACATTTGGTTATACTGAAAATATCTTAAACATATGTCATTTTAATCAAAATCATAAGTCGTTTACAAGAAAATCAAAATTTTTAACAGAGTTTTCATGTAAAGGGTAGTTTAAGGTGCGGCATATCTTCGTATCACATCCTTGCAAGATGCTGTACTTAAATTCCAAGTTTGGTAATTAACCGACTTTTAAGTTTTGCGTAATTTTGAGCTCGTGCGCGCGCGCGCACACACACACAAACACATTCATTTTTCTAGAAATGCTTTTTCCAGCTCAGGAAAACGTGTATATTCAGTGAAATATCGGTATCGAATATCTGGATCGGATGCGCCACCTTCCATATGTAGTAGGGAAAGTAAGAAATGCTTCTTCTATCGACTTTACATCATTTACTGCAAATTTTTGGCGATTTCAAATGAAGCAGTAAGTGTGTATTTACAGGAAGCATGCGAAAGCAACAAGATTCCAAATGCTTAATTATTGTAATGACATGACTCGTGGGATAGAAATTGAAAAGAAGAATCTCAAACCTTCAAGCCCACCCCTGAGATGAACTAGTAAAGTGTAAACAATATTTTAAGAATGATTGAAACTACAGAAAAATTGACACACCATGTGTAGTTTAATGAGCTGCACATTATCTTTGTAATACGCTTTTGTCTCCACTCTCCGATACAGAGAATTATACCAAACTCTTCATGGGTTATTCATAAACAATTCTAGATGTAATTTTTCCCAATAATATTATATTTGAATCAACATATTTTAGCTATTTTTTCTCTATTTCTTTTACGTCGCTTCAACCACATAGTCATATCGCAACGTAACTGTTAAGAGATACTCAGAAATCGGTGTGAGGCGGACAGTTAGCCTTCTCTATAGCATACCACTTGCTTCGTCAGGAGTGCATTGAGCTGGCCAACTGTGCCTCCACCTCTGTGACGGGTAGATGGCATTAGGGTGACATCCAGTCTATTTGCCTTGACAGTTAGCCTTCAAAGTATCATTCCTATACCATTCCACCGTGCTTAGTCACGAGTCCACAGAGGAAGCAGTGCAGGGCAACTGTGCCTCCACCTCTGTGACGGGTAGATGGCATTAGGGTGACATCCAGTCTATTTGCCTTGACAGTTAGCCTTCAAAGTATCATTCCTATACCATTCCACCGTGCTTAGTCACGAGTCCACAGAGGAAGCAGTGCAGGGCAACTGTGCCTCCACCTCTGTGACGGGTAGATGGCATTAGGGTGACATCCAGTCTATTTGCCTTGACAGTTAGCCTTCAAAGTATCATTCCTATACCATTCCACCGTGCTTAGTCACGAGTCCACAGAGGAAGCAGTGCAGGGCAACTGTGCCTCCACCTCTGTGACGGGTAGATGGCATTAGGGTGACATCCAGTCTATTTGCCTTGACAGTTAGCCTTCAAAGTATCATTCCTATACCATTCCACCGTGCTTAGTCACGAGTCCACAGAGGAAGCAGTGCAGGGCAACTGTGCCTCCACCTCTGTGACGGGTAGATGGCATTAGGGTGACATCCAGTCTATTTGCCTTGACAGTTAGCCTTCAAAGTATCATTCCTATACCATTCCACCGTGCTTAGTCACGAGTCCACAGAGGAAGCAGTGCAGGGCAACTGTGCCTCCACCTCTGTGACGGGCAGATGGCCTTTTAGGGTGCCAACCAGTCTGTGTGCTGAATAGATGGTGCAGCATGCTCTATTACTATTGCATATACTATTGTTTTAGAGTTAAGGTGGAACTTTGAGCAGTGTTATTAAATATACAATCCGGAATTTACCTTGGTGACCGAAAAAAAAAAATTAAAATTAAATTAAAAAAATAAAAATCAGTCAGATTGGACGGTCCACGGGATATGAACTCGGGACCTCCTGAATGCAGGCCACAGATGCTACTGCCTGAACCATCCCGTTCGGTAATTTTGGTCATTGTTGTAGAAAATAAAGTGTTCAGGTTTTCATGCCATAGATGGAAAATTCTTTTGAAATCTTCCCTTAACATAGCTGAATAGCGTCTGAATGAGGTATAAAATTTAGTGTACATCTCACTGTTTTAGATATTGTGTTCACTCACACAAGACACAAATCTACACATAGAACATTTCTAAAATTATTTTGTTTGTTTGCGTATGTTTTTTTTTTTTTTTTTTTTTTTTTTTTTTTTTTTTTTCAATGTAATCTGAAATTCTGGTGAAATCTCTATGTAGAATTTTTGATGAACAGGTAAAATACTTCATCTGCCTACAAAAGGTGTGCGGTAGATAGAGTAGGAAGCAGATGAAAATAACTTGACAGCAAGTCAGGGATGTAGAATGGACTATAAAACTGATCTCGAACAAATGAAAACAAACAGCAAGTCTAGGTGTTACCATCTTTAATTCAGTTGCTTCACTTTAGTCCAAAACATCAAACAATAACCGTTTAATTTTAACATTTTTATGCGCAGTGTGCAACGTTCATGACATTGAGGCATTCTTCCAGGGCTGTAGCGAAGTTTTTAACTTGGATATCACCTTTGACAGAAGCTGCAGCTATCAGTTTTCTCTGTGTTCACAAACAATATAGGAAATAATGCGTTAACTTCTAATAACATTACGACAGCTATCAGAGGCAATAACTGCAAGTCCTCAGGTAAGTATTAGCTCCTGCAAGTTGTCACTTCACACACCAAAGCTGAGCTGCACCTCGACAATGCCACGATCGATGTAGTGAAAATGTAAGGGCGTTAGTGTGAAGACCGTGATACCATCAGTCGACCTTGATGCAGGCAAACCTCTTTTATTATTTTCATTACAGATACAAGATATACACTGAAACTTGCAACTAGTTATAAAACGTTATAGGAAAAGTCACAAATACAGACTGAAATTCCCAGGATTTAATCAGAGACCAAAAATTAGCTACAAATATGAAACACTGTTCCAAAAAGCTATTTCTGTCCATTTTCAGCCCACAAGTATCCTTTATATCTCGTACTATGCAGTTCATATAATTTTTTCCTGCGTTTATTTTGACGTACTATATTAATTACAAAAATATATTTGCTTGGAAACGAGTTTAAATTAGGCAATATGAACAACCACAGCTGTTTCTGTCAGTAAACGAGCTGAAACTTGGGGAAAAACTCCTTGTTACATTCGCATATTTTCTACACACTCGTTTATAACTTTCTCTTACTACACACTTATTAAGTAGGGGAACTATTGAGTTTCATCCAAAAGTTTGATATCGAGATGTCACTATAAATACATGTTTCGATACTCTTTGAATAAAAAAAAAGCATTTTTAGGAAAAGCTTTGTGACTCTGTCTGTACGTCTGTCTGTACATAAAACAGATTATTCAAAATATATTGTTTAAAAGAAGCTTATATTTTTGTTTAGTGCGTATTTATCTATCTGTTAAGAATTAACAGTTTACAAAATCCCTTTCAAATGAAGACAACTTCGTAGACTATTCAATATATGTAGGTATATCATGTATTTAAATGACTTAGAGATAATAAAAAGGTATCACTTTTAATTTTCGTAAATAATGCATATATTCAATTCCTAAAACTCGAATCCAAAAGTACATGTGATATCAAAAAGCATGTTTTAGATCTCTGCATCCATTTTCAAAGAACGTACACTATTATCTAAAATACAGAACCAAGGATTGCTTAAAGAGGCAAAAACTTTGAAAGCGTTACGAGATCATTTTAAAATTTCAAGAGCCATATGCACATACTTACGAATAAGCATCTAAATGTCACCTTAGGGAATTCAAATGAGATCAGAAAAATAAAACCATAATTATTGTGTCTTGATTACAAAGTTTGATGATTTTTTCAATGAACGTATTAAAAGCGTTATTCTTCAGAAATTTTGTGAAACTTTCAGTATTAACTTTATAGCAGTTCCAACGGAGCGGTTGGAAATTTTCATCTGATGCATGAAAGGAATTTACAATTTTTATTTTGAGTTTATTTTGTAGACCACATGGCTTTTAGGTTATTTAATAACTTTATTTTACAAATTTAATTACCTATCTATGAGTCGTATGGCAACTTGCAATTACAGCATCTTATAGTTGGGATAAATTCCATAGGTACATACGAATCATAGTATGTAAACACATTTTATACAACAAATACCTGAATGTAGTCATATTAATACACTCTGATTAATACACAAAACATTTTGCTATCGTAAATTATAACTCCTCTGAGTCGTATCATTACATGCCTCTTTAGGTTTAGTGCACACGGACCGTAGCCTACGAAATACCGGGCAGCGTCAATGTCGAATACATCAAAGTGTCCGCCTCGGTAGCATGATGGTTAGCGTGTCTGCCTCACTTCTTCAAGAGGTTGCGAGTTCGAATCTCCCTTAGGGTGTGTTATCCGGGTAAGGTTTTTCCCGAGGTTTTCCCTTATCCTGGGGAGATGAATGTCGGGTAGCTTGAAGCTCCATGGACCTCGGGCTCACCTCGATAATATTCAGATTATTCCAACGCTAATATTTCATAAAATATTTTATCTATATCAAGAACACAGTACTGACAGCGCAATTCCAATTAATGCTTGCATAGTTTCCCTATTGTCTACAGCATCCACAAAATCGAACACAATTCTTTTTATGTATACGTGGACAATAAAGTGTCTCTTACCTTGCAATAGCACACATAGGATCAAACACCTGTTAAGAATATGATAATTTAGAGTTGATGACCTCGAGAGATTTTGCATGCAGTCCGTGGAAGCGCAGTGTTATCAGATTATTAAGAAACGTTACACGAAAATCCACACCCTTTTTAAAAGTATACATTTTCATAATAACAGCACCATAATTCAAATAGGATTAAAATTGGCTCAGCTTCAAAGGTCAGTGGAGTGAATTTTTCCGTCTAGTCACGAAAGCTTTCTTTTCCATTTATTTAGTGTTATCTGTTTTAAGGCCAGCATCACAGAATTTCATTTGCAGCTCTGAAATTATTCATGCATTTTGGTCCATATTTCAAAAAGTGTAGAATGCAAATTGTGTGCGTTCATTAGCAGAATAATCACATTCGATTTACTTCACCATCCACAAAAGTCTGCAGATGAATGTTAATGTTACCATACCGAGTGGGATGGCTTAGGCGGTAACGTCTTGGCTCACATTCAGAAGGTCGTGGGTTCGACTTCCTGGCCCACCAGTTTTTTTTTTTTTTTTTTTTTTTTTTTGGGGGGGGGGGAGCTCCCGCGGTTCACTAGGCGAGTGCTGGGAAAGATAATTGCATCCCCCGAATTTCCTGTCCCTCTATTTCGTGTCCCTCTATTTCGTCTCACTCCTCATTTCACTTCAACGTTCGTCCTAGTTGCCTATTTCAGGGTTTTAAGTGTTGGCGAGGGTTTCAGCGTGTGTGGCAGAACATTTTCTATTTGTAAATCTTCATCCTCCGAATTGGGGAAGGTCTCCGGTTCCCGCCCGCAGGGGGAGAGTGAAGCTGGCTATACGAGCCGCCAACGGGGAGTTTCATTCTCTAGCTTTTAGGGATCGTGCCCTCTAATGTGGTCTCTCCTCAGATCTGGATGCTCTTACTATCCTCTGACTTCCTCCTCCCTCCCAGGGGAAGGGGAGCGCCTCGTCAAGAGCATAGGCACAAAATATGTTCCAAAGGTCGAGGTGCCAAGACTCCCTTCGAACCCTGTCAGGGAGTGACACTTTTATCATAAAACTCCTAGTTGGTCATCCAGTTCTAATTGTGCTCTGTGCAGTAAAATTGATAGAGCTTATTGCAGATTATCATACCATCTATCAAAGGGTATAATTCAAAAACTAAACAACTGATGGTAACCAACGATGAATAATTAATTGCTACGTCACAGTTTACCAGCTTATGGTCCCTGGCCGCAATGCAGCAGCCAATATGTCAGTAAACAATCCCAGGTACACAGCGATATCTGAAGCAGGAGTCTTGCGATAATAGCACCAACCTGAGAGTGTGTATTCACGCTAAATTAAAGCAACAAACTCGCTCAAAATGCCGGAACTTAAATGTTATTTTCAGTTCATGGAGTATATTTAGCTCATAAAACGTAAACAATGTTTTCAAGTGCTCCATCTTTCTTCTTCTGATCATTTTTTACCGTTCCTGCATTTTTCAAAAACCCTGTCAGTATGTTTCGGTCACAAGGATATACCCTCGAGCGTTTTATCGTGTTCCTGTATGGATAAGTCATCTGTTACATTTATTGCACTGTTCATTTCCCCTTAGCCCAAGCTAGTTCTATGGGAATGATATCACAAATATGTATATGGGGGCAAGCAAACTACAGTGTGGTCCAATGAAACAAAAAAATGCGTCCGCTTTAAGAGCCTCTTTAGGTTTGTTTCAGTCACCCCACAAAGATCTGGTTTACACACAGAACTGTTCACCCTGAATTCCTTTGTTCTGCCCTGAATTCCTTTGTTCTGCAACCACAATATCATATCAGATTTTGCAGCACTCCTAGGTGGGGATTTATCTGCTTCTACACTACTTTTTTCATTACTTCCGACATAAATCAAGTGACTCATACGATTTTACAACTGAAATTACAGAAATTGGCAACGAGGAAAGATAGCACGAATGACATTGGAGATAAATTGACAACGTAACCAGCAGAACAACTTTGGTGCGGAAGTTTACAAAACTCAGGCTATACCACGTGTAATGTCCCTCTTCTCCCTTTCATTTCTCTAACACCATGAGCTGGTGAACAGATCTCACAGATAAAAAACCCTATTAAGGACTTCACACATGCTTCATTTTTATAGACGGGTGTCTGTACAAACTTGTCTAGTGCGGATAAGTCGAAAATATGCATTTGTTCACATACACGCACACTTACTTTTTTACCAAGGAGCCGCAGAAAAAATGGCTGTTTCTGTGTGTCTGTCTGTGAAAAAATTCAAAAATGAAAACTTGGTTAAATACCACATTTAGTATCTAAGTTCAACATCACCTCCATGACAAATGTGCTAAATACTGTGATTTATAATCTGGTGTCAACTATATTTAGCGCACAACTCCGTCCACGTGAACTGCTCAACACATGAACAAAACGGGGTCAAAAGCTTTGCCTTTAGCACTTCCCTATAGAGGAACACTAGTAATCTAATTCATTCATTCGTTCGTTCATCTTCCAAAGATGCGACCCGAAGATTTTCAAGAAAATCCCTTGCCCCAAACTACCCTTTACATAGAAAAAGTTAGAAAATTTGTGATTTTCTAAAAAAGGACTAACTATTTTGATTCAAGTAACTTGTGTTTGAGACACTTTCATGACAAGTGGAAGATTGATTTTCTGGGAATAGCCTGTGAAGTCATCTTCATTAGGAATACCCTTTGCATAACTGGTAGACCGTAAGAGCCTGTTCACATAAAAACATTAACATTAATGCGAGAACGTGAATCTATGACATGAACATGAAATTCGCTTTGCCATTCACAATGACATCAACATTTACGTTAACGTCAACATCAAAATAAAATAACGAAGTGTACAGGCGATTAAAACTGGAAGTTGCAACGATTGATGAAGATGCTGCAGTGCAATGCTACTACAAACTGTATTATCTTGTGTGTGTGGTCTACTATATTTACAATCAAATAAATCGAGACGTAGAGACGATGGTGGGTTCATCCATTGAATCAGAGAAGGGTCATTCAAGGGGATTTCTATAACAATCTGCTCAGTGCCTCACAAAGACGTCTTTCCGAGTTCGAATCTCGGCTAGGGCGAGTTATCTGATAACGTTTATCGGCAATTATCTTTGCAGGATTTATGCTTTTTGTCATGAAGACAATGATTTTGAAATAAAATAATCAATTTCTCATCAAATGACCATATCTCTTCTTTTCTGTTCCTGTGCAGTGTGGTGGTGTCCCCCCCCCCCTCTCTCTCTCTCTCTCTCTCTCTCTCTCTCTCTCTCTCTCTCTTGTTTAATCACGCTACGCTAACGCGAAAATGAAAGCTTGGAATTTCCAACGTTTGGCGTTAACGTTTGGCGATAATGTTTATATTCAAATTAACGAAAATAATTGTGAATGGCCTCATTTATTAACCTGGCAACAAGGTTTAGTGTTCGCGTTGCGTTTGGGATAACTTCTCAATGTGAATCGGCCCTAAGAGATAGACGAAAGCTTGCTGTACAAAAATTTAGACCTCGTTAAAGCACCAATTTATGATAAATAACCATATGCGAGATGATCCTTTTTATTGGTTTGAAGTTTTAAATAGCTATAATTTTCTCAAATATGAAACGCTTATTCGTTCATCTCTTGGCCGTGCAAAGAGAACGGCATTTCGAAGCCAACACACAGCGACCAACTCTTAAAAATTCGACTATTACTCTGCAACTATTTTTCTGTTAGCACATTCTGACGATGCCATCGCTTTATAAATCGGCGCTCGCTAACATATGTGACAGGGGTTGGAGAGAAAGTTGGTAGTGAAGGGTGGTAATTATTTATTGACTTGTAACTCTGGTTCTAATGGCCACTGTGGCCTAATGGATAAGGCATCCGTGTCCTAAATGGGGTTTGTGGGTTCGAGTCCCACCAGGAGTAATAAGCATTTTGTCGGCGCCGTGGCCGAAAGTTTAGTGTGTTTGCCTACCTGCTTGGCGACCCGGGTTCGATCCCAGGAACCCGCATGTGTATTCATGGTGGACGAAGCGGCGTCAGTGCGGGTTTTCTCCGGTTTCCCCCGCCACTCATTCCACCAATTACCCCATTATCACCTTTCCAATCATCGATTTCTCCTGCATTTCATATCCTGTGCTCCCTGACAGGCGTCTGACCCTAGGCACTGACTTGTAAGTCCTAGGGGTTTAAGTCATACATAAGGGGAGGGTAATCAGGTAAAGAAAGAAAGAAAGAAAGAAAAGAACTGGTTCCAAACTGAGTTTAATTATGTGTAGTACTACTCTACATAACAAACATGTCAACAAGGCGAGAGATAGCCAGGTTCACCTGAGATGTGATAGTGGTATGATGTTCCTTAAAGATCACACAACTGACAATGAGTGTTACGATCCTTGTTAGCACGTATCTGGCAGAGAGCAACGTCAATAATCCCTGACTTCAAAAATCGTCGGGATTCCTGAGCTAGTGCTTCCTTCAGCGCTGATATAAGTGGCATCAGCTTGATTTACACATTCCACCCCTCGCGAATGTTGGGCAAATACCTCCCTTAAATCACGCGATACCTACTTCTCTGCTTACATAACTCTACTTCAGATTTTCCAAAGTCAGTTTCGTTGCTCTGTTAATTTTGTCCTGCATATCTCTAGCCTTATAAAATTGTATTTCAACACAATTTATATAGAAATATAACCAACATAATATTAAAGCTCTAGGAAAATCAAGACTTTGTTTCCTTACAGAAGAACTCCGAGAACCCGACATACTTAAACTGAGAGGGTGTCGAATTACCGAAATGTCTAGTTTTACGGAATAATAGGTCTGTTATTTAAACTCATAACATAATTTCATAAACCGATGTTCTAGCACAAAATAGGAAACAGTAAAGTACTATAATATATCCAAAAATTTATTGCACAATAATATGTTTCAAACTAGTCTCTTTAACGCACCCAATTTAGCTTCAATTGTCATGTTAACTTATCTTTTCTTCTCGTTGGATATTGTCAGTGGGACAAACACAACTCAGCTCAACACTAACAGTAAACCTGATCTCTGAGAAACTCTACTGTAACCAGAAACATGTACCTACCTGAAAGTTTAGCTTAACATGTACGTACTGGGTAAAGCAATAAACCTAAGCAACTTAAAGTTTTCGACTTCGTGACAATGGTTTGCCGGCTGCTAATGTTGTGACTACATATTGAAGATCAATATGCGGTCAGCCCTTTTGTTACTGTGAGGGAGAATGCGTTAGGTTGTATAATACACTAATTAAAATTTGCCTATACTGTTTACAACACATAGTAGATTATATAAATTATTAGTCAAGTTTAACTATAAAAAATAAAATAAAAATAAAAAAGGTTATCGAGTTATACGGAACGTCGAATTATCGAGGGTCGAGTTATCGGGGTTTTACTACACCATGTACGTTTTTCACAATGGAACTAGCGTCCCAAAATGAACACTAACATTGTTTTAAACGACATTGCTTGCTAAATGCACAAGTTTAGGAAACTTTTAGCTCAATAGATCCCAGGGTCAATCGCCCGTACTTTCCTTCGACTTCTTAGAATTCAACCTAAAAGCTCTATGGACCCTGGACTCATTTAAGCATCATTTTACCCATTCCATTCATCACCCAGTTTGATTTATACGGTTAAAGAACGTTAAATTACAACAAAACAAATCAAAACTAATCAAAAAAGAAAATGGAGAACCAGAATTATCCAAGGAAGAGAAATTATAGTTTCGAAGCGAACAGACACAAGCATGATATTTGGCTTCTAGGAATACTCCAACTTGTGTGAAAAATAATATAATCTGTACCATAAATTCTATTATAAGCAAGCAAATCAGTTTTATTTCACTTTAGTATACTTGTGTTAATGAGTTGCTTTGTATATAAAAATATACAATAAGTTTCATTATCTCTTTCAGGTCACAAGGTAATTATTGATTTGTCTTCAGACATCTGGCGGAAGGTAGCGGGACCCTCTTACTCATATACAGCTTAGGTACCCGTAAGTATTGTAAAGGCTTGTTATATAACTTCTAGGTGGTATAAAGTATATGTGGGAAGATTTATAATAAGAAGTAATACTTTACTTGCATTTAATTTCGGAAATCCTGTTTAAACACATCGAGGGGTATCAAACAGTAAATAGCTTTATCCATATACTTACAGCTGTAATGAAATAAAGGGTTCTAGATGACGACGAGAATGAAGATAACTAGGTGCTCAGATTAACTGCGTTCCGAAGACTTGCACGGGTTTGCTCGATAATTACATCTCAAGTAGAGTTTGGAAGTTTTGTTTCAAATGTAATCTCGCACAAAACTGACTTGGAAACTTTCAGTAGACAGATACATGAAGTTCGTCCAAGGACACGCTTCCAAATAATCTAAGGCTAAAGCTAAAAATAGGCTATAAATCTTGATTTCAAAAGGCTTAATAAGATGATCCCATAACAAATGGTTTTCTCCACTGCATCAACTTTGTGTTTGGTGGCATGATCTTCGGAGCCAGCTGGGATTAATGAAATGACTGCAGATAAAGGCTTCCTCCAAGGAATAAAAGAGTAAGGTGCATTTTTTAAGATTAATAGTATTAGTGCTTTAGGGTGCACAATTACTGAGGATAGTTATTAGCAACATTTTTGGATGCGTAAGAATTTTCATTAAAGGATATAAAACACCCAAACATGTGTATATACAGGTTATGTCTTAGTATAAAATATATACCTACATATAGTAGAGCATGAGATGGGTAGTTCGTCTCGATGGTCAGGATGCAGCTTATGGGCTACCTGGAGCTAGTTTAGAGGTCCCACCTCCAAAATGGCGGCTTTTACTTCTGCTGGCCACTGCGAAGCAGATGGCGATTCCTATACGGTGTTTTGTTGGATTTTGAGTGCCTCGGTATTCTCAGGGAATCAGAAAATATTTTTAGGAGCAAGGACTCCGCTGTGCATGAATTAGCACAGGTATCGAAGATCCTGGATCCATGGAGAGATAGGAAGTTGAATCACAGGCCGGAGTATATTAAAGACCATTTTATTTATTCTCCACCCAAACAAAACATCAGAACACATTGATGTCCTCGGCTTGCAGGTGTACAGGAACTATTTCACCTCACTCTCTTCTCCTTCGCAGAACCAATAATTTTGGCACACTAATTCAGATACCCTGTGTCGCAGATTTCTGTCTCGTTAGATCCCAAGAGCTGCCGACTAAGACACATTTTACATTCCTTTTATACAGGATGTGACACATCTGTAACTACAACCATCTAGGCTCTCATTGTGACTATTTTCGGGTGGATCTTTGCGTGGGTGTTGCGAAACGTGTTCTAGCTAAATATTAGCAATAAATGTAGCATGGGGTATTAGTTCAACTGAAATTAAATTAAGAAATGTATGGTTTATCAAATATCATTAAAGCTTACAGCCTAATGAGTGGCCCTATTATAGAGTATGCTTTTCAGCTTGAAACACAATAGTGTATGTCAGTAAGTCAATGGCGTTTGGACTACGCTGACTGTGCGACACTTTCGAATTTCCACCTAACCCCGTGAATTTATACGTAGTAAGGCGTAACGGGAGAACAATTCGTTTCGAATAGTTTTAACATGTGTATCAATTCAGATACTCTAACATTTAATGATAGGAACCGAAAATTGGACTGCTGGCAAGCCGATTGGTACAATGATAACAGTCAGTGTATACCAAACTAAAATACAAACCTATTTAATGACTTTACAATTTATCTTTTGAGATGTTTTCCTGATCCGGCCTCAACCAGTGTTTTGTCAGGTTTGTCCGGTACCTTGATTAAAACGTCAGCAATCGTTTGACTTTCACTTTTTCTGTAAAACGCAACAACATGTGAACTACACTTTTGTTTCCGTTGTAATTGCGGTTTTCTATAATCAACAGAGGTAATGATCTGTCGGGGTGTTTTCTTACCATAGCTCATTACAACGTACCTCAAGGACAAGGTTTAACGAGAAAAGTTGATCGAGGTCAGTGGACACAAGAGTTCATCGATCACAGTACTGTAGACATTCTGACAGGAGGGAGCTGACGAAGTGGTAACCCTAACGGAAATCGAAATGTCTGGGTCACGACAATACGTTTCGCAACTATAAAAAATAGCTATTCGAGTGGCACCAATGGCTTGAGCAGTAAAGTTGCAAGGCAAGTGCATTTATAGCCGTCATTAACATCGTTCATATCGACTTTCAGGCAGACTGAATTATACTTCTAAAACATATAGTTCTAACAATCCAGTTTGGACAATACCACAGCTATTGTAAAGCAACTCCACTGAAAGTAGCTATCTTTTGCTAATAATCCCTCTTAAAACTGCGATTCTCTTGTCCACTGATATCTGCATTTCCTTTTACATCGTTTGTCTCTCTAGCTTATAGGAATAATTAATCATGATAACGGTAATGACTGAAAACACTACCACATTAAGCTGTTAAATTTCTCTTTGATATATTGCACATATTAAAATGATGTCTCATGAAAATCGGCAATTGCTACTCTGAACATAAAATATTGTTCATAAATATGTACAAAACAAAGACATAACTATTACAAGGGTAACTATTACAACGGAGATACTGAACATTTTTAGAATGTCACGTTTCTAAAAACAAATTAAATTGGTTTCAGAGGTGTAATCAGGACTGAAAAATTCAATGCCATAGCCGGGATTTGAACTAACGATCTTCCGCTTATCGAGAGGCTACTCTAACCACTAAGCTACCATGGCCAACTTGCTAATATGACATTAAATTCCCCAGTCAGTCCTGATTCCACCTCTTAAACATTGCCCACACACAGCTTGCGTGTTTAAAAACACCAGCATTAAGTTGTTGGCATAAATAAATAATAAATTGATTTATATTTGTGAGCTACTTTGTAATGTTGATTGTCGGGTTGTTTCGATTTGCTCGAATAGTTGAATTATCATCATTTAAAGATTTTGTGTTACTTAAACGTGAATTTTACTAGAGAACTTTCCGGGCTATGATTTCTACGAATTTAAATCAATAACGCCTAACAAATGTGAAGATCGGCTTAGAAATGAATTTGATGAAGAAGCCCCATCTAAGACAATTGAGTACTTGATGACCTAAAGGTCAGTACCATGGATTCTTCACATACAACCTTAATCTAGCACCTTGTGTTTTCTTTTTGATTCCTAAACTTGGATAAAATGCGTGGAATCGCACTTTTTGTCATCAAATGAAGCAGTGGAACTGTTACTATGAAAAATCGATATAAAATACGTCGGGTGGAATGCAGATCTTCCTCCAGCTACTGTAACCTTGCGAGGCCGGGTCCTAACCTTTGAAGTTTTCAACTTCATGTATAAACTAGCTAAAATATCCTGCGTTGCCCGTGGTTTGACGATATATCCCTACAACTTTTAGATTTAGGCTACACTTGCCCAGTAACCTTGTGCCTTTTGGAGACATTTAAAATATATTACCTAATACAGAGAGTTAAAACTTAGCATACTACAAAGAACAAAAAAATAAACAAGATAAATATGTAAAAACTTCGGGAAGAACGTGTGCAAAAGCACTTTTGAAGATCCACAAATAGCACAGGAAGAAAATTGAGTAGAGAAAACCATGTGAATACAATTCGTTACATTATATTTTCAGTTGCACGGAAAACTGTAGGAATTATTTGTAGAAGAGAGAACAGAGACACACGTGAAAGTGTCACATAAAAGAAATGTGAGTAAAGAAAGCCATGTAAATGCGATACATTGCATTTTTATTTCAATCTTATCATTATATGAATTGTTTGTAGAAGACGGTTTAGAGAAACACATGCGATTGTGTTTCGTAAAAGAAAAGAGTAATGAAAACTGTGAATGTGGTATTTCTATTTTAGTCATAGAAAATCGTATGAATACTATGTTGGAGAGTGAGTAGAGAATGTGTTAGATGAAAGAAAAGCTAGTAGAGAAAACTTTATGAATTAATAAGTTGCACAGTAAAATGTTTAGCATAAAAATCTACTCCATGAAAAAAAGAACACTTATAGGTATATGTGCTAATTTTCATAGTAATCGGTCAACCAGTGTTGGAGTTAATTTGGTACATACCAACATCAATTTTATAGATAATAAACATTTATGATATTACAATTTGGTAGATTCGTTCACCTAGCTACATTTGTATTTTCAAAATCTGATGTACTACACTGAAGTTACTTTCTCTACTCCTGTGTACAAACTCTCATTCCTCTATTTTTGTGAATCGAGATAAACATTCGCGAAATTATTTTATTTCTAATTTTCTCATAGGTACAAGGAAAATATGGGAACGCAGAAGGCATTAAGCGATAGTCAAATTTTTAAGAGCTGTTGACTATGTGATTGCTATGAAATTCCCTTCTCTTTGCATAGACAGAAGATAAAACAAATAACGTATTTGTATTTGAGAAAAGTATAAGTAATGAAAAATTCAAACAAATCAGGAGTATATCGGAAATGTTTTACTCCACAAAAAATCGTTTAACAAATTGTTTTAACAAGATCTACGTGTTTTGTGTAGGGTGTATTTGTCTATTTCTTACGGTTTACCAGTTATGCAAAAAAAAATTCGGAATGAAAAGGACATTCCTAGAAAATCCGAGATACACATTTCATTTGCAATGTCTTAAACATATTGTATTTTAATCAAAATGCTACACATTTTTGAGAAAATCAATATTTTCGAAAAAATATAATTTATTTCTTGGGGTTGGGAGTTTCAAAACGTGTATTTTCGGTGAAATTTCGATGTCGAAATTTTAAATGAATTACAATACCTTAATATATGCAGTAGAGAATGCAAAAATATTGTTTGTAAAATAATTAAAATATAAATGTTTAGTAAAAAAAAAAATCTGTTTTGCACTCCCATGACTTTCTCTACTCGTGTACTAACCATTCTTACAAACTCTTACTCCTGTATCTTGTTTGTGTTAGTTGAGATAAACATTTGTACAAATTATCTTATTGCTTATTTCCTTGTAGGTGCAAGGGTAATATTAGAATATAGTAGGCTTTGAGCGATAGTTAAAGCTTTGACATCTCGTTCTCTTTGCACGTTTAACATATAAAAAATGAACAACGATGTTCCATTTCACGAAAGTTTCAAGTTTTTCGAAACTGAAACAAAGAACAAGAAATATCTCCGAAATGGTTCACTCTGCAAAACATTTATTTGGACATAAATTGAGTGCTTTAGCGAGATCTACAGTTTTATATAGTAAGATTTGTCTATCTCTTACGGTTTACGAGTTATTCAAAAGTCATCCAGAGTAAACAGAGCTACATACGCTATAGCCAAAAAATTCAATATATACATTTCATTTGTTATGTAAATATCTTAAACATACGGTATTTTAATTAAAATCGTTAGAGCTATTTTCAAGAAAATAAAAATTTCCGAAAAATTTTCCATCTAAAGGGTAGTTCAGGGTGGGGCTATTTTCATCAAAATCTTCGTGTCGCATCCTTGAAAGACATTAAACTTAAATACCAACTCTGGTTTCTCTCCGACTTTTCGTTTTTGAGTTATGCTCTCCACAAACTGACAGACAGACAGACAGACAGACAGACAGACAGACAGACACGCGGATTGACAGGCACACAGACACACACATGGACCTCATTTCTAAAAATGTTTCCTTCTTTTGGATTCAGGGGGTCTCAAAATATATATTTCCGGTGAAATTCGACATCGAATTTTTGGGTGGAATGCAATAGAATACTTCCTCTGCTTAACAGGACTGAAAGTAAAAATGAAAAATGAAATAAAAAGAGACAAAAGGGTAGTCATGGTCGCTACGCAGGTTACGGAGACAGTAGTCAAAGTTCTGTATGTGTGAATCAGGAATTGAAATCAAACACCTCGTAGCATGGGACCACCCCAAGAGGCTACGCTCGGCGCGGCGTATATATAGAGAGTAAAGTGAACATTCCATCCGTGAGAGTTTTGAGCGTGACGTCACATTATCTTTGTCTTCAAATTAAAAATTTGTTTGTGAATATTACTGTTTCCAATTTTCACTATGAAATTTAGACACTATTTTTTCTTCGTTTTACATGTTCGGTTAATAAGGTTATAATAGAAGCTTCGGGATTGTTCTGTTTTAGACGGTAGTTTCGGTGCGTTAAGGTACGTATATCACAGCGTTGTTGTGTATAATCGTACATTATTTTAAAGTTAATCCTCTCTTTCAAGGTCGTAAACCTCTGTACTGATCTGGAAATTAATTTATTTCATTAACACTGACACGTATTGATTATACATATAACAGAAAGAGGCTACCTGGTTATCACTTCTATTTGCAGAATTACAAATCATCGTAATTTAATCAATGACTTGTTATGTACACATGTCTGGAACGCTATGTTACTGTAACGGCTGAGAACAACTCCACGAGTAGGTACCAAACAACTTGCTGTTTTCAACAAGTAGGTATGTCTGATTATCTGTCATGTCTGTGCGACTGTATATATGCATGTAGACACGAATGTATACATGCGTTCCACACGAGACTCACTTTTGTGTCCACGGGGGTACATATGTTGCATTAGAGCTGGCGGGGGAGAGGGGAGGGTTCGGGAGAGAGTGGATTATGTGCATTGGTTGAAGTAATATTCACTAGCATTTGACACAAGTAAGGATTTCAAGAATACTATTGTGTTTAACATTTACATGCATGTAAGAGACTGCAGCAAAAAATCTGATGTGCTGCACTCACATGACTTTCTCTACTCTTGTACCAACGATTTATACAAACTCTAATACCTCTATTTTCTTCGTGTTAGTTAAGATAAACCTTTATACAGTTATCTTATTGCTTATTTCCTTTTAGGTGCATGGGGAATATTACAATACAGTAGACTTTTTTTTTTTTTTTTTTTTAAATTGTTCCATTTATATCCCGCCTTTAACTGCAGAGGTCATATCGACGGCCTTGCCTATGGACAAATGGTGTTACACGTTTAACGGTGGGGTTTTCGAACTTTGGGGTTTTTATACTTTGAATTCACACACACATCACACTTTCATTCATACTTCCATACTCGGGGAAGGATGAGGAATAATCTTGGCTGGAGAAAAATTCCTACCCCCTGCCGGGAATCGAACCCGGGACCCCTAGCACAGCAGGCAGGTGCTCTACCAATCAATACATTTCAGCCAATACAGTAGGCTTTGTGCGATAGTCAAATCTTTTAAAGCTTTGAGATTCCGTTCTTTTTGCATGCTTAACATATAAAAAATGAACGATGTTCCATTTCCGAAACTCACACACATAACAAGGAATATCTCCGAAATGGTTCACCCTACAAGAAAATTTATTCAGACATAAATTGTGTATTTTAGCAAGATCTACATTTTTTGTACAGTATGATTTGGTCTATCTCTAACGGTTTACCAGTTATGCAGAAGTCGTCCAGAGTAAATACCACTGCACAATCAGAGTTTAAGCTAGAAAATAATGTCACAAACGTCCACAAATCAAATTGTTTGTGCAAATTATGTGCTAGTAAATTATTATGTTAATGAGGATTTTAAAACTGAATTGAAGTCAATAGTAAGCTGGCAAATGAAATTGTACTATTATTTCTGTGGCAAACTGTTGTCGCGTTTTTGCGAATGCTTTTTAAAATTCGTCCTCTTCTTGAACATCAAGCCGCAAAGAGCAACAAAAGCGACTGTAACTTAAACATGATTAGATTCCAGCGTTTAAAAAATACTTATAGGCTTTTAGACAAAATTAGTAAAAGGGAATGCTTGCTAAGGGAGCTATTTTATACTTTGTACCTGAAGCACCAGAAATTAAAATTACGTCGCTTGAAATGATATATAGTGAAGTGACAGAAACAAGGATGTTGTATGCAGCAGAAATATGGGGCTGGAAAAAAGGTTGGGAAAATGTAGACATAATACACAGGAAGTTTTGTAAAATAATATTGGGGTCACCAAATGGAGTAGCACAGACAGAACTGGGGAGAGCAAGAGCAAAAGGTAAAATGGCAGAAAAAGAGTTAAATACTGGTGAAGAATAAGTTTATTGGAGGTAAATGATATAATAAAACAATTCATGGTTGTACAGGAGAAAATGTGGGGAAAAAAAGAAGCTTGGATGCACAAAATACACATAATGTTGGAAGAAATAGGAACAGGGGACAGATGGGCAGAAAGAAGCAATAAAAGTAAGGTTTTTGGAGGGAAATTAGAACAAGGTAGGAGCAAGGCATCGTAAGTAGCTTTAATGAAAAAAGGTCATTAATAGATTATAGATTCTTAAAAATGGAATGAGGAGAGACAAATATATCGAAGTATGCAATAAAGAGACCAGAATGGGGCATGCATGGGCTAGAACGGGGGTAATGAACCTAAGTGCTACGATAGGGATGAAAAAGGGCGGGGGGGGGGGGGGGAGACAGAATCTATAGCCAAAAAATGGAAAGAATTTCCATTAGAATTTAAGGTTAGGAAAATGTTTAATTCAAGATCAGATGAATGTATGGAGAAACCAGGAAAATATTTAGGAAAAATTTGGTTAAAATGTTTAAAAGAAGTATAGTAAATAGAGAAATTGGAAAAGAGTAATGAGGGGTAACATTAATTAGTGGCTATAATAAACTTCCCATAATATAAAAAAAAAAAAAAAAAGTTAAATATAAGGGGAAGTAAGAGAAATAAGCAACTCCAGAAGGGAGAAATAAGTTGTACACTGTGGGAAATATGGTTATAATTAATTATATTTATTTTATTTTATTACTGTATTGGAGTAAGAATAAATTTGTATAATTATATTTGTTAGAATAAATGTTGCTTACGTTTATCTTAGAGCAGAATATTTTCATAACGGACCAAACGATGCGTAGTTGAAAGATTTCACGTAAGCTACGGAATATAGATATGGATACTTGGAAATAGCTGTGTTTGATCAGGCCTTTAGATATCTACTAATGAATGAAATATTGAAGTGTTATATATTTAAATAAAATGCGATAATAAACAGCATTTTAACCTTTATTTCTTTATACGACCAGAATTGCTGATTATTCTTGTACGTTAAGTTTATTTTGTCGCTTTGTTTGCATCCATCTTCCGCAACTACGAATTTTCGATGTGGTCACGCGATACTTCAAAGTCGAACTCCCAAAACAACCTCAAAGACATGAAGCACTTTTGTACAACTGCATTATTAATTGTAAGTGAATCCTAGCTCACTCTCAGAAAAGGAAAACAGACATATCAGCTCTGTGATTGGACAAGATGCTTTAGCATTTGAAAAATGATTGCCTGACCCATTTTGGGAGGGAGAAGAATAACATCCACCGTTACACTTACTGATGACACCGCATCGCCATCAGAAGAGTAAGAGACCTAACAAATGTGCCAATGTAAAACATATTCCTAAAACGTTCAGTTTTACGGAGCTATGTCATAGCAATCTTGCATAAGCAGTTCGTTTCATGATATTCTGGCAATTATTATTTATTGGTCAATATTTACATAAGCTTGTGAAATAGCCAAAGAGGCGTAGAGAGTTCTGTTCATTAGTGATTTGTCAATCCTAAACTAATACAATTCAGAATTGTTAGTAATGTTCCCTAATCGCCAACTCCTTGTTTTTTAAGTAAAACCGAGGTCCAACATGGCTTTTCGCTGCAGCTGCACCCCCCCCCCCCCCGCCCGCCCAGTTTACCTCAGTAAGCTCTCAGAGCTATGTCGTTATTTTTTATGTTTAAAAGCCTAGAAAGTGGTTCGTGATACACGCATCGGTAATTTTCGGCCTTGGACTTAAAATTGACAAATCTGGCTTCCAATATATAACAAAACACTGGGTGACTAAACATAAGACTTGAATTTCTGTGGATCTCCCTTATATTAAATTGTAATTAGTTCTGTGAACATTATTATTTAGTAATCGCTGTATATTATGGACGAACAGTGATGCGTCATTTATAAAGAACAAGACAGGTTTTCTATTTTAATATCAATATGGTCCTCACACTTAAGAGGTCCCGAGTTTGCATCTCGGTTAGAGTGAGTTATCTGGATAAGGTTTTTTTCCGAGGTTTTCCCTTATCGTGAGAAGACAAATGTCGGGTAACTTAAGGTAACCCATCTGTGAAATTTGATAAATTGCCATTTTTCTTCCAATTCTTGTCTAATTTTGGGGATAGGCTTGTTGCTCAAAGTTAAAACAATATTATGAGTTTGAACTTTATATCTTGAATAGTTCTTTTTTCTTTCTTTTTTTTTTTCTTCTTTAATTTTTGTAAGCTAATGTGAAAAATGCTCCTCGGTGCATACTTTTCAACAAAGAACATTCGAACTTCTACAGCTAATCAATGACATATAGTGCTACAACATTTGGTTGGTGTTTTTTTTAGTAATTTATTTTGTTTGGGAGAAAAAAAAAAATGAAAATTGCATAATCCAATTTCTGAGAATTTTACAAATTTTACACATTCCTTTTTTAAATAAAAACTTTAGTATTAAGGCACAGCAAAAATTTAGAGTCATGTTTTAATTCTTATACTTTGAACAATGTGTGTACCAAGTTTCAAGAACGTATCTGCAAAACTATGCACCAAGGAGCATTTTGTACATAATCATGTGTCAGGAAATCATAAGCGGAGAAAAATGGAGTTCAAGTTTAGCAACTATGTAATACAAATGTAATTGATTAAAACTGGCCTGTACCATATGTGGGACCCTCAGAGGTCCTTTTAGCTGTTTTTTCAAACTTCAGTCGCTTCCTAGCAGTTCTATAGCTCCTTTCTGAATGCCTGGCACTATCCTTCAGACGACACTTATCCCTAATTTTACTTAATTTCTCCCCAATTTCATTGAAATTTCTACCCTGAACCTCATACTTTATATGCTTAAATCCCTCGGTGAAGTCATTTAAAGGGCACAGATGAGTAAACAAAAGTATGAAAATGAAAGCCAAAGGTTTAAACTTATTTATGGTATAAAAAGCCAAAAATGAAAAACTGGTCATTTTTGTCCATTTTTCACAGATGGGTTACCTTAATGCTCTATGGACCTCGAGCTCATTTGAGCATCATTTCATCCATTTCATTCACTCACCACTCATTCCGCTTGACATTTTGCACGAAACCAAGAGTCTTGATAGTTTATTAATTCCAGAACAATCAAAAGATGTCTACGAAAAAGAATATGAAAAGTTTTGTGAATTGAGGAACAGAAAAATGCGTTACTAATGAAACCACATTACTGGCATATTTTTCAGAGCTGGTAATTATGTGGGATTTCTTACAGGCACATTGAAGAAAATTATGTTCTGGTGATGATACTATTGCTGTCTTGTTACCATGGAGTTAGGTCATTCATTTTCTGACACTGGTGCCAGAAATAGGGTATTTCGCACGATTTATGCCGCCATAATAAGCCGTTTTAATGCTAGGATTGCATAAAAGGTTATTTTCTTCTCCACATTGTTATACAGCACACATTTTTGGCTAGAAAAGTGATATTTTCGAGAGGATAAATCCATTCCTGATGTTAGTATTACGAAAATAACTCGCGGCACATCATTGTAACCTTAAAAGTGCGGACTCCAATCCGTGGCGCTTACAATCGATATTTTCTTCGAAAAGCTCCTCCCATACATATTCGCTACAGAATTGCTTAATGAATCATGGCGTAGCGCTGCGGGAATTTCCTTGACTTTCCGTGAACGCGTGTATGAAGCATAAGCTATTATAGATTCTGATAACGCCTTCATAATTTTGCGTTAGCCTAGGTAACCGGTGCTTATACTGCTCAAAAGAAGTGTTATTATTCACGTTAAAATTTAGCTTTTTGTGGCACAACTTAACCTTTATTTTACCATTCCTTTAATTTAGGTACAGTCAAATGTCGCTAAAGTTATCTTCCTCAACCCCATGAGCTTGCTTAATTGGGGGGAAGAAAATAAAATAAAAAGGTGTATATCCTTTCTCACGGCATTTCGATGTATATTACTACGTGCCAAACTCGATATAATTGACAAGTTATCGTTATATGCAACGACTATAATAGTATATTGTACGACGAAAGCATGGTAACAGTTAGGATGATTAAGCCACCTAGAACTATGATGGAGCTCAGTTGAGATGATCAAAGAGCATCTCTGAGAGTCAAAACAAAATTTGATGTGTTGCACTCTCATGACTTTCTCTACTCTTGTACTAGCCATTCCTACAAACTCTTATTCTTCTATATTCGTGTTAGTTTAGATAGATATTTGCAGAAATTATCTTAATGCTCTTTTTTCTTGCACGTGCAAGGAGAATATGAGAATACAGTAGGCTTTGAGCGATAGTCAAATCTTTTAGTGTTGAAATTCCGTTCTCTTTGCACGGTTAACATATAAAAATTAATAGCGATGTTCCATTTGACAGAAGTTCTCCAAAGCTTACACAAATAACGAGGAATATCTCCAAAAAGGTTCACTCTACAAAAAAAAATTGGACATAAATTGTGTGTTTTAGCAAGATCTATATGTTTTGTATAGTAAGATTTGGTCTATCTCTTACGGTTTACTAGTTATGCAAAATTCCTACAGAGTAAATAGGATTTCATGGGCTACAGCCAAAAAATTCAAGATATACATTTCATTTGTCATAAAAATATCTCAAACATTGGCATTTTAATAAAAATCGTTAGAGCCATTTTCAAGGAAATCAAAATTTTCAAAAATTTTTCCATGTATAAAGGGTAGTTTAGGGTGGAAAAATTTTCTTCAAAATCTTCGTGTCGCGTCCTTGAAATACATTAAACTGAAATACCAATTTTGGTTTTTAACCGACTTTTCGTTGAGTTATGCTGTTCATAGAGTGATAAGACACGCACACACACACACACGCACACACACACGCACACACACACACACACACACACACGGACCTTTTTCTAAAAATACTTTTTTATTCAGAGGGCCTCAAAACATATATTTCCGGTGCAATCTCGACATCGAATTTTTAGGTGGAATACAATACTTCCTCTACTTTACTAAACGTAGTAGAGAAAGTAACAAAGGAAAAAAGAAAACACACACTGTGCTTTATGAATACAAGTCCCCTTGTGTTTATTAATATCATCTGAAATTCAGCAATGTTGTAGCTTTTGGCCAGGACTCCCTTAATGTACCTCGTTTTAACACAGTCCTTATCTAGAAATACTACCAGTTGCTGATATTTGTGGGCAGGAACAATACAAATACATTGACAAATCTCCCTCTAATGTCTTGTGGTGTGCTCATTTGTATCGATGTGCCATAATCAACATTAAGTGGAGGAGTATTTTCTCATATCTGACAGCACGGTAAGGCATAATCACAATAATTAATAAAAGAACAAAAGGAATAAACCATTTCGTGACCAAAGGTTGTTTAACAGCCGGGGAGCAACATGTTACTGGAAAATCTGCCGTGTGTTTAAAACCTTAAGTATGCCTTTTGTGGTAAGAGTACTATTAACAAGTCCCTCTCGTTCTACGAAGGAAAAGGTAACTCTGAACCTAGTCTGTACTGACTTTAATATTCGATATAGGCGTAGTGTTACTTTATACACCTCTATAGCCTCTTCAATATTACTTCCAAGAAAACAGCAACTACTAGTTTGAAAAGATGTTACATTATTGATTTCCGCTCATCATATGTTTCGCAGAATACGTGTAATAAGCACTTTATTCAATGGTACAACAATAGCACCATGAGGTTGAGCAAAGGCCTATCCGAAATCGAAGTTCCTTCCAGAACCAGCAAAGGACATCCCAAAGGCTCTCCTTCAGTCAGACAATGCCGTTTCCTAACAAGCTACGTCGCCTCTCCATAAGCCCTCCTTCAGTGAGTTTATCCATGAGGTCGATAGTTTCCTAAAAAGCTAATACTCGGAAGTGAACTTGCTAGTTATGCGAGTTAACCTCCATAGGGGAAGACCACGGAAGAATCTCGGAAGGAATGACAATGATCAAGCATATCCTCTGCTAGCTCGCCAGACAGGGGAATAGAAGCATCACTGCCCAGATTACCCCAACTGCCACAGTTGTCGAGAACATTGTTCCACCGAGTTCAACCCAATCCCTCCCCTAAGGGAGTGACTCCACGTTTGTTCCAACGTATATCCGTGGATAAAAATAATGAATCATCCCTGGATTCAATGTGCCGATCGGAAACTTTTGTGCACCTTTGAAATAGCTGTGTTCACAACGCACATGAAAAAACTGTAGTGGTCTGTGCTGGTGAACAAGGAGGCCAATCTATCACTCTGATATCCTACCTCTCTGAGAAACCTTTCCAATATGTGGACAGGGTGATTATGATGTACGAATTCAACAAATTCATCTAAATATCTCATTCTTACAGGGGGAATAAAAATATTCTCTAGCATTACTGTGTGTTACGCACAGTCTAGCTCTAGTGTATCGTCAGGCTTCCACGACCACCTATCTATACCATTCCCTGATATTCAGCTCCAGATACAGGTCCACGATGAAATTCTAAAGCCGTGTATTTTGCACCGTATCGGGACCTCTTGAATGGTAGACAATCACCAGCAGTGAAACGGATCTTCGAAAGACTACTCTTGTAAATTTAGGGCCAAAATAATATACTGACAAAAACAAGAGTTGACAACAGTAATTACAGCGTATAGACCGGTTCCTTGCGTACTGAATTACATACACACGCATTCCATAAAGAAGAAAGGTAACCTGACACCATATATTGGTCCTGATTACATTACACGCCTAGTGATACCATGCAAGATAGTAGAGTGCCGGCTGAGAGCCGTGACACCTGTTCTGGTTTATACTGATCACCCAGTATACATGTAAATCTGTGTGTGGGTTTGCGTTTGTTAAGCCTCCTAAACCAATGCACCGATTTCCACAAAATATGACACAATCTTTGACACAAGGGGATCTAGCTTAGAATATATGTATGCGTATATTAATAGGTATAACGAGATTGTGGGTATGTTATTTCTTTTGTTTGTTAACGATATGCCAGGTTCATATTAGCGCCGGCGGTGTGCTGAAGTTTTGTCCCCCAGGAGTACTTGTGGAAGCAGTAAATCTACTAACATGTATCTGTCCACGTTTAAAAACCAATGCCCAACTAACTGAGCTACCCAGGTCCACACATGTGCGTATGGGGGGGGGGGGGGGTGTCTCCGAAATCATTAATCCTTTATTTAAACAACACTTTCGCCTTTGAAAAACGCCGCTCTTTTCAAAGGACATAGACTATAAGACATAATTTAAAGTAAAATACCAAAAACTATTGGCAAGTCCTATGTACCAGAATACGATAAATTGGAATTACAAAAGAACACACTTGCAAAGAAGTCTTCGACTTTGAGACACGTGAAATATAAAATAATTAATGCTCAAAGCAAATGTGTGTAAAATGCGATAAAAGATACAAATGTTTAATTTCAGACATACCTATATAATTATTAAATAGAACAAAAATCTCAAAAAAAAATTATAATTGTTGATGCATTTATAGTTAAAATACTTTTAATTCAGCGCTTATTTCTTAAATGTACATTTAATTAAAATACTGCAGACGTGTACAGGATTTAGCATCAAAACATTGGAGTATTTTTATTCTTATTCTACAAACTATGTAGTGGTTTTTGGGTGCTAAACCTTTTTAATCTCTTTTGTAGGACAGCTTTGTTCTTATTCCATCTGTATAACAACTTCATTACCACCATTTTCTAAGTAATTATATAGACAACATTGTTCAGCATAATTTTAAACTCTACTCAATCGATCCTCTCGACGGTTACAGACTGTGTATCGTTCCTAAAATATTTAAATTGCTGGTCTGGTAGTGCAGAATCTTCATACACATTCAGAGCTTCGACCCTATTTCGTTCAATATTGATATTAGGCATGTCTGTATTACATGGAAAATCTGAATCTTCGTTATTAAATAAGTAGGAGATCAAAGTGAAAGTGTTAACGTTTAAACTTAAATCTATAGAGATTATCTAAAATCACTCGACCACTCAATATAGCTTTTACCGCTACTACATATTGTGACAAAAAGACAAGTTTAATCCAGTTATTTTTCTATCGCTTTATTTTTTTCCTAAACTTTTGCACAAAGACACAGTTCCCTTTTACTGGCGTTACCACAGTCTATAGTCTTTGGTGATATTACAATTCCCAACTGTTTTACTTTCGCAGCCTAGTCCTTTCACTGTCTCTCTTCATTTTATTTGTTTCTCATACACTAATTCCGACGATACAATGACTCGACGCTCGTTAAAACTTCTTCACTTCGACGCAACATATCTTTCACGACGACAGTAAAACACAGAGAGGGAGAATGAGAGACACAGCTGTCTTGCTCTCACTGACACTGACCGACTCATGTCTGCAGCTCTCTTTCCACGCACTCCGCAAGCTTTTTTACCGGCGATGACGTAGCCAGATCTTTCTCGAACGCCTACACTCTTCGAATGCTCTGAAAACCCTTTGTGTTGCCGCTTGATTGTTGTTAGTGACGTACACACAAACAGTCGCGCGAGGCAGCCTGACCTTGAGCGTCTTTGTTTGCTCGCCGGCCTGGTATGTCCTGTGAAGTAGCTAAGCCCGACCGTCCTTTGATTTGCGCCGCGCCCGGCGTCACAACACTGTATAGCATTTTCTAAATTTTAGAGATTGTCGCAGGAGGTGAAGGAAGCAAATGTAATTAACTTATAATTCTGGGTTTATAAATCCAATCAGCTATCCAACCAGTACACTATAAATGCTATACGTTACATAAAGGAGGAAAGAATTAAATATAATGAACACTGCTTGGAATGAAGTCTGGAAAACTATGATGCTATTACTTTTTAATAAGTAATGTTTCTCTGTTGTTATGCAATTTTCGCAAGAGCACTTTTGTTCCTATAAAATGAAATGTTTTCACCGAAAAGCATTTGATTTCGAAGAATGGCTTTGTTAAAATCTTATCATTTTGCAGCAGAACTCACTTTTACAACTCTCTAATGCAAGAAATTTTCCAAGTTCATAACTAGTGGTATGAGAACCTTCTAATATGTAATATTTAAGTTGCAATTGCGTCCTGGTGCAGTTTGCTGGTAATCAATTCCAGGTCACACCTAAGGCCAACCCTCGGGGTTTCCAGGCAGAGGTTGATGACCTACCGGGGGGGTTCAATGGATATTGAGTGAGGTGAAGGTCAGAATATGCAAATTCGAAAGCCATATACCTAAACCCCTTCTTTTCTTAGATTTGCTTTTCGTAGTTCGATGCAGGCGGAATGACGTCAGTGCGGCCAGTTTGTATCTTAGACGTCCATAGCTTGACCCTGAACATGCAGACGCTGTCCGGCGCACGCTACGCCCAGTCCATGTTTAACGATGCGGAAAATTCCATGTCATTACATCTTCCTTAGCTTGGATGAATAAATAATATGTACGCATAGTCTTCAGTAGAACAGGGGCATATAGTGAAATTCTCCTTGAATCTGGCGCCAGCTTTTAAATGTTAAAACACAGTAACTTCCGAGTTATACATGTTGAAAAAATCTGATGTGTTGCACTCACATGACTTTCTCTACTCTTGTACTAACCATTCTTACAAACTCTTATTCCTATATCTTCTTCGTATTAAGATAAACATCTGTATAACTTTCTTATTGCTTATTTCCTTGTAGGTACAAGGGGAATATTAGAATACAGTAGGCTTTGCGCGATAGTCAAATGTTTTAAAGCTTTGGGATTCTGTTGCCTTTGCCCACTTAACATATAAAAAATGAAAACGATGATCCTTTTCACGAAAGTTCTAGGTTTTCCGAAACTCACACACATAACAAGGAATATCTCCGAAATGGTTCACCCTACAAGCAAATTTATTTGGACATAAATTGTGTATTTTAGCAAGGTCTACATTTTTTGTGCAGTATAATTTGGTCTATCTCTAACGGTTTACCAGTTATGCAAAAGTCGTCCAGAGTAAATACGACTACAGGGGCTATAGGGGGGAAATTCAAGATATACATTTCATTTTCCATCAAAATATCTCAAACATATGACATTTTAATCAAAATCGTTAGAGCCATTTCCAAGAAAATCAAATTTTTCGAAAAATTTTCCATGTAAAGGATAGTTTAAGGTGGGGCTATTTTCTTCAAAATTTTCGTGTCGCATCCTTGAAAGACATTAAACTTAAATACCAACTTTGGTTTTTAACCAACTTTTCGTTTTTGAGTTATGCTGTCCACGGACTGACAGACTGACACACAGACACACACACGGACCTTTTTCTAAAAATGCTTTTTTTTGGATTTAGGGGACCTCAAAACATATACTTCCGGTGAAATCTCGACATCCAATTTTTGGGCGGAATACAATACTTCCCCTACTTACCAGTAGAGAAAGTCAAAATA
The DNA here is from genome assembly GCA_030765045.1 of Tenodera sinensis. Classification (NCBI taxonomy): domain Eukaryota; kingdom Metazoa; phylum Arthropoda; class Insecta; order Mantodea; family Mantidae; genus Tenodera; species Tenodera sinensis. The sequence goes on along the minus strand of CM060966.1, from coordinate 138,676,659 downwards.
TAGAAAATCATTCAGCTGTTTCCATCATAAGCTGATTTATTTTGAAAATGAGCTCATATATTTTAAAGAGCTCTACATTTTTTCTTTAGCAAGTTTTCATAGGCTTCATATGCTTTTACAGTCACGTATTGAATTTGAGTGCAAAGAATCTCATACTCTATAAAAACTCCAGATATCTGCTTTATCTGTCATGTCAGTATTCTAAATATACGACACATTCTTCAAAATTGCTAGAACGGTTTTTAAGAAATTGAACAGGCTTGAAACACTTTCGCATTTAAAATATACTTGGCATTGTCCTGAGGCGGTGTCAAACTCGCAGCGTTTGCATTTCCGAAAATATTGTTGGGCATTCGGCGTATTTTAAAATGACGAAATAGTAGGAGAAGTTTAACTCTCCGTATTACATAGTTACCTACGTTGGAGTGTAGAAGACAGAATTGCATTCTTGATTCCATAATGAAACTCCTACAGAATTTATCCTTACTGGATACATCTGCCCAAATTACAAAGCCAAAGAGAGAAAGAGAGGGGGGGGGGGGAACGAGGGAGAGGGACTGTATACCTTGAGATGGCTTACTGATAAGAACAGACTAGCAATCTGGAAGAGCTAACTCTTATTCCGATCCTACCGAGCGGGATGGTTCAGGCCTTAGCGTCTGTGGCCCGCATTTGGGAGGTCGCGGGTTCGATCCCCGTGTGTTTTAATTGAAGGCTGGGATGAATGGTTGGATGAGGTGAATTCTGTTTTATATTAATTGGTATTGAATTTAGATTTTTAAGAAAAAGACTTGATCGAGCTTCCTGAGCTGGTTTTCCCGTATTGCCAGGCGAATGCAGGGAAGGATTTCCACATCCTTCGATTGTCCTGTTCCTCCATTTCGTTACCTTAATTACTTCACTTCACGATTCACCCCGTTAGGTTTCCTTCAGAGTTGGAATCGTCGGCGAGCGTCGCGGAAATAGCACGGCAGGGTGAAATAATGCTCTCTGGAAATCTCATCCAGATTACAAGGTAAGCCCGCTGGTTTCTGGGCCCCCTATGGAACCGCGCAAGCCCGTGGCGGCGGAGAGGAACCGGTTTCCGAGTCCCTCGCTCCCTTGGCAGTTCGAACTCAAGGAACCGGGCTGAACCAGTTGTCATAGAGTTAGTCATATTCTGATCTAGCTGAATAAGGTTTCTCGTGATATTCCCTAGTCATACGCGAATGACAGATTTATACATAAACTCCAGTATCAGCTGACTTCGTGGCTCCAAAAACCAAAAAGATAATACAATCATCGTTAATAATACAGTGGAATATCCTTGAGACTGTTCGCCAACAGAAGCAAAGCATATGATGCAGAAAGCAACTCTGAATCCATTTATCTGATATAAGCGAAGTATTTCTCCAAAATACGTTCGAACAAAACCTTAAAGGTGTAATGGAAATTGCATAAACAGATTTTAAAAGCTGCTTTCATAAGCATTTAGAGCAGGCGTGGGCAACTGGTACTCTCTGAGCACAACCCGCTCACGGCCTTGCACTGATAACTGTGCATATGCTTAGCGTGTAAAAAATGAAGGTCGCTCCAGCTATACCCCGCTATACATTATTTGAGATATGCTTGTTCCAGTAGGTATAAGTCCACGCACCCTTGCCCTTGAGGGGGCGCCTGTATCTGCTGCCTAATCTTGCATATTTTCAACGTTACGTGTTCAAGATCGCGTCTCGCCCGCCCCTTTCGAGTTACCAAACAATGAGGTTGATGCATGCTATTATTACGGCATTATGACGCGAGATACCTCTGATCTGTTACACTAATTAATTGCACTGTTCCTTCCGTAGCTGCTAATTAACTTTATGAACCTACACATGCATATTCACAAGCTGCAATGTACCAACATTAAATGTGTAATTCTCAGTTTCTGTAAGTCTGTCATCATTTCTACATCAGCAGCATACATTTCCATGATCCACAGTCACTCTTTCAGACAGTTACGAATGTATCTCTGTAGCGAAATTTGGTAATGGTTTTCCAGATTCACAGTTTCATGCAAGTTGTCTGTTTTCTTCCACTGCACAGCGATGCGAGATTTCGAATTTAATACTTGCGTAAGTTTGAACGCAAATTTTGTTGAAGTTAGTTTATTTGCTTATTTAGTTATTGAGGTGACAATGACAGCTAAACGTCACCTTGATTTAACAAATAAATTCACGTTTATTGTGATATACATTTTTGTTAAATGCACTGTTTAATCTCTTATTGGAAGAAATTATAATTACAATAAACTGCAGACTTTTAATTTCACAATTACAACATTTTGTTTCTCCGGTTTAATAAAATGTTTCATTTAAATATACCCATCTGCTTATAAAGGAGCAAAATGAATTTATATGAGTAAGACATAAGATTGTTGTTGCCCGGGCCGCAAGAGTCGCCTCGTCGCCCTCGCCCTGGGTAGAGGAAACACTTCGGTTGTGCTCTGTGCGTCTCTGGGCTTCGCTGACTCCGCTCTCTGACTAATCTACGGTCTCACTTCGCCTCATTCCTTGCCCCTGGGGGGGGGGGGGGTGGCAGAGCGCAAAAATTCAATGTCGGAGTTTCGGTGGGCCGATCCATAAGAATTATCATTAATACTTTCCATTTATTAAGATATTTCTGTACAAGAATGTGACCTAAAGCTTTCATGTTCCATTAATTTAATAGTATAGTTAAGAAGAGACACGAGTCTATATGTTCAAATAATAACACTAACAACAATGTGTTTATTTTACGATGCTAGCAACTAACAGCATCATGAGTCTCGGGGATCTGCCAGTTTTGTCCAGGTGTTCCTTAAACATGCTAACAAGAGAATTGCACCGACATTATACTGTCGCACTCAAAATACACTTATGACATTGTCCTGAGGTGCAATCAAAGTCACTACCTTTCGTACGGAAAACCAGAGCTCCATCCAGGCCGACCTTCTTTTATGTTCACAGTTTAAATCCAAACAACTAACTTGTTCGAACCTACTTTAAAAGAATAAGGTGAATTTTATGTTGCAATGTCAAACTGAACTTTTCTTAGATACTTTCTCTTCGTATAAATACTATTTTGTATTAATGACGATGAGGATCATTTGCTAGCGATGCAGTAGGACTATTGTTCCACAATTCCTTCCCTTCTGCACGAGTAAGAACTAACATACTAACATCGACTAACCATTCCAAAAAAGTAATACTGTTTGTAAATGCAAGCCAATAAGAAAGACTATCTCGGAATGATTTACTCCAGATCTTTTATATGACATAAATGGTGTACTTTAACGGGATTTAAAATATTTTGTCAATTGAGCAAGCTTTTTTTCTGATTCTTGTGATTTAACAGTTATACAAGTATGTCAGAATGAAGAGAACTTTGAAGAAAATTCAAAATATCAACTTTCTTATGCATATGTCTTAAATATGTAGTGTTTTAACCAAACCCTTTAGAAGCATTTCATTAAGCATGTCCAAACGCAGGCTCATGAGCCGAACATGTGTCACCCTCCCTGCACTTCACGTGGATTTTGTACCTACTGACACACCCCTTCACTTACCATGAATGATATCGTACTAGTAAGTATGGTGGATTGTAACGGAGTCATGTCGCTGTCTAAAAGTATTGTTTAGGAATTGAGGCACTTAAACTTGTTCCTAGAAATAAATCTCCTCGTTTTAGGACTCACCTACAATAAAAATAATAGGGTATCTAATCCTAGTTTATATTTAGTGTTCATATACTGACAATGTTTGTTTACACATGAACCTGCTCACCTTTGGCACATCTTGTACTGCAATAACACTTTTAGATAACATCACTTTCGAACGCTAAATATGGTAATATATATATGCATATGCATTAATGAGTTAAGGACACAAAAATAACAACAGTAAATATACCTAACTGCATATAATGCTCTAAAAAAATGAAGGACAAAATCACGCAAAAACGAGCAACACAATGGCGTCCACAGATTAATTAATTAATACAGTGTCTAAAGAGAATCTTGTTTTAAAATCTATCGGTTGGCTTCTCTGCAACGGATTCAAAAACAGGGGCTTCTGTGGCAGCATAACGGATGCAATAACACCAACTACGGCCGTAGCTTTACCATGGTTATATTTTACGAACAGCTGGCGGTACTAATGCAACCTAACAGATGGAATGTCACCAAATATAACCAGACCACGCCATAATGGAGGGAAAATGTCACAATTGATTTTTGGAGTATTCCGTTAAGCTGTTTGCTCTACATAAAGGGCAGTCTGGATGTTCGGAATTTTCAGGAAGATACATTCTTGGAACTGCATTCTTAAATACCTAGTTTGTATTTAACCAACTTCGTTTTTGAGATATGCTGATTACAGACACAGATACGCCTGTACACACACATACACACCACACACAAGAGCATTTTTCTAATTCTTTTTCTAATTCAGGTAGCATCAAAACATGTATTTTGGTGAAGTATTGGAATTTCTTTTCATGGAATGCTGTATGAATAAATAATAGAGAAAGTAAAAATTCTTCATAAAGGATGTACGCTCATATCACTTGGTTAAGCTCATATCATCCAAGCGAGTGTCATAGTGCACTTAATATGATCAGTAGAGAATTCCCTATTTCCTTTGTAGTCAATGAAATACGCTGTGTAGTTAGTGATCGGCTGCTTGCAATGGCAAGGAAGTACGAGAATGCTGGTATCGACGGTGGGTCGTGTGTGGCGCATGTGGTGGATATGCTTTAACGATACAGGTTTTCTTTCCCTTCCCCGGTGAAGAAACTTCTGCCAGAACCTGTCTGTTCGCTCATCTGGGTGAAGGGTGGGCATGAATGGAGCGTGCGGTGATGCTCTATCTGGATCATAGGTATGCATACAAATTTGTGATGGCTAGAGAAATTTGTAGAACTATACCTAATATATTACACATTTTTCGTAATCTCAAAAGTGGAGTAGTAATATTTAAAACATGGATATTTGTTTAAAGTCACACACTTTAGAAATACAACAGAAAATCATTTGGATGAGGCAGCTTCCTTTCTAAGCCCTCTAGCCAAATGTAAAATTCATAGGTATTGAGAAGCCGATCCTCTTCTGTTTATATAAGTAGCAATGGTTCGTAAGGGTAACTAAGACACTTTTGTTTAAAATAGTACATATAATTATATCATAAAATAATCAGATCGTTAACGGTACTAGAAGAAAATAAATATACACAATCGGATATCGCCACATACATCGATCCGATACCAGGACCACAGAGAAGGAAAGAATCTCAGAGGTTCAGGATTGCAGCGAGTCCGAGGAATTTAGATATAATTACAAATTGTGCCTCTACGCGGAGCCAGATCAAACAAGAAGGAAGAATTATAACATATTTAATAATTTAAAACTCGCCACAATGTTCATTTAAAAAGTATAAGGTCTTTAATTTCGAATAAGTTACTTTACCTAAAACGCAGATATTTAGGTTGCGGTTAAAAAAAATGAGGACTTTTTACATCCCAGTATCTTTGACCTCATTTACTGCGAATCTTTTAGTATTTCCTCTACGTATTGTGATGCGGCCCATGGCAGCGGTGGCAGCGATAACATAACGAAGGACAGTCGGGGTCGGACTGCCCCACCCCACTGGTGCGGTGCGTAACAAAGGCGCTCAAGGCCAAGCTTCTCACAACACCTAACAACAATCAAACAACACAACGGATTTTCCAGAGCATTCTAGAAGTATCCGTGTATCGGCGTGTTTGTAGAAGTTCGAGAAAGATCCGTGTTACGTCATTCTCGCTATATACGGAAACTAGGCAACGAGTCAGGAGTTACGGTTACAGAGATGAGTCTCTTAGTATGTCAGTGAGTGCGAGACAGCTGTGTGAGTGTGGTACTGTCGTCGTGAACGATATGTCGCGTCGAAGTGAGGACTTTTTGATGAGTGTTGAGTGATTGTATTGTCATAGCTAGTGTATGACAGAGAAAGTGAAGAAAGTGAAAGGATTGAGTCAAGGTTACGAGAAGACAGTTGTGAGTTGTAAATGACGAAAGACTGAATGAAGACTTATCGTCAGTGGAAGATAAATGCGTATTTGTGCAAACATTATGGAAGAAAACGAAATGAGAAAAAAGTAATTGGACTGGACTTTTGTAGTTTTGTCATAACATAATATTTTCTTCTTTATTTCTTTTGTTCATTGTTTCGGAAGCTTTCCAACATTAACGTTAAATAGATTGTCGTCAGAGTATTTAGATATTCATCAAGCCCTTCAAAGGACATGAATTGTGTGTTTTGTCACTTAATGTGACAATTTGTCGCCTCAAAATCTTCCTCAGGGCGCAAAGATCCAGCAACGTGCAACATGATCTTAAGCAAGGGATTAAGAACTCCGATTTGCATTTGTTGTGGCACGCCATCTAAAGGAAGCTATCGCAACTAGTGGAGGGAAAAATCCGGTGCCTTATCAGCGCTTCATGCGAACTATACAGCGAGTCGTTTTTCTTATAAACAATCTCATCTGATTCATAACATTGGCCTAGTAAATTTATTCCTTTAACGTTGGAAAAATAGGAGCTATTACAATGTAATCTCAAGGTTCAATATTTGTTCCTTTTATGAAGGGACATTAAAGGTCAAGTGAAACACACTGCAGTCTTAAAATTTCCTTCTTTTTATGAGAAATAATGAGGAGAATAATCAAGCGCATTTTGTGTACAACTTACCACAATTTCCTCTCAAAAAAAAAAAAAAAAAACCAATGCAGTGCATTTAATGAGGAAGGTCAACCTTGGCATGCATGAAAAAATGCTGCATTAATTTACAGGTGGGGAGATAAAGAAGTCATCGTTTAAGATAGTTGAATAAATTGAAAGTGTTAACAAGAATTTTATTTTTGTTTTTCATAGATTTGCAGAATCCTTTAAGCCTCAGAAATACTTGGCAACAGCGCGCTTTCCCTTGCAGATGGATAGGGAAATCACATTTGGCAGATACGTCAGATCCATTGCAGAGAGAATGCGCGCTCTTTTTCCGAAGTTGGTTCTTGTTGTTACTGCATTCCAGAAACGATATTAACTTTGTTAATTGTATCTGGTTATCAAGTCTCTATTTTCAATGAAATGTTTGATGATAGCAGCTAATACTGACACGCTCTTACTTAATTTCGAACGAAAGAATAAAATAAATGTTTTAAACTAAGCATTTCCATATTATGAATTGTGTAAAAATCATTCAGGTGCAACACTTTAGAATTATTACATCAAAAACGTACACAGCTTATGGAAGATTTCTGTGAAATCCAACTAAAGGATAGTCGTAATTTTATTTAGTACTTTGAGAAAACACAAACAAAATAGATGTTTATATTTAAGCATTTAGTAGACAGACTAATAATTAAAGTGTCTTATTTTTATTCTCACTTCCAATAAAAGGAAATAAAACTAACATACGCTAACGGCCTTTATACATATAATATAAAACCGTAATATCCATGCCTAAGAGCTACTGTTGAGGGACACTGCATTCTCAGATTACGTAGATAACGCCACAAGTGTCTGTCTTGGTTGCCATTGTGCCTTTATTTTCTCCAAGTATACTTCACAAAAACTGCTTGACCAATCACTGCCATATTTGGCGCATATATGTATCTTTTCATGGAGAAGTTTTTTATGCCATCCATTTTACTATACAATACATTAGTTCAAAATGGTCTTCTCTACTAGCTTTTCTTTTACTTGACACATTCATATATCATTTTCAACTCGCTTTTCAACAAACAATTCACACAATTTTCTATCATTAAAGTATAAATGCATTGTATTACACTCACGCGGTTTTCTCTACCCAAATACAATAATGACAGTTAATTCCAAGTAAACCCATTAACGTCTGAAAGTTAAAGCTACAATGAAGTTTGATATATTAAACTGTTGATAATTCTTGAAATTTAATAATTGAAAGAAAATAATATATTTCCACCAAGTTTTTGTCATTGTTCTTGCACCCAGCTTCATTTTATACTATCGAAAAGACGCAAGTTCTCGTTGCTAATTAGCATCACCAAATTAGCAAACATAGCTAATTGACTATTCAACATATACCGATCTTGAGAATGTTTATCTCAACTAACACGAAGAAGATACAGGAATAAGAGTTTGTAAGAATGGTTAGTACAGGAGTAGAGAAAGTCATGAGAGTGCAACACATCAGATTTTTTGTGTTGTTATTTAACCGGCCGTTATGTAGGCTCGGTAGATCTAGTGCACATCGAAATTTTGTGAACTACAGTACCTTCCCTGGTGTTTTTTTCTCCCTTGGGATCAGTCAACTGTCTGTAGTTGAAGAGCAATACGAAAATGCAGTCGACAGCTTTACTGCTGTTAGAATGAGCTCTAGTGTTATTGATTGTGTTATTTATAGTGAACGAAGAGAGACACAACAAACAGCTATCATAAAAAGTTGCGTTGTTAAGGAGACGCCAATAAAGCTATTAGTGTAGCTAAAGTTTGTGCCGAAAGTGAAAATATCAAGAAATAATTTGTAAATCAGTGTTGTAAATATAGTTAAAAGTTTCGTAGAATAAAGTGTTCAAATAATTATTAAATATTAATGTGTTATTAAAAAATAAATCTCATAATTACCGTTCCAAGACAATGGCTCTGAGAGCAGAAAAGAATCAAATCGTTTAAGCATTTGGTAGACAAGCGTGATAACATGCATAATTTTAAACTGCTGCCAAACTGTGCATTTTGTGACTTCGAACAGTCGTGGGAATAATAATAATAATAATAATAATAATAATAATAATAATAATAATAATAATAATAATAATAATAATAATAATAATAATAATAATAATAATAGTAATAGTAATAGTAATAATAATAATAATAGTAATAATAATAATAATAGTAATAATAATAATAATAGTAATAATAATAATAATAGTAGTAATAATAATAATAGTAGTAATAATAATAATAGTAGTAATAATAATAATAGTAGTAATAATAATAGTAGTAATAATAATAGTAATAATAATAATAGTAATAATAATAATAGTAATAATAATAATAGTAATAATAATAATAATAATAATAATAATAATAATAATAATAATAATAATAATAATAATAATAATAATAATAATAATAATAATAATAATAATAATAATAATAATAATAATAATAATAGCAGGAGCAGCAGCAGTATATAAAATATTATTATATAATAAATTATTATCATCATTATTATTATTGCTGTTGTTATTTATACTGAAGAATGTCGTTTTACTTGGTCCAGAACTGGCGGGGCAAATTTAGAAATGTCATTTAACCATATGAATACAAAGATAAACGATCTGAAATGCATAATTTCTTAAAGTGCTTCTTTGGGGCACCATTGCTGACCAGAAGAAGTTCTTGGTTCATTTTCATATTCATTTTCGTTTCTGTTAGGACAATTGATGCGTGTCTTGGAGCTCTTTGCGTTTGTATTCGAAAACTGCACATGCAGAAGCAGTAGTTGAAAAATCGTTTACGTTTTATAAGCTAAATATACTCCATGAACTGCAAATATTTAAGTTCCGCTATTTTGAAGGAGTTGTTCGCCTTACTCTAGCGTGAATACACATTCCAAGGATGGCACTACTAGCGTAAGCACAAGAAGCACGACTCTAGCTTCAGATATCGCTGTGTACCTGGAATTGATTACTGACGTACTGGTAGCTGCATTCCTGCTAGGAACCATGAGCTGGTGAACAACGTGTATGGAAGTAGGCTTTGTGCGATAGTCAAATCTTTTAAAGCTCTGAGATTCCGTTCTCTTTGCACACTTAACATAAAAAAGATGAACAACGTTGCTGCATTTCACGAAAGTTTTTAAGTTTTCCGAAACTCACACACATAACGAGGAATATCTCCGAAATGGTTCACTCCACAAAACAAAAAAATTTTCGGACATAAATTGTGTATTTTAGCAACATCTACGTTTTTTGTATAGTATGATTTGGTCTATCTCTAACGGTTTACAAGTTATGCAAAAGCCGTTCAGAGTAAATACGACTACAGGGGCTATAGCCAGAAAATTCAAGATATACATTTCATTTGCCATAAAAATATCTCAAACATATGAAATTCTAATCAAAATCGTTAGAGCCATTTTCAAGAAAATCAAAATTTTCGAAAAATTTTCCATGTAAAGGGTAGTTTAAGGTGGGGCTATTTTCTTCAAAAACTTCGTGTCGCATCCTTGAAAGACATTAAAATTGAATACCAACTTTGGTTTTTAACCGACTTTTCGTTTTTGAGTTATGCTGTCCACAGACACACGGAAAGAGACTGACACACAGTCGGACCTTTTTCTAAAAATGCCTTTTTTTTTGTATTCAGGGGATCTTAAAACATATATTTCCGGTGAAATCTCAACATCATATTTTTGGGTGGACTACAATAGTTCCTTTACTTACTAGTAGAGAAAGTAAAAAACATGGTCAGAGTGGGTGGCCACCAGGAATCGTTTATTAGTCGTTTTGTTATTTATAAATTTAAATTAGAAGCTTATGCAGCTACCTGTGTGTGTTGTGTTGTGTTGTGTTGTGTTGTGTTGTGTTGTGTTGTGTTGTGTTGTGTTGTGTTGTGTTGTGTTGTGTTGTGTTGTGTTGTGTTGTGTTGTGTTGTGTGTGTGTTTATTGGAAAGAACAGTGCTTTTAAATGTCAAAGTTATTAGAATAGTCGAGGTTTTCGAGGTTTCTTACAGAGCTTTCAGGGCTGTCACTGGAAGAGACATACAGTTTATCACATCTCCCTGTTTTATTCTTTGATTTGCCTACCGTCCGAGGAGCTCATCTTCCATTCACAATATGTCACTGTAAAGTTCGGTCACTCTAAATACACAATACAGGAAGGAGATGAGTGACAAAAAGAGTCAGAAAATGGCATGCCTTGGCTTAAGCAAAAGGCTTTCTTTTAAAATATGTATTAACGCTTGTGTCCCCTTTCTTCCAGAGTAACATGTAATCTGTATAGGGTCATATATGACCTTAGCTTACTTTTCCTTTTCACGAAAGGATATGATATATTGAAAATAGTGAACGTGAAAATAGTTCAGTTCTATAATCACAGTTGTTTTCCGTGCCAATGATATAGAAACCGTTTCCTCACTTCCAATATTGTCATTTTCTGCATCATTTGCATCACTCACAGCAAATTCGTCTTCTATTCCTAAATCCCCCAGCATTTGTTTCTCACTATAACCTTTAGCGTAACATCGTATCACAGAGTCATATTTTCTGAGCAGAATATTATGCAAATTGAATAACACGAACAATGCACCTCACCAATAATGGTCTGGTAAATGCACAGCAGTCTGCAATATTCGAATATGAAAACAGTAGTGTCACCACCCGGATAAACCTAAATACAGCAAAAATTCTGCATAAAAGAAGCTTAAGAATTGAACACTGTCGTACACCTTTAAAAGGGTATTTCATGACCCCATATCAATAATTCTAAAGACATGATTTTTTATAACGTGATTGTTTATTTAAAGGGCATATTAATTAAGTTTATATTACAATGAGGTTAGGAATGACCCCAGTGTGCAACGGTTTGTATGCAAATCTTGCAATGTGCCCATCAGCTAGGGAGGCTAAAAATTGCTTGTGAAAACCACTGCAAACTTTCGAGAGTACAGAAGAAAAACTAGCAATTGAAGAAAGACAGTGCAATAAAATTCCATTTGGGGCACTTTCCAACTTGACAAAATTGAAAACTGATAAGGAGAAGTTTAATACTATAACATATTTCTGCAGGCACCTTGAAAGGCTGGAAAACTTGCAGAATTTATATTAATTTACATGCAAATTATTCTCCGTAATTGGTTTACATTAATGAAATGTCCTGCCTTCCACCTGATACATATGGATAATCAGTCTGTGTAAATACATGAATAAGGATTTACCATAGGTGACCTCCCTATTGGAGTTATTTAACCATTTTCACTCTAGCTCTAATTAATTATAGGTATACTTTATTATATTCGTATCGAGGACTGACAGTGGTAATTAATTTGTTATCATAAAGTTTAGTTCTGAACCATAACATTTTTATAAACTTGCATAAGTTGAGGCCACTAAAAGTTTCACCTTTATGTTGCGTTGACATAGTAAATGCTATGACGCCGGCGCACAACAAAGGACGGTCGGGGCCCAGCTACCACAACACATACTAGGCGCAGCGTGCATCAAAGACGCTCAAGGTCAGGCTGCCTCGCGCGATTGTCTGTAAACACGTGACAATTACAGTGGCAGAACTAAAAGGGGTTTTCGAGATTATTCAAGAAGTATATGACGGCCGCGTATTTGTAGATGTTCGAGAAAGATCCGTGTTACGTCATCCTCGCTATACAAGAAGGCGAGGCAATGAAAGAGAATCAGTCAGTCTTTAGTTTGTGTTTGTGTGTGTGTGTGTGTGTGTGTGTGTGTGTGTGTGTGTGTGTGTGTGTGTGTGTGTGTGTGTGTGTGTGAGACAGAGAGAGAGCACGGTCGTCGTGAGAGGACCGGCGTGTCGTGAAGGAAGATAGCGAAGCAATTAATGAGTGTCGGGTAACTGTCGTCAGTCAGCTGTTTGAGAGATAGAGAAAGTGAAGAAATACAGATAGGAGTGAGTCAAGGTTACAAAAAGAAAACAATTGTGCGTTGTAATATTGTGAACGACAGTAGAATGTGTTAACGTCGAGAAGAGAAATGTGTATTTAGCAAAATGTTTAGAAGGAAAATAGAGTTTATTTATTTCAAAGGATTTGCCTGTTGCCGGTACAATAGGCCCCGCTTACAGGCTACAATTATCATGGTGTTATAATTAATAATATATAACATATACAATCTTTGCGGTTATTAAAACCCCATACGGTGACCACCTTTAGGTCACCGAGAAAGTAATTGGACTGCATTTTGTCATTTTGTCACAGTACTTTAAGCCTCTACGGGCGTAAATATTCTGAGGGCCGAGTAGGATATTAGTAACTTTGTAACACATCACATATCTAAGGAATACATAGAACCTTGTACACCTTAAAATTGGTGTCTCTGCATATTTGGGGAGGTGGGCCGAAATAATCAATCACATCGTGTATTTTAAGCAGAACTTTGCAGGATTGTAGGTCATCATGAAACAGCTGTTAAGGCTTCATTACAATTTCGAAGATTTAGACAACGAGGGGACCTAATGAGGATTCACAACGACTAGGTGCAAACTCACGATTCGACATGAATAAATATAATTGCTCACAAGTCTACCGACCATCGATAATGCCGGGCCCTAATGACCTAGTTGTCGACGGACCCTTAAACACAACTCACTCACTCACTCACTCACTCACTCACTCACTCACTCACTCACTCACTCACTCACTCACTCACTCACTCACTCACTCACTCACTCACTCACTCGATAATGCGAGTTAGACTTGTTGCTGGCCTCTTTGTGCAGTTTTGTAAAGTTCTGTACAGATGCAGCAAAATTAAGAGCTGCAAAAGTTAGACGACTGAATGTACTAACTCTCTTAGAAAATAAACGTCAATAATTTCACTTTGAATGTGATTTGACAAATTTCTATTTACATCTTCTGTCTCCGTTATAAAGGTTTTTGTGTGGCATATCGTAGCATTATGCTTGCTATTAGAACTATATTAAATGCAAAGAAACAGCTCCAAATTTCAAGACAAATAAACAACCCCAAGGTCCTAGTACCGCGTGGCAAAAGTTCAATCTAATAATAACTGTCATTGCGTCACGTTGTGACCTACAACAGTTGGAGTGACATCACACAATTCTGATCCGTTAATTGATCATTACAAATAAATTCGCTCTCATGTCGCCACTGTGGCGTCAATATAAATTTAAATAGATACATTTCTTTTTTCCTGTTTACAGCTTATTTTTTACTTCCTTTTTGGTGTTTTTTTTCCCCTTCAGGTTCTCATATTTTTCTCAAAATTCGATAAAAGCTCGCCGAAAACGAGCGGGATGGCTCAGGCGGTAGCGTCTGTAGTCCGTATTCGGGAGGGCGTAGGTTCGATTCCCGTGTCCAAACTTCCTGGTCCATGGTTTTTTCGAGGTTTCCCCGGGTCGCTAGGCGAATGCCGGGAAGGATAATCGCATCACTTAATCTCATATATGTACCTCCTTCACCTCACTTTCCATTTCATTTTACCTTTCCCTCTGGTTGACTGTTCCGGGCTTCTAAGTGACGGCGTGCATGACAAGGACTTTGCTCGCAGTAAATCCTCGACCTCCGGATCGGGGGTCTTGGGATCCCGGGCCCCCCAGGGATGTGTATGCCCGCAGTGGGGTTGCGTAAGTTACCACCTGGGACTTTAAATATTTAGCCTTTCTTCAGGCCCGGTCACCCTTAGTATCCTCTCACCTCACCCCTCTCTCCCGGGGGTACATGCCTAAAAATCTCCTATAGGTTGAGGTGCTATGTCCCTCCTCCGCACCTTGTTATAGTAAAGGATGGGCGTGAGTAAATAGGTATTATTAAATGGCTGTTAAGTTTTTAATATTGATGGAATAATATTGGAAGTAGCGCAAACATTCCGATCATTAAATAGGATAGTACTTTTTCATGGCGCATAGTACCAACAGTGGTCGTGAGAGGCGGTACACAGAACAGTAACAAATATGGCCGATTGCCTTACTGTACGAGAACGAGCACAAATTGCTTCACGCTATGAAGTGTGGAATTTCGTTCACCCTGTGACTTTTTCTTACGGGGCTGGGCAAATAGGGTGTAAAAGACGAAACGTTACACATTGCACGAATTGAAAGCACGGATTTTGGAAGTTCTTTCCAACATCCTCACAACTTCCTCCACAAAGCTGTAGATACCATTCCTGGTCATTTGAGAAGATTGGTCGACGCCACAGGTGCTTACATTCAGTTTTAAGGTATGCAATCGTATCCCCATATAACCCTGTACATATTGGGTTAATTTCAAATAACTCTGCAAACATAAAAGTTACACATCAATTGCAATACCTAGTTATTGCTCACCCACCTGTAGAGTGAAAGCTCACACAAGCATACTTTTATTTCCAATGTCTTGGCAGGTTATTAGGAAATTTAATTACTAGCGGGTATAAGAGGTCAACATTTGTAGTTGCGCTTTAATTCAGATTGCATATTGGTCCAAGTCTGTGTTCTAAGGTTATCGAGAGATCGGCGTTGGAAACGCTACGTTACGAGCTGCTGGCAGGCTGAGGTTCAGCCCGATGGGTTTTTGCTGCGTACCTACCCCCAATAGGGTTTAACCGCAGATAGGACACTATTTTGGGATGGGTTTTTAAGGGTGGCTTTGTTTGGTTTTTAGGTTAGTGTTATATGGAAGGAAGCTTTTTTGCCCCTTGACAGAATGTCTGCATTCTGACGGAAGAAAAAGTTTTAAAATGAAGCTTTAAGATTTATAATTTAGAATTTTGTTAAGGGTTTGAATTTTGAGCCGAACAACTCTTTGTTTGGACTATAATTGAGTTTAGCTTTTGCTGCTGTTGGATTAACTCCTTGGGTATGTGGTGTGCCCGCAAGTCATGCGGGGGACCCTGTACGGCCTAAAATGGCGTACTCTGTGGTCATAATCCCCAAGAGACCTAACCAGAGCGCTTTCATGAGTTGGTAACTTGTAGAATTTTGCTGCCCGGCGCCTAATTTCATCCTCCACGTATGGAAGAGGTGAGGCTTCGTGAAGTAGTCTCACGGGGAAAGGTATGGGAACAGAAAAGATGGACCGGAGTCCCTTATTCTGCGCCCTTTGGAGCCACAGGAGCCAACTTCCTGCTGCCATGCCCCACACTTCACAGGAGAAAAGCATGTGGGGGATTATAAGAGCCCGGAAGAGGTGTAACTTCAGGGGGGCTGGCATCTCGGACCTCAGCATAGGGTACAGTGAGGCAATAGCCCCCTACGTCCTCGCCGAGAGGTCTCTGATGTGCCCACGGAAAGTTAAACCCCTATCCAGTTTAACTCCTAGGTAGGTGATGGAGTCTCTCCTCTCGATTCTTTGACTTCGAAGTTGGAAGGTGGGGCAGTCTGCGGGGATGTGGCGCCTCGTGAAGAGGATGGCGTGGCTCTTGTCCGGATTAACGGACACTCGCCATCGCCGGCACCACTCCTGGACGAGGCAGAGGTGTCGCTGTATGGGGTTGAAGGCTCTGAGAATGTGTTTGGTGCAGAACAGCAGCACATCGTCAGCATATTGAGCTATACTGACCTGAGGCTGTGGTCGGAACGTAAGCAGTTAAGTAGCGCGTGCTGAGCGTAAACACGACAAGCGCTATCCCCAGATAAAAAGAATATTCTGGAAGCTCGAATGTTCTGGAGCTCTGTGGTCATTTCCTATGATTATATAAGGCGAGCTCTCTTGCAAAGCTCGGGCTTCAAGAGTGAGTACGCGAGTGAATGAGCATATCAGCGTTTCTGTTGTGGCGAAAAGTAATGCTCTCCGAGCGAGTTGTTACCACTGTGGCAACTTACAGTGAGTGCTGATATATAGCAAGGAATTCGAGACGTCTTGTGTTTGACTCTCCTACGAGTGAACGATCCGGAAGCAGAGAGTGCTTTGCGTATTTCATTAACCATACAGAGAAAGTAACGTAACATGATAATTGGAATAAGCGAAGTCTCAGCGAAAATGAAAATAGGTTAGTAAGTGACAACGAAAATTAGTGAAGTTTTAAAATCTGGTGTGTTGCACTCACATGACTTTCTCTACTCTTGCACTAACCATTCTTATAAAATCTCATTCCTGTATCTTCTTCGTGTTACTTGAGGTAAACATTTGCAGAAATTATCTTATTGTGTATTTCCTTATAGGTACAAGGGGAATATGGGAATACAGTTGGCTTTGACCGACAGTCAAATCTTTCAAAGCTTCGAGATTTCGTTCTGTTTCAACACATTAAGTTGAGCCCAAATGCTTTTTTTGTGAAGTGAACCATTTCGGAGATATTCCTATTTATTTGTGCAGGTTTTTGCAATACTTAAACTTTTCTCAAATGAACGTCGTTATTCACTTTCTCTTGTCCGTACAAAGAGAACGGAATTTTAAAGCCTTCATACAGCGACAGCTTTGAAACATTTGACTATCGCTCAAAGGCTACTGTATTGTAATACTCCCCTTGTACCTACAAGGAGATAAGTGATAAGAAAATTTGTACAAATGTTTATATTAGCTAACATGAATATATAGGAATAAGAGTTTGTAAGAATGGTACAAGAGTAGAGAAAAGTCATGTGAGTGTAACACATCAGATGTTTACAAATACTTATTTTTCTGTATAAGAGATAAATGTTCATTACATATTTTTTGAAGGATGTATTAGGCTAAAGCTACAGATGACTGAAATTCTTTAGTTACCGGAAAAAAATTTGATTACATCATTTTCTCTACTCACTCTTTGTATATATTATAACAGTATAAACTATTATTACGAATGCTTACTGTTCTATGCATTTAATGTTAATCGAAACAAAATTTGTAGAAATGCTTTTATTACACACTTCATTGTAGGTAGTGAAATATTTTAAGACCTAATTGCTATGTGAGGACTTTGAAATTCCATTCTCTTTGCATTACCTGGGAAAAAACGAATGAAACAACTGAATAACAACTTCACATTTCCTATGAGTATTGGAAAATTCAAACCAATAACAAGGAATACTTCAAAAACAGATAATGAAAAAAAAAAAAAAAAAAAAAAAAAACTGACATAAATTGTGTGCTATAAACGAGATATACCTAGATCTTTTGTGTAGTAACATTTTGTCTTTGTCTTACAGTTTACCATTTATACAAAAGTAAGTCAAAATGAAGAGGACTTCGGAAACTATTCCCAAGAAATTTAAGATATACGTTTTATTTAGCTAGCGCTGCTGCTTACCAAGCGGGAGACCTGTTCCGGGGTGCACTCAGCCTCGTTATGTAGCTAAGGAGCTACTTGACTGTTAAGCAGCGGCCCCTGGTTGCGAAGACCTTATATAGCGATTGGGAGGTATCTGAGCGTTGGCCACGTCCCACTCTATAGCACTGCACCCCACTTCCTTCGGTTGCCCTTCACACATGCGTTGGCATGTCATCCTGGTCCCATCGTGAAAACGATCCACAAGGTTTCATGACCGCCGATCTCCCTGGAGTGCCTTCTCAGTCATCTTGCTCCTGGCGGGTCTAACCACAACCACCTCCAGGTTCATCCTGCCGACGATGAGATACACGCTGGGGCTCCGGGGCACTAACTCGTCTTGTCCGACTTGCAGGACCTTCCTTGTGGCTCCTGAGGGCATGCAGTCCCAGTATCACTTCCTCGCGACGAACATGTACAGACCCATAACGCTCGCGCTAGGGCTCCGGGGCACTAACTCGTCTTGTCCGACTTGCAGGACCTTCCTCGTGGCTCCTGAGGGCATGCAGTCCCAGTATCACTTCCTCGTGACGAACATGTACAGACCCATAACGCTCTCCCCCAAGGTCAACTCCAGCCAGGCCTCCTCCTCCACAGGCAAGGTGTCATCCGATGCTGCTACTAGCTCGTAGGGTCGATCTAGTTCCTCTTAGGCATGTCCTCCGCCACATACGATCCAATCACGGTCACAGCTGCGCTCGTGCCCATTAGTACTCGGCACGGCTTCCCCTGTATCTTGCCGTCCACGATGTCCACCAGTCGTCTATTCACGGCACTCAGCGTCACCTGCTTGGACGGCTCCGTTGGTACCTCCATGACCCACGCCAAGTTGGTACTTATTTGTTTCTCGCTAGCTCGTAGACTTCCCTGCTGACAGTACTTCGCGTATCCTGTTTGGCTACACACTCCTGTAGCTGATCCTTGTCGACGTCTCTTTGACTTCATCGGATCGTACACTTCCGTTCTCCAATGTGGACGTAACTGTCACCTCGGCCAATCCGTACTATTCCGCCCACCTCTGGCTTCTAGCTCCTTTAATGATGCCGTCGACTCTTCCTTCCAGGGTGTTAAAACATTCCCCGACGTCCTCCACGACGTGCACGCGCTAGCAGAGTTCCACCTTCCCGTCGAGTTGTTCCACGCCTTCCTTCACGCCGACCAGTTCCCCGTCTATCTTCGCCAATAGCCCCATCTTCGTATCGATCACTTCAGTCATCTTTCCCATTCCAGAATTCATTTTTGTCTTCACTTCTTCCTTTATACTCCTTATCTTCACCTCTATCTTCTCTTATAGCGGAATTCCCTGTTTCTTCGTTTCCCATCTTATCAGTATGCATTTCATTTCTTCCATTCCCTAGTTTACGTTTTCCATTCTTTCTCCATTTCTTCCATTCCCTGTTTCAGGTTCTTAATTTGGGCTAGTAGGCTAGTAATTCCTTCATCTCTTCCATGCTGACATCCATATACTACTCCTGACGGCAATGTAGCAAAACGGCAATTAGACGAATCCCACCTCCGACATCAGCGCCCTCTCTCAACTTCGCCCTCGCAGCCTCTCAGCCTTGGCTCATCGCTCCAGCAGTCCCTTCCGGGAGATTAGTCTTGAAGTCGCTCCCGAGATCAACGAGGTCCCTCTCCCCCGGTGTCACCAGCGGTGTCGTACCCGGATTCGTAACCGGTGTCGTACTCGGTGTCGTACTCGGTGTCGTACCCGATGTCGTACCCGATGTCGTACCCGATGTCGTACCCGATGTCGTACCCGATGTCGTACCCGATGTCGTACCCGATGTCGTACCCGATGTCGTACCCGATGTCGTACCCGATGTCGTACCCGATGTCGTACCCGATGTCGCACCCGATGTCGCACCCGATGTCGCACCCGATGTCGCACCCGATGTCGCACCCGATGTCGCACCCGACGTCACTCTCGACGTCACTCTCGACGTCACTCTCGACGTCACTCATTTGTCTCATGATGTCACTCCCGATGTCACTCATTTGTCTCTCATGATGTCACTCTCGATGTCACTCCCGATGTCACTCCCGATGTCACTCTGTCACTCCCGATGTCACTCTATGTCACTCCCGATGTCACTCCAGAAGTCACTCTCTTGCCTCTACCTCACTCCAACTCTCTCACCCTCTCACTCCCGCCCGCGAACCCTCTCACCTGCCCTCGAACCCTCTCACTTGCCCTCGACCCCTCTCACTTGCCCTCGACCCCTCTCACTTGCCCTCGGCCCCTCTCACTTGCCCTCGACCCCTCTCACTCGCTCTCGACCCCTCTCACTTGCCCTCGACCCTTCTCACTTGCGCTAGGTCCCTCTCACTTGCCCTCGACCCCTCTCACTCGCTCTCGACCCCTCGACCTCTGCCTCGGCCACGCTCCCACACCCTCAATCAGTCACCGTCACCCCGTCTCCCGGCTTCCCTGTTCCGCTCGATCTCTATCTTTCTATTTCTCCTCATCGCTCTCCGTCTCGCCCCATTCCTTTCTCCAGATCTCCGCATCTCTCCCTTCTCTCGTTTCATCACTTTCCAAGTCTCTCTCCCCATCACACTCCCCGTCTCTCTCTATATTCCTTCCCCATCTCTCTGTGAATATACAGAGGGATATATCCCTCCTTCTCTAGATATCTCTCCATCTCTCTATATCTATCTCTCTATCTGTATGTCTATATATCTGTATGATATTCACACACTATCTCTCACTCATCCTTGGAATCCGTGTCTCGTCGTCCACACGCAGGCACACATTTTCCTAAACTGTTAATATATTATTTAATAGCTTATTTATTATTCGAAAATCTCAAAACCAATATTTCGGAAGAAATGTGTCAAGTTTTTGGCTGGAAAAGTAAGAAAGGTTTGTAAGGTATGGTTAAAATAAACGGTATTTTCAGTATATTTAATTTTATTATAAAATTAGAAAATCTAACTATTATTAAATATTTTGTACGGGTAACTGATTTTTATGTTTAGCACAAAATATTTAAATACTTCAGACTTAACTGGTTCAACTGCAGATTTTCTTCGAGTTGCATAAGTAAAGTACAACATACAGGTTGTTAGTTGTATAAATAGATATCTGTACTGGTAATTGAGGACAGTTTAACGAGCAATATTACATCAATATTTGCTTCATTTGTGGACTTATAAATTTACTTATTAAGAATAGCATGTTTTCAGGTTAGTACCTCCCACTAAGCACGAGTTATAGGGTTTATTTTCCCCCGAGAGAGCTTTGGAATTCCTTTCTCTTTGTACGGCTGAGATATAATAATTAAAAACGATCTTTCATTTGAGGAAGGTTTAAGTATTCCAAAACTCTCACAAATAAGGAATATCTCCGAAACGGAACTCCACAAAAAATTCGCTTGGACATAAATTGTGTATTTTAATGAGCTCTACATTTTTACCTACTCTACTAGTAAGTAGAGGAAGTGTTGTATTCCACCCAAAAATTCCATGCCGAGTTTTCACCGGAAATATGTTTAGAGGCCCATGAATTTAAAAAAAAAAAAAAAAAAAAAAAAATCTGATGTGCTGCACTCACATGACTTTACTCTTGTACTAACCATTCTTACAAACTCTTATTCCTATATCTTCTTCTTGTAGGGTGAACCATTTCGGAGATAAGACATAAATTGTGTATTTTAGTGTCATCAGTGGAGAAACTTTCGTTTTAGGTGAAAGTTTAGGTTTTTAGAAGTGGAGTCAACACTTTGTTTAAAGACATCACATAATCGAGAAATTAAAGAGATAACATTAGAATAATTTGTTCTTTTCGGCACTGAACTGTCTTGCGTTCAATAAAATGTGCTACATTGTATTTGAAAAGTGCTTAAATAGGCAGTTAAGCTTTTCAGGAATCACATTTAAATTTATTTTGTTACGTAGATTTTCAACGAATAATGGATGAACAAATGAATAGGGAGTAACATGTAGGACATCTATGAAGTAACCCGAGAAGTTAGAGAGACTAGCGCTCCTGGCGGTAAATCGCGATATCAAGGATTCCAGTCACGATGTCCATATCGCGTGCACAATTTCAAGCACGCCTGATTCATACCATGAATTATTAATTTTATTAGCTGCTGCTATAAGTGGCTATAAATAGAGCATTAAAATTTCACTGTTTGAATGAAAGGTGTGGAAATTAGCTCTGGCAGAAACAGTTTTCCCGTTTGGAAAACATTTAAATACTGGTGAATATCCCCTTATTAGAGCCAGTGATTTTGGTCCTTTAAACATCTAACGTAAAATATTTATTCCTATGTAAGCTTACAATAAATTCTGTATTTAAAAATCAGCCTTGAGCATATCAGGAAAAGTATTCACTTACACGGACCTGACACTTGCGTGCACAAGCTTCTGTGATAAACTTTGGTTCACTCAACTTAATGCTGACAGATGCTCACTCTTTACTCTTGGATTAAATATTACCTCCTCCTCTTTTCTGTTTTATTTTACAAACTTGAAGAATCGTGTAAAGTGAGGCTGTAGCAACCACAATATTCTGTATCCGCCTAATTATAATCACGATAAATATTTTCTAGAAACGACTTCCAAACTTATTATTTATGCTTGATTATCTGAAAGGTTTGGAAACAACAATCAACTCTTTGAATAACAAATTTATGTTTGACAACTGGAATTGCGAGAGAGAGAGAAACAGAGAGAGAAACAGAGAGAGAGAGAGAGAGAGAGAGAGAGAGAGAGAGAGAGAGGGAGGGAGGGGGCAGAAGGAAAAGAAAAGAAGAAAAAATAGGTCCTTTTCAAATGTTATATTGTGGTTAATTTCAAGCAGGACAATTATAAAAGTTGCAATAACGAATATTCCAGAATTAAATAATGAAATAATGCGAAGGTATTTGGTCTATCTCGAACGTTTTACTAATTATGCAAAAGTCATCCAGAGTAAATACGACTACAGGGGCTATAGCCAGAAAATTCAAAATATACATTTCATTTGCCATAAAAATATTTCAAACATACGGCATTTTAATCAAAATTGCTAGAGCCATTTTCAAGAAAATCAAAATTTTCGAAAAATTTCCCATGTAAAGGGTAGTTTAGGGTGAAGCAATTTTGTTCAAAATCTTCGTGTGGCATCCTTGAAAGACATTAAACTTAAAAACCAACTTTTCGTTTTTGAGTTATGCTGTCCACACACACACACACACACACACACACACACACACACACACACACACACACACACACACACACACACACACACACACACACACACACACACACACACACACACACACACACACATTATTTTTAAATGCATTTTTTTATTCAACATATATTTCCGGTGAAATCTCATCATCGAATTTTTGGGTGGATTACAATACTTCCTCTAGTATACGTACTAGAGAAAGTAATAATAACGTTTGCAACAAGTTCGATCGCCAATCTTCTTGCACATCTAAGTGTGGTTGGTAACTAAAATGTAATGTTGATAATGCTGTTGGTGTAACTAGATGCTGAAAAGAGGTTAATATTCTGAAATAATGATATATTGGATGAAAAATAAGCGTAAGAGTTTAGCGTTAAATTAACGTGACCATGCACAGGGAAAAATAATTTGTGCAGTAACGAAGCTCGTAGCAATTTAGGTACATTTAGGGTTTTCCTTCGCAATTGTTCGTACTGAACAAAGTCTGTTGCATATATGTACACTTACTTCATATTAATTATTAAAATTTAGTTGCATATTTATATTCTAAAAATTGTTCATCAAAAAACTCAAGATTAGCGTTTATAAAACGAAAGAGAAGTATAGTTAAACCTTAGTTTAACCTATAGTTTAAACCTAACCGGGAGTTTAAACCCCCTTTATTAATGGACCTTACCCATAGTCGAGAGCTATCGGTTAACCGACGTTTAGAGCAACCGGCTTTCGATAATCGACTTTCTACTGTACTTGATGCTTATCTCACCTACAAAAGATTTTATTTCCTTCTTTCTTTCTTTTTTTTCGTGTGGTGCCACAGAATGATTTCAAAGACATCACACAGCGTGTCTTTCAAAAGATTTAATTATCGCTCTAGTTTACTGCATTTTTCTGCTATAAATAACTAAATGTTGTTGTTGTTAGCTAATGCTGGATTTCTGACAATGAAGTCATTAATCCTCTTGCTCTCCAATATTTTTCACTGATGGATGGGACACTAGAAGTGCCCGGGCATATTTGAAGGTGGTCTTGATCCATTTCCTCTTGCAGATCACATAGAGGACAGAGTGGTGAAGAATTAAATAACTAAATGTGTAAATGATCAACAAATGTAATAGATAACGGAAGTAGATCTTTTGTAGGAACTGTTTGTAGATGAGTGAGTAGACAAAAGTACGCGAATGCAACACATATTTTTACTTTATCTATCGAGCGTGATTGCTCCATGGTAACGTGTGATTATTACATTTGGGAGGTCGTAGATTCGATTCCCGTGGCTAACTTTCCTAATCCATGGATTTTTCTGGGTTTTCCCCGGTTGGTAGGCGATTACTGGGAAGCAAACTTACATTCCCCATTTCCCTTGTCCTTCCGTTTTCACTCGCTTCTCGTTTCACTTCACCTTTCATCTACTTGACTGTTCTAAGTGTCGGCGGGAGTTTCGGCGTACATGGCAGGTGCTTGTTTTCTGTAAATTCTCGTCCTCCGGATCGGGGGGAGATATGAGTCCTGGACCCCCCTCTCTCAGGGACTGTGAGCCCGCAGGAGTGGAGGAGAGTACGAGGCGTCATCGGGGAGTTTCAATCTGTACCTATTGTCCTGCCCTCTGCTGTCGTCTCTCCTCAGGACCGGCCATCCTTCGTATCCTCTCACTTCACCCCTCCCTTTGAGGTAGGAGTGTCCCGTCAGGAGCATAGGCACAAATTATTTCATTGGTCAAGGCGCTAAGTCCCTCTCCGAACCATGACTGTCTTGTCTAAGTGCTTTCTCTACAGCGTATTGTAAGTAGCATTGTGTTCCACCCAAAAATACGATATCGAGTTTTTACCAGAAAAACAGTCTTGAGACACACTGAATCCAAAACCTCTGATATGTTGCATTCAGATATTTTTTATCTACTCTTATGTAAACTATTCTTACAAACGTTTATTTCCTTGCAGAAATTGCCTTATTGCTAATGTGTAAGTATGAATGTGAATAAGAGAATTTGGTAGGCTTTAAATGATAGTAAAATCTTTTAAGACCACAGCTAGGCGCCATGTGATGGCTTTGCTATTCCACTCTCTTGTATGGTCAAGAAATTAAACAAGAAGAAAAAGAAAAACCGCTTCTCCTTTGAGAAAAGTTAAAATATTGGACAATTCAGATACTCAAAAACCAACAAGGAATATACGGTTTACCCCAAAAATGCATTTGACATTAATTGTGTGTTTTATCAAAATTTAGCTCTTTGTGTAATAATAGTAATATAAAAGTTTGTCCTTTTATAAATATCTGGAAACTAAAAATTTTGATGGTGAGATTGAAGCTATTTATACCGCCCTTGAAAACATACGTATTTACCTGGTTACAACGCTGCAACAAAATTGCATCTTATATTATTCAAGAGCAGAAACTTAGCAATAATTTCAACGTCTGTGCTAAGATGTAAAAAATTAGTATGGTTCAACAGACCCAACGACTGAACAAATTGCTTTTTTGGTTCCAGCAAGTGACATAACCGGGAATGAGAAGGCTGACATCTGAACAAAACAGGGGTTCAAAGTTTAGCAAAAAAGAAAAAAGAAAAAAATAGGAAATAAATTTCCCTATGAATCGATAAAAGGGATTATAAAAAATAAATTTGACCAAAAGTTATAGGTTATTATAACCTAAGGAAAGTTGTCGATTGAAGAAACTGTAGGAGACTGTGCCTTAGTTCCTGATTTACCCCGCAAAACTACTGTTGCTGTGTTTCGGCCGATTGTTGGACATGGTGCCTGCCATCACCAAATTGTTTATCCTGCTCTGAATACATTTAAATAGACAGAGTCTCTGGCAGAATGTATCACTTTTCAAAATCATCAAGATATGATGAATAAATATGAGAGACTAGAAGCAGAGTGACTGTTGTTACCTTCTGTTAGAAGCGCACACACACCGCATCTATACATATCCATACATTTCCCTCCACTAAATCAGCGGCCCAAGAGCGTTCCGCTACAGTGTCTCAGTCTCTCCCTTTCTCCCCTCCCTTATGTTCATAACAGAATCATTCTAGTTTGAGCATTCATGTTATTAAAATGAAAACATGAACGTGACTCATGGACTCTCAGACCTGGCCTGTTGAACACAGTTGTGACCGGTAGAGCCGAGGGCTGAGACTACTCAACATGGTGTGAAAGGGAACTAATTTCTGAGTTGTCAAACTTCTATGCTAGGCAAACAAACTCAAACCGTTCTCATTTGTATGAGAAACAAAAGGATGACCACTAGCATTTTGGAAGCAGTGTTTAAAACGGAAATTGCAACACAATAAACTGTGATTTTATCGCCTCTAAACACACAAATTTGCGTGCAACCCGCTATTTCATTAAACGTTGAGCAGCAACATAATGTTATCACACCTTCTGCAGCTTATTCTTTTTGCTCACCTTCAGGTTGCATTTTTGTTTACTGCCCCCATCCCCGCTCTTAACACGCAATGGTAAAAGTTGGCACCACACAGTGCGTGACAATACAGGAAGCTTAATGGAATTCTAATTATGAGACGGACTTTATTTAATATTTAACAAATTACAACTTTCTCTTACTGCGTATTGGTTAATTCCATATAAAAGTGTGTGCTTTAAAATTAAGTTATCAGTATAGGTACGTGTATGAGCTTTCGGAAAAGTTGGACTTACCAAATTGGAGAATTCATCACGCACGACATGAATTTATTGGTTTGTATATAACTAACTACTTGAATCAGAAAGCTCACGCTGATCTAATCACTTGTAAACGCAATTATGCATGTTATAACATTAAAGCATGTAGTAATGTGGAATGCATAATTGAGTAAATATCTTATAACTTTTACACCGTTAATTGGAACGTGGCTACTAAGTTAAACATATTAAACACCACAAATTTTGATGGAGAAATAGAAGCTGTTTATAAAACACTGCAAAATTATTTCCCTAGCTGCGTTAATGCAAAACTAGTTGTTCTTTCAGACTCACAGGCTGCTACAGTAACACTCCCTAAAATAGAAAAAATTAAAGAAATCCAAAATATGATTCAACAAGTTGGTAAACCTGAAAAAAAAAGTTGTATTAGAATGGATTCCATCACATTGTAGAGTGAATTTAATGAAAAAGCAGATTTTTTGGCAAAGAAAGGAACCAAAATTAAGCAAAAAGCTGTTATAAAATTTCCTTGTGAACTAATGAAACGCATTGTAAAAATAAAAATAAATAAAAACTATATAAATAAAGTACCTAGCGCAACAAAAGAAAAATTCCAAGTAGCTACAAATTGCACAAAAGTCTCAAATAATTCCAAAATTACCAATAAAAGCAGCTGTAGCCACCTTTCGCCTCATAAATGGACATGATTGAATAATCATCTCTATAGGATTGACCTTTCAACCTCATCAAACTGCCTACTGTGTACCGGGGAAGAAATTATAAATATGGAACATGTAGAATCATGACAAGCTTTGAAGATATATCCTGACATTGTTACCAAATACTGGGGAGCCAGAAGAAAATGGCTTCATTGTGAATTCCTGAGCATTAGACACAAACACACAATGTTAAACATAGGAATACGAAATTAGTTAAGCACGGTTTATGGCGAATTATGTTCACCTATAATTACGCCAATCCTATAGAAAAGTTACTCTGGATACCTTACGTTTCATTTTAACAAATGTTTAAATAGGTTAGTAAACTTTGGGTTCTGAATTGTTTCGAAAACCAAATTGTTTTCTTACTTTAAAATTCATCAGATAATGAAAGAGCGAGGTCCATTTATGTAGATTAAATAAACGTAAATATTGCAGTTATAATTATTTGCAACAAAGCACACGTGAATGTGTAAAGCGTAAGTCAAATACAGATAATGTAAACAAACCAAATATAGTAATATAATGAATTACTTACGCTGTTGGTGTTCTGTAAAGCTTTCTCCTGCTAGCGGGAAATAAGGCACGAGGTTGGCTGGCGAATGTGTATGTAGGTGATGCTACAGGTAATGTGTCAATCATCTTGCAAGTTGATGACAAACACTACAGGAACACTTAAACACCAGTTCTGAGTTCACACGCATTAGCGAAATTAAGGCTTGTGTTTTGGCACGGTTACAATTTACAGAGCCGCACTAATAACCTATACTTCTAGACCCGCGCTTCCTCAAGCAAGCCATGCTCATATCGGCCATCGTGTTTATATCCACGTTGCCATGACAACAGTTCCGGTTCACCGGTAGAGGGCTCCGTCGCATGTGTTTTTAATATGCGGTCGTGCATTGACCTACGACACTCATGGGTAATCGAAAGTACCCTTTATGGATCGCTATGAGTTAAATGATCTCTTCGCGTTTCATAGATGAGGGGTTTGGTTTTTTATCACCTTGTCACACACTTCCTACTGATGTAAGATAAAAAAATGGGAATGTTGACCCTTTATGATCTCTGCTCTAATGGCCAATGTTATTTATTAATACTTTCACTTAAACTTGATAGCATCAACTTCTTCAATGGTACTCTGGACTTCAATGCCGCTTCAATTTATTTGAGCAGCTTTAGAATATTCGAATTAACCTTCCAGAATAGTAAAGGATGGCAAAGAAAGTTAAATGACAACGGCGAGGATTACTGAATGACAATAAATGCCAAAAGGACAAGTACTGTTGGTTATGGAAGAAAAACAAATACCTGAGCTTAAACATTCGAGGTGCAATAATACGCCAAATAAACAGCTTTAATTGAAATGAGCCGTAAACAACAGCATGAACTGTTGAAGAAGAAAAATAAAATAACAATGAATAAGGCAGCTCTTAATAGAACAAATTCTTGGTGTACCCCAGGATAAAGAAATAAGAAGAGATCGTGTATACTGCGTGAAAAATGCAGATGGTTTTTGCATTGTGACGTGAGGAAAAAGCTATTTTAATCATCCAACCGAGCAGGATGTCTGGGTTGGAAGCGTCGGCGAGCGTCGCGGCAGCAGCATGGTAGGGGGAACAATCTCGTTCTCCGGATTGAAAGGCGAGCCCACTGGTTTTCGGCCCCCCCCCCCATGGGATTGCACAAGCCCGGGGGGTTTCCGAGTACCACGCCCCCTTGGGAGTACGAACCCGAAAGGGTGGGAGAGGAACCGGGCTGAGCCAGCCTCCACAGGGTGCTTCTAACTGGGAAAATGTAGGGACCCTACCCTCTGCTCTGTCGTGGCAACGTTCCGGCCGCCCTTCGGATCCATTCGCCTCATCTATCCTCCCGGGGAGGTGCCCCATTAAAGGCATAGACACAAAAGATCGCCTTTTGGTCGAGGTGATAAGTCCCCGCAAGTTGCCATTGACAAGCGTCTAAAAGGAGGGTTCGGGGCGCTAACCACGTCTCACCTTCCAGTTCTGCACCCCACTCATGAGGCCTGTTAGTGGACAGAGTTGGGGGTCGCAGCGGCCGGGTGGTAAGCGTCGGCCCGCAAAGGGCTGTTGCGCTGGGCCAGGGGTTAATATGATAGGACTTCTGACCTAACCTATATATTCTCGAGTGGTGCGAGAGAATTTACCTGGAAAGTTAGACCGTCCAGTAACATTTATCTGGACCATCTCATAAATCAAATAGCAATTTAAAAACTATATCGCAAATATTTGACCACAAAATGTAAAATTCTGTAAAGAATAACCTAAGATATATTCACTTCGACTAGTGTAGTTGGACTTACTCAGCACTACCAACTGAGAAAAATGAAACCCAAGAATTATATGTATTTCAATCTTCTCTTGTTATATAAGAAAATTAGTTTTTAATCTCAAATAAATCTCACTTTATTTTTAACATTAACTGACAACTTTTCTTCTGGAAAAATACACTAATTATTAAAAGAACAATTGTTAAAAACAGAGTTGTCAAATTCAATGGAGTGACTGTTAATCGATTGTACATAATGTGTAATAAGTTGTTTTCTAGCGATCTATGGAATACAGTTGACGACAATGACTAAACAAAAGCATAACCTAGTGATAATTTGTACAAAATAAAATGACCAGATCTAAATGTTAACGCATCTATGCATGAAGTAGTCATACTATAACTAACTGAGGACATCTCATGTGTGCATTAGTCATAGTTAACGAAAAGTGGATTAAAGGACTAAAGTGAAATTATACAGCGAATGTAGAAATTGTCTTTATCTTGTATGCTATATCTAGAACTGCTTGTAAACCCATGACCTTAGTTGCGGTGAACTTGAAACGTCTTCGTGAAACGGAGCTATGAACTCTGGTTTCATTGATCTCGGGACTGTTCAGGATAAGGTTGTATAATTATTATTCTACATGGTGATAAAATCGACTGGGGTCAGAGGCCTAGACACCATCAGTTTCCACGTAACAATAATAAAACGCCCACCGCAATAATTCAAGCAAAATGGCACGCTATAAACTTTCGTTGTTGATTTTACTGCAGACTGCACTAGAAACATAACCTTCAAAATAGCTCTGCCAATTCGTGGAAAATCTGATGGGTACTACATCTCCTTTAATATATACGTAATTACTGAATATTAAATAAGATGAAAGTGATGCCTTCAGAATGAAAATAAGCTATACTTAGCATGCAGTTTTATAAATTTTATCATTTAAAATTGTCAGTTGTACCCAAGGTAGTCTCTTTGTGTGTAAGCATCTAAGAGCGCAAAATTCAATTACGTATTTTGTATTTCCTATACTTGCACCATTTAATTATATCTTCTTTCCTTACTTTCTCTACTACGTATAGTAAATAGAGGAAATATTGTATTCCAGCCACAAGTTCGATGTCGAGATTTCACCGCAAATATGTTGCCCACTGAATCCAAAAGAAGCATTTTTAGAAAAAGGTCCTGTGCGTGCGCGTGTGCGAGTGGGGGCTGTCTATGGATAGCATAACTCAAAAACGAAAAGTGGGTTAAAAACCAAAGTTGGTATTTAAATTTAATAGCCTTTAAGGAACTAACACGAAGATTTTAAAGAAAATTTATCCACCATAAACTACCCTTTACATGGAAAATGTTTAGAAAATTTTTATTTTCTCGAAAGGGACTCTAACGATTTTAATTAAAATGCCATATGTTTAAGATATTTTTATCAAAAATGGATATTTTGGGTTTTATGGCTACACCCTGTGCTGTCCTGTTTACTCTTGATGACTTGTATAATTCGTAAGCCGTAAGAGATAGACCAACTCTCACTATACAAAAAACAATCTCCTTAAAGCACACAATTTATGTTCGAATGAATTTTTTTGTGGAGTGAATATTTCGGAGATATTCCTTGTTATCTTTGTGAGTTTTCCAATGTTTAGACTTTCCTCAAATGGAAGATCGTAATTAACTTTTTTATACCTATCTTATGTATACAAAGGGAACGAATTTTAAAGACTTCATACACTGACCAACCTACTGTAGGCTATGGAAATGCATTTGATTTTCACGATGCTGCTATAAGGAATTGGTGGTAATTATACGTATTACTTGGTGACATATATAGGTATCTCTTGTTCGCCTTAGTTTAGAAGATACATAATAGTTTGTGCCAATAATAGTAAGACGATTTTTATATTCAGGAATTATTATTTATTGAAACGTGTACATTGCGATGGTTTTGTAATGTGGATATTTACATTGACAACACAGTTTCTAACCTTATTTTTATGAAAGAACAGGCGTATTTGTCATTAACGGGAAAAAATGGGAGACTAATTCTTGACCGTGCAATCAGATTTGAAAAAAAATCTAGACCAAATTAAGGTTATTGATTAGAGGGAAAATTACATATTCCCCCTACAAAATTACATATTCCTTATTTAAGTGGCAAATACAAAATTTCAAATTGGAAAGGGACTAGTCTACTTTTTGGTGCTCGTGGAGTGATTACTAAATTTACTGTTAATTTGTTCCAAGGGAATATCGCCCAGCTCAGAAGTAGCCGAAGTCGTTGGGTGGGTACCCGTAGGAATCGAAAGTGCTGAGTGTCGGAGGTTCAAACCTGAACCTCTGCATGCTTGTTTTCTGAAATGGAAAATTAACCAGCGTCTTTACTTCTCCAGAGCTTTTTATCAGGAATGGAGAATCAGAATAAAGGCATAGGTATAGGAATTGAGTGAATGGGCACATGGCAACATTGTGTAGTGCTTGGAAACAAACAAAATGACAACGCTACCAGGTCCAAAGATTGTTTCACACTGAAGGAATCTACAACTGAATTGTATTCTGTTTAATACAACATTAATTACTTTATTCAATGGCAGCAAGTTCTTCTAATTAATCATTTTTGTGGCGACACCCCATTTTCTTTCGTATGGTATATACATAATACACTAAATTCATTTTCCTTCGAGTCTTATTCTCGCACAGTGTTATATTTGTGTCGTATTACTGTATAATTAAGCATAAATGAATATAATCACCCTGAGTGAATTACATTTTCTAAAATAATTACTTCCACTTCTTGTGGCTGAAATCCTTCAGTTTTCGTACATGTCGATATGTTCTAATATGAACAAGATTATAATACTTTCTTACATCCATTGTTAGCAAACTAAACAGTAAATAGTTTAACGTGTTAATAATCTTCGACATTTGAATGTGGGTATTTAAAGCAAAATATTAGGTATTAATTTCTGGAAGAATGATTGATAGTTGAAGTAGGTGCTTCCTATTTTACCTACAGCAATTGAATTCAATATCTTCTAAAGCTTTGAGTTTTAAAATTTCAGTCGTATTGCAGCAATATGATAATATTGTATAATAGTAGATTATATATAGGATGGGTAAATAATGATGTTCCCGTTAAGAGAGAAAGGAAGGGAAAAGAAAAAGAAAGTGCGCTGCGTGAGATTCGATCCACGTTCAGGGTACCACTCTGTATCCGCGCTAATGCGTTTTAAGTGTGCGTAGAAACGACAGCTCCATGTCAGTAGATTTACTGGCATGTAAAGAAACGAAATTCCGGCACACCGACGACGCTGATGTGATCCTGGCAATTGACAGTGTCTTTAAACAACAGAATAATTTGATTTACATGATTAGTGTAACAAATGTGTCCAATAGAATTACTGGATGTTTCTTTGCTTCTTTTGATAGAATCTAACATTGGGGCTGATGTTAGAGAATAAAACTGGAAAATAGGGGGCAGCTGACTCACCTGGTATATACAAGTTCTTTCTTAATGGTGAGTGCTTCACAAGAATGAAGCAAGCTGAAGAGGATATACATTATTTGTAGTGTTTAACGCCCTCTTTTACTACTACGGCATCGCAGGTGCTGGCACTGATGATACATGGAATGAAGATGGAGCACCAGTAGAATGAAATGGCGGGGGAAACCGGAGAACCCCGAGGAAACCCGCCCCAGCGCCGCTTGGTCCACCACAAATCCCATATGCGGTTGTCTGGAATCGAACCCGGGCCGTGTTGGTGAGAAGCGAATGGTCTAACCACTCGGCTACGGCGCGATTACGACATACAATTGCAGATCCTCTTCCCTCTTTGGAGCCTGATGCATCAGTGCAAATTTTCGTGGTAGAGTTATATTTATCCAGTAAATAACTACATTTAAGGTTACAAGAATATGTTTGAACTTTCAAGTGAGATGAACGGAAATGTTGAAGAGAAGTGTTATGTAAACATTGAACATTTCTTTCCGACAATAACAAAATATGAAAACTCCGAAGGGTATTTCAGCATTGGTAGGGTCATGTTTTAACGAATTTTATAATATTCTTGGGTTACATACCCAAGTCTGATAATCGGGCTACGCCGCTGGTATGTGTTGGGTCGGATCGCTGCACTAGTAGAGCTATCTTGGACAAATAAACGGATTGATTGATTGAGCTATTGATGGAGTTTTTGAAATGATAAGTCACCATTGTTTTGTTTATCAAGGCTTTGCAAACAATATGGAATTTCATAGCCAGCATATAACGACTCGTTTTTTAAACGTTTGGTTATTCTGCAACGAAATGTGTAATTAAACCACTTCTACAAACGTTTATCTCGATTACCTTGAAGGACATAATATTTTTATGTTATTTAACAAATAAAATTGTCTAAGAAAACATGTAGAAAAGGGATAAAAAAAAAGGCTTAGCGTATAGAGAAAGTTGTGCGAATCTGCAACAGATTTCTCGCGTGCTGTGTGATAACTATATTTGTAGTTCTATTTTTGTATTTTATTTTATTTATTTTTTATTTTTATGCTTGAGTAAGAAAACCGTTTTTCGGACTATGGGTTAAAATTGTTCTTGCTATGAATTACTTTGACCCCATGCTATTTCTTTTCTTTCATTACGTCCATTTGGATTTCCAATGAATTCTACACTATTTGTTGGAAAACTGTTTTACATGTTACCACTTCTTTTTTTTTTAAATCACAGAACAGAAGTCAGAGGACAAATAAATAACAAGCGTGCGACAATCTTCCTAAATCACCTTATTCGCATCCACATTTGCCTCAGAAGACAGCAAAATCTCAATATTAATTCTTTTCTTCAAATTAATGAATTTTAAGTTAAAGAACCTAAAAGTAATTAGCCACTTCTTTTTTTTTTCTTCCAGTTTCTCTCTCTCTCTCTCTCTCTCTCTCTCTCTCTCTCTCTCTCTCTCTCTCTCTCTCTCTCTCTCTCTCTTCAAGTTTAAGTGCGAAATAAGTAAGTTACCAAAATTCACCTCTGTATAAGTTCTTATCCAAATAAGAGGAAAATGCATAATATAGTGCATTATGATCTCATTAATACGTAAATGTTTAAACGATAGTAGCCTATATTTTTTTAAGTATTATAACTTTCTAAACCCTGGCAATAATCCTAAATTATACTCGTAATTAGAAATATGTCATTGGAACATAAATAATCGAAGTAAAATGTTTTAGAATATATTCCTGTAAGGATGAATAAATAAAAAAACGACGTTCAAGTTCTTAATTTAGAACAATATGAAATTAATGTATTATTTGTAAAGGATTTTATTGGTAAACAGCGTCGGAACATCTTCGTTTTTAAGAAAACACAGGTGTAAAAGAAATTAAATAAATTCTATAGGGGCCACATGAAAATTATATGTTATAAGAAAATTGGTAATTGTGACAAAAAGAAAAGATTTAACAAGGCAATTCAAGGAATGCATGCAAAGCCCTCGCTGAGCCAGCGAGCTAGTCACTCAGGTGATTCTTCTTCTCTCCGCGTGAAGGGGGTAGTAGAGTGGTCTTTGTGGTGGGGCAATTGCCGTTATAAAATTGCATCCCGGCAGTCTTGTATTTATAAAAGTAGGGTTAGGAAGTTGAAAAATCCTCTTTACTTTCTCTACTGGTAAGCAGAGGAAGTATTGTATTCCACCCAAAAATTCGATGTCGAGATTTCACCGGAAATAATGTTTTGAGACCCCTGAATACAAAAAAAGCATTTTTAGAAAAAGGACCGTGCGTGTGTGTGTGTGTGTGTGTGTGTTGTGTGTGTGTGTGTGTGTGTGTGTGTGTGTGTGTGTGTGTGTGTGTCTGTCTGTCTGTCTGTCTGTCTGTCTGTCTGTCTGTCTGTCTGTCTGTCTGTCTGTCTGTCTGTCTGTCTGTCTGTCTGTCTGTCTGTCTGTCTGTCTGTACACAGCATAACTCAAAAATGAAAAGTTGGTTAAAAACCAAAGTTGGTATTTAAGTTTAATGTTTTTCAAGGATGCGACACGAAGATTTTGAAGAAAATAGCCCCACCCTAAACTACCCTTTATATGGAAAATGTTTCGAAAATTTTTATTTTCTTGAACCTGGCTCTAACAATTTGGATTAAAATGCCATATGTTTAAGACAAATGACGTGTATATTTTGAATTTTCTGGCTATAGCCTATGTAGCCCTGTTTACTCTGGATAACTTTTGAATAACTCGTAAACCGTAAGAGATAGACCAAATCTTTCTACACAAAAAATGTAGCTAAAATACACAATTTGTGCCTAAATACATTTTTTTTTTTGTAGATTGAACCATGTCGGGGCTGAGTCTGGAAGTATAATGGCGGCGCCGTGACTGAGTGGTTAGACCGCTCGTCTACCGCCTAGGCGGGACCCGCATGTGGTATTTGTGGTGGACGAAGCGGCGTCTGGGCGGGATTTCTCCGGGTTCCCCGGTTTCCCTCGCCATTCACTCCACCAATTACTCCATTATCACCCTTCCAATCATTCATTTCGCCTGTATTTCATATCATCTTTCTCACTATCATACCTGGTGCTTCGCAGACCACCTGCTTCCAGGTCTTCACTCTGTCTGAATATAGCCATAAATCAAGAACCTTCAATCAATAATAATTCAGCTAGGTGATAATACATTTTTTTGATAAAAATATTTTTTTTCTAGAAAACTAAACTTTTCAGTATTAGACTTCCTTGTTATTCACAACATAAGAAATTCGCTGTTAAATTCTGACATATATAAGATTTTACAATACATATGCATCAAATCTCAATTGCTATAGCATAATGGCATACTGCTTTTAAGTTATAAGGTATTTAAAAATTATATGAAAATAGACAAAATAAAATGGGGTATTTCTTACACAATTATTAAAGCAGTGCATTCGTATATTTAAAATTCAACACAGCTATTAACGCCTTTTTGTGTACAGCTTGCGGAGTCCTTTAGGTTCTTAGATAGTTTTACGTCTAGGAAGCGATGAAAGAGAGAGAGAGAGAGAGAGAGAGAGAGAGAGAGAGAGAGAGAGAGAGAGAGAGAGAGAGAGAGAGAAAGAGGCTTACGTAATGAAAAATATATAATGAAAACATACCAAACATATTTCTCAAACAGCACTATTGGTTGAATTTATCAATATTTCAAGCAAAATGGAGATTTATAAATACTATCTGACGATTTTTAGTTTGCCATGTGGTTGCATTTCGAGACTAGTATAGAGAAGACAAATACAGTGACTGCCATGTCAACTTTCTATATACTCTTGTGTATGCACTACTTGATCACAATATTATTGCACCTGGGAGTTACGGCGCTTCGGTTTACCGGGAGTAGGGGAAGGAAGGAAGAAGATTACAATCATACCTGTTTACTGTGATGTCACAGCATGCAATGATGTGGTCGATAGTACGTGCATGTTGAAACAATTTCTGGAAAATATTTATTACAATTACCGCAAATTAAAAGGAAAAAGATAAATGGCTTTGAATGGCAATTTGCAAATAACTTTGCAAATAAATTAAAAATTAGTATAATTAAAGAAGCTCTTAAAGTTGTTTCATTTTTACTTAATTGATTTATGTAGCAATAATGGAGAAGTCATAAACGGTATGTTGTGTTGAAACACTGATTTATTTCATTAATAGCTAATATAGCAAACTATTAATAGTGTATTAGTATGTATTTATGCAGTTGTAAATGTTCTCACTTGAGAAATTTGTATTCCATTTTTTAAATCCGACCTTGTTCTTGGTCAGTGACACGTAACACTGACAGATCCTTTTTCATTTTGTTCTCTTTACATTGGTAATTCTAATATCCTTTTAGCACATTATTAGAATTTCAATATATCCGAATATTTACTAAGTTGTACCTCTCGATCCCTTATACTCTGCTATTTCCATATTTTAAAACTGCTCTGCGTATGCATCAAAAGCTAGAGAGCAAAAACCTTTAAATGTTACATTCACATGATTTTTTCTGCCCGCTATAATTTGTTCTTATTTTGCAAACTATTGATATTTTTTGTTAACTCTCATGCAATAATCGTCTGCAGAAATAGCTTCGTTACATGTTTTGTTGTAGGAATGTAAAAGGGGAATCTTTAAAACCCAGTCGCTCTATGATAACTTTAAAAGTCACACAGTGTTTGTGGCATCGCGAGAAAAAAGAAGAAAATGAATGATCACTTAGCAAATAAAATGTACCACTCAAAAATGAGAAAATCAAATCGACAGCAACAAATACCTCGCAAATGGTTTGTTAATGTTACAATACTTTCAATTGACATAAGTCGCATGTTTTAACGAAATCTGCATTTTTACTTTCTCTACTAGAGGGAGTAGGACGAATCGATAGTCTTGGGATTCCTCAAACACAAAAAGCGCATTTTTAGAGAAAGATCTGTCTTACTGTCTTCTTGCCTGTCTCACTGCTTGCCAGTCTGTGAACAGCAAACTAAAAAAATCAGCTAAATAATAACTATTCAACTTCATCCCCCAAAAACGGGCTAATTGTTCAGGGGCCCTTAAAACTCACTCACTCACCAACTCACTCATTCACTCATTCACTCATTCTGTCCCTTGTTCACTCATTCCTCTCCCCCGTTGATTCTTTCACTGTCACTCACTCATTCTCACTCTCTCACTCACAGACTCACTTCTCCAAGAATGCGATACGCAGATTTTCATGACACAGCCTCCATCAGAAATTTTTTTTTACACGGAAAATTTTTCGATATTTTTGTTCTATCGATAACGGCTCTAACGTTTCAAAACAACAGTTGGTTAATATAGTAACATGCGAAATTAGATACATATCTTGAATTTTCTGCGTCGGTCTGGGTGGCTCAGTTGGTTAGACGCTGGCCTACGGATCCCAAGGTCGCGGGTTCAAACCCGGCCCAGGCCGATGGTTTTTAAGTGTGCTTAAAAACGACAGCTCCATGTCAGTAGATTTACTGGCATGTAAAAGAACTCCTGCGGGACAAAATTCCGGCACACCGGCGACGCTGATGTGATCCTGGCAATTGACACAATTGACAGCGTCGTTAAACAAGAAAATAATTTCTTTTTTTTTTTAATTTTCTGCGACTATACTGTGAAATTTTATTGATGTGTTCAACTTTGTGTAAGTTTACACAAATATTTCTTGCAAGATAGCCTAAACTTCTTGCGGGAATAATGTCGAGTCCATTAAAACACATTTTGATCAAACATTTTTTTGCTCGAAGCCTTACCTGTGTATCTTGTTGGAAGTTACTGTCACCTACGGGCATAACTATTTTAAATTCATGCTTCTCCCACCCCATGTGTTTCTTTCCACTGCCACGAATAAACATTTGAATGGTGCTTCCAATGTTAAAACCTTCTTGCTTAATTTGAAGAAGTATCCAGTGAACTTCAATCAACACTTAACACATCAACTGATTGCTCACAATAATTCAGCTCTTCAACAGTATTAATATGTATGAGAATGTATAATGTTATATTTTACTTCTAATGTTAAATATACAAATGGTTAAAAAGTCGCGATATGACTTTAAGTTAAGGCGACTGTGGAAAAGCCTAAAAAAAAATCAGGCTAAAAATACATTCTGAGTAGCGTAGTAAGAATAAAAGAATCACTTCTGTGTGAATCCTACAAGATATAGTCTAGGTATGTTGTAAATTTTTGTTTGGTAAAGGTAGTCGTGTAGATGCATCACGTCAGATTTTACTTAGCTTAAAAGACTTCCTAGTTACACAGCAATATACAACATAAACCTGAATAAAGATATCTTGGAAAGCTACGTGTAGAAATTTTGAGAAATACATTCTATGCATGTCCAGTCTCAAATGTGTGATATTTTAATAAAAATACATTGAGCATTTTTCAGAATACAAAATTAAACTAAAGTTTCCGATGTAAAGAATCGACTCTAGAGGGGAAAGTTTCTTAAATATCTTTGTGTAGGATCCTTTAAAGACTGGGCTTAGATATCAGAAATAAAACGGATTTGCAGTCGCCTCGCTCTGTCTTATGAATCCTTCTTAAAAGACGCTATTTTTAGATGTAGCACACGTAAAATTGTCTTTCTTGTGCTCATGTGTAGATATATCTTGATTCCAAATTTCT
This sequence comes from Tenodera sinensis, assembly GCA_030765045.1. Taxonomy (NCBI): domain Eukaryota; kingdom Metazoa; phylum Arthropoda; class Insecta; order Mantodea; family Mantidae; genus Tenodera; species Tenodera sinensis. Next base: position 138,636,727 of record CM060966.1, on the reverse strand, counting down.
GGGCGAAATACAACTTTACTTAAAATAGGTAATCTTTAGGGAAACAATGTTTTCCTTTATTTTAGAAACAACCAATGTATTGTTTATTAACAGAAATATTGAAAATTGAAAATACATCAAACGTCAGAGAATTTTCAATGTTGATTGTTTATAGTGGTATAAGATGTCATTAAAATGAAGGAATGGATTTGATTCCCTCTGATTTTAGTAGTTCATTTAAGATTGCTCCGTCACTACTTCGGGCTTAAAAATGTATTTGTAGGCGGAACATCATTAAGTTCCTCTAATAAACGTGTCCATACCTAAGCGAATCACGTGCTTTAAACTCTGAAATTGTTTTTATAAACGACATAAAATGTAAGCGGAAAATAATATTAAAAATATAATAATGAGCTAATAATGTAAACAGAACACGAATTGAAAATATAATACATATTTAAAGGCCAAGCTTCACTTATCCTTGTATCTTCGGTGTAAGTTGTGAATATCAAAAACAGAGCAAGGTTTCGTGATTCATTCATCACATCCACAATGTATGGTCAACTTATACATTTATTTATAATTTATTTATATTTAGTATGCATTGAAAATGTAATGAATTACGAAACCTTGATCTGTGTTTACTTACAACAAAAATACAAAGATAAGTGAAGCTCAATCTCTAAATATTTATTATACCTAATTGCTGATTTATACTACTTCAGTTTTTCATTGAAAACACGAATTGCATGCTTTTTATTGCCTTTTTCATTTGGACGAATGAAAATATAATATCTAATTAGGTGTTAATGAAAACTGTTTTCTATACTTCACTGTTGTCTGTTTTGGTTGCATAAACAATTACGGAAGACATTTTACAATATCCCACGCTTTTCGCTGGTTTAATTTAGAACTGCAAAGCTTATTGTGCATTGGCTATAAATTTTTTGAAAGCAAATTGAACTAAAATGGCCGCCTATTCGTGAAAAGTTCCACGTTTACTCGACAGAGACGCTAGCTTGCTTGGACGCAGCGTCATCTATTACAGTTCGGCATTGCTGACACAGATGGCTCTCGGAGTGCAGTTGTACCGCAGCGCCATCGAAACAGGATGACTACGGTCAACAGAAGTATGTGGGCTCTTGGCGCCATTTTAACTAATACAATTTTGCAACATCTGGGTTAGATGTAAACGTTTGAAACCAAGCTTTCCTTAGCCTCATTATTATAAGCATATAAGAAACTATAATCTTTGTAGAAATGAAATAATTGCCTATAGTTTATTCTAGCTATTAGGAGCCCATTTTATACGTAGACAATATTTAAATTGAACAATATATAGTACATCAGTGCATTTTGTATATTCACATTATTATAATTTAAGAAGTGTATAGAGTGACAACAGCAACAAAGCTAACAATGAATGTTATCAACCACTCCTCATTTCTGTTATGCTTATGTCATGAAGACACTTTGATTGGAAATGCAGCTGCATTTTAAATCCCATCAAACAAAAAACTGCTGGTATGCGCATGCATTTTTAACTTTGACCACTGGTGTTAGTTGCTTACCGTTTTTATATACATTTGTTCACATGTTCAACAAGGTGCGATGTGTTATTTTGCAATAAGATGGAAGAACGCTAACAACACTATATTTATGTAAAGTGCAACTAGTAAAGAAAAAAAGTATGAAAAAATTCATCCGGTTCATATTAAGCATCATAAAGCGACACTACTTAACACACTGTTCATTATACACAAGCATAATTATTTTTTAAGAAAGTAAATAACTTTTCTTCATGAAATGAGCTGTTGGAGTGCCAGTAAATTCTTTAAAATCTTTGATAAGGTTTCGGTTTTAAGTTTTGCTCTTCACCGACCGACGCCCATGCATAGTACCGTTTTTCTTTTCTTTTGCTTAGTATTTAGCACAATTCAGTTTACCTATATGTCCAATTACAGTGAAATTATATCCAACTTTGGTATCAATTTTATGGCAAATAGCTGTGAAGTAAAGAGTTTTTATGAAATTAAAAAGGCGTTGACAGTGCGTTTTGCATTTCGAAATAACCGAAAAAAATCTTATTCCTATAGCCCATTTTATAATTAGACTGACATCCCAACTATGGTGTTCACAGCAGTAAAGTGGAATCCGCTCCTATCACGTGACTTACTCCACACGGGGAAAATATTCTGATGTCTCTGTTCGGCAAAATTTAGATATGAATCGATTCCTACTGGATGGAAGCGGAGTGGCAACGAACTCCACTCCAGTCAATGCAACCACCACTATGTAATGTTAGTATAGATGAATTAGAACATAATTTCAACTTGACAATGTCGGAAAAAACCAAGTGAAACTCAGAAGACAGTTTCGTTGACATATATGTATACTCGGGATGTTACAGATTCAAATCCTGTGAACATACCGGCCAGTCTAATATCCCACCAGATTACAGAAATGCGGTTACACAACTAAGATCACGCTGCTGATCTGCATATCTCGATGATGGTCACTATGGCAGACGCAAAATATAATGGCGGCTGATAGCTAACTATTACTATTCTTTTTCCTGTTGCACAAATACATTTTGTGGGCGCAAATGATATTTCTATCACAAGCTATATAGCGTGATTTATGAGCGTGTTTAAGTGCATAACTTCGCAAGGTGTGGCTATAATTGGATTTTGTATCGAGCCATCCGTCATTAAATTTCGAAACAGCCTTAGAATCCATCTTCCCATTAAACAAACCAGATGACAAAACAGCACAATGGAACTGTTATCTATCAGCTATCTCCAGGTGTTACAGGAAGATTATTACACAACTAGTGTCAACTGTCTTGACACACCGTGTCACTAGTATACTGTCTCTAAATTAGAATTTAGGATTAGACAGATAGGTAACTTTCTTTGAACACGTTGTTAAGGTACGCATGGGTTACGCCGCTCATAATACTCACCTATTACTAGATCTTAAAGGCACATATGTACACATTACTACAACCAATATAAACTAATTAGGCACTCTCGAAAACACACACACACACACACACACACACACACACACACACACACACACACACACACACACACACAATATGTATCACGTGTTGTCTATACATAAAATTATATTTAAAATCTGATGTGTTGCTAACATGACATTCTCTACTCTTGCAGAGAAGCTCTTATCCTATATTAACTTCATGTTAGTCGCGATAAACATTTGCATCTTATTGCTTATTTCCTTGTAGGTACAAGGGAAATATGGGAGTACAGTAGACTTTGAGCGATACTCAAATCTTTTAAAGCTTTCAAATTCCGTTCTGTTTGCACGCTTAACATAAAAAAATGAATAACCATGTTCCATGCGACGAACGTTTACTCTTCAAAACTCGCACAAATAACAAATATCTCCGAAATAGTTCACTCTACAAAAAAAAAAAAAAAAAAAAAAAAAAAAAAAAAAAAAAAAAAATTTAATCGGATATAAATCGTGTGTTTTAGCAAGATCTACATTTTTGTATAGTAAGATTTGGTCTATGTCTTACGCTTTACCAGTTATGCAATGGTCATCCAGAGCGAACAGGACTACATGCACTATGCCCAGAAAATTCAGACTATACATTTCATTTGTGACAAAATATCTTGAACATATGGCATTTTAATCAAAATCGTTAGAGCCATTTTCAAGCAAATCAAAATTTTCGAAAAATTGTCCATGTAAACAATAGTTATAGATACAGTTATAGATATTCCTTGTTATGTGTGTGAGTTTCGGGAAGCTTAAAACTTCCTTTAAGTGGAACATCGGGGTTCATTTTTTTATATGCTAAGTGTGCAAAGACAACAGAATCCCAAAGCTTTAAAATATTTGACTATTGCACAAAGCCTACTATATTCCAATATTCCCCTTGCACCTACAAGGAAATAAGTACAAATGTTTATCTCAACTAACACAAAGAAGATATAGGAATAAGAGTTTGTAAGAATGGTTAGTACAAGAGTAGAGAAAGTCATGTGAGTGCAACACATCAGATTTTTGAGTTATACTGTCCACAGACTGACAGACACACATATAAATACATTACATACACATACAAACACATATACACACAAACACACTAACCTTTTTACTTAATGGCTCTCTATATGAAACGGTTACCTTTTTTATATTCATCAACAATTAGTCATAATATATTTACAATAAAGTGCGTGAAGTGGACACAGGAATATATATATAAGCTTTAAGCTGAATACGTTATCATGAAGTGGCAAAGAGTAGAGAAAGCCATGTGACTGTAACATATCGAATTTTCGGTCCAAGCAGCACCATGTCACTCTATATCCCCAAATATCGGTTTTCCCCATGATGTGTTGCAGAGTCTTAAGACCAGGGCTGTATATTACCCTGCACGACATAAGGACTCTGGTCACGTGCCATGACGTCACTGCCGTGAATAGAACTATGGGGTGTAACTACTCTGGTATGCCGACATTGTCGCAATCCTTTATTCTACAAACCCACAGCGTACACCTCCCCCATTCATTCAGCACGTTTTGATCGGAATCATCTGATTAGCTGCTATACGTGCAAATTGTAAGAAGGTTCAGATGAACTGATTTCTTATTACAAATGTGTCGTGTTCAGTAGTTTGGTATCTCGTGTGTGCTATGTGAAATATCAAGTGCTGTCATATCTGGCGCTACCACATGAATGTTTATATCTCAAACGATGTAGCTATTTAATACCTAATTAAACCCTTTAACTCAATGAAAATGAAACATGCAAACTGAAGGTTAGCATGTTCTAAAATTTTATTTAGAACAATTTACTTTCTCTACTTATTATCCATGTACAGGTGTTCGACATGTATAATTTCGTTACTATAATAAGAAATTGTGCAAAACAGACTTGTTTCCTCAGTGTATTAGGAATTCAAGTCTATTGTTTATATCGCATGTCAACTTCGTTACTACCCACCTAATTCAACATGTTCAACGTATATTCAGGGAGACTGGGACTGAAATACGAATTTTTTATATTTTCATAGGCATAAAATCAATATTTTGTACACTTCAGGGTGTTCATGTTATAAACTACCACACAAACTTCCAGTACAATCTGTATTTTAGTTTTGAGCGAATTAATTATTCAGTTTATTCACAATATGAAAATACCTTAAAATTCAAAATACTCTATGCGCATCAAAAACTAATACCACAGTTTCATTGTTCTACAAATCTAATTGCCCAACAAACACCATCAATCTCAGGTTAGAAGAAAAAATGTGATGTGTTGCAGTCACATGACTTTCTCTACTCTTGTACTTACCATTCTTACGATCTCTTATTCCTCTATCTTCTTCCTATTAGTTGAGATAAATATTTGTAGAAATTAACTTATTGCTTATTTTCTTGTAGGTGCAAGGGGAATATTAGAATACAGAAGACTTTGTGCAATACTCACATCTTTCACTGCTTAGGGCTTCTTTCTCTTTGCATAACATATTAAAAATTGAATAATGATGTTCCATTTGACAGAAGTGTGAGTTCTCCAAAACTCACACAAATAACAAGCAATATCTCCGAAAACGTTCACTCTACAAAAACATTTATTTAGACCTAATTGTATATTTTAGCAAGATCTACATTTTTTGTATTGTAAGATTTGGTCTGTCTCTTAGTCTAACTCGTCGCCGGTTTACCAGTTATACAAAAGTCATCCAGAGTATATAGGACGTCTAGGACGATAGCCACAAAATTCAAAATATTCATTTCATTTGTCATAAAAATATTTCAAACATGTGTGATTTTAATCAAAATCGTTAGAGCCCATTTTTAAGAAAATCAAAATTTTGGAAAATTGTCCATGTAGAGTTACTTTAGGGTGGGGCTGTTTTCTTCAAAATCTTCACGTCGCATCCTTGAAAGACATTAAACTTAAATATCAACACACACACACACACACACACACACACACACACACACACACACACACACACACACACACACACGAACCTCCTTACTTTCTCTATTACTTAAAGTAGAAATATTGTATTCCACCCTAAAATTCGATGTCGAGATTGGACATATGTTTTGAAGCCTTCTGAATCCAAAAGAAGCCTTTTTAGAAAAAGGTGCGCGTGTGTGTGTGTTTGTCTGCCTGTGATAAACATAACTCAAAAACGAAAAGTGGGGTAAAAACCAAAGTTGGTATTTAAGTTTAATATCTTTTAAGGCTGCGACACGTAGATGTTGAAGAAAATTTCTTCACCCTAAACTACCTTTTACATGGAAAATTCATAGAAAATTTTGATTCTCTCGAAAGTGGCTTTAACGATTTTGATTAAAATGCCACATGTTTAAGATATTTTTATGGCAAATGAAATGTATATTTTGAACTTTCTGGCTACAGCCCACATGGTACTGTTTATTCTTGATGACTCTTGCATAAACCGTAAGAGATAGACCAAATCTTACTATACAAAAATATAGATCTGGTTAAAACATACCTACAATTAATGTGCAAATGCATTTTTTTTTCTTTTTATGGAGTGGACAATTTCGGAGTTATCCCTTGTTATTTATGCGAGTTTTTTAGTATCCGAAGGCCAGAATCAAAAAGGCCGAAGTGGAAACAGCGACCCTGCTATACCTGTAATGTGCAACGTGACCGTTACTGCCTATTTTATCCCAGTTAATATGAAATATATATAAAAATAGTTTGTATGTATTCTTTGTGGAACAAATACAGAAATAAACAATATTGGGTAAAGGAAATCATGTGAATGTAACACATCAGATTTTTACTTTCTCTACTAGCTACGTACAGCAAGTATTGCATTCCACACAAAAGTTCAATATGGAGAGGTCAATAGGAATACAGAAATTGACGTCCTTTTAAATATAAAACCGCTTTATAGAAAAAATCTGATGTGTTGCACTCACATGACTTTCTCTACTCTTGTACTAGCAATTGTTACAAACTTTTATTCCTATATCTTCTTCGTGTTAGTCGAGATAAACATTTGTACCAATTATCTAATTGCTTATTTCCTTGTAGGTGCAAGAGGAAATATGGTAATACTAATATGGCTTTGAGCGATGGTCAAATCTTTTAAAGCCTTCAAATTCCGTTATCTTTGCACAGATAGTACCTATATGAAAATGAATGACGAAAGTTTGTTTTTCAAAACTCGCACAAATAACAAGGAATACCTCCGAAATGGCTCAATCTACAAACAAGTTTATTGGGACATATATTGTGTGTTTTAGCAAGATTTAATTTTTTTATTTTATTTATTTTTTATAGCAGGACTTGGTCTATTTCTTACGGTTTACCACTTATGCAAAAGTTATCCGTAGTAAACAGGACTATATGAGCTGCAGCCAGAAAATTCAATATATATATTTCATTTGTCATAAAAATATCTTAAACAAATGGCATTTTAATCAAAATCGTTATAGCCATTTTCGAGAAAATAAGAAATATTAACGAGTTTATTAACACACTCAGTATATTATAAAGACAAACAACATATAATGAAATGCAGAGAAAATACTATGCAAAATCATAATTTGTAATGATGAACTGAGTGTTTTCCACATTCGGGCTTCCTCATCCCTATTTGGAGAGAAAATGTCATTGGGAGGAAATAACAGCAGTAATACCAATATAACCTTGTTTTCTTCTGAGTAACCAAAACTACTAAGAGAGCAGAAGAAAGTCAGAACAAATTTGATTGTTATTCCTCTATGTTGTTGTATGTTATGTATATGATCGGATTGTTTTCATCTGTCCCCCTTTTACCTACAATGAAATACTCAATGAAGTTATTTCTGCAATGTTTCATCTCAATTAAAATGAATGAGATAGGAGAATGAGGCTTTATCAAATAGCTTATAGAAACTACACGTGTAATTAGTGAAATAGGAAAAGAAAATGATGTGAATCATGTGAACGTATTACATCAAATCTCTGTTTTTATTTTTGCTTTCTCTACTACGTACAAGTAGGGGAAAGTATTGTATTCGACTCAAAATTTCGATATCGAGATTTTACCGGAAATATATGTTTTGAGGCTCCCTGAATCTAAAATAGGCAGTTTTAGATTGTGTGTATCTGTGAAAACCATAACTCAAAAATGAGAAGTTGCTTAGAAACCAAAGGTGATATTTAAGTTTAATATGTTGGAAGGATGCGACACGAAGATTTTGAAGAAAATTTCTCCACCCTAAACTACCCTTTATATGGAAAATTTTGATTTTCTCAAACGATTTTGATAAAATGCCACATGTTTGAGATATTTTTATAACAAATGAAACCTATAACTTTGAATTTTCTGTCTATAGTCCACGTAGTGCGTTTACTCTTGATGACTTTTGCATAACTGATAAAGCATAAGACTTAGACCAAATGTTACCTAAAAATGTAAATCTCGTTAAAACAGAGAAGTGATATCCAAAAGCGTTTTTAGTGGAATGAACCATTTCGGATATATTCTTTGTTATTTGTGATTTTTGAAACACTTCAGCTTTCTGAAATGGAAAATAGTTATTCACTTTTTTATCTCTTGGCTGTGCAAAGGGAACGGAATTTCAAAGCTTTAAAAGATTTGACTATCCCTCTAAGTATTCCCATATTTTCCGAGCACCTACAAGAAAAGTAGCATTAAGATAATTTCTTCAAATATTAATCTCGACTAACGTGAATAAGATAAAGGAATAAGAATAGTTAGTAAAATAGTAGATAGTTATGTGAGTGCAACATATGGGAATTGTTTCTTTCTGAGATACCTTTGTGTGTTGTAAGTGATTCAAAGGTTCCCCTTGGTTGTGTTTCCATGTGCAGTTCTGTACTTTGGCATGAATGGCGGGCCTGCAAGTAAGTGTGACGGGAATACTACTGCTGCACTGCACTCCTCTTCGTGAATTTTGATTTCGGAAAGTTTTCACAGTTTCTGTTCACGTGCAGTACCTACGCGCACAAGGTTTCGGTTTAAGGCTGGCCAATGTGTGAGCGAGTCCAAGGGCACTGGAGTATTAACATGAGAAACTGCGGCTGGATAGGTAGATAGGTACTTCGTCACTTATCAGGTTGACAACCTGACGGTGGATCCCACTTCTCTCCGTAATTTCCCAGAATTCTGTGAAACGTTTACAGAGTGGCAAGGCCTCCGTAAATACTTCAACCACTATCATACCAGTTTAACTACTCATAGTAGCTTAGGCAGGTACACCGAGAATTGCTTTGCAGCATAACACAAAAAGGAAAGGTTGATACGTATTCAAATCTAGGATGTTCCAAGACACGTTACAGGAATATTCGTCCAAACCTAACTATATAGAGGGAAAAATATGATGATGATGATAATAATAATAATAGATAATAGTAGTAGTAATAATAGTAATAGTAGATAATACTAATAATAGTAATAGTAATAATAATAGTAATAGCGTCGTAAGTGGGGTGTAGAACTGGAGGGTGGGACGTGGTCAGCGCCCTTAACCTTCCCGGCCGGTTATACAGCCTTTGTGACCTGTGGTCGGTACATCTTTATGAAATACCTCCTGAATTGATCCCTCCGGGACCTAACAAGGCTGAGTGCACCCCGTGCCAGACTTCCCATGCCGGCATCAGGGATTACGCTCGGATTCTCCGCGCCCAAGGCAGGTGCGCTACCACTGTGCTACGAAAGTGGTCGAAAAGGAACTAATAGTATTTTGAATATTCTACATAGCTGCTCTAGTAATTAAAATCATGTTCATATTGATACAAGAAAGTATATGTATAGTAAAATCTGACTAATTTTCTCTGAATGGATAAGCTGTGAAGATCTTTAATTCTGATAGAATTGTGTATAATTTTATTTAGATAGTAAACTATAACAGGTAGATAGAAATGTACTTCAGGAAAATCGTAGAGCTTATCAAAACATAGCAATTTTATAATTATTTTTCGTGTCGGTAGCGTTTTGAAATATTCCATAGTGTATCATTGCCATAATAAATTTAACTGCATCAGCTCGTTTCACAGCAGATGCTTAACAGTTTGACATTGTTCTTCTTCTTGTTATTGTTCTTATTCCCCTCCCCTCCTTCTCTAGAACTCTGTCTTGTAGCTTTATATTCATTCCCTAAAGCTTCCGAAGAACATTTGAATGTTGTTTTCCCATGTTGTATATAAATAAGGATTAATTGCTTAGTTTGAAATACTTTCTAGCAAAAACGTAGAATGAGTAACATAATAGAATACGAGGATAACGTTTAATGAATATTATATATATCGTTAGCCAACAAAAATACAAACTATCCAAAAATGCTCAAATAATCAGGCTGAACAAATTTCCATTCTGGGAAGCTCTAAAATGGATCACTGGACTGCATCTGGAATAAGTTACAGAAAAAATCGCACTCATACATACAGATAGCCAAATAACAATAGATTGCTTAAAAAACTAACAACCATAACCAATTAAATTAATAGAATTAATATTAAGAGATCATGAATCTTAAAATACTAAATTGGAAACTTGTTTTGTTTGTATTAAAGCACACATAGGTATCGTCGGTAATGAAGTTACTGTTGAACTCGCAAAACAAGGAACAATGAGAGAAGAAGATGAAACCTAGCATAAAATACCAAAAACCGCACCGAAAAGGGGGCTACACTAAATGGCAGAGCGACTGGGACAACGCTACAAATGGGCCCATCAGTAGAGAATTTTTCCCGAGCGTCGAAAAAAGGCTGCAAATGAAAATAACTAACGCTCAAAATCTGACAGCAATAACCAGTGGACACGGAAAAACATGAGCCTACCTTCACAGATTTAAGATTCTAGATAATCCAAACTATCCATGTAACATAGAAGAACAAACTATAAATCACTGAATTTACGTGTGTCCAGTGTTAAACGAAGAAAGTCAAAAACTGATTAATAGAACTTATAATGAATAGCCAGTGAATAAAAGTGCATTGATCAATCCCTATTTCACACACTTCAAATCGTTTGCTAATTCAGCTGATTGCGACAAACTCTGAAAGAGTAATAATTACAGTATCAAATACCAATCTGTTTAAAGTTGAAAAATTGTATTCTGACAGCCACATTTTGTAAGCGACATATTTAGCGTGTACTATTACTACGCCAATGGTCCATACGTCATTAATAAAATAAATTCAAATTGATAACACTGTTCAACACTTCATCAGCCACCTTACTAACTTTAGGTTGAAAATACTATACAAAAAATATATGAGAAAGAAAAATAAATTATTAACTCTAGTTTCTGTGATTTACAATAGGTGGAAATATTTTATTTTAGCAGATTAAGAGAGAGCAGTACATTTTAATTAAATATATCAACAACATTGGAAGCTTGTTGAATTTGTTTAATGAGCGTTATATTGCAAGAGTTCTAAATTGATGGAAGAAGCTGTGTCAGGTAGTTGGGTCTGAAGAGAATCACATGATAAGGTCGTTGTCTTTTGGTTTCCTCTTGTGAGCAAGTTCCGAATCATCCCTATACAGACACCATCAGTAATCAATCTGCAAGCATTGCGTCATTCCAATGGCCCTGATATGTCTGCCCCATTTTGTTTATGTTCAGCATATTTGATTGACTTATGTTTGCATAAGTCTCCTTCATGTAAAGTGCATGAACAACAGGAACAGAAGGAACACGGTTAGTGTCGTGAAGTAATACAGCTTTCAAACTTAGCTTGGGAGAATCTAAAATAGGCTCATCCCATAGGAAGTGCTAAAGTACGTATCTCAATGTGGAATAGATGAATACAGATAGAAGATTCGCGTATTGGATTGCTCTTCTTTTTTCACTGACAATCCTACCTTTATAGGTGGTGTCAATCAGAAATAGCAGTCGTCTATGTGGTTTGTAGACTCTCGTCAAACCATAGGTACTGCAAAAGTCATGGATCATTTTTCATTTTTCCCAGGCAGTCTTCGCAAGAGGAGTCAAATTTCGTTTTTGTGATGAAAATGTTACAACGTAATAAAACTTATTAACGCAATTTACACATTTTCGTGGCATTTCCCTAAAGTTTACACCCTAAGAGAATCGAAACATCAGAAATTCTACAAATTACAACAAAAAATATATTAATCTTACACAAAAAGTAACAATATGAACGATTATAACCTACAAACAGTTGAAGAGTATATGTATTGTCTGTTGATAAGTGTGACTATTTTAAAAATAAAATGCTCCTCAAACAGAAGATGTAAAGTCTAAAATGACTTCTTACTTTATCTCGAAAACAACATCTAATCCATCATTTTTATAGTTATTAAATTGAGCCAAGCACAGAGTGAAACTAATATACCATTACCATCTAGGCTTTGTGTAAAAGCATTTTAGCTCCTTAGGGTTGTCTCCTTAGCGCGGAGATAGCGCTGCTGCCGGGTTCTATATCCGGTTCCGCTGTGCGAGACCTGGTTCGGGGTGCACTCAGCCTCGTTAGGCCCCTGAAGGGCCAATTGAGGAGCTACTTGATTGAAAAGTAACGGCCCTGATTGTGTAGACCGCATAACCTGCCGGGGCACAGACCACATACCACCTCCAGTATTGCACCCCACCAATGTCGTCTGTAGTGGGAAGAGGTGGGGGACGCAGCGGCTGGGCGGTAGGTCTAGGCCCGGAAAAGGCTGTTGCACCTTGCAATATTTATTATTGATTATTTATCATCTTTAGTAATGTTCTGTTATTTTGGAAATGAGTTCAACAAATCTGATGTGTTGCACTCACATGACTTTCTCTACTCTTTTACAAAATATTCTTACAAATGCTTATTCCTCTACTTCTTGTTAATCGAGATAAGCATTTGAAGAAATCATCTTATTGCTAGTTTTCTTGTGGATACAAGGAAATATGGAAATACAGTAGGCTTTAAGTAATAACCAAATCTTTTAAAGCTGGTCGCTATGTGGTAGCTTTGAAATTCCGTGTTCTTTGCAGAGCCAAGAGATAAAAAAATGAACGACGTTCCATTTGCGGAAAGTATAAGTATTGCAAAGGTAGGACAAATATCTCCAAAATGGTTCATGCCGTAAAAAATGCACTGCAAATAAATTGTTTCAGCAAAATCTAACCTTTGTGTATTAAGATTTTGCCATTTCTTACGGTTTAGAAGATTTGCAAAAGTCATCCAGACTGCAGAGGACTTCTAAGGATGTTCCGAGAAAATTCAAGATATACTTTTCATATCATAAAAGTATAACATGCTGTTTTAATCAAAATCATTTGAGCCACTTTTTAGAGAATTAAAAATTTTCGTGGAGCTATGTCAAATTTTTTTTATTCAGTGTATTTACACTGAAATCTCGATATCGAATTTTTGAGTGGAATTAATACTTTCCCTACTTACTGTACGAGGTAGAGAAAGTAGAAAGGTATACCGTACTAATTCTTTAAAATGTGCTTAAACTTATTTGAGGGCAATGAAAATATGTAGTGATTTGTTAGAAAGATGAGGGCCTGTATCCATTCACGTGAGGTTTCCATGACGTCATGAACTCTTGAGCGCAGCATACATTTGAATGTCTTTCTGAGCGAATACTGTTGTTGTGTCTGCAAGTGAGAACGTGTGAAGAAATTCGAATGTCATTTTACATTCGCTCGAGTTGACCGCCCTCTCTCCCTCCCAACATAAATATGTAGCATTGGATGTGGGTACTGCGCAGTTTTATATCAACTTCAAGGTGATACCTGCGGAAACTGCAGTAAACTCTCACTTCATGGGACATACCTGTAAAACTTGAGGCACAGAATGATTTGCTGCAATACCGCTGGCTATTCATTCATGGAGCTTTAGTGCTTTAGGTTCCCAATCTCATTCACAATAATGATAATGATGATGATGATGATGATGATGATGATAATATATAGTGATAGCAACATTAACAATTTTTCCAAGAAATATTGTGAAAATACTATACCTGCTGTATTTACACCACCCACTATCATTCAAATTAACTTTTTGGTCCATAAACCATTTCTGGGACATCTGTTATTAATCTTCACTACTTTGTAATTCTTTAAAAGTCCTTTGGATATTCAGTTGTTTCTCACGATTGTGTCGAAAAAGTATGGAATTTTAAGGCTGGGTATATCGTCCAGTTCATAAGCATTGCTATTGTTTTTGCATTTATAACGAAATATATAAGGTAGCTATTTCTGCAAAACTTTATGTAAATGAAGCGGATAAGATAATAAACTGTTTTCAGAACATAAAGTGACAGGAGAGAAAGTTATGCAAATGTAATACCTACATCAGATTTATTCTATATTGCAAATTATTGTTTTAAGTGAGAACAATTTTAATTTTATGCATGATATCTGTCCAATACCTAACCTGTCCACAACAATTAGAACACTAACCCGGCGAGACCAGGTGCTATTAACCCGATTATGCATTGGCCACACTGCGCTTACTCACTCCTACATTCTGTCCCGTGAACTTCCTCCTAAATGTACTCTGTGTGATTCCACTCTTACCGTTCAGCATCTGCTCACTGTTTGCCCAAGATACACTCACCAGCGACTTCAGTATGGAGTTCCTGAGAACCTTCAGCTAGCTTTGGGTGATCAACAATATCACAAGAAAATCATCAAGTTCATCAAAGGATGCAAAGTTAATGTTTAAATTCAATGTAAACTTCATGATTTGTTTCCTCCTTTTTTTCCTCAATGTTTAGTCGCGATATGACTTTTATGTTGAAGCGACTTCAAATAATAAATAAATTAAAAAAAAAATTATGGAATTATCTTCTTGCGACTATAAATGATTCTGAATTCGCATACGGAGGTCGTACATGTTCACAGATGCACGCATATCCAGAAAAGGATAAGGTTTATCTAGCAATGGCAGTACATTACTTCATAATTATATATTTTATTTCCTTGTCTAACTTTTAAAATATATATTCGTGTTCCAATAAACTATACTAAATTATAACAAATAAAATGCGTTAATGAAACAACATATTCTGAAGTGCATAACGTTGTCTACAGTTTTATTACCCTGACATTGTATTATTGCAGCTGTCTGTCTAGCTACATAAATTGTGAAGGAGGTGCCTAAAAGCACGGAATTTTATTTGAAGAACTTTTAGAAAATACATCGTCCTGTAGTAAAAGCAGACGATTCCTTCCTTTGCAGTTACACGCCCTGAGATACGACCGATGACTAGCCGAGCGGCGAGATCCTGAGAGATGACCGATACAGTCCTTGACTCGCTAATATCAACGGATTCTTTCACAGAATAATTATGTACTACAAACTTGACACTCAGATATTCGTTACAGGGCGACGAAGAAAAGTGCAACTTTTTTGTGGTAGTGAACGCTTCTAGATGGTGAATGTGAATATAATATTGACATTTGTGCTTTGTGCTTTACTACACTATAAAGAATAGGTAACAAGGGCCAGCACAGTGCTGATGATGCTGTTAATACACCGTAGGCCATGCATAGCGTCATTAATTTAAGGCAGTAGCCGGGTGTATGTATGTATGTTATGTAGAGGAGGTGTGGGTGCCGCAGCAGGACTTATAATAATTTCCAACTAAAGTAGCCACTGTACTCCTCTTGTAATTTGTTGTCTTAGGGTATTCTTTCCCTTCCTTCGGGGTACCCCGTCATCATAAATTTCCCCTTTATGCTCTTTGTCCTTCTTTGTCGCCGTGTGGTTTTTATTTAGTTTTGTTCGTTGCAGGAACAATGTGGAGGGGAAGAGGAAGGCCCAAGTTTATGTTATTACCTGTCTGGCAGCTTCTATAGGGCTGGTTCTTCCATTTCGCTAGCTTGTACCCAGCATTTAGAACTGCATAGCTCAGCTTCATTCACTCACTCACTCACTCCATTTATGAGAGAAATGTTCACACTAAATAACACTCGTAAATATGCCCCTAGCCCTATTATTTTGCATATCTTGCGAAATAGTTATAACATTATGCATTTTAAAAAAAATTTATCCAAATTATTCTTTGGCACCGATTCTTACAAATTTGAAATATGTTGATACTATTTTTCTAGCAAGTATGCAGATATTACTTAAATGGCATAGACTAATTTCTACGCTGTCTATTATCCCTGGTGGAAGGTACTTTCACAAAAGTAAATATCCATCTTCAGTGAGACCTGCGCGAAGGGTCACCTAATTCTCAGGCGTGCTTGCATAGGTGGTATGAGTATTAAATTAGTCATATGCTTCTCTTTCTCTTGCTGTTGAGAGGACATGGCAGCCATGTCACCTTGCAGTTTTGAAAACCAATATTTCAGCAATCCTTCTACATTAACGGACAAATATTTTAAAGTTAACTTCAATGTACCAGCGGAAAATATTTTCTTATGGTGTTTTACTAAGTTTCAGACTAGAATGATTCCAGTGTTGGGTGCTAGACTTACCGATCTGAGTCTAATCAGTTAGGCTAAACTCGTGTGTTCGATATAGCGGAGCTGGCTAAGGCGTCAAATCACGGGTGGTGCGATAACACTAGTACGAATCCCATTTAACATTCGTTTATTTCCCTTTTTCTTTTTTAACGGGAACATCGTTATTTATATAGCCCGTGCGAAATATGACATAAAAACCAATGGAATCTATTTCTCCGATTCTTTGTTCCTCTAAAAAACTGTAGGGAATTAAACACATTTGTTAACTTCGTATTTAGAAAAATATACATGCGAAAAGCTAGAATCGAACCCCCGGCGGCTAGAAGCTGAATTTCAGGTCAGTAACGCAGTGCTCTTGGCTATTCTTCACTTGGGCATTCGTGCTCTATCATATGATGTTAAGTTTGTGTGATTAACTTGGCAGCTAGGCGGAAAGTTTGTAAGCGCCTTTAGAAATAGTTTAAAAATTTATTTTTCCTGGATATTCGTTTACATTTATTTAGAGGAACGAGGAAAAAAATATTTCTATAACGAGCACGAGTATCCCAGTGTTCAATGTGAAGTTTAAGTTCGTTCAGTTTATTTTTATTAATGATAGACAAATGATAATGAAATAGCTAATATCAGTAATTAATTTATGTTTATCACCTACTCAGAATATATGCATAGAAAATGTTTAATTGTTTTGTATCTTCAGTTAAGGTTTTCAAATCATCACGCTCTGAAATATTACTTTCATTAAATTTCCTTAATGCTAGAAGAGGTTGTTTTAACTAAAGTGCTCTGCTATTTTTCACACGAATCATAAAATTTAGGCCAGCCTATAACAGCTAAAGAAATGGCCATTATAATGGTCATGGTCATGAATGATCACTCTCATTTAGAAAACACGCGTTCGAAAGTAATATATACTCTTAATTTAATTGCCTTAACTCTCCCTTTAGATATAATAATACATAGTAATGATTTTCGGTTTTGATAATTACTTATACTACCAAATAACAACTCATATCTAGAGGTGAATGACTGATTATATGTGTTAGAATTAAATAGATTGAGACATGATTGAAACACTGAAATGAAGATAAAGTTACCGATTCCTTGCAAACAAGATTAGATTTTTAATCTCCAGTTTACAAAGCATATATCTACTGCTACGCAAGATGGAGGGCTTGGCTACTAAGTTAATTTTAGTGAACTATAACACCTGTAAGATAATATCACATCTTAAGTTTAGAATATCACTGATCCTGTAATTCATCACGTATTCAGTATTCAATCTCCTGTAATGTATGAGCGTGAATCTGTTGGATACTATTTGCTATTAATGATACCTCTATCAAGGGGAAATGCAATTACTATTATATCGTTTTATCCTTATTTATCTGTTGTTAATGAAAACAAAGAGACTAAAACTCTACACCGAACATTGCGGTACTCGTGCTTTTATGGAAATATTCCCTTTCCTTATTCCTCTAAATATATGTAAATGAATATCTAGAAAAAAAAGTTAAACCTTTTCTAAAGGTGTTACAAACTTTCTGTCTTCCAGTGAAATTGACTGCCAACTTAGTGACAAGCTTAATATCATATGTTGCAGTGCAAATGCCCAAGTGGGGAATGGCCGAGAGCGTCGAGTCGCTGACCGTGAAATTCAGAACTTCTAGCTGCCGGGGGTTCGATCCCTGTCTTTTGCTTGTATATTTTATGAAATACAAAATTAACAAACATGCTTAATTCTCTACAGCTTCTTTATCAGGAACGGAGAATCGGATGAAGGCACACTACTAGAAATTGAGTTAATGAGGACATGGCAACATTGTGTAGTGCTTGGAAATAAACGACATGGCAACTTTGCTACATTCAATTACCAATCCTAGAAATACCAAGTTTAAAATGTTTATAGCTGTTCAAACACTGCCAAGACTGTCGTCCTTGACTGAGATTTCTTACAGGCGTTTTATGTTTTAAATTGTGGTGCTGTCTCACTAGCCAATCTTATTGCACAAATGACAGTAAGGTAAAGA
Source organism: Tenodera sinensis (assembly GCA_030765045.1). Lineage (NCBI taxonomy): Eukaryota > Metazoa > Arthropoda > Insecta > Mantodea > Mantidae > Tenodera > Tenodera sinensis. Next base: position 138,618,303 of record CM060966.1, on the reverse strand, counting down.
TGGCTAATTCCGTGATATCCCTAATACCATCATACAAAGTTATTCTGCAATGCTTAGTAGTTCTGAAGTATCCAACGGATAGCTTAACCATTCTACTTTCCTTTCTCAGCAGTTGCTGCCTATGGAATATGTTGTTCAATAAATCTGATGAAACGATCGAGATTTTGGGAGCATTGAACTTCCTGCCGAAAAGAAAAAACATTTTCAATTAATTTCAAACAATTAATTGGAGAGAAATATAAAGGCAATAAGGTTAATAACGATTTGTATTTTTTAATGTTGATGAAGGTCAAGAGAATCAATGCAAGTACATCGTCATTATCAGAGAATGTGGATGAATTGGGATAGCACTATCACGGATTGTAGAAATAACACACTTATTCAAAAGTATCACGCAATTACGCAACCTTATCCTATTTCTTTTATAGATGAATGTCACTAATTTCGATTTCTTTGCACACATGTTCATTCTCCAGCTTTTGCACCAGACACCAACTGTGTGTATGTATGTATATGCTTGCAGTTCCTTAGCTACTGTGATAATTTGTCATCTGTTAAGAATCGTCAGTTATCCATTAATACGAGCTGCTTAGTAGCTCATCCGTACATCCATAATACCTGTGTTTTTACCTCAGGGATTCAAAGTTGGTTGAAGTTGCTTACTTTGAGAAGTAGTTTTGTCGGTCTTACTCAATTGGAATTTACCTGCTATGATCTGTAAACAACGGCTGGAAATGTTGCCCAAACAGGTGCACCAACTCCCCTTAAAAATGACACTAAGCAGGAAACGTAACATTCCTTAAGGGTCGAACCCTCCAGATAACATCTGCAATCTGTTTTATCGAAATAGTTTGAGAAGGCCCAGTCAGGTGTCAGACCATTGTTCCTCCCACAAGGAAGGAAGGAAGGCAGGCAGGCAGACCTCTCTCATATCGCTTCTGCAATTAGATGCCTCAGCAGGGGGCCCCGTGCCCTACAGGCGACCCCTCTCTATTGTCAGCGGACAGCCGGTGAAATATGTTTGTTAGCTTTTCCAATAGCGTAATTAACAGAGCGAATTAAAATTCCTATTCTTTGGATCCCCAAAGTTAAGGAACTGGAGATTAACTGTTTTTGCGTCAACACAGGGCTCATGTTCAGATATAGATATGTACATCATAGGGCTAAGCTGAAAGATTCCTGAACATTCAATAACCTTAGATTAAGGTCGTGCTTTCAATGATGCAAACAAATAATTTGTTGTTGGTTTAACCGTATTAACGGAAGAACATGTTTTTTCTACAAGGTATCTGTATGGCTTTCTTTTACATTTTCCTTTTAGATTAAACTTTTTAACCTAGGAGAACATATCTGCCTAACCAAAACCATCTTTAACACAGAGATAGTGCTATACTTTTTATTACTTTCTCTACTACGTGTAAGAAGTAGGGGAACTACTGTATTCGACCCAAAATTTCTATGTCATTTCACCGGAAATATATGTTTCGAGGCCCTCTGAATAAAAAAAACCAGTTTTAGAAAAAAGTCCGTGTGTCTGTGAACAGCATAACTCAAAAACGAAAAGTCGCTTAAAAACCAAAGTTGACATTTTATTTTCATATCTTTCAAGGATGCGACACGAAGATTTTGAGGAAAATTCCGCCACCCCGAAACTACCCTTTACACGAACAATTTTTCAAAAACTTTGATTTTCTCAAAAATGGCTCTAAGGATTTTGAATAAAATGCTATCTGTTTAAAATATTTTTATGGCAAATGAAATGTACATTCTCAATTTTCTGGCTATAACCCATGTAGTTTACTCTTGATCACTTTAACGTAACTGGTAAATCGCAAAAAAATAGCCCAAATCTTACTATAAAAATGTAGGTCTCGTTAAAACACACAAGTTATGTCTAAATGCATTTTTGTTGGAGTGTATCATTTCGGAGATGGTAGAGGAATATTAGTTAATAAGAATAGTTAGCATAAGAGTAGAGAAAGTCATGCGAGTGCAACACATGAGACATTTTTTTATCAAAAAGTCCCTTAAGATTTGAGTAGAATATAGGTAGGTATATTTTATGAATTGGCGAGAAAAAATTCATATCTGCGGTATTCATAAATAGCCACTTAAATCCTCTTTAACCTAAACTAAACCCCGGCGCGACAGCCCACCAGGGGCCAAGGCCTACCGCCCAGCCGCTGCGTCCCCCACCTCTGTCCACTACAGGCGTCATTGGTGAGGTACAGTACTGATGGGTGGGACGTGGTCAGCGCCCCGAGCCCTCCCGGCCAGTTATGCGGTCTTCTAGACCTGGGGCCGCTACTTCTCCATCAAGTAGCTTCTCAATGGATCCCCCCGGGACCTAACGAGGCTGAGTGCACCCCGTGTAAATCCTCTGTATTTGATTGAATTTTGCACAAGGTTATACATTTAAGAAACATAGGAGGGGGGACAAATATTACTGGAGATTAAAATGCAGAGCTCACTAAACTAAACCATTTGTGTCAAGTTGGGACACAACTTCCGAAGTTCGGACGTTTCTACGCGTCACCTAACGGACATGTTTACAAGTTGTTTTTTACCTTTTTTTTTCAATCGCAATTGTTTATTATCCCGAATATTTGAATTCTGTTTGGAATGTGGAAACGCGTGAAGGCAGGCAATTTTTTGAGTATGTGTCGTGAGTGCGAGATAGTTGTGAAAGATACGTCCTGTCGAAGTGAAGAAGTGTTAAGGAGTGTTGAGTGATTGTATCGACGGAGTTGGTGTTTGAGAGACAGAGAAAGTCAAGAAAGACTGGGTGGAGTGAATCAATACCACGAGAAGAAAACAGTTGTGAATTGTAATATCACCAATGACTACATTGTTTTAAAAAATCTTGTAAATGTAGCGCGTCAGAATTTCTTTTCTTTCCTTTTTCTTTCTTTTTTATTTCATTTGTAGAACCTCCTTTAAGTTCTGTGGCCACATTGAAGGTTTTGACTGTTGTCTGTTTTTGCCTTTTACTGATTTTTGTTTTATTATTCTCCCACATTCATATTTTCTGACTCTGCCGAGGATAGGAAATAATTCTGACCAAACAAAAATGCAATATCACCTGCTATCAATTTAACCCGAGAACTGTGGGTTGACACAATCTGACGTCAACTGAAATAGTTGAATTACTGCCAAATTAGCTCGGGTTTCCACAGCGAATTTTTCACAAGTCGTCTTCTTAGTTTAAGGGAAAACCGCGGTTAAATCTTATCCGGGCAACTCGAGTTAACAGAGACTGGAGCTGTTGAATGTGAGACACACAGACACGCTGCCCCCACGCCATGGAGGCGGTCTAAGGGAAGCTTGGCGATTGTACGTATTAGACTGACAAATGTGAAAATCGTGCACACAAGGAGACCTACAGCATTGTAACTCAGTGTGCTGAACTTTAATCAGCATCTAAATGTTGCAATATAATTCTCCACTAATTAATATAGTACAGCGCGTGCTGTAAATTTTATTCGGACATTACTTAACATGCAATATGTAAATGTTGCGGTAAGGTTCTATTGGATCTTAACTCTGTGTACACACTCGAACCTGTCGCTTCTTAATTTACACAGAGACATGTTGTTGGACTAATAGGACTATTAGTCTTGGGTCGAGATGGTCCAAGGGGCGGGGTTCTGTTCTTGGGGCACCGAACAGATTTCGTTCGACGAATAACATCACTAATAAATTCCTTTCGGAGTAGGTGGGAGGGAGGGGAGAAATAAAACAGAGTGAACGCCGTGTTCACAGGGAATTGGATTTCTTTGGGTCTTCACCCCCGCCCCTTCCTGGATATGTAGCGAAACATCGCTGTGTCTTGTAGCTGACTAATTCTCTTCGTTCTGAGGTGACGTTCGCTTTATCTGATGCTGCACATCATGGAGTAATTAATATCTCTAAGGGAAAACATATTTGTTGGGTTTGTGTTTCACTTTACTATTTCATGTTGTCTATTTCGTTAGAGAATACGATAGCAATTTCGACGTAAACTGCACTTGCTGTATTTCACATCTCCTGTCTCTGACAAAACCTGCGAGTTTGTGAGAAAACTCCTACGTTTAACAGTTTCTTCGACGTTCCCAGTTTTCTCAAGAGAACACGGGACTGCAAAATGACCGAAAAATTACAAAATTGACGATTTTTAGGTTTGTGCACTCATAGACTGGTATTGACATATTTTGGATTCTGCCATTTTTAAAGGTCTAGCGCAGGTTTTAAATGTCATGTGTGCTACATTTAAACGTCTCTTTTCTGCTTAAATTTTCGGCAGTATTTGAATAAACTATGGACCAAAAAGGGCTCAAATTCAGTGGAAAATGGTGCATAAGATATGAATCTGAGGACAGAGACTACTAGAGAAAAGAGGAAAGCTGTGACAAACAGGTAATCTAACCCATGATACTTTCGTGTAGGAAAATCGTTTTTTCTCAACTTCACATTTTTAATACAATGTCTGCTCAATGAGCATTAATGTTTGTGCTATGCTCCCAAAAATTTTCCAGTATCGTTCCATTTACGTGACTTCAACTTTAGTCTTTGATTTCAAAATCTGAAAGTTTGTTTAGCTTTTCTGTACGTCATGAACATAAATATTGTTGCTGTTACTGTATCAAATTGTTGCTGTTGTTAGTGCAGAATTTCTGGTATTTGAGACTTTTAAGGTGTAAACTTCATTTATGTGCCACGAATTGTCATGGATTTTTAAATAATAGAACAGATACACCAAGAACACTGGAGGAAATGCTTGAGTATTACTGCTGGCCTCTGCACACACGCACCCACCCCACTCTCTCTCTTTCACACACACACACACACACACACACACACACACACACACACACACGCACACACACTGAGAGAGACAGAGAGAAAGAGAGAGATACACAGGCACAGAGAGAGACACAAATACAGACACATACACACAGGCACAGACACAGACACTCTCATTCATAATTCTAGACTCTAGGGAGGCTGGGAAATAATTCTAGCTAAAGAAAGATTCCCATCCTCCAACCGGGAATAGAACCCGGGATTACTGCATTTCAAGGTTAGTATGCTAATCACTAGAACACAGAGGCAATCTGCACCAATTTGTTTGAATTCTCAATCCACGATTAAAATGACGCAAAGAATAATCCCTATGGAAACATCGTTCGGTGGCTATTCAAATTATAGCGGAGCCAATGACATGGTTTTAATACAAAATCTTCATTAAGGAAATTAAAGGATTAACTTTCACTCGAGTTCATTGATGAACTTTGCATAGGTACATATAAATTTTAACATCAGCAGGTGCTTGAAAGCTTTCTGGATTAATTGTAGCTGTAATGGATAGAGATTCTAAAAGGCAGAGCAAGATACGAAATAATTAAGAAATAGATATATATTGAAAGAGTAGAAGATGTTGAACTTTGTGATTAAAACGTTTCAAATTAATAGCAGATTCATGAATTTTCAAAGGGAATATTAAGAGAAATTGGAGTCCAGAGACGAACTGTTCAGAAGTAGATGACATCTACATTTGTGGGTTTGAGTTGAGTTTTCCAACTCTTCCAAAACTTACAGTACTTTGTTCTTGGTTAGTTTGTCATGTACTTTGAGAATACTAATAAATTCTTGCAGATAGAGATGGCAATGGCCGAGAATGAATGTTTCCAGCATACAATTCGTTACTATTACAAAAACTAATTCATACCGCACTTTCCTTTTCCATTATAGGTAAGTAATTTTTGTGTAATTTCTATAACCCTTTCTATAGGCATATCGGCGGCTTTGACTTAAAAAGCAATGGATTTCAGTAATTCGTAGAAAAAAGAAATTCGTATGGACTGTTATGAGTTTCTTTTTATCAATTGTACATCGTGAAGATTCATTGTTTTTAAGTTATAACAGGATAAGGAATGAAGGAATGGTCCTAATTAAAGAAAACTTCCCCGCTCCCCGGGATTATTGACATTAGAATCCAACATGCTAAACCATGGCATAAATGACCCATCATCCCAGTGCAAAACTTTCTTGTTTCCAGAAAGACTTATGAACCCATCAAAATATGTGATGCTGTTCCTAATGATATTAAAGGAAAAGTTAATGATTTTAAAATTAGTGCTAAAGAGTAACTATGTACAAAATCTTCTGTTCAAGAGTATCTGATAATGTGTGTAATAGCTCTGTAAGAAGTGTTTAGCTGTTTTAATGACAAATAATGTCAACTACATCTAATGCCGAAGAAATGACTGCGCTATGCATTGATAATAAAGCATAACAGAATAATGAGACATACAGATCTAGTGAAAGTTGCAATCAAGTATTGCAATTTATGTGCAGGCAAATTGTATTTATACATATATACATGTACATATTATGTTAGTCTTGTAACTGCAGGGAAGTGTTTGATTTTGTTTCTGTGCAGAGTTAAAAAATTATTTTCATTATTGCGTGTATATAGATAATGTCTTGTCTTCATATTCAAATCTAATGTTTATAACACATACACAATGCAACTTGACATATTGAGTATGCACAGGCCTGTATGGCTATTAGTGAACTCACTGAACGCAATCCAGTCCAACTCTATCCTAATTACTAGATCGCAGAAGCAGTCTGATAAAGATTTTGTGGAGTTTTTAACCAATCCATTGCTGAATTGCAGTTGTTACTTTCGCAGAAGTAATATAAAAGTAGGCGTATTTTAGGCATTACATGGAGTAATTCCTTGCCATGATTGCCTGCTTTGAAAGACCAAATCAACAACCTTACAACAGGCATCTATAGAGGAGCTGTGGACGCGCATCTAAGAAAACCATTGAGTGTTTGATTAGCCTGTATGGTAGGAACCGTGCTTCATGGTCTACGGTAATGTGCTTGGCTCTGGTCCCGGGCTCGCGGGTTCAAACCCGGCGGAGGACAATGTTTTTTTTTTTTTTTTTTTTTTTTTTTTTTTTTTTTTTCAGGCGTAAAAAGTCCTTTGCATGACTTCCTTTGGAAGGGAAGTAAAGCCAGTGGTCTTGTGTCGTAGACTTAAGGCACGTAAAAATAAACAAAAAAACTCAAGGACTCTGAACAAAATTAATCGGTCTTTCGCGCCCAATATAGAATGAGACGCTGATAGCCTTAGTAGTTAAAGAGCGTCGATAAATGAAATTTAATTTAATATTGTCGCATTTCTCAAAATGTGCATACCTTCTAGAACTGGCTTAACTTCCAAGACGTTCTTATATGCACAGAGCCTCTCGCTCGTCACAGCCAATTCTAGAACTCCTTGTCCTACTAAACGCGAAAATAAATAAAGTTTCTGTATATAAAAACACATGCTGAACTTAACTGTGTTTCTCTCAACTAATCATTCACTAAAACATTGGAGTAGTAAGCAGTGATTCGTCCACATAAGAAACAAAAGAGTTTCTCCCTTTCAATTATTCTTAGGTTCTAAAGCAAATTTTTATTATGTAATATGGCCAACAAACTTGCATATCTATGGCCTCTGGTTAGTTTTTGCTTCCACCAGCAGGGAGAAATTTGTAGTTTTCGTCGTTAATACACTCCAGAACTAAAGAGTTGCCAACATTAGCGTGAAAAACACGCAGGATAACAAGGAACTGTGGTTTTGAATTTACCCGAGGTTAGGTTACGTTGGTTAGTGTGTGTATATGAACGGGATTCAGACAACCGTTTTGGCGGATTACACTTGGGTTGGGTTGGTAGTTTCTTCTATGCATGCGCAGTAGTAACAAGATGTAGATTTTTGTTCACATTCGGTGCTGATTTTGCTATAAAAGAAACTACCTTAAAAAGAGCGGGCCTGCGCGAGTTACAGGCTTTCCAAGTGCTCATATCCTCTCCTCAACCTCTGATATGGACACTTTCATCGTTTTCACCTCATTATTTTGCACTTGTGGGGGGAGGGGGGGCACAGCTACAGAAGCGTAGCAAAAATGACATACCTTACCTTCAACTGTAATGATGCACTAACGTTAAAATTAAGACCACTGCAATGAATTACACTAACAGTGGCTCTTCAACTAATGTCACTGCAAGGCACTTTGCAGTGACCACACACGAAAATGATGTGGGACTCCTTTCCCCAAACTTGAATTATTCGGAGTGTTGCGTCTTCTTCACTTGCCGTCATCCCAACAAGCGCTCAACAACAACCAGGACTTTGTTATCATCAATGGTTGTAACATTTTACAACTGGAGTTCTGAATGGAACGCGAACTGCTCATAGTATTAACAGTGCGCCATATTGTTGATATCGGCTCTTTTACACCCTTTCAATAGTTACGTGATATTGCGACAGTTACCCATAGCTTCTTGTATTCTGCACTCTGTTGTCGTGCCTCCAAGATCTGGCCACCCTTCTGGTGACAACCTTTCAGGAGCATAGATACGAAAGATCTTCAATAAGTCGAGGTGCTAAGGCCCCCCTCTGAAACTTTGTCATACTTCATACTTTGTCATAGCCGATACGAATAATTTGAACCCGCAACTTTCGAGCACATGACATTTTCGTCGGGGAAAAAGAATTTTCTGAGTGTATGTACCCTTCCTTCTGCAGGTCAGTAATACAAATGAAAGTGAGTTTAGGCATTTTAATGGAAACAGGTCGTTTTTTCCCCCTTTGATTTGCAGTAATGAAGAATTCTTCAGTTCACCATTATACACCGAATTTAAAACATAAAGTAAAATATAAAACGGGAAATAAGCCGGTTACTCATTTAGCAGAACTAATCATGTATCTACAGTCCAGAATATTTTAGCGATATGAAACTTCAATGCCCTGAAGTAAGAATTGAGATCCGCGTTACTGCCCAAATTTGGCTTCTCCATTTTCATCTGTTCCCACAGCTCCAGCTTTTCCCCGCTGATCACGTTTTTCATTAAATCAAAGGACGATTGCATCTTTAGGAGAGTATTTCGCAAACCTTCCGTAAAACTACCTCATATATGGTTGGAGCATCGCTGGAATAAGTGTGCTGATGTAATGTTTAAAAGTAACAACTGGTTTACTTTATCATCCGCCCCATAAAGACAACTTATAGAAATCATTCTGGTGTTTTTGGAGTGGCACAAAGTTGTACGTAGTGCCTGGAAAAGTTGCTTAGTAAAGTAAAAACCACGTTAAATGCATAGTTCTTCTAATGAAAATACGTGCTTATGTAAAATACTGAAAGAGTCTGTGCACTTGTTATCGATGTACATGTCCCAAGAGGAAACGTGGAGGGTCAAAAGTCAACAACTGGAAGCGTTCAAAGCCCACCCGAGTCCCCTCTCAAGGAACAACTCTTTAACAAGGACAAACAAATATATAAAGAACTGAATGAAGCAACGGTATCTATTACAAGGTTAGAGATGTATGAACGGCAATGGTTACACAGTAAAAGAAGTCTAAAATGAAACTTTCGACATCCCATATAACTGTCGTAACCTTTGATATTTGGGCTCAGTAAAAGTGCATGCTTAAGGCTGTTGTCGGTCCCTCCTCGAGTGATTGGCATTCCTATATACTGCAACTTCTTAACTTCAACTATTTAATATTAAAATATTATAACTATAATTGATACACACAAATACCAATTAATTGATCAGCTAGTCTTCGCTTACTTCCTGATGCACCGTCTTTTATTACTAACCCTATATCATTTACTGTTTCCTCTTTTCCACTTTCTTCTTAGTCTCTGAATATAAGACAGTATCTTAATATTACGTCTTATGTGGTATACATTCCTCCTTGAACAAGTTTCCCATTCACCATTCTTTCCAAGGCATCCCTTAGCCAGAAGTTTATTTAATACCAATTCTTCAATTGCTTTTCCTTCGTGTTCCTTTGTAGTTTGAATATATATATATATATATATATATATATATATATATATATATATATATATATATATATAGTTCTTCCTATAGTTCTATAGTTCTTCCTTTGTCCATTCTTCCTAAAGTTAATTTATTGCATGTTTTTCCTATCCAATTTGTTACCCACATTTAAATAGCTTCCATTCTTTCTCTCTCACATCAAGTTTTCACTACACTAGCCACACTCCACATAACTGCTTTTCTGACATTTTCCTTAGTTCTGTTTCCAAAGTGCACAAATATTTTTCTATTAAAATTTTCCTTTCGTTCTACTCTTCTATAATTTCTTGGCAACACATCTGACGAAAGGATTCTAAGATGCTCTACCTTTCCAAAAATATAGCCATTTTCATATAGACAGGTCAATATATTCTTTAGGGGACATGAAACGAAGCAAAGTAAGCACTGTTTGTTGCACATTTTGCCACCTTTATACGAGATAACTATAGTTTTCACCTTTACCCTTCTATTTTATGCTTCAGCAGCTTACCCCCTCCCCCATTTTTGTCTGCGTTTTTAATAGATTTGACAGAATTTTTTCTCTTCTTAAACAGGTTTTAAAGATTTTGTTTAATCAGAAGTCAGCAATGGCCAACTAACATTAATGTATAATTTATAGAAAGCACTAATAAATTATTCATAACCCAGCAACAATAGCCAATCTCAGCAACAATAGTCAAACTCAGTAACAATGGTCAACCTGCAGTTGTGAAACCAAATAAAATTTAAACAATGATACTAAAACAATTGAAACTAAATTGTACTGTCTTGTTGGCTATGTTATTTTTTACAAAAAAAAAAAAAAAAAAAGAAGAAGAAAAAAAACCAGAAAAAAAATGGATTTTTCACAGCAAAATCATGTAAGGGTAAGAAGGGTAAGAAGGAGCAGTTGTGTACGCTTTTGGAAGAGTTCAAGACCCAGTTTACTGAAACTGATCGCATCATTCTGCAATGTAAATATTGCAATCGATGACAAGCATCAAACAAACAAAATAAACCCACATCTAGTATTGAAAGATCATTAAACTTCGCGAGTCGAAACTTCAGCAAACTACTCTGACAGACAACTTCGGATCAGCATCTGAAAAACGTGGTTTAAATATGACGTGAGGCGTGATATTAATATTCAACTCAGTATTTAGATAATGAATGTGTTAAACCATTGGTTATATTGATTCACTTCAAGACTTCCCGAAAACGAACTCATCTCGTTCGGTTTTCAGTATTACCTATTTGACCGTTATTTTCAACCAAAGCTTATAACACTTTTATAACAGCTGATTAACATCAGCATTTTTGTTATGATTATGAACCATTTGTACCAACAGTCCAAATTTGGCCATGAATTTGTAATGGTCTCAGAATTTGTCAGTTAGTTAATATTTGCAGTAAATTTAATTTCTGTGACTGGACCTAAGTTAACCTTTGCTTTTTCATTTAGTATTTTGTAAGGAAAGGTCAAGTTTGCAGTATTTGTTTGGGCTCAATATTTAATCGCTTGTCTCAAGACCTGCAATAAAGTTTGAAATAATATGTTTTTAAGTTATCTTGTTTCCATATTGATACAATGGCAGTTAGGCGTGTCCTCTCCCTCATCTCTTTGTGCCATTCTTTGGAGAACAGAAAGCAAAGCTGTTAATCATATTCGTAAAGGTTGTAGCTTGTTAACGAGCCTAAGCACAACAACCACCTGATGATGTAGAGTCCCTAACGCGTGTCTCGTCTACCTCATACTTTATTGATAAATAATAAAGTAACTTCCTCGCTTCTTCCAATTTAGTTGTAGCATAGTTTACTGGTCTTCTTTGATTGCACCGCAACCCACGCACACAAAACTCGTACTCTTGAATGGAGTCCTCTCAAAAATTTATAACCCAACGCTGCACCCATATGAATTTCAGCTTTCTGATTAAGGACTGAAAGACTAGACGAAACAAAAATACCTCATCACTGCATACAAAGGTTCAGGTATAGCACGAGGCAATGCAATTTTAATCTGAACGTTATTACTTTATCTGCCACGTACATATATTAATACAAAAAATAAAGAAATAGATAACTAAAAAAATCAAAAAAGTCGCACTACTATTATCCTGGCATCTATACCATGACATAGTATCCGCTGATTTTATTTCACACCTTATTGTTGACTAATCTACATTAGCACTTACTAAATGCAATTGTTGTAGAAATTTTAAAATACAATAAAAATTACTAACAAAACCTAAAATAACAAAACAAAAAATAAAATATAATTATTCTTCTGTTATTCTCTCTGTTGTTCAATATATCTCCACCACTTCCGAGCAATTCTTAGACTCATCCAGCTCTTGGCGTTTCCTATTATTGTTGGTCTTCTTTAAGTTGCAATCTAGTTTTGATCTTCTTCTGGGTTCTATCATTCCGTCTGTCAATTCCTTTGAAATTCTCCAATTCTCCTTAACTCTAAATATTCCTCCATAGCACTTCTTGATACTTCTTCTGCCATATGCTTCCCATATCCTTCTTGGTCCTAGTAATTTTGCATATACAGTTTCCTGCAATTATTTCTTCCTTCCCAACAGTTAGAACAACTGTCATATTTCCACCCAAATTTGATATCGACTGCCTCAGATGCTCCCACCCCAGATAACCTTTTATATCTGTGATCCCCCCCCCCCTTTTTTTTTTTTTTTCAAAAAACGCCAATAGTAATCCCTGTTAAAATGTAGTGCTTTGTGACGAAACTTTACATAACTAGCCCACACATTTTTACGATAACTGAGAAACATAGGAGATTTAAGAATTACTCCGCTAACATATAGAGCTGAATAGTATTGTTTAATACCCGTTCTTACTACACACAACACTACCAGGAGTGAAATAATTAGTAAAGCAAAATATAGGAACCAAAGATTGCAGCCCTAAGTTTAGGATACGTCTCCAGCATTTGCCGTCAGGGAAAAAATCTAAGCCACGGAGGACGGTACTGGAGGGATTGAACCACGTACCTCCTGTCCACGAGTCCATGTTTAGCCATCCTATTGGCCAGTTCATTAAAATAATAAATTAATGTCCGTGTTTCTTTCTCCGTAGCATAAACCATTTCTATAATTCTTCTCAATTTTCCGATAATTTAAGCAACATTTCTTGAAATGTCATTCTTTTGTTTTTCCAAAGCTATCTCAGATTTAATGTACTATCATCTAATATAAAAAAAACAAGGGACTATCATAGCATACTTGGTAAACCAGGAAGAAATGTGTATTCAAACTATTTCAGCATCACATTTTTTGTATGATTAAGGCAACCTGCTACAAAAATGGCGAAGAATGCTATTATTTTCTTCAGAAATCCTGTTTTAAAGGAATATTGTCTTTAACATGTCCAGAATATGGTCATAAAATATGTGTCAGATTCACCTGAAAATTCGTATAATTCAAATTTATTTAGACGCTTGCAATGAAAAGTGGGCAAGGCAAATCTGTCAGATTTCGGTTCGTAGATAAGGCTCGATCTATTTGTGGTATTTAGATTTTAATGAAACATTCGCATTTAAAGCACTTACTCCACAAGTGCTGCTCTTGGTTGAAAAAAAAATCAAAAGTGGAACAACTGAATGACGTTTACAAAAAAGCTAAAACATCCATGTGTGTAGTTGATTTGTTGTATCACTTGTGTCTTTTTAGCAAATATAACGTGAAAACTGTGGATGAAGCGGGAAGATAATAAAGAAAAAGAAAGTTTAACTTTTAGCTGAAAGAAGATGGAGACATTCTACAGCAGGTAACAATGAAGAATCTTATGCTAATAACTCTACAGTTGAAAGTGTTAATGTGAGGTTGCAGAGGGGTCGAGCCCCTTAAAAGGGAGGACTTCAATAAAATATCTTCATATCCTCAAATCATCAAGTACATGAAGCTGCAGAGCCACATTGCTTTCTTGTTGATAGTAATATTTTGAAGAACTTGTTTTCAGAAATAATATGTGGTGAGTGTAAAGAAGGATGTGTTATTGTGAATTTGAGAGAGTTCTGTAGTTTTTCTCTGAAGACTTTAGTGTGCATACATACGTGAAGAGCGACATTTCCAATAACTCTGTTTCAAAACTTTTCTCCATGTAACAATTTTTGTTCATTGGGGCAAGTTTTATTCGGTTAAATTTTGATAGATAAAGCTGAAAATTTCAGGACATGTAGAATATAACTTCTTGAAGAAACCGTGCATTAGTTTGTTGATTACACTCATACACAAAGGCATATGCTTTTTTCTTTGTGATTATTAGTAATATCTCTTTATTCTGTTTTGAATATTCAAAACCTTTTCCCTAATAAATATTAGTATTTTGGAAAAGAAGTACACAATTTTATTGCATAATGTTTTTAAATTTGATATATTTTTATTGACAAAAACTATTACAGTATAGCAACGTCATAATTTAAAATTACCAAACTAGATTATAAAAATCATTCACAGAATACAATGGCTATTCCTTGCATGGCGTAAAATCCTTTTGAAAGTTGAAATAGGGAGCTCTCTTAACCTTTGGGGTAAATGTTATATACTAGTTTAATAGAAACAACTATAAGCTGTTTTGAATTTTCGTATGGTTAAATTTGTTTATATATAAATTCAGACAATTTCGTGTCGTATAGGTATGAATATTCGAGCAAACTACAAAACAGCTAAAATTCTCCTTAACATACAGGAGGCAGGTCAGCATATACATCGATGGCAGGGTTAAAATACCTAAATCAATAGAAAGTGGTTTACAATGTTCTTTTGGATGAACTCCACAAATTAATCTAACAGCCTTTTTTTTTTTTTTAAGTACAAAGATCTTCGTTGCCAAGGAGTGATTCCCCTAAAATATCAAACCATAATTAGCATGCGAATAAATAGGAGCATAATGCACTTTCATCAGCACATACTTAGTTATGAAGGACAACCCCTAGAAAGAAGAATAACCCGCACACAATATGAAACTAAGCGTTTTTCTCGCCATTTTAGTCTCATTTGACATTTCACATTGATATTTCTTTTTATGGAATCGTCAGAATAGTTTTTCTTATTTTGTGTATCCACAGGCACTTTGGAGACTGCCCAAGAATTCACTAGTCCTTTAGATTTGTATTCCACCAACAAATTTGTGACAAGGTATGTTCACAGTGTAATTGAATGGGTGATTGTTAAAAGGAACCTAAGTCGCCAAGTTAATCTGAGTTAGTGACAGATTCGAATTGTCTGAGGATAGATACGTATTTCAGTATAAAAATGTCCTTCCATCATGGTATATCGTGTCATGAGTCTGAGATCTCTTTGTACACCTCAGGTATCATTTAACACACAATGTTGGTAGCATGTCTTGCGTAGACCGGTTTTCATTTGTTTCATTAGTTGGTGTTTGAGGTTATGTCTCTCTTCGTGCAAAGTTGCATAACTGCTGATATTTACATAGTGTTCAGGATGAGTGGACAAGAGTGTGATTCATCTCCAGAAAAGATACGGAAAAGAAAATGCAACCAGAAGAATATAAAAGGGAATATTACTAACAACGCTGGTATCAGAGGAAAAGAGTACATTGTACGTTGACCATGGTGGTTTTGAAAGAAGTCAGAAAAACCGGTTCGCCTTGCAGGTATATGTATGTAATTTAATAATGTGGTGTTCGTCTTTGAACATACCTAATTATTCATTTACAGAATTTGACGAACAAAAACATGGCACGTGCCAGAGAAAACGCAATGAGCAGTTTGATGTCGCCAGTGAATTGATTAACTGTATTCGTTGGTTTTGAAAAATCAAATAACTGAAGCAAGTGAAGCGGGAAAACACCAACCAAGAGAAGAATAATCCATGCGCAAGGTGCACACACAAATAAACTCTTTCCCTGTGAAATAGGCTTATTATACTCAAGGCAGTTACAGTTACCTCAAAGCAAAACTATGTATTGCTAAAATGCACAGTATTTTTAAAGAAAGGTACTTCTACTCAATAATTAAATTATGAGTTCTATTTGCAGTGTCTCAATAACAATTTCAATCTAAAGTTTGGACACCTGGTGTGAATGTAAGGAGAGGAAAAATAAGCTGAAAAACAATTTGATAAATGATATGCAAAAAGAGTAACTGCTGCAGAGTTAATGGTTCACCAAAGAATGGGTCCTTTTTAACAATCACTCGTTCAATTGCAGCAGTGAAAGCTTAAATAATCAGAAGACGCAATATCCCTAGCATAAGTAAATATAATGCTTGCCAACCTGCTCCTAATAACACCGACGCAGAACCTGTCAAATGGCAAGGTCAAAGTTCACGTTGCATATTTCAGTCTGCGCAAGTCGTCAGTTGCAGTGGGGATTCTGTAGAAGATTCTCTTCTTGTTAATTATTATTGGTACCTGGAAAATAAATATATACAATATTTAGAATTCAGCCTACTTTTGCATTTCATACATTCTATGGCCTGGTATTTGACTTTTAGTAAAATTTTCTTTCTAATAAGTCAATGCGTTGGAAAATATGGTTCTACGGTTCTGTATATTTTAGAAAACAACTATTTTAATAGTTACGATTATTTAATTGGTCCACAGGCGTGGCTTTAATGATGTGTTCCAGACTAAATCACGTTAGATGCTCTTGTCAAGTTGTATGATGTATGCTATTGGATGTGAATTTTCAGATTATTCAGTTTGAAGACTTCTTATTAACAAGATAAATACAAAAAGAAAGAAAAAAGAGGAAAGAAAAACCCAGTTTTAGAAAACGTGTTTGCATCTTATTGCTGTGAAATTTACAATATATGATCTCCATCCCAAAAAATATCTAACACGGGAAAAATTTATTTTTTATTTTCTTCAAAACAGCTATAACGATTTCCCCTGAGGTACATATATGCCTCATGTATCAACAGGACATATTACTCAATGACAGCTTGCGAAGAGGACTTATTATCTGGACCGAAAGGCGATCTTTTATGCCTATGCCTCTGACGGGCACCCCCAGGAAGTTAGATGAGGCGAATGGATTCTAAAGGCCGGGGCGTTGTCACGATAGAGCAGATGGTAGAAGCATCCCGGCGGAGGCTCGCTCGGCCTGGTTACTTTCTCACTCCCAAGAGGGCCGCGGTACTCGGGAACTGGCTCTCCTCCCTCCCTCTGGCTTGTACCATCCCATGGGCCCGGAAACCAGTAGGCTCGCCGTCGAAACCGGGGGAGGAAATTTCCAGAGCGCATTCTTTTTCCCTGCCATGCTGCTGCCGCGATGCTCACCGACGCTGCTTCCAACCCTGAAGAAATATAACGGTAAGAAGGGTGAAATGAAATGATTAATGTAACGAAATGGAGGAAGAGGAAATTCGGATGGAATGGAAATCCTTCCCAGCATTCGCCTGACTATCCGGGGAAACCTCCGAAAAATCCCATTGGTAAGGAATATCGGCCACGGGGATCGAGCCCACGACCGCTCCAAAGTGTAACTCATTAACTATACCTATCGTTTTTATCAGAAAGGTTTCTTCGTATAATTAGCCGTTTCCGAAATATTTACTGGTGTAGGTATGTTTAAGTCTTCTAAGATTGGTTTTTGATGCACCCTTTATATTGCATGTTTGAAAACGTACTATTCTTCTTGCCCCACGAACTCATTACCGTTTGGCATATGATAAAACAGTTGAGTGCTATTCGCATGTTACTAAGTCTATACCCATGAATTGATTACCTTAGAAATGCGTTTACAGCGAAATCTCTTTGTGTAGAAGTAATCTTTTATAACCTTACAATGATCTGTCCTAGATAAGCGATAAGGAAAGTAAGAATTAAGCGCTGTTTGTGTATGGTCATACCATATGTTACATGTCATAGAATTTAGTTTCGTCTTATGGAGTTTAGTACAGATTCAACCCGAAAAAAAATGAATGCTGCAAATAGGTTTAACGCAAGCCATCACTCATGTTAAAAGAAGGCTGCCGCGAAAGATACACAAGCACGCAGCTGGCTGCGTTCGGTTTTCTACCTGTTAGGGTTCTCCATATATCCACTTTCTGTAGAAAATTACGAGAATTTATTGTCATGTCTACGGCTGTCCTTTGTAGTAGGAGGCGCGAACGTTGAAGGCAGGGAATTCGAGAAAAACTTGAAGATAACTTATGTCATATCGGAAGAAGGGGGAGGGGGGAAGGAACTTTAAAAAATTGAAAAATATATACATAATGACGGTGTGTCAAGTGACCATTCGTTTATATGAATGCCTGTATTTTGGACCAAACACAGCTGTCTGTATTACCAGTTTATCGAAGGTAATTCCACAAGAGTATACGAATTTATCTTGTAAAAGTCTTAATGTCAAGTAATAGTAGTAATAATAATAGTATACCATTAATAATATAAGCTAGATGAGAAAATAATTTGTTTCAAATTAAGATGATGTAAAATCAGATCAAAGTTGAAAGGCAAATAAGAAGAAGCTTCACTTGAAGAAACTTCTTTCTACTTCAGCTCAGTAGTTTATGGAATAGTAGTTTGCAGAATCAAGCAGAGTTCAACATGTTAAAATGGGCTGAGGGAGGAAAGGGAAAATGTTATGAAATGATAGTTACAAAGATATCTGAAGTGTCAAATCTATCTATCTATCTATCTATCTATCTATCTATCTATCTATCTATCTATCTATCTATCTATCTATCTATCTATCTATCTATCTATCTATCTATCTATCTATCTATCTA
Organism: Tenodera sinensis; assembly: GCA_030765045.1. Lineage (NCBI taxonomy): Eukaryota > Metazoa > Arthropoda > Insecta > Mantodea > Mantidae > Tenodera > Tenodera sinensis. Next base: position 138,599,738 of record CM060966.1, on the reverse strand, counting down.
TCTATCTATCTATCTATCTATCTATCTATCTATCTATCTATCTATCTATCTATCTATCTATCTATCTATCTATCTATCTATCTATCTATCTATCTATCTATCTATCTATCTATCTATCTATCTATCTATCTATCTATCTATCTATCTATCTATCTATCTATCTATCTATCTATCTATCTATCTATCTATCTATCTATCTATCTATCTATCTATCTATCTATCTATCTATCTATCTATCTATCTATCTATCTATCTATCTATCTATCTATCTATCTATCTATCTATCTATCTATCTATCTATCTATCTATCTATCTATCTATCTATCTATCTATCTATCTATCTATCTATCTATCTATCTATCTATCTATCTATCTATCTATCTATCTATCTATCTATCTATCTATCTATCTATCTATCTATCTATCTATCTATCTATCTATCTATCTATCTATCTATCTATCTATCTATCTATCTATCTATCTATCTATCTATCTATCTATCTATCTATCTATCTATCTATCTATCTATCTATCTATCTATCTATCTATCTATCTATCTATCTATCTATCTATCTATCTATCTATCTATCTATCTATCTATCTATCTATCTATCTATCTATCTATCTATCTATCTATCTATCTATCTATCTATCTATCTATCTATCTATCTATCTATCTATCTATCTATCTATCTATCTATCTATCTATCTATCTATCTATCTATCTATCTATCTATCTATCTATCTATCTATCTATCTATCTATCTATCTATCTATCTATCTATCTATCTATCTATCTATCTATCTATCTATCTATCTATCTATCTATCTATCTATCTATCTATCTATCTATCTATCTATCTATCTATCTATCTATCTATCTATCTATCTATCTATCTATCTATCTATCTATCTATCTATCTATCTATCTATCTATCTATCTATCTATCTATCTATCTATCTATCTATCTATCTATCTATCTATCTATCTATCTATCTATCTATCTATCTATCTATCTATCTATCTATCTATCTATCTATCTATCTATCTATCTATCTATCTATCTATCTATCTATCTATCTATCTATCTATCTATCTATCTATCTATCTATCTATCTATCTATCTATCTATCTATCTATCTATCTATCTATCTATCTATCTATCTATCTATCTATCTATCTATCTATCTATCTATCTATCTATCTATCTATCTATCTATCTATCTATCTATCTATCTATCTATCTATCTATCTATCTATCTATCTATCTATCTATCTATCTATCTATCTATCTATCTATCTATCTATCTATCTATCTATCTATCTATCTATCTATCTATCTATCTATCTATCTATCTATCTATCTATCTATCTATCTATCTATCTATCTATCTATCTATCTATCTATCTATCTATCTATCTATCTATCTATCTATCTATCTATCTATCTATCTATCTATCTATCTATCTATCTATCTATCTATCTATCTATCTATCTATCTATCTATCTATCTATCTATCTATCTATCTATCTATCTATCTATCTATCTATCTATCTATCTATCTATCTATCTATCTATCTATCTATCTATCTATCTATCTATCTATCTATCTATCTATCTATCTATCTATCTATCTATCTATCTATCTATCTATCTATCTATCTATCTATCTATCTATCTATCTATCTATCTATCTATCTATCTATCTATCTATCTATCTATCTATCTATCTATCTATCTATCTATCTATCTATCTATCTATCTATCTATCTATCTATCTATCTATCTATCTATCTATCTATCTATCTATCTATCTATCTATCTATCTATCTATCTATCTATCTATCTATCTATCTATCTATCTATCTATCTATCTATCTATCTATCTATCTATCTATCTATCTATCTATCTATCTATCTATCTATCTATCTATCTATCTATCTATCTATCTATCTATCTATCTATCTATCTATCTATCTATCTATCTATCTATCTATCTATCTATCTATCTATCTATCTATCTATCTATCTATCTATCTATCTATCTATCTATCTATCTATCTATCTATCTATCTATCTATCTATCTATCTATCTATCTATCTATCTATCTATCTATCTATCTATCTATCTATCTATCTATCTATCTATCTATCTATCTATCTATCTATCTATCTATCTATCTATCTATCTATCTATCTATCTATCTATCTATCTATCTATCTATCTATCTATCTATCTATCTATCTATCTATCTATCTATCTATCTATCTATCTATCTATCTATCTATCTATCTATCTATCTATCTATCTATCTATCTATCTATCTATCTATCTATCTATCTATCTATCTATCTATCTATCTATCTATCTATCTATCTATCTATCTATCTATCTATCTATCTATCTATCTATCTATCTATCTATCTATCTATCTATCTATCTATCTATCTATCTATCTATCTATCTATCTATCTATCTATCTATCTATCTATCTATCTATCTATCTATCTATCTATCTATCTATCTATCTATCTATCTATCTATCTATCTATCTATCTATCTATCTATCTATCTATCTATCTATCTATCTATCTATCTATCTATCTATCTATCTATCTATCTATCTATCTATCTATCTATCTATCTATCTATCTATCTATCTATCTATCTATCTATCTATCTATCTATCTATCTATCTATCTATCTATCTATCTATCTATCTATCTATCTATCTATCTATCTATCTATCTATCTATCTATCTATCTATCTATCTATCTATCTATCTATCTATCTATCTATCTATCTATCTATCTATCTATCTATCTATCTATCTATCTATCTATCTATCTATCTATCTATCTATCTATCTATCTATCTATCTATCTATCTATCTATCTATCTATCTATCTATCTATCTATCTATCTATCTATCTATCTATCTATCTATCTATCTATCTATCTATCTATCTATCTATCTATCTATCTATCTATCTATCTATCTATCTATCTATCTATCTATCTATCTATCTATCTATCTATCTATCTATCTATCTATCTATCTATCTATCTATCTATCTATCTATCTATCTATCTATCTATCTATCTATCTATCTATCTATCTATCTATCTATCTATCTATCTATCTATCTATCTATCTATCTATCTATCTATCTATCTATCTATCTATCTATCTATCTATCTATCTATCTATCTATCTATCTATCTATCTATCTATCTATCTATCTATCTATCTATCTATCTATCTATCTATCTATCTATCTATCTATCTATCTATCTATCTATCTATCTATCTATCTATCTATCTATCTATCTATCTATCTATCTATCTATCTATCTATCTATCTATCTATCTATCTATCTATCTATCTATCTATCTATCTATCTATCTATCTATCTATCTATCTATCTATCTATCTATCTATCTATCTATCTATCTATCTATCTATCTATCTATCTATCTATCTATCTATCTATCTATCTATCTATCTATCTATCTATCTATCTATCTATCTATCTATCTATCTATCTATCTATCTATCTATCTATCTATCTATCTATCTATCTATCTATCTATCTATCTATCTATCTATCTATCTATCTATCTATCTATCTATCTATCTATCTATCTATCTATCTATCTATCTATCTATCTATCTATCTATCTATCTATCTATCTATCTATCTATCTATCTATCTATCTATCTATCTATCTATCTATCTATCTATCTATCTATCTATCTATCTATCTATCTATCTATCTATCTATCTATCTATCTATCTATCTATCTATCTATCTATCTATCTATCTATCTATCTATCTATCTATCTATCTATCTATCTATCTATCTATCTATCTATCTATCTATCTATCTATCTATCTATCTATCTATCTATCTATCTATCTATCTATCTATCTATCTATCTATCTATCTATCTATCTATCTATCTATCTATCTATCTATCTATCTATCTATCTATCTATCTATCTATCTATCTATCTATCTATCTATCTATCTATCTATCTATCTATCTATCTATCTATCTATCTATCTATCTATCTATCTATCTATCTATCTATCTATCTATCTATCTATCTATCTATCTATCTATCTATCTATCTATCTATCTATCTATCTATCTATCTATCTATCTATCTATCTATCTATCTATCTATCTATCTATCTATCTATCTATCTATCTATCTATCTATCTATCTATCTATCTATCTATCTATCTATCTATCTATCTATCTATCTATCTATCTATCTATCTATCTATCTATCTATCTATCTATCTATCTATCTATCTATCTATCTATCTATCTATCTATCTATCTATCTATCTATCTATCTATCTATCTATCTATCTATCTATCTATCTATCTATCTATCTATCTATCTATCTATCTATCTATCTATCTATCTATCTATCTATCTATCTATCTATCTATCTATCTATCTATCTATCTATCTATCTATCTATCTATCTATCTATCTATCTATCTATCTATCTATCTATCTATCTATCTATCTATCTATCTATCTATCTATCTATCTATCTATCTATCTATCTATCTATCTATCTATCTATCTATCTATCTATCTATCTATCTATCTATCTATCTATCTATCTATCTATCTATCTATCTATCTATCTATCTATCTATCTATCTATCTATCTATCTATCTATCTATCTATCTATCTATCTATCTATCTATCTATCTATCTATCTATCTATCTATCTATCTATCTATCTATCTATCTATCTATCTATCTATCTATCTATCTATCTATCTATCTATCTATCTATCTATCTATCTATCTATCTATCTATCTATCTATCTATCTATCTATCTATCTATCTATCTATCTATCTATCTATCTATCTATCTATCTATCTATCTATCTATCTATCTATCTATCTATCTATCTATCTATCTATCTATCTATCTATCTATCTATCTATCTATCTATCTATCTATCTATCTATCTATCTATCTATCTATCTATCTATCTATCTATCTATCTATCTATCTATCTATCTATCTATCTATCTATCTATCTATCTATCTATCTATCTATCTATCTATCTATCTATCTATCTATCTATCTATCTATCTATCTATCTATCTATCTATCTATCTATCTATCTATCTATCTATCTATCTATCTATCTATCTATCTATCTATCTATCTATCTATCTATCTATCTATCTATCTATCTATCTATCTATCTATCTATCTATCTATCTATCTATCTATCTATCTATCTATCTATCTATCTATCTATCTATCTATCTATCTATCTATCTATCTATCTATCTATCTATCTATCTATCTATCTATCTATCTATCTATCTATCTATCTATCTATCTATCTATCTATCTATCTATCTATCTATCTATCTATCTATCTATCTATCTATCTATCTATCTATCTATCTATCTATCTATCTATCTATCTATCTATCTATCTATCTATCTATCTATCTATCTATCTATCTATCTATCTATCTATCTATCTATCTATCTATCTATCTATCTATCTATCTATCTATCTATCTATCTATCTATCTATCTATCTATCTATCTATCTATCTATCTATCTATCTATCTATCTATCTATCTATCTATCTATCTATCTATCTATCTATCTATCTATCTATCTATCTATCTATCTATCTATCTATCTATCTATCTATCTATCTATCTATCTATCTATCTATCTATCTATCTATCTATCTATCTATCTATCTATCTATCTATCTATCTATCTATCTATCTATCTATCTATCTATCTATCTATCTATCTATCTATCTATCTATCTATCTATCTATCTATCTATCTATCTATCTATCTATCTATCTATCTATCTATCTATCTATCTATCTATCTATCTATCTATCTATCTATCTATCTATCTATCTATCTATCTATCTATCTATCTATCTATCTATCTATCTATCTATCTATCTATCTATCTATCTATCTATCTATCTATCTATCTATCTATCTATCTATCTATCTATCTATCTATCTATCTATCTATCTATCTATCTATCTATCTATCTATCTATCTATCTATCTATCTATCTATCTATCTATCTATCTATCTATCTATCTATCTATCTATCTATCTATCTATCTATCTATCTATCTATCTATCTATCTATCTATCTATCTATCTATCTATCTATCTATCTATCTATCTATCTATCTATCTATCTATCTATCTATCTATCTATCTATCTATCTATCTATCTATCTATCTATCTATCTATCTATCTATCTATCTATCTATCTATCTATCTATCTATCTATCTATCTATCTATCTATCTATCTATCTATCTATCTATCTATCTATCTATCTATCTATCTATCTATCTATCTATCTATCTATCTATCTATCTATCTATCTATCTATCTATCTATCTATCTATCTATCTATCTATCTATCTATCTATCTATCTATCTATCTATCTATCTATCTATCTATCTATCTATCTATCTATCTATCTATCTATCTATCTATCTATCTATCTATCTATCTATCTATCTATCTATCTATCTATCTATCTATCTATCTATCTATCTATCTATCTATCTATCTATCTATCTATCTATCTATCTATCTATCTATCTATCTATCTATCTATCTATCTATCTATCTATCTATCTATCTATCTATCTATCTATCTATCTATCTATCTATCTATCTATCTATCTATCTATCTATCTATCTATCTATCTATCTATCTATCTATCTATCTATCTATCTATCTATCTATCTATCTATCTATCTATCTATCTATCTATCTATCTATCTATCTATCTATCTATCTATCTATCTATCTATCTATCTATCTATCTATCTATCTATCTATCTATCTATCTATCTATCTATCTATCTATCTATCTATCTATCTATCTATCTATCTATCTATCTATCTATCTATCTATCTATCTATCTATCTATCTATCTATCTATCTATCTATCTATCTATCTATCTATCTATCTATCTATCTATCTATCTATCTATCTATCTATCTATCTATCTATCTATCTATCTATCTATCTATCTATCTATCTATCTATCTATCTATCTATCTATCTATCTATCTATCTATCTATCTATCTATCTATCTATCTATCTATCTATCTATCTATCTATCTATCTATCTATCTATCTATCTATCTATCTATCTATCTATCTATCTATCTATCTATCTATCTATCTATCTATCTATCTATCTATCTATCTATCTATCTATCTATCTATCTATCTATCTATCTATCTATCTATCTATCTATCTATCTATCTATCTATCTATCTATCTATCTATCTATCTATCTATCTATCTATCTATCTATCTATCTATCTATCTATCTATCTATCTATCTATCTATCTATCTATCTATCTATCTATCTATCTATCTATCTATCTATCTATCTATCTATCTATCTATCTATCTATCTATCTATCTACCTACCTACCTACCTACCTACCTACCTACCTACCTACCTACCTACCTACCTACCTACCTACCTACCTACCTACCTACCTACCTACCTACCTACCTACCTACCTACCTACCTACCTACCTACCTACCTACCTACCTACCTACCTACCTACCTACCTACCTACCTACCTACCTACCTACCTACCTACCTACCTACCTACCTACCTACCTACCTACCTACCTACCTACCTACCTACCTACCTACCTACCTACCTACCTACCTACCTACCTACCTACCTACCTACCTACCTACCTACCTACCTACCTACCTACCTACCTACCTACCTACCTACCTACCTACCTACCTACCTACCTACCTACCTACCTACCTACCTACCTACCTACCTACCTACCTACCTACCTACCTACCTACCTACCTACCTACCTACCTACCTACCTACCTACCTACCTACCTACCTACCTACCTACCTACCTACCTACCTACCTACCTACCTACCTACCTACCTACCTACCTACCTACCTACCTACCTACCTACCTACCTACCTACCTACCTACCTACCTACCTACCTACCTACCTACCTACCTACCTACCTACCTACCTACCTACCTACCTACCTACCTACCTACCTACCTACCTACCTACCTACCTACCTACCTACCTACCTACCTACCTACCTACCTACCTACCTACCTACCTACCTACCTACCTACCTACCTACCTACCTACCTACCTACCTACCTACCTACCTACCTACCTACCTACCTACCTACCTACCTACCTACCTACCTACCTACCTACCTACCTACCTACCTACCTACCTACCTACCTACCTACCTACCTACCTACCTACCTACCTACCTACCTACCTACCTACCTACCTACCTACCTACCTACCTACCTACCTACCTACCTACCTACCTACCTACCTACCTACCTACCTACCTACCTACCTACCTACCTACCTACCTACCTACCTACCTACCTACCTACCTACCTACCTACCTACCTACCTACCTACCTACCTACCTACCTACCTACCTACCTACCTACCTACCTACCTACCTACCTACCTACCTACCTACCTACCTACCTACCTACCTACCTACCTACCTACCTACCTACCTACCTACCTACCTACCTACCTACCTACCTACCTACCTACCTACCTACCTACCTACCTACCTACCTACCTACCTACCTACCTACCTACCTACCTACCTACCTACCTACCTACCTACCTACCTACCTACCTACCTACCTACCTACCTACCTACCTACCTACCTACCTACCTACCTACCTACCTACCTACCTACCTACCTACCTACCTACCTACCTACCTACCTACCTACCTACCTACCTACCTACCTACCTACCTACCTACCTACCTACCTACCTACCTACCTACCTACCTACCTACCTACCTACCTACCTACCTACCTACCTACCTACCTACCTACCTACCTACCTACCTACCTACCTACCTACCTACCTACCTACCTACCTACCTACCTACCTACCTACCTACCTACCTACCTACCTACCTACCTACCTACCTACCTACCTACCTACCTACCTACCTACCTACCTACCTACCTACCTACCTACCTACCTACCTACCTACCTACCTACCTACCTACCTACCTACCTACCTACCTACCTACCTACCTACCTACCTACCTACCTACCTATCTATCTATCTATCTATCTATCTATCTATCTATCTATCTATCTATCTATACCAGGTGAGTCAGCCGCGCCTTATGGAAGGTAGGCCACCCATCTAACGGCATGTGCGCCTTAGTCCAGTTTTGCGCTTACTAAAATGTATTGCTTGACGTTCTTACAGAGAAGAATGCGCAAAATTGAGAGCAACAGTGCTTTAAGGGACAGAACGTACTCCTCGCTAAAGTACACCTCAAAAACATACGACTCGTTTACTGAGAGCGAATTCCGGTTTCCAGCCGATTTTACAAACTTTTATTAGAGTATACATAGCAACGAATTCAGTAAACGCCTCGGAAAAAATGGACCTATCATATGAGTACACTAACAATGTCAGCTAAAAAGAAAATGGTGGATTCTTGTACTTAGAGCAGGGATTGACTGCCAAAAATTAGGAAAAATATAGACACGCCTCATCCATCATGGACCCGTACAGTCAAAACGGACATATTATTAAATAACAGTTTATTTGCATTTTTGCGTGAACTACGTCTCGTGCATCTCAATTAATATGCATAACAGCTTTTGCCTTTTAAGTAATAATATTAAAACGCCCAGTAAGTGATTAAAACTGTCTTAAAAGGCTAAATCAAGCACGCAAACCTGCGAGGTGGCAATGGCATAGCGCCAGGCATACAAGTCCTACTATTGGACGTGGTACGTGCTTTCAGGGAGTCTCGAAATAGCTGAATAGGATTGTGACGGGTCCTCTGCGCTTAACCCCAATAACACAGGTTCAAGTCTCAGCATTGTAAATATTTTTTTTATGTTCATCAAAACTTGGAAACCGAATGCACAATAATCTAATTATGAAGTCCCTGAGGGTTTAGGACATTATAATTTAAATCGTTTTTGGTTGTCTGCATTTTTAATAGCACAATAATTCATTGTGTGCAAAACTGAGTTTAACTTCCATGTTAAACTCTGACAATGTAATTCCCTTGCTTTCTGTGTTCAAATATTTTAATTGCACCTACCTATAGGTGTGTTCAAACAACTACATAATTGTAGTTCACCAATAAAGAAACATCAAACAATGTCATAAAACAAATAAAACAATAAAAATGAATATAACAGTTTTCAGAATAATAGTTTGTAAATAGTGAGGATTGCACGGTAAAAAAAATAGTACATGCAGGTGATTCGAACCACCTTCACAGCAGACAGATCACTTCGGAGTCTTGCGCCCGTTCCAACTGAGCTACCTAGTAACGTGTGAGCTAAACATTCCGTTTAAGATGTAATATTTGCTGGTTCCAGTGAACATTTGCAGAAATGAAACGTCAGCTGTCTTAATTACGAATATATTAAAAGGCGATGTGATAACATCTATATTAGTACTAATTTCATGGAGTGTTTAACATCCATGTTAAATACGCGGGTAGAACCTGGTAATTGGGTCGATGTTTTTATGTTGGACTATAAAATGCGGATTGCATAAAACTCGAGAATAAGGGCAGCTGACTCACGTGAAAATGGATGTGTATATAAGTACGTACGGTTAATCTCCAAAACCGCTTGACCGATCACCTCGAAATTCGGCATATGTATTTTTTTTTTTTTTTCATGGAGAAGGTTTGTATGCTATCCATTTTACTATTCAGTGTATTGGATTCACGTGGTTTTCTCCACTCAGTTTTCTTTTACGAAACAATCATTCTCTGCTTGCTCTTCAGCACACAATTAATGCAATTTTCTATACGTTTGAAATAGAAATACAACGTATTACATTCACACTAAACTATTACCCTTCTTTCTTTAGTTGCCCTTCAGCATACAATTAATACAGCTGCTGAGTTTTATCAGTCAGGTACCCAATTCCTGTTACCTGTTTTGAAACCGTGCTAGGTATGACTGTTTTGGGAGATAGTACGATTCATGACCTTTCCGGTTACGTTGGCATTGCAGATAAACGAGTTATTGCGTATTCACATCTACCGTCCTATATTACGCACTTTCAAGACCTAGGCCACTAGTATTTTCACACACCTAAACTTAACAATATTTTGATTAATACAAATACAAAATGTAATCAAACCTACTTGTTGATTTTTACCACTTCAATAATTGTAAGCTTATTTCTTTATATTACATACGTTATAATTTAAAAGAATAAAGCACTAGAATCATTCCAACTTTCGTTGTAATGACGATCGAGGATATTATGCAGTCGCTGAATCTTAATACACGTTCCGCGAGACAAACAGAGTAGACCGTTCTCAAATCAGTAATTATCCATAGTAATCATTAGGGCTCGGAAGTTCATGCCCTAAAAACACTGAAATATGCATGCAAATATGCTCTTAAAAACTTGAAAATATGCCAAGAAATATGCAATATTTAATTAAAACAGTTAATGTCCCTTTGCAGTAGACAAGACGAGTTAGTATAAATAAGTTGCCTTATTCCTTAGAGGCTGAAGCAGAAGTGGTTCCGCTGCTAGTATTAACTGCTAAATTGCAGTTTACAACCAACACTTCGCACAAATTTTCAACTGTAAAACATCGTCTGTTGTCTCGCAAAACACTTTTGTAACGTGAAAAACTTCTCTCCACGTCACAAGATGTTATCGGGGCATATTTAAATGATGTTAACTGCTTCACAGAGAGATTCAAGTCTCTTGGTGTGACAGATGGTTTTCTTTCGAGGATGTCTCGAATATCACACATCTGTTTATAACCAGAATTTTTTGAAATTACATAATTCAGTTTCTCTTTCACTTTTTGTCCTATGCTACCAGGAGCCGAACTTGAATCACATATTGTTTTTTCATTGATTCATGCAAAGGAGACCCTACAGCTTCCAATGTCGTTATGGCTGTTAAGAAAGAAAAATGGGCAGATATGAAACTAAGATCCCCTTTTAACCCAGTGCATGATATAATATTTTGCAGAGTTTCTATTGATGAAGCATCTTTGGAGTCCAATGAATTGACAACCTCTTCGACTATTTCTATGTGCTCAGCATAATATAAAACTGCATCGACCCATGTTCCCCATCGAGTTAACACTGGTGCAGGAGGAAGTCGGATATTAGGTGCCTCTTGATCTAAACAGCTTAACTCTTTTAGGAGATTTAACAAAAATTCTCTTCGTACTGGACACAAATCTGTCTACCAACGGGAAAGAATAAGTTATTGTCTCAGAAATGCGATGAAGAGCGTGTGCCAAAGAAGTTATATGAATTAAGTTAGGAAAAATACCTTTCAGAGTTTGTCCTGATTTTACCATATAAGGACCTGCATCAGTAACAAATAAAAGTAACCGGTCGTATTTGATTCCACATGGCCATAGTAATCTCAAAGAGTCCATCACAAATTGGGTCACAGTTACATTGTTAGTGGGCGACATTTCGCACACATTAAAAGGATAAGGTGTAGTCTTTTGTTCATTATTTAAAGCACCCACGATTATATTAGCAATAGAACGGCGCACAGAATCGGGGGTTTCATCAACAGACAACCACGCAAACTGATCCGCTAATTCATTTTGTATATTTGACAATACGTTATTGCAATAATGTCCTACATAAGTCTTACGCAGTGTACTTTCTTCAGGCACATGTTGTCGAGTGTACTTGGCAATAAAGTTTTAAAATGTTGGATTAATCATTTTGAACAAGGGAATATCAGCAGCTAAAAATGCTTGGCACAAGCCATAGGAAAATTCAGTAACCCTACTTTCTAAACACTCTACTAGCTGTTTTTGAACTGGTTCTTTGCGAGTTTTCTGATTAAATTCTCCTTATATTTTGTTGTGTTTATGTGCTGAACTATTTGAAATCTTTTCTCACTCCCGACATTTTTCTCACACGCTCCAGAAATAGTGCCGTATTATCTGTAGATATTAAATCACCCGAAAACTCGTTCTGTAAATTAATTAATCTAGCACTGGACATTGGTTTTACTTTCGGCATTTGAAGAGCTTTTTAACATTTTGTACGCCTAATTTAATTTGGTGGGAATCAGTTCACAACACTGTTACGTTTGAAGACCACAACACAACTACTGGCGGTCAGGCAAGCGTTGCTATAATGGTGCTGCTCAAACCGTTGACCTGCACTTTATCTTTGCTACTATAAACCTCTCAGATAACGCAGTGATTATTTTCTACGAACATACATATAATGAAAGGATGAAACAGGGGATTCACTGAATGACAACATGACTCAGCATTAGTTCTCGCCACCTCCCGAGTTGCATCATCATGTGCAATACTACCAATATGAAAAATATCCAGATGAAAAACAATAATAAAAAACCATAAAATCATTAAAATATGCAATATAGGAGATATAATATTGAAATAATATGCATTTATCAAAAATCAAGAAAATATGCAGTTATATGCACTATAAAACCATGTCCAAATAATTGAAAATTCCATAATTCGTGCACATAATGTAAAAGCATACATTTTAACCCCTATGAAAAAACATGCAAGTGTATTAACTTCCTAGCCCTAGTAATCATACTGGATGACTTAAACGAGTGTGGATTCTTAAGCCGAAGAAAGTTGCAAAATAGGCTGTGCTTCTCTCATAGCTGAAATATCCAAAGAGAGATACGAAAAATGCTACAGTTAATATATGCTAATTAAGTTCAACCATCAAGACACCAGGAAAGATGAATGTTATGTTTCAAGGTTAGTGTTTCACATTTCATTTATACGTCATATTAAATTACTCATTACGTATCTCCCAAAAAGTTGTATACAACACACGTGTGTTAAGTGTTTTTACTAATCCTATAGTTATAGGGTAAATTTTGTTCGAGTCTACAGAGTTGGCGGCCATACTTATTTGAATACAATTTTGCCTCCCCCTTTTGTTTTTAGAGATTTACAAACAGGGACCGTAATATTTGTCTTTTTTCAACGAAACTATAGCAACTCATACGGCCAATCTGTCGATGAAAACAATTGTCTTGTGTTTCAGGACAGAACTGTAGAGATTTGTGCCCCCTCGGTCTCTTGACTTAACCCCGTGTGATTTCTCTCTCTGGGGTAACCTAAAGCATAACGTGTACAAGACAAACTGACACACCCTGGAAGAATTCAAACAAATATCCGCCAGGAAATGGCCAGCGTTTCTCAACATGAACTGCGGCAAATGATGGATAGTTTCCTAAAGAGGCGCCAAAATGTATGGGCAACGACGCTGGCCAGTTTCAGTATCTCCTTTCATAAAGTTGTCCAGTAAAGCCTTTAAAAGTAGCTTTAAAATGTTGTATGGCTTCTTCCACACCCTTCTACGATAACGGCAGATGGCAGTGAGCGCCGAGGAAGCGAACGGGCAAAACACCGCGCAGCCCGTTCGGAGGTTTTTTGCTCTCCCTGTATATTGGTTGAGGTAGTCATGTACTGATAATGTTTCTAATTACTTTTCTTTGCCCGGTTTCATGCGCTCAACTGTCGATGAGAACTGAGCTCTTTTATACCTAGCTATAATACAATTTGAAGTTTAATTGAAGGTGCGTACGGCAGGCAGGCAGCCAGCCAGTTCTCAAGAAGCTGTGGTATATCACAGACATCTAGTATTCTGTAAGCGAGCGGCGGCACACAGGGATATGAGGTATCTGATTACATCATGGTGCACGAAACTGCAGTTTAGCCTCTAACCCTACGTGATGGGAGCTCCGGGATCTTACCATTTGTTTACCATTACCGCCTTCTACTAGACGTAATATGAAACATATTTATGGTTACCCTTACTCGGCAGGTAGACTAGTATGGCCTTCTTTGTAAACCATCCATCAACATATTCAAATACTGAGGATTACACATAATTTTCTCTCCCATTTTGAAGATTTTGAAGGTTGAACGCCATTAAAGTATACGCAGGATGCAAATACCATGTGATAGTGGCGCCGTTCACCAAGGCAGGTAGGGTTGATCCCAGGGTACCATATGTGGGTTTTGTGATGGACAAAGCGGCGTCTGGGTGAGTTTTCCCTATTCCTCGGATTCGTACGCCATTCATTCCACCAATTGCTCCATAAGCATCTTTCCTTTCATCCATTTTACCCTTGTTTCATATGATCTCCTTCTTTACTCTTCGGACTGATCACCCATCCTTGCTACACTGTTTGATTCAGAGTCATTCTTCTCCTCGACTGGCATCTGACCCCAAGCACCCACTTGTAAGCCCTGGGGGGGGGGGGGGGGGAGGGGTGCCAGTCCTCCATACGAGGAGGATAACAGAGAAGAAGAAACAAGCAGCATATGAACATGCAGAGTAGAAAGGTGATTCTACATGGCACACTGAACGAAATATTGTAAAACTTTTTTTGTCTGGCTTCCAGAGTTTACGTAAAACTTATATTGGGAAATTTTTTCACATAATTGCCCTGCGATACCTTTGAATACCAAAAGCGTCGTTGAATAAGGACGGTTTTGATAGAAAGAAGTTATTTTCTTCTCCAATTTTCGATAAAATCGATGAGCTTCGCATAGTTTGTAACAGAAGTTTAAAGCAATCGTAGTTTTCGTGAAGTAGAGCATCTGAAAGTCGTACTACGTGTGTTAGTGCGTAGAGTTTTAGCTTTCGGCCACATAACATGCCCATCCCGGCTATAGGACCATGGTCACTCAGCATCGTGAGAAAATTAAGGATCCGGGCCACGAAAGGCAAATTTCCTGCTGTGAGATTTGTGCTGCTGGACACATCGGCTCGATCAGTCTAGGGAACAGTGCTCACCAGGTTTAAGACATTCCCATACTTCCCCTCCTTAGTTAACACTAAAAGTGAAAAACCGGGTAAAACCAAAGGGAAGATCTGTTCCATCTAGTGCGTGCTGCTGTAGAAGAGAGAGAGACTACCCTGTTTATGCCTTCGGAGTAATGTTCACCAGGCCTGGGCTGGATGATAGTTCACCCCTGCCGTGCGTGAGTGTAGCCGAGTCCGATAGTCGGTTTGTTGGGTCCGGACCCCTAAACTATTTTGAACTGAAACTAAAATACGACGACTTACAAGGGTACCTATGGGACTGTTCACACAGACTGGGGTTAGCTTCCTCTTATTTATGGTAACAATTTTTCTTCTTTTAACCTAAGTATAGAGGAGACTTAGAAAAATGACCTACACACATGATTATGAATGCTGCACTACACTGCAAAGTAGAACACATATATGATACTGCTTTTCAAGATAATCACCAAGTCTTTATAAACAAGATCTGAACGTTCTACCGATAATTCAGTTCCTGAGCGATAGAAATCCCCTCCTTGGTCACAGAGGCATTCGAACTTCATCTTTGCCAAATGTGTTTCTCTCACGATGTGTGAGTAGTATTGGTATTTACAACTCAGAACTTCACTGTAAATCTCTGTGCAATTTCCACGTTTTGTCCACAAGAATCCTAAGTTACTCAACTTTGAAGTGTGTTCCCGGCTGATGCTCGTACACTGTGACGTATTTGTAATCAGCAGCGTAGCCGAACTCTGGCCAGGAGTTCTGAAACATGAAGGATATTCCGACAAAGTGCCACGATAGTCTTAGCGTGGGACTTGTGGAACTTGCTTTAAATAAGATAAATGCTGGGGCAGTTTCTCATCACGATTGTCTCTACATAATTTCACATTCATTGTGTTTCCTTCTCATCTTTTAGGTTTGGTGGCATATGGCGGTGCCGGATAGATGGACAAATGCTTTCTCTAAAGCAAGCACTCCCGTGAGCACTAGCGGTCTGCTTGTTCGGTGGGTCGTTGATCACCTTCGCTGGCCAACTCCAGTACTGGGACGCATCTCTCAGTATGTAACTTAGGGACCTCCGCGCGTCTCTGCGGCCTGACTACCTGCGAGCTTTAGCCTCTTGTAGTACCTTCACTTGTTGGTTAGACGCTGGCCTACTGATCCCAAGGTCGCAGGTTCAAACCCGGCCCAGGCCGATGGTTTTTAAGTGTGCTTAAAAACGACAGCTCCATGTCAGTAGATTTACTGGCATGTAAAAGAACTCCTGCGGGACGAAATTCCGGCACACCGGCGACTCTGATGTGATCCTGGCAATTGACAGCGTCGTTAAACAACAAAATAATTTAATTTAAATGCCTGGAAGTGTGGCAGCTATGTGGGTTGCAGTGTGTCAGCTGTCCTGCCCGTTGTATAATCTATACCTGCAGCATTTAAGAATTGAAACCAATGCAACCTTGAATATGGTAGTGCCAGAAAATTTTAAATAAATTGGTTGTTTAAGGAGGTCTAAATTTTCCTTGGGTATTTTTTTCTATCTGTTATGGTTTGCCAATTATATAAAATCAATTCTAATAAAGGGGACTTGACAGCATGTTTCTAGAAACTTCAAGACATTCGCTTTACTAGTCAGATGTAAATATAAATGTTTTGAACAAATGTTATTTTAATAACTTGTTTAAAAGCTGTAACAAGAAGTTTTGAGGGGATAGGTACATATTTTCGGAAATGCTCTTGTGCTCATGGACCCAATTTTACTTTCTCTACTACGTTTAGTAAAGTAGAGGAAGTATTGTATTCCACCCAAAAATTCGATGTCGAGATTTCACCGGAAATATGTTTTGAGGCCACCTAAATCCACAAATAAGAACTTTTAGAAAAAAAAAGCAGCGTGTGTGTGTGTGTGTGTGTGTGTGTGTGTGTGTGTGTGTGTGTGTGTGTGTGTCTGTGGACATTACCCAAAAACGAAAAGTCGGTTAAAAACCAAAGTTCTTATTTTCGTTGAACATCCTTTAAGCATGCGACACAAATACTTTGAAGAAAATTGCTCCACCAATGGAAAATGTTTATTTTCTCGAAAATGGCTCTAACCATTTTGATTAAAATTTTATATGTTTAAGATATTTTTGACAAATGAAATGTATATTTTGAATTTTCTGGCTATAGCCCATGTAGTCCTTCTTGAAAATACAAGAAAATTGCCAATAAGATAATTTCCAGAAATGTTTATCTCGACTAACATGAAAAAGATAGAGGAGTAAGAGTTTGTAAGAACACTTAATACCTACAAGAATTGTCTTATAGAGCTTCAACTTGTCTAAGAACGCATTTTTGAAAAAAGAATATCATAGAACTGTATTTTTTAACTTGAAAAGTAAAGAAACAAAGAAAGAAAAAGAACAGTGAAAACTGAGTTTTATTTATAGACGCTCTTTAAGCTGTTTAGTAGGAGATATTTAACAACTAATTGTCCCAAAAGGGATTTGATTTCCGGCGCTCCAAATTACTGTAAGCTATCCACTACGCCGCGGATGTGAGCTGCCTAAGAAGGGAAATAAGGCACATTTCGGGGTACTGTCGACATTGAATTTTGTAAAATCTTTACCAAAAATTAATTTTAAGAGTTTTTAATGGAAGAAATTCTCATACGTAATTAGATCCACCAGCGGTTTTGCCTTTCTGGTCATTTAAATGTCCAAACGTCATTTAAATAGGCCTGTAAAATAGCCCGTGAAGTTTTAATACTAAATTCTTAGTTCTGCAACCTTATTGTCCGTAATGCAATGTTGTTCAATGTAATTCTTTATTGTAATTTATTGTATTTTATTTATTTGTTGACATAAATTTATTCAAAAATTATTTTTTCTACAATTATTATGTTAAATATATCTCAGTGATGTAGATTTTAGCTTAATCAGTTAAAATTTGAAAAAATCTATAATTTGAGTTACGAATACCTGCCCTCACAGATAAACGCTGCAATCAGTGAAGACCACAGAAATAAATTCCAAAGACGTAAAAGAAATGATAAAATTTCTCAGTATTTGGTCATTTCTTTCTTAATTATCTAAATAATAAACGTAGGTAATGTCCATCATAAATATGAAATGTATAAAATGCAATTTTCCATAATAAAGTGACTGCACTTATTAACCTTGTAGTTTAATGCTAAAACTGCAAACATTCAATCCATCTCACGGAATCTCCCAGTAATTTGTATTTATTTCAATTAAACTCAGGTCACGTGATGAGAATCAAAAAGTGATCTCAATAAAGAATCAGCATGTTAACAGAAAACGATTTAGAGGAAACACATACAGTATGGGTGCAACTGTATTAAAGTTATAAATATTTATTTTGTCAGTATTACGCAAGCATCGCACTTTATGATCTAGTTCAGCGGTGAATTAAACAGTGCCAAAGCGGAAGAGAAAAGCTGCAGGTTCTTGTTTTCAAGTGTCCCTCTGCATAAACCAACAATTTAAAATACTTTCTCGTGAAACCTTTTTGCCTAATATTTACACACCAGGAATTTTCTTCAAAATCTTCGTGTCCTACTCTTGAAAGACGTTAAACTTAAATAGCAGCTTTGGTTTTTAAACGAATTTTCGATATATGCTGTTCAGACATACACGCACACACGGACCGTTTTCTAATATTTTTTTTTGATTCAAAGGGCCTCAAAACATACATTTCCGGTGAAATCTCGACATTGAATTTTTGGGTGGAATACAATACTTCCCCTACTTACTATACGTAGTAGAGAAAGTAAAAATAATATTTCTCTACAAGTAATTTCCATGTTTGTTATAAAATGAGTAGAGAAAGTCGTGTGACTGTTATAGATAGGATCTTTTCAAAGTCATGATGTGACAGTAACCTTCTCACTCTATCCTACAGAGCATGCAGACAAAGATAGCAAGGAGTATATCAGAATGCAAGCATTGTTTTAGCCGACAGGGAGCAAACAATGGAATCATACTTAACTCAGTTTATCGGCCCACTTTCTTACCTGAGCCACACAGTAGCTATAGTGGAGACAGTCATTGCCTGCCCAGCGAGCGCGCGCGCGCGCTCATGAAAACAACACATTTGCATACCCGAAAGTAACACAGGGAGAAGAAAAACAGTCTTGTGAACTTTATGACAAAACATTAAGATGCCGCTCTATGATCTTACACGGCTTAACGGTGTTTTGCATACATAGAAATGTTGGACCTAACGCGTGAATAGCCACAACTGTACGAAATTAGAAATAGGGGACTTTAAAAAGGAGAATCATCAATGTAAAATAAGCAGACATTGCTTCAACGGATATTCACTTTCTCCGTCACGCAAAACTTCGGTATCGAGGTATAATCTAAACTGAAATAGAGTAATGTGGTATTAGAACGTGTAATTTTTAGCTAACAAACCATAGTTAGCTTTAATTTACTAAACTTAATTTTGAAACTTGGTTTCACTAATTTTTTGTCTCTGTAAAGTTTTAATTCTGAATTTAAGAATTTTTTGAAGAGTTTAAATTGAAATAGAGTTTTAATGTTTATGTTTAAAAGAAAAAAGGAAGTATTTTTCATTTATTAGCCAAATTACACAACTTAAGTACCCTGTTTTGTTTTTAGTATATGTGTGCACACACACGCGCGCGCACGTACACACGTACGCATATAAACAGAAGTCTGCGAGCAACCTAACTAAAAAACTCAAATTAGAGGAATTTTATACTTGAGCTGCACACCATTTAGATATTCCTGTTGCAACTTTTAAAGAATATTTTATATTGAAAAAAATATTATCAAAAATGACTTAAAACTAACCAATCCCAAGGCTCAACAGCCCTTTCTGAGCTACCACGTAGTCGCTGCGTACGCCCCTCTGCCCACCATAGGCGTAATGATTAGAACGCAGTACTGGAGGGTGGAACATGGTCAGCGCTCCTGTTCCTGCCAGCCCGTATATGCGGTTTTTAAAACCAGGGGCTGCTACTTATTCAAATAGCTCTTCAATTGGCGCCTCAGGGACCTAACGAGGCTGAGTGCACCCCGAACTAATTCTCGCAGCGGGAGGAAATCCGTACGCCGGTACCGGGAATAGAACCAGCGTCTATCGCTTAAATATGCCTCTACCAGTTTTTATGATGAGTTTGAGATTTGATTGTAAAATAAAATATATTTCATACATCTTCTAGGTAATTGTCTGTGAAGTACTCTTCATTTTAATTGGAGTCTTTGTAACTGGGAATAGGAGGAACAGGAATAGCAAAAATGTGATGTGGACAATAAAATATGCACATTTCAAATAGTGTGTGCAATAATTAATAGAACATTTAGAAAGAAAATACGCAAAGAAAGAAAATTGAAGTTTTAGAAGGTTATGGAAGTGAGACTTGCACAGGAACTAAGAAGCAACAGAGTAAAATATAGGCTTCAGAAATGAAATTCTTAAGAAGTGTGAAGGAATGTACGAAGAGAGACTTAATAACAAATGAAAGTATAAGAGAAAAAGTAGAAATTCATAATATAAGTGAAAGGTTGTGAGATTTTAATCAATAGTGGAAAGAACATGTTGAAAGAATGCCAGATATCAGTCTTACTAAACAAATAACGCATTATTATCCTAAAGGAAGGAGATCGGTGGGCAGACCTAGGAAACGATGGCTGAATGACTGAAGACGGAACAGACACTTGATTGCCTATGTCATGAAGTGAAGAAGAAAAAGTATTGGGAGAGATACAGAGAGGTTTCGGCACTGAAGCCAGGCTTATTACATATACCTATGCTCCTAAAGGGGCACCCCCGGGAGGAAGGATGAGGTGAGAGGAGATACCGGGCGGTCAGAAAGGTGAAAAATGCTACGCTCATTAGAGTAGGCATACAATTTGGGTCAAATAGACTTTTCTACAACAACTGGCTCCTGACTGTTCGTCAGTCCTGAAAATATCTCGATATCAGATTGTTGGCTGGAAGACAATACTTTGTATACTCAATAGAACTATCTGCTAGTGGGAGAGTACGGTTCAACCTGATTTATGCGTATATCAAGGGAAACAGGGAAGATGACTTGTAACTCAGATTTACTTACAATTGGGACTTTGTAATACAGAGACCTTACACGTGTAAAAGATTACAAACAACAAAGATAAGTACGAAGAAGACATTATTTTGAACTTGATTCTGTTCTAAAGAAATCCATCAAATTGGTTTGTTTCACTTTTCTTACAATATGTTTATGTATCTCATTTTGCAAGATTGTTGGTGAACTTGGAGCTTTTTCACTACAACTTTCCGCTCCGATGTAACGCCTACATACTTATTCCACTTAACACTTCAGTCACTAGACATTTCATCTTTTGAGACGTCATCGCCATTATTGTCAGTGTCACTTGAAGCTGATCCGCTTTCTTCATCGCCACCATGTTTTTGGAACACATCAGCAATAATCGCCAATAATATTTGCGTGGTATAACCAATTCCTAAGTCTGAAGCAATTTCCGTGTTGGTTCTGTCCATCTCTCGTGTAGATTTTACTTTCTGGTGTAGTTTATAAGACTATAACATTTCCTTTTCTGTTATCCATGGCTGATTAAAAGCAACTGAGAACTGAAAGACAAAACCGCTGTGCAACAGTAAACCCCAGATACCGAACATTTTTATCTTTACTTCTTGCTTATTTCTACGACATTATCGCATCGAAAGCCGACGGCTCTACCAGCAATGGCCTTTGTCTTTTGTTTCCTGGTCCGAAGGCGTCTTTGTCAACAGAGAAAAGCAAAATACGTCTCCAGTTTCTTTTAAGATAGCGTATCCCATATGGTCATGTAGATACGTACAACTCAGTTGTATTTCACTGAAATGTAATACAGCGAATTACGCATAAATGCACTGCGTATAAATGAGACTGTATTACATTACAATTCCCAGGGCCTACAAATATTTACGTATAAATGCGAATTACTTAGAACTGGATTACGTATAAAGGAGGTTGAACTCTAAGTGGCACCTCTTTGTTTGACTTTAAACTTCTGGAGTATACATGAGCGGATGATGCCGAATATCGTATACGAAGCTAAAATACCGCTATCGTACACAATATCGGAAAACTCGTATCGTTGTTCCATCTGTACCCCGACAATACAAATACTACGGATGTGGATCCATTAGTTGGTTTCACGAGAAAAGACGCAAAAAGAGACTTGATCTCTTATCGTAATCACATGAATTTGTAAGACAGGAAATAGAAAGTGAGTAAACGTCTTGTCTTTTGTTTCAGAATAAGGCCAGACAGATTGATGAGGTTTCGGAATTCAGAATATGGATCACTTGGAGGTCTCTTTGAGATCAATATCACACTAACATATGGAAGGGTCAGACCAAGGGTTTTTCACCTTTGAGAGATTTGACTTCTAAAAATGTCAACTGATGCAAATTTCATGAGAGTTTGTGTCCGAGAAGAACACAAACATACAATGATTAAATGTTGTCGATCACTCTACAACCAATCTTCTGGGAACAAATGAAGGAGTTTTCTAGAAACAATCATACACCTAAAATATACATCTCGTAAAGAAACGAAAATGTCTGGTGTGCAATTGCATGACTTTCTGTACAAACTATACAAACGCTTATACTCCTACCTACTTCATATTAATTGAGATAGACATTCTTAGAAACGGTTTTACTACATATTTCCTTAAAGGTAAAACGGAAATAGGAGATACAGTAGTTCTTAAGCTTTTAAGAGCTAGTCACTGTGTAATGACATTGAAATTCCTTTCTCTTTGCATGCCCAGAAAAAAAAAAAAAAAAAAAAAAAAAAACCGAACGACCTTCAATTAGAAAAGCATTACGTATTTGAAAATTCAAACCGTTAACAAGGAAAATGGTTATTCATATGTATATTTAAACACACACACACACACACACACACACACACACACACACACACACACGCACGCACACACACACCGGGTAGAAGGTACTGCTTTGGTCATATTTGTGTCAAATACTTGGAGCCATCTATCTTCTTGAGGAATAGATGTGAATGGTTTATTATTTCATTAACTGGCCACAAGCATTGTGTGAAAGATGCTGCAATGCACTTCTACATTAATTTCAATGAATTTAGTCCCATTTTGATGTTAAATGACATACAAAGATTAATTACTAAGATATTTAGCAACATCACGTTAACTAGAAATTGCGACTAAATTCATTCGAATTTAAATAAAAATTACAGCACTGTTCACACAATGTTTGTGCGACAGTTGCTGAAATAATAAACCATTTATATTCATTCTTCAAGGACCTAGATGGCTACAAATATTCCAAATATCTGACACAAATTATTTTTTCCGGCGAAACGGTTTTTTGTTGATGTGTGTGTGTGTGTGTGTGTGTGTGTGTGTGTGTGTGTGTGTGTGTGTGTGTGTCTGTGTGTGTCTGTGTCTGTCTGTGTCTGTGTGTACAGGGTGGAAGTGAAATGATCCGCCATACTTTAACAGCAAATTTCTCATGTGGTGAATAACAAAGTCTAATACCAAAATGTTGAAAAGTTTAGTTTTTTAGAAACAAATATTTTTATCAAAAAAATTTATCATCACCTGGCTGAAAAATTATTCATTGGAGGTTCTTGATTTATGGTTATAGGTACTCATAGAAATTTGAATAAACAACAACTTTTTCCTTTGGCGTATTTCAATAGAGTCAACGGTTTTTGTGTAAATTAAATTTAAAACACCCACAATTTATTGCAACAAAAGCCATAATACACGCAAAGAATAATGTACATGCAATATTTAATAGGATTATCTACATTAGTACTGAAGTTATTGTTTAAATAATTATTTAACAACAAATAAATGATAAAGTCCGCTTTAAAGCCTCGAAGGACTATAATGCTTATGGATCATTGAATGATAACACATACACATTATGAAACTGCAAGGTTCAGGGCACAAAATACAATAATAGATTTTCGAAAGGATTTTAGTTGATTTTCGCCTATGGGTTAGTCAGTTTTTCCTAACTACCTTTCTCAGAGAGTCAGAGCCAATATGCAGTGGCGTAGCGTGGTGCGTGGACTTGGGTATGCACTTTGAACTCGGGTTAAGGGCACACATAGGTGAAATTTCTAAATGTTACAATTATTATCAGATTTTGTTCAAACTCATATCAGACATAATATATATAAGGAATAAGGCACATTCAAAGTTTCATTGCAATATCTAGTTATCATTTCTAGCTATTGTTTTGGCAGCGTACCTAAAATGCTCCAAAAATGAAGATTTAAAAATTTTGATAATTTTAAATATTCTGTTATAGATAACTACTCTCAAAAGAATGTTGGGAACAGAATATTTATAATGCTTTAGTTTATTAAATAAAGATTATTAACTTAAACATTTTTTTCACAATTTTTATAGTTTTTATGAAACTTTATAGTTCACCAACTGATAAATATTATAGTAACAGAACAATCACTCCTATTTTTTCTGCATTCTTAGTTTGATTATGTATAGTTGTTTATATTGTTATTCTCTATTATCTTACGCTAGTTCAACTCGCTCTCACCTCACGTCTCGCTGAGAGGCAGAAACGTCATCTTGCATCTTGGAGTTTGGCAACTGTTTTAACTCACGAAGGGTTATCTACTTACGCAGATGCCGGCTGCAGTGCGCCACCTGGTAGATATTCCATGTTCCGATCAGTAGGTTCCCAGGAAATACAGCGTTTTCTGTACAAAACTTGTTTTCCTCGTAATGTGCGGAAGCACATAAGCAGTTTGCATACCCTACCTTCGGTTTCCTGATGTATTTTTCTCTTACAAATTTACAGACATTACTGTTCAAAATGCTACTTGTTGTACTCTAATAAGTACAGAAGAAGTTAAAAATATGAAATTAACCTTCACTGCCAAACAAAATACTGAAAAAGTTAGCTTTAAATATTATTAACGTTAACAAGTAAGAAGCATTTTTCTGCGTTGTTTCTTGCTGAAGTTCACAATAAGGTGAACTTTTAGGAACAAATACCAGTAAACTTCAGCAAGAAGCATGAATTATGTCTTTGTTTAAAACTTATTGTCACAACTCACAATCATTTGTTTTTTATATACATGCTACAAGCAACTGTTGTAAAGACTTCTTTTGAAATTGAATAGCCTGATGAAATAGTTTAATTTCGCATTTCCTGTTATGTACAACAGGAATAAAAGAGGAGAAGCGATATTCAAATCTTGAAAGAAAGGATCATTACATTCTGACTTTCAAGTTCTACTGCCTTTGCAGAGCGACGAGAGAAATAATTGAATGGTGACAGTACTTAAAATAAACGGCCCGAAACTGAAACCGATGACGACGAATTCCCGGAAATGGATTATGCTACGAGAACATTATTTGAAATAAGTTATACGTTTTAAAGAGATCTACGTTTTTTACTCGTAAGATTTTTCATATTAGTTGTGGTTTACCAGCTATACAAAATTCATTTCGAATGAAGAGAACTTCAGACAATCTTCACAAAATATAATTTCGCTTGTCATATAAATAAATGAAATGTGCGACATTTCACAAATGAGACGTGTTTTAAGAAAATAAAAAATAGCGAAAATTATTATATGTATAAGGTAGCTTGGGATGTCGAATTTGGTTGAAAACGTTTGGGTAGAATCTTTGGGAGGTGTGAACTTAAATGCCAAGTATGGTACGTATCCTTTCTTAGTTACGCTATTGTCTCTCTCTCTCACAGCCTGATTGGCTCATTTGGTTAGGCGCTGTCTACTGATCCTAAAGTCGCAGGTTCAAATCCAGCCCAGATGATAGATTTTAAGTGTGCTTAAAAGCGACAGTTCCATGTCACTAGATGTGCTAACCTATTAAAGAACTCCTGCGGGACGAAATTCTGGTGTATCGGCGGTGCTGATATGATTCTGGCGTTTAACGGTATGTTAACAAAGAATCTTTTTACACAGATGCATACAGAGGTACTTTTTTCTGCTCATTATAGCCCCAAAACATCTATTTCCCATGAAATAGCGATACAATGCTTCCTCTACTTGTTAGATATTGCTAGAGAACTAAAAAGATGGACATTAAAATACTTTATAAATACCACACGATAGTTGAAGCTGGAAAGAAAGGTATTGTGTAATGAGTAGGTATATCAAGAAGTACTAATGACTCAGAAAATATTTGAGAGGTAGAGGTAGAGTATGGACAGAGGGGGTCCCACATTGAGCCAACTGTTGAGTCTATTTGTTGTATGTCAGACCTTGGGAGAAAGAGGTGAAGTGAGAGAGGTCTAGGGGAGAGCAGTGCGAAGGTCCCTAACGTATGCTGGAGATTCATCGCGACACAGGCTTCCCCGAGCAAGCACTGGTCAGCCGACTATAATGCCATCCATTCGTCGAGAAGAGCAATTACAGTTCGCCACATAGCAGCGCCAAACTCGCCCATCGCCAACACTTGCGATAGGATCTAAAGACCGTATTGAAATGAAGTGGAAGGGTGGGAAATTCTAGAGATGTAATTATTCTTCCGAGATTTACCTGGTGACCCGGGAAAACCTCCGAAAAAAGCGATTGGTCAGGAAGGTCGGCCAGGGCAATTGAACCCATGACCTCCGGAATGCGATGCTGACACGTTACCGTGGAGACATCTCGCTCGGCCAATATTTGACAATAGTATATTTCAACTAGCTCTCTTATGTAGTAATATATTTTCCTACATCTTGCACTTTACCAGTTAGAAAGATTTTTATAAATTTAATTCAGAATGTAGAGGACAATCCATTAACAGAAGTGCAAAAATCTTTAACGTGTAGTATATATATTGCCATTTTATGGAAAATAAACATTACAAATATCCTGGGGCCATACTTTCCTTTCTAACAATTGCTTCTTGGGTGTCGTTTTCTCAAAAAGCGTATTTTCCTGAATTCTTGATCTACTATTTGGTATAATTAAGATTTTCTCAACATAGCAAAAGCAAGAGATAAAGAATTTCTCTGAATATCGCAAGACTGAAGCTAAATTTGGTGTACTACTAGACACCAAACTAACATGGAACGCTCACGAAGAACTCATTGTAAGGCTCGCTAATTCCAGAAATACTAGAGTGAAGAAGATTAATATCGTTAAAAATTAGATTGTACATGTTATAGGTTTTCATACTTAAATGCTGTTATTAGTTAATATTATTTATTGTTATGTTTCTGATTACAAATGGCCTGTATAACTTTTTAGCTGGTTGGTCAAAATAAATATTAAAAAAAAAAAAAAGTAAAGAAATAAAGAAATAAAATCACACAGGATTGTCTGATTTACACGATATAATACAGAACGAGATTGGAACACGTGTTGTAGTGTGGCTGTGGCTGTAGCTATGATTATATAAAAGTGAGCTAGAGGAATCTGAAGATGAAGAATCACGCAAGCTAGCGATGTCTGTAACAGGCCATTAGCTTAATCCAGAGCAGGAGTTTTATCACGCATTCTGGTAGTAATTAATGAAGAATGGCTCACGAATTTCAAACAGGCAGTGGCAGTACTTGACACGGTGTTTGTTCAGTTCCATCTACTCCACAACAAATTTAACCCCTTAGAGGTAAGGCCGGGGCTCCAAGGGGGGGTCTGGAACCCCCCGCCGGGACCGCCGCCAAAAGAGACAGAGATGGATTAGGTGGAAATGATCTATACCGAAATGTCGAGGTAAGGGACGGTGTGAAGCCAACAAAAAACTAAGAGAGGTGGGTTACATCATCAGAAAATGATGATGCTTTGGAAAACATGCTTCTTTAGGAAATGTGCTTCAGGAGGATTCCTTCTTCAGAACAGAGTGCGCTTATCCATACTTCATTGCAACCTGTGTTCATTTAAAACATCTTGTCGAGGCTTTCTTAATCTATAACATTACCATAGTTCATGTGAAATATTTATAGAAATAGCATACGAGAGCATGGTTAATGTTATACTCAAGTCTCATACAATTATTTATGCTCAACCTGTGTTTAAATTAATCACGTAGGTGTTAGTTATTCGATTATATATTTGAGAATCGATAGTTGTGCCTTCAACTGCGAAATTATTGATTCTTATTGTCATATTGACCTTGATATTATGATACAGAGATTGTATAATAATCTTTAGAAATATAAACTTTCAAAAACAAGAAGACAAATTGAATTAATTAGAATATCATTCATGATGATAACACTAATTATTGAGTAAACAGAGTAGCTTTATTTCATATGCGGGAATCGATAGTTCGCTTTCAACTGTGTGGGAATGTACGCAAATGGCAAAGTATTGATTGCTACAGGTGGATCTTTTAATTGGTGGTTAGCAGCGTCGTATGAACGGGTACACCTTTGTTTCCTGGATAGCAGTATATGTATTTTTTATGAAGGAGGTTTGTATGCTATCCATTTTATTATACAACGTAACATTCACATGGTTTTCTCTACTCGCTTTTCTTTTACGTAATAAATTTACATATCCTTCCCTACTCATCCTTCAACATAAAATTCAGACAATTTTTATGACCGAAATAGAAGTTCCACATATTACATTCAGACGGGTTTCTCTACTCACTTTTATTTTACGAACACGATCATAGTTCTTTCTTTATTCCCCTTCAAGAAAAATTCTTACAATTTTCTATGATTGAAATAAAAATAGCAACGAATTACATTCACACGATTTTCTCTACATACTTTTATCAAACACAAACTCTTCCTTCTCTATTCGCTCTTCTATAAACAATTCATACAGTTTCCATGTTTTAAATTGAAATGCAACGTATTACATTCATACGGCTCTCTTTACAGACGTTTCTTTTATCAAACACAATTGGATCTTTTCCTCTAGTACCTGTTCTACGAAGAATTCATACAACTTTCTATATGATTGAACAAAAAGTGCAACGTTTTACATTCACACAGCTTTCTCTACTTGCCTTTTTTACTGTGGTATTTTGGGTTGTTCAACAGTAGTTTTGCAGAGCGTTTTCCCGGAATTTTTATTTTGTTTATTTTGAGTTTTGTATGGTATCCAACCTAAGTTTAAAGCTTGTGGGGATAAAATTGTGAAACCACGAGCAAAGCCGGGTGTTTCAGCTAGTTCAATCCTAGCATTACCAAGGTGTGGGGGTTATTTTATGCCCACCTTCTGTAATTTTTTAAAATTCTGTCTTAATTTTTTGATTAAAGGCATGCGGTTAATAGTTATTGTCAATCATTGTTTCTACTAGTGAATTGCGTAATTGTTACAAAGTTTTCAAATTGTTTCAAATTTTAGTCTTTTTGAGAAATAATGAAATGTCAAAGTGGTGATAAAGTACTGCCCCGTTCTGGAAAGAGGGTTGGTAATGCTAGGGTTAAAATAAAAAGCTTGGGTTGATGTTACAAAATCTATAGCTGTGTTATATATCAGCATTGATTACTCTGTCCCTTATCAGTCGCATCGCGTTGCAATAATACCAGAATGCTTTTGTTAGTTGTGGTATTAAAGAACATATAAAAAAGTACCACTTCTTTTTGTGAGAACAATCTTCCCGCAGTGTTTCGCAGTAACTTTACCAACACATGCAGTGTAGGTTTAACGCGCAATAAAACTGTTATCTCTTGCGCTGGCGGCGGTTGTGCTTAAAACTAAAGAGTGAGGAAATGTGACTTTGTTGATAAACAATTCTTCTGCCCCGTTCAGTACAAGACATTTATCCTCCGCCCCCAGAGCAACTACACCAGATTGCCGAAGACTACGGGTCCAGTTAGTTAACCATCCTCCTGCCAACTGACCATTAATTTTATTTTTCTATCCCCTGGAAAAAGGAGAGGGAATGTAATTCCCTTAATGGTTAACCGCAATAAGGGAGGTCACCCTATCCACTCCCTGGTAGCAGTTAATCTGAGAAGAAGGAAAAAACTAACATTTGCTGCTGCTACTGCTGCTGTTTCCTCCGAATTACCACAGAAATGTATGGCAATATGTGTATATAGACTTTTATTGCTGGTCGTTTTTATCTTGATTAGTAGTCCGCCATTTCAAATATAAGTTTAAAGTAAATATCTGATGAAGATGCAAGTTGATCCGACGTTACAGTCGTCAATGCTTTCAATTGTCAGATTACTTGTTTGTTCCAGTAATCGTTCGTATGTTTTGAAGCTGAGAAAATGTAAGATCATGGAAAACTTTATACACTTGAATACCTGGAAGCAATTAGAGTAGCGGGGCTAGGGCCGGTTTCCTCCGGGTTCTCCGATTTCCCCCGCCACCTCGTTGCACCGGAGCTGCATCTTCATTCCATGTATCATCAGTGTCACCGCCTGCGCTGCCGTATGTAGTAAAAGCGGGCGTTGAACACCCCCCCCCCACACACACACACACACACACCACACACACCACACACACCACACACACCACACACACCACACACACCACACACACCACACACACCACACACACCACACACACCACACACACCACACACACCACACACACCACACACACCACACACACCACACACACCACACACACCACACACACCACACACACCACACACACCACACACACCACACACACCACACACACCACACACACCACACACACCACACACACCACACACACCACACACACCACACACACCACACACACCACACACACCACACACACCACACACACCACACACACCACACACACCACACACACCACACACACCACACACACCACACACACCACACACACCACACACACCACACACACCACACACACCACACACCACACACCACACACCACACACCACACACCACACACCACACACCACACACACACACACACACACACACACACACACACACACACAGCAATACTTTCCTACTGTAGCAGACAGACTGAAGTTAAGGATAAATCTAACGGCAAACCTTACAACACTACTGACAGGACACGGAAGACTTAAAGCATACTACTATAGGTTCCACATCACAGACGACCCAAGTTGTTCATGTAATGGAGGAGAGCAAACAACAGACCATATAATTTATGACTGCAAAAATCTCGAAGAAAAAAGAAGAGCATTCAGAAGGAAAATAATTCAAAGAAGAGGAAAATGGCCACCAACTAAAGTCGAAATTGCTAAAAGTTATTTTAAAGAATATATTCAGTATGCCAATGCAATTGATCTGACAAAAAATAATTGAACTATATAAATCTATGTAATTATTTATGTTAAATTAAGATGTATTTATCAGTTTACAAAGCAAACCCAACATGTAGTATTACATATTGTAATGGAACATGAAGAACAATAAAGAATCTTTAAAAAAAAACACACACACACACACACACACACACACACACACACACACACACACACACAATTAGAGTAGTACACAATTCAAAATTAGACCGATAAACTTTTAAACCAGAGAAATGGCTGGAGTGTTTGCGAGAGTACGGCAGAATAGGGCACGCCGATGTACTCTTTGTGTTAATCGCAATGGGCGTGCGTTCCAACATTTACTTTGAATAGTAAAGCTGTGATTAACAATAAAGAATGAGATGTTTGTGTTTTGTTAATGTGTTCTGTGTTTGTTTCTTGGATTAAGATTGTGTGCCTTACTAAGATAAAATCAATACTAATTTGCATTGTTGATTTTGCCGTAAATACTTAAACTGGGTAGGAGGCAGTGATCTATGACATGAACTCGTCTAGCGCTTAAACGAACCAGCGCAGCAAAAAAAGTTTCCTTAACAAAAAGTGTTTAAAATAATTTTATCTATCAGCTCCCAAAGTTTGTCGCTCTAATTTTGGGACTCTATACAATAAATGAAGGTCGTAAAATCTATGTCTCCGAAACCATTTTGCCTCCCTAATGGATTACTGAAACAGTTTAGATGCAATGTTTGTTCAAATTGTTACCTGTTGAAGTTTACAAATGCTGTATTATTACTGGAGCAAGTTGATTAGATCGCTGGAAAGAATGTGAAACAACTCAGATAAAACGTGTATGGTCTACCTGAGATGGTGATAACACATTGTTATCACTGACTGTGTGGTATGATGACTCAACTCACCTGGTCAAGCAATAAAAAGGTGTTGGGGTGGGGCACACATATTATCAGGCACTGGCACCGACTCACAATAATTGTGCGCTACTTCCAGAAGCAGCGGACTTCCATCATTCAGCATTTGAAGCTTAATATTTAATTCAGTTGTATGCGTGTGAGGTTTGAAAGAGCTTGGCTCCCATCATTTGTTTCCAATGATGCACGCCTACCACACGTATGTTGCTGTGTATTCAGACATTTAGTTTTTAATTCAAATATTTGTTTGCAAAGTTAGTAGTAGGTATCTTATATAGCGTGATTCTACTCAACCAGGAATAAATCGTATCAAGAGAGAATCTAGATTGAATAGATTGAGCTCTAAACATGTGTTGAAATAGTCCTCCTAGCGTCAGGAAAAGCTGAATCAGAATTTGAATTGTAAAAACCTTTCATATAATCCAGCAAAAATGAAAAACTATGAAGTTCCACTGAACAATAAGCCTTTTACACCAAAAAGTACTCACGTGTCGTTTAAAGGAGCATATTTCTATAAGAACTGTTTAACACATCCAATAATGCTACAGGTTGTTGAAGATATGTATTCTGTCACTGGGAACACATTTTTTGCTCTTTCTGCTACCCTTCCATCATAGGTACAGGAAATAATGTATTCCAGCCATCAACTTCATTTGGAGGTTTCACTGCCAATATATGTTCTTGGTTCTCCTAAATTATGTAGGAAAAAGCTTATAATAATAAGGAAAAGGCGTGGTCAAAAGAACATTGAGTTTCTGTGCGGTGGTTTTTATAACTTCGTTCAGAGTTTGTGTTCTTTCTTTGCAATTGTTGTTCACACATTTGGCTAAACGTTTTACGTACGCATTAGCCGTTTGGTTGGTGGCATTTATCCTCTGTGCACATTTTGTGGTGGTATCCATGAATCGCAAGCCCTGTGTTTGCTTTTGCTTGCTGTTTGTCCACTTCCGGTTCACCATGGTGTCTGTTACGCAGTTGTTATCTATCTCTCTTTCCTTTTGCTTTTTTCAAGGTGTTGCTTCAATGTATGTTCTTGTTGCTAGTATGAACATCTTGCATCTTATGTATGTGAGAAAGAAGATCTTTCTGGAGAGCCTACACACCTTTCTGCATGGTGCATTCTTCCCTGCTCCAAATAGCTTTATTTAGGAACTAGAAGCACGCGTAAGTGTGTGTGTGTGTGTATATGTGTGTGTGTGAGAGAGAGAGAGAGAGAGAGAGAGAGAGAGAGAGTGTGAGCGAGAGAGAATAACTCAAAACTTGAAAAGTCGAATGAATATCAAACATGGTACCTAAGGATTCGAAATGAAAATTTTGAAGAAAAATTCCTCATGTCTAGCTGTTCTTTCCAGGACAATTTTTTTCTCTAAAGATTTTGATTAAACTACGGCAAGCTTAAGATATTTATGACTGACAAAATATATCTTAAATTTTCTGCGAATAACCACTGAAGTCATCTTCATTCTGAACGAATTTTGCAACACTTATAAGCCGTAAGAAATACATAGGTTAAGGTTAATAAACACAGAAAATGTAAGATCTCTTTACTATTTCTCGTTATTGCTTTGAATTTTACAATACCGTATTTTGCTCCTCGTGATGTTGCAAATTATGAACTTTAAAACCAACATACAGTAACTCGCTTTTTAAATATTCGACTATCGTTTCAACCTCCTGTATCTCGATTAACGTAAAGTGGGCAGAAAAATGAAATTTGTATGAATAGTTTGAAGAATAAAAATAAAAATCATGTCAGTGTAACAAAAAGTATTTTTCAGTTTCTTCAAACATTTGCTGTAGGACTTTTTGGTTTGGAAATATTCGACTTCGTTTCGAAATATTTAATCGTCATTCTTTACCTTACATCTTACACTACTTCTCCACATAGTGACCGTCATTATTCAGGCACCTGTCTTAACGGGGAATCAGTTTTGTATGCCTGTGTCAAAGAATGATGGCACCTGTAATGAAACCTAAGTGTACATCGCATGTTTCATCATGGTCGTCATCATCATGATCGCTGAAATGTTTCCAACCAGAATTTGTACAGATGAATCATATGAAAACCACTTGGTGCTAAATCTGGTTTGCAGGGACTGCAGAATGGTGGATTGTTCTCAACCAAATGATGCGGTCAGATCTTGAGTTTCGCTGTGTGTGGTCAGGCATTATCACTCATTATTGTTCCGCTTTTGTTTCATGTATTGATAGTTTATTTCCTTGGACTCAAGCGTTGTATTGATGAAACAAGTAAAGAAATTTAATGTATCTAACTCTTTGAAACAACAGTGAAGAGCTGCAATAAATATTTATTTTGTGTTACAATTGACACTTTTCCCTCGTTTATCTCCAATTTATAATATTTTGGCAAGCGCGAAAGGACGGGCAGAAAATAAATATGGAAAAGTCAACGAGTGGAAGGTTGTAATAAGGATTTATTTTGTGTTAAAATTAACACATTTTTCCTTATCTATCTCCGTCTCATAACATTTGTTACCGAGTTAGCACACTTTGCAGAGTTTACTTTTGTTTCCTGTGTTGGTACTTCCTTCCTTTGGATTCAAGCGTTCTATTGTGAAGCAATTTTATGTATCTAGCTCTTTGAAGAAACAGTGAGAATGTAGTA
This sequence comes from Tenodera sinensis, assembly GCA_030765045.1. Lineage (NCBI taxonomy): Eukaryota > Metazoa > Arthropoda > Insecta > Mantodea > Mantidae > Tenodera > Tenodera sinensis. The sequence goes on along the minus strand of CM060966.1, from coordinate 138,564,110 downwards.
TATATTTATTTTGTGTTAAAATTAATATTTCCTCATTTATCTCATAACACATAACAGCGTAAGATTTCTCGTATTCAAGAACAATCACCACTGATCTGAGGGATAGCTCGCTTGTTTTGAACATACCGAAACGCTCTAACAATTTTTATTGTTGGAATTTAACCTTTAATATTTCTGTCCGATTAGGCCGTCAATTTATGAAACGAAAATAGGTAAAAGGTGAAGTTTCTATAGTAAAGCATACCGATTATGACAGCTGAAATGGAGTATCACATTACAAACAACATGGATGTATTCTCTTTATCATGGTTAATTTCTGATTCCGACTAGCAATTAACATTCACTTGGTGAAAGTGAATATCACAGAAGATTCCAAACACTGTGTCCATTTTCGCACATTACAAAGGCTTGTGGATATTGCAAGGATAAGCCATTAGGTAGGCTGCACGTGGACTCTGCCCCTCGGCATATCGAAATCTGTTAATGGACTTTCCTTGGGTAGTTGAATTAGAGGTGAATTGATAACTGTTATGGTAATGATACTGTTAATGTTCTCAACATAAGGCTGGACCAGATTGCTTCCAAAGTGGATTACCTACATATTATGACATTCGTTTTTGCTCAAGGTAGACGCACAGAACATTTTTGAGATAGATTCAATTAAAATAAAGCCTGAGAAATTACGCCAATGGTAGCCTGATGGCTGCATCTGTTGATTACCTTGTCCACTAGTGGTAAAGACAGCAAACAGTGACCCCTCATATTCTTTGCTCTTAATACTACGTTATCTGGGGAATATCTTAAAAGTCTGCGATTCTTCTTTCCCTTCTGCTTCATACGGCCTCTGACCTGTAGTTTCCGTGTATGAATATTAATGAATTTGATGCAATTTCTTAAATACTTAGAGTAAAGTGAGAGCTATAGAAATAATAATAGCCAGTTGAAAGTGAGTTCATTTACACTGCTTTTAACGTATACACGCTGCAAAACGTCCGAACATCATACGTTTTATGGATGTTATTAAGGGATTAAAAGTTCGCAAAGGTCCAAAATAAATACTATTTAAAAGCTCGATTATAATACTAACGATCCAGGAAGCCAAAATTTAACATATATCAACTCTGTATACCAGATTAAAATGTGGTTATTTTAAAATGTCCTTAAGGTCAACCTTTTTTTTTTTTTTTTTCCCAGTTTCTCGACCGGATCACAAATTCGTGCATTTCAGCTATAGGGTTTGGCGAAGTCATAGAGTAAATTACAAATTTCCCTAATGTCATTTTCAACCCCTCATGTAACTGTTGAAGTTATACTAACCTGTCTGAGGATAGGTCACACGCGAGTCACTCACGGTCACCTTCTACGTGGTGACCCGGCGCCTGTCTGTCCGACATGTGATGTTCAACTCTCTCTCTCCGTCACGCAGGTACTAATAGATTGTCCGCAGTACGCTCGTGAGCGCCAGTCCATTGGTCTGGGATGCACTCTAGCCTCCATTTTGCGCCACGACCTGGTATCTGTGGCCAAGACTCTGCGGTTCGTCGCCAATATTGGGTTCGACAAACAAGTCTGACATGCATTGTAGTTATATGTGACTTTTACCTTCTTAAGATATATTTACGGTATTTTAATCTATTGATTTTTTAGATGTCAGGCTTGTTTTTTGGTTTTCGGTGTTTTTTGGAATTTTGAGCTTCTTTTTATGAGATTTTGGGCTTTTATCCTTTACACTTTACTGTTTTAATTGCTTAGTATTTTATCATTATCTTTAATTTTCCTTATTTTAACCTTGTGTGTTTTAGATTTTACGGTTTGACTACGAACACAAATGACCGCGCTGTCGACGGGCCCTTAAACCCCACTCACTCACTCACTCACTCACTCACTCACTCACTCACTCACTCACTCACTCACTCACTCACTCACTCACTCACTCACTCAAGCAATCTGAATAACAGTTTGAACACTTCAGCTTTATATGTCAGAGAAACGTGTAGGCTATTCACGAGTTTCAAAAACAACCCATCTCATTTTCTATAGGTAGATATATCATATACAGATTTTCATTGTATGATTAGAATTTTGTACACTTACGCTGTAGGAAAGGAAAACAGTTATGCGTTACCTTACAATTTCCAAAACTTACCTTTTTCTAGGTTTTCATCTTCTATGTGCATTGTCTAACCTATCTGAAGAAAACACTGTACGTTCACAATATAGAATCTGGCGAACACAACAGCTTGCGCCAAGTGTTCCAAAAGGTAGGTACGCCTAACATCATATACCACACAATTTTATTTTAAACTTCCTTTGCCCTTACTTATGCAATTAACATGCAGAGGAGAGCTTTAAAAGATGACTTATTTGTGTATTTTACATTTTTTACTACAGGAAGTCGTTTAACCACAAAATGATATTAAATAAGTGGATTCCAGAGCGCTATTAGAATAAATTCGTGAATATACGCTTGGCAATCGCGTAAGTTTGGCGTATGAGTGAATCAGAAGGTCAGGAATGTTGACAGCAGCACGTCCTCAGTGATGACTGCTGGGAGGGAAAACCACCCTTCCCCTAGTTACTTGCAGTATCTGATAACAAATACGTGGTTTGGATTTTCGCTCGTCGTATGTAGGTATGAACGCGTGGATGGGATAGCGGAAGCACATTAGCAAACAAAACTTTCTCCTGGAAATTAATTGTCCTTCCACACTAGCCGTGTTTGGGACAAGGTTGGGAAGGGGATGAATGAGACTGAAAAATTCAATACCACAACCAGGTTTGAACCACGGATCTTCCGGTCTCGGTCCAAGTGCTCTAACCACAGGACTACCATGACCAACTTACCGACACGATATTAAATTCTCCAAGTCACTCTGTTTAGAGCAGCCGGACGGAGAACAGAATATTCGTGGTTCAAATCCCGGCTATGACATTGAATTATTCAGTATCATTCTGGCCCTTTGTGAAACATTCTCCCGTTCAACATTACTCTGTTGCCAGAGTGTGTACAGACTGTGTGTTCAATAATGTTCACTTATCTTAGCTTTCACGATAGATACATTTGTTATCGAACTTTTTTATTAGTCACATTTGAATGCACTATCAGGTGAAATCGGCGCGCTCATACTCTTAACGCTCTGTATAGAGATTGTGTCCTTTGGCGAATCTGGACAACACCCTGGATACCTAATTTTACGCCCCAGCAAAAATAAATAAGCTACTCGTACCTTTCTAAAATACTTTTATTCTCATTTTCAACTCGACTTAACATTGCATCTTTGCAACACAATGTAAAGAATGTGCAGTTGGTATATGTATATGAGTTTGCAGTGGAAAGAGAAAGTTGTGTGAGTGTTGCACATAGCGTTTTTTCTCCTACTTCTGTCTCCCACTACTCCAACTGTTGTGCCTTCTCTCGCAAAGAACGAAAAATAAGAGAAAAAGAAAAGACTAGAATCAATGAAGCAGGAAACAAGATAAATGAACAACGTACATTTTAGTTCTCGTTGTTTCTCTCTTGGCGTCCCTCTGTGTATCTTTAAGTGCGCATGCGTGCTTCTCTCTGATGCTGTGAACGTGTTCTTTTCCGAGGGGTGCTGGAGGGATAGAGTTTGTACTCTAGAAAATTAACTCTTTGCGAATGGCATGCGTCCTATAGTCAGTGCGTAAGTGTGTTACATTCACTACGGCCTTGAATTGGCCACTGAAAAGCACATATCAAGGATATATTAATCTAGCTGCAGAAAATAGTTCATAAATCTTACACACGAATGAAATAAATTAGCAATTTGTAAAATAAAGTGTATTATGTCTATTCCTTGAAGAATCGCCGCTCAACACCTTACACGCAGTATATTCACTGCTAAAAAAATGATTGTATTATGGATTTAATAATTTAATCAATAACTACTAACTTAATATTATTTAACATCTATATTTTCTCGTGCCCCGAACCATTTTCCAATTTATTTTCCTTTTCTTTATCAGTTTCAGAATAGTTCTTCCTTCGCTCACCATTTCTAAAAAAGCTAGAGCAACTATTGTGTCTATGAATTTCACATATTCTATTCCTCTCAATATGCACATTTCAAATGATTCTAATACATTTATTAATATCGTTGCAACATATGCCATGCAATATTTCACTATTTCTCCCTGTCTCTCTGAGTCTGGTTGGCTCAGTTGGTTAGATGCTGGCCTACTGATCCCAGGGTCACGGATTCAAACCTGGACCAGACCGATGGTTTTTAACAATAAGGTAATTTATGCAAATGCTTCTCTCCAGCAACATGAAGATAGAGGAATAAATGAAAGAATAGTTAGTACTTGAGTAAAGAAAGTCACGTGAGTGTATCATATCAGATGTTCACTTTTACTGTACTTTTGTAAATAAATGCTTTTTTTATTTTAACTGATTAATCTGTATTTCAATTTCAATATATTCTGTATGTAATATTATTGCGTCATATATATACATTAAAATAGTATAGGGCCAGAATGCCAGTCATGCACAATTCCCCCATCTAACTACAAAGTGCCGACTATTGACGTTAAAGTCCCTACTGACAGAATCATTAGTTAACATCGGTTTTCTCGGAGAGTAAGTCATACCGGAGATAATTCCATGCCCCTCTTTGAGTTGAAAAGTGCAGGAAGTATGGACAGGCGACGCTACTTCCGGAACTTGCAGGGATCTTTAAGGACACAATACGGTTCGTGATGACTTGATCATTGCGCATGCGCCATGCGTGATTAATGGACTGCCATTTGGTTATTGTTAACTTCTTTTTTCGTTTGGTGCAACCTGTGATATATGGATCAAACATCTTGCATACCCCTCGGCCAGGAAGCTGGTAATGTTTCCGATGCTAAAGGCTGCGTAGAGCTGGGAAAAAAATCCACAGCCACGTGCGGGTGCTATATATGAGGTTCCGAATTGTGCGATTGTCAAGTCTCCATATTATGGATTTACTGACACAGGCTGACTCGGAGATTTCATCTGATGAACATTAATTCTCTGAAACATTGTGTGAAAATGTGTATACTACTGGTACACACTCTCAAATGGCTTTGTTGTCGAAGTCAGCAAGAAGTTTCCGTGCATTTTGAGCAGTCGGGCTTCATATTATATCGTAGAAGACTGTGAGTTGTAGTTACGACAATTGTTTTTGCGGGTTAGTTAACGACTGAAGTAAAAGGCTAAACACATGGGTCCTATTAGTATTTGAAGGAGTTTGCAGTGTCAAAAGTTGGATCTACTTCTCCTTTATCTATTGCTATAATAGTTAATCAGTGATTCTTTAGTTCGTTGTTGCCAAACAACAATAGCTATACTTAATATAGTTGTAAAACACTTACAAAACACGCCATCAAAACATAAAATACAGGTTTAACAAAACTAAAATACACTTTAAACCGTGAAAATCATTTCTTCATTTATGTTTAGTTTAATTTACATATGAAACTAGCATCCAAAATTGCAAAATACAGCATTTGTTAATGTATCGTATCTTTTTTTTTTTTTCAAAGCCCAAATTACTCTTTCTCTAAACATATCGTTTTCGCAGGAAATAAATGTCCTTAAATATACAACATATACTAAAATATTCTTAACGTGGATGTAATATTGTAGACAGCACGTTACAAAGTGAGGATTAGCAACTATGAGTATGATGCGGTCTTACCCGCTCCTCCGTTCCGCTATCCTACGCTGAATGCTGCTTTCTGGTGATTTCTGCTCCGACTGCTCTGGCATGTGATTTTAACCTCAGGGTATGCGTGGGTGTTTGCGAATAAAAACCAGAACTCTCGTTGAAACTTTTATTCTCACCAAAATAGGAATGCGTGAGATTTGCCAATCGTTATTAACAACGTTAAGTCATTACTGTGTCTTTACTAAGACCGAGGATTATTACTATTAAATATGTGTCCTCACGCTCGAGGATCCGAAATGCAAGTCCCGTGACTGAAGTGCTCGTTCGGAGATCTGGTCGACAAGTGTACTGACCCGTTCCGTCCAGGTTCTGGAGGGCAAGTCTAAACGACCCTTTCTCTCCGGGTTCTCGCAGGCAAGTCCGTGCGTCATAATGCTCTCTATACCTTTCACTTCCTAATTAGCAACAGGGTTTCGAAGAAACGACCATCCCGTGTTTTCCTGCTCAACACCGGCACTGAGCGATTTCCAGGAAAACTGGTCTTACCAGGCCTCGCTTGACTCCCTGAAGCTCGCCTCTAATGACTTGTCTTTAGCCTTTCGTACCTTTTTGACAATTTTAGCCACAACTAATCCTCCAGATTCTGTAGCTTTATACATGTAACGATTTTAACATTTTGCGATTATTTAATTCCGCCATGTGATGCAGTATTATGTCCATAATTATGGCGTTCACAATTTCGGCTTCAAGTAGCACTCTAAATATCTTTTAAGTCGCACTTTGAGTTTATGAAACATGTAAATAAACCGTTATGATAACGCAAGAGAAGAACAACAAGATGCAGTGAAATACACAAGTGGTAACACTGTGAACAACGATGCTCAGTTGTTACTTCGGCATTCTTGATTCAGAAAGAATTATTAAAGCCTTCCCAGATGAAGCCTGTATACCTACAGATGTGTACTTGCATGATATTATTCTAAAGTATTATGTTTTACTTCATCTTCCTACTATAGGTAAGGAAATAAAGTATTACATTTCGCCTAAGTGACTGGTATTGGGATTCCACTGAAATATAGGCTCTGAGAAACCTTTTTCCCAAGGTGCTGTACAATTTTGCGAGGCTCACTTGGATTATATTTAATTCGCAAATTTTGCTCACTAAGGTGAGGTGAACGAATAAACCAAGCTTTCTGGAAGCTGTTGGTATAAATAAATAAGCGTATATTAGAAGATAAAAGGACGAAATTGTTCCGAAGAACGTTAGTGTAATGGGCACGGTCGGAATTAATTGCTCGTGACCCATTAGGCTTCCTTCATTGTCCGCACGGTCTCTTCCGCCATACGTCCTCCGAGGGAGGGTGGATGAAAAACGCCTGCCAGTTCAAAATGGAGGTTAACTTCTGATATCTATATAACAGCAATGTTTAGGAAGCAGAAATATGTGTTTAAAATAGATTAAAACACAGTACATAAGTGCAAAAAAATATGAAGTCGCAAGTTATGGCTATTGTCACTGTCATTTTTGAATCGGCGTTTTAAACGATATCACTATAAAAGGTATTAGTAAGGCTTCAAACTGGGACCTGGTGCGCCCTGGGGCTACCGGTATAACGTAAATAAGGCTAACAACATTCGCCAAACATACCTTTCCTTCATTGACTGCAGTAGAGTGCACTGCTATCCCGCTTCCATCCAGAAAGAATCGATTTATATATAACCAATCAGAGACATCAACATGCCTTCCACACGTGGAAAAATCACATGATAGAAGCGGTTCCGCTTTACTGCTAAGAATAGCTTGTTTGCGATGTAAGTCTTATCATAAAGCGGAGTACACAGACAGGCGACCGTGTAACTAGGGCCACATGACAAAAATTAAATAAATAAAGAGGTAAATAAGTTCTTTCTTTTTTGTTTACCTGATTACCCTCCCCTTATGTAGGACTTACACCCCCTAGGACTTACAAGCCAGTGCCTAGGGTCAGACGCCTGTCGGGGAGCAGAGGAACCTATGGACCGAACAGAGTGAAGACCTGAAAGCGGGTGGACAGCCCAGCACCAGGTATCATAGTGAGGAAGAGGATGATATGAAATGCAGGCGAAATGGATGATTGGAAAGGTGATGATGGAGCGTTGGTGGACTGAATGGCAGGGGAAACCTGACGTCGCTTCGTCCACCAATAATATCACATGCGGGCCCCTGGATCAAATCTGGACTGCCTAGGTGGTAGGCGAGCGGTCTAACTGCTCGGCCACGGCGCCGCCATACATAAATACACTTGCAATATTATCTCCGATGTTAAAACGACAGAATACGCTTAATCACATGCAATTTGTTACCTCCTGCAGAAAGGAGATGAACGAGGCCAAAACGACAGCCTGATGAGACTTGGACAGCCTACCAGAGACTAGGGACAACTTGACAATATCACCAATTTTCCTTATTGTTATTTAGTTTAATTTAATTTTAGTTTAATTTAGTTTTCTGCACATTCTATTGTGAACAAATTGTAATAAATAGGTTTAAATAAATGAAAATATTCGCACACTACGTCCAGATATAAGAAATTAGGTATCTGGACATAGCTGGCAGATATTTATTTTATTTTTTTTTTTTTTTTAACCTCCTGCTTCCAGGTGATCATCTCTAAAGCACTGTGGAGTGTTTGCAATTTTCTTTACCTGCAAATCCTGCAAATTTCAGATGCGATTTTGTGTCAATTTAAAATTTACATTATCCAACAACGCACTAAATTTTCCTCAGGAGCGGACATCAGAAGTTGCACGGTCTGGTAGAGGGACACAAGAAATATGAGCAGAAAAAGAAACAAAGAAATCACAACAAGACTTCTATTCCGATTTATTTTAGCACACTTTAAACTGACTGTTGAATGAACTGCTGTATCTCAAATAGAAGAATGAAATCGCACATTCCTTGGGCTGCCTCCACTCTTGCTTTGGGAAGAAACATTTGCCTGTCTACTTGACTTTCTTCGTTTTTCAGAATATGTAAGTTATGTTTGATAACAACATACTCCCTCTTCAAACTGATACAGCTTCATGTTCATAGCGATTCTAGAAAAACCAAATTACGCAAGTTGCATTATTACACATACTTAAACAAGGCATAGTTTGTTATATGTAATTCCATGGAAAAGTATATCTCTGTTTAACTTTTCTTTTTAAAAAAACATACATCATAAACAGCTACAATGGCCTGATTTATTATTTGATTCCATAATTTGACCTCTTTCTTGCGTTTGGCTCTAGTGTGACATATTTTGAACTCTTCCCTCATATATAGATAATCAACACTTTCACTTACTGGAGATTTTAAGGTTCATATTCACATAATAATTGAAACCTAGTTATCCAAGGTATATCAAACTTACTCGCGGAGGATGTTTTTTACTTTACTAAACAATTATAATGAAGTAAATTGTGTTATTTGTGTGTGGGAGTTATTTCAGTATATAATTACAACATATTTACTAATCTAAGGTGCTGCCTATGTTGAAGAAATACATGTTATTGTAAAACACGTGTTTTGTATCATCTAAAATATATCCATATATCTTTTATTGCTGGCCTCATTTTCTAAAACATAACTAAACATAAAAAATATTATAAAATGCGTGTAGTTTTTGAAGTTATGGCAGTGATGATCTTATTATTTTAGATTCTTTTAAAATGTATCTAAAAGCATTGTGGTTCTTTCTGATCAAATGCACGCAGATAAGAGGTAAGATAAAGCATATAGAACTATCCGGAATGTTACGCTAATAACAATGGAATTGTCCTTAAATGCAAGAGAACGTGAGACAACTCTCATAAAATCAGAAAACATTATGTTTCTCTTTGGTGATTTCTCGGTTTATAAAGCCTTACAAAAACTAAACGAACAAGTTATAATATAAATATCAATTTATACTATATAAATTATTTGATATTGTATTTGCCAAGTAATATTTTGATAGAAATCATAAAAATATTGATAAATATTTTCCATGTTAAGGTATTTTATGTTAATATGGTGTTACATTTTGTGCTGTTATTCATACTGTCCAACCCTTTCACACTCCCTCTCGCTCTCCTGTCTCTCTGTCTCTGTCTGTCTGTCCCTCTCTCTCTCTCTCTCTCTCTCTCTCTCTCTCTCACACACACACACACACACACACACACACACACACACACACATACACACACACACACCTGACTGAACCTATTCTTTTTACAAATATGTTAAACTGTCAATAATGTAGTATCTTGTGTACTGGTAACTATTCCGTGACAAAATTCGGATCAGTAACTTGCGGCTCTTACAACTAGCACTGTCTATTACGGTCGTCCTATTACGTATCAAAGCTGCGGTAACCACTTCTATCGTGCTTCACATGTTATCGACAACAGACTGTACGCGCTGCACTTTTTTTAGTGGCGTTCCTGGACTACGGCAGTTTGTCCATTGACATGGGTACGGTGTGTATTGTTTTGTTCTTTCTTATGACGTTACCAAAAGAGCGAGAGAGAAGTCGCAACAATGCTCTACCATTGTATTTGCAGTCAAATTATAATATATCAATCTCGTGGAGAGGGGGGAGAATAAAATCACGACATAGGAAAAACAAAATGATTGTATAACGATATTTATCTGAGTTTATACTCGGCTACTGTTGGACTTCCTTTGTGTCGGCCTACACATTCCTCATGGGGAGGTAGGTATAGTCGGGGATCACTGCATTCTTCCTCTGCTCTCTTCTTACTATCCTCTCATCCCGTCCGTCTACTTACACTTTCTTCATATTCTCTTTGTCTTCCCATATTCCCCTAACACTAGGCTGACTGCTAAGTGTCATCAGTTTTAAATTTACTATTTTGTAAGAGTTTAACACTTCATTCCTTTTTTGTTTGTTTCCTCCGCCTTTTGATTTCACTTGCTCTACTATCTGTCTTTAGAAGAAAGAGAAAGTACTGCGTCCTATCCAAAAACCGTATGTCGAGATTTCGTAGAAAATACGCATTTTGAAGTTACTCAAAGTCCAAAAAAGTAGGTAATTTGTGTGTTTTAGCGAGATCTACATTTATTGTATAGTACGACTTTATCTCTTTTGGTTTACGAGTTATTCAAAAGTCATACGGAGTAAACCGGACTACATAGTCTATAGTCAGAAAATCCAGAATATACATATCATTTTTTATAAAAATATCTCAAACATATGGCATTTTAATCAAAATCGTTAGTAATTTTCAAGAAAATAAAAATTGCCGAAAAATTTTCCATGTGAAGGGTAGTTTAGGGTTCAGCAATTTTCTTCAAAATCTTTGTGTCGCATCCTTAAAGACATTGAACTTAAATACCAACTTTGGTTTCTAACCGACTTCTCGTTTTTGAGTTAGCTGTCCACAGGCTGACACACACAGACACACACTGACCTTTTTCTAAAAATACTTCTTTTTGGATTCAGGGGTCCTCAAAACATATATTTCCGGTGAAATCTCAACATCGAATTTTGGGTGGACCACAATACTTCCTGTACTTATTAGTAGAGAAAGTAAAAACGAAAAGTTGGTTACAAACCAAACTCAGTATTTAATTTCAGCATCTTGCAAGGCAATGGCATGATTTTTAAGACCCGAAAGGTTACAGTGAGACTGAAAAATTCACTGCCATAACCGGGATTTGAGCCACGGACCTGGATAGGTTTGCATAGCTGATAAACTAAGAGAAAGAAAGATAAATTCTTCTTACACAAAAAGGCAGATCTTCTACAAGTGGACAATATAATTCAAATATTTGTTTTTTAAACTAACCATTTCTGAGAAATTCTCTGTAGTGGTTCTCTTATTCAAACATTTAAAACTGTCTCAAATAGGAAGTCGCTATTCGTTTTTACTTTATTATGTAGGTAAAGAAGATGTACATCACCCGAAAATTTGACACCAAGATTTCAATAGAAATGAAGGCCCCTTGAATCCAAAATATATATTTATTACAAGGCACGCGCGTGTGCGTGTGTGAACAGTATGGTGATCATGCTCGTAGTCGCAGTAGCAACAGCAGCAGTACATAATTCACGTCAGATCCATTCCTTTAAAAAAAAAAATTACATTTGTCTAATTGGTGCAATGGCGTTTAAAAAAACACTACACTTCTCCGTGCAAAAAGTAGTTTGCTGTGGAGCAGTTGTGCTTAAAACTTCGACTGATACACTTAAACATCGTTTTCTTAAAAGCTGCAGTATCGTATTTACCTCTAGATATGTCTGAACAATTTTTTTGTACAATGAACCATTTCGGAGATATTCCCTGTTATTTGTATAGGTTTTGGAGAACTTATACTTCTGTGAAATGAAATATCGCTATTCAATTTTTTGTTAGGCGTGCAAAGAGAAGGGAATTTGAAAGGTTTAAAAGATTTGAGTATCGCTCAAAGCTATCCCATATTTGCGTTGCACATTCAAGAAAACGAGTAATAAGATCATTTCTTCAAATGCCTGTCTCAACTAACACGAAGAAGATATAGGAATAAGAGTTTGTAAGAATGGTTAGTACAAGGGAAGAGAAACTCATGTGAGTGCAACACATTAGATTTTTTTAGTTAAGCTTTACAGATACATACACGCGCGCGCAGCTTTCTGTTTGAACTTGCCTTTTAGAGTCAGGTGGCCTCGAAACCTGCATTTCCGGTGAAATCTGTATATTGAATGTTTAAGTGGAATGCAATATTTTCCTCACGTTGTATATATAGTAGAATTAAAAATAAATGTTATACAGTGTAAGTTCTGAACAATAGTGGTAAAGAAATGTCAAAGGAGAAGCACAGTTGAGTGTTTCACGAGCTGTAGCACTGGGGCGGTGTCTCCAAGCAAAATAAAGGTGCTCGGCGTTTCGTTGTCGTCTGCAGGGGGTAATTGTTATTGAAGTAAAAATATAACGTATAGGCCATATAATTACGACGTAAATTAGCGAGGAAATATGCGGCAGATAATAAAGTTGTCGCAGTTTAGGAATATATTAGCGCGACAGGAATGCGCACAGAATTTTAAAAGGCGCTGAATCTGCAAGTTCCGCTATAATCACGTATTTTACGACCCTAATTAATAAGAAACGTGCAAGATAGGGAAATAGGGAGTCGCAGCGAGAAAACGTTGTGTAACATTTTATATAGTTCGTTACCAAAACAACATCGACTAAAACTTAGGTGTATAGTTTACATAGAGTTCTTGCTGATACAGCCTAGTAGGTAGGTAATCCTTGTAAATTATGTAGGACATTAGCAAACCAAGTTCATTTGATTCAGATATTACTCACCAGTTCTAAATGGAATCCTAAATATTTCTAAAGCTTTGTGAGCGTTTAATGAATACAGTTTCGTCAATGTGACAGCTATTTTAAAATGATACGCACAAAAATAACACATTTTAAATAAATCCCCTTCACGGCGATTTCTGTCTTCTCTGTTGCGAATATTATAAACATTGAATACTTATCTTACTTACCTACTTACCTAGTCGATCCTCTTTTACCTTCCGGTCTGGAGGTTTTTAAAAGAGCCTTTCTTGTCGCACGGTCTCTTGCAAGCTGCTTTGCTCCATTCATATCCAGTCATTTTCCCTTCAATCCAATCTTCCCAGGAACGTGTAGACCAGCGCTGCCCGTAATGTGTTTTTCTTGCGCTCTCCATAAGCAACTTTTTACTCCGACGTTTCTAATATTAGTTCATATTTCAAGACAAAACTATTTCCTTTCGAATATCTGCACAGTACACGTCCATGAAGCAGGGACACTAAGCTCTTTACAGTTGCCTAACACTAAGGCTTCTGTGGGGGCTGCGCCTTGCACAACCAGCAGGTGCTCTAACGACTGAGCTACGGGGCCAGCCTCCCGTAATCTTTTCTTGCATTTTTGTAATTTAAAATATTTCTCACGAAAGTTTCTTTCAGTTTTTTTTTTCCAGCTGGATTCACGGATCTAAAGGGCATATTGTATATCAAATATAATTTTGAATTTAGAGTTTGAACAATAATTTAATGCATGTTTCATTTTTGAAAATAGATAGTTTTATGCAATATTTAATCCTTTATTGCAAAGAAACTGCGTTTGAAAAACAACTTGAAAAGTTTAAGCGCATTTTTCGTATGAATCAAATTTCATTTTGGGGAATTGTTTTCTTGGATAATAGATCACTTCAGATTATGAACATTAATTTTTTTTATAGCAACATAACATTTTTACTGCATTGGTTCACATTTGTAGAATTTAGTAGCTAATTGCAGTATCCTGAATTTAGCACCTAGTCTCAGTACCTATCTAGTGAATAGAAAAGTAAGGCATTTTTATAAATAGTTTCATAAAATACTTTGTGTTCATGAGTTGTAATGGATAAAACAATTCGTGTGATTTTCACTTTTTAAAATTAATTTTGCATGCGCTTTATTCAATGAGGGTTCCAGTTTATCAATATTTTACTTGCAGCCGTGTTAAAGATTGTAAGTTAGGTAAACCACATCTGTTAGAAACATTTTACTTTGCTGGGAGTTGCAAGTTGTTTTCTTTTGAAAGGGTGCTGGCACGCCTGTATGGTCACCATAGGGGGCCATTTCCTTCACCAGACTTGTCCGAATTGCCATAACTAATACACTATAGGCACACCACCCGTCGCGAACGATTATCCACCGTAGACGACGTCACAATGATGAGGCATTTGTCTACTCCTATCCTTCTGTGTGCATGGTCTCCCACAGATCTTCTACCATGTGTTCAATAAACGATAATACAAAACTATATTGTTCCTTTGCTCGAGGACTTGTAAATGGCTTTGAATTATTAGCTCTTCAGACAAGAATAAATATCTACAGATTATAATCTATCAACTGAATAAACAAGGCAGATACCTACTTGTGGAAATATTAACTTGATAGTATCCAACTGCATTCCCACAAAACAAATAACCCCGGAGGGATAACTTCTTTTACAGAAACACAAGCGACATCACTAGAAAATGCAACGAAGACAAGAAGTGAGCATATTCTTGTAATGCTTTTTGGTCTATCATTTTTAAGACTAGAAGAACTTGATGAGTGTCTTCTTGAGAATGGCAATACTAATACAACAGCAGGATTTCACTGATTTTACACTAGAAACTTTCATCAGCCTTTTCAGCCCAAGATTTAGTCAAGATTTGATGTCTCAATCAACAGAGCAACAAACGGATGCGAAGGTTCCATTCAAACCTAAACAGGATATTTGCCACAGCATCATCCAATTTGAAGTATATGTATGTGGGATCAACAAACCATCTAAGGAACAAAAGATCCGTTAATAAGGAAAGCTTCCTGAGATAATGGATAGTGTTCTCTAAAACAGTAAAAAAACAAGATACAATTCTTAAAATCAGTGTCATTCAAGTTCCTCCTAAAAATGTAAATAGTAATGGCAAACTGACAAAAAAAAGTGTTGCTAAAATAACTGTGTGACAGAGTTGAAAGCTGATTTAAAGTTTATAAACATTGTAATATTAAGTATTAAAAGGCATAAAATTAAAGAAATAAAAAGGTTTATAATGCATGGGAGCCTAAGCAATTTAACCTTCCAGGTGGCTCGCACCCAACTCAGGTATCCTTCTGGTGGTCCGCAGGGAACTCGAGCGCTTTTAGAGATCGCACGCGGAATTCAATATAACCGTATCAGTATATCTAGTTGAAATCGATAGATGCAGCACCTTAGTGAGTAGTAGCAGGTATTTTATATCTTAAAGATACCCTAAGTGTCATAGTTAATTAGCGTGTTATACGACTATCGAACAAAAATAAGTACAGTGATGCGACAGAATTAGTTTCCTTGGTGGAGGTTACATAAAGCTGAAAGCCCTTATCCAAAATAATAGAGGAAACATCGTGCCTCGTGAGAGCTGAGCTGAAGAAGCCGCACATGTGAGTGTGTGTTTCATAAGCATGCAGAGACAGACAAATGGATCGTCCGCCTCACAAGAATTATAGCTGATTCACACAGAAACACACGTCAGTAGCAGTGCACACTATATGAGGCATGGCACTTTCAAGTAAGTATGTCAGATTATCATTTTTTATTTCAGTTGCTAGGAGACCACGAGATCGCCGTTATGTTTAATCTTGCGCATGTTACATCTGCCGGTACACTGACCAGCTAATCAAACACATTTCTGCTTCTTGTTCTTCTTGATTGGGCTTGATCATGTTACCAACAGGTTGTCAAGCGACTGTTCCCTCACATCTTGTTATAATTTTAACTTCGTTACATGTCATATGATCTACGAATCTATATAAAATATTATTTATGTAAACCTAACATTGAAACAGTTTATTATGATGGTGTAAATCGTGCGAAATTATCCTATATCTGGCACCAGTTCCAGAAAATGAATGACGTAATTGACATGGAAACAAAACAGCAATGTTGTCATCATCGCCACAGTATAATTTTCTCCAACATACCTATAAGAAAAGCTAAAAATGTCACTCTCGTCAGTACAACAACATTCAACCACGAGAATTTCTCATTCGTTTTGGTAAACATCTTCTAATTTTCCTGAAATTAAATTTCCAGCACTTTTGGTTTCGTTCAAAATTTCAAGAGGAATACAATCTACATTTTCAATACTTTTATTATTACCGTCCACTTTCCTCGTACGTGTTGAAACAAATGAAACAACATCTGCTTAGAAACCATATTACGTCACACATTTGTGATCTCTCACACATTATAATTTTTTCATTTTGCAAATCTATTACTTATTTTTACGTATTTTAATATTAAAATTGCATAAAACGTTGTATGCAACGCGTGTACAAACTTTACATTTTGGCACTCGTAAAAATTAGCACATTAGCTTCGCTCACTCACTAAACATATACTCGCGTCACAATCAGTTAGGTTATAGACTAGTTCTGTAAGTAACTATTAAAATAACGATTATTTGTAATTTCTCTACAAGTATTGTATTAGTCCAAAAATTAAATATCCAGATTTCACAGAGTTAAAAAAGAGGCACTTTTAGTGAAAGGTGCACATGTTAGAGATAGAGAAAGCTAGTGGGGAGTAAGAGAGAGTGACATAACCTAGTTTCTTTTTTAGAAACCAAACCTCATGTTTAAGTAAACATCTTTCAAAGATGCGACACAAAGAGAAAATGTCCCATCCAATACTATACTTCACTGCAAAAGTTGCATTCTTTTTTATTTTCTCAAAAATTGCTCCAATAGTTTTGATAAAAACACAACAGGCTCAACATCACAAATAAAATGTGCATCTTGACGTTTTGTGAATAGCCTCAGAAGTCCTCTTAGTTCTGAATGCATTCTGTGCAATAATTATGAAAAGCAGTGAACCATAAAATTTACTACACAAAAATATACAAAGAATCTCTGAAGTGCACCATCTGCGTGAAAAATATTTTAGGTATTAACCATTCCGTTATTCATTGTTAATATTTTAATTTTATGTATTTTGAAGTGTTAGAATTTTTTTTTGTTGCAATGTCATGAATAGTACAGACATAGTACATAGATACAGACACAGAAATAGATATATAGGATGTCCCAGAAAAACACCGACAATGCTTAGTATATTGTGCGGGAAGGCAAAGTGATCTGTTTTCAAATAACAACCCCTGTCCGAAAAAGCACGGTTTGAACGCTATAGCGCATCGAGGTGAGGGGTGGACGTTCATATTTCATCAATAAACCCAACATCGAGCTGTCTACCTTACAAATGGGCAGGGGAAAACAACTTTGGGCCGTGTGACGTATTTAAACGAACAGCCAGCTTGCACGTTCGTGTGACGTCAGGCGAGAGCAGTGTATTGCTAGGCTGCCCAAATCAGCGGCGCATGGTTCAGTTCCCCGTGTTTCACACTAGTTTGAGACCAGGCTTCAAGATGTAGAAACTTTGTCAACTACGTTTCAGCTCTTTGCGACCCCGTATTCATTGGATGTTAACAATGTTTCTGGCAGGTAGCAAACTGAATTGATAAATTTACAGTGCGACGATTTGCTGAAGGACAAATATAAACACAAAGACTTGGCTAATTGTTATAAGAATGTTCCTCAAACCAGATTTCTGAGGTTGTATGCCCTTGTTGCACGGGTATTATGTATGTTTGGTTCCACGTATGTGTGCGAACAATTCTTTTCCGTTATGAACGTTTCTAAGTCAAAATCCCGAAGCATATTGTCAGATCACAATCTAACATGCAGTCTTCGGTTACAAATGTGTCGTATATTACGCCCTAACATTGACAAACTAGTTAAAGAAAAGCGAAACGACAAATGTCAGAAAATGTCCACCTAATTGTTCTGTATAGCTCTCCTCTTGCTCAGCCAAAATAGTTATAATTTCTGTTCTATTTGCGATATAATATGACTGTTCACATAAACTAGAATTTATATATATATGGCTTAAAGCCGAAATGTAATTATTTGAATCTGTGACTATTCCGTAATTGAAACAGTCAGCATTAAGATTACGATGTCCCGTATCCCATTTCCTTTTGCCCGCTGTGACGTCACACGTTCAACTGGCTTTCTCTGGGAGCATGTGTGCTGAGTGGGCTGACGTCACAGCAACGTTACCTGTCTTCCCCTGCAAATGGGCTTCGAACCATGTACCTCGTATGTCAAAGCAGAACCTATATCGGCGGCGGTCAGATTCATACATATCACCCAATGGTAAAGATTTTCAATCGCTCCGTGGACTCGAGCCACGTCACCACTGACGTTACAGGAGTGCCATACACCATACTCTTCATACAACTCCAAAGGAAATAGCCGAGTGGTGTCAGATCTGGCGACCATGGAATTGGTCCACCTCTACCAAACCATCGATTTGGATAGGCGATGTTGTGGTGATTCCTCACATTTACATCAAAATGTACTGGACCTCAAGTAGGCCATTTCAGCAGCTGTCAACTGGTACGTGTCGCACTGCTGTTAAAAAGCGTTACTGTGCTGGAAACTACACAAGTAACGCAGCGGGTTGCGTACCAAGAACTCTATGGTGGAATTTATATACTTACATTATATTATATTTATATGTACACACAAACAAAATATACTTAGGATAGTTCACATCCCTGTCTTAATCCCATATGGTATTATATAGTCTTATATGGTACTCTGCATACAAACCGTTGTACTCTGTCATACCCCTTAATATAGGTAATGTAAAATCTAAAACAGTGGGCTTTTATAAAACTTGTATTGCAAACAAGGTGTTCTGTAAATAAGGATATATTTAATGTGTAATGAGAAATTCAGCACTGTCCTATTAGATGCGACTGCTACGCAGGAGGTAGCACACAGCACTTGATTTATATTCGTCTAATTTCTTCTGGTGGCCCCATATATAGGGGAGAAGCTAGGGGGCCTATACGTGATCACCTTGGATATAGGCTCATTAGAGTTTCATAAAACGTGAAGGGGCAAGGTGAGCACCACATGGGGTGAGCAAAGGTTACTCTTCCTTCACTTAATGTGCTCCATCTATTCCTTTTCCTTTACTTTTGCACTTTGTCTTTGTTTTTCTTCCTTCCTTCTTACACCTACATCTCGATTTCCAAAGTGGTGTAACATTTCCTCCTGACTCTTTATCTTTACGCTATGTTTAAAGCGATACTTATGAACAGGTCCCGGATGCTTAGGAGCTAAAACTCTTAGAATATGCAACCACTTATGACCGAAAAAGAATGAGAAAATATGATGATAAATATAACCTTAAATTTTATGGATGTCTTTGCGAAATCTTCAAAGATTCAATGCTGTTCAAATTAACATGATATTCAAAATCAATTTAAAAAATCTAGTACACTCATTAATAAGTATTAATTTTATTGTTGCATTTTGAATTTATTTGGTCAATCCAGAGCTGACTGCTCAGACAGAATGAAATAAGGAGATCAGAAAGAAGAATTACAGTATCAACTTACATAACTTTTAAAGTTTTCAAAAAACAAGGTCTTCTCTTTGCACCAACACTGCAACGGAAAAAAGCCCTAATATTACAAACTTTGGCACTACTGCTAGCACATATGCGAAACTGGAATATAAATATAAAACTCTGATATATTGCACTCACATGACTTTCTCTAGTTTTACACTAAACATTCGTATAAACTCTTGTTCCTATCTTCTTCGTGTTAGTTAAAATATACATTTGCAGAAATTATCTTATTGCTTGTTTTCTTGCACGTGCAATAGGAATATGGGAATACAGTAGACTTTGAGCGATAGTCACATCTTTTAAAGCTTTGAAATCCCGTTCTCTTTGCACACTTAACACATAAAAGAATGAACAACGATGTTGCATTTCACCAAAATTTTAAGTTTTCCGAAATTGCCACAAATAACAAGGAATATCTCGGAAATGATTCACTCTACCAAAGAATGAATGTGGACATAAATTGTGTGTTTTAACGAGATCTACATTTTTGTAAGATTTTGTCTATCTCTTACGGTTTACGAGTTATTCAAAAGTCATCCAAAGTAAAAGGACTATATGGGCTATAGCCAGAAAATTCAAAATATACATTTCATTTGTCATCAAAATATCTCAAACATATGCCATTTTAATCAAAATCATTAGAGCCATTTTCAAGAAAATCAAAATTTTCGAGAACTTTTCCATGTAAAAGGTAGTTTAGGGTGGCGCTATTTTCTTCAAAATCTTCGTGTCGCATCTTTGTAACACATTAAACTTAAATACCAGCTTTGATTTTTAACCTACTTTTCGTTTTTGAGTTATGTTGTCCACAGACTGACAGACAGACACATACACAGACATACACACGGACCTTTTTCTAATACTATACTTCCCCTACTTACCAATAGAAAAAGAAAAAATGCTTTTTTTTGGGTTCAGAGGATCTCAAAACATATATTTCCGATGAAATCTCGACATCGAATTTTTGGGTGGAATACCTAGTACAATACTTCTACTTACCAGTAGAGAAGGTAAAAAGAATAACGATTTCAACTAAAGAAAAGTACATCTTGAAACCTGAAAGTAATAACGAGCAATATCTCGGAAATAGTGAAGTCAACAAAGTAAATAAATATAGAATAAATTGTGTATTATAACAATATCTAATTTTTTGTATAGTAAGATTTGGTCTATCTCTTACAGTTTAGCAGTTATGCAAAAGTCATTTAAGGTAAATAGGACTACATAGGCTTCAGCCAGAAAATTCAAAATATACATTTCATTTGTCATAAAAAATATTTTAATACATGTCATTTTAATCCATATCGTTAGCCATTTTCAAGAAAATCAAAATTTTTGAAAAAATTTCCATATAAAGGTAGTTTAGACACACACATACGGACATAAGGAAATAAGCAATAAGATATTGTGTAGAGACGTTTATCTCAACTAACATGAAGAAGGTACAGGAATAAGGATTTGTAAGAATAGTTTGTACAACAATAGAGGTAGCCATGTGAGTACAACACATGAGATTTTTTTTATATTAACGCTCACATGGAGTGCACCTTTCTCATTGTTGTTGTTATTATATTATTATTATTATTATTATTATTATTATTATTATTATTATTATTGTTATCATCATCATCATCATCATCATTATTATTATTCAGCTGCGTAAGCTTTCACGGCCGGTGTCATAATGTAGAAACTGATTATCCGGGCTTGTGGGCCGTGGTCTAGTCAGGAAACTCCTCCTTCAGTCATCGCCGAGACTAAGAGAGTGTTAAGGCAACGCCACTGAGGATGTTCGACGCAGCTTCGGACGAAACGTCTGGAAGGAGATTATTATTATTATTATTATTATTATTATTATTATTATTATTATTATTATTATTATTATTATTATTATTATTATTATTATTATTATTATTATTATTATTATTATTATTATTATTATTATTATTATTATTATTATTATTATTATTATTATTATTATTATGTGAACTTATAATCGATAGAGAAAGTGTGGCTTGTGGTGAACTCCTCAGCGTATTATTAGGAAAAGTGTTATTTTTGTGCTGAGAACGTGGATTCGAGATTGTCATAAAGGACTTGCTGACGTTCACACCTCGCTGAGCACCATGTCACATCACATCTGCAGCCCTCCTCCTGATGGCTCGCTCCTGTCAATCACCAATTAGACGAGATCTGATTCGATAATTGATTTCTGCCTTTACATTAATGCAGGCGCGAATACTGCTTATTGTACGAGCGAGCTGGTGGAAATCAAACGCCCGGCTCGCGTGCGCGTGGTATTGTTCCTGTATCCTTTGTTGTTCCACTCATTAGATCAAGGGGAGCACAACAAGCAAGGTCTAAGTTTGTTTGTTTTAGCTCTTATAAGCTGACAAAAACTGAAAGCGCATCTTGAATATCTCGTATACCATAATGTACTCCTCCATTATAACAACAGCATGCTGTGACATGATAACTTGTCTAGGGTAGTCTTAGAATGTCAAATTCAGTTAGAACTGCCTCGCAATAAATATAACCTTAATGGTGTTAATGTCACTATTATTTACCTTAAGGGTAGACCGAGGCGAAAAAGGGTGATTTTCTAAAGTAACGAAGCTAGAGGATTAATTTTTTGCATAGACATTTCCAGCAACTAAAGAAATGTGTGTACCAAATTTCATTCCAATAAATAATCACATTTTTTTATGTATTAATTCATTTGTATTAATTTTTATCAATTTTATTTAGTATAATCAAAATCTATCTTTTCCAGCAGACGAACTGCAAAATTGATCTTTTAAAATTATATTCCTTTGTAATAAATTAAAGAGAGCAAACTTTTATATACTTCATTAAAAATGTTTCATACTGCAACGTGTAAAACTGTGATAAACAAGCACATTATAACTTTTATTCTTTTTTAAAAATTATAACTAATGTCACAATTTCAATTAGATATTTTAGTATCCATATTTTAAACTATATTGTAAAAAGGTTTAGATCTCTAGCTAGATTTTTGTAGGATAAGATAGATTGTGAATATAAGAAAATAACAACGAATTGTTTCTAAGAATGAGTTTAAAGTTTTGTCACACACCTCCTCTTTAACCTCTGTGCAAATATATCTTCCCCATCTGATCTTTTTTGGCGATTTGCATAAGCTAGACGTCCTGCACTTTCTTTTCAAAACAGAGAAATTCAATACGTATGTGCTTTTGAAATATACCTAACATACAGTGTTCACAAACACGTGGTAGGTTCATAGAAATAAAAGCAAAGTATCTCTTGCCACAACTTAAGATTTATTTTCGCAAAAAAATAAAATAAGCAATACTACACACGATGTATATATCAATAATTGAATTCAAATAACCTCGTAAACACATTAAATTGTTTCAAAAGTAAGATCAAATGCACATTGAAGGTGTAGCCACATCCATTTAAAACGCAGACGCACCGCTTTAAAAATGGAGTGCAAAATGTGCCCCCCCCCCTCCCTAGGGGATTAAAACTTAGCATATACATTCTTTAAATCATGGTGCATTTTTTGCAATAAAATTCCAATGATCGATTTTTGTGACCAAACAGGCTAAAATATCACGTCAGTGTTCCCTTAGGTAAGTTGGTAGATGAGCCATAAGAAATTGGCAGAAGTTCTGCTCATATTCACTTCAGCAAACTTTGAATACTACTGGTCGCAGAACCATTTCTTTTCTTTTTTTTTTTTTTTTTTTTTTTTTTTTTTGGGGGGGGGGGGACATATAATTATTCTTTCAAAATGGTAAATACGTATAGAGAGCTTTATTAAACCTCGCTGATTTTCTTAAAAATGTTAACAAAGTTTATTTTTCTTAAAAGTTTAATGCTTTGCTGCATTTTTACTTACTCTACTGGTAAATAGAGGAAGTATAGTATTCTACCCAAAGTTAGATGTTGAGATTTCAACTGAAATACATATCTTGAGACCCCCTAAGCATTTTTAGAAAAAGGTCCGTGTGTGTTTCTGTCAGTCTGGACAGCATAACTCAAAAACGAAAAGTCACTTAAAAATCAAATTTGGTATTTAAGCTCAATATATTTCAAGGATGCGATACAAAGATTTTGAAGAAAATTGCCCCATCCTAAACTAACCTTTACATGGAAAATTTTGATTTTCTTGAAATGGCTCTAACGATTTTGATTAAAATGCCATATGTTTACGATATTTGTATAACAAATTAAATTTATATTTTGAATTTTCTGGCTATAGCCTATGTAGTCCTGTTTACTCTGGATGACTTTTGAATAACTTATAAACCATAAGAGAAAGACAAAATCTTACTATACAAAAAATTTAGATCTCGCTAAAACACTTCTTTTTGGTGGAGTGAACCATTTCGGAGATATTTCTTGTTATTTGAGTCAGTTTCGGGAAACTAAAACTTTCGTGAAATGGAACATCGTTATTCATTTTTTAATATATTAAGCGTGCAAAGAGAACGCGATCTGAAAGCTTTAAAAGATTTGATTATCGCTCAAAGCCCACTGTATTCTAATATTACCTTTACACCTACTAGGAAATAAGCAATAAGATCATTTGTACAAATGGTTTATCTCAACTAACACGAAGAAGATATAGGAGTAGGAGCTTGTAAGAATGGTTAGTACAAGAGTAGAGAAAGTCATGTGAGTGCAACAATCAGTTTTTTCTCTCTCATACTTGTCAGAATACATCGAATTTTACTCAAATCTACCTATATGAGGTGGAAGGTGCCCATTTTTATAGAATTTTTCTTCCTTTTTCGGGAGACAACTCTGAATGTGTCTAATACGTGTAATGAATCTGCTGGTGAATCTTTGTCGTGGGTCTGGTAACATACACTAACAATTTCATACCCCTATCTAAGCTAGGTTTTTCCCCCTAGAAAATGTACCAACAGCTCGCCTAATGTAGTTTTGAGAAACTTGAATATAAATTTGAACAAATTGTTAAAGCTATTGTTAGAAATCACCTGGTGTGTAAGAATTCTATCTTAGGACTTCCTTATCCTCTCTTTTTCTTTGGCTTCTTGTCTTCATTCTTGCCCTCTTAGTCATCATTAGAGCTGGGATTTTTATGTTGTATCACTTAGAAAATATGTACATAGATATGTTGAGAAAAGTAGTGAAATATGTAGTAAAATATGCAGAATGAGGAATTATGCAATATCAAGTATTTAATTCTAACTTTCTGATTTCTTAGTTACAACACCTAAATCATATTTATACATTGGTTTTTAGCACGGTGTACAATTTTGTATTTTTCAAAGTGACGTTTGTCACTTAGAAAGTTCTTACAGACAGAGAAAGATCCTTCCACATCACATGACGTAACTGGGGCGAATTTTAAGAAAGGAATTTTTCCTGGAGAAATGTCCTCGGGTGGATCAACATTTAGAGTTTGGCATGCATTAGGGGATGCTGAATAGCCAGGATTTCTCTTTAACACATTTTGCAATTTACTTGATACACTTGCACCACTTTCTCCATGCACATCACTTAGTTTTTCAATAGCATTCTCTATGACAGCTATTCTCTTGGATTGGCAGTTCAGACGTTTCTAAACGTTTGATGGTTTCTGGAAGCCAGCTGAAGTTGCTGCTATGCAGGCAACTGAGGCCACTTTGGGGTCGCTAGAGGGAGGTTGGGATTCAGAAGTAGATACAGTACTTTCAGGATCAAAATAACCTACAACAGTCTTCATATCCTATAGATACTCAATATAGAAATTAACTGCTTCTATCCATGTTCCCCACCTGGTTAATACTGATTCCAGAGGCAGCGGTATCTCTGGTAACTGCTGCTTGTAAGAGAGCACTCGTTGTGGAAATGTTAGAAAAACCTTTTTTGTTGCTCACACATCGTATTCACTTGCGGAAAATTAGCTCTAATATATTCTGCAACACGTTGCAGTAAATGAGTAAAATGCAGTATATTGGGATAAAACACAAAGCAGTTGCAGCTTTAAGCATATATGCTGCAGTGTCTGATTACGTCACTAATACTATTTGACCACAGAACTTTTAATCCATCATCGGCAGTAGATCAAACATGCTTTTGAGGTGCTATCAGGTTCTAACTTTCCCACCACAAGATTTTCAATAGATCGACCCTTGGCGTCCGTTTTTCAACCCATATGAAAGTATTTCCTATCTGTTCTATTATGTTGTCCGTTATCTTGTAATAGCACATTAAATCTTGCGCACTGCTGATTGGTGAGGAAAATTTACTTACAATGTTTTTCCTGGAAAGATGTGAATTCAGTAATTTCAAGTTTACACCATGGAATATTGACTGCAATCAGCGCACTGCACTTCAAGATGGAGGTGGCATCTGTGTTAAAAGTGGTTGTTTCTTCTGTATACCAGATTGCTGGTATTTCCTATGCAGAGCACTTCCTACATGTTGTTTAAGCTGTGACTTCAAGCTGGGATGTTTTTGCACGCATGAAAAATCACTACTTTACCCCAGTTTAAAAGCCTTTTCAACTGCTATCCGTGATTATGATTTTAATTTTGAAGTGACGATGCAATGGGTATCATATTGACTCCAGAGGAAACTGATGTTGAACAAAGTATGCCCTTCGATTGTTATATATACACGAATAGGAAGCTGCTAAAATATGTACTTTTACGTCACTAAAATATATAATATAGTTACAAATATGTAAAAATATGTGAAATTAAATTCAGTTATATTACCCCTAACATAGTGCTTTGTAAACATATCACTTTTCCCAGCATCTAAATAGCGAGGTAAAAACATTTAATTACATAGAAATCCCAGCTCTAGTCATAATATATGTTGCTTTTTCAGACTTAGTTACACGCTTACGACCCATAGTGCTCAGTGGTTGCTCTGGCTTGATGTTCATTCTCTGCATCACTAGCATCCTGCTGTATGGATCATCATTGAAGCAAATTAGTGCATCTAGAACACCAATTTTCAGACTTTTGCTTCAACAAATACTGTTTTGGAAGTCGTTGCCATATACAGCAGTTGAAACCTTCGTTCTGATTCTATGTGTTACTGTGGAACATCACTTGAGGAGTTTGCTATCAGAGCTTTATATACTGGTCTAATTTCCTAAAGTACAGCAATGACAGGGTGTGCTTGTGATTATTCACAGCCTCTTGCCACAAGCACAAATGTAAATATAGCTAATACCACAGAGGTTGTGGAGTTGAGAAACTATTCATGAGCCAGGGTTGAGGGCTGTGATCACTGTGACGCTCTGGTTTAAATATTTGCAATTTATAGGCACAAATACATTTAGAACATACGATTATTACACATCAAATTATTCAGAAAACAGCGTATTCAAATGGGACCACATTTTTTTTACATTCTCTACTACATATAGTAAAGTAGAGGAAATATATTACTGCAGTACAAAAATTCGATGTCGAGATTTCACCGGACATATGTTTTAAGACCCCCTGAATCCAAAAAAGCATGTTTAGAAAAAGTTCGTGTGTATGTGTGAGTCTGTCAGCCTGTGGGCAGCATAACTCAAAAACGAAAAGTAGGTTAAAAACCAAAGTTGTAATTTAAGGTTAATGTCTTTCAAGGAAGATTTTGAAGAAAATTGCCTCGCTCTCAACTACCCTTTACATGGAATTTTTCGAAAATTTTTATTTTCTTGAAAATGGCTCTATACGTAGTAGAGAAAGGAAAAAGATAAATGTATATGCAAAACTTGATTTAGAATTAATATTAGAAAGCCGTTAAATAACTGCATAGTTTTATGTCTGAAACTTTTAAAAGAAATCGAAGTTATTAATTTCATTGTAAATGACAATGTGCTCCACCTCAGAGGCGGTTCTTCTGTACGTGCTACCGTGCTGTAGCACGCTAAACAATTTCAGAAATAACCAACTTTAAATATTTTACAACACTTTAGTTGTAAACTAACTTTGATAATGTATAACATAAGTTATAGTGTGCTGGATAGACGCAGCGTGCGTCGTCCACAGGCTGGTTCAAATCCGGCCCAGACCGATGTATTTTACGTGTGCTTAAAAACGACAGCTCCATGTCACTAGATTTACTGGCATGTGAAATAACTTCTGCTGGACGAAATTCCGGCACACCGGCGACAGTAATGTGATCCTGGCAATTGACAGCGTCGTTAAACAACAAAATAATTTAATTTAGTCGTCCACAGCAGCATGGAAGAGCGTTGTAAGATAACAATGTTATAGGTTCGCCCCTCCTCTCCCTTTCCCAGCGAACACTGACTTCACACATTGTAGATAACGTGCTGCAGTTAGTGACGCACGTTGTTTGCACGTGTGCAGTGTGTTATTCTCCTCTCAAGCACCCATGTTAAATAAAACTCGCGGAAATGAATTCAGTGGACTCTCTGTTGGGTAAAGAATCCATTCTCTACTCGATTCTTTGATGAAAAAATTTACTAGCATTGTTCAGACAGACAAGGGAAGAAATGCTACTGGTACTTGCATAAAACGTTTCCATAGTGACATTTTTGCGAAATATTCATAGATATGTGGTTGTGAAATTCGAAATGTCCTTTTCTGCTTTCCTTGCCGGTTGTTCGGAGATAATGATTCCTGATCAAAAAGTGGCATAAAGAATCTAGATCATTTAAATGAATATGTAAATAAGCATATATCGAGTAGGTAATACTTGAGTGACGTATTGGGTCCCACTACTCTTGGTGCAGTAAACATAGGTGTACAGCCCAGTTCTGCGTATAGTGAGTCGGTTAAACCGTTAAACTAAATAAGGAGGAAATCGAAACAAATAGGTATATTTTATCGAAAAAATAGTCTGCATTAAGCTGTGTGGTGCATTTGAGTTTGCATTAAGGGGGCATGACGAGACAAGAGTCCGAAAATTCTGGAATATTTTAGGATTTATGTGTAGCCTTAATGGCAAATGACACTACAGATGTGTCAGAGCATCAGTAGCTGGTTCTCGTGTATGATACGAGATTATTTTTTTAAAAGCCTAATGGACAGACTGCCATAGAATTATCTGAATGCCTGCTTACAGAGTTACTCATTTCAAGTCGACGCCAAACAAAATCATTGCACAAACATTTGATGGCGTCGCTGTTATGAGGGGAATAACAAATGGTGTACTATCTAAAATAAGAGAACATTATCCTCTGGCACATTATGTATACTGCGATACCCATCAATTAAATCTCTAATGGAGAAATCTACTTCGCAAAACAAAGCAGCACAGTGTGTTTCTCCATCCTGTCAGGGTTCCCTGCTTTCTTCTCACGCTCGCTCCAGCGTATGTCATTCTCCAAAAAATATGTGAACGTCGTATTGCTGCTAGTTCTGGTACTAGATGGAATTTTAAGTCCTGGACAGTAAGTTGCATTTGAGGCTTGTTTTCAAAAGACACGAGAAGAGAATTAAGAGGTCACAATCATTTGCAAGACAGTGAATTTCTTTTATGGCTAGATTTCTTTCACAGTTTAACGCACGTTAATATCCTCTGCAACCAACTACAAATAAGGACAACTGATTGCATTAAAGTTAGCCACTCGGTGAGAAACTTCGTGCAGATGATCGATGGACTAAGCAAGAACTTGGATACTGTATTGTAAGATTTGAAGCTTTCACGGCGAACGTTATGGATCAAGGCTTCACATCAGCCGTGTTAGATTTATAAAGGTTGAGCTTTCGGCCATTGTAGACTCCATGGCCATCTGCAGGAAAGAAAATCTGATCACCCGTGAAGCCTTGATCCATAACTTGGATACTGTTTCTATCGACGATCAACATGGGTTTAAGCGGAAGCGTTGGAATTGCAACAAAATTGCTGACGTTAAATAGGTGTGCGATCGCATCACAATAGAGGTGAAATGCCGGTTTGAATCGATATCTCATCTTGATGTTTGTAAGCTTTTAAAGACAGAAAATGTGGAAGAATATTCGAGAAATTTTCCAGAGCATACTCTAGATTTGGCTGTGATGATATATCCCATACTAAACGGGAACAAACGAAAATCAGAGCGTCCAATTATTTATGAAAGCCCAGAATTTCATCATGGGAGTTGAGCATTACCACTAATTAAGATGCTCTACTCAAACAATCTGGTTGAAGCTTTTGATGAAATAGCATATCTCCTGAGGATTATCGTCAAGATCCCTATGACTACGGCAGAACCGGAGCGTTGCTTTTCTTCACTAAAGCGGATCGAGAGCTTTCTAAGGAACACAATGAAGCAGGACCGACTCCCGGCACTCACCGTGCTCTCCATAGAAAAGAGCATTAAAGACTTGATCATCAACATTAAGTCATATACCGGCAAACATGTTTCATGCTAACATGTTTGCTGGCATGAAAAATCGTCAGGTCGATTTAGTACTATAATCAGAAACAGGTGGGTACATTTACATTACCACTGTATGAGCATGCAGCACGCTATCCGTTAAATCCACGAGCCACCACTGCTCCACGTACAGACACACGTACATTTATTTATAAAATGAGAACTAGTTCACATGAGACTCGCACAAATACAGGATGGAAGTGAAATAATCTGTCAGGCTTTAACAGCGAATTTCTCTTATTGTGAATAACAAGAAAGTCTAATACCAAAAAGCTGAAAAGTTTAGTTTTCTAGAAAAAATATTTTTATCAAAAATGTATCACCTGTATGATTTATTATTGATTAAAGGTGCTTTATTTATGGGTATATTCATAGAAAATTGAATAAGCAACAAATGTCTCCTTTGACGTACTTCAGCAGATTCAACGGTATTTGTGTAAATTAAATTTTAAAAACCCACAATTTGTTACCTTCTTAATTCTATTAGAACTGGCAGCATCGCATCAGCTGTGTTTAGTTTCCTCGCATATCGCTGTAGATCGCGCGTAATGTTTACTCAATCGCATGCATTTTTTTTTTCGAAGCCGCCAAAGATAAGAAGCCTGATTACAGGTATTGAATACTTGCTCTAAACTCTTATTTCAATGTTATTGCATACTTGTTACGGCTAGTTATTATTACTTATTAAAAGTATAGCCATTTTTGTTTCTAAGGCTACCATGTAAATTATTAGTCCGTGACTGTGGCGCGAACACCAGGGTCAAATTTGTTCACCTACATTTCTTGAAATATTTTCATATCTTTCACACATACTCACGCACATCTTGTCAAAAACTTCGTGTTGCAAATTTCACTAAGTCGAATTCTTTGGCGCTCATAAGATTCCTGTTAAAACTTATTGGACTAATTGTTGGAAGTGAAAGTGCTTCTGCATCACGTTATACAAATTCCTTTTTTCTTTTTTTTAGATGTAAATACGTGCCTGCATGAAGCACATTAGTCCCGTTTTAAATCGGGTATACTAAACATTAAAGAGAATTGCACACTTGCCGGGCCAAACGTGTAAACAATTGCACATACATTTCGTTTAAAAATTTTGCAGTGGAAGTAAATTCTATTATAGATTATGCTTTCCTAGAGGTTTAGCAATCACATTGCTCAATTCAATACGGAATAACGGTATTAATAACAAAAGAGGTGTTTCACGCAAGACAGACATAATCTTTGTAATGCTCAATGCACATTTGCCACATAAATATCCAATGTAGGTATAACCTAGCCTCCAGCCATTAGCTGCCAATGCTTCATACATACGTCTACAGCCGATACTGAAACTTGTACATGCGTTCACCACGTGTGGAAATGTTAGATACGAGCTACCTTACTGCCTATTGTGAGCATGAATATCGTGTTAGGTTCCTGTCATTCAGTAAAGGCAACTCGTAAGTAGACATGGGCTTAACTTGTATTCGCTTCATTTCAAGTGAGTTTGCGTATTTCTGACTGATAAGAGCATATTTAATGGTTTTTTGTGACTATTTGTGACTTCCTAATGGATGTAATACTGCAACTGGTATCGGAAGTTAGCAAACAATTTTGCGCCGTGTTCAAAAGAAGAATCCGATTTCAAGTGAGGTTGTTATCTTACCATGGCGTAAGTCTCTCCAATAGAACAGGCCAGATATTCAAACATTTAAACGTACCAAATAACATATTTGTAATTATGCGCAAATGTAAGATATGAGGTAATGTTTTCATACGGCGTAATCAGCCATAGCCTTACTTTTTCACGTAATTTTCTGTTTTCTGGCGCAGCGCAACAAAACATCTAAATTGGATACATGGCAAACGTTACTTAAATGGTTTTTATAGACCAATAGAATAGTTAATAGTTAATTGGTAGAAGCTAGTATCCGATCAACAGGTTGTGCCATGTTGCCACACACTCTCACCTTTAAACACAATTATCTAGTAAACGGTGCATTTAATTAAGAAAAAGGTATTGGAATTTTTTGTTAGATTACCTCCTCTCTTACCTCCTTCAGTTTGGCGGATTATTTCACTTCCATCCTGTATGATATCACACTTACTTGCTTTCATCGAAAAATTATTTACATTTGGTTAATGGGGTTTGTATCACACGGGAATATAGTCGTAAATGACTAAGTGTAAATCGCAGTCCTTCCTGTCAAACTTATCTACATGGATTCACTGATATTTGTACAAAGGAATCAGTAATGATGTCTTCTTAGTTATGTGATTCCTGCATGTGTACTGTTTTTATTCAAGAATCCTAAAGCCATAAGAGATTTAGTTGTTCTGTCAATTAGAGTATCCTTATACCGCCACATTGAGGTGTCTCGGACAACATTTGCTTTGAGTGCTTCACATTGTGACTTTTTCATATCTTCAACGCAATTGGCTCGATAATGGAATAGCATGGTTTCATTTGGAAGCATGTGGTAGGTCTTGCAAACATTATTCAAATACCCCATCGGGCTGTGGTTGTGTAGTGTCAGTGCATTGGCTGTCCTGTGCAAGCCCTTGGAGTAACGACCTTTTGTGTAGTTGGTAGTTCTGTAGACGTGTTGGAGCATGTGCATGTATTTAGGAATGTCCTCAGACCAGCCATGTCTCTTTTGAAGAAAGTCGTCCATGAAGTATACATTCTCTGCTAAATAGGTTGTTATCCCTCCCTTTTTATTACACTTCTTTCTGGCTTTAGGTATGACAACCTTGAGCATCTCAGACCATGTCGATCGGGCACCAAGAGGAACAATCATCTCATCAATATCCAAGAGCGCGATGTATTCATAGAGGTAGAGATTCCTGTAAAAACAGTCATTGTAAGGGATTACTTCGTTCAAGCGCTTTGAAAATTTATTTTTTTTAAGATAGTTATGCTGAGCCTTGGGTTCGTTTGGTTGGTTGCCTGGTAAAGTGAGTGGTATCATCTGAACACGACCAAGGGATCTATAGTGCTCCAGAACGGTGCGGAAGTTGGGATGAATTTGCAGCACATAAAATGTCACTTTATCAACACCCATAAGCCACAATGTCTCGAGCCATTCCACTAAACGTGTCGATGCGTTATTTCTGTCCTCTGGAAAATCCAAACCTTTGACGCACACTGCGAACTTTTTCTTTGCTTTCTTAGGATTATTGTACATCACTTGGAGTAGATTTGTAGCTTGCTCGTGCGTTTCGTTTCTTGTTATGAATGAGACGTAACGTGGTACTAGTCCAGCTACTTTCCTTGGAATGGGACAAGTGATGAGGAATGGCTGCAGTCGCGTTGATGGTTTCGGCATTTTGAACCATATATAGTGGTAGTTGTACACGTTCACGATTACGTATCTCTTTGAGGAAACCCAGATCCTGCAGTACAGTTGTGGTGGTATTCTTGCATTCATCATGGCTGTCACACGAATCGCAGGTCGAACTGGACTATTGGGACGGTTGTCATAGTAAGCGTTGAAGAAGAAGAAAGACACGTTGCCTTTGGTCAATGTCTGCCAGTAGAGGTTATTGATGTTGATATTTTCTGTGCCAGGAATCAGTTCACCAGATTGTATGCTCATAGGTAACTGCTCCTGAAACGAAAGTAAAAATAGATTCAGTAAAGATTTAAAAAAAAAAATTGTATGCCTAGTTTCGTTTATTTTAATGTAGCTTCTATAAATTACTATTGCAAAAGCATACTTTCTACTACCTCATGTCAATCCCGAAAAAGTTTGAAAAAATGGTTCGATTGTACATTTTGCTTTAAGTACAAGGGGAATACAGGAAACTGAAGGTAGCCAATTTTAAAAAGAGAGCGATGATATGTTGGCTCTGAAATGTTATACTATTTTCATGATATCACGAGAGAAAAAAATGGTGTTAGCACTTGAAAAAATACTGGGTGATCCGTTTGGGCATGGATAACATTAAATATTGTTATAAAGGCCAACGTGATTACAGGAGACACTTCTTGCTGGTTATATTATGCTTTAAAGTTGACAATTGCCATATATGATAATAAACAATGCATAATTTGAAAAGACAAGTGAATATTGTGTAGATGATTAAAATGGCTACTACAAATCAACAGCGGCACAATGTGTTCTTTGGTATGCTAAATTGGAGAGCGTTAAAAGGGTTCAAAGGGAATTTCGACGTGAATATATTGTGCGTAATGTACCTAAATACGATTCAATAGTGTTGTGGTATCAAACATTTCCAGAAACATGTTCTGCGTTAAAAAGCATGCAAGAGGTTGAAGGTGAAACCCGCTAGGTGAAGACGCTGTCTCTAAAGCAATGACAAGGAGTCCTACGTACTGCTTTTTTAGTAAAGTTTGAGACGACTGTCAGCAGAAATGAATATGTCATGTACGTCATGTCAGGGTATTGTTCGAAAGTGCCTGATACTGTATCCTTTTCTCTTACAAGCCTTACATGATGAGGGTCATGAAGCTCGTTACAATTTTGCATCCATGTGTGCCAAGGATTGAAAGTGATGACGGCTTCTTAAACAAATGGTTGTTTACAGACGAGGCTACTTTTCATGTCAGCGTGAGAGTAAACACCCACAACTGCATTGTTTGGGCAAGACAAAATCCACATACCTCATACGAGTCCAAACGTTAATATATGATGTGAAGTGAGCCGCAATAAAGTGTATGGACCATCCTTCTTTGCGGAAAGACAATGCGCCATGAAGCTTATTTGGATATGTTGTAGTTCTTTCTGTTCCCACTTGAGGAGCGTTTTTTCAAAACTCGATAGATGCACAAAATGCGTTTCTGAGAAAAACGGTTTTTTCTATTTATTGGCAATACTAATTGGTTAGCACAGCAACTATATTAATCATTCAATTCTCCTTCCTGATACTATTTCATTGAATGGAAAAAGAAACAAATAGCATAGTGCAAATTTGGGGTTTGAAAATGAAGGTTTTTTTTTTTTTTTTTTTTTTTTTTTTTTCAAAAACTGATAGATGCTGATTAACTTTTCTGCAAGAGCGAGAAATTAACAGACGCAGTTTTGTTATTGTTGTCATTTATTGTTTTTGTTGCTTTTTATTTACGTATGTATTATTTTTTTTTATTTTCACCTTTTTATAATACATAATGTGCTATACAACCAACACATTAGTTTAAGAGGTAGAACTGGAACTTAAAAATTCAATGCCACAACTGGGATTTGAACCACAGACCTTCCGCTTGCCGGGCGGACGCTCTAACCACTGAGCTATTGTGACAAACTGCCAGAATGGCATTAAATTCTCAAGCCAGTTCGTATTTCTCCTGGTAAACCACAAAGGCAGTCTCACATCAGAGACAATTACCCCAATGGTGACTTACTATTGCAAGTACTTTATATCCCAGGATTAAATAACCTTCACATGGTAATTATTATTTATTTATGCCAACACATTAGTGTTTATAAGGATTATTTTATTCGGTGTAAACTTAGAAACCAAGTACTGCTACATTCACAATAACAATATATTTTGTTTTATTTATATAACAAACATATTGAATACAAATTAAGACATTTCAAACAATATGAATAAGTAAGCTTTCACCAGCCTGTACAAGGTTCTTAGTTCGTTTCTCTTTTCCACACCTGTCTCTGTCTTAATCTTCATCAGTCCCATTGAGCATGTGTCAGTGTGTGGTGTATGGAATGAAAGATTGAAGAAGTTGTAAAATATGTATTTATATTTTGACAGTGAGCAGACTGTAGATTTCTTAATCTTCTTTCGTTGCAAAAGTTGGCCCACATTTGTCTGATATTAAGTTCTGGAGGTAAATATCCTCCTTGATTTTGGTCTTCCATAGTGGCTTTCTCTACATCTGTACTTCTTAATGTCTTGCTTTATAGCAGCAGTAATATTCCTGTTCTGTCACCTCCTCTGGTTTCCTTTAGCGCATTCCCAGAAAAGTGAAATTTTCTAGCCAGGAGAGATAATTTCACTTTTGACAACCTTGTGATTCCTTGGAAGCTTGCAGCGCATACTGACAATACTCGGCCATCATTACTTCTCACACTGTAATTAATGCGAACAGTCTGCTTTCTATTTGCAGCCTCCTTATTCACCACTCTGTGATAAGGAGATGAAATGCTCATATTTCATTATCTTGATCTATTTTGTTGAGCATGGAAAGATGTTGGTGAAATCCACTGTCTCAACTAAGAATAAAAATGCAATGTAAGTATAACAAAGCTTGCAGAAGCACCTGCCTGCTGTGCAAGGGGTCCCGGGTTCGATTCCCGACAGGAGGGTAGGAATTTTTCCCCGGTCAAGACTATTCCTCTTCCTTCCCTGGGTCTGGAAGTACGAGTGAAAGTGTGAAGGTGTGTGAGTGAATTCAACGTATAAAAACCCCCAAAGAATGAAAAACCCACTGTTAAACGTGTAACACCCTTTGTCAACAGGCAAGGCTGCCGATATGACCTCTACAGTTAAATGGAACAAAAAATAAAACGCTTGCAGAAATGAATGTGAATTTCAAGCTCACAACCTGAGTTCGCAGTTATTGCCAACGAAGCTGCAATGTACAAAGCTTGCAGAAATGATTGAGAATTCCAAGAATTGCAACAGTGAGATGGCAGTCAATGCCAACATAGGTTTCATAGAATTCAGGTTGCTACACTCTGGACAGTAAAATTATAAAATTGTATCTATCGTCCTTTGCTTTAACTGAGCAAGTGCATCTATCGAGTTTTGAAAAAAACTGCTTGTCTACACAGGACAAGAATCGAATTTTGCAAAATCTGATTTCACAGAACGATGCAGAAGGTGAAAATTATGCCGATACTATATATAACTCAATTTCGTAAAATTTTGCATCCATCGAGTTTTGAAAAAACGCTCCTCATATTTTCAACAACCTGTAGCATTATCGGAAGAGTTAAACAGTTCTTGTCGAAATATGCTCCTTTAAACGACACGTGAGTACTTTTTGGTGTAAAAGGCTTATTGTTCAGTGGAACTTTATAGTTTTTCATTTTTGCTGGATTATATGAAAGGCTTTTACAATTCAAATTCTGATTCAGCTTTTCCTGACGCTAGGAGGGCTATTTCAACACATGTTTAGAACTCAATCTAATCAATCAAGATTCTCTCTTGATACGATTTATTCCTGGTTGAGTAAAATCACGCTATATAAGATAGCTATTACTAACTTTGAAAACAAATATTTGAATTAAAAAATAAACGAATCTTATGCGATAAACATCTCTTCATTAACCACTTACGTTTGCAAAGTCTATCAATATTTGGTGACAGTAGTCGAGCTAGCCTTAGAAGATACACCAAGTGTAACTTATTGCGATATAGACTTTCTATATAGTTCGGTTTGGAAAAACTATGTTCGCAAATATATCTAGAGCTATAATCACTCTTATACGCACTATTTTTGTAAATGGTTATTTCTTCATCTGCTTCATTTTAGTCAACATAAACATTTTCAGAAAGTACCTTATTGCTAATTTTCTGGTAGGTGAAAGGGGACTATGGGAATACGGCAGGCTTTAAGCAATAGTGAAATGTTTTAAGAGCTGATGGCTATGCAATGCTTTTGAAATCCAAATCTCTTTGCAGGTCCAAGAGGTAAAAAGAACTAATACACATTCCTATTTGAAAAAAGTGTAAATATTGGCAAATTCAAACAAATATAAAATAATATCTCGGAAATGGATCACTCACAAGAAAAACAAAGTATTTGACATAAATTGTGTGTTTTAACTAGATCCACATTTTCATTTAGTAAGCTTTTGTCTGTCTCTTACTGTTAACCATTTATGCAAAAATCATCCAGAATGAAGAGATCTTCTGAGGACATTCCCAGAAAATTCAAGGCATTACCTAGAAACACCATGGAATTCCCTGTTTATGGAATACTGACTGTCAGTCCCCCCAACTGAAGGAGTGGAGTGGTGATAGCCGCTCATGACATAAGGTTCTCCAAAGAGAGAAGGTTGGACAATCCTGATCTATAACGATTTACCCATTATAAAAATTATACGAAATTCACTCAAAATGAAGTAAACTCTGCTGTGTGTTCTCAGATGTACATTTTATCACGTAAATCCATGCTTTATTAAAAATGAAATATTAATTTTGAGTAAATAATAACGAAAAATGTTCTATACAGCACTCAGTTGTTTCTTCGCTATGTTACGAAAAGAACGTAGAATCAGTGTCAGCATTTGGGCATCCTTTACTTTAAGAACCTGATTGTCACTTCAGCCTCTGATTTGTACAAATCATGTGGAAAACTAAGCTTTTGCAAGAATAGTTTGCATTAGGTAGGTATATACAGCACGTTTACTACAAAACTTGCACGGTCCATGTGATCTTCAATACATTTCCCTGCGCGCGCATTCTAATCATCACCGTGGATCAGTCTTACTTCTGTAAGGTAGTGTTCTGTGATGTTCTAGTTTAATTCACACGTGAATAACATTAGGAGTGTTGAAAAATATTTAGTTTTGTTTGAAGTGTTTTCAAAATGAATCGATTGCGCTTACAGTACAACAAAGAGTGCTTATGTACGATACTTGTGTGCTTACATCATCTTCTAGGGAAGTTGTAAGGCAATTTGAAACTAAATGTCCTGGTGTACGTACTCCGAGTACAGAACCGTTCGTTAGCTTGTAAATAAATTCAGGGAGACGGGATCAATTTGTGATGGAAAAAGAAAGATAAAATATAAAACGGTGTGTACTTATAAAATAGAAATTAGACGAAACCGGAGAAAGACTAGAACAGTCACCTCGAAAATCTCTTAGGCATAAAAGTTGATGCTATAACGGAAGCTGAACTGATGTGTGTGAATGAAAATATCCTTAGAAGATGCCGTAGAGGACGGCATTTCCAACATCTCCTGTAATAAGGCATGTTTTGTGTTTATTCTCATAACTGTTATGTGATTTGAGGGTTGATTTGACGTCCATGCATGTGTGACCGGGAGACGGGTCGTGCGACTGTCAGCCAAATTTTGTAGTAAACGTACAGTAGAGATAAGTGATAATGGCCAGAGAAAGTCGTGTGAATGTAATACGAGACACCGCAATATTATCGACGGTACTATTTTTAATTGTATAAAGAAATGATAGGGAGATACATAAATAATTTACGTAAGTTAAATCAGTGCATAAGCATCATGTAATAAGCGTGTTCTAGTGATTAGCTAGATCACTGGCGAGTTTCAGGGTCAGATCAAGGAACCTAGGCTAGTGTAGCTAGGTATTTAAGATTACCTGAAACCCCGTCAATAGAACGCTCTTACTGAAATTCGGATATCTGTACGTGAGGAGGTGCAATTACGAGCTCGGAGAGAACATTTTCAAAATTATAGATTAAACATGGGCACAAGAGGAGAAGTAGCAATTGAACTTATTTTTATAGTATTTAACGCCCACTTTTACTACATACGATACCGTAGGCGGTGACACTGATGGAATGAAGATGGAGCACCGGTGGAATGAGATGGTGGATGAACCTGGGGAACCCGGAGGAAACCCACCTCAGCGCCGCTTCGTCTACCACAAATCCCAGATGCGGTTGCCTGGGATCGAACCCGAGCCGCTTTGGCGAGAACCGAATGGTCTAACCACTTGGCTACGGCGCGGCCACAATGGAACTTGCCTTACCCACCCCACATTCCCTTGTCGAGTGATCAGCGCAGTGGTGGCTTCGTTCCATCTGCGCGGTAGTAATAGTTTCTTCGCTGGTGCTAGCTATTTTGTTTATATTAAACATATTTGCATACAATAATAATTACAGCCACCTACAGTGGTTAGGAAAATTACTTGATCTTCAAGTTTATAACCTTCCTTTATCTTATGCACGTAATATTCTTACGCTGCCTTATGGTTAATACACTAAATGGTTTCTCTTTCGCAATAAATAAAGTAGTAAAGTTCCATTGTTATTTAGCTCTAAAATATTTTAAAACTATTTGATCAACATAATTGATTTTAAACTCAATATGGTGTTCAAAATGTGAAACGCGAAATACAAAACTTATATTACACGGACTAATAAGAAGCTAAACACCTACAAAGTGGAATCATGTCGTCCCTTATGTTAACAAATAGGATTATTCAGAAGGTACATTTTGAAATTGTAAATGAATACCTGAAGAATCACCAAAGTTTGCTGTATACTTCTGATTATAGTGGCGTTTGCAAATTGAAATCGGCATATTAAACAGCAAACTTTCCTATTTTTGTAACTCCAAAACATTTTCTCTGCCACTCTTTATGAAACAGACGCCCCGATCAAACCATACTCGCCACTAAATGAGACGTGTCCAAAGCTGAACAGCAGTTGACGGGAGGGATGACCGATGGAGTGAGGCAGAAACGCGTTTCAGTGCAGTGGCCCTTTTGAGACGATTTTGCCCATACCTGTATATAGGGGGAAGGAAATTTTCTGTATGTTAGCATAGGAACGGTGACAGTTGCGTTTCAGATGTAAGAATTAGCAGCTTTAACATTTGGAAACGTTATGTACGAACATATTCATTATGTATTGATTGATTTATTTAATACTCGAGACACTTGGTACAGAGCCTTTGTCTTCTTAGTCAAATCTGCAGGAGTATTCATTTTGTCTCTAACACTGTTTAAAGCACCGCACTTGTTCTCGTGTTCCCAGTCTATAACTGCATTTTCTTCCCCATACAGGGCACACGTTGCAAACGGCACGATGTTGAACCTGCGAGGTAATCATGTCCAGTACGGCAGTAACCGTATCTCTTCTTCAATAATCTAGCATCTGGTGTTTCTCCAGACCACTTTTTGTTGGAACATTTGTTGTCTGAACTCTTCGAACATGTCCCCTTTGAATGATTTATGTTTGGTTTGGCTGAATTGAATGAAAGTGTAGGTACTGCTGATGGAATTATTTTGGTTCCCATTTTTGCTAAACAGTCGGCTCTCTCATTGCCCTGAATTTCTCAATGGGATGGGATCCACTAAAACCTTACAACCTGTATGCAGTTGTTTTATTGAAGTTTGCATTTCAGAAACTCCAGATGATTTATGTGAGTTAGATGACAGTGCTTGTAACTAAGCATCGCAATTTTCTGGAGGATGTTCACATGTATTACTAATTGTTTCAGGGCTACTTGTATGGCTTCACCATCAAAAGGCAGATATAGAAGTTGAATAGGTTGCAGCATATTCCTGCCCCAGGGTTGCCGTTTCTCATGTAGGAACGGTAATAGGGGTAGCAGAGAAGGTGGGACTTCATTGATTCAAACAGTATCTATTGCTATAATTTCCTGTTGAGTGTTGCGGTCTTATGGAAAAGCCTACTGTAATCAATTGTAGCAACCCGCCCTAACGCTTAAAGACCGCGTTTGAGTAATATAGATTTAGTGGTAACTTCTGTTTAACATTTCTGCCACTAACTGCACAATGCACTATTGTTACCGAAAGTGTTATTTTTAATTATAGCTAGAAATTACCTCCGGGCTTAGAAGCCGTGGTCTGCTGGAGTTTTGAAGTTTTGAAGTCCAGACGTTTCGTCCACATCTGCAGTGGACATCATCTGTGGCGTGGTCTTAGTCTTCTCGGCAAAGGTTCAGTTACAACAGAATCGCTGGCTGGAGGTGCCGTATTTGTATCTGTTATTTTTAAACCGTAAAGTCGGAAGTTAAAATATAATTCAGTTGTTACAGTTTCAAGTACTAAAGTTCTGAAACACTTTAATTCTCCAACTCCAACAGTCGGCAACTCATTTCAAATAGATCATTATTAACCTCGATGAAATCTATCGTCGACTTAAGAGACCCTGGGACTGAAATTTGAATTTTCTATATTTTTATAGGCATGAAATCAACACTTGGGCACTTAAGGGTGTTAATGTTATAAACTACCACACAAAGTTCCAACACAATCTGTTTTATAGTTTTGAGGGAATTAGTTATTCAATTTATTCACAATGCGAAAGTACCTTAATATCCAAAATATTCCATGCACATCAAAAACTAAAACATAACAACAGTTTTATAAACTCTAATTGCCCAACAAACATCAGGGATTTCTGGCAGGAAGAAAGAAATAATTACTTTTAAAGTGATTCATTTCTTTGCTTTGTTGAACACTGAAAATATTTTAAAAACTTTTTTTATGTATTCAATTTTTTAAAGTTGAACAAATTTCCAGATTTTGAAGTACAAGACTGATGTTCAAGTCACACACATGGAGCACACGCTGAAAAAAAATTTAGCAGCATAGCACAAATTTAATGCGCATAGAGCAGATAATGTGTTAAAAACTGTAATGTCGAGACAAAACAATTTTTAAATATATATCCATCATAATTATGAGTCAGATTACCCGTTTGACACACCTTCACTCTTTTGCCTAGTAGTCTCCTCAGATTCATAGTTTTTCCCTTGCGGCGAGGTGCCACTTAACCACACCTTTCCGCTGTTTTTTGAGCTCTTTTGGGCCCATATTTTATTCAAATACTGCCGAAACCTTAAGCAGAAAAGGGTGTTTAATTGTAGCGCACATGGTGGTTAAAGCCTGAGCTAGATCTTTAAAAATGACGGAATCTAAAAGATTTCACTGCCAACCGATGACATGAAGATTTCTGATAAACCTAAAAATCACCAATTTGATAATTTTCCGGTCATTTTTCAGATCCCTTTCAAAGGCATCGTATAGCAACCAGCTCCTAAAACATTTCACTGTCGCTTAAAGCCTAACATATTACAATGTTCCCCTTGCACCTACAAGAGAATTAATAATAACATAATTTTTGCAAATGTTTATGTCGATTAACAGATAGAGCAGTAAACATTTACAAGAATAGTGCGTAGAAGTGTGATTATAACTCTATATATATTTGTGAACAGAATTTTTCCAAATTGAACTATACTAAAAGTCTGCATTGCAATTGGTTACGCAGACGATCACTAGGTGTATGTTCTAAGGCTACGCACTTCGACTTTGTCACCAAATATTGATAGACTTCTTAAACGTAAGCAATACCAAAGAAGTCACTAATAAACAGATGATTATCGCATAAGATTTGAAACTGCTTTGGTAAATCAAACGCAACGTAGATATAACCAAACCGTCACTTCAACACAATTGAGTGTTAAGAGTGGCATAGCCCACATAAAGTGGAAGGAGTTAAATCCAGCCTCTCCTCTTTCGCAAACGTTGGATATAGCTGGTTCAGACCGTCTCTTTCTTAGGTGAAAAAGGTTTTATGCAGCCACACTTGAACTAGACATTAGTGTTAATAGCATATCTGCGGAAATGTCACGAACTCGTGAGTAGACCTAGAAGATGTTGCTTTTAGAGAATATTTGATGATATAACAAGTTATCAAGTTTATCTTAAAACAAAAATAATGATAAGACTCTCGATAATTACACTTTTAATATTTTCTCTTGGGTTCACAATTTTAAGATCTACTGTGCTAAGGAACCCAGCAAGCTAATTTGGTCCAAAATGGGCTTGGAATCTGAGTCGGAATTGTTCCAACCGACTCCGAGAAAATAGTTACTCGGTTCGGGACACTTGCACTCAACCACCCTTATACCTGTGTAAAAACTG
This sequence comes from Tenodera sinensis, assembly GCA_030765045.1. Lineage (NCBI taxonomy): Eukaryota > Metazoa > Arthropoda > Insecta > Mantodea > Mantidae > Tenodera > Tenodera sinensis. The sequence continues at coordinate 138,520,569 of CM060966.1, read as the reverse complement.
GTTCCTGGCTAATTAGTTTGCTACCTGCGTAAGGACAACACTCAATCGCCCTGTATTTGATCATCTTTCTCCTTTGATAGCTAAAGAAATTGTTTCTGGATATTATTGATATAGTTGTTAATAAAGAGACACTTAGCGACATAATGTCGATACCAGGGAACACCTCGTGGAGGTGGTCTCTTTGCGTTCCCCATGTATTTTTTCCTCGATTTATTTCTTTTTATCTGTAAACTATAATAGAAATCAGTCTTTGCAGTGCAAAATGGTCATTTCAATATTCTTATTAATGTGGTTTTTTCTAGCAGTAGAACCGTCAAATTTTGTACATTGTTTACATCCTGTCAGGCTTCGTCCTTCAAAAGTGAATATATATATTTACTGTATTTTTTGTATTTGTGCCATTACTTTAAGAAAATACATAATCATTTTTCTCCAGTTTTATCAATGCTTCATTTACTATTTGATCAAATTTTATTGCTGATTTTTTTTTTTTTTTGCCTTGAAGTTTCAGATCTTTTCTGTTACATCTATGAATATGATATCCAGCAGCTTCTCGAAGGCTATTAACTAATCTGATGTGCATGTGCATTCGGTAATAAACTGCCCAGCCTTCGATTCTAAACCTCAGAGACTTCAGTCTATCTCCGCTGAGTAAGCAGAACTAACAAACCCAGCTTCGTGTAACAACAGGAGTGATTTCCCCCATTATCACCTAATTTACACTCGAGTCAAGCATTGATAACTTCCCAGAATTGGAGTGCAACTGTCACTAACTTTTACTGGAGTGCAACTGTCACTAAGTGCAAGTGTCACTCACCCCGATTTGCCCCGGTCTTCCCTTGTTGTAAACTCTCACTACATATTTTAAAGCTTACCTTTGATACCAGTATTTTGGGAACTTTTCCTGCTGTTATATATAGGTACATGGCTATGATGACCACAGCTGCTACAATCAAAAATAAACGAAAGAGTCTAAAGAGGGAGAATCTTGCCATACTATCTGCAAAACAAAACAAAAATTGGTTATAGTTAATTAAAATGTAGTTACAGAAATGTTCAAATGTTGCCAAGTCTGGTAGCTGTAATAAAAGAGAACAATTGAACTTACAGACACCCACAAGGAAACAGCTTCATATTTTCACTCTCTTACTACTACCTGTGACGACCGACGCGAATATCTACTGTCCATTCCAAACTAGAGTTCCCTCTGATGCAAACAAAAGCACATACCTACTTCTGTTTTCACGAACCTAAGACGCACTCTTACGAGAGGGTAAATAGTTCCTCAATAAATATTTTATGAAATATTGGTGACGGAAATGTATAGAACTGCGCAGTTTATTGTTATCATAAGAACTCATTGTTTAAGGTGATGGGTATATAAGATTGTTTTTGCCCATGTTTGAGTGTTGTACTACGGAGGAGTAAGGTGACGAAGAGCACCCCTCGGCTGGATATGTCACCTCGTGCTTTCTCCGAGTGCTTCCTCGTGTGAGGAGGCTGCGAGGAATCAAGCAGATGGTATATGCCAGTATTTTTCCTTTTATAGAAATGTTGGAAGAAATACCACAAATGTTGATGGAGAAATAGAAGCTGTTCATATAACACTGCAAAACATTTCCCTGGCTGCATCAATGTAAAGGTATAGTTAGTCTTTCAGACTCACTGGCTGCTATACGAGTAACAGTAACACTCCCTAAAATGTAAAAAATTAAAGAAATCCAAAAGATGGCTGAACAAATTATTTAACTGGGGAAAAAGTTGTGTTACAGTGGATTCCATGGGCGTCGCGAAGGGGGGGCAAGGGAGGGCCGCGGCCCCCCCCCCCCCTTGGAAATCAGTGAACTTAATATTCTGACTATTAAACTATTATTTTAATTTTTATGTAAAGAACAATTTCTATTTAGGGCAAATTTATACGGTTATCCGCAACAAATACTATAACTTTTGACAACAAAATAATGAATTAATATTATCTGATTGCAAAATTCTAACATTTGGACCCCCCTCTCCCCTGGAAAAAGGTCTGCCAACGTTCATGGTGGATTCCATCTCATTGTAGAGTGGATGGTAATGAAAAAGCAGATTTTTTAGCAAAGAAAGGAACGCAAATTAAATAAAAAACTATTATAAAATTTTGAGTAGGCGTAGGCTTTCACGGCCGGTGTTCGAAATTCTATTATAAAATTTATTTATGAATCAAACGCATTGTAAAAAGAAAAATAGATAAAAACTATATAAATAAACTAGCACAAGAAAATAAAAATTAAGTGGCCCCAAACTGCACAAAATCTTAATCATTCCAAAATTACCAAGAAAATCAGCTGTTGAGATCTTGCGTCTCATCACTGGACATTATTGTCATATCTATAACATTGACCTTTCAACCACATCAAACTGCTTACTGTGTACCAGAGAAGAAATTATGAATATGAAACATGTAGAATCATGCCAAGCTTTGAAAATATATCCTGACATTGTTACCAAATACTGGGTAGCGAGAAGGAAAAGTACTTCATTGTCGATTCCTGAGCATTTGTCATACACACGCGCACCTCCACACACACACACGCGCGCGCACACACACACACACACATACACACCCGCGCGCCTTTTGTATAGTACGTTTTTGTCTATCTCTTGCAGATTATTAGCTATGCACAGTTTATTATTTTCCTGACAGTTAAGACGATACTTTTAAAAGTGCGAGTAGGACACAAAGATCTGTACAAACCTCTGCAAGCGACAAGACGAGCTCCATCTGTAGCTGCGATGTTTCTGTGCAATAACTCTGTCCTCTCCATCCTCTGAAGCGGATGTTCCTGATAGTCGCAAGTTCCAGGATACGGCTGTTTCTTGGAGAGAACCGCTACGTATAGAGTTTTCCGATTATTTGAGCTGCTATCGAATTTCAAGATAAGATAAGCGGTTATCGAACACTATCTTCTTTTATTGCTTTATTATCATTCTTGCAGCCACCTCCCGAAAATATTCATATTTAGAAGCACTTCGTAAAATGTTTACTCGGTAGGTTCATTGTCTTCTAATTGTACCCATAGGATGAACTGTATTTCGTACGCTCATGAATTGTATATCGGCGTTTATAAAGTGATTTGTTGAGGTGTTTCCTGTAGGACTAACCATGTATCAGGTAAAGCAGAAGGAGAATAAGACTGTGTTTTAACAAGATATAACTGTTCTGTACAGTAAGATTTGGTTTATCTCTCACGGTTTACCAGACATGCAAAAGTAACCAAGAGTAAGCAAGCTATAACTAGAAAATTCAAATTACACATTCCATTTGCCATAAAAATATTTTAAATGTATGACATTTTAATCAAAATCGTTAGAGCCATTTTTGAGAAAATAAAAATTTTCGAAAAACTTTCAATGTAAAGAATAGTTTACAGCAGAGGATTTTTTTTTTCAAAATCTTCGTGGCGCATGCTTAAAAGATATTAAACTTAAATACCAACTATGGTTTTTAACCGAATTTTCGTTTTTGAGTTATGCTGTTTACACACACACACGCGCGCGCGCGTACGCACACGTGGACCTTTTTCTATTCTTTTTTTTTTTTTTTTTTTTTATTCAGAGTGTCTCAAAACATATTTCCAGTGAAAAAGCGAATTTTTGGATGTTATACGATACTTCCCCTACTTACTAAACGTACAAGAGAAAATAATAACAAAAATGAATAAAATAATAACTGCCGTAATATAAAGGGCCAATGCCTGAATTTGCAGTGGGTAGAGAAAGTCATGTGAGGTAAACATCAGTTGCTTACACCTCGTGGTGTAAGCTGCTATATAGTTGTGCTGATTCTGAACTCGAATGCCATACTTCATGCACGGACTCAACACATACAGAAATTCTTGTATACCAGACTAGGAACATGCTGAGATACCTTCTTGGTAAACAGACCTAGCCGGAATCGAACCGGAGACCTCTCGCAAAAGGTAGGGCAGCAAGTGTTCTTCAGCATTCCGGGGACAGTCAACCTTAGTAAATGATTTCTATTTTGATGGTGGTGTATGATAAACATACCGCGAGCTTGGATTCATCTGTATTTCAGTACAACTGATTATAATAAATGTAACATCTTGGAAAAGAGGAAGGTGGTAAGATCTCTTTACCTCTTCTTGCACCACTCATCATCACCACCCTGGTCTTGAAGGCTGTCCTCGACACACAGCTCATTACACCCATTTCCATAAGCATCAATCATTCGGACGCGGCCCACCCCTTCTCTCGGGGTGAACAATGTGGGGTGTGTAACAAACAGGCAGATTCGTTTCCCTCCCTCCGTCCCAAAAGAAGAAAAAATGTGACCACAGACGAGGGAGTGTTTGATGGAAACAAAACTGATCGTTCCGCTTCTATTCCTTTATCCTACATTTCTTTCTTCTCTGTCCGTGCTTGTTGTACACCAATAATTGCTGTCTGGGGAACCTATTTCACTTTCACTCTCGGATGCCTAGAGTAATTCAATATTGTATTCGATTCTTACTATCAACGCTTGGATCAGTATGTGGTTTATATTCAATTTTTTAAAGTGAGCAAGCCCTGCCTATACTGTCAATGTTAAATCATCAAACGTCTGGTATACTTTGCTTTGCGAAGGTACAAGGTACAAGCGTTAGAATTCCAGAACTCACTTGACGCGTATTCATCTGTAATAATACTGGGTTTCTTTAAATGTCAATGGTCCTTTTTTTTATTAATTTTTTTTCCAAAAGTCAAATTTCGTTATAAAAATGTATCATCAAAAACTGGTTTTCCCTAGATCTGTGTAACTGTCAACGAATGGCATTCATAGTGTGACGCCGGGCACGGCACACAACAAAAGACGGTCGGAGCCAAGCTATTTCACGCCACATACCAGGTCAGTCAGAAAACAAAGGCGCAAAGTCAAGCTTCCACATACCACTCACCGGAGCGAACACGTGGCTAACGAGAATCAAACAACATCACTTTAGGAAACATGACGTCATTGCCACGAGTTTGTGGAAGTCGAGAAATATCCGTTTCACGTCATTCGCACTAAGGAGGCGAGGAAACAGAGAGAGAGAGAGTTACAGTTACAGACATGAGTCAGTCAGTGTGTCAATGAGTCCGATGCAGCTTGGGTTATTTAGTTTTAACGAGCGTCGCGTGACTATCGTTGAAGTTAGCGTATGAGAGATACCGAAAGTAAAGAAAGACAGCGAAAGGACTGAGTCAAAGCTATGAGAAGAGAACAATTGTGAGTGGTAATATCACAAAAGACTTTAGACTGTGTTAACGTCAGTAGAAGAGAAGTGTGTTTTTGTGCAAACGTCTGGAAGAGAAATAAAGTGATAGAAAAGTAACTGAACTGCACTTTAGTCGCTTTGCCACAATATTATTCTTAATTACAATCTTGTAAACACTAAGTCAAAATTTCATACAGAAACCTGTAATAGTGTACCAAATACCAAAATTGTAAAACTGAGAAAAGTCGAGTTAGTGTTTGCAATATTTTTGTACTTTTCGGCATAATTCGAACTTTCCAGCACCATAATCTGGATCCTCTGTGTCATAATGCCTTCTCTTCTTGTTTCTATTAAATTTTCTAGCACTTTTAGCTATTTGCTCCATAAATCTCTGTAACTTTTTGATGCGATGTGTCTAGTTCCTTCAGAATGATAGTGATGTTGAAGCCCGTTTCAATGCCTCACGTTGATTCTTGCTATGTTACCATCATTTCATTCAATGATGGCATCACTTAGGGCAATCTGAGAGTACTGACAAGTACAAACACTATTCTGGGGATCCTAAACCACACAACATATTAAATGCTTCGTTTGCATTTTGGGTTTTTCCACATAGGTAATCCTTTTTTAAAAGATCTGGATGGGATAAGTCTGTTGTTGTTAGCTAATGCTGGATTTCTGACAATGAAGCCATTAATCCTCTTGCTCTCCAACATTTGATATTGAAGAGAGCAATAGCAGTAATGGTAGCCGTTTTTTTAGAGAGCACCATATTTTTATGTTTTGGCGGTCACATCGCTCTCTCACAACCCCCAGAATGTCTGGAGGACCACACCTGTCGTTGGTTTACGGGTCTCACCGACCTGACCGGGAGAATTATCAAAATAAATTTACCGACCATATCCTCTGATCACCAATCAGAGGACGTATTACATGCCATGACAGGTCAGCATGTTAGGGGTTAAGATTTTATAGAGAAATGGAGAGGTTGGAAAAATAAAGACTCCCTAGCCCTCGGGAACCCTAATAGCATCGGGGTCGGAAGAGAACAAGAGATGACCAAGGTAAGGTCAGATAGAAAAGTTACAGTGAGGAGCAAAACACCAGTATTTTTTTATTATTTTTTTATTTTTGTTCTTTAACGACACTGTCAATTGCCAGGATCACATCAGCGTCGCCGGTGTGCCGGAATTTTGTCCCGCAGGAGTTCTTTAACATGCCAGTAAATCTACTGACATGGAGCTGTCGTTTTTAGGCACACTTAAAAACCATCGGTCTGGGCCGGATTTGAGTAGGCCAGCGTCTAACCCACTGAGCCACATAGACCGACACAAAACACCAGTAAGTGGAAGTAATGTTCTGCTCAGCTTGGATACCTTGTGGTCGCCATTCACATATCCCCTAGACGGAGACCCCTGAGTCTATACGTATAGCAAGCGTAACAGAATCTAATAGACCAGTGTCCTATCTTCTCTCTTTGGAGAACCTTACACAGTGAGTGGCTGTACTCCACTCCACTCCTCAGACGGAAGGATAGACAGTCCGTATCCAGTGACGGACATAAACAGGCGATTCTATGGAAGTTTCTACGTCTAACTTGAATTTTCTGGGAATGTCCTCCGAAGACCTCTTCAGTTTGGATGATTTTTGCATAAATGGTAGAAGAGAGACAAAAGCTTACTAATAAAAATGTGGATCTCGCTAAAACACGCATTTTAAGTCAAATACTTCGTTTTTCTTTTGAGTGAACCATTTCCGAACATTCTTTTTTATTCGTTTGAATTTGCCAATATTCCTACTTTTTTCAAATAAGAATATGTTATTAGTTTTTTTTTATCTTTTGGCCTTGCAAAGAGAACGGGATTTTAAAGGTATCGCACAGCAACCAGCTCTTAAAACTATCGCTTAAAGGCTACTGTATTCCCATATTCCCCTTGCATCACAAGAAAATTAGCAATAAGATACTTTATGAAAATGCTTATGTCGATTAAAATAAAGTAGAGAAATAAGCACTTGCAAGAATAGCGTGTACATGCGTGAGTATAGCTCTACATATACTTGTGCACATTTTCTTCAAATTGAACTATACTAAAAGTCTGCATCGCAGTAGACTATACAACGATCACTTGGTGTATCTTCTAAGACTATGCACTTCAACTTTGTCGCAAATATTGACTTCTTGCATCCATTCGCTTCTCACCAAAGCGGTCCGGGTTCGATCTCAGATAACAGCATGTGAGATATTGGTGGACGAAGCGGCGATGGGACGGGTTTCCCCCGGGTTCTCCGGTATCCCCCGCCATCTCATTCCACTGGGGCTGCATCTTCATTCCACGTATCATCAGTGTCACCACCTGCGGTGCCGTAGTAGTAAAAACGGGCGTTAAACACTACAAAAAAAAAAAGGGCCAAAAAAACTTCTTAGATGTAAGCAGTACCAAAGAAGTTCATGGTGCGACCATACGTATGCCCTCACTCCATTATTGTTTCACCTAACAAAGACAAGTAAACTTAAAAACAGGTTTAATTTGATAAGTAATTACCAATTAGGAGACACTTTCTGGGAGTCAGTTCTCAAGGAATAAATTAAGTCCATAAATAAAATATTAAATTAATTGAACAGATGTTTATCGTATAACATTTGAAAGTGCTTTCGTAAATCAAACGCAATGCTGGGGTTTAAAGAGAAGAAAATCCTCATATAATAGAAGGAGGTAAACACAAACTCCCCTCTTGCGCAAACGTTGTACATCGCTGTGGTAGACCATGATGGATATAATTTACTAGCCAGTTGCCGAGTCCCACGCCCTCCTTGGAAGTAAGGACCCGCAGGGGTGGGAGAGGAACCGGGTTGAGACAGCCTCCGCCGGGGTACTTCCAGCTGGGAAAATATAGGGACCCTGCACTCTGCTCTGTCGTGGTACTTACAGCTGGGAAAATATAGGGACCCTGCTCCCTGCTCTCTGCTCTGTCGTGGCACTTATAGCTGGAAAATGTAGGGACTCTGCCCTCTGTCGCGGTAACGTTCCGTCTGCTAAGTCCCCCTCGGCAAGTTGTCATTGAGTCAATTTATCAAACTATGCATTTTTCTAACAAGCATATACGATGTTCTGAACCGTGCATTGTTTTGTGCAGTATGTATAAAGTGTGTAATAAATATATCTACATGTACACAAAGCGAGTTAGAGGTTAGGTTAGGTTAGCTGTATACAAGCAGTTTTAAGAAAACTATAGTTTTAAATATTTACTACAGCCCGGGAAGAGTAAAGCGACGCAAAGTGAACAAAGTTCTCACTACTAAACTCGTAAACTATTTCACGTTTTACTGTAACTACTTACATCCAGTTTCGCCATGTTGGAGAGGCTTCATCCGATATTCACATTGATGTATGAGGTCCATTTGATCAAACTTCACTGTCAACTGATACTTCCGCAAATATTAAAGCTTTCGTAAATGCTTAAAACCGCCTGCTTTTCTTTGCTTTCCAAATTAATGCTGTTAGTTTTGCCATGAAACGTCAAACTACGGTAACAGTACCATTGTTCACATTTATCAGCTTCGTACTACACCATAGAGCATATAACTAAGGCTACATGTTGTAGAGACAAACCGAGAAACCACGGGCAACGCCAGGTAATTAATCACATTATTTTTATACATTTTTAAGGGCTGTGGGATGTCATTGGGAAGCCAAAACTACTCACGGGGAATTGAAATCAATTTGAGTGCAATTTCATAGTAAATAGGAACCCCGTTTCCAGGTTAAATTCAATACTTATTGAGATCAATTTGGATAAGCAAGGTTCTAGAAGAAATAATTCAATCGTTTATGTTGGTCAACTTGCTTTACGTTGGCGTACCTGTGAAAGATATGTTGGTTTGTTGTTCTGCGTATTTTAGGTTAGTAAATGTTTTTCAGAAGAATACATTGCAACAGAAACAATAAAAGTGACTGTATTTTATTATAACAGTTCCGTTAACAAAACATGGGCGTGATGAAACGTATTTTCCTTGGCTTATTCAAATCGAATTGAACGCGGTAGGGTTTCCATATAACAAAATTTCGATCAAGATTTAAAACGATCTAATTCGCCTTCCTGTGCAGTGTTCAATACAGGATGAGATTCAAATTGACTTAAATTCCTCATCCAACCTTACTGTAAGTAAACTGACATATGACACCTCTATACATTTTGGTTAAACAACAAGAATAAACAAGTTTAAGCTATTGTACCTGTGTCACATAGTAAAAGTGCAGAAAGAATTGAGATATGTTGCTATAAATGGCTGGTTATTGGTGGCAGGAATAGATTTTGGAAAGGCTAGAGTGAGACTGAAAAAGTCAATGCCATGACAAGGATTTGAACCACGGACCTACTGGTTACCGTACGGCTGCTCTAACCACTAAGCTACCATGGCCAACATGCCGACACGACATTCTCCAACTCACTTGCATTTTTCCCGGTAAACCACACAAGGAGATCTCCATTTATATGAGATCTGTGGCCCGCATTCGGGAGATCGCGGGTTCAATCCCCATGGCCGCGCACTGTGACATGGGTTTTTCCGTGGTTTCCCCATCTCACTTAGGCGAATGTTGGGTGCATATTATTACACCACGGTTTCCTTTCCATCATTCTATCGTCTTTTAGGTGTGCTTTCAGGAAATGGTGTTGGCGGTGCCGGACAGATGGGGCGGATGTTTGAGCAAGGTAACTGCTGTTCTTGGCGCTAGGAAGCGTTTGGGTGGTCGCTGTAGTCCGTCGACGGGAGGAGGGGGAAGCCTGTGCGACACCGGACTCACGGTGTGTGGTGGCTACTCGGCGGGGCCTGGCGCCGAGATGAAGAGAGCTCAGCATTTGTTAGGGACTTCCACGCCTGTCGAGCTGTGACCCTGTGACGCCCTATGATTCCCTCACCTCATTCCTGCCTTCTGAGAATGGTGACCAAAATAGATTTGAGTTGGTCACAGTGCGCGAGGTGCCCCCCTTCCCCTATAACTTAGGCATCGTAGCCTAACACGGCTAAATTTCGATAACACAGGACCCTGTCGTCCCGTTCATATACACACATTAACCTAGGCGTCATTGCCTAAGCTATGCGGTCATCTGGGAATAGAGATATAGGCCAAATTCAGCATAATCGATTTTTCGACAAGAAAAACAATTTAACACTTGCTCTAAGTTGTGGAAAGTGATATAAGTGACACCCTGTTTTTAACTTAAAATGTTGTTACACATCTTTACGTGCACTTTCGTCCTGTAATATCTGTGGTTGTTCAGCAGAACGTTTGCGTAGTACAGGCATGGGGATGAGGGGTGACAGGAATGAAATCGACTATTCATCCCCTCCACATACGCCATCACAATGCAGGTCATCTCATATTTCCGGTTCTGTTTGTTTACGTATTGTTTCTTTACAAACAAGGTACATAAATGTCAAGGCGAAATTGAATAGAAACATGTATTAGTTTTCTGATTAAGTGATTTTGATTACGTTACATACACTTTCTTTTGGCATAGCAAACTCAAACTTTGTTTTTACTAGGAACACAAAGTACTTATATTCCCATTCGACTATGACGTATCTTTTTACCTTGTTATGCAGCATGATTCCACCACTGACACAGTTTGAGCGACTGGCCGATTCTATGAAGTAGATTGATAACAACGGGGACATGGCCTGGTAGCTATAATACCCGGTGTGTAAGAGGGTGGACGGTTTTAAAACTACGATGTAGGGGAAGTGACACAATCAGTCAGCTCTCCCCATCTATAACATACTGTTTTCTCTCTCGGTATTTTTATTTAGGTTCTTTACTTTCCGTTATTTATAATGCATACTAAGAGTTTTAATTAACTCTTTAAGTGTATTAAATAGTAACGTTTTAATGTATCATAGAAACACAAGGCTATGAGGCAAGCGCAACCTAAGTCTAAAAGTTGTAGGGATAAATCGTGAAACCACGGGCAACATCAGTTGTGGCTCATACAAAATTTAATGGCGGATGGCTCAACACAACATCCAGTCTGAGGCTTTGTATGGTTAAGCACGGTTAAAATCATTGGTGTGTTCGTCTCCAGTGCCTGATTTGGAATCCCTTCGGAACATACGCAATACTCCTGGAGTTTGGGATCGTGTTCGCAGGTCAATGAGACATCCATATGAGGCCTGTATCCAAGCAGGAGGTGAATATTTTGAACATCATCTGTAATGACAACAACCCGTGGAAAGGAAAACCTTTCGGGGAATTTCAGCGTTGGCAAGTCGATAACTTGGAAATGAGGCATGTTATGAACTAATTTGATTATCTACAAATGGGGAATACATACCTGAAATTATGCCCCATATTTTTGAAACACCTGTATAATACCCAATTTTAAAACAATACCACATGCGGGTACGTGGGATCGAACAGGAAGTTTCTTCAATATCTTTGTGTCGCAATCTTGAGGCATATTAAACTTAAATAGCAATATTGATTCTAATCGTTTTTCGTTTTTGAATTATGCTGTTCACACGCACGCACAGACAACGCAACCCCCCCCCCCCCCCCCACACACACACACACTTTCTCTAAAAAGCTTTTTTTAGGTCGGGGCCTGAAAACATGTTTCCGGTGAAATCTACACATCACATTTACAAATACAATGCTTGCCCTAATTGCTGTAAGTAATAGAGAAAGTAAAAACGAAAGATGACTTCTAATAACAAGGAATATCTCGAAATATCTCCGCAAAACGACGATGTCAATTGCCAGGATCATAACAGCACCACCGGTGTACCGGAATTTCCTCCCACAATATTTATTTTACATGCCTGTAAATCTAGTGAAATGGGACTGTATTAAAGCACACTCTGGCATTCCCGTTTCTAGATGCCACACCAAAGAAATGAAATACAATGTTTCGTATCGTTCCTTCGCTAGCTATCCATGATTTAGCGAGTTCATTTGTAATGATGGTGTCTCTCAGGGCATGTACAGTACCGAGGAATCAACAGGTGATTATTTAAATAAAAGCTTGATGTGGAGCATAACATAAGTAATTTATGTAATTTCTTCGTTCTACAATCAATAAAAGCAAATCGTAAAATATTGTGCTTCCAACAACATACTTTACAGATTCACAAAGAAAATAGCTGTAAGAACACCGTATTGGGCAAAGAAAGCTCTCGTTTAATACTGTAATTCAATTCCTATTCAGTCCTCCCTCGTTCTTCCAATGAACCAAATTCGAAAACGGATTGTCTACTGCATAAAATTTAATATCTGTTATAATCGCAACTAAGCGTCACGAAGCGACAAGCAGTATGCACTTATTACTTGTTTTAGAGTCGGGCGTTTTACATACTATATATATGTAATCCAAAATTAACATACATATATAGTTACTTAGGTTATACATCTGTGCTGTCTCAAATAGGTAGGTAGTTTTAATTTCGGAGAGCTGTCTTCAGCCTACATAAATGTAACAGCCCTATCAATGCTGTATTATAAACATAAATGTGTTATATAAGTGCCCACGTAATACAATAATGATTTGTAATCATGAAAGTTAACATCATATATGGAAACAAAATCAACAAATCAAACAAAGTAAAATTATAATAAACCATAACCAAGTGAGCTACCAAGAACGTTGTGTGTGTGTTTGTCTTTCTGTGTGTGTGTGTGCGTGCGTGTGTGTGTGTGTGTGCGTGCGTGTGTGTGTGTGTGTATGAAGTTTAAACCATGTTTGTGACAAAGGAAATGTATATCTTGAATTTTCTGTGAATGGCCTCTGAAGTATTCTGCGTGATGGATAACTTCTATATTACTGGTAAACCGTAAGAGATGGACAAAATCTTACTTCATAAAAATGCATATTTCGTTAAAGCACACAATTTTATGTCAAATCAATAGTTTTATTACGAGAACTATTTTTTATATACGCCTAACTCGTTATTGGTTTGAATTTTCAAATAATAGGTTTCTCAAATAGGAAATGACCAGTTTTTAGTTCTGCCAAGCAAAGAGAAAGGAATATCAAGGCCATCACAAAAACATAGGAACTCGTAAAAGAAATGGCCATTGTTTAAGTCTGTTGTGTTCTTCTATTTTCATTGAATCTGTAAGGAAGTATTAATGAAAGAATTTCTACAAACGTTTACTTCGATTAACATGAAATAGAGCAATACGATTTTTTATGAATAGTAAGTGGAAATCATATGAGTGGCACTAGAATGTTCTTGCATATGACAGTTATTAGCGGGCAATCATTTATATACAATCATGACATAAAAACTCTCGAAAATATGCGAAGGTATCCAAAAGCAAGTATGATATATTCAGCATGCTAAAACAGGCGTAAGTTCACCTTATATAATAAATAGTTAAAGGAAATGTTAGATATTGCTGACGATATGAAAATTTACTTACAGTGGTGTGCGGTGCATCTAGTCGACGCGACTGCTCGTAATGGCACTTGGATAGCAACTGAAAGGCAATAATAGCATTGAAGGATAATGACATTGTTTATCGATGATCCCTATTGTTTGAGTTTATTGGCCATAAAACGAATGGCAAGACTTCAAGGCTAGGAATGCTGGCAGATTCGTTTTCTTCTATTTTTATGTCAAAACCAAAATAATGATGGAATATTCAGGTGAATGCTGCTTTATCTGCCTGCCTAGCGTAATCGAAGGCAAGTATACGAGTGTGCGTCGAGCAAGTTACTTCCTGCTCATGGGCTGGATCATCCAAACTGAGCTCGCGGCTTTTTATTATAACAATGCTGCCGATTTAATATGTATTGTGTTTTAGTGCCTTTCTCATGACCACAACAGGTGAACTATAAACAAAATTACACAAGTGTTCCTGTGCTCCTCATTTGAAAGCCAACAATGGGAATTTCATTTAAAACAAACACTAGGGCAGATAACATGACGACAATCGAATGCTTTGTTGTTTTACAAAATATTTATTACCACTGTGAGACGGTTCAGGTGGCTGCTGCCTGTGACTTGCACTTAGGAGGTCAAGAATTCATATCATATCTGGCAATCTGACTGGATTTATGCAAGGTAAGACAAATTGATATTCTACACGTCCCGAAAAGAAAGGAATACAAGTAGAGATACAGGAAGGTGACTGTGCGTAATTAAATTGATCAATTAAACAACATAATGACTCGTATCACCTATACAGCGGTTCCTTGATCACAAAGTCCACTGACCGAAAAGAAGTAAACAGGAATAAAACTTATTGTGCAGAAATACATATAGCTATGCAACTAACACAATTTATTCTCAAGTTGATGTTACAGGGAATCCACTGCGCAATTAACGTTTGCTGAACTGTACTACTGCCCATATACATTAACTCAGATGAACCAATAATTCTGCAATCAAGGTATCGATATGATAATGTAATCATATTTTCTGAAGCTGAAAACAGGACACTTCTCAGCCGACCTTTTTTTAATTACCGTCAACCTTAGTCCTTTAAGTTAAGGGACCCTGGGACTGAAAACTGACCGAAAAATTATTAGATTCAGGATTTTTAGGTTTATGCATATAGGTAAATGTACCCCAAACCTTTAGCCATGGCTTGACAATGACATTCGTGTGTTTAGATTTTCAGCATTATTTGAACAAAGATGGGCCAAAAAGAGCACAAAAACAAACAAATTCAGCAGAAAGAAGTGCTTAAGCTATAAATCTTTTTTATCCTGATAATACTGACCAGAAAATTAGGACGAGTCATCATGATGTCATGCGTTGTCATCGCTCCTTGACATGTGTACAAATTTTCAAGTCAATCAGACGACTCGAGTCGGTGCAAATAATATTACAGCGATAAATTTCTGTAAGTCACTTCTTTATCCTGAAGATGTGTTCAGGATATTAGGACAAAGTAATGATATTATTGTATTTTCATCGGTCCTTCATACGCGTGCAAATTTTCAGCTCAATTAGACGACTGTAAGTTGGTGAAAATTACGTTATATTTTGCAATTTTGGATGCTATATAGCGTTCCACTCTTAGATGACAGTATGGAGTTAAATGGGACATCTCTGTCTCTATCTAGCGCATACAAGTTGCCATTAGCCGCGTCCTTTCCTACCCTCGCGCTGTTGCCAGATTCCTAATAGCATGGTATAAATATTCATTTGTTATAAATTTCAGGTTTGAACACATTATCCTATGCAGAATTTTTTTCTCTATCAGGTTATATCCTTTTTAGAGTCATTATACATTTCTATAGGTCCAAATTTCTTCAGAAAACGTTTTTTTCAATAGAAGTCCGATATTTGCTGTTTCTATACTCCTCACGCACTAACTAACAAACTAACTGCTTGAATGCATCTATATTTTTTACTTAGGTAGAGCAGACCATAGTGTTACTACCTGCCTACTTTGAATTCTCTATGTTTACCCAGTTAAGTGTTATAATTTTTTAAATTAAATGTTTTCGGAAAATTTTATATATGTGCACTGCAAAAGTTACGCAGTGTGAAACTTTTTTGTTATTGAGTTTACATCAGGGAACCAGCGAGAACAAATGTTGAGGAAGGTTGGAGAAAGTTTTTAAAATAAACCAAAAGGCAGTAACCTCTTTCTTTTATCCAGTAAGGCAAACAAAAGGTATTCATCTATTCAGCGCAAGGCCTGACACGGAAGATAGTATAAGGAGCAGCACTAACATTAGTTCGAAAGAAGCCGTGTGTGTAACTGTGAGCTGTTATTGCGTTATTTGTTTAATATTTTTGTAAATATTTGTAGTTATGGAGGGGGAAGCTAGGAATAAACGATATGTTGGTAAATTAAGAAGTAAGGAACGCCAAATAATTATGAATGTGTTAGATTATTTTTGAAGCAAAATGCCTGTAAGGCAGTAGAAGAAACAGCTAAGGCTATCGGGTGTTCAGAAGCAGTAGTGTGTATGATTAAAAAGGAACTAATGAAAGGACCTCTAAGAACGCCATCGAAAAAGAAAGCAAAAAGGGCGGGACTACACAAAACGCTAGGTTAACGCAATATGATTGAATAGTGCAAGGTGGAGTGCGGCGAATTGTTCATTCTTTACAGTTTGCAAATATTCCACCCACGCTGAATATAATTTTGTCACGATTCAACACGATACCAAATTTCTCAAGGGCCGCTCTGATTTGGGGTTCGAATATGAAAGAAGGGGTAACAAGTGCATATTAATAGAAAGAGACGATATCGATATCATCAGATGGCGACATAAATATCTAAAAGACGTAAAAAGGTTTAGGGACCAAGGGAAATCAGTTGTTTATACAGACGAGTCATTTGTAAATTTAGGTCATACAGTAACAAAGGCACGGAGGGATACCAAAGTTAAGTGTCCGTCTCGTCAAGCAGCAATTGAAGGACTAAGTACAGGACACCGGCCACCTCGGAGTCGCTCGCGGAGAAAGATTCGCAACTAGTACATGTTGCAACACTGCGCTCCATTTAACGTATACTGTCTTCTAAGGGTGGAACGCGCTTTAGTTTCATACATAAATTGAAAGTAAAATTGAGGTGATTTACATGGTTCACTAGGAAAAACGTTAAAAGCAATCCAAGATTCCAGAAAAGTCAAGGAAAGTTTATTTAAGGTGTTGTACAACATTCAAGAACCGGTGTTTAGTTAATGAAACGGGCGTAAATGAAACAATACTTTTGACAATAGAAAAATCTTCCTCCAGGAAGTACCTACACTTTGTTCAGAGTCTTTTGAGATAGTGGAAGGTTACATGTCCCCCTTCCATTGTATCAAAAGACTGAACAAAGTGTATGACAAATTATAATGATTATAAGTAGAGCCCGGATTTTTATGTAATATCCAGGTGCGAAATATGTACATATTTATGTAACAAAAACACCAACATATCTAACGAAATATGTAATGTCAACAAAATGTGTAAAATTATGTAATAATCTATATGCTAATATTACCACCTCAAATCTAAATGCAGACTGCAAAATACCCAGCATTTTGCAATTTTATGGGTCTGTAGGTACTTAAATTAATTACAATGAGTTAAAGTTTACTAAACATAGAATTAATTATAGGGAAAATGTTTTGTTTTATGCAGAATTTACCTAACATTTATTTTCAAGCAGGTAATTACGAAATAAAAAATGTGTTTTGGATTATATTTATTAAAATTACTCATTTCATATAATTATCCTACTTAAATTTTAGACGGTAAAGCAATGTTGAAATGCGGAACCAATTTATCTATGAGTGAAACAATCAATTCAAAATAATTAAATTTTATAATGAAGATGCATTTTCAGTTGTCTATCTCTTCACGTCATTGCTTGTCTCCTAGCGGATAAAATGTTCTTATAAGCGGAGAAGCTTCTCTCCATGTCACACGAAGTAACAGGAGCATATTTTAGCATAGGAATCTTATTTTCAGAGAAATGTTTTGGTAAATCGACATTGTCACCATTTAGTACTTTAGACACGTATGTTGTTCCAATTCAGATTTTATGGAACAGCCAGTTCTTTTACCTCATGCTCGACAGACTATTACTTTTCCGTCGATTGTAAAGGCGCTATCTAATTTCACCCGTGAATTCAACTTGCAGGATAGCGAGGACGCAACTGGTGCCATTTAGTAAGACTTGCAAGAAACTAACTGCAGTATTATTGCCTCGCTATATTGATGGTTGTCCAGCGGCTCACTTTGTTTCCTCGCAGTTATTATATTGCAAGATGCCGACTACTGCGACAATGCTAACAATCAATTTCTCCAGTCCTTGTAAATGCCCAAAGCGCTACGAGAAACGTGACACTGGAGGTCAACATTGTCGAGCGGCACCTGCTTTGATATAAACGGACAACAATCAGAACGAGGCGAGGTGGTTATTATCGCATTCTTAATTTAACTTGCATCCTATTTCACAGATTGATTTTTGTTGCGTTCAGCAAAACTTGTGAAAACAGTAGTTTATAATGTGACTACAATATTCCTTAAAAATAATAAAATTGTAACGAAACCCAGAAAATATGTAAGTTTTATGTAACATGGTTAACATATGTAGAAATGTGCAAAATATGTAATTGCATAAAAATCCGGGCTCTAGTTTGGAACGGTTATTATGCGGGAGCCGGGGCTGGTTGGAGCGAGTTCCACTATATCCTAACACGACGAGTCCTTAAATATTATTTCATTCGCCCCGCGTAAGCACCATTTTGTAGCTATCAGACTCAAAGTAACGTTTATCAACTCTCTCGATGTACCTCAGGGCGCGGTACGGGTCAACGTCTTGCAAGGATGATTAAATTCAGTTTCCACTTTAAATACTTATTGTTCCTTTACATCACAAATAATAACACAAATAATCAGGGAAAGTACCTACCTTGGTTGGTTGGTTGGTTGGGAAATGAGGTACATACCTACACGACACACAGACCAGGGAACCGGCTTATTCCTGCTGGCGGCGCATGGCTGTAAACATGCAGTGTTACTTGTTTTCATTTAGATATAAAACCAGCAGTACGATACTTACGTGATAGTGACTTTGTTATCATTACAATGATATACATTCTAAAGCTTTCAAAGAAAAGTCTTCTCCTATTGTCATGCAAGCATGATTTGTTGTTGTTGTTTTCTAGTGCCTTGCATCTGGCAATGAAGCCATTAGCATTCGTGCTCTCCAATACTTTTGAACTGTAGTTTCTTCTGATCTTAATGCTTCACAGGTCTTCAAGTGTTCTTCATTCATTTCTGCTGGATCGTTACACAGGACACATATTGGTGAGGCTGAGATACCTATTCTGTAGAGATGACTTGCTAAGCAGCCATGATTTGTCGGAAGGCTGCAACAGCTGTTTTCCTTGGTCTCTGGGGGATTATATCTGGATTGGAAAGTAGTGTAATCCATTTTTTATCTTTGGCATTTGTTTCTATTTCTTGTAGGTATGAATGAGAAAAATTTTTAATGATCAAGCGTTTTATTGAGGAATATGAGAAATTGAATTTAGACTTTTGTTTTATTGGTGTGCCTTTCTTTGCAAGTGAGTCTGCAGCTTCGTTCCCCATGACTCCACAGTGTGCTGGAATCCATTGGAGATGAACAGTCTTATTAACTTTTTGGAGTTGTGTTAACATTTTGTAGCATTCTCTAATTTTTGTTGACTTCTTTGTAGTATTTGAACATATTCCCTGAATTGCAGCTTTAGAATCTGAAAGAATTACTGCCTTGTTAAATTTATTTAAGGGAAGATTTAATAATTGTCGGAGAGCAATGTATATAGCCTCTATTTCTCCATCATAATTTGTTGTGTCCCTGCCAACAGAATGATAAAAGGAAAAATGTGAACATGTAACTCCAGCTCCAGTAAGGTTTTCCTTCGAGGATCCATCAGTATATATGTGCAGCCATTCTTCTGTGGGATACCTAGTATTGATTGTTTCCAGAGCTAGAAGTTTTTGTATTTCTTTTGGTGTGTCTGATTTACTTATTTCCTCTATTAATTCCAAATTGAAGGTAGGTTGCAATAATTCCAATGGATTTTCTCTTATAAGTAGATTTTCTCTGGTGTTAGGAACTTTCAATTTGGATTTAATCTGTGTTACCTTTTCTAGGAAACTACTATGAGTTTTAAGGATTGAAGGGGGGAGGTTCTCTTCTGTCCATTTAGAGTTCGGCAGCCGTAACATTTTCTCGTGTTGGAGCAATGCTTGTTCTTCTATTTTTGTTGTTATTGATGGGGTCCGTGTTAAGGCAAGCATGGCATCAATAGGTGTGGATTTAACTGCTCCAGTGATTAGGCGAAGAGCCTGATTTTGTATTTGTTCAAGTTTATTGATGTTAGCATTTGCTGCTGTTATTAAAGCTTCAGAACAGTACAAGAGGTTTGGTTTAATATACATTTTGTATGTTGTGTTAAGGACTCTCCTTGAGCAGCCCCATTTAGCACCAGCTAACCTTTTCAGGATTTGCAATTTCTTTTCAACCTTTTCTGAGATGTTTGTTATATGTTTTTTCCAACTTAGCTTTCTGTCGAAAGTGATGCCTAAGTATTTGGCATCATCAACTGCTTTGAGTGGATTACCATTATAATTTATGTTAATATTAACTGGTTTGTATTTTAGTGTAAATAATTCATAATTTGTTTTTTCCACATTGATAGTCATGAGGTTTTTGGAGCTCCATTCATGTACTTTGTTTAGGGCTGTTTCTATTCTGTCTTTAATTAATTCAGGTTTTTTTGAAGAGCCTGAAGTCCAAATGACTACATCGTCAGCAAATAAAGCAATTTTGGTTTCTAAACTTTTTATTATTGATGGAAGGTCATTTATATATATGTTAAAGAGTGTTCTGCTCAGAACAGCACCTTGTGGAAGTCCTCGGTGTGTTTGTTTATATTTGGAAATGTATGTATTATATTTTGTGGCACAAAATCTTTGTGAAATAAACTGAGTTATCCACTTAAGCATGTTACTTTTCACACCTATTGATTGCAACTTCTCAACTAATTTATTTCTCCAGACTGAGTCATATGCTGATTTAATCAGTGAATTTAATCAATGAATACTGCTAAGGTATCCTCCTTTCTATTGAAAGCTTCCTTGATGTCTTGGCTTAGTAGGAGTACATTTTCACTTGTACTATGATTCTGTCTGAAGCCGGTCTGTGAACTATTAATTAAGTTGTAATATTCTAGGAACCAGTTAAGTCTAGATGCCACCATTCTTTCCATCACTTTGCAATAACACTGGTCAAAGATATTGGTCTGAAACTATTAGTATTGTTTGGGGGTTAGTTTTTCTTTAAAATAGGGATGATAATGGCTTTTTTCCAGTCGGAAGGTACAGTCATTCTCCAACACGTGTTATACAGTTTAAGTAGGATTTCTTTTCCTTTCCTGCCAAGGTGTTTAATAAACTCTGGGTGGATCTTGTCAGGTCCTGGAGATTTTTTGTTCTGTAATTGTTCTACTGCTAAATCCAGTTCTGTTTCATTAAAATCCTGAATAAAAATATCATTTCGTATACCTTTTGGCTTACTAGTTTCTCTGATAGTTTTTTGGATAGCCTTATCTGCAAGCATGATTTGTACATGGAAAAACTTCGTTCTACGTCACAGGTTGTGACAGCTGCGAATCAAAAATACTGGACGTTATTTGCAGGAAATAAACAGTTGATGCAGGTGGTTTTCCATCTAAGGCATGTCGAATAAATATTTTTCATGACGGAATACCCAGTATTTTTCAGTAGAACAGAGTTTAACTTCTGTTTTATTTTTTCGGTGATCGATGTAGATGGAACCTTATTAACTCTTTCTGACAGTGTCTGAACTAGCTCAAGAGCTTTGGGCATTTCTGTGTGACATGTCTGCAGATGTGTGATTGTATCAGAAATATGCCCAAAAGAGTTGTTATAAACTGGAGCTTTTCACGTAAGTGATCGGAAGGAGCGATTTTATTGTTCCAATTGCTGAACAGTCCGTACTGTCGAAGGTATTAGCTATTTCAGTGATTGTGGCATAATATGACACTGCATTGAGCCAGGTTCCCCACTTCATAATGACGGATTGTGGGGGTAAAGTACCCCTGGTGCCAGTGCTTTCAATTTCATTATTCTTGCCGGAGCCTTCCGGAATATTCTCTTCATATTTGAAATGAATTTATCTACGTCATCATAGGATGACCGAATCTCCTCGGCCACCCTGTGGCAAGCATGCGCCAAGCACGTTAAATGAATCATGTTTGTGTAAGTTTTCAAAGCTTGTGTCTTGTGTCTGTACGGTGTTCACTACAGAGCGCTACTATGCCAACCAAGGTACTTTCCCTGCAAATAATACAAATATTCTGGATTGGCGTCTTTTAACCCTTTCAGTCGCGGTGTCCATTATAATGGACATAGGCATTTTTTGCCTACTTGTAATACTTTTAACGGTTTTTTCTGCTATAATCTTGTTATACTGTTCGTCACCAATTAAACCTATGTAAAATCATGTTCTGAATTGTACAAACTTATTTAGTTTTTGATTTAATGTATATTATTATCAAGAAAAATAATCTAAAAATCCTATGTGTTGCATTCACATGACTTTCTCTACCCTGGTACTCACTATTCCTACAAAATCTGATTCCCCTATCTTCTTCCATTAGTCGAGATAAACATTTGCAGAAATTACCTTATTGCTAATCTTCTTGGAGAGGTACAAGGGGAATATGGGAATAGGTACTGTAGGCTTTGAGCGACAGTCAAATGTTCTAAAGCTGGCCACTATGTGAAAGCTTTGAAGTTCCATTCCCTTTGTACTGCCAAAGGATGAAAATGTAAATAAAGACTTTCCATTTGATAAAAGTATAAGTATTGCAAAACTCACCCAAATAACAAATAATATCTCCGAAATATTTCACTCCACAAAAAATGCATTAAGACATAACTTGTGTGTTCTAACTAAATCTACATTTTTGATATAGGAACATTTGGCCTATCCGTTACGGTTTACCAGTTATGCAAAACTCATCAAGAGTAAACAGGAGCACATGTGCTATAGCCAAAAAATTCAAAATATACACTTAATTGCATCAAAAAATTTTGAACATATGATATTTTAATCAAAATCGTTAGAGCCAGTTTTTATATAATCAAAATTTTAGAAAAATGTTCCATGTAATAATTGTGTAGCATTCTTGGAATACATTAAGGTTAAATAACCAACTTTGGTTTTTAACCGACTTCCCGTTTTTGAGTTATGCTGTTCACAGGCAGGCAGACACACACACACACACACACACACACACACACACACACACACACACACACACACACACACACACACACACACACACACACACACACACACACACACACACACAGACACACACACACACACACACACACACACACACACACTCCGAACCAAACACCTTTTCCTAAAAATAATTGTTTTTTATTCAGAACATATATTTACGGTGAAATCTGGACATCGAATTTTTGGATGAAATACAATACTTCCTCTACTTACTATACGCAGTAAAGAAAGTAAAGATTTATTTACAAGGCGTTTGTACTTAAATGCGTGCACATAATGGAACTATACAAGAAGATACTTTTGAATTAGGCTTTGGCTTTTAGTTCATAATGCCATGGAGTAAATAATAATTCCTTTTATTCCACGGAATATGAAGTAAGATAAGAAATGTCTTATATATTTAGTAAGAAAATGACAAGTATAGTTACTTACTATGTCACTCTATTTCCTCAAGAACTGTTAGCGAAGCGCCAACTACACTAACTTCACTGAAGTGGTCAACCGTATGACTAACAACTGACTAACTGAACTTGTATCGTACCGGCAGCTTTTCTGAGAAAACTGCGTCGAAGAGTAGATATTTTTCTAAGCCGTCTGTTATCGCCTATTGCACAGCAGCGTTGCGTGTGAGTCATCTGTATTTGACTCTTCTGCCGACGTCCGACGCGACAACATGCAGATGGTCACGTCTTTGCAACTGAGACGAAACAAAGAGAATCTAAGCTGTCATTAACTCAGGAGAATATCTTTGTCCTTGAGCGTTCAATCGCGCTGTTGAGCGGGGAGCTTCTCGGTACGATGTAAACAGAGTAACTAACACCAGCAGTTCAACATTACTGTCTACAAGGCAGCTGAACTTAAAGCAGTGCCAGTGTTGCTAAAATATTACATCGTGTGGTTTCTTAAGTCTCCAATAAACAAAATTCATTAGTAATATTACTGAAAGTGTGATCATAATTGCTTTGTTTGATGCGGTAATGTAATGTATTAGTGATGCTCTTTTAGGGGGCCTTAAAACATGCATTTCCGGTGAACTTTCAGCATTGAATTTTTGGGTGGAATACAATACTTCCGCTACTTATTATACGCAGTAGAGAGCGTAAAAATAAGAAGTTTTTAGAAGCTATATAAAAGATAGGGGTTAGAGAAAGTCATGAGAGAGTAAGCCATATTTATTTTTTCAGAAGCGTGTGAAAGACTTCGCTGTTTCAGTAAGAAACCGTGTTAGTAAGTGCAATGTAAGGTTGACGCAGTGTTTTAGATATAAGATGTTATTGACAGATGGACCATTAGACCAAGAGGGGATGTGCACACAAATGCAAATGGAAGTCGTTTGGACCGAAATGATTGAATCCCAAGGGACGCTACACATTATGCGGCGAGAGGAGGCTGCTGATTGTTGTAGTCAGTCAACTGGAAGCGACGCACTCATGTGGACGCGTGGCGCCGGCCGCCGCCACCGCCGGCCGCCGCCGCCGCCGCCGCCGACATTTGCACTTGCTCCTGCTACTGAGGGGCGTGAGAACACGCTCTTAATTTCATCACCTTCGGTTCAAATCATGTTCCTGACACACATTCTTTTGTTTTACACTCGCTAACAGTTCCATTGTTCCTTATCGACATCCTCGTAAATGTAAGCATGGGGTTATAGTAAGGCTTCTAGTGATAAAGAACCGAGAGACTTGAAATATTAGAAGTCCTTAAAATACCCAGATAAAAAGGCAAAAACACAAACTAGGCTAGCCTTCTTCTTCAGTTCATGGCATAGGCAATCAAGTGCCTGTTTTGCCTTCAAAGTCCTCCAGTCATCGTTTCTTAGGTCTGCCCACCGATCTTCTACATTTAGGACGATACTGCAATATTTGTTTGGGAAGTCTATTCTCTGGCATTCTTCAATATGATTTTTCTACTTTTGTTTGAAATCTTTTAGCCTGTCATTCATATTAAAATTCCTAGCTCTTCTCTTAACCTCCTTTCATTAAGTGATATAAATATACAGGATGGCGCGCGGAAACAGGCAGTTTTAATATGACTGTAATGTTACCTAAACTGAGTTTTATATACAGATAAACACGGTCATCTGGAAGATAAAACTTTGCCAACGATTATTATTCAGTAATAGCAAGAAATAATTAAAGAAATGAAGATTATCAGTGATTAATCAATGTTGACTGATGCAATGTGGTAACGAATCTAGCCTTTAGGACATTTATGTTTACAGGACGACTAGCAGATACTCTAGCTTTTAAAAGACCCCATAGGAAATAAGCGCACATTGAAAGATAGGCGATTGGGTGGGACAATTGATGCTACCATTCCTCCAGAGGAGGCGCTCTCCAAAGAGCTGTCGTAATGCAGCGATGTATATTGTTGCTGTGTGAGCCGTGGCTCCATCCTGCATGCACTCATTCACATGATCATTTTCAATTTCATTGCTGAGGAACGTTTCAATCATACTGACGTACTGTTGGGAATTCACAGTAACTCCGTGGTCGGTATTATCTTCATAAAGATATAGACCAACCATACCGTGCTAAAAGGGTGTGAAGCCCATGTACAGACCGCTGGTGGGCATGTGGGACACTTCCTCTAAACGCTTATTTCAGATTTAGAGATTGGAGGGAAGTTCAGGTATTTTTAATTAATTACAATGTTTTCCCATACTTGCTAATGCTAATAAATGTTATCGAACAAACTAATGGTCAATTTTTCTTTCTAAAGCTACCAAATAAATAATGGTTAGTCTGTCGGTGTGGAATTCATTAAACACGAAAAGCAGTATTAATTTTGTTTGCTTCTTGAAATATTTTACACATACAATCTTATCAGAAAGGCCAGTGTATAAGAAGAAATAGACCGAAGATTTAATGAGGATGAGTGAAGAAAGGATACCTAAGAGGACCTTTCTATATAACCCAAGAGGAGCACGAGATGTTGGCCGACCTCGCAGAAAATGGACTCCACTGATGACTTCGCCGGAACGGGCTGCATAGCCTAAAGTTAAACCATGTAGAAGAAGAAGAAGGAGAAGGAGGAGGAGGAGGAGGAGGAGGAGGAGGAGGAGGAGGAGAAGTATAGTTGTATTTGAGTCGTTAATAATATTGATCTCACATCATTGTGCCGCGACGAATGCAGTTCCTATACGGAAAGCTTATCAAGAACGTGCATGTTATGTACGGATTACGGGCAACTTTCACCAGTTTATTTAACTACAGCGTATTGACTTTCTTAACGTTAGAAAAAAATACTTGGGTATCACCAATGTTGGCAGCAATGTTGCTACAAACTGAGCGCATGCGCAGTAAGTAGATTTGTACATACCCTTTATGCATTTTATTTCAAGTGAATTTATGTCGTTCTGGCCGTTTAGAGCGTATTTAATGTCAGTATTTATGTTTCCACCATATTTGTGATTTCCTAAAGCATGCAATACCGCAACTGATGTCGAAAGTTAGTAAAAATGTTTGCTGGGCGTAAAGTAAGGAACAGACCAACCACATTAAACTAATTAAAACACACGTTCGTTAGCTTATCGTGGCGTAAGCGTCTCAAATAGAACAGGAAACAATTCTAGCATTTAAACATACCAAATAAAATCTTGTAATTACGTTGGAAATGTGGAATTCGAAGTCAGTTTGCATACAGTGCAGTGAACAATAACCTCATTTTGGCGGAATTTTCTGGGTGCCGTGCCGAGTGGCAAAACATCTGAATTTGATTCATGGCCAACGTTACTTAAATGGTTTTTATATAGCGTTAGAATAGTTCATTGAGCTGCCGGTGGAAGCAAACTACTCGACCAAGTGGTGCGACGTTGCCATATACTCTCAGCTTTAAACGCGATTATATATTTAACAGTGCATTTAAATAAAAAAATATTAGAATTGTTCATTTACATCCATTCTCTCCCCTCCTTCAGTCTGACGGAATATTTCACTTCCACCTATATACGCATACAACAAGTGAGAAATTCACATTTATTCAACGTATCAGTGATATAAGATTATTTTAGAAAATATATTTATAATAAATGTATGTAAGCGTAGAACAGGAATCGCAGAGCTAGTTGAGAACTTTTTGTCAGCTCAGGTCAAATAAACTAGCACAGCAGCGAATTTAAATTCTTTGCTCATTTGTTAGCTCCAATGTTGATAATTATTTCATTCGGCCAATGCCATATCGAGGAGTTTCTGTCCACGTGTGCCGCGAGGTTGGAGACATCCTCGAAATCAAGATAAACGAGGTCACATTATCATTTTAGTTTACATAATTCTTTTCTGTTGGATGCCACTGCGATAGTACAATGACTTGATTGTTGCTTGATGTGCTGATTTGATCGGCTGGCTTCTGATTATATTTACATAACGTAGAAGTCAACGGCAGGACGTGATGTTTCTGGGGCTAATGCTCTTCCTCCACAAGAACATACGACAGTTAAATTGATTAATAAACAAATAACACTTGTAGTCCACCGAAACAAATGTACTGACTTAATTGTTAAATATTTTATTATGTAGTTTTTATTAGCTTTTAATGCTCGTCCTAATATTCACTTTCCATTGCGTCTCCCGTTATATTGAATTTAAAATGCCACTTTAACAAATCCTGCCCTGAAAAAGAGGAATGCTGTCGCAGTGACGTGGTCGCTTTGATGAACCTCAGACTTTGTAGGTATGTATATTATGAGGGACCGCCTCAGTGCTCAGCTGTTTGGTTCAAGTTAAGGTCCCAAGTTAGATTTCCGGTTGTTTCATGGGTATTATCCTTTATTAAGAATTGTTCCTTACCTTCTGAGAAGAGTGGGTTGATGAATATCTGTTTCATATAATAAATGAATAATTCAACGTTAAATTTCACAGCCTGAGTTAGTTACACAACTTTAGCTCAAGCTATAATCTACTTTAATACTGTACAAGCTGTGGTTTTTTTTTTTCTGTTACAGGGAACATTTATATAAGATTGCTTTGGTAATATTTCTTCTTGAAAGATCAGTTATCCAACCCATGGCCTCAAATGTATGGAGAGAGACAGAGAGATTGATACCCAACACTATATCTACTTCTTAATCTCCGATACAGTCCTGAGTTTTCGTAGATAATACGGAGTTGAAAAGTCACACAAAATGTTATTTTCGCAAACTGATTTCCTTACACAAAGTTTTTTTCAGTCCGGAGTACAGAATATAAGATTTACTCTCTGGTTTTTCATCTACAGTTTTGTCATCCGACGTCATTTTGTCATTTTTATTCGAGCCCAAATGTCCTAGTTATCGACTGCTCCTTAAACTCCCGTCACTCACCCACTGACTCACTCGCTCACTGTCTCACTTACTGACTCGCTTACTCACTGACTCGCTTACTCACGAATTCTGATTGCTAGAAAGTTATATAACCTTATCTTACCACACTAAACTTACAGTATCTAGGAGACACGACCTGAAAAGTAACAAAATAAATATAGAGATGGATGGATACAGAGACGAACAGACAAACAAAAATTGTTTAAGACTTTAACGTCCTTTTACCGGTTAGGTTAATTTGGACGACGAATGAAATGGGTGAAATTATGCTCAAATGAACCCAGGGTCTATTATAAAGCTTAGAGTTAATTAACGTTCATGTGCAAGGGTAAACGGAAACCCCGGGTAAAAGCCTTATCCAGGTAACATACCCTTACCCAGATTCAAAGTCGAGATTTCTTGAATGTAAGGCAGAGACACCACCTCCACACAACAGAGGAGGGAAATAAATATCTTGTTTGTTAACCACACTGTCAATGCCAGGATCATATCAACTCCGCCAGTGTGCCGAAATTTCGTTTACAGGAGTTCTTAAATTGGCTGTTACAGATGGCTCAAGCTAGTAAGTTGTCTGGTTCGCGCAGGCGCACAGTCCCTTCCAAAAATAGTTGGTGCGTTAGGTCAGGTAGTGGTGCCAGTGCAATTTTACTGCCTTTCAGTTCATGTCATTTCCACTGTGGAAATGTTTTGGATCGGGTGCGTTGAAAGGATGGCATCTTCCACAGGTGATGATTGGGCTCTGGGCGCCGAGGTGGTGTTGCGGGCTAGATGAGCCCAACAGTCAAAGCCTGGGTAGCGGGCTCTTTGATTGAACCGCGCATCGAGATGAACTACCTCTAAACTTGTACGGACCTACCCTAGGCGGGATCTTCTTGTAGTTCTCCAGTCACCCGTTGGGTACTATCACCTCATCCTTTCCACCCTTGGATCTGACGTACAACATCTGAATAAGCGTGATCAGTGCAATCCCTTCCTTGTGTAGTCAACCGTATTAACGTTACTTCATTCACAGTATATTTTCTAGGGATGATTTTAAATTTAGCAATAAGTACTTATTACATATCTGGAAACCCTGCATAGATGTTTAACTCCTATGGTGGGAAAAGAGATTAGAAAACTTTCAGACATATTCATCCATCACATAGTGTACTTGGGAAAGCGTAACAAGCAACTTGGAATATTTGGAAAACGGCTGATACAGTTGAGAACTCTATGTAGCATGAATTGTATCTTTTAGCTCTGCGTTTTCCTACAGCAAGTTTTTACCTAAGGTGGCGCCGTTACCGAGCAGTTAGACCTTTCAAGTACCATCTAGGCGGCCTGGGTTCAATCCCAGGGACCCGCAAGTGACATTCGCGGTGGACGAAGTGGCCTCAGGGCGGTTTTTCTCCGGGCTGTCCGGTTTCCCCCGCCATTCATTCTAACAATTGCTCCATAATCACTTTTTCACTCATGGATTTCGCCTGCATTTCATATCATCCTCTTCATCATTCTCATACCTGGTGCTTGGCTCGCCACCCGCTTCCAGGTCTTCACTCTGTTCGGTCCATAGGTTCCTGTGCTCCCCGACAGATGTCTGACCCTAGTTACTGGCTTGTAAGTCCTACATAAGGGGAGGGTAATCAGATAAAAGAAAAAAAACCGTTTTTATATCTCCTATGATTTCTTATCCCATAAAATTGTACATTTTTTAGTATAAGGAAGACTTCACAGGTCATTTGCAGAAAATTTAAGGTGTATATTTAGTATATTTGAGACATTTTTGTGTGGATAAGAGAAAATTAGGTTAGTTTTTCTATGTAACAATCAGTTAGTGGTGATAAGCTTTCTTAAAAAATCTTCATCTGGTGTCCTACTGAACTATTAGATTGGATATTTATTCAAATATCATGTTTAAATCTTCTATTGATAGATACGCGTATATAGAAAACTTTTTAAAGTGACTGTATGGGCTTCAAAACGATAATTATCGATTTATTGGGTGAAACCCATAGAATATTTCCCCTGACTGTCATAGTTATGTGGAAGAGAAAGTAAAAACTGTATCAGAACTACGGAAATAGACTTTCAAATTAGAACTGTCCTGATAAACTCGACCATAAATATTGTTAGCTTCAATTTTATTGATGTATGTATGCACGTTTACAAATGACACGTCAAGAATAGTTAAATAAACTGCACCGACTTTCCTTCGTATCTGACAGTAGTATTGTAATGTGCTATTAAATAACGAGTCGTTATGTAAACTGGTATAGTAAAACAAAGGAAAGAGGACATCGACAGGGTATGTCATTGCCATTCCTTTGTTATTCGTTTCCAACGGGAAGACTGAGAACACTTGCCCGTTTACATAACGTCAGGACGCGCGCGCGTGTGTTTCTGAGAGACAGAAGCGTGAACTGTTCTATTTCGGATTCACTTTCCGTGTAATTTGACTTTATAAGCTCGTATGTTGTTTATAAAAGCTGCAAACATTGAAGAGACTGGCCATGGAAAATGTATTTGGAATGTTTTTTACATGGATTATTAATGGTTCGCTTACCTAAGAGGTGAATGGCTTAACCGCTAGAAGTGACATTCTGTCCTTCATGTTTCCTGCTTAGAAACACTTCGGCTGCCGTGTCGCAGCAGATTATTTAATTAAAGTAAACAAATATTTCATTTTTATTATACCCTGGTCTTTGAAGAACAAGGTATAACGCCACATGTTAAAATGTGCATAAATAAAAAGGAACCAATGCTATCTTGCACTTTTTGTGAAATGTCATACGCGACAAGCGTTTTTTTCGAGGTAATGCTTCTGTTTGGATGGATTTGAGCTCAGATGATACATTCCACGTATCTTCTACACTCTTTCGTCACTTCGAGCACCAGATACACAGATTACATAGGACAACATTTGGTTCGCGCAACACACTTCGGAAATTGCTTGACATGCTCGACCTAAAGATCACGTGTTTACTTCGAGATCCAAAAGCATCAGTATTAACTGTGTCACAGTACAGATAACTACAATGATGTGAGGTAGGTCGGCGGCTGTACCAGATGTGACGCAGGTCAACGGACGCTACCACCAGATGTGACGCTGGGCGTCTTCACGGGAACCTACCGTTACTGGAAGGAAAGTGCAGACGATAGCAGGGCGGTTGGGAATGTCGTGATGGCCTAAGCCTACTGAAATAGACATGTAACTCAGGTATAAATGAGTTTTAATCTAATACATAAAGTTACTAAACTACACCAGGGCCTCTCAGTGTGCACGCACTGTGCATTCAGGGTGCAAGGTGCAAAATACCACTATGAAAAGTTGACCTTGGTGCAAACATCCACTCACTATTTTCTTATATTTATCTCTCTCTCTCTCTCTCTCTCTTTCTCGCTCTTCCGTTTCTGTTTCTCTTCTTCACTTTCAGCGTTTTTCCTTCCTTACTGGGTAATGTTTAAGTGGGTGCGCAGATTTCAACTGGTTAATTTGCGTTTTAATTTCAAATCTGGTCTGTGTTAATGATCTAGAAAATACAGGTACAAACCTAATTTTTTAATAAAAAATTATCTTCTGCGAGATGTAGCAACCTCTTTAATTTTTCCTCTCTAACGTCCCCTGTGCTATAATAATCACCGCATGTTTCTAGGTGCATTCTTCAACTGATGATTTTCTTACACAATTTATTATTGTACCGTAGGAGATAAGGCATTTGCTTCTATCGTCACGACTTAAAAAAAATAAAGTTCACACTCTGACTTAAAATGGATTTTCGGCATTTTTTACTTTCCCTGTGTCAGGTTGATCCATAATTATGAAGTTATCTCTTTACTGATAAGCAAACCGTCTATCAACACAGGTATCGTTCGGTCTTCTTTTCTTTGCTCGGCAGCCCGCGAGTTGAACCAAGCACCTTTGATTGCTCTCGGTATGATTTAAGGTTTGAGGGATCCTGAACTACATTACAACAAAGTATGGTCAGTTAGACACCTGTTGGCTTTACCTTTACGGAGATTCCTGGTGTTCCAAGTTCCATCCTGGAAGATATACTTAAAGATCATGATGTTGCAAGTTTCTCTTAGCACTCCGCTAAGACAAAATTCGGGGCTTTAAATATAGACAAGGTAGCTGTCAGCACACGTCCACATGTACTTAGGGAGAGCTAGATTCCCAAGGAACCCCAAAGTCGGTTCCTGCAACATGAGCTTACAGGAAACGGCGTTTCCCGTAACTAGAGTTCAATACATCACATCCCAAATACAAAATTTCTATAGATGTATACTTACCATAACCCTACAAAAACATAATGGTGACAGTATTTCAAGAGAAACTAGATATGACCTACAGTAGGTATAACTGAATACTGTAAGATATGAGGGTGGAAATCGCCCTTCTTTTCTTCAGCACAATGATGTGCATGTATAAATGTTTATTAAGGACTAAAGTCAAGAATCCTGAATTCTTCTGAGACAAGTATCTATGAGCAGTGCACATGGGATAGTTGCTATCTTGTTGTCACGTTTATTTTTTATAAAGTTTAACAGTTTCAGCTAAAATTTCGTCAAGGATTTTTTCAATATGATTTTAATAATAAACTAATTTTATGGTCCAATGTGCCTGATTTTACAGTAATATACTTTTATAAAATTAGAACTGTGCCAAATGTGTAATTTCCCCATAGTGAAAATGTAAGATGTTCACATTGTAAATTACGCTTGTTATTTATCATTACCATTCTCATTCCTTGCATTAAGACTTGTCCTAACATTTGTAGTACCGCTATACTTCTAAAATGCAATAATGTATTAAAACATTAAAATCTAACACCGGCAGCAGCGTCAGCGAGACGCTCAAGATCAAATACCTCATACCACTGGGCGGTCACGCGCTTCAAAGAAGCTCGCGTTAGCGATCTCTTACCACTGTTTGTAAATGTATCCCGAGCGGTCATAACAAAGGCTTATTTATAAAAAGGTGGATTTCGAGAAAAATCCATGCTACGTCATTCTTGCCTGTATAAGCCAATGAGGTGGCGAGAGAAGTCAGTTGTGATGGAGTCGTGTCGAAATAGACAGCTGTTAGCTGTTTGTGTGTGCGCGTGTATACAATCGTAGACAGAAATGTGTGTCGACAGAGAAGTTTCGGGACATTTAATCGTCGCATCGGAGTTATTTGTTGTGTAAAGCAGAGAGAGAGAGAGAGAGAGAGCTAGAGAGTACAACTGAAAGACTGAAGTAAGTTTCAGGGTTACGACCGGATTTTGCAGTTGTGAGATGCAAGGTCACGAAGAATTGTAGATTGTATTAACGATAAAACAGAACTGCATTTTTGTACCTCAGTTTTAGAAGAGAAATAAAGTGAGAGGAAAAAGTAACTGGTAAATCATAAGAGACCAAATCTTACTGTACAAAAATATAGATCTCGTTAAAACATACAATTTTCTCCATATGCATTTTTTATGGCGTGCACCATTTCGGAGGTATTGCTTGTACTTGTGCCTGTTTTACACTGACAATGTACTGTTTACATATTCGAGCATAGTGCCAACATGTCATTAACATATGTAGTTCTTGTGTACCGAAAGGGTAAAGATGCCTTGCCTCTAGTTTGTCTTACACTCTCCTGCTGAGAACTTCTAGAGAACAAAAAGAAACTAAAGTTTCGAGCACGTCACAGTTTTCTGACATACACATAGGCAAAAAAACCGGCCAACAGGACAGCTGGGGTGGTACAATTAATGTTAAGTTACCCTTCATTCTCTTTTTCACGGACACCTCTTTTTATTGAAGTTAAAGAATCTCGTTCTGACTTCTCGAAAAATAATAAGATATATCCCTTCCTTGCCCCAGACATAGTGATGCGATATTTCCTACGGTTAAGTACTACTTATTTTCGTAACATTTGTACAAATAATTCATGAAATAAGGGAGAGAAAAATACATCAAAGTGCGCAATTAAGAGTTCGGAATGGGGTATGCATGCACTAGGATGGGGGTAGCGAATGTAAGTGGCATGATGGGGATGAAAACGGGGCAGAGACGCACGAAATGTGATAGATAATGTGAAAATTGGCATTATATGTTGGAATGTAAGTATACAAAAAAAGGAAGAGGGAATTTAATACCCAATAAACGGAAAGACTTTCATGAGAGGTAAAAGTTAGAAAAAATTTTAATTTAAGATCAGATGAATATATGGAAAAAGCAGGAAATTACTTAGGAAAAATATGGTTAAAATGGTTAAAAGAAGTATGAGTAAATAGAGAGAATAGAAAAAAGGTTAATGAGGGGTGAAAGTAAATAGGAGCCGTAATAAACTTCTCCATTCCATATGAAAAAATGTTAAATATAATGGGAAGTAATAGAAATAAGCACTTCCAAGAGGCAGAAGTGAACTTTGTAAATTTCCAACTCGCAAACAGATACTGGTTTCCAGTAACTAAGGTAATATTGGGAAATGTTGTTAAAATTAAATATAGTTGTTTTATTGTGGGAAATATGGATAGAATTAATTATATTAGTTTTACTTTATTGTTGTAGAAGATTAAGAGTGTATTTGTATAATTAAAATTGTCATAATAAATATTACTTACAAATAATTCACATAAAGGCTGATTTTTATGATCACATTCTCTTAATAAAATTGTGATCAACATTCTGCAGAAATAATGTCCATTATTACTGCTGTAATATAGGTGAACGAACACACACAGACACATACACACACACACACACACACACACACACACACACACACACACACACACACACACACACACGCACGCACGCGCGCGCGCATAGACGCGAGCTCGGCTATCATATGAAAGCCATGATAACATCCATTTTTCGCATGACTTAGGAAAAAAAAAAAAAAAAGCAACCGAGGCTGGTGAATATTTCGCAAACGGTAAATGACATACAAAAGCTTAATAATATCTTATTGAGTGCTTTTTTTTTTTGTTTTGTGTCTTTATTAATGACGAACCAAGGAAACGTAGTTACAGCGAAAAGCATTTGGAAAATATTTTATTTTATACGCATATTTGGCGTTGCTCTGTGGGGATTTTGCGAACTGTAATTGCAGGTGTAGTCGCCTAATTGGTGGCTTGTTGGCGAACCATGGCTTACACTTAATGATTTGCCTGAAGTTAATGAAAACAATGGAAAATGTTAGTTCATTCGTATTTTTCTTTGAGTATATAGATGTTCTGGGGACCTGAGTGATAAATTTAATGCATTATAAACTTACAAATTCATATCAATGTCATTGAAGCTCAATATTTTAAGGTATGCTTGTATATCTGTGGAATCTAAGTTGCTGAGGCACTGAAGTTCCCAGACTTTTACATGAAAGAAAGAATACCTTAAATGCACCACATCGTTCTCTGACGCAGTCCTCGCGTCCTCCTGTGCTCGCAATTTATCTTGCCATTGTTCATTGTGTTTCACTTCCATTGAGAGCACAAGCGTTTCCTTTTCTATATTACTTTTTCACATTCCAAAGCTGGTGCATGTAAATTGCTAACCACAGTGAAATTTCATTCGGCGTTATTCTGCACTAAACGCTTCTTATTGATTCACCTTCTAGAAACTGTGATGGTTTTGCTGGGGAATAAACCGATTTAAAGGACTTCTAATGGCGGAACATTCGCGGGTCTCACCAACTTGGCTATGCGGATGACTTTAGTACTCACAGATGTTGTTCAAACGATGCGATTGATTGTGTTTCGTTAATATCTGGCTTTTAAAATCTGTTTAGAAAAGCGAACATAACTGAGCAGGATTTCAATGTTGTAAGTTTGAGTCCTCGCTGTGATATTATTTAACAAGGAAGCGCTGACCCCATGAAAAACACAATTGTAATGGGCTTGAGTGTATACTGATTAACTTTGAAAAAGATTGATCTGTTTATCATTAAAGTTAAAATGTTAGTAGCTAAAATGTATATTTTCGTTCGTGTTTTTAGTTTAGGCTATACTAACGTCAATGAATTTAAGTAAATCACCATAATATTTAGTAGCAAAGACGAGTTGCTGAAAGCATTTATACAGCGTGCTCTAAAATTGCCCTTACAAATTTCTAGAATTCGTAGAGGGGATTGAGTAGATAATATTTTCAATTGGAACCCATATATGAAAATAATAGGACGTTTCCGTCCTACTACCACTTAAAAAGGCATGGTAACTAGATAATCTCGGGGGGAGGGGGGAGGGGATAGTCGGATCTGGTGGTTATTTGACGTCTATCCCACGGTATGTTGGATAATACCGCATGTATCGCGCGCAGGTTTCTCTGTAGCACACGCTCTCCATGACGTCATGCGGTGTACGTGTAGCTGTGGTCATCGTTATCACAATAATAGCTGTTCCCAAGTTACAGATTCAGATTATCCGTATCAAATAAATCGCTAATAAAACAGACAACTTTGCTCAGCTCTAAACATTAGATATAAATTATTGAAGGTAAAAGAACATTTGTTTAAAATATTAAATGACGGAGTAGGTTTTACTAGAGTTCCCCTTGAAAACGACGAAAGTCACGATTTATCTGCAGGAAAGTACCTTGCATATGTCCCGTATAGCAATTGTATCTGGTTTGATTTTGTTAATCTACATACTACATAGCCTTCCAACATTTCAAAAAGTGGCACATTTTGAGAAGTTGTACCTGTTACTGTTTGTTTCTTGTATGTGATGTAGTTGTTTAATAAGATGGTTAATATAGGAAAAAGAACTCAACCTCATATTCGTGCTGGTGTTTTATCTAAACTCCTTTATTCTTCTGCCTCTTTATCGTCACTTTCAATTTCGCTGATCATCGTGGCACTTTATGTAACGCTAGTGCATAATTTTCAGAACAATTGCGTCCAAGAAGCTAGGATTTTGTTCTCTCGTTCACCGTAGTCACATTTACATATGCCAGTGTTCCAAAACGATATTGCGAGCTACACTGACACTAGGGTTGATAAACACTGTCAGAGCAAGCGGCTAGCCGACTAGTGACTTCTACACCAGCTGACGTCATTAGCACGGAAGCCTACTGCGCACCTAGCTGGTGATACCTACCGTAGTCTATCCTACTTCTCTGAGTTCAACTCCATCGCCTATCCTTTTCTTCACAATTACGTAACGGCTTCTAGAAAGGGGTGCGTTCACTATCAGTAGGCGTGGTGCTCCAAGGAGACGCCGCACTCCCTGATTGGAAGACGCCGTCGCAGAGACACCAGGAGCGATAGACAGATACTAGTGGTCCCCACATCAAACCTTACTTGTAGTGGATCAGAATGCTAACCATCCTTGGTAACGACAAAAATAGTTTAATTATAAACAAAGTGTTTGTGAAAAATGATTAAGTTTTCTTTATGTTTCTTCGGTTATTAATGACGTGAATCGTAAAACTAATCATGTACTGGGTCACGCGTAATAAATTACTTGTTGTAAAAGCGCTCGCGTTACAAACATGTTTAAATGACTGTAACACTGAAACGGTACGTTCACGGACTTAGATTCAAAGCAAAAATATCAACTTAATCCGTTCTATACAAGTCCTAGAAGTTTCTAGCGGAAATTTTAGAGCACTCTGTACTTTGTTTTGCTGCAAGCTCGTGTTCAACTCAATGTTCATTACAGTTGACATGGTTATAAAATTTTTCTGAAATAATTAGCATTTTTGCATGATGCTTTCGTGCGGATAAGGATGCACACAAGAACCTATGGACCGGACACAGTGAAGATCTGGAAGCGGGTGGTCAGCCAAGCACTAGGCACGAATGATAGCGAGGAAGAGGATGACACGAAATGTAGGCGAACTGGATGATTTGAAAGGTGATAACTGATAATAGAGCAATTTGTGGAATGAGTGGCGGGGGAAACCGGAGAAACCCCGTCTTGACGTCACTTCGTCCACCTCGAATACCATATGCAGGTCTCTGGGACCGAACCCAGGCCGCCTTGGCGGTAGGCGAACGTTCTAACCACTGGGCCACGGCGCTGCCACAGACAAAATCTTGTTACACAAAAATTAGATATCCTTAAAACACATAATTTGTGTAGTGAAATATTTCTGAGACATTCCTCGCTATTGTTTGCATATTCCAAGACATATTTTCTCAAATACGAGGTCGTTATTCTTATTTATTTTTTTTTTTTGGTGTGTGTTCCGTAAATGCAGAGACAGCAACGCCTAAGCCATTACATAACGACCAAGT
This sequence comes from Tenodera sinensis, assembly GCA_030765045.1. Lineage (NCBI taxonomy): Eukaryota > Metazoa > Arthropoda > Insecta > Mantodea > Mantidae > Tenodera > Tenodera sinensis. Next base: position 138,482,067 of record CM060966.1, on the reverse strand, counting down.
CTTAAAAGATATGACTATCGCTTAAGCCTGCCGTACTCCGCTACTCCCATTATACCTATAAGGAAATATGTAATACGATCATTTCTACAAACGCCTAATCTCGAGTAACATGAAGCAGATATGTAGAAGAAGAATTGTTTTGTACGTGTACGTTGTATATGTTTAGATATTTTTATTACAAATTATGTATATTTGGAAATTTCTGGCTATAGCCTATGTAGTGCTGTTCACCTGAATAACTCGTAAAGCGTAAAAGATAGACAAAATCTTACTATACAAACAATTTAGATCTCGCTAAAACACACAAATTTATGCCTGAATAAACTTTTTTGTAGAGTGAACCAATTCGCGGATATTTCTTGTTATTTGTGTCAGTTTCGGAAAAGAAAACTTTCGTGAAATGCAACATATTTTGTTCATTTTTTTACATGTTAATCGTGCAAAGAGAACTGATCTCAAAGCTAGAACGATTTAACTATCGCACAAAGCCTACTGTATACTAATATTAATTTCCCTTCCACCTACAAAGAAATAAGCAATAAGTTTCTGTAAATGTTTATATCAAGTAACACGAAGAAGATATAGGAAATTAGCCACTTTTAGGTCAGTTGAGCTGAACGTAGTCTAAGTTGGAAAGTAAAGTAGAATTTGCCAGCCTGTTTTTACCTTTCCAACGTCTGTGAAAGAGAATTAATTATTATTATTAATTTGAAAGAAATATAAAATTCAATCAGAAAGAGCAGGACCTTACAACCTAAAATCCGAGAGAAACGTTTTATATCTCTTACCAGATTTCAAACATATAATGTAATAAAAACAGTTAGACACACATAAAGAAAACGAAAATAAGGGCACATCTTTGTTCGTACATGATTATTTACTGTGGTAAGATTCTCTTGAGGGTTTTACAGTGATAAGATACAAGGATGAAGTTATTATTGAACGAACTTAACGATTTTGGATTACTGTCTGTCAGACAGACAGACAGACAGAGAGACAGACAGAGAGACAGACAGAGAGACAGACAGAGAGACAGACAGAGAGACAGAGAGAGACAGAGAGAGAGACAGAGAGAGAGAGACAGAGAGACAGAGAGATAGAGAGAGAGACACACCTGTCTCTAAAGAGGTATAGAAGTTTTTGGATATATATTGGTGAGTCAGCTGCCCCTTATTCTCGAGTTTTAGGCAATCCGCATTTTATAGTCCAACATGAAAACATCGACCCCATTACTAGGTTCTACCCGCGTATATAACATGGATGTTAAACACTCGATGAAATTAGTACTAATATAGATGTTATCACATCGCTTTTTAATATATTCGTAATTAGACGGCTGACGTTTGCATTTCTGTAAATGTTCACTGGAACCAGCGAATATTACATCTTAAACGGAATGTTTACCTCACACGTTGCTAGGTAGCTCAGTTGGAACGAGCGCAAGACTCCGAAGTACTCTGTCTGCTGTGAAGGTGGTTCGAATCACCTGCTTGTACTAATTTTTTTTTTTTTTTTTTTTTTTTTACCGTGCAATCCTCACAATTTGCAAACTATTATTCTGAAAACTGTTACATTCATTTTTATTGTTTTATGACATTGTTTGATGTTTCTTTATTGGTGAACTACAATTATGTAGTTGTTTGAACACACCTATAGGTAGGTGCAATTGAAATAAGGATCATTCATACACATTTGAGCACAGAAAGCAAGCAAATTACATTGTCAGAGTTTAACATGGAAGTTAAACTCAATTTTGCACACAATGAATTATTGTGCTATTAAAAATGCAGACAACCAAAAACGATTTAAATTATAATGTCCTAAACCCTCAGGGACTTCATAATTAGATTATTGTGAATTCGGTTTCCAAGTTTTGATGAACATAAAAAATTATGTACAATGCTGAGACTCGAACCTGTGTCATTGGGGGTTAAGCGTAGAGGACCCGTCACAATCCTATTCAGCTATTTCGAGACTTCCTGAAAGCACGTATCACGTTCAATAGTAAGACTTGTATGCCTGGCGCTATGCCATTGCCACCTCGCAAGTTTTCGGGCTTGATTTGGCCTTTTAAGACAGTTTTAATCACTTACTGGGTGTTTTAATATTATTACTTAAATGGCAAAAGCTGTTATGCATATTAATTGAGATGCACGAGGCGTAGTTCACGCAAAAATGCAAATAAACTGTTTAATAATATGTCCGTTTTGACTGTACGGGTCCATGATGGATGAGACGTATCTCATTTTTCCTAATTTTTGGCAGCCAATCTCTGCTCTAAGTACAAGAATCCACCATTTTCTTTTTAGCTGACATTGTTAGTGTACTCATATGATAGGTCCATTTTTTCCGAGCCGTTTACTGAATTACGTTGCTATGTATACTCTAATAAAAAGTTTGTAAAATCGGCTGGAAACCGGAATTCGCTCTCAGTAAACGAGTCGTGTGTTTTTGAGGCGTACTTTGGTGAGGAGTACGTTCTGTCCCTTAAAGCACTGTTGCTCTCAATTTTGCGCATTCCTCTCTGTAAGAACGACAAGCAATACATTTTAGTAAGCGCAAAACTGGCTAAGGCGCACATGCCGTTAGATGGGTGGCCTACCTTCCAAAAAATAAGGCGCGGTTGACTCACCTGGTATATTGTATATGTATATACCATGGGTAAGTGGCAGAGAAATTGAAAACTGGAATACCTACTTTATTAAAGCTGTAGACTCGTTTAGAGATTACGTCACTTTCAAATTTGTTATATATAATAATATTGGGAAATACCCAAAGGAACAGCCGAAAAATAGAAGAAGTCAAAATTGATAACTTTGTATGGGAATTGTCACTTCGGATGTTCGTCCTCTGAGCACTCAACTGCTTGACCAATCACCGTGAAATTCGCCATATATATATATATATATATATATATATATATATATATATATATATATATATATGGAAAAAGCTTCTATTCCATCCATTTTAATATGCAACATAACACTCACAATAATTTGTTTGTACTTCCTTTCTTTTGCGCACTAAATTCACACATCTTTCCCTATTCATGTGTCGTGAAAAAAGCTGCGAGTGAAAAATGCGGTCAGTGAGAAAGCGGTAAATCTTCCTACAACAGGAGCACGATGAGGGATGTAGGATAATGTTGGCGAAAGCTCGGTTTTATCGAAATTGAAGTCTGTGAAAAATTAGGTTAGGCTAGGTTAGACTAGGTTAGGATGGATTTCTGCCAATTCTTCTCTGTATAGCTGACATCTTGAAGAGCGTTAGCCCTCTAATAAGTGCACTTCTTCACCGATAAATAGGCTTCATCAGGTGTTCCACACTGATGTTCAGATACCTACTTTTGATATATCGTTTTTCCTACCTGCTATGCAGTTAGCGATACATGACCGCTTTTTTCATATCTACAATTTCCCTTAAATCTAAATAAGTTTATCTAACACTGCTGTGATGGCAAATTTCGCAATATTCCTTTTGACCGCATATTTCGGTGAACGCTTTTTCCGTGCATTTGGTTTATATACAGGATAAATCCATTGTTGTATTAAATGAATTTAAATAAAATACCGATTATTTTCTGACACAGATGCACTTAACGTTCTATGCAAACCCCTCTTTTTAGTAGTTTAAATTTCAAATATGCGCATTAGATTCGCTGAATACAGTATATTTTATTTGTTAACCATCATGTCAAATATCTGGACTATCTCAGTGTCGTCAATGTGCCGGAATTTCGTCCCGCAGGAGTTCTTTTACGTGTCAGTAAATGTACTGACATCGGTCTGGGCCGGGTTTAAACCCACAACTTGGGGGACCTGTAAGTTGACGCCTAACCAACTGAGCCACCCATTTCGACTCATTAGCGCCTACGCGTCAGTCAAATATTTTATTGTCAGTCGTTTTGTGATACATCTGTGGACATATCTTACATTTTCACTTTCTCTATTACGTATAGGGAAGTATTATGTACGAACCAAACATTCGATTTCGAAATTTCACCGGAAATGTATGTTGAATTAGATATTGTTATTATTTATAAGTTTTGTTTCGTATTCAAAGTTTGGATGGAATGCAATACTTTCCCTACTTACTATACGTAATAGGGGAAGTAAAAATACATAAAGCAAAATGATACAACTTTAAGTATAAAAGCAAAATTATGACGGTATTTGATGCTTATCGAATAGAATCAATCACTATTACATAAAATTACCGCCGGAGAAAATGACCTCAAATTAAAAAAGAAAGTTGGGTAATATGATATTTGGTAGACTGGACACTTCTTTCTTCTTTCCCTGATTACTCTCGCCTTATGTAGGACTTATACCCCCTAGGACTTACAAGCCAGTGGCTTTGTAAATTCTGCTGAAAGTGCACTGGAAGTGCCTTGTGGTGTCCCATCACGCAGTTGCGTATCTGCTCGGTAGATGTCACTACTCGTGTGTGGTTACGGAATATTAACAACCGATTGCGCTGCTCTCCTTCAGTGAAAAGTAAAAGAGGAAACAAGAATACTGGAATATCATTCTGCATTTTGAGAGAGTGGCGTTTGTTAGCTTGTTTAGAACTAAAGCTAGAAAGAAATGATTGTTTTCTTGTTTTTCTTTCTTTATCTGATTGCCCTTCCCGTATGAAGGACTGACACCCTCTATGATTTACAAGTCTGTCTTACCTCATGCTTCTTGGAACAAATGTTCTTTAACACTAATCTCTATGTACAATTCGTTGGAAGCAGCAGTATGAAATTTTATTGAATTCTGTGAAATTTTTGTGTGACTGGGAAACCACAAGAAATAATTAAAAGTTTACCACATTAAAAATAAAGAGTAATATACCTACATTAATTTGTATGAAACACACTGCTTTTATAAGGCACTTTCGAAATATTCTGTGTTGCAAATTTTACAAAATGGCAAAAGTGGCATAATGATTGCGGAAAAGTTGTTCGAATTTAATAATTTAGGTGAAATATATTAAAACTCTCCAATGTATCCTATTATGCGTTTAGTTGACTCTTGTTTAGACATACATGTGCTCTAAACCATAATGAAATAAAGACACTAATAAGGAAAGAAAGAAAAACACTGGAACAAAGTATAAGTATGAAAAACGCATACGAAAGTAACAACACTAAAGGAGGGATTTGAAGATTTGAGTAGGGAAAGTAGAGATTGTCCTCACAGCCAACGAACAAAAGACCAGGGCAATAGTACAGGAAATATGTAAACGAACAGCTTGTTCCGGAAACATCCAAAATAAGCAAATAGAGATAATGAATGAATTTAAATATCTTGGCGTACAGTTAACTAATAATTAGACTTCGGATTTTAGATAAAAACCTATTTTTTCCTCATGATATATAGAACTTAAAAGTTGTGCATATACTAATTATGGAAATATATGTTCAAAAATGGTGGTCCTATACAACCTAAAGATATCTAATTTCACGTTCAAACCTAGGCTGACATCTTGTCTGGCAAAACAGCTGAACATGAATGTGCTGTTCCCTTATGTCTAATACCAACGTTTAAATATGCTTCGGTGACATCAGGTGATGTAGAACGCTCATTTTCGTCTTATAAGATGGTATTATCCGACAAGCGATGCAGTTTCTGAATGGAAAACTTAGAAAAGCTGTTAGTTGTTTACTGCGACTGTAATAATAGACAAATACAATAAAGACATTCAACATTTTTGGCTAATTTGTAATGGGAAATACGAAGTGTCATTTTTTGTTCTCCTATTTTTACATTTTAGAACCTATTTTGATTTGTTATAGAACTTACTTTAGGTACCTAATTTAAGATTTTTAGGAACTAAAAGTCCGAGGTCTAGGTACTAATAATAATGAGGAAATTATAAAAATAGAGGCAAGAATACAAACCGTCAACAAAGCGTACTTCTCCGTACTACCCATTTTCAGAAATAAAACAAATTAAAGGTACTACTATATACGAGGGTTAGTACGAAAGTTTTGAGATGTGAGAACATGAAAGTTTATACACTCGAATTGGATGCAGGATGCTATAGCCCCATCCTTTGTCACTAAATTGCTGAGGTAGTTACTCTCCCATTACAGGAATTCTAGCAGAGCAAGGATAAACAACCCGCGGTGTGTAGGTAGTCAGTCCTTGCAATGAGCTTGGAAGATAGGACTTTCCCTCAAAATCTCTACGATACTAACAGTGAGTCAAACCAGTTTCAAAGTCTGGAAGGTTTGTTACAGGATTGTGAGCACATTGTTCCAGCCTATGTCACAGTTTTCCGGTGGTTTCAGGAATTTAGAAGGTACCAAACATCTTTGAAAGATGAGAAAAAAGCGCGTATCCGTCATCGTCAGTGACCGAGGAAAACATCACAGCATTGAGAAAAATGCTTCACGAAAATAGTGGCATAACGTTTAAAGGAATTGAGGCAGCATTGGAGACTGGATCGCCAGTTTTGAAAATCCTCTATGAGTTCCTTTGTTTGAGAGGGTCATATCCCAATGGGTACCTCACAATTTGACGGGACAACAAAAACACGCCCGCATTGAATGGTGTTGAGAAAATGTTGACAAAAGGAGGGGATTACAAACGAATTTGTGACATCGTCACAGATGATGAAAGCTGGATTTATTAGCTTGATTCGGAGACCAAGTGGCAATCGCTGGTGTGTATCTTTTCTGATGATAATGCATCGAGAAAAGTAAAGTGTCCACAAGAAAACGGTGCCCTCATTTTTCCTAAGGGGCGGAGTTGTGGCAACTATTCTTCTGCAGGAGCACAGCACGGTTACCACTAATTGGTGCACCACTGTTTTCGTGCCAAAAATTCTTGCTAACCTTCAAGAACGGCGGCCACGCAGTCCCTGCCAGGGATCCTTCTCCACCACGATAACGCGTCCGCACACACAACCAACATCACCTTTCAGTTCCTGGAGTCTACAGACTCTTATGACTCATCCACCATACAGTGCCAACTTGGTCCCATGACATTTTTCAGTTCCCGATTATAAAAAATTGTATACGGTACCTGGAAAGAGCGAAAGTGCTCTCTTCCAAGCTCCTGGCTACCTTAACATCGCGGTTTGTTCATCTTTGCGTTGCTAAAATTCGTGATACCAGTTTACTCACAGGGGATGGTGTTATCCGTTCCTGCATCCAATTCGAGTGGAAAAACTTTCGTAGCGACCCTCGTAAAACATTGGCACGGAGCATAGTGGCACATGGTCAAGAGACTTCAGTGGGCAGGTCATTTAATCAGGATCGAGTTCCAAAGTGTTTCTAAGCGATTTCGCAGAAGGAAGGCCAGTAAGGCCTTCAGGTAATCGGTGAGAAGATGGTGTATGCCAGGATTCACTACGTCTTGAAGGTCAGGAATTGGAGAGTGGCAGCACAGGACTGACAAGTTTGGTGGGGAGCAACCGGGGAGGCCATGACCGGGCCTTTGCGCCATAGTAGTGGTGGTGGTGGTGGTGGTGGCGGTGGCGGTGGCGGCGGCGGCGGCGGTAGCAGCAGCAGCATACGAAAGTGTTCTAATCTGTAACTAAAGTGTAGTGAATTAGTGTAAGTCATACAATAGTACATGCCAAAATATAACATGACGTTTTTCTGTTGCTATTATGCTGCCCTCTGCCAGTGTATTTGATTTGTACTGATCAGTTATATTTTATTTCAAGCGAGTCCTACATGTTTGTATCTCCTTTACTTGCAGCAGTATGCTAATACCAATTTGGCACAGGCGGTAAAACTAGAATCTTTTACTCGAAACATAAATCAGCTACTATTTATTACCCCGCCAAAGAACAGCCAAACACGAAGTTCGACAGCCCTGCCCAGCGGAAGTAAATAGAAGGCTATTTTCTTCACAATCTTCGTGTCGCTTCCTTGATAGACACTAAATTTAAATACCGACTTTGGTTTTTAATCGACTTTTGGTTTTTGAGTTTTGCTGTCCACAGACTGACACAAACAACACACACACACACACACACACACACACACACACACACACACACACACACACACACACACACACACATACACACACAAACAGGGACCTTTTACTAAAAATGATTTTTTGGGGGGGATTAGGGGTCTCAAAACATTTCTGATGAAATCTTGACATTGAATTTCTGAGTGGAATAGAATACTTTCTCTACTTGGCAGTATAGAAAGTAATACAATTTTTTTGGCATCAGTCATTTCTAGTATGTTGCTGTTGTTTGTTTGAATTTGTCAATATCTTAATCAGTTTTTTAGAAGCACCGTTCACTTATGTCTCGCGGTGAATGTAAAGAGAGGGCATTTTAAAAGCAAGATATAGTAATCCACTTTTAAAATTTTTGACTATCGTTTCAGCTTTCTGTAGTCCCCTTGTATACTAAAATATGTAAGGAAATTATTTGTGCAAACAAACAGTTATGTACCTATGTATGTATATATGTGTCTAGGTACCTATACGATATTGCGAACAGAAAGTCAGTGCACCTGCTTATTTCCACTAATCTGCTAATATGTAGCTTAATTCGAACAGTGAAATAACGAAAGCCTTCAGTGCCCACTAAATATTGATCTAATATAGTAGTGGAGTTCTTGACTGCACACATAGAAGGCAGGGAGGGAATCTACTTAAAGCACACATCAGATAATGAATTTTGTAATAGTGTTACGCAATTTGGGTTTTCTAGTAAATTTATAAACATGCGCACACTTAATCTTGTGCCCTGGAATCGTGTGCCATGAACTGTCCAAATCAAAAAGCCCTCTACTTTGCCAGAGTAACAACTTAGCAGTTTTGTCCATACTCTTGTGCTTTTCATTTTGCTCTTCCCATGCGTTATTGTAAAGTTTTTTGTTTAACTAACTGAGACAGTAAGTTTGGGCATAAATCGCTTCTGGCTCCGTGCAGTTCTAAAAGTTATGCCATTAATGCGGTTTCATTAGTCAAACTAACGCATTTTTCGTTTGTCCATCCACCAAACTATTCATGTTCGTTTTTGTAAGCATACTTTGCTTTCTCTGCAATTAAAAAGGTCTCAACACTCTTGACTTCGTTCAAAACGTCAAGCAGAATACAATCCATATTTTCAATAGTTTTATCATTACCTTCCATTTTCCTCTGTAAACGTTGAAACAAATGAAACAATATCTGGTTACCAACCATATTACGTTATACATCCGTGATCTGTAATACATTATAATTTTACATTTAAAATAGGTAAAAATAATTAATAAATGTATTACTGTTAAAATTGTATAAAACGTTGTATGTAACACGTGTATAATCTTTTCATTGTGACACTCTGAAAATTAGCGTGTTCGCTTTCGCTAAACATATACCTTACTCGTGTCGCAATCAGTCAGGATTATACGCCAGTTACACAAATAACCATTACACACTAAAAGCCTGAAGCAGATCCAGCACGACAGCACAATCCCATGCAAGAGTGTAGAAGGAGCCACAAGGAGCCACGTTTGTACTTTAGCCATTAACTAAATTAAAAAGAAAAAAATACGGAAATTACAACTCACTGCCTTCTATGATGTAGTTTAAAGTGCGCCTGCCTAAAATACACGCACTGTTGACGTCTTCTACGACAATGCCATCTGAATACTCGAGATAAAGTGTAATACATGTCTCTGAAAAGTCGTACAAAACTTATCCTTCTGCCTGTTTCATATTTATTGAGATAAACGTGTGCAGAAATTGCTTCCTTACACATTTCCTGATGGTATCCCCGTGGACAAAAGAGATTAGTCAAGTCTGCAATAGCAATTGGTCTAACTTCTAAACGGTACAACGCCTTGATTGACCATATTTGATATTAATATTAAGATTTGGAACCTGTGACAACTTGTTGCTGCCACTACATAACTGTTTCGGAGATGATACAAAGGCTCTGCGGCGTGTACGAGTTACACGGATTTACCATTTTCGACATTACTAATGTTTTTTTTGTCTACGGTTGTACAAGGAGAATGAAATATGATTATGCGATAGTCAAATCCACCCAATATGATGGCCTTGAAAATCTATTCCATTTGCATGGAAACCACCAAAAGATCTGATGGTTACGTTCACACGACTTTTTCTACTTATTCTAGAAACCATTCATGCTAAACCTTGTTGTTGTACCTACTTCTATTTCTTGTTAATATGGTTGAATCCTCATTACAAATTTATACACTTTTGCAGGCGTAAGAAAGCACATTGACACGCGATCACTTTGAAATTCCGTTCTTTGCATGGCCACAAAAAAGAACGTATGGCAATTTGCAGTTGGAAACAAAGTATATAACTTCAAACCAATATCAAAGAATATCCTTAAAATAGTCAACGGTACAGAAAAATTATTTATATAAATTGTGTTCTTTAACGTAATCTAAATTTTTCGGGTAGTAATATTTAGTCTGTCTCTTACAGTGCAGAATAAAGAGGAGTTTACTGGCTATTCCGTCATCTCGACACAAAGCAGCCACCGGCGAGGCGACTACAACGCCACCCATCCACCGGGCACAACAGTTACAGTTCGCAAAATATCCACACAGCAGCGCCAAGCTCGCTTATCACCTATACTTCCGACCTTGAAAGCCCTGATTAAAATGCAGGTGGAATTAAATGAATGGACAGTAAATTCGACGGATGTAATTTTCCTTCCGAGAAAATGCCTAAACCCCTGAAAAGAAGCCATGCATCAGGAAGGACGTCCGTGGGAGTGGAACCCACGAGCTCCAGAATGTGAGGCTCCATGAATCCATCTCATTCGGTTGGTACAGGTTTCAAAACGAGCAATGTTAGCGACAACTTGTCAAGTATAGACCCATTTTAGGAAATTATTTACTTCTACATATTACAAATGTTGAAAATGTTCTTCAACTGAACATATTGTTGTATGTTACTGGCCACTCGTTGGAGGACTCTGTTGTCAATAGCTTCAGTCTCCTGTGTAATGTTGTGCTTCAGGACCTCCAGTGTCTGGAGACACGTAGCATAAACCCTGTCTTTTAAGTAACCCCACTCTCCAGAGCTCCAATTGTTTCCAATTTGTTTACCAGTCCCAGCACTGTGCTTCTTTGGGTAGGATGCCGAACACCATATTCTCTCTGGTATGCCCTTTGAGAAGCTGTAATTGAATTCGTAATCCAATATTACTTTACAAGGAGGAATCGTTCATTTAATGTGCACTCCATTTTCACGTTGACTGTAACTAAATTTTAAAAACAGTCGCCCACATCTGCGCATCTAATGATGGACAATGGAAACTGCAAAAGTTTCTGCCTAATTTGATGCTAAAATTGGGTGTTAAGTGAATTTCGAACAGAGTAATTAAAGAAAGCAATGTGTTAGTTCTTCATAAATCAGAAAGTAACAATTGTAAGTAATACTCACATGGGATTCAGCTCTCACTGCTGAAGATACGATACGTTGATTTGGCGTGGCGCAGGGACAGTTGCAATCTGCTATCACATACCTATCTCTAATGACATAATAAAAGTGTCAGCCTTGGGGTGTAACAAATTTTTATTACTTGCTCTTTTATTACACTGTATCTTGGATACAAGTGCCAAAAGTCGTAAATCGTAAACGGCTCACTGTGTAAACATTCATCAGTTGACAGAGATTACCCATAATCTCATTTTAAACCAGTTTTATCTGTAAGGTTGGTATTTACAACGATAAATTCTTGTGACTTTGTATAATCAATTGATTCATGCATTGCCGGAGAACCTGAAGATCCTCAATCACAGAACTCCTAATAAAACATGGTTTTAAATATTTTCAGCGAGTTAAGCAGATCATTTAATCATACACTACTCGTTAAACATAAACAACAAAATGTTTTAAAGTTTATTGCGACACGCAAGTTGTAAATGAATATGATATTCAGCACGGTGGTAGATCAATGCGACCTGTGATCATATTATTAAGGTAATAAACCATATCCACAAGTAGTTTGTTTACGTGGTAAGGTATCTGAAATATTGACAAATATAGCAAAAAGAATAAGCTGCTGTAACAAAATCTATTCCAAATCTTCAAATAACTGGCATATCTGCGCACCTTCACAGAAATTTGTTCGGACGTAAGCTGCCTGATCACCCAAACACCTCTCCAATGTTGGATACATGGTGTGGACTGAACGACACCCGTTGCGATACCGATGTTGATAGAGCCGATAAGCTTCTATTGATTCCTTTGGGCTTCCAAAGTTCAGAAGTACCTCAGCGTGCTCTGAATTTGTGCACAAGGCCCTCATTACTAATATTCACTTAACGGTGGTCAAAAAATGAACAATGTAAGGCATAAAACAGTACCTAGGTACTGTAAATATCTTCACTGGCTGTAGATATGTTTGACAGCTATGCAGCAAATAAATGATGTCATTCCTTGTCGCGGAGCCCGTTGTTTGTTTTCCTAGTCATTCTCACTCGGAGACTCTAGTTCGTAAGCAGAGTTTCAGGGCATTACTATATAAACAAAATATTGACGCTCAAGGTCAAGCTGCCTCGCGCAATTGTTTATTTTTACATGACTAACAACAATGGGCGTGGCGCGTAACAAACGCACTCATGCAAGCGAACACGTGACAATGGGCGGCAGAATCAAAAGGTTTTTTTTTTCCAGATAATTCGAAGTGTCCGGCGGGAGGGGATATATATATATATATATATATATATATATATATATATATATATACACCAGGTGGCCCACTTCATCCGGCATCCCCGTAGGTAGATAACCCTTCGTGCGTTAAAAGAGTTGCAGAACTTCACAACGAAAGAGAGGGCAGTGGCATGTTCTGCCTTTCAGAAAAGACGTGAGGAGAGAGGCAGTTGAACTAGCGTATGTAGTCCGTGATGATAGACAATAACAGCATAAACAAAGGACTTTATTTTCCAGGAAATAAACTCATTCCTGTATATGGTGCTGTTGTCTAACATTACGGTTGCAGATTGTTAAGTGCAAGCAGTTGTAGAACTCCACGGCACAAAAGATCTTATGGGTTGTTTATACTGTTATCGTCTCGCTATGACATTGAATTTTTCAGTTCCTTATTCATGTGGTAATTTATTAAATTAAGAAATCGCTAAAAGGTCTGCTGGGAGTCACGACTTCACTACTGGTGCAGGTGGAAGGAAAGTCGTTACATTCCTTCTAATATGTGCTTCATAGAAACATTACAAATAAAAAAGTGGAATGGCATTTTGTTCTTTGATCAACTGATTTCGGAAAAATGAATATTTTTTTTTATCCAAATTGGATCCGTAATTCCACAATAATGTACGAAGATAACAGTTTGTTACTTGTAAGATGCGTAGAGTAACTTATTTCTGACATTGCTTCAGCAGTAATTATGGGACATCACACAGTGTTTCGAAATAATTAATCAGTTAAAAGACGTGAAGGAATACTCCGAGCTGCACTTTCAAATGTGAGGTAAGTCGACAACGTTGCGTTGAGGTTGGCCAGGGAATTGACCTGGTTTGTGGATGTAAACAGGTCGGGTGCGTTCGGTTTCGTGTAATGTTTGTGAAGCTAGCACTTGTAATTGGCCTACACTCGCACTGTAAACACCAAACGACAAGGCAGGGTAAGATTTTGTTTTTAAGACGCACTGTTACGGTGTTTGTTTATGTACTGACGTAGAGAAAGTGACCACGCGCATAATCTGCAGTGTTGCCAGGTTGTTTTCGAGCAAACTAAAATATCTTCGTAGGAAATGGTCAGAGACAAAAACGTAAGATACAAAATGTGTTCCACATACCGAGATCTATCACTGGTTTAAATTAATGTACCTGATGACTTCATTTCCACCCGGTATATCAGCTACTGCAACAGTGGTGGTCCGCTAATAGAAGTTTATCCTTGCCTTCCAAGCAGTACTAAGATGTTATACCGTTGATTGCAAATGTGAAGAATCATACAAATAAATTTAAAGTGTAATCTATAGTAACAGCCATTTTAAATTTGCAGCCACAGAACATAGGAGAGTAAGTTATGTGTGGCGTCGCGACAACGTATGTGACTTGCATTGGGGAGGTGTCGGGTTCGATTCCCTTCGACCGACCACTCTGACTTGGAGTTTCCCGTGCTTTCCCTTGTCACCAGGCGAATGCTGGGGTGGATTTTCTACTCCACGGATTCCTTTCCCTTTCTTTCTCATTTTCCTCCCGAGTTCTTCCAGGTTTCTTTGGTAGCACGGTACGATCCTAAGGATGCGGACAAATGGCACAGATGCTTACGTTCTGTAAACTCTGCTTCCCTGGCTCCTTCTGTAAGTTGCTGCCCGGACTGAACAAGTCGGCTCGTCGTCCTCTCCGAAATAGTCTGTATGCAAACATATCTTGCAAGTGAAATGCCAGCAGTATATCCTTGTCGTATGCTCTAGTTGCAAAAATGCAAATATCAAGTGTCACAGCCACTGCACAAACACACAAAGCCGCACAGGTAAAGGAGACACGTCCACAGAACGCCATGGTGGTAGGGACACTACTGTTGTGACAGCATTAACCAGGGAGAGTGTACAATGATCTGGAAGGTTTTATAATCAACTCCTCTTTATCCTTTATAGCTGTAGTTCGGTGCATTCCACATTATTTCACATGGGAAATGAGAAATGTCCTAATAATCACGAAAAGAATGAGACACATATCTGATATCCTTAAGCTCCCTACAACAGTCTTGCAAATTCTGGAAATCTGGATAGTGTGTTAAGTTTGTGCAATAGGGGAGCTTGCATTTACTTCCTTCCATTTAATGCGGACTATGCCACTTTTTAACACTGAGACATATGTACGCTGCGTTTGATTTATGAAAGGATTTACAAATCTTATACGATAAACATCAGTTCATAGCGGCTTCTTTGGTGCTGCTAACGTTTATCAATATTTGGTGACGAAGTCGAGGTGTGTAGTCTTAGAAGATCCGCCAAGTGGTCGTCGCGGTACAGACTTTTAATATAGTGCAATTTGGAGAAACTCTGTTTACAAATATATGTATACCCAAAAACTAACATCAGTTTGAAGGGAAGCATTCGCGATCCAGGAAACGCGCCAGAGTGCAAAGACTGAAATAAATCTCAACCTTATTTTGTGAAATACTTGAAGGCCATAATATTTTGCAGAAGAATAATTTCCATTTACAACTTGCTGCACGAAAAATGCACAGGGTTGTTAAACAGGGATTTGATTTTCTTCTCCTCTTAAATACAAAAATATTTCTCTTTCCTTTCGTTATGAAATATGAAACATTTCGATATTTTGGGAACTGCCATGAGGTCGCCTGTTTGTGTCCGGCTCTGGTTATGATTGTACACGTCACAGGCAGTACCTGACACTCTCCAGCTGAAGGATGGAGGTGGGGTTGTAGCCCCTAATTACTAAGAGACGCTTATTAGTTGGACGTCGCTGATCTGTATGCACTCTTTGGCTGCAAAGGAATGGTCGATTATTGTTTGGATAGTTACAGCTTCGTTTTGGTTCAGTACCTATTTAATGCAATAATGTTCATATGTTCTGACACAATGCAGAAGTTCTTAATGTATACGACGAAATAAGATTCTGCACTTCCAGCCTATGAAGTTAATCTTACGGCGAAAAGACACCATCGAGCAAAACAATCTCAATTTAAATAAAATGTCGGTTTACTGATTACTAATGTCAGCAGATTTGTCTCTTTATACAACGTATTATTTAACATGATGTGATACTACATAACTACTAGAAAATAAATCAAAACATTCTTACATAAGGGATATTAGAATATTTTGTCTTCCAGAAACTTCAATACATCTGTAGAATTAGATTAACATTGATTCAGAGGTTCTGACACGCTTTCATTACATACATACACATCTGTATACAGTATTTGACAAAATATGACAATTAAAGCAGCAAATATAACCAAGGTTCGAGTGTCGCTTTTTAAACTGTTTTCTGTTTACTGAAGTGTTACATTATGGTAATCTATGTGTAGTATTCCTTTCAATAAAGTGTAACCGGCTTTTGTTTCTACACTCTGCTGTTACGGTTTTGATTAAATTTTGTATTCAGATAAAGTTTTGCTTTTTAAGTTTATCTATATAGCTGCCTTTCCTGAAAAAAAGAAAACGCAGTTGTACAAACACACACACACACAAAATTGCTATTCCCTCTTTTACAAATAAGTCTACTTTTTTCTGTGTGTTTGAATTAGAAATGCTGCGTATTACATTCACAGTTTTCTCTACTCACTTTTAAGTAACACATTCACAAATTGTTTTCTACTCCCTCTTCCACAAACAATTCATAAATTTTTCTATACCTTGAAATATGTTGCGTATTTCTTCCGCAGCCAGATGAATGCATTCTCTCAAAGATTCGAGTTGCTGTTTTGTAGATCTTCTAGAAGAAAAAATTCAGATGATTCATACCAGGTGGAAGGAAACTCATTACATTAATTTAAACCAGTGGTAGATCTCCCTAACTCGGTTGCTACATTTTGTATCTTACAATTTCCTACGGAGATCGTTTTGTCATAAACAAGCTGGCGACACTATCAAGCGTCTCGTGAAGGTCTCCTTCCATGTGTAGGCCAATCACAACCGTTACCTGCCAAAACATCAGACGAAAGAGAAAGTCTTTACATCCGAAAACCAGGTCAATTACCTGACCAACCTTAGTGCAACGTTGTCGACTTACCTCACGTGTGAAAAAGGCGCTCGGAGAATTCCTTCACGTCTTTTAAGTGATTATTTCGAAACCTGTGTGATGTCCCATAGTTACAGCTATGTCAGCAATAAGTTAATCTACGCATCTTACAAGTAACAAACTCTTATCTTCGTACATTCTTATGGAATTACCCATCCAATTTGGAACAAAAACCATTTATTTTTTGAAATCAGCTGATGAAAGAACAAAATGCCATAGGACTTTTTTGTTTGTAATGCTTCTATGAAGCATTTATTAGAAGGAATGTAATGACTTCCGTTCCAGCCTGCGTCAGTCTCGCAAAAACTCGAAAATAGCTCAAAGAATTAGAGTAATTTCTTTTTTGTTTTGTTCATGTCAATACTATAAATGTTTAGAAATAAAGAGCATTAGAAAAAAGCCCAAAGTAACAGTCCAAAAAAAAAAAATCGCTCATTTTATATGGCAATTGCCACTTCGGATTACTTTCAATAAAGACCTAGAAATTTTGAGAATAAATTTGGTTAAATGAAATTTAATTACATTTTGCGAACATTCATTTCATCAGCCATTTTATTAAGGTAAATTATCTTTGCAAACTTAGAAATAAATAAGAAAACACATTCAATTTTGCTTTAACGAATCTCAAGGAATTAGTTTGAGAACTTCAATTCTGTGAAGTTATCAATGTAAGCTCAACAAATTTGAGTGGTTATGAAAGCAAATCCATGTCGTTTTACATGTTCATTACAATGCCAAGGAGAGGACGAGCTAACATAAATCGTTAAAGTCAGTCAAATGCGTGGCGAGCTACTTCAGGTATCGATATCAATAAATTGTAGTTGGAATGTTGATTAGGATTGATAATTACCTGATTTTAGGCAAAATGTCTGTTCTTAATTACTGTAGATATCATGAGGACAATTTTAGTTCAACTTACAACCGTAGGAACTGTTAGTTATGAAGCTGAATGTACCCATTTTTGCCTATTTTAACATATAATGGCTATAAATGCCTATATTAGTTTTTTCGAGTAGAGAAAACCCATTTTATTGAAAAATTGGGTTAAAATTCTTGACATACAGGAAATTTCCATCTCGTGGGTTCGTGACATGTTGTACATTACATAAACTTGCTTTGCTCACTATTCTGTTCTACCAGATGCCATTAAATGCCTTGAAGAGAGGAATTAAACACTGGTAAATCACTACAAGTTGAAGATAAAGTTACTCAAAAAATTCCAGTTGTTTTCCAGGTGATGCAGGTCGACGTGTAAGAGAAATATGGGAGCGGATTCTTCAACACAATAGTGAAGTAAAGGAATATATAAGGAATGACTATCAGTGGTGAAAACACTGTCTCAAGTCATATTGATTCAGAAAATCTTGTGCTCTTCAAGTACGCTCCAATAATATCAATGGAAGCGGAAAGATCGTTTTCAGTACCCAAAAACGTACTATCTGATAGGAGACATAACTTAAAACTGGAGCATTTAAAAAAAAATCTCATCATTATGTGCAATAAATCGGTGTGTTGGTTGACAAACATTATTGTGTATTAAAAGTGATGAATTGTCGAAAATACTACCTGTTATTTTTAATACAGCATTTTGGTTAGGTCTCACTATTTGTGTTAATATAATGTCTTATGTTGTTAATCTCACGTAAATTTAGTTAAATACTACATGATTTAAATGTTTTATTTCAATTGATAACAAGAGAAATCCAAATAGTGTTCATTTATCTTATCTATTTCCTGATTTTGCATGTAGATGTAAATGTTTTAGCACCCAGTTTCACGGTTTTAGTGCCTGCTTTGCTTGCCTGTTTTTGCATTTTTAACTATCTATTTGGCTGCCTATTTTGAACGTTATAAGTGGCTAACATCCGGTGTGCAGTAATTAGCTATATCGTTGCTACAAATCTGTCACGCAGAGTGTCTGGTTCCCGGTATGTGAACACGGGGCAGGTACCCTTAACCTGAATGTGATTGTCGCACAGTGAACTTGGAGCCTCCTCACGAAGAGTCTGTATCCAGAGCAGCAGATAAAGAGGGCGCGCTCTGTGTTGTTGCAGACGAGGAAAGAATGATGCATTATGTATTCAGGAGAGACGAAAGGGGGAGTGGCTTCCACATACATGCATAAGTACACTTGCTGTCTCGATAGAGAAAACAAAATTACAGTGATAAAAGGTGGGCAGACCAATCAGGTGCGAGACAAGGCGAGATGTCACCTCCTCCCTTACATCGGGATACTATTGGTCAACATGGATAAAAATTATGTGAGGAACGGGTTCCCTCATTTAATATTAAAATGTGCATATGGCGGTGGGCAGCCTCGTGCGATCCGCATTTGTTTATATACTCGCTAATTTATGTTGACAATATCTGGTATACATCTCAATCACAGATTATCTTGGGAATAAATGAAATACGGTTTGCTTACCTTGTGATAATCAAGCTTCACAAATATTATTCTAGAGTTCTTCTTAAGCACCCACAATTGTCTTATTAGAATCATTTTGATTTAAGGACTTGCTGCATAAAAGAGGTAGGTAATATCAGTCATAAATCATATTTCTTTTACCAAGGGTACGTGCTTCATAGCAAAAGAGCTTGCTAAATGTTTCCCTCATGTCCACTTTCCTCTTCGTCTCCGCATATGAATAATTTATCATCTGGTATATTCTACACCGAACCTTTTCCATTCACTATTCCATCCAGTCTCTGATCACAGTTTATTGTCATTCAATGTACCCCAATGTTTCCTTTTAATCTCATTTCCTTATCCTACTTTTTCTTCAACAGCTTCATTAATTATTTAGTCCTTCCATTTCTCATTACCGTTCTTATAGTCAACCGCAAGTGATATAATTTTCCTTACTTCTTTCCAACGTTCTAATTTCTACATTATAGTACGCCACACTCAGAATCAAACATTTATGTTTTAAAGCATTAACTGAATGGTTTACAAGCAAGATGTATAAGTGAAAGTTTTATAAATAATATGAACATTTCCTTAACGTTTATTTAACGAACGGTACAGAGTTATTTACTGTTAACGTCAGGAATATCATCCAATATTAATGAAACAAAGAAGGCATCGGACATTTCTTTCTTAATTCCATGTGTAATGAGGGCAGTCTCATTTGTTCTGAATATCAAATGAAGTTGCAAGAAAAATAGTTGACTTTTCCAAATGCTCTTACAGATAGACGTTATATATTGTTAATTCATTTAAATATTAAATATAATTGTCTCTGTTTGAAGATCGCTCATTGTCATTGGGACCCTGAAATGCAAGTATCTAACTGCTTTCCTCGGAAACATACAGATCCTACAAAGTGAGAAGGCAAAGCTCTATTCTTCTCCACTTCACAGTTATGTTGTTCTTATACCTACTGGTTGTTCAATAAAAATTCTATTCTTGGAATTATCCCGAACATTTTTAGTTATTTTTCGCATATTATGTAATTACAAGAATAGTCGTGTTTTATAGCTGCCTTGTAAATGCTATTTAAACCTTCATAAGGCAGGATTCTCAAACTCACTTTTGTTTTGAAAAAGGACCAACAAAACATTTTTAAACCATTGCGATACTCAGGGCTTAGTTTTATAAACTTTGATACCAAAATGCCTTATATAGGTATTTTTAATGTTCATCGTAATACTGAGTGCAGGTTTTGGAAAATTGCATGTTGCTTTTTTACAGAACTTTTAATATTTGGAAGATTCTTACGTTGAATTTGTCGATCACACAGAAATATACTTCCATTTTCGTTGTAATAACGGCACAACACGAAGTTATGTTTACTACTGTACCTCTGATTCATTTCGCAACCTCTCGGATTTGATCTACCTTTATACATTCCTTCGTCCCAGAATCAGCGTAAATTTTAACCTATGTTTTGCTTTAGTAGTAAATAACTAAGTGCACAAATGATACTCAAATGCCCGTAATTGAAGAGCACACATACAAGAAACAAAACAAATCACGACTCTAAATGGAACAATATGAGCCCGATTCTTAACATGAAATGTGGTCTAGCCCAGCTTGGGTCACGCACAACAACTTCCTCTAGCTTTGCTTACAAACATAGCATTGCTGCACAGTGGCGCGAATTGAAATCGTAGTGTTTACGAAGGCTTCTTTTTTAATTACATTAAAACGATTATGTACAAAATTATAATGAGCATCGATTGGCAATCAATTTGAGAAAAATTACAGGGTATGTAATTTTAAAATAATCACTATGAATGAAATGAAATGCTCAATATTTTGACAAATTTTTCGTAAAAAGCAATGCATTGGTTTAGTTAACAAGAAATTAGAACTCCGCACGTTAAAAAAACAGAAACTTTCCTGCGAATGCAGCCTTAGGACAGTTTTGCAAATTAGAAAGGTGCAACAGTTCTTAGAATTTAGCTAGTTCCAGAATAAAAAGTTGTGACTGAAGTGCGAACAAGAAGCTTAAGACCCAGCAACACGTAAAGTAAGAACTTTCAGAATTATGTTAACTATTCGATTAATGTCGGATTGTCACCTCTTGGTCTTGGTATTATCGCTTTAGTGACATCACCTCCTCCTTGCACTTCCGCCAAACGTTTCTAAACATCTGAAGTATTCATGCGCAGTAGAAACAATTAGTGGGCTAATAAAAAATGACAGAGAGTAGATTTGGCGAATGTTCTAGTGAGGACATTGATATTTTAACTGAAGAGGTAAAGCCAAAAAATATGGAAAAGAGCAGGTCATGTGTATGGAATTACTTTCAGATGTTTTTCAACTAAAGAGGTTATGAATTCACAGAATTCCTCATTTCCCTGAGTTAAACGCTGAAATTATTCCTGTTCTCACAGTCTATTGAATTAATTGCAGCGCCAAATGTGAAAATAAATCTCAATTAGAATTACAATAACATACACGTTATTTACTTTTAAGACACTATTAATATTAAATAGTGGTAATTCTTTTGTTTAGTCAGTGTGGCCAACTGTATCCCATAAATCGCTGAAAAACTGGTCATTACACATTACAATCGTTTAACAGTCATAATTGCACTCCATTTCAATTTGATAGCTCTATGTTTAACAATTATTGTTGTAATGATTAATGTATTCTTGTAGAAGAAATTTTATTTGTTAATGTTAAAAATAAAGTGATATTTATATGAGATCCTAAACTGGTTTTCTCTTTATAACAAGAGAAAATCGAAATAACATATTTCTTGAGTTTCGTTTTCCTCAGTTGGCAGTGCTGAGAAACTCAACCGACGCCAGTCGAAAAGAATATTTTAGGTTATTTTTATAGATCTTAAAATTTTTCTGTCAATCTTTGCGATATAGTATTTAAATTCATATTTTATTTATGAAGTCTGGTCCGTTCGAGAATTTATGGGTTAGGTGAGACGTATTATATTACTTGTGATAAAAGAGATTGTATTTCTAAGATTCGTTTCGTACAGTCATGAGCGCTGACAGACTTTTTTTCAGGAGGAGGCGCATATTGGAAGTTTCAATCAAACAATATTAATTTATAATTCCGTTTCCAAAGGTTACAGTATTTATTGCGGATAACCTATTAATTTGTACTAAAAACATTGTTCTTTACATCAAAATTAAAACAATAGTATAATAGTCAGTAATTGACTGCACATTAAATTCTTAATTACCAAGGGGGGTTGCAGTCTTCATCTTTTACATTTTACAAAAGTGTTTTTACTGTGTCCTTTATCAGAAAGTTCTCTTTCCAACCCGATGATCGATACAGTATGTATCACATATACTGTTTGTCTTCATTACAAGGGAAAGCATGAGGTACCTAAGTATTAAGGTAATAATAGATTAACTATTTTATTTTTCAAATAATGTGCTTTATTATTCTGTAAAAAAAAGAAGATTTGAAAGCAATATGATGACAGAAAAAGCTACCTATCTGATGTGCTGGTACAAAGTTGACATTAGTATCTTTGTTTTGTATTCCTATGTCAGATGTGTTGAAATAATAAAGTTTATTTCCGTTACTGTATAAAATAGTAGTGGTTTGACATATTGATTTTTACTTTCTATACTGGTTACCCACAGTAATTAGAAGCAGTGTATATAAGCGAAAAATTTGATGTCAAGCTTTCACCGCAATTATTATTATAGTTTTGAAATGTCCTGAAATAAGAAAACAAATCGTGTGCCCGTGTGCTTGAATAGCACAAATCAAACTTGGTATTTAAGTTTCATTTTGCAAAAATGCACAGGAAGATTTTCAACAAAATCTCAATTCCTAACCATCGTTTACAGGAAACATTTTTAAAAATATTCGATCTTCTCAAAAATCACCTCAATAGCTATGTTAGGTATATGTTAAAAGTATTTACATGAAAATAAAATTTATATATAGGATTTTCTAGTTGTAGCCAGTGAAGTTCCCTTCATTTGAAATTGATTTTGTATATTGTGTATAATTTGTACACATTAAGCAATAAACAAAAAATGTAGATTTTTCAAAGTTACGCTATTTATTTTAAATAGCTTTCTGTGCCATAACTAATTATTAGATATCCGTTATTAATGGTTAAAATTTTTCAACACATTGGGTTATTCTATTAAAATCCTTTTAATGTTCATTTGTTCCTCGGGATTGCACGGAAATTATAGTCTTTTAAGACCGGGGTATTGCATCCAGTCCTTGAACACTAACTATCGTTAGGCAATGTACGTATTTGTGCAAAGTTTTATTTCAATTAAAACGAAGTATATAGAAAATCAAACATTTGTAAGAGTAGTTAGAGAAGCAGTTTCCATTTCTAAGGCCCCATATTCAATGTAAAGTACAGAGGCGTTGGAAACCGATCCTCGTCTGCTATAGTTATGGAAAAAAGAGCAAAGAATCCTATTGAGCAGACGAACCATTCGCAATTTTAATTTATAGGAAGAACGAAGATTAAAAAGGATTGAGAGAACTTTTATTAACTTAACACTAAATTATTACGTGCAGCAAAAATATAAAGGAAGTTATTAAAAGCACGATATTTTGTTATTCGAAGCCCAGTCGTTATACAACGAAATAAACTGCATAAAATACATCCTTCTACAGTGAACTTTGTCATATTATATTGTCATTTATGTATCGTCTATTTATTCCTCTGCCCCGAGATTCGCATAAGGGACCCGATGGCTGGCCGAGCAACCAGATAGTGAGCGGCGAGACGTAGAATCGTTCTAATAAACTTTACAGCGCTGAGAAAGACTTGTGAATGTAACACATCAGATGCTTATAAATGTGCAAATTAGGGAAGTTAGTTTCATAAACTACTTCTTATACTGATGTAACATCCATGTATTGTTAAATTATTGTCTGGAAATTGGTTTCCTGAAATGTTGAGTTTCGTTGAAAATGTTGCCTGTCCAATTGATGGATTCTATTGGGAACTGCGTCGTTCCTTGACTGACTACTTGACAGTGGACTCTGTAGAGGAGAAGAAGAAGAAAAGGCATGTGGGGACTCTGGTCTTATCTTCGTAAAATTTCTGACACGCCTGAACATAAAACAGTACAGAGAAGACTGTTTCCGACATGAGAGAGATGCGATACAAGATAAAGCAAAACGCGGGGATCAGATGGGTGGGAGGGGGGGGGGGGGGGAAATGGCAACAAGAAATGAAAAACAGGGAGACAAATGAAGAACGTCTTCCGTTGGCTGAGTCACGTGCCAGGCTGAGGATCCACGTCCGAAACGATGGCGAATGGCACTTCCTCTCGCATCTAGTGACATCACCAAGATTACGTGACCATCATCTGCTGGAAAACACAAACATGCTCAAATTTTCGGAAAACATCATTCTTGAAGTATTAGTACCTATACAATGCGGGTCAAAACATTTTGACACACAGTTTTATACTGAGGTAATTTTAAAGAAAATAGTAGCACAAACAAAAATATAGAAACAAAAATCATGACAAGGCTTGTCCCACCAAACTTTAATGTGATATAGCAATTACTGTTTTTATTTTATTTTTACTTTCTATACTGTGTTTAGTAAATAGGGGAAGTATTATATTCGACCCAAAATTTTGATGTCGAGATTTCACCGGTAATATGTCTGTTTTGAGGCCCCCCGAATTCGGAAAAGCATTTTTAAACTAAAGTGCATATGTATGTTGGTCTGTTTGTGAAGAACATAAGTCAAAAACGGAATTCAAAGTTGCAACTCAAGGTTAATATCTTTCAAGGATGCGACACGAAGATTTTGAAGAAAATTCTCCTACCCTAACTACCGTTTACGTGGAACATTTTTCGAAAATTTTGATTTTATAAAAAGTGACTCTTACGATTTTCATTAAAATGTCATATGCTTGAGATATTTGTATATAAACTGAAATGTATATTTTGGGTTTTCTGGCTGTAGCCGATGTAGTCCTCTCTTGATGACTTTTCCATAACTGGTAAACTATAAGAAAAGGACCAATTCTTACTCTACAAAAAATGTAGATCTTGTTAAAACACACGTTATGTGCAAACGTATTTTTTGTAGAATGAACGCTTTCGGAGATATTACTTGTTATTTGTACACACACATACACATTTGGGCCTTGGAAAATCCGTATGTAATACATCAACACATATGAGATTCCTGGGCCTTGTGCACCAAATTATTTTCGGTGATTTTTTTGGTTGAAAAACCCATCAACTCCGTTAAATGCACCTTCATGCTACAGAATTTCCTATTTCCTCAAATTGAGCAGATAAATATGTGGTTGCAAATAATCTTTCAATAAGATGGAGCACCGTGGTATTCCGCGAACCAAGCGATTGCAAGTATTACGCCAGATGCTCTTCTCAGAATCTGGACTAACGTTAAATTTGGCTTAGACTTCTGTCGTGGAGTGAATATTGTCCACAATGAAACTAAGTAATGCTATTTGTAATTTATTTGAGTTACTGGCTCAATTGAAGCTACTTACACATAATACCTACTTCACAGTGAACTTGTAAAGTCCTCCATACATTCTCGGAGACCGTGTATTAAATCTCGAACAGTAAGTACATACGTGCAAAAATTGCTGAACTATGTTTATTTATTCAGTGCAAGGTTTTGATATTGTACATCATTAACCATAATCATGACAACAATATATATGTATAGGTACTCACAAGAAACAACAAATGAACAGATCAGGAGGTGAACAAAGAAATAGTAACCTGTGGAGTTACATTGTGCTTACAATATGAGACCAAAGTCAGTATTTTATCTGCCAGTGCCTCCCAGTATTTATCGGCGACTAGTACTCGACAGAGAACAGCAGTTCTAGAGGTGGTTGGAGTCCATGGTTCCTTGGTTGCAGAATGTCCAATGTGGACTGTGTATGAAGTTAATGTGGTGCAGGTGTTTGCTCAGGCCTGTGGTCAGTCTGAATTTAGAACTGCTTCATGTCTTGACCAGTTTGGTAATAGCGGTATTTGAGCTTTCCATTAACTATTGCTGACTTAGTCATCTGGGCAATCCCGATGGTTGGCCTGAATCCTCCGATGGATGATAGATACTGCTCAAACAAACGAAACTTCTTGGCTGAAGGTAAGAATCCCTTTTTTGCTATCTTATCTGCCGTCTCATTAGCAACACTACCGCAGTGGGAAGGGATCCATTGTAGAACTATTTGTTCTGGGAGTAAGAATTCTGGTTAATTATCTGCAACTCAGAATGTCATTAAGATAGGTGTGCTGTTAAGGTTTGTGATAGCAGATATTACATCTTGGGAATGGCATAATATAATATCTTTTGAGAGTGATGTTCATTTATATGTCAGTTGTTTTATTGTGACCATGATCCGAGCCATGACAAAGTTACTGAACTGTTAGATTTAATCGTTAACAATTTCCAAATATCTTCTTGGTCCTTAAACTCGGATGACAATAAGGAATGAGAAGTGCGCGTTTGCATGAGCATAGGGAAGGCTTGTAGCGACGTTCCTATGCCACAAACATGATTTTTTATGCATTTGTTGAAAGAGTGGACTGTGGAGAAAGGTCACGGAGCAGGAGGTAGTAAACAAGGAGCGCACCCTACGTGATGCACGGGACAGCCATGGAATATTTAAGTCTGACAGCTGAATTATTAGCCTCGCCAGTGCATAAGCAAAACCTGGTGCAATGTACGACAACTGCTCTCTGCTCTCGCTAATCCTTAAACAGTAGCAGACTCTCAACATTAACATCTTCAAGTATAAGTGATAAAAAGAGACTATATCTTGAAGAAAACCTAAACTTTACTGTATGCTTTATGTAAAAAATGTCATTTGTTTAATATTTTAGTATAGTTTCGTTCGGAAATTATGGAAGAAATCAACAAAAAACACGAGGAATGCAAAATAGGGTATTTATTTAAATGAGACACCGCTCATTTAGGTTAGCAGTTATATTCTTCGTAGTTAATTTATAGCAGTTACGAACAGTTTCTCGACCATTAACACATTACATTTATGCAAAATTAACATATTTCCTTTTTTAAGAATTCCGCTGCAAATTAACTTAATGAGCTTTTCTTAACGTCTAAATAGCTAAGATGTTTGAGAGTTTCGATTTCCTGTAACAGGTTCTGCAGTTGATGCAGAGACAATGTAAAGCAGCAAGAAATCAGAAAACGTGCTACTATTTTGCCTGATTCTAAGAATGATTTTGAATTCCATGAGAAAGAAACTGAACGACTTGTTGATAGCAAAGTATCAGGCTTAGACGCCATCTCTGGCAATATATGCAGTAAAGCAACTGAACATGCCATAAACTCGTTTTTTTTTAAATAAATGCTTGAGTTTACCCCGATTTTTTGGAACATAGCTGTGCCTAAAATTATACCCACGGCAATTTACCAAAACAAGATTATGAAAATTGCTTTAAATTAATTAGCTTAGTTCCTCTATTTACAAAAGTTCTCGCAAAACTTGACAGAATTATGTATCACTTATATAACAACTTGCTTATGATAAAAACTGCTACAAAAATTCAAGGAACGTATAGCAATCGTAAGAAGAAAACAAATTCTCGTAGTCTCTAAGAGAAGAAAGAGTGTGGAAAATTACTTTGCGTAGAGTGTGGGTAGCATTGTATAATAGGAAGGTCAGACGTTGTAAGGAAGTACGGTAAACTATTGGAAAGTGTTTAAGTTACACGTGGATAAGAACAAAGGGCAACGAAACAGAGAGAATAAGAAACTAAACTGTATTCGATGAAAGGAGAGAAAGAAGAGCAATGAAAGTGATCACGAAGGAGAAACAAAATTAGCGACAATGGATCAGAAGAAACTACCTGCTAAGACTTGCACAGAAATGTTGCATGTTTTAAAGGTTCGGGACGGAAGGATAAGTAATGTCACAGACAGTAAAAACACATACGTCTCGTTTGTGGATACAAAAGTGTGGCGCCGGTCGACGGCAACGGCAATCTCAACACAGTGAAGGCTCGCATGTGTGAGTGTGTGTCTGTGTGTGTCTGTGTGTGTGTGTGTGTGTCTGTGTGTGTATGTGTGTGTGTGCGTGCGTGTAGTCGTGAGAGAACCGATAGGTCGTTAAGGAAGACACCGAAGCAGTTATTGTGTGTTGAGTGATTGTATCGTCAAAGTCAGCTGTTTAAGAGACAGAGAAAGTGAAGAAAGACAGAAAATAGCGATAATATTACGAAGGAGTGAAGACTGTGTAAACGTCAGTAAAAGTGGACTGTATATTTGTGCAAAACCTTTGGATAAAAACAAAGAGATAGAAGAATAACTGGACTGGATTATGTCGTTAGAGCGAGTTATTGTTTGATTTTCAGTAAATTGGATATATTGAACGATTGATTGACTTAGATACAAAACAGAAATAATGGCAGAGAACATGAAACATCCATAACCTAGCCCACAAATCTGATTGTTAATTAAATGACTTTAAAATATTTAAAGTTGTTACGCTGTTGTAATAAAATAGGCAAAGCAGACCAATACCTATTAGGTCGACAACTCTACATGCATATAAACAGTTGTTAATATCATAACACATCTCACCTAGTCGATCAATTCTCAAACGGAGCGTATGATATTTATCTGGACTATTTCATATATAAAATATGAATTTGAGTACTATATTCTGACCAAAAAATGCTAAATTCTAAAACAATAACCTAAAACATATTCGTTACGATTACCGCAGTTAGCTTATTCAGACTGCCAACTGAAGAAAATGAAATCCAAGAACTACATATATTTCGATTTTCTCTTGTTCTTATGATAGATATTCGGCTATAACCTCAAATAGGTCTCACTTTATTTTTGACATTAACAAATAGCTTTTATTCTGGGAAAATACGTTAATTATTAAAAGAACGATTGTTAAAAACACCGTTGTCAAATTGAAATTGAGTGTCATTTCCTTTAGAAAGAATGTACATCAAGTTAGAAGATGCGGATGTGAAAGAAGAATTTCGCAGTTTATTAGTAGGTCCGTATGATGTTGATTTATCTGTAGATAAGGCTTATGTGCAGAAGCATTATTCTCTCTGGAGCATTTGATTAAATTTTGTTCTTAGATTCCTGCTTGTGCCATTTGCGATACAAGTAATCAATGTTTTTCAACAATTTGTGGGAATACAGTTGGCGAAATTGACTAACAAAAGAATTACCTAGTGACAATTTGTACAAAACAAAATAATGACCAAGCGATGATTCGTATAATATAATTTAACATTTCTATGTATAAAATGTACCACAATAATATTTTGAGGATTAAAGTTAATGTATTAATTTTTACAGTATCACATTTTGTCGTTTCGCTTTCAAAAAGGTGCCTAGCATATCCGTTTTATACTCCTATAAGGCATGTTATGGACGCTACCAAGGTTGGTAAACTGGGAATATATAAGGAGCTATAACAATGTGGTATAAAAACAGCAAGGAACAACAAATTACGAATTTGACATTGATGAATATTGTTGAAGGGCGTAAGGCAGACAAAGTAATTGACACCATGCTAATTTAAACATAAATAGAAATAAATCATTGCGTGAATAAAACAAAAAAATAACAACTGTCAGAAATAATCAACCCATCCTATCAGAAAGTCTACTGATACCTACTTCGGCTTTCTCCACCAGCTTCTACAAAGCTTCTACCAGATTAAATTAATATACTGTCATTATTTTTAAGGCTATAAACAATTTTACCCGCATTCATTTACTGTCTTTTTTTCTGCAAGGGCGTCATTATTCACGTTAGCATATTTTATGTAGTTTCTTAAACTTATTTTCAATCAATTTCCAACCAGGTGGTTGCTTTTTGCCTGAAAGATTGTGAAACATGAAAAATCAAACGGAAAAATCTGTTGCACTCACATGACTTTCTCTACTCTTGACTGTTGTTACAAACTCTTATTCCTATATCTTCATGTCAGTCGCGATAAACATTTGCAGTAATTATCTTATTGTTAATTTTCTTGTAGACACAAGGGGAATACAGTAGGCCTTGAATGATACTCAAATCTTTTAAAGCTGGTCGCTATATGAAGGGTTTGAAATTCCGTTCTCCTTGCACGGCCAAGAGATAAAAAGGTGAATAACGTCCTTCAGTTTCAGAAAAGTTTAAGTATTGCAAAGTTCCAAACAACAAGAAATATTGATGAAATGGTTCACTCCAAGAACAAAAATTCATTTTGACATAGTTTGTGTGTTTTAACGAGATCTGCGTTTTTTTCTATAGTAGGACTTGATCTCTTACGGTTTTTTACATATTATGTAAAAGTTATCAGTACCTTAAAAATATCGCAGTTTAATCAAAATGGAACAATTTTTCAGAAAATAACACTTTCGAAAAATGTTGCATATTAAGGGACAGACGCGCGCGGCCTGTCCTGTTTCTAAAAGTGCTTTTTTTTATTCAGTGGGCCTCAAAGCATATATTTTTGGTGAAATGTCGACATCGAATTATGGGGTCGAATGCACTACTTCCTGCACTTACTATACGTAGAAGGGAAAATAAAAACAAACACAATATTTTTGTTGAGTTATGCAGAATTCGAATCACCTCTGAATCAATTGCTTTCAAAGATATAATTGTTCAATCATTGTTCATCTTAAAATGGAGGCCATTTCTTAACACACACTTTTTACCAGGGAATCCGTACTAGTTACTCAGGATACTGGGGAATAAAAAGGCTCTTTTGTTCATAGTTGTGAGCTTATTTGTTCGAAGTTCATTAATTTAAAGTTTGCCGAATTAGTTTTTATGTACTAGCAATATTTTGGAGGACGCGCCGTTCCTATTTTCAGCTGCTCGTTGCAAACACCACTAAATTGAATCAAAAAGCGCGTGGTTAGGTTTATACAAAGCCAAATCACACTTGTATGTTGATCCAAAACAGAAGGCAAATGACTATAGAGATGCAAAGCAGAAGTGACATTCCTATATTGACACGAACAACAAGTCGTTTGCTATACGTACTGATACGAAGCAAAAGGAACATTACTATGTTAATAATAGACCTTCTAGAAAACGGTCCTCTTGTGTGTGTATATGTGTGCGCGCACACGCACCCGTTCTTGACCGTGTAGAATAATTGCAAAATGAAAAGTGTAAGTAATAAATTTGATATTTAAGTTCATTACTTTCCAGCGATATGATACACACATTTTAAAGAAAATACTCCCACCCTTAAAACACTCCTGGGTGACTCAGTTGGTTAGACGCTGGTATACTGATCCCAAGGCCGCGGGTTCAAACCCCGCCTAGAACGGATTTTTAAGTGTGTTTAAAAATGACAGCTCCATGTCAACAGATTTACTGGCATGTAAAACAATTCCTGAGGGACAAAATTGCAGCACACCGGCGACGCTGATGTGATCCTGACAATTGACAGCGTCGTTAAACAACAAAATAATTTAATTTACATGGAAAATGGTTTCCTTAATGTTATTTTAGATATTGAGTAATCTGTGTGAACCTTATAGACCGGTATACCATTCATCCGAATGCCATGAAAATTGGAAAAACTAAATGTTTCTTTTTTATAGAGAAGGTTTTTGAGTTATCCAGTACTAGGCATTCACATTGGTTTGTCTACTCTCTTTTCTTTCACATATCCTTCTGTACTTACCGTTCAAAACACAATTCATACAATTTCTATGGTTGAAATAGAAAAGTAAATTTTTATATTTACATGATCTTTTCTACTCAGTTGTATTTTACGAAACACAACCACATTTTTCTCTATTTCCTCTTCTAAAAACAATACATATAGTTTTCGATGTGTTTGAAATAGAAACGCATCGTATTACATTCACACGGTTTTTTCTACTCTTCTTTTATGTGACAGATTCACATTTTTTTTTCTACTCGTTCTTCAACATACAACTCGTACAATTTTCTATATGATTCAAATTTAAATGCAACGCATTACGTTCAAATAGTTTTCTTAACTCAATTTCATTTTACATAATACATTCATAAGTATTCCTCTTCTCACTCTTCTGTATTATTGAAGTAGAATTCAGTCGTATTACATTCACATGGTTTTCTCTACTCGCTTTAGTTTACGTAACACATTTACGTGTTCTTCTCTATTGCCCTTCAAAGCCAATTCATTCCATTTTCTATGATTAGAATATAAATTCAGCCTATTTCATTCACATTGTTTTCTCTACCCGCGTTTTTTCCTCTGGTATTTGTAGCTGTTCAATAGTGCTTTTGCATAGTGTCTTTCCGGTGTGTTTATTTATTTAGTTCATTTGTTGCTCCTTATATTATCATAAGAGTTGTAATCGAATATTTCTTTAAGTGTGTTAAGTCATATTTTCCGAATGTCTCCAAAGGAACAAGCAAGTGCAAGTGCAACCTAATTCCAAAAGTTTTAATGATAAATCGTCAAACCACGGGCAACGCCGGGCGTTTCAGCTATTTTATAGTCAGAAATAAAATGTATGTCATGAATTTTCCTGAATGGCACGTAAAAGCCTCTTCATTGGAAAATAATTTTGTATAAATGTAAAACGTGAGATAGACAAATAAGCTCTCTTTTGTGTAGCACGATTTTGTCTCTCTGTTATGGTTTAGCAGTTATGCAAAACTTATCTAGAATGAAGAGAGGTTCTGAAGGCATTACCAGAAAATTCCACATAATTATACGTTTTGTTTATCATGAACATATAAAAGTATGGATGGTATTTTAATCAAAACTTCTAAAAATGTTCCATGCAAAGGCTAGTGTGGTAATGGAGTATTTTCTTGAAAATCTTATCACATGGTTGGAAGATGGTGAACTTAAATAATTTCGTTTCTGAGTCATGTTATTATAGACGAGGAGACAGATATTCAAATATACGTTTTTAAATGCTTTTTTAAACTCAGGAAGTCTTAAAGCTTGAGTTTCTAGTAAAATGTGAGTATGGAATTCTTGAGTGGTATACGATACTTGCACTACTGAAGTGTTTGCTGTAGATATTATACAACCGCAGTGTTGGCCTGCATCACTTTCATCGCAGTGCATTAGGCAGGTACATCTATTAACTAACACCTTAGCCTAAAGCTGGGCACTAAACAGATTGACACATCATTAGCACCTGTTCATTTATTGAATCACTCATTTTAACACAGAAGCGAGAAAAAACGTAACGTAAAAAGACCGAACTAATGATTGGACTGTTTACAATTGAGTGATATAATGACTGATATTAGAGTACAAGCCACACGCACTAATACCTGTAATTAGCGCTCTTAACTACCGGTTTGTAATCACTTATGGCTCAATCAGTCGCTACTTTTCACTGTTTGTTTTTCTCGTAACAGTTATATGAAGGTCGAACATATCCCCAATAAAACAAATACACAACATGTAACGCTATTAAGGGAAGCCTGAAGTGGCGTACATAAATTTATCTTCTTTGTTTCTACACGAATTTACAATTCCAGATCCACAGCTTCGTTTGAAGATTTGAATCACTGTCCAGCTTCCATTTTTAACTCTATTACATATTTCCTTGATTTTATTGTAAAGGCCGTTTATACGAATCACCTGTGTAATCTAACTTCACAATACAATCTGTTTTGTGAATTATCTACTAGTGCACTCACAGAACATGGAGGATAGACCGAAGAAATATTATTCTTTTTCTGGTACAGCCAATCGGCGCATGGCGATGCAAACTCTGTTTCGCGATGCTCTATCACATAAATAACTAATATTCTTCATATTTTGAGGACTAACGGTGTAAAAAACGATTATTTCTTACTTTATGAATAGTTGAAACCTTGTATACCTCTGTCTATTATTTACATTTTGAGGAAGAGCTTGAAAGTTTCGTTCACTGTTTCATAATGTATTTTTAATGTCGAATCTGAAAGTTAAAGACATACAAGATTCATATTCACTTATGCAGTTTTGAGTGACAAAAGTTAAGTAGAACACTTTCACTACTAAATTAAAGAGGGTGATCTGTTACCTAAGACAGGCCTTACATGCTTGTACGTTGTTATAGTATATTTAATATTAAATCTATAATTCATTTTTGTAGGGTATTTCGTTTCGCTAAGGAAAGTTGTTAAATATTTAACAAGTTAGGAGGGAATACGCGCTAATTATTATGTTCGGGCGTTTAAAAATTTTAGTCAGCAACTACACATTTTGTCAACATTTATGACTATTTCGTCTGAAAAGTCAGCATTACAAAAGAAAAATTCTGATGCGTTGCACTCACAGGATTTTTTCTACTCTTGTACTAACCATTCTTGCAAACTCTTATTCCTATATCCTCTTCGTGTTAGTTGACACAAATATTTGTACAAATTATCTTATTGCTTATTTCCTTGTAGGTGCAAGGGGAATATTAGAATACAGTAGGCTTTGAACGATAGTCAAAGCTTTTAAAGCTTTGAGATCCCGTTCTCTTCGCACACTTAACATATAAAAAAATGAACAACGATGTTCCATTGCACCATAGTTTTAACGTTTTACGAAACTGACACAAATAACAAGGAATATCTCCGAATAGGTTCACTCTACAAAAAATGTATTTAGACATAAATTGTGTTTTAGCAAGATGTACATTTTCTATAGTAAGATCTAGTCTTTCTCTTACGATTTACGAGTTATTCAAAAGTCATCTAGAGTAAACAGGACTACATAGGCTATAGACAGAAAATTTAAAATATACATTTCAATTGTCATAAAAATATCTTAAACATATGGATTTTAATTAAAATAGAGCCATTTTCAACAAAATCAAAATTTTTGGAAAATTGTCCATGTAAACGGTAGTTTAGGTTAGGGCTATTTTCTTCAAAATCTTTATGTCGCATCCTCGAAAGACATTAAACTTAAATACCAAATTAGGTTTTTAACCGACTATTCGTTTTTGAGTTATGCTGTCCACAGACAGACAGACAGACAGACAGACACACACACACATTAAAATTCTTGTCTTCACAGGAAATTTAATAACATATGATATACGAATTTAATAATGTAAGTAGAGGTCGGAAATTGAAGATCTGTTAATACTTGAAGTATGTAATCTCCTAAAAAGGAACCAAGCCTAATAACGTGATGCAGAACAGTTAATACTTTTAATAATTTTAGTTTAAATTACACATGTAAATAACGTATACAATATTTCACATTAGCTATCAGTAGCATTACATCAGCCATTTATAAAAGCTATGTCTATCATTTTGCCTAAATTGTACTATTTATGGACTCCACATAAACATTAATACATACATATTGCTGTGAAACACTAATGCTTTTAATTTATCATGTAACACTAAAATTAAAATTAGAATTTAACATTTTGCTTAAGAAGATGCAACGTTGTTGCAGTATGAGACAAATAGTGCTAAAAAGTTATGGGGAAAATACTTCTTCAGGTAATACTTTTTCGATGTTATATTTGTGGGTATAAGTCATTGTTTGTTCAAATTAATAATATCTAGTGCAATGTTGTCAAAAGGTAAAGTTAGGTTAAGACTTAAAAGGGGTTAAGACTGAAAAATAGGGCCAATGAGTCCAAAAATTTCGAAAAGGGCAAAAAAAAAAATGACAAGGAAAGCCTACCATTTTTCGTCCCCCATCTTCAAACACTTGAAAAGAAGATGCTTATTCTCAACTTTCGAGTCTTACATATAAATAACCTTATAATCAGCAACATGTACAAACATCGGCTTTGGTCACACTTGATCAGCTTTGGCGCTGACGTGATCCTGGCAACTGACACTGTCGTTAACAGACAACATACTCCTTGCTTGTTTATATTTTATTAGTTTTGGTGGCTACAAAGATACTAAAAACGTGCAATAAAATGCAATGTTGCCCATTGGCGCATCTACAAGAATATCTTCTTCTTTTACGCAGGCTAATACCTGTTTTGAGGCAGATTTTGACGTAGGCGCATCGCCCCTGCTTTTATCTTTTGATCTGTAACTAGTTTAATTAATCTATTACTACCTACTCTATCCCCATGGTTATTCCACTCCCTTTCCTCATATTCACAAACTTGACTATGTATTTTATATCACATTCTTGTCTTAGATCTTCATTCTTAGCTTTATCTAACCTAGTTTTTCTATGATTGTTCTTGATATATTCATTTCCGTTGTTCTTATTAACTGTCTTGTCTTACTATTCTCCGCTCGTATCTCTGTTTCAAATATCATTATTAATCTAATTACATCTTTTTATATCCTTGTTTACAAGAATAGCAAATTCTCAAAACGATCGTCTTGCTGAAGCTTGGCACAATTGCCGCAATTTGTGTTCGCTATGTTTAATGCCACTGTTTTCTTTATCCGCTATGCAGGTAACTACTACATTTTCCCAAATATTCTGAGATTGATATTTTGTTATAAATATTTTGTGATACCTCGAATCTAAGAAACACCTTAGAGACCGTTATGTCTGGGGTATCGTACGTCTGTGTCCACACCGTAACAACGACCAATGAATACAAACTTTACAGTTGACTGGGCTTCCTATTAGATAAAGTATGAAGATTTTCAATAGTTTATTTGTTTTATCTTTATAAAAATCACTCCGTGAATTTCGAGGAAAATATCGTACGTTTTAGGCGCTGTTAAGATGAACAAATTGAATATCTTTGCATTTTCTATACATGGACTATCAAGTGATCTTTGTTGTGATCGAGCTTTCTATAATTGCGAAATAAAAAGTCTGATGTGTTGTATTCACATTACTTTCTCTACTCTTGTACTAACCATTCCTACAAACTCATATTCCTATGTCTTCTTGTGTTAATGGAGATACACATTGCAAAAATTATCTTATTGCTTATTTCCTCGTAGGTGCAAGAAATACAGTAGGCTTTGAGCGATAGTCAAATCTTTTTAAGCTTTGAGATCCCGTTCTCTTTGCATGCTTAATATAAAATAATGAACAACGATGTTCCATTTCATGAAACGCTTAAGTTTTCCGAAACTCACATAACAAGGAATATCTCCGAATTGATTCACCCTACAAGAAAATTTATTGAGACATAAATTGTGCATTTTAGCAAGATCTACATTTTTATATAGTATGATTTGGTCTATCTCTAACGGTTTACCAGTTATGCAAAAGTCGTCCAGAGTAAATACGACTACAGGGGCTATAGCCAAAAAATTCAAGATATACATTTCATTTCTCATAAAAATATCTCAAACATATATTTTAGTCAAAATCGTGAGAGCCATTTTCAAGAATATCAAAATTTTCGAAAATTTTTCCATGTAAAAGGTAATTTACTTTCTCTACTTTACTGTACGTAGTAGAGAAAGTAAAAATGTCACATAAAAATACTACGAATAGAATGTAGATTTCGTAAACGGCTCTGTCCCTTGTCACTTACACCTAGCTTGTTCTCAAAGTAGTTATTTTCGAAGCATTTGACGTTATTCGTTTATATTTTGCAAAAGCAGTATTGCATTGAAATATAAAATGCTTTTTGAAGTTTCTCATTCGAGGGCTAATTTTGGTTGCATTAATAAAAGGACACTACACCCATACGCTACTTTTCAACATCATAACAGTGGTGATTCAAACTTTTGTTATACCCATGCACACACAAATTTCCAGTATGATCTGCTTGTCCCTTGCACGGTGTGCGTAAGATCATTGGACTGGAAGTTCTGTCCACCCGAATAATTCTACATCTATGAGTGAAGATGGAAGTGACTCAGAGCTAGGTTTGGGCTGTAGGGAGGGTCATTAGCTATATTAACATTTAAACAGGTAAATCTTGTCTAAATCGCCTCTATATTACTGTATGCTAGCATAAATTTCTGTACTTAAACCATTTCTTATTAGTGTTTACGCGAATTAAGAATGATTATAGCACTGAAAATCTACACTGACGTAATTAAGAAAACGTTTGAATCTATATACCTATATCTCACAATTTATAAAGTTTATTTTATAGAACATGCACCAAAATGCGGTTCAATATGTCTCCCCTAAGAAAAGTTTTTATGAAGTTATCTTAAAACTTGTAGAAGTTAAATGTAAAATATTTTATGGTCGAGCATGCCATAATGTAGCGCTTGTACGCCACTGTAATGGAGGTCCTCTTATATCCACCCCTTCATAACGACGCTGCTATCCACCAAAGATGCAGCCTTTCAAAAGGACACTGCCAACCACTAATCATAATGTCCATACAGTTGAAAGCGTAACTGTTCATTCCTGTATATGAAATGAAGTTCCTCTGTTTAACAAGTAGAATTGAAACTGAAAAATTCAATGCCAGAGCTGCTCTAACCATTAAGCTACTGTGACAACCTGCCAGAATGACATTGAATTTTCCAACCAATTCGTATTTCCCCGGTAAACCACAAAGGCAGTCTCACATCAGAGACAGTAACCCCAATGGTGACTTACTGCTTACTTGGTTAGGGCACCCGCCTACTAAGCGGAGGGTCTGTGGTTCATATCCCAGCTGTGACATTGAATTTTTCAGTTCCAATTCTGCCTCTCAAACTTGCTTACACACGGTTTGTGTGTTTAAAATCGCCAACAG
This sequence comes from Tenodera sinensis, assembly GCA_030765045.1. Lineage (NCBI taxonomy): Eukaryota > Metazoa > Arthropoda > Insecta > Mantodea > Mantidae > Tenodera > Tenodera sinensis. The sequence continues at coordinate 138,443,398 of CM060966.1, read as the reverse complement.
TAAATTTTTTGACACAATTAATAATTTCCTCTATTTATTTAATTTTATTATTAGTTTTAATGTTGTAAATAATTAATAAATTCAATTTATCTTCTAGTTTTTGAAAGTCCATTTTTTTAAATGTTATATCATATATTTATCTTTGTATCATTGTGTCAATATTTCGCAGTTAGAAAGTGCCACTATCTGTGCTCAACGTATATTCGAATAACAAATACGTTATTAAAATGTTGGACACCAATGTTAGTAATATGCAACGTAGAACATTAAAAACACTTTATAAATGTTTTAAAGTTAATTAACTGATGGTGGAGCATGAATAATCGTATGAAACCTGAGTAGTTGCTACCGCTCGGTTCATAAGATATAGCTACTCGGATGTTAATTGCTACCATTATACTCTTGTTGCATGATATACTCGTATTATTTTAAAAATACGGTTTTAAGAAAAGATGAACAGAGTTACCCTTTAGTGGGTAATTTAGCAATTCTGCACATAGTAAATTGTTTTCTTCACAGGCACTGAGAGTGGCCTAAATTAATAGGCAAAAAGCGAAGAACCTATTTTTTATGGCTTCTGAAGGTGTAACTTCATATATAAAACACAAACTCTTCCTCCTTTGTACCACACTTCATTTTTTGTTTATAACTAGTTGTAATTTTCACGTAAATTCAGATAAGTATTCCAAGGTAGAATTTAGATTTATACCTCATTTGTTACATGCGCGCCTTCATTATTACTACATGGCGTAAAAACTATAATTTGAACCTTCATTATATTAGTTCCTGTAACTCCCAAACTGTGTTACAAGTACCAGGTAATTGAATTCTGGGGCCTCCTGTTTCAGCCACGCTCTAATGGATGCTGGGAAATCAAATAGTAGCTACCTACCTATATCTTTGCTATTCGTATTTTCTTGCTAGAACCAAAATCCAGTTGAATATTTTAATGACTATATGACCTAAATTTATATAATTTATATTTAACTTATTTTTTAAATGTATTTAATATGAATTTTGTAGTAAATTTTGTCTTATTTTATATTTATGTTACAGAAGATAGTTACCTAATTTTTACTGAACACCAGTTAATGTACATGCGTGGCATTTCTATTTCAAACATATAAAACATTTCATAAGTTATTTGTACAAGAGGTTGAAAGAACTGTGATTGTCCTTAGTATAAGAACATTGAGTATAGAAAACCATATGAATGTAATATTGTACTGAACCTGTAATCTTCGCACAAGTGAAAGCAATAAGCTGACAAAGTTTTATCGGAATCGGGTGAACAGTACGCAGCTTATAAGATACATTCATTTTTATATATTAGATTAAAAGAAAAGCGTTTAGAGAAAACCACGTGAATGTTACGTTGTATAGCAAAATTGATATCATACAAGCCTTCTCCATAAACAAATACATAGGTATACGTGCCAAAGGCAGGGTTCTTATTTACCACACATTGAAACCTCCCGGTGGCGGCTCGTAAAACCAGCTCCCTCCCCCTTCGGGTGCACACATTCCCTGGGGAGCCCCGAGGACGAGAAACTACAGAGAGAAAATTCCGTGCAATGTTAGTCTAAATTCCTGCCGACAATTACAACCCTGAAATGGGCAAAAAGGATGTAAGGTGAAGTAAAATGAGAACTGAAGTGAAGTGGATGGAACAATAAATATCGGAGGATGTAACTATACTTGCTAGGATTCTCCTAGCAATTGAGAAAAACCCGGAAAAACCTATCAAGAAAGTCGGCCACGGGAATCGAACCCACGACTTGCCCAATACTGAGACACACGCTATCCTGTGAGCCACCCTGCACGCTACCGTGGATAAATACTTGAAAATGATAGACATCAATCTCAGAATTCGATAGAAATTTATTTTCTGATTATGTCCCATTTCTACGATACTTAGATTGCAAGCAATGCATTTTTAATGCCACATGGTTTAATAATTTAAAATTGGGTATAATTTTGCAAAAGTGAGTTAAATATAAATTATGGTTATGAGAGCTTCAGTTTTGGGAGGCACAGGAAATAAAGTCGTGCCTTGGAATTTCATTATACTCATCCGGACATTAAGGTTTGCTATTAATTAATTCTTACCACTAATATTACACATATTTAGGCTCTTGTGTAAGAAAATGCAGGTTTATTAGATTTGGGATCGGTTCTTTCTTGAGTAACTATGTATGGTCTTTCGCGAAGAACCTGGAGGACTGTAATAATAATTATAATAAATAATAAATAAAATAATAACCCAATGTAAATTTTTCAGATAATAGCTTAAATTCCTGGGGCTTGAATTTGTATCCTTATAATTATTCTAATTAATTTATGATTATTTTTTTCGCGCGGCGTCACATATTGCTATGCTTACAGGACACAAACTAAAGGCAGAGTTTATTACCTCTAAAAATATGTTGACAATACTTCACAACGCTATCTTTGTATTTTTTTCATGTTACAGAAGTAACAGATTTTTTCGTTATTCAGCTGTGTTCATTAAGTTATTTTACTACAAGGGGTGGATCAGTCTTATCTCATCCATGCTAATTTTGCGTTCTTAGTGCTTTTTTTTTTAATGGATTCAGATACAACTTCATATTTTAACACGTCTTTATTTCCACCGTTATAAGAATGCGATTCAGTTTTTAGAAATTTTATTTGGGTGTGAGTATACACTATTTACCAATAACAATGTATTTTTCGTTTCAAAAATATTTTATGTGATAACTGTATGCTCAAATCTATGTGAACCTATATGATCAACTCCCTTCTTATTTTTATAGCGCTTTATAATGGGAACATATATTAATTTCATTATCTTTAATGGTGTGAGAGTAAGTTTGCAATTAATTGTTACTTGTTCGTAACAATATACTTGTCTTTCTTTGTAGACATTTAAAAGGTATGAATTAATACACTGAAATATTTATTAAAACTCATGTTACCTACTATACGGAACAAAAAATATACAAAATAAATAAAAACACCAGGAATACAGTATGCAAAATAAATTTTGAACAATCACAAATGTGAATGTAATACGCTGCATTCCTATTTCAATATAGAAAATTTTAAGTTGACGAACGCCTGTGAGATAGACTATCCGACTTGCTTCACACCTCAATGTGCCGCCACTGGTCTAGATAATGTGAGGTCAGTGACCTTGCAGAAAACATTCGAACTCTATTCCGAAAGAGCATTCGCAACTGCATTCCAGCATTCGTTCCACCCACTCTGCTATATGTTTTCTGTGGTATGTAATGTAGAAGGTACCTACCTGAAAATACGCTACTCTTAGTAACCAAAATCATAAGTCCGCAAATGGAGCAAACATTGATATTGTACTGGTCATAATATGTACAATTCCCAGTATACCTACAGCCATACCCCAATATTGTTCATAACAATTAACTGATGCCCGTGAAGTTGCAGTAGGCAGAGAGGTTGTATGCGTGTACTATGTCAGGTACTTTAACTCTCTTAAATGTAATTGAATTTGTAGTTTTATTAATTCCAAAATAATTCAATTTTTGTAAATGAGCATGGTTTTCAACACATGCAGGTGCATGTGGACAGACGAATTTAAAAGCCAGCCAGCAGGAATTTTTATATTCATTCAAGAGCAAATACACATGAAGAATGGTGAGCTCTCCGTGGAAATAACTTTAGAAGAGTGTAGGAAATTCCGATAAATTGGGTAACCTCCTCTCGTGTATCTCGTCACGAGGAGATGATTTTAGCATGGTTACCTATTGGCTACTGCAATTTTACCTTATTAAAAAGCTCCTCTTTGTCCGCTATGTCGGTCTGGCGCACCTTCGAGACTCTCTGCAACTGCCGCCAGACTTGCAAATGCCCTGGCGAACACTAAACAGGCGGTCAAAACAGTTTTGAAATTTGTATGAGTAGCAAAACATTAATATAAGAGTTCGGAAGTTTAGGTATCAAAGTTTTGTAGCTTTAGGAATCTGTTGTGGATTTGTATTGATTCGGGCTTTTGCTTCATTAGTTTGGTATATCTATATCTGTTTTTATTAGTATTTTTACTTTATATTGACCTTTATCTCTGGCTCTTGGCATAATCAATTTTATAAGGGTGGTAATGACCAAGTAATTGAGCGCCCTTAAAATTACACCATTATGATTATCAGCACAACCAGTACCATTATCACCATCTTTTTATTAGAGCATATATTTTTCTGAAAAAAAAAATAGTAATAAACATGCCCGAAATCCTCACTTTACCATCAGAACAAATAAAACATGTCTTTAGAAACAAAACAATTTAAATATGCCTGAAATCATCGCCTTATTATCAGAGCAAATACAATATTTACTTTACAAGAAAAAAAAACGAAAAACAAAGCTAAATATGGCCAAAATCATCTTATAATCAGAGCAAATACAATATGTTTTTTGAAACGAAACAAATTAAGTATGGCCGAAATTCACGAGTACATTACCTCAAATAAGAAAGCGATTAATAATACCATTGTGAACTATTTTAACAACTAGGCGTTCTTTTTCCAAATTTGTCCAGAAGATGGGGCATTAGCCGTAGGAAGTAAACAAATAACTCTAATATTGGAAGCAAGAGGTGCAGTAAATTAGATATTGCATGGTGCCTCCTTCCGGACGTCTTTGTTATGGGAATATGAAACAATCTGCTGTTTTCCTTCCAGGGGAGTGTCCTTAACGTAATAATCCCCCTGCGTTTCGTGTTTTTCTATTTTCCTCTTTAGTTTCTCTCTTCTTCTTCTTCTGCTGCTGCTATTATCTTCCTCCCTCTCGAACATGTTTTTATGATAATAGCTCGCTTTGGTTACGATTACGCTACTCTCTAAAATTACAGTAATTTTCTCCTATAATTTGAGAGTCGTTTAGAAGTCTTACTTAATGAGAAGAGCGGAATTTTTGGGCTCGTGTATGTATGTTTGTGAACACCTGGTCGGTCCTTCCTTCCCGATATTGTTTGTTCCGCTTACTGTACGTAATAAACCTATGTTAATTTTATTTATTGTCTGTACCATCTGTCCTCTTCTTGCTGGCCACCAATCAAACTTGTGCCATCATTAACATGATCAACACTTCCTAGTTTTGCCACTGGTCTCTCACTCTTAAATTACAATACATTATCAATCTGCAACGAGAAGATATCATTATCTATCCACAGCTTCTTGGTAATTCCAACTCAGGTTGGCTAATCAACTCAAAACTTTGATAATGAACTATAATTTATACAACATGATAAATAAGTGACATGTTGAAATAGTAGATACATCTTATCCACAATATTATCTTACTAAACCATTTCATTACCTAGAATACGTATATTTTTATATTTTATTTTAAACCCGGCGTTGCCCGTAGTTTTACGATTTATTCCTACAGTTTATAGCCTTAGGTTTCACTTGCACAAGAGCCTTGTGTTACTGTGGAGATATTGAAAAATATTACTTAATACGCTTAAATAAACATATAAACTGTTAGGATATTATATAGAATAAAATAAAGCGAATAAAGAAATATAAAACGCGGAAAGATGCTATGCAAACGCACTGTTAGACAATCACAAATACTCGAGGAACAAAAGAGAGTAGGGAAAACCGTGTGAATGTAACATGCTGCATAGTAAAATTGATAGCATGAAAACCTTCTCCGTGAAAAATCCATACCTATACGTTCCAAATATCGCACTAACAGTTCAAGCAGTTTTGCTTACGTACATGCGTACATACTAACATCCATTTTTATATAGTTACAGAGATTGTGTTTATGTTAAAGGGTAAGTAGAAGCAGATGTTAATATGTTACTTAAAGGTGAGAAAACCGCGTGAAAGTAATACGTAGCATTTCTATTTGACTTACACAGACAATTGTATTATTGAATTGAATTATTTGTAGAAATGTGATTGTGTTTGATAAAAGAAAAGTGAGTAGAGAAAACCATGTGACTGTTATACATAGTAGATCTACTTCAAACATAGTGACAATTGTATTAATTATTAAAATAAGAAAAACAGGGAAACAATTGTGATTGTCTTTCGTAAAAGAAAAGTGTTTGAGGAAAATCGTCTGAATGTAATGCGTTGTATTTATGTCTTAATCATGTACAAAGCTGTATGAATTAAGAGTAGAGAAAACCATGTGAATGTTACGTTGTATAGTAAAAACCTATCTATACCTACACACACACGCACACACACACACACAGACACACACAGACAGACACACACACACACACACACACACACACACACACACACACACACACACACACACACACAGATACCACGTGCCGAATTTCGAGGTGATCGGTCAAGCGGTTTATAGCGAACAAAGAACAAACATACACACATTCATTTATATTTGGGTATACAAATAAATGCACAGTCTTGTAATTCCCAACACTTTATAATGTGCGCCATTTAAATATTTAGGTATTTATCTTACAATAAGCATGGAAGTGACTGTAGAAACAAACTCGCCGCGTTTCAACATATGTACATATGTGTGGCACAATAAACAGAATTCTGAAAAGTAAAGCAAGCAAAGAAATACAGATTAAGTTGTATACGAAATGATCATATCATGTTTATTGTTTGGACGATGGCTGCAGATGAGAGTAAAAATTTACAGCCTGACGAGATAAGGTTTTTAACGTCAGTCAAGGGATGCACTATATTCGATAATATTAGAAAAGACAAAATAAAACGAAGAGTTTAAAATATTTTCCCTAGAACAAAAGATTACAAAATAATGGAATCAGTGGGCAGAAGGTTAATTGAATGGCACTTTCAAGGATCCTTAGAAGAATCATGGGCTATAGACCTCAAGAGAAGACATCAGGGAATACCTAGGAAGCTCTGGACAAATACATTATGAAGCCGGAACAGGCATATGTCTACTCCTCGAATTGAAGGAGAAGACTTTTAATACTATAAACACTTGGTAATCTAACAATCTTGGTCGTTATAGGACTGTCATACCACACGTGATATAACCGATATTTTGGAACTTCCCTTGTATTCCTATCTGAATGTACAGCTGTCTGGTGTTTCTCCCCTGGTCGTATTGTTAGTTAAAACAAAGATTATTTGAAAACTAACCCTGGGATGACTAAAACGTTGATTTTGGATTAATGCATAAAATAATAATAATAATAATAATAATAATAATAATAATAATAATAATAATAATAATAATAATAATAATAATAATAATAATAATAATAATAATAATAATAATAATAATAATAATAATAATAATAATAATAATAATAATAATAATAATAATAATAATAATAATAATAATAATAATAATAATAATAATAATAATAATAATAATAATAATAATAATAATAATAATAATAATAATAATAATAATAATAATAATAATAATAATAATAATAATAATAATAATAATAATGTTAAGATAATTGTACACGATTACATAGATAATATATATAAATTAGCAGTAACCTATTCAGGTTTGACATAATCAAGTGGTTAGGTTAGGTAGATGATTGGAAACATGGTTATGACCTTCAACCTTAACATAGTTAACTGATCTTTGCCGCCTGGGTTCAACCAGGTATGACGAATTGTTTCCTTCGAGGTCTCAGATCCTGGGGCAATAGCCGAACTAGGTAGGTATCTCTTCAGTTACAGAATGCTACTTAAGTTTTATTGTTTTTGCTTGCGTTACAGAAATAATGTGACTACACTGCACTATTAATCGATTTAGTTTGTTAATAATCTCAACACAGTGCTACCAGATATTCCTTATTACTTTTAAAATTAATTACAAGGTTTAAAGGACCCTCAAATTTGAATTTTCTATATTTTTATACGTATGAAATCAATACTTTGCACACTTAAGGGTATTCATGTTATAAACTACCACCTGCAGTTCCAGCACAATGTGTTTTTACTTTTAAGGGAATTAATTATTCAATTTATTCCCGATGTGAAAATACCTTAGTATTCAAGTGATTCATGCGGATGAAAAACTAAAGTATCACAATAGTTTCATTATTTTATAGACTCTAATTGCGCAAAAAACGTCATCAATGTCTGCCAAGAAGAAAAAATAATTTATTTTAAAGTAACCATTTCTTTGCTCTAATAAGTAAGTACCAATTAAAATGCTTTCTGAAGCTTTTATGTGCACTTAATTTGTTTAAACCTAAAAAAGTCAAATTTTGAAAGCAAAGACTGAAGTTGTAGTCACATGCTGGAAAAGGTCAAGAAGTACAGCACAAAATTTAATTCACATCGACCACATAGTGTTTTTTATATATATGTATCATGATTATGAGTCGGATTCATAGCCTAAACGCTTGTTCCCGCTAAATTGATTCTTTTGAACATTTTTGGCCCATATTTTATTGAAATATTGCCAAAAATTTAAGCAGAAAGGTAGTGTTTAAATGTAGCACACATCACATTTAAAGCCTGCCCTAGAACTTCAAAATTGAGAAACTAAAAAATTTTACGGTGAACTGATGACTAAAGGTTTGGGAAACATTTATGTGCATAAACCTAGAAATCGTCAGTGATAATTTTTCGGTCATTTTTCAGTTCCAGGGTTCCTTATGAGCCTTAAAAATTTATTTTACTACTATAAGATGTGCTAGGTTCCTAATAATGCAAGCAAAAAATGAACGATTCTGAACAACAATACAAACAGTTATTGGAAGTAAATTACATATCATGTTTCCAAATTTGAAGAAGATGGAGCAATCCGGTGGCCTTAGATACTGCAGTAGTATGAGGGGCTGCCAAGACGTTAAAGAGAGGATAATTTCTATAATAAGCACAGGTTTTAATAGAAACCAAAACCTTTGTTAGCTTCTGGAAGATGACATTACTGAGGTGTTATCATAAACAAGTAAATTTTATAAATGTAGCAATTGCTTGATTACTGTATAACTTCATAAACAATTTGTATGTTTTATTCATTCATTTATTTTTCGTATTCTTCTGCTTGTAATATTCGTTAACACAACAGATCATAGAATTGCAGAAACAGAGTGAAGAAGTTCACTGCTATAGTCCGGATTTGAACCACGGATATTCTGGTCTCCGTCCGGTGGCTCTAGCCACTGACCTATCATGGCAAGATACCAACACTTCAACTGACTCACATTTTTTCCGGTAAATCACATATTTATGTGAGGCAGTATATTCATATGGTAACTTACAATGTGCACAGTTTGTTCACCAGCTCATGGTTCCTGGCAGGAATGCAGCCAGCTAGCACGTCAGTAAACAGTTGTAGGTATACAGCGATATCTGAGGCAGGAGTGGTGCTTCCAGTCGCGCTTACGATAGTGTGACAACTTTTAAATGTGTATTCACGTTAGATTAAACCGAAGAACTCGCTCAAAATAGCGGAACTTAAATGTTATTTTCAGTTCATGGAGTATATTTAATTTAGAAGCCTAAACTACGTTTTCAACTGCTCGTCTTTCTACTACTGGCCTTTTACACCTTTTCTGTGTGTTTCATAAACCCTCCCAGTATGTTTCAGTCTTAAGTAATATACCTATCCACGAGAGTTATATCGTGCAATTCCAGTAAGGATAACTGAACTATTACATTTCTTTAAGTATTTATTTTACCTTGGCCCAAGCTAGTTCTGTGGGATTGAGATCACACACATGTGGGGGCAAGTAAAGGAGTGTCACCCTATAAAACAAAAAATGTGAACCTACACACTTAAATTTTAAACAATAGATAATATAGTTCTTACTACTTCGCAAGTGCACTGTTCTAATCGCTGCTGGGTTTCTAAGACTTAATATAATAAGATAACTTAACCAAGCATTCCATGTTTTCTACTCCAAGGGCAATCTTCCTCATCCTCTGTTTTGGAATAACGGATTCCACCCTCGGGGCGTCATCTTCAGGTAGAGGGAGACACCAGAGGTCTTAAGGCCATATGGACAGTGCTGGAAAAGTAAATATATGTTTTATAATACGACCTAAAACTATTATCCATATTATATTGTGAAATCTCTGAAAGTAATATAGTTATTTAACAACAAGGACTTAAAATTCACTCGTGCATATCATTTTGAAGGATTGAGTATTTTAATAATTTGAGGCCATAGTCGTATGTAAAAGGGATAACAAAAGTTCTGGTTTGTAAAAATCTCACCACTTCCTATACCCATCTTCAGTGTACAATATTAAAAGTAATTCTGTTGTGCATATCGCGTGGTTAAATCATGAATTTATTTTTTCTGGAAATCATTTTACTTTAGAAAATATGGATTTCATAGTAAGCTGTATGAAAGAAGTAAAAAGACTATGTAGGTACCACTAATCAACTTGTGTTACTAATGAAATCATTTGGGAGGGGAGAATGGGAAGAAGAGTTGGCCAAATTTTAATTTCTTGTTTCCGTTACCGGGCTAGATTCATATTGTGCGTATTACGCTTTTCACGGTGCAAATTATTCAAGGCAGCCGTGCCATAAAACAACCACTAAGGCTCTCTCTAGTCGTAAGCTAGAAAATATATCATTAGTCAGTTAGAAATAGGTAAATGAATTCCCAATGTACATTATCGACCTCTATCGATAAGCTGGTCGATAATACACCTTGCCTTTCTCGTTGCCGACTGTAATGAAATAAAACATTGAGTGGTGCGGTACTTTCCGTTGGTGTTGCCGTTCTGGTTACGTTACCGAGTGGTTGTGAGTGTGAGTGAGTGAGTGTGGTTTAAGGGCCCGTCGACTGCTAGGCCATTTGGGCCCGTACCAGGTGGTTGTGAACCAGGCTCATATCAAGGTAAATAAACAAATGAAGAAATAAATAACATATAAATTTATAAATATATACAAACAAATGTTAATATAAACTTTATTTTGGGGAGATGAAACAGCAGCGCTATTCAGAACCGGCTAATGCTACATTGTTTGACATATATTGTATATTTTAGTGAACTGCATATTATCTGAGAAACACGATTACTCAAATCCGTCTCCAAGTCACATAAATATAGGTTAAATATTCATATTCGTCTATAACAATAAACGTTTGGCCTCTCTATTAACAGTGACGGGGTCTATTTTGTCTAGAGTTAGTTTCTAATACACAAAAAAGTGAGTAATTAATCCTGGAGAACATGTTCACGTACCTACTTCTTTTACATTCCTTTCACCACAACACACAGTAAATGCTCACCAGAACTCCAATTCTAAGTAAAAGTCTACAGGAATAAATAGCAGCAGTTTATTATACAGAGGCTAAAAGGTTAGGTACCATCCAAGGAGCCAAATAAAACCATTTTTAACGCGACTGGTTTGTAGTATTTTAGACAGCGCTCGAGTTTTTAAGTGTATAGCGTTTTCATGTTTCTGCGTTAGAATCTCTGAATTTTTAGGCCTGTAGTCTTAACATTTTCGCTACATTTGTTTAGCCACCTTTAGTTTCTATGGTCATAACAACTGATGGTGTTATTCTTGCTGGACTGTAGGGTTTCTTAAGTTGATTGTTACCATTTTTAACACTTAGATTCACTCTCACATTCGCAGTTCCCGACTCAGTGGGCATATGGAATTATTCCCACCCCAGCCGGATTGGGGAGAACACTGACCATTTGACCGCAGAGGTAGATCGTTTTACTTGACTGCTCTTGCTAACATTTTCTCTCTTGGCATAGGTCGCTGAGTATGAACATTATTTAGCAAATGTGAGTTACATCATACGATATGTAATGCACACAAATTCACGTTTTCTTCCCTGGTACCAGAATGCTTGTAATGTATGCATATGTTTAACACTTCAATTAAATTCATTCAATAAATGTAGTACTATCACATCAGTATACACTTTGGTGTGATTGTTTTAAAAATTGAAAATGTTACATAATGTGAAGCACAGAAAAATTATCCTCATCTTGCTGTTTTGGGCATAATTAATAACAGCCAAGAAAATTAACTGCTGCTCATTGTGGTTAGTGCCTTTTCGAATTTCAAAATGAATTGTTTTCGAACATTAACTCTTCTGAAGATCATCAATTACTGGGTAAAAGAGCCCGTTCTTATAAATCCTCTGTATTTCTAAGCAGATGGTTTTCAAAACTATTGGCTCCAAAAGTATTTTTCTAGAATGTTTTTTCTTGCAAGCATCATTTTAATAGAAGCTCTTGATATTCAAAGATGTTCGTTCTTCAGCTAGGGTAGAGACCTCTGCTTGAAATATTATGAGATGCTGAAGGAATTTTAATGGCTGGCTATCTGAACAGAGGTCATGCGATAAATCACCCGTATACGCAAATGCATCACTCAAAAGGGAAAAGGAAACATTTCTACAAGGCTACATTCCCACCAGTATTGCAATTTATAATTCTAGATTTAATAGAGCAAGACAAGTGGTGAGAGGTGGGATGGAGTTATAATTCAAAGATGGGAAATATATGATATTTTTATACAGTTAATTGACTAAAATTTTTTTGTTTAATTATATGTGAATTTAGTTTACTTTGTGGAAACGCCAATACTGTACAAGTTTGAGTGGGAAATAGTTGGCTTATCTAAACATACTCGAAACCAAGGTATTGTGCATTTTAGATCAGTGTAAAACAAAACTATAATATTAGTTCACTCGTAGCTATCTGTCTGTGAAATACACTTTAAACGATTTTTTTTCCACACACTTAACTAAAGGACTGTTAACATTGCCCCATTTTGTCACACTCTCCCCTTCTGTCTCACTCTCTCCCTCTAAATTCAACTACGTTAAAATTATCCTTCACAATTTTAAGAATAAGCTTTCATACTTTAGAATCTACCATAGTTAACTACTAAATTTTAATGCAGTACCTTTGATATACTGGATGATCAGCATAGAGCAGAACAGTTTTGGCACCCCTCAACCGGACGGCGGTGCTGTTTACTACGCGCACTAAGCGGGTGACAGCACGTCCGTAGTTTAGGGGTATTTTTTAGACTTGGCGAATGGCTGAAGTTGCGCCGTGGTCTGTGGTTGAGTTCACCTTTGTATTTGTAACACTATAGGTGTGTCAGGTTAAATGAAACTAGTCATATACATCAAGTCAGGAGATGTTACAGGCGCTTCCCCTTCGTTGTTTAAGCATTTTGGTACCTGTTTAGGAAACTGATCATAACACACTGCAGTTCCCTCTTAGAAATGACAGCAATAACTTGATATATTAATCTTAAGTCCCTCTAAATCGTGTAGATTTGTTCTGCAAAATTTCTCTTTTAATCTTTCCTAGAGATAAAAATTGCAGGGGATTCAATAGAGGATTCGGTACGGAGTATGAATAGTTTGGGAGAACAGAATACGGTAACTACAGAGAGATTCAAATACATGTGAACCGCTACGCGGTGTTTTTCCACTGAGCAGCTGATATACTCAAGGTCACGAGCATCACTTGTTTTTCTCTGCTCTGCTCACAATCAGTATTGAGTTGACGCGATATCGTGCGGCTGCATTATTACCAGTATGCTTTATTATTTAGTTCTGTACTTAATCGCAAAGTGTATTATAGCTCAGCATTTGTTTTCTACTGCACAACGTGTATTTATTTATGATTCATACGCGTTAACTCAGTCACCTCGCGAGGTGTATGTACGCCATTAGTGGAGAAACAGTTATGGGCCCAATTATTTTCGAGTCAACAGTTGACGCCCATACATTGTGAATACAATTTTGCGTCCTTTTTTTAGAGAATTAACCGAGAGGGAGCGTGATTTTGCCTTTCTTTTTTTTAACAAGACTCTGCAACAGCTCATACAGCCAATCTTTCGATGAGAAGAATTGAAAGTGTGTTTCAGGACAGAATTATTAGTAGAAACGTGTGGACCCCTCGGTCCCCCGATCTAACTCATTGCGATTTCTATCTCTGGGGTAACTTAAATCTTAAAGTGTACAAGACATCACGTAATCTGAAAGAATTAAAACAAAATATCCGTCAGGAAATTGCCAGCATTTCTCAACGTGAACTACGCGAGTGATGGATAGTTTCCTAAACAGGTGCCAAAAATGTATGGACAACGACGGTGGCCAGTTTCAGCATCTCCTGTAATTATATTGGTAAGTAAACCTTTAAAAGTAGTTTTAAAAATATTGTATGGTTTTATCCGCGCTGTTGTATGGCAGCGGTAGTCGGCGACGAGTGCAGGGGACCCGTACAGACAAAACACAGCTCAGCCGGTTCACAATCTTTTGGATCACCCGTTACCTACACCTATTACGCACAGTATGGCGTCAACTAGCAAACCCGTGCCACGTGTTCAACAGTTCAAGTCACACTGAAGCCTCGCACTTCACCACGCAAATTTCGCGTAATGGTACATTTTCAAATATGACGCATAAATGCAAGTCCAATATCAAATTGATCTATGGTGAAAGATATAGCACACAATTGAAAATGATCGAGTACAATATATGCACAGTGTGACAAGTCAGTGGGAATGAAATGCAATTACTTAATATAATTTTTGCAATATTTGATACGTAAGTTAACCATTACGAACATATACAATTGGTAGTGTGAGCTAAATTTACAATTAATTTATCAATTACCATAGCATTAAGGCTAAAACTGGTCTTCAATACTTACGGTACCGGGAGGAAATGACGTCAGACCCAACAGCATACTAATCTAAAAATAAGTTATTAATGAATCCTTTGCAAAATATGCCAATAAAACTGTTTCACTGGTATTACTTAAAGTCTTTATCAAAGCACCACTTCCGGAAAGCATTGGTAAGCTTCACATATCTTTGTTTCGACTTCGCTGGTAAAAGTGATGCACATGCTAGATCCGCAGCTTCTTCAATAGCAATATCGCTCATATTTATAACATTTTACTGCTTGATAATAACTATCAGGAGTTGAAAGATTCAATTCAACCACATAAACAAATACCAAGAAACCAAGAAACGTGCTACTTCAAGTAAAGAATCTATTGCGAAATTCATTAACAAAAGAGTGGACAAAAAGGCCTGTTGTCCAATTTAGATGTAACTTTTCATTTGTTCACATAGAGAATTCATTTTTTCTCAATGTTCAATAAAATACAAAAAAAAAAAAAAAAAAAAAAAAAAAAAAATTCATTTATTATAGATTTTTACTGGGTTTTCAAGTATTGCAAAAAATAATTGGCTAACCATGAACTGTAATTTATTTATCACATCTCCAATGGTTGGGAAAACTCTGCTCTGCGGGCATCGTATTTCCAAAATGCATCCTCGACCTGATTAAGTATCACTTATAGTACACAATATACTATTTGTAGCCAAGCGACTCATTTTAGCAACAAATAGAAAACATACGAATAACTTATCTTTTAAAGTTGTATCTCTCTATGTTGGTTGCAGAAGTAAACGATAAAGGAATGGTGACATATTGGCAAACTTTGGACCAAGTTTATTTTTTACTTTCTCTACTGGTAAGTAGGGGAAGTATTGTAGTCCACCCAAAAATTCGAAGTCGAGATTTCACCGGAAATACATGTTTTGAGGCCCCCTGAATTAAAAAAAAGCATTTTTAGAAAAAGGTCCGTGTTTGTGTCTGTGTGTCAGTCTGTGGACAGCATAGCTGAAAAACGAAAAGTCGGTTAAAAACCAAAGTTGGTATTTAAGTTTAATGTCGTTCAAGGATGTGACACGAAGATTTTGAAGAAAATAGCCCCACCCTAAACTACCCTTTACATGGAAAATTTTTCGAAAATTTTGATTTTCTTGAAACTGGCTCTAACGATTTTGATTAAAATGTCATATGTTTGAGATATTTGTATGACAAATGAAATTTATATCTTGAATTTTCTGGCTATAGCCCCTGTAGTCGTATTTACTCTGGACGACTTTTGCATAACTAATAAACCGTTAGAGATAGACCAAATTAAACTATACAAAAAATGTAGATCTTGCTAAAATACACAATTTATGTCTCAACAAATTTTCTTGTAGGGTGAACCATTTCGGAGATATACCTTGTTATGTGTGTGAGTTTCGGAAAACTTCGAACTGTCGTGAAATGGGTCATTGTTGTTCATTTTTTTATATGTTACGTGTACAAAGAGAACGGAATCTCAAAGCTTTAAAAGATTTGACTATCCCCCAAAGCCTACTGTATTCCAATATTCCCCTTGTACCTACAAGGAAATAAGCAATAAGATAATTTGGAGAAATGTTTATTTTAAGTAACACGAAGAAGATATAGGAATAAGAGTTTGTAAGAATGGTTAGTACAAGAGTAGAGAAAGTCATGTGAGTGCAACACATCAGATTTTTATTTATGTAACCATGCACGATAGAAGAAATTGGTAGAGGAACCTAATGTCAAAACGCCGCCATTAAAGTCTGTGCACTTATACCTTAACACGTTGTGTAGATACTGTAAAGCTGTGTGTAAGATGTACTCATTTACATGGAAGTTAGACTTGTTAGCTTGTTAATTTAGGTTTATCACGTGTAATTATAATAGTGTCTTCTTTTGCTTGTGTTTGGGTATATATGAAATTGTATTAAGAGAGTAAATATTCTTTCAGTTGATAACTTCCCGTAAAAATGTGTATTCTAAATGATACACTTTATCTTACATATAGGTAGGTAGGTATATGGGTTGTTCCCGTACCATTCATCCTATTACGATGAAATTTTGATAAGTTGATTGACACGTGTTTTTTTTTTTTTTTTTTTTTTTTTTTTTTCGTGGAGAATGTTTTTGTGCTATCCGTTTTACTATACAACGTATTACATTCACAAGCTTTTCTCAGTTCGCTTTTCTCTAACGTGATACATTCACATGACCTTCTCTACTGGCTTTTAAACATACAATTCAGGGCATTTTGTATAACTGATATAAATACAACATATTACATTCACATGGTTTTCACTACTCTCTTTTCTTCCTGTAGTGTTTGTGATTGTTCAACGTGCTTTTGCAAGGTGTTTTCCCGTATCGTATTTTCTTTATTTTTTGTTCGTTACAGTATCCTAAGGATTCTAATTAACTCTTTACTTAAGCGTATTTAAGTAACAATTTTAAAATGTTTTCAAAGAAACACAAGGCTATTGGGCAAGTGCAATCTAAAAGTTTTAGAGGAAAATCGTCAAACCAGGTGTAATGCCCGGTGGTCGATAAAGATTTAATTACTAAACGTGTACCCACCTGAAATACTCAGTTCAGAAAATGTCTTGTCGACACGACTTGAAGAAATGTAGAGCTCTGTTGAGGAGGCATTTAGTGCCTCCTTTGTTGTTGATCGTCACATTGTATGCAGGAATTCTGTATTTACGAATGTAAGCATAATTACCTGAACTACTGCAAGGCGATATTTTCCCACAACAGTAATTATATGGTAGGCCATGTGACAGAGGTAATTTATTCAGTGTAACTGAGATGAACTCCTAGCAAAGACCAGTAGCTTGCTTATAGTCTTTAATTTGAGAAGGGGAAGAAGGGACGGGCTAATAAGCTATCACGGTAATTGTTTTTCATATCCAGAAGCTGTTCGGGCTTTGATTGGACTCCGCCTACTGAACACTCAAACTTTGTTGTAATTTTGTTCTGATGGAGACAGCCATAAAACATTATAAATGAACATGCTATTGATTGCATGGGTAATGCAATCAAAATTGGAAAACTTTTTGTTTTGTTTCATTGGGGTATTATTTATGTGATACTATTTATGTCTGCGTATGACTTCATAGCTTTACGTTATCATGGCACCTCCTCCCAGTTCCCGCCTTTTCTTGCTAGACTTTATGAGAGTGCGCCAATTTGCATAAACATTCATGGGTCTTTAACGGCGAGAGTCCCGAGTTTAGTACTTGATGGATGTACCATAAACTGACCAAGTAATCTTAATGTGAGACCTGTAAAAACTCAGCTTTTGTATCTCTCTTTGAAACTAACCATGCTTATGTTGTTGTGCATCTACACCAAAATGTGTGTTCAAACTAGTTTTGCGAGTATCATTAGTAGAAAATAGATGGAGAAGAATCTACTGTGGAATAGTTACACAACTTTCTCTACCGTTTATTAATTCGCGTATATACCTTATATACTATAACTTCAATAATAAGTTAACCTGTAAGCATTATGCATTTCCTGAGAGGTTTCTTTCTAAGTCCTGATAACTAACTGTGAAATATACAACCTTGGAACCCGATTGCTTTATGTTTTGGTGAAACAAATAGCAACGATTGGTAAAAAGTAAAAAAGGAGTATAAAGTAGTTCAAATCTAGAGGAGATAAATCAATTGTAATTCCTCAATTACATTTTTATTTAAAGAAAATTATAAATAATTGTAACATATAATAATAAAGAAGATAAAAAGGCGATGGTATACAATGAATAAGGTGCTCTTACTATATATAAGGTAATAATAGCTTTTCCGTAGCCAACTTCTGCAGTAAACATTATGTAAACAGGGCTAAGTTAGGACTGGATACAGCAAGCAATAAAAAAGGCAGGAAATTTCGATCGTGCCTTAGAAATATAACAAATATCTTAGCACATATAAACCTACAAGATCATTAAGCCACGAAACACAAATAGTTTCAAAAATACACTCTAACGAACACACAAAGGAAACATACGAATATTCGTTTCATTGCGATGCATTTTTTTCCTGGAAATGGTTAAAATTAACCGAAAGGTACTTAGTGACATATAACATGCAAGAACACTAAAATACAGGTGTTTGTAAGTGAATATAGGAATTTTAAGGCCTTCTAGTATTTAATACAGTTAACTTTGAATTATAAATCTTACATCAAGTGAAAGAACAGCTAGTTTTGTTGGTTACACTTATTTTTGCAGTTTGCAAGCACTAAATCCGTAGGTATAGTGCAAGGTGCGTTCCATATTAAGTTTCACTGGAATTCTCCTAGTGAGGATAACACCCGTAGATGGTATCATCAGTTTGAAGATGCTGTAAACGGAGGATCACGGAACGACCAAGATTGACTGAACAACGTGTGAGAGGGTCTTTCACACGTAGCCCCAAGAAGTCAGTTCGAAAGACTAGTCAGGAATTAGCACTTCACGTCCTTATCGTTTCCATTTGTTACGAGGCCTAAGCCTATAGACTACGGTTTACGTGCCAACTTTACAAACGAAATGGTGCTGGATGAAGATGACTGTTTTCTGGATCGTATCATCGTCAGTAATGAATCGCCGTTTCATCTAAATGGAGATGTGAACACTCGTAATGGTCGCAACACGTGGGAGTCATCTAATCCCCACGAGATGGTACAGTTACAACGAGACTCCTCAAAATTTGTGCCATATCCCCGCAGAAAGTTTATGGGTATTTCTGTAACTGGTGCTTCTTACTTTGTCCCACTATAACTATCGCTCATTCCTCCCTTGGAAGAAGCTGAATCAGAGAACTTTATTTTGCAGCAAGATGGTGCACTGCCTCCCTGGCATCATTCAGTACGCTATTGGTTAAACAATGCTGTACCCAAGCGCTGGATTGGTCGCAAGGGGTCGGATGACAGAGCTTGTTTCACCTGGCCTCCACGTTCACCCGATTTGATCACATAGGGCTTTTACCTATGGAGGTTCATGTGTGTGTGTCCACTCGACTTGAGAAACAGGATTCAAGCACTTGCTACAACAAGTACTCCAGACACTCTGATCAAGGTTTGGGAAGAATTCGGATATGGACTAGATGTGTGTTGTGTGACGAATGGTGCTCACATTGAACACTTGTAGGAAAAAGTGTTTGAGTTGCTCTTTCATTTGATGTGTGATTTATAGTGCAAGTTAAATATAATAAATACTACAAAGCCTTAAAGCCCCTATATTCATTTGGAAACACCTGTATTTAAAGCAAACACGAAGACATAAATTGAGAAGTAGCAGTTATGGATGAATAAATCACTCCTTGTTCATAGCAACGAGCTTTTGTGGAGAAAAAAAAGAAAACAGGAATCATAACTTTCGTGTATGTTCAGTCAGATGAAGTACCTACTTTGTATACAACATTTCAAAATTTGAATTTGACGCAAATGTTGTTTTAATGAGTTGTATTTGTTTTACGCATTAGGTACCTTTTTCTCATGTTTTCGTAATCGCACAAAATTAATCAAAATGAAGGGAGCTTCACGGGCATTCATAGAAATAGGGTGGTTTTTTCTTTTTTAATGCAATATTTTTAATATTTTAATCAAAATATGTAAAGTTCCTTTTTAGAAAGTAAAAAAGGATACAGTTTATCTATGTAGAGAACAGACATTTCAAATGAAGAATTTTTGGTGAAATCTCGATTTGGAAGTGTTGGGTATTACAAAAGACTACTTTTATATGAATTATTTGTAGAATGGATCGCAATTACCAGGCAGAAAACTTCAGGTGACTTTTGTGGATTATTTGTTTCTATCCTCCAAAAGTGAAGACATAGGACACAATACTTCATAATTGTTCTATGTGCAACAGGGTCCAAGTAAAGGATTGAGCTACAGAACCGGTAACATATCATTACAAGGCGCCATACGGTACAATGGTGTCGCTCTTCTGACAGACGATGTCGACACTGTCGATTAACGTCTGGCACAATAAAAATTAGCGATAAAACCCCTTTTTTATAAAATAACCCATTTTGAAGCCAAAAAGAGACCGAACAACGGTAATTTTAAAAAGCTATAGAGGCGGGAGTTCGTAAGCGTGCTAAAATACCAAAAGGAAATATAGGTTTCGGTTCAAGGGGACCTTATGAAGATCAATTATTCTGTACTAAAGCCAGCATCTGTTCTTGTGTGTAAACATTTCTAAAAGTTGTTCAATAATTATAAGGTAATTAAACTTGACAAAGTACAAAAGTACAGAATTGACAAATATAAATTTCAGTTGACGCTACATAGGGAATATTGTGTTTATATCTTATTTTCTCCAAAATGTCTCCAAGTTGAAATGATTAAAATATCATATGTTTAAAGTGTTTGTTTCACTCATAAAATGTATATATAGAACTTCCTTCAAATAGCGTCTAAAATGCTCTTCATTCTGAATGAATATTTATAATTTGCATAATTTCATAACCAGTTATTAAAGATCTGACTTTAGCTTCTGTCTCTCCCTCTGATTCCCACAATGAAACATTTAACCAAATATTTCTGCTAACATCTATTAAGATGAAATAATATATAGGAAAATAAACTTTTATTAGAAATAGTTTATGGAAGGGATATGATAAATTAAATAACAGTAAATAGATAAAGTTATGTATACCTATGTGATACATTAAATCTTTTGCAATATGTACATGTTTAGAGTAAAATACGTGGAATTAGTTTCATATCCCTTAATATCTCTGAAGACAAAACGGACGAAAACAATAATTAATGCTTTCTATTAGCTTTATGTTTTAAGAATTCCACATTCTTATCTCAAATGTGGGAAAAGTATATCGAGCTATCCATCTCTTGGGAGAGGCCTCTACCCTATTCATTATTATTATTATTATTATTATTATTATTATTATTATTATTATTATTATTATTATTATTATTATTATTATTATTATTATTATTATTATTATTATTATTATTATTATTATTATTTATTATTATTTATTATTATTATTTATTATTATTATTTATTATTATTATTTATTATTATTTATTATTATTATTTATTATTATTATTTATTATTATTATTTATTATTATTATTTATTATTATTATTTATTATTATTATTTATTATTATTATTTATTATTATTATTTATTATTATTATTTATTATTATTATTTATTATTATTATTTATTATTATTATTTATTATTATTATTTATTATTATTATTTATTATTATTATTTATTATTATTATTTATTATTATTATTTATTATTATTATTTATTATTATTATTTATTATTATTATTTATTATTATTATTTATTATTATTATTTATTATTATTATTTATTATTATTATTTATTATTATTTATTATTATTATTTATTATTATTATTTATTATTATTATTTATTATTATTATTTATTATTATTATTTATTATTATTTATTATTATTATTTATTATTAATTATTATTAATTATTATTAATTATTATTAATTATTATTTTGATATAGTATCCCGTAGACAAAAAACGAGTCATGTCTGAAACGCATACATATATGCGTGTTTACATAGGCACACACACATGACGGATATATCTCTACTTGTGGAAAACTGCAAGTTACTTGGGATTCGTGGAGTTGTCTTCTGCCGTTAAGGTAGTTTGCCGAACCAAATATGACTCATGTGTTTGTTTACTTTTTTATTTATTTTTGTCCATGGGTGTATTCGTACATGAAGACTGTAACGCCTAACAGAATACCACGTACACCAACAAGCTGACAATCTTCATAGAATTTTAAGAGTAATAAATAATAACTAATAACAGATGAAAATCCTGTTCAGCAGAAGAAGTACAAGCTTTCTTTTCCTATTTGATTTGAGTGGTTAAATGCATATATCATTATTTGTTCGTGAGTGCTGTTTTATTTATTAAAAAGAAATTAAGCACGGTTCTTTGAGAGCACATTCACATACAAATGCTACAAAACTTGTCATTTTTTCAGGTAATAATACTTGCTGTAGCTACCATAATGTAAGCTATATAGTGTCATTAAAATGGTGTAGAATCAATCTGCTTGTTTGAAACTCACTGATTGCTCCAATTTTACTAACATCTTCTGCTATGAAATCTAGTGACATTCGTTTGAGTTTTATGTCATTGTTCTAATAATAATCACAAGTCATTTCTCTTGTTCGGGTAACAGCTGAACAATAATTGTGATACTCTGCTAGCTTGTGTTTGGTAACAGTAAAGTATTAATTATTTGACTATCCTAATAATAAGAATTTGTCTATGTCTACTCTGCGGTGTATTTAGTTAGGTTAGTAAAATATATACTATGAAGTTGATGTTATAGATTTGGGATCTGTGTGTCTTGGGGTTGTGATTTTAGTACCTCCTTGGAAGAAATAATATTATTCAATATTATACAGAGGTGTGAACACTGTGTGAATACCTATCAATTCAGTTTTTATTAAGAATATTTATTTTGCTTCATTAATAGACGAGTGTTAGTAGGTTTTCTTGGTGAAACTTTTTTGCAACCCAGGTCTTAGAACTGCACACAAAACAAAACGTACTCATCATAGAACAAATATTTAATATTTAAATTCCTGACAAGGTTTGAGTTTTCGAAGATGTTACTGAGTACAAGAGCGGCTGAAAAGATATTTCCATCTACACAGGGGCACAAGATACAAGATTAACTCTTTTGTTTGTGTGTGCGTGCGTGTGTGTGTGTGTGTGTGTGTGTGTGTGTGTGTGTGTGTGTGTGTGTGTGTGTGCGCGCGCGTGTGTAAGCTATGCCTTAGAAGCTTTCAGATTATCTCCCTAAACGTTTGTATCCAGAATTTATAATATTTGAGATCCAATAAATTTATAAAAAATTTCATCGAATTTGGTATATAAAAATAGGCATATATTTATCCTGAATTCACACAAATATAAAACCAAAGTGGCAGATAATATATGTTTGTCAGAAATTAAATGAACAGCATCTGTAGATTTTAATAACGGAACAATTATTTTAGTGCAAGATAATTTAATAATAAAACTCTCCAATATGACTTCCTGACACTTATTACTATAGAAATTCAACAAAAATATAAGTATAAAGCTCATGTAAAATATAAAATAAATATACATATAAAAGCACTGGTTTATTACATTAATGATGCAGCCTACATATAGGTACACAGTTGGCTTTGTTGTGAAACACTAACTGAAGAAGGTTTTCTTGTTTCAGGGACAGCTACAGAGTTAAGTGTTAATGTAAGTATTAATAAATTATTATATCTAGCCATAAAATAAATACTGTAATAATGATCATGATGAGAATCGTAATGATACTTGTACTGAGTTGATGTCAGTTTGTCAACAAAGTAGGTATTTATCATGACAGCCTTGATGACTGCAGCGGAGTAGGTCTCTTAGCTACGTCACACCACGTGATGCTTGTCGCCGCTGTTTATGTCCTAAATGAAGTGTTTGTATCTGTTTCGGTCTGCGGATAATCACTCTTAATGTTACACCGTTTTACCTTTCTGACGCCGACAGACAGACGACGAGGAGGAATGCCAGCGATACCTGCAATCATTCTGTTTGCGCCTGCCCTCCGCCCGATACAGCACTCAACAAAAGCCTGCAAGCACGCCGCCGATAAGGTTCTTCCTTACATTGTACACACTGCGACAAAGGTGATCTGTTGGCTTCAATATAATATGCTTCACTTTCTCAACGATTGAGAGTTTAGGAAACCCACATGTCTTGGACAAGTGGTATTATTATTATTATTATTATTATTATTATTATTATTATTATTATTATTATTATTATTATTATTATTATTATTATTATTATTATTATTATTATTATTATTATTATTATTATTATTATTATTATTATTATTATTATTATTATTATTATTATTATTATTATTATTATTATTATTATTATTATTATTATTATTATTATTATTATTATTATTATTATTATTATTATTATTATTATTATTATTATTATTATTATTATTATTATTATTATTATTATTATTATTATTATTATTATTATTATTATTATTATTATTATTATTATTATTATTATTATTATTATTACTGTTACTGTTACTGTTATTGTTACTGTTATTGTTACTGTTATTGTTATTGTTATTGTTATTGTTGTGGTGGTTGTTGTGGTTGTGGTGGTTGTGGTGGTTGTGGTTATTGTGGTTATTGTGGTTATTGTGGTTATTGTGGTTATTGTGGTTATTGTGGTTATTGTGGTTATTGTGGTTATTGTGGTTATTGTGGTTATTGTGGTTATTGTGGTTATTGTGGTTATTGTGGTTATTGTGGTTATTGTGGTTATTGTGGTTATTGTGGTTATTGTGGTTATTGTGGTTATTGTGGTTATTGTGGTTATTGTGGTTATTGTGGTTATTGTGGTTATTGTGGTTATTGTGGTTATTGTGGTTATTGTGGTTATTGTGGTTATTGTGGTTATTGTGGTTATTGTGGTTATTGTGGTTATTATGGTTATTATTAATATTTTTATTATTGTTATTATTATTGTTATTGTTATTGTTATTGTTATTATTGTTATTATTGTTGTTGTTATTATTGTTATTATTGTTGTTGTTATTATTGTTATTATTGTTGTTGTTATTATTGTTATTATTGTTGTTGTTATTATTATTATTGTTGTTGTTGTTATTATTATTATTATTATTATTATTATTATTATTATTATTATTATTATTATTATTATTATTATTATTATTATTATTATTATTATTTATAAACAGTGATATAATGATTTCAAGGCTGCTCGTTGATACGCTAATTTTCTGCGGGAAAATGTGAGTATTGAATGCAGCTCATCTAAGGCGCATCTTGATGATGCAGTATTGAACTGCTTTGGACACCAATGAAGATTGTACCTTCACGATGTCTCGGAGTCCTTGACTAGGCCCTTTTTCTCGAACACTGACATTTCTATCCCAGGGCATTCGTGGATATGGTTTTTAGAAAGAATAACACGTATTCTTGTTGTGAAGTCTTTAATGAATGTTTCAAGTAATTAAAAATGAGACGTTATCGACCGATGAAAGACTATCTAATAATTCACTAATTAAATATAATGATATTGTATGTGAATTCGTAGATGAATATACTTCCAACTGTATTATAAACAGCGGTGGTTGGTTTCAGCAAATAATCCAAGTTAGTTCTACTCCTTAGGCAGAAACAACGGAAATTTTTCCAAGCGACCCACCTCCCACTTACAGCCACCAACATCATTTCTAGAATGTTCAAAGTCTGTTAATTTTCACCCTGATTCCATCTCTAAAATTCTCATATATCTCCGAGATTGTTCAGTCTCGCCCGATAATGGATATCTCAACCTGGTTTTACTTCGTTAATTATTCGTGTCTAAGTCCCCGGTGAATCTACCAACTGGTTCACGGAATCCAGCCCTTCGCTAATGACCTACTTAACTTCTACGTACTAACCATCATCTATGACGTCAATAACGCAGAGTAACTAGGAATTGGAATAACACCATTGGCTTTATGCTTTGTATATGCTATAATATTTACGAAGTATTTTGCTCAATAATTAAGCTAGCATGTTGATTATTCAATAAAATGTCTGATGGACATACAGTAGGTGTATAGTGTCTAGGTGGGTATATGATATAGAATATAAAAGTTCATATTATAACACTTTCCGGGATCTGAGTTTAAAAAGCTAGAAACTGGCACATTTTAGGAAAACAAGGCAGTTAGGCCCTCTGTCCACGCGCGCATCTATTGTCATATCTGGAAGAGGTTTCTCTTTTGTCGCATTGTCCGGTAGCGTACCGTAACAGAAAGAGTGAGACGGACTATCTCACTGGATATAACTCGGGGAATTCCCTGATCCAAGATGGCAGTTTAAAGGAGGGGATGAAAAAGCCCCAATGAAAATCCGCGATTTAAGTACAAAGTGTTAAGGCGCATAAAATTGTCTAAACAACCCATCTATGAAAATTAAGTAAATTGCAGGGGCCCGCGTGCTTAAAAGTAGGTACATGAAATCGCAGAACTCGGGACAGTCTTAATGAAATCATCGGGCAGTCTTCCAACAGTCTTGTTACCGTAATGACGCAGTCGCCATAACGTCGTCGTACTGTCGTCGTCGTAGTCTTCATTATTCAATAATCTCACACGCGCTACCAGTAAAAGGTGTTGACACAAAATAAAGAAACACCGCGAGTACTCACCAGACCAGAGAAATTGTTTCCGCTGCTTTTCCCACCATCTGAGATCGTCGCTCCTTTTGCCATGCTATACAAATGAGCCAATGGTGACACTAGCCGAGGACGGGCGTCAAACCCAGGACAGAACGACGACGAGGTAAGAAGCTAGTCGGAGCCATGAAAAAGAGCAACGACCAATACACCGAGGTACCAATTAGCTACCATGAAAAGGCAGCAAAGCGTGCACTGAACGTTCACTATAGTTTTAGCCAGGGAGGAGATTTGGTACGTGCCACATCGCACAATGATAAAAATAAGTAGGTCTGAAATATAGGGGGAGGATAGTTAGCGGTAGAGAAGAGACGAAAAGAGGGAAATTTTGAAAAAATAACTAAGAGAGCAAACATTGGACACAGCATAGAAATGGCAAGAAAGTAGCAACCAGCAAGTTGCCTATCAAATACGTAAATAAAGGCAGTTCATGGCCGGCCAAAATGCAAAATATATCTTATTAGTAGTACTGAGTAAACCAATTTAAATTACAAAATGTTGCAGAACGCAGAAGTGCACCGACGACATTGGCCAGGCTAATATGTAGAAATATTATGTTGGAGATAAGGAACCAATTTCTCACATAGGTCACGTGTCGAATAAAAGTGTTCACTACATTTTTATTAATATGTGAATTAAATTAATGTAAATTATTATGGAATGCGTTAATAAAATACTTTTTACTGTAGTAAATTAGCAGCGACTTAAACGCAATAATAAGGCGTGAGCAGCGGGAGCTATATGCTCTTTGAACAGGCCAAATAAAATTCCAGTCTCAATAAAATCACTACTCAGCTGGAACGAGAAATAGAAGTAGGATATGAAATGTGAGAAGTGTATTTAATTTTGCCTTACCACCTGCAAACAGCGAACATTTTTACTCCCAAATAAAAAAAAAAAAAAAAAAAAGAATCTGTTGTGTTGCACTCGCATGACTTTATCTACTTATGTACTAACTGTTCTTACAAACTTCTATTCCTTCTATTCTTGTTCATGTTTGTTGGGATAAACATTTGTAGAAATTACCTTATTGCTAATTTTCTTGTAGGTGTAAGGAGAATGTGGCTTTGAGCGATAGTCAAATCTTTTAAAGCTAGTCGCTATATGAAGACTTTACGTAAAATTCCGTTCTCTTTACGCGGCCAAGAGATAAAACAGTGAATAACAAGCTTCCATTTCTGAAAAACAATGTATGGCAAAACTGAAGCAAATAACAAGGAATATCTCCAAAAGGTTCACTTCACAAAAAGATGCATTTGAACATAAATTGTGTTTTAACTAGATCTATACTTTTTGTACAGTAAGATTTGGTCTCTCTATTACAGTTTACCAGTTATACAAAAGTCGTCAAGAATAAATAGGACCACACGCACTATAGCAAGAAATTTTAAAATATAAATTTCATTTGCTATAAAAATATTTTAAACGTATTTCATTTTAAACAAAATCCTTAGAGCTATTTTTGAGAAAATCAAAATTTTTGAACAAATTTTCCATGTAAAGCACGATTTATGGTGAATGGATTTTGTTCAAAATCTTCATCGTTGAAAGCAAGGAGGAACTTTTGTTACGTGCTGTACGTACTACAGAGAGCATAACGATATCCCTCCCACCTGGCGGCGCCTCAGTAAAACACAGTCAGAACAAGATGTTTTGCTCCTTCCCCTCCCCCATTTACTTACTTAGATCTCCAGGAAAGGATCTCTACCATTACAACTTTATGGCACACAGTTTAATTTTATTTTGCTAACAGTCTGTCAAAGTCCTCACTTAACGACAAAAACTAGATGTAAGGGGCTAAAAGGCATGCCCAGAGTTTCCGGGAAACGTGAATAGCTGCTTCAGGTAGAAAACGTAATTGCTGTCCTCCTGATCCTTATAGCTCTTGGGGTTGGAAAATAAAAATAAAATATTACATCCCACAAATCGCATGTGTAGGCGACCAAAACAGAACTAAAATTACTGCTGAAAATGGACATCCTAAGCACAAATTCAAACGAAAGAGTTTAAAGCATGTGTATGTAATCAATACATATTAAACCTTGCGTATTGGTCACCAATTTTTTTCATATTTGTTATGATAAGCATATGCTATTTTGACCATTTTTGGTTTTATAATATTTATTTGATACTTTTCATCACATGCATGCAATATTACAATATCGGTTTATTTGCTCCATATTAGATTTGACTCTTAAGCAGTTACATGTTAGTCTATCTTCTCCGTTTGTACAAGAAAGCCCATTTACCCTGCTTATTTTTTATGATTTTTACTCGCTTTTACTTTTTCTGTAACTGTGTATAATAAGTAGAGGAATTCTTGTATTCCACTGAAAATTAGGTATCAAGGCTTTTACTCAAATACAAAGTTTGAAGTACCTGAAATATAATTTGTTGCAGTTACATGATTTTTTCTACTCATTCGTGTATGAATCGAGATAAATTAATAAATATAAATATAAATTTAATTTACACAAAAACCGTTGAATGTATTGAAATACACTAAAGGAAAAAGTTGTCGTTTATTCAGTTTTTTATTAATATAGTCATAAATGGAGAACCTTCAATTAATAATAATTCAGTCACGTGATGATAAATGTTTTTGATAAAAATATTTTTTTTCTACAAAACAAACTTTTCAACATTTTGGTATTAGACTTTCTTGTTATTCACAACATGAGAAATTCGCTGTTAAGTTCTGACGAATTTCATTTCCATCCTGTATACATGTAAGTGTGTAGTGTAATTTTAAAACATTTTACTAAATCGTATGTGTGCAGGTTCTGCTGTAGGTATATCCTCCTCATCTTGCGCTACCTCATCACCAATGATCCTAAATATACATATAAAGGGAGAACATTAGACCACTAACATTCATACAGGAATAAATGGATATTGGTATATAGGTAATTATGAAGTTGATAAACTCCAGCACCGGTTGACAGATCATAAAATTCACATCTCGGTGTCTACTCGCTCTTCTACAAACAGTTCCTGCAACGTTTTGTATTATTGGAATAAAACTGCAACATGTTTTCTTCAACTTTTCTTTGCTCGCTTTCCTTTTACATTACACATTCACCTATGTTTCCACACTCACTGTTCTACAAACAATTCATACAATTTTCCATACGATTAAAATACAAATGCAGCACATTACATTCACAAGACTTTCTCTACTCCTTTTACTTCGTATAGTATTTGAGCTTGTTTAATAGCGTGTTTACATATTGTTTTCCCAATGTTTTTATTTATTTTGTTTAATTTTTCTTCTTTGTAGTATCACACGAATTTTAATCAACTCTTTGCTTAAGTGTATTAGCTAATATACCTTTTTAGTGTCCCCAAAGAAACATTATTGGGCAAGTGCAGCGTTAGTCTAAAAGTTGTCAAACACGGGTAACGCCAGATATGTATTTTAGCTAGTATTTTATAATGATCACTTGAGAGGACTGCTCTGGACTTACAAGTTACCGATCGATGCCGAAACATTTAATTTGTTATCTTGGTCCAATCTCCAGATTCACCCATTTAAACTGATATCAGTGTATTGTGTTTCTCTGATTTAAAAATTACGGAGGTTTTGTATTATTAAATAATCACGGGATCAAAGCGAATATCCAAAATGTTAAAACTTCGTCTACTATAGGTACATGTAAAGCTACTCAACCAAGTAAGACCATATTTTCATTGCCGGTATCATC
Source organism: Tenodera sinensis (assembly GCA_030765045.1). Classification (NCBI taxonomy): domain Eukaryota; kingdom Metazoa; phylum Arthropoda; class Insecta; order Mantodea; family Mantidae; genus Tenodera; species Tenodera sinensis. The sequence goes on along the minus strand of CM060966.1, from coordinate 138,412,820 downwards.
AAATAAGTAAGGCACATTTTTTGATCTGGGATGTTATGTCTCGATAAAATGCCAATTTAAATTATTTTTAAACTCAGACCACGTTATCTTAGCACGAAGATAATTATTATCTTAATTATTCGCCTATTCTTTTACCGCTGATAATACAGAATTTTGGAATTATTGACAGGATTAAAAAAACTTAAAAGTAGATATGCCGATTATTTTCATTTTGCTGAGCATAATGAGTTCTTTTGGTTTATAGGACATTAACATTACAGTTTTAAGAAATAAATACGTCTTCAAAGTTATTTTCAACTAGTTCAACTAACTGAAAATTCCTGCACGATTTGTAAAGACACTCGGAAATGTTCTCCAAGCCAGATAATAGATATATGTTAATTTTTAAAATTATTTGATTTTTTATTTTGACAAAGAACTCACATTTGAATAAAATGTCCACGTAGAATATTGGTCTTCTTCTTCTTCTTCTTCTTCTTCTTCTTCTTCTTCTTCTTCTTCTTCTTCTTCTTATTATTATTATTATTATTATTATTATTATTATTATTATTATTATTATTATTATTATTATTATTATTTATTACAATTATTATTATTATTATTTATTACAATTATTATTATTATTATTATTATTATTTATTACAATTATTATTATTATTACAATTATTATTATTATTATTATTATTATTATTATTATTATTATTATTATTATTATTATTATTATTATTTTGCAACACGGTTCAGGCTATCTAGTCTTTTCAGGCTCCAAGTCTTGTTCCTTCCATATTTCTGTCGGTTGTCTTGATTTTCACAGTCCTTGCAGCTGGTAAGTCTCGTATATGCAAATTTTGGAATTCTATTTTCTTTCATTCTATAAGTACTGTTGCAGTTTCTAAATCATATCTCATATTTGAATTGCTTTATAGAATTTTATTACTGAATACTTTCTTGCTATATTCTTTAAATTTCTTTTTATTGTGTACTTAACTTTTTAATAATATGTGTTTCTCGTCCATGTGTTATTTCACACTTGTTCAATAGTTTTTTTTCTAAGACTTTTGAATCGAACTGTACGAATGTCTTTAAATGCCATAACTTTTCAACGTTGGTTCAAATGCAAAATTTGCTGTTCCTAGCACAGTGATAGTGAAAAGCTGCGAGTATCCAGTGTCAGTGCTTAAGGAACTATTTCATTCAGGTTAGTTGTAAATTTAAGAGCGATATAATGAATATTCATGTTGATGGAATACCTCGTGCGTGAACTTAATATGCATTCAGAGTAACCCAGACTGGCGACTCTTTAGTCACTGTCATGGTTACCACTCATTACATTTACAGTCATCAAGTAGTGCAGACGGGCAATGGCACCATCTGTACACATTTTCTACAAATGTAAGACTCTCATAGCAACAAAACTTTCACTTATCGTTCACAAAGGTTCTTTTTTTAAAGAAATGTAAATAATTTTAAAAACTAAAAGGCAACGGAAACTATTTCATGTAAAGTGTGGTTTGGAATGAAGGAATTTTGTGAAAATGCATGTAAGAACGCACCTTAGTACACGGAACCGTTTTTCTAAATTGAATGAATTACAGCACTTCTCAAAGAAGCTGTCCCTATTGAAATCACGATGTCTTATTTTTTAATAGAATACAATATTTCTTGCAATTCACGAATACTACCCAAAATGTGTACAGAGGGTAAATACCACCAACCAAACAACCAATGCATGTGCAAAAAAAGAAAAGTCGGTTAAAAACCAAAGTTGGTATTTAAATTTCATATCTTTCAAGGATGCGACATGAAGCTTTTTGAAAAAATTCCTCCGCCTTAAAGTAACCTTCACATAGAAACTTTTTCGAAAATTTTGGTTTTCTCAAAAATACTTCTAAAGATTTTAATTAAAATACCACGTGTTTGAGATATTTTTATGGCAAATGAAATGTATATTTTGAATTTTCTGGCTGTAGCTCCTGTAGTCCTGTGCCCGCCTCGGTAGCGTGATGGTTAGCGTGTCTGCCTCACGTTCTAGAGGTCGCGAGTTCGAATCTCGCTTAGGGTGAGTTATCCGGGTAAGGTTTTTTTCCGAGGTTTTCCCTACCCTGAGAAGACGAATGTCGGATAACTTAAAGCTCCATGGACCTCGGGCTCATTTGAGCATCATTTCACCCATTTCATTTCATTCATTTGTCCGATATGACACAATGTTGGAGGACGTTAATTTACAAGAACTGTAGTCCTGTTTAATCTGGACGACTTTTACATAACTTTTACATAGGTCAATTCTTACTATTCAAAATACGTGGATCTCGTTAAAACACAATTCATGTCCATTTTTTTGGGTGAACCATTTCGGAGGTATTTCTTGTCATTTGTATGACATACTTTTTTCAAAGGAAGGTCTAGTTGACTTTTTTATCCCCTGGCCGTCCAAAGAGCATGGAATTTCAAAGCTTTCATATAGCGACCAGCGTTAACAGATTTGACTATCGCTCAAAGCCTACTGTATTCTCATAGTACCCTAGTACCTTCTTTACAAGGAAATTAGCAATAAGATAATTTCTGGAAACGTTTATCTCGACTAACACAAATATCAGTAAGCATTTATAATAATACAAGAGTAGAGAAAGTCATGTAAGTGCAACATATCAGATTTTATAAAAACTGTTAAGAACTGTCTATATTAACGATCTGCTTGCTGTACAGTAAGATGTGTTAAGTATTTGCTAAGGCATCATTTCATTCGGACGGTGTTGTTCAGATGTTTAAAATGGTACAATTATTATGGTGGCCTATTTCCAGTGATGAAAGCAGCTGTTCCCGTGGGAGAGACAAAGAAGCCACTTGTAGCCCAGAGCAGTGGAGATTATTCAAGAATCCTTATACCACCACCACCATATTGCATCCTAACCCATCATCAAGTGTTCTGTCTCCGTGTTGTTGTTGTTGTTGTTATATATCGGGACGGGATCAGCTGTAGGGAGACAGCTTCTGTTGTGGTTTTTTATCGCCCTAATTATTATTCATTGCATCATACCAGTCAAATTGGCTGGTTCGCCTCATAATGACTGTAGGCAGCCACTGGTCATATCCCAAGATTTACTCGGCTTCTGTGTACCACCTCCCCTCCCGCCGGTCCGTCCGTCCGGCCGTCCAGCCGTCCAGCCGGTCGGCTACCGTCGGCCTTTGTGTTTACCAAATACCTACTTCAACATCCGGCTGTTCTTACTGTCTGTCTGTCTGTCTGTCACTGATTGCTGATTCATCGCATCGCTAACATCTCACCTCACCTCACACAATTTCCTCTACCCGTTGCACCTTCACATAAAGTTACAATTAAAATAGCACGAGGATTGCATCTGACTATAATTTTATGTGCTGACGATATGGTGATAATTTTCGACGAGGAAGATAAACTGTAAAATGCACTACACTGATTAAATAAAATATGTGAAAATACAATTTTTAAACGTCATGTAAAAAGAATCAAAGATCTTTAAGGGTAAGCACTCAGTTATAAGTAAAATAATACAAGATAACAGAATAAAACAGGTTTAAATGTTTAACTATTTAGGCACGATAGTTTCATATGATAAAAGAATACATATTGACTCTAAAATTAGTAAATTTTCAAATATTTGTGGAGTATTAAAGGAAACACTGAAAAACAAACTAGGAAAGAAACACGAATTAAATTGTATAATGTGACGGCGTTGTCTATTTTATTTAGGTACATAGTAGTGAAAACTAGACTGTGGACAAAAGGACCTTGAAAAGAATTGTATCAGTAGAGATGAGATATTTAATATCAGTAAAGGAAAGTAAGTTAACAGACATAATTTGAAAAGAAGACCTAAATATTGAATGTGTATCTAATAAATTAACACGTTATAGAGATAATTGGTTAAACCATTGGAGCGAATGTCAGAATATACAAAATGACAATGAAATGTCAATTCGAGGAGTAGGTAAACTGAGGAAGTGAGACCAGAACTATGAGAGGAAGTAGAAGTAGAAGAAGAAAATAGAAAAAAAAAAAAAAGAAGAAGAAGCTTTACATAATACCTTACACTACTATATTCCTAAAACAAAAGTGTTCTTCTATTAATAACAGTTCCTTACAGTAAATGTTTTACTATAATTATCACACTAAGCAATACAATATGCAACAAAGTTTGCTCCGATATTTAAGTCGGTTGTTTCACTTGTCTATCTCATACCTAACACATAGGTAGAGAAAATGTATTCCATCTTCCCTGTGATAGCAATGTCTGAGGCCCCGAATATATAAAAGTAGGGCGTTTGTGCTACTTAATAATGCACTGTACCAATAAAAATATTGTGAAATGAAGAAAAACAACGGGTTTATGTGAATTATGTAAATTTTAATACAAAAATAAATATTTTATTTTGTAAATTAGTGTAAATATATGCTTTTAAGGAAATAGGTACAGCATAAGGGGTAAAGGGTTAAAGGGTATTCAATAATTAATTGCAAAATTAGTATTGAAGTCTAAAAACACACTGCTTCTTTCATGCCAATCTCACAAAATTCATTTGCATACTAATTTAATTATTCAAAATGGCACCACCTTCCTATACTGGAACCAGGTTTATCCGTTATAGACTGTCTATTTTTAAACATGTGTCAGCTCTGCCGTTTTTATTTTGAAGCTTAACATCTTAGGGAAGTGAGAGATCTAAGCTTCTGTCTCCATAAACAATGTTATAAATTAACTCACATTTATTATTGTAATATAACTAATGATTCAATCCAATACTATAAACCATTCAATTCAAAACAAAAAATAATAAAATAATAAAGAAAGAATAAATTAAAAATAAGAATTAGCCAATTTAAGTAAAAACAGACCAATTTCTGCTTGTTGTGCTTTATGTGCAATACTTTTTTTTAGCTGGTTTCAAATTAGCAAAGCAATTTTCCTAGAATATTTAATGACAAATATTCTTTCGGAACAACCGTCCAACAGAGGTTAGTTTTTTGGACAATAACAGGCACAAAAGGTTTCATTTAAATCCTTTCAGTAGTTCAAGGTTTAGGAAAACGTGCATTGTGGAAAATGAACTTTAAAACTTGGATATGAAATATAAGGTGCCCTTGTTTTTGACTGTGTATGACTAGTGCAGCACCTGGCCTTTTAAATCATTACTCTGAAACTAACGTGTCCTTTCTGCGCTGATAAAAGCCAATAATAATGAATACATTATTAAGAACCTTACTTTTATTTACCTAGTGGACCTGTTATTAGAATTAGCCAATGTCTCTTTTATTGCATACAAATACAAGTATGTTTGAATGCATTAAACGTCGTATCACTTATTCTAAGGGAATCTGCAAAAGTCAGTGTACTTAGAAACGAAGACTTTCGTTTAACATTAGTCTCTCATGCAATTTCTTATATCATTATCAGCACTCAACACAAAATAGCTTGAGGCTCCGTAGCTCAGTCGGTAGAGCACCTGCTTACTGTGCAAGGGGTCCCGGGTTCGATTCCCCTATGGGGTAGGAAGTGCGCATTTTTCTCTAGCCAAGATCAAGTCAAAACCACGAGCTCCCGAATGCGGGCCTCGCACGTTACCGGCGGAGCCTTCTCGCTCGGTACCATGTCATAGTGTGTCGACACTGTAGAATCATGTCCAACTGTGTATTACACCTTTCATATAATAATAATAATAATAATAATAATAATAATAATAATAATAATAATAATAATAATAATAATAATAATAATAATAATAATGATGATGATGATGATGATGATAATGATAATGATAATGATAATGATAATGATAATGATAATGATAATGATAATGATAATGATAATGATAATGATAATGATAATGACAATTAATAATAATGGCAATAATAATTTATTTTTTCAGCAAGCTGGCTGGTATCTAAACGCTTATAAACCAAATAAGTTGGTGAGACTAACAAATACATACATCAGGATACTATAGACCCTTCAGGTGTTTATGAACGACTTACAGTCCTGCACCACATGTTTATCCGAGGCCGCGGTGGCGTATTTTCCACGTCTACTTGACAAGACACACCTATGTACCTACTGTTGTGTATTTTAACGCTGCAAGTAACTCAATTGTCACGCACCGTCCCTGTGCAAGATCGAGTCTGTAAATTGTATTACACCAGATTAGCCCACCTCTCGTTATTTACACCAATCAGCGCAATTCAATAAGAGAGGCTATTTGTGACGTTCTACATTTCAAATAAAGTATTAGGCATGACATTGTTTTTGGAAATTGTCTCAACTAAACTGCAGAGAACTGATAAGGACTACGGAAAATGTGTAGTTTTATTTAGGTGAGTGTGGAAACTTGACAAAACTAAAATCACCATTGCGACCTAGGGAGATTGTCCACTTTTCAGTAAAGAGCTCTGTAAATTATGCTTTTATTTATAGATATCTAATTCCTTCAGTTGAAAAGCTCTGAGTGTGTGTTCTCATTGAATTATATAAATTACATAAATATTACACGATGCTTTAAGGATCGAATCAACATTTGGTGTTATACCTTCTTGAAGAACTATTGTAACATATTCATCAAAGCTCTGAAAAAAGTCACATCAATTCCAATATGAACCTTTCGTATGTTAATAATAATAATGATGATGATAATAATAATAATAATAGTAATAGTAATAGTAATACTAATAGTAATAGTTATAGTAATAGTTATAGTAATAGTAATAGTAATAGTAGTAATAATAGTGATAATAATAGTGATAATAGTAATAATAATAATAATAATAATAATAATAATAATAATAATAATAATAATAATAATAATAATAATAATAATAGTAGTAGTAATAGTAATAATAGTAGTAGTAATAGTAATAATAATAGTAGTAATAGTCATACTAATAGTAATAGTAATACTAATAGTTATAGTAATAGTAATAGTTATAGTAATAGTAGTAATAATAGTGATAATAATAGTGATAATAGTAATAATAGTAATAATAATAATAATAATAATAATAATAATAATAATAATAATAATAATAATAATAATAATAATAATAATAATAATAATAATAATAATAATAATAATAATAATAATAATAATAATAATAATAATAATAATAATAATAATAATAATAATAATAATAATAATAATAATAATAATAATAATAATAATAATAATAATAATAATAATAATAATAATAATAATAATAATAATAATAATAATAATAATAATAATAATAATAATAATAATAATAATAATAATAATAATAATAATAATAATAATAATAATAATAATAATAATAATAATAATAATAATAATAATAATAATAATAATAATAATAATAATAATAATAATAATAATAATAATAATAATAATAATAATAATAATAATAATAATAATAATAATAATAATAATAATAATAATAATAATAATAATAATAATAATAATAATAATAATAATAATAATAATAATAATAATAATAATAATAATAATAATAATAATAATAATAATAATAATAATAATAATAATAATAATAATAATAATAATAATAATAATAATAATAATAATAATAATAATAATAATAATAATAATAATAATAATAATAATAATAATAATAATAATAATAATAATAATAATAATAATAATAATAATAATAATAATAATAATAATAATAATAATAATAATAGTGAATGAACCAAAATATAATTTTATTTATTGGTTCATTTAGTTACCTTAGCTATCAAGAGCTGCTGAAAACGTTAAATAATTATTTATAAACATTAAGAAACCAAGTTGTATGATCAACGACATAATTTAAATGATATTAAATTGTTTGCAATGACCGAAATTTCTTGGCAAAAATGCTAATGTGAAGCTTCTGAGTATTGTATTCCTAGTGAATTCTGATATTTCCATATTCCATATTATATTTCAGAATTTTTTAGGAATTTATGATGAATTTTATACCGTTTTGAACTACCTAAGTGTTGAGAAAGTTGCCTATACTGTAATTAAATAAGTATATGATTTTTATAAAGAGCTATTTTAAAAATACCAATCACAACTTCATATACCTACACAAGGGTGAGGGGGTAAACTAGCTTGTCGCCAGAAAATCCCTTACCTTCATTAGTACTTAACAATTATATTTATATCAGATTTTCACAATGGATTTGTTTTACTTTGTGGTAAACTGGAAGCCTCTACGTCCTCTCTATACACATTTAAAAACTCTTGTAAGAACTAATTACATTTTAAAAATCCGTTTGCTGCTATGAATGGCCTGGGGTATGTAACTCAGTTCTCTGACATTTTCTCAGTTTTAGAATAAACTTCAACAAATGTATAAAATAATACAACTAGCAAAACCCACGCTTAACTAGAACGTTTTTTTGGTATGATATTTTAAAACCCGTTCTAAATTTTCTTTCTTAATGTGTTACTAAGAATGAAGCATAAAGCATAAATGTAATAGTGTCTGTTTCTTATGTTTGCATGATAACCAGAAATGACTATTCAAAATGCACATTAAGTGAGAGAGACCCATGAGAATCCTATTTTAATAGTTCTCCTTTATACTGAGTATGCCTTAATACATTCCCATGTGAAAGGGCATAATTTCATTATTAATGCTGATACCGAAATTATATATTCAGAAAATTAATCATTTTAAATAGAATTTAAAAATAATAATATGTAGTAATAATTACTAGAATAATCATCATAAGTAATGTGAAGAGTGATTGTCAATTCATCTAGAGAATTTGACTATTACGAGTAGCATTTATTAAGACTATTTCACAAATTAAAGGATGATATAGTCTATGAAATATTATTTAGACGCTGTGTTGTAATTACTAAATTCTTCACAGAAACACGTAACATGAATGCATACATCAGCGTTCATTGGCACGGCCTACAAGATTCTCATATGGATGCTCCAATTTTTTAGATGTTGGCAATGTCAGAAGTTGCAATATCTGCTGTTAATTTATAATTTCGTTCCAAACATATTTCCTGTTGTAATCTTAGCTTCCCCTCTTCGAATTATTTCATCTATTTCAGCGCCGAAGTGGGAGTTAGCCATATTTGACATTTGAATAACGGCTCTATTGCGTCAACTTACGTTAGCTGTTTCGCATCTATAGCACAGTGATCTAACCTGATCATAACATAAGAAAAGCAGAGGTGATAATGAAATTGATAAATGTTGCGTGAACAGCAATAAAATATTGGTGAAAATTCATGATTACATATTTTATTGAAATTTTTGCTACTTAACTTTCATACATAGAGATACATTAAAAGATTCGATTCCAAAACTACACCGAAAATACAGTTACATAATGTGTACTTTTGTGTGTATGTGTGTGGGGGGGGGCGTGTGCGTGGGTGTAGGTGTGGGGTGTTGGTGTGGCTGATTAGAGAGTTAAGGATCCAAATAAAGAAAGCTACCTTAAGAGGAAGGCCCGCCTCTGTGGTGTGGTGGTAGCGTATGTGCCTCAGATTCAAGAGGTCCTAAATTCGAGTCTCGGCTAGGGTTCCGAGGGTAAGGTTTTTTTCACTTAGCCTGAGAGCACCACTGTCGGGTAACTAAAGTCTATGCACCTCGGGTTGCATAATTTCAATAATTTCATTCATTCATCGTCCGATATGACATTACCTTTGAAGAGGTCAATACACACACATACAGAGAGAGAGAGAGAGAGAGAGAGAGAGAGAGAGAGAGAGAGAGAGAGAGAGAGAATGCGAAAGCAAAATACACGAGACATTTAGAGAGAAAATTTTATTCCCAGATCTTGAAAGACCCAAAAAGGGCAGGTAAGAAATAATTATAGTTACAGAAAAAATTACCTTCATCCCAGTGTTGATTGATACAGAGTCAACCGACTTGTCCCGACGTAATTTAAGAGATGTAATAAAATAACCCAACTTATCTCTGATAAGTAAGATACAAATGACAAAATATTTTGTAACATTTTGTGCACACTATGGAGTGCACAACCCCGCTGCCATTTGGTATGCTAGAAGATTTTGTCTTTCACGGTTGAAACAATGTCCATTTTATGAGCAAAACTATCTAAAAAATCTGATGTGATGCACTCAATGACTTTCTCTCATCTAGTACAGACTATTCTTACAAGCACGCACTCTGTCTTCATGTTAGTTGAGATAAACATTTGCAGAAATTATCTTATTGCTGATTCTCTTATAGGTACAAGGGGAATATAGCAATACACTAGGCTTTTAAAGCTTTAAAATCCGTTCTCTTTGCACGGCCAAGAGATAAAAGAAGTGAGTAAGCACTTTCCATTTCAGAAACGTTTAAGTATTACAAAACTCCTTCAAATAACAAGGAATATCTCCGAGTTGTTTCACTTCACAGAAAAGATCATATGACAAATTATGTTTTAACGAGATATACACTTTTTCTCTTACGGTTTACCAGTTATGTAAGGGCATCAAGAGTAAATAGGACTGCATGGGCTGTAGCTAGAAAATTGAAAATATACATTTCATTTGCCATAAAAATATCTTAAAATGTGGCATTTTGATCAAAATCGTTAGAGCCGTTTTGGAGAAAATCAAAATTTTCGAAACATTTTCCATACAGAGAGAAGTTTACGGTGGGCCTCAAAACATATATTCTGATGAAATTTGGCATAAAAATTTCGGTTGAATTCAATACTTCCCCTACCAACTAACTGTACATAGAAGAGAAAGCAAAATTGCTTAAAAATATACGTCACGTGTTTAAAAGTACCCATGTATCATCTGAGCTGAAATTATGAAATACTATGCATACAATCTGCAGGTGTATTTCCCATTTTTTACCAGGTTCTTTGGTGATAAATCCAATTTTTAGGATTTGAAATGGATGTTTAAAGGGATCGTAAATCTTATTGCACTCATCACTGTTATCTGATAGCGAACATACCATGTCATGCATTTATGATTTCGGTTAGTGCAGCAGAAATTGTGGATGGTAATCAAGAAAATAAGAACAAATAAGCTCATTCGGGAGTTTCTGGCTTCAAATCCCGTTTGCCGACCAATCTGATTGGGATATTTTCGTGGTTTCCTTCATTCGCCAAGTAAATACTGAATGGGATGTTTAATACCACGATCCAAGGTTCCATCTTAGGTCTAAAACAATATTATAAATTAAAAATAGATGGCTATTGCGAAGGCTGTGTCATCTATGCAGATAGATTTATGGCACCCTAATGCCATCTGGCGTTGCAGAGGTAGAGGTACAGCTCCCTCTGTGGAGTAGTGACGAACTAGGACGGTATGGATAGAGATAACACCTTTAACACTAACTTTCCTCTTCATACCATTCTATAAGGATCTCTAACAGATCCGTCACAATATGGTTACGTAGTTAGAGGGACCCGGCCTAAAACACATAGAAAACAAATAATACTCCCTCGAATATTTTTTAAATTTCACCAATCGTTTATCATTCCACTCTGTTGCCAGCATACCTAAGACGAAATAATGGCATACTTAAGATGTAAGGACAAAATACCAAAACAGCGTTTCAGTCATGCCCCAATTGCATTCTTTTCTTTGCAGTCGTTTGACATGTCAAGATTCTGAATGTTTGCCCTCCAAGCCCTCGTGAAATGAAACTTAGAGCCATTTGCTTTAGACCTTCAAATTCTCATGCAATGAACGCATGAGAATTTGACTTATGTTTAAGCCGGGGACGAGAAGGTTCCTGGATTAAAGAAGTACATTTCAGCCAGGGACAATACGGATTCTTTATTTACAAACCGGGAAAGAGAGACTCTTCGCCGAATCCAAGCAGCCCTTTGGAATTGTAAGAAAGCTTTTGGATCGAAAATCTACCTTAAACGATATATAATATGTTGGCATTAAAACAGTATCGCATCTTGAATTTTCAACAAAATAGCTATTCTTTATTAACTATATGCACCTTTTGTTGCAGAAAAAATATGCAACTCATTCAAATATAGCTGGTACAACATTTTTCATAACATACATCGTTTTCAAAATACTAATATTCATGAGTTCACTCCAAGAAAATGTAACATACGTTTGGAAATGGTTGTTTTCTGATTCTTAAGAAACCTATCATTTTCTAAACCTGCGTATGTAATATTATCTTACGCTCAATTGAAGAACTCCATTTTTAGCAACGAAGTGCAGGCTACAGATAAGAGTAATAATAGCCATTGTAAAGTGCTAGTCAAATGTTTGTTTTGAGTTGCTATTTAGTAAGAGTACAAGATGGGTTTGCTGAACATCGTGGTTTTGTAATATAACATATACTAACACATAGTACAAGTACTATATTCCAATCAAAATAATAAATTGAAATTTCACAGAAATGCACGTTTTCTAGTCCCGGAATAAAAAGTTTGAGCATCATTTATTAATGTGCATTTGCTACTATTAATTTAGTTTTGAAAATCTCAAATTTCTAATTGACCATTTAATTATACACTGTTTATTATTATCATTATTGTTGATTATGTTATTATTGTTATTATTATCATCATTATTATTATTATTATTATTATTATTATTATTATTATTATTATTATTATTATTATTATTATTATTAATTCTTGGTTGCCAAGAGCAAATTGGGATGCCATATTTTTATTGACTAACTTACTTCTGGGCTCTAAAGAGGGTGGGATAATCCTGGTTAAAGAAAAGCCGGGTATCGAACCCGGAGGCCACTGGTTTTGAAAGCTTGTGTGCTCACCATTAGGCCACCGAAGCGACTTCATGTTAATCAAGATCGAAAGCAAGTAGATCAGTCTAATTTTTTATATGAATGTTAAAGAGTAAAGAAACTATTTCACTCAAACTTTCGATTTAGAAATTTCACCAGAAATATGTTTTAAGATCACCTGAAAAGAAGACAGAGTAATACAAGTGATGAGTTACACTCACAGGACTTTTTCTACTTTCGTACTAACCATTCTTACGTCTTATTCCTATATCTTCTTCGTGTTAGTGGACATTTGTAGAAATTACCTTATTGCTTATTTCCTTGTAGGTGCAAGGGGAATATGGGAATACAGTAGGTGTGAGCGATAGTCAAATGAATAACGATCTTCCATTTCACAAATAACAAGGAATATCTCCGAAATGGTTCACTCCGCAAAAAAATTTTATTTAAATATAAATTGTGTGTTTTTTAGCAAAATCTACATTTTTGTACAGTAAAATTTGGTCTATCTCTTATGGTTTACCACTTATGGAAAGGTCATCAAGAGTAAAGAGGACTACATGGGCCATAGCGAGAACATTCAAAATACATATTTCATTTGCTTTAAGAATATCTTAAACATATAACGATTTTAATCAAAATCGTTAGAGCCATCTTTGAGAAATCAACATTTTCGGAAAGTTGTCCATGTAAAGGGCATTTGAGGGTGGAGGAATATTCTTCATAATCTTCCGGTGGCATTATTGACAGATATAAAACTTCAACACCAACTTTGGTTTTTAATCGATGTTTCGTTTTTAAGTTGTGCTGTCCACAGACTGACAGATGCACACAGACTCGCACACACACACACACACACACACACACACACACACACACACACACACACACACACACACACACACACACACACATACACGCACACGTACATGCAACGTACAAATACCTTTTTCTAAAGATGCCTTTTTTTGGGTTCAGGGTGCCTCAAAAAGGTATATTTCCGTGAAATCTCAACATCGATTTTTTGGGGGGAATACAATACTTTCTCTACTTGCTATACGTAGTAGAGAAAGTAAAAATTGATACGAAGATTTGCAACAAGTTGTCCTCGCCCCAATCTAGCTGCGCATTATATGACCATTATGTTTTTTCAATATGTTTTATTTTCCCCAAAACGTCCGAATGCTTTGATTAAAATAACATATGTACAAGATATTTGCATGACTATTAAAATGTATATATTCAATTGTGTACGAATAGCCTGGGCAGTCCTCTTCATTTTGAATGAATTTTTGAATAATTTTGCATAACAGGCAAATCATGGGTAAAAACTTAGTAATCAAAAACGAATAGCTCGTTAAATCACAAAATGTGTGTCAAATTCATCTTTGTATTTCACTCATTTTCGAGATATATGTTAGGTATTAGTGGTTCGAATTACCTAATTCGTATACTCGTTTGTTTCTGGTGATATCATAGAAACGATATTTCTAAGCCAGGAACATTTGAATATCGCTTCAGCTGCTTGTATCACGTTTCTACCTACAATAAAATGGATAGTAAAACATTACTGCACATCACAATCTCGATTAACGTTAAAAGTAATTTGCTGAGGAAATAAAGCGGATTGAGAAAGTCACGCGAAGGTAAAATCAGATGTTCACTTTCTTGTGAGGGGAAGTACAACGAAATTTTTTAGACGTGGCTAAAGACTTGGAGTTGCGCAGTGGTTTATTGCCTGTTGGGAAGGAGACGATCCTATGAACCGGACATAGTGAAGACCTGGAAGCGGGTGGTCAGTCCAGCACAAGGTATAGTAGTTAAGAAGAGGATCATATGACATTTAGCAAAATGGTTGATTGTAAAGGTGATGATGGAGCAGTTGGTGGAAGAGTGGCGGGGGAAAACGGAGAACTCGGGGAAAACCTGTCGATACGCAGCTTCTTCCGCCAGGAATATCATATGCGCATCCCTGGGATCAAACACGGGCCACCTAGGTAACAGGCGAACACTTAAACCGCTTGGCCACTGCGCAGGCGCTAGACAATATCTTACTACATAAGAATATAATCTCGTTAAACCCTACAATTTGTATCAAATAGGTTTATTGTGGTGAGCCATTTGCAATAAATTCATTGCTATTTGTTTCTCTTTTGCAATACTTATTTTCTTAAATGGATAAGTGTTATTCTTTTATTTTCTGGCCGAAGAGAACGGATTTTTAAACCATCACATAGTGGCTAGCTTTAAAATATTTGACCATCACTTAGTCTACTGTATTCCCATGTTCCTTTTGTACCTAAGAGAAGATTAGCAATAAGATCATTTTTACAACTGATTATCTGGATTAACATGAAGTAAATAGAGCAATAAGAATACTTAGTACAAGCGTAGACAAAGTCATGTGGGTGCAACACATCATTTGTTTTTTAAATCAAAACAAACCCAAGTTTACTAGCAATTTGTTTTGTAATCTTCTAAACTTAACAAAGCAAATGTACCATGTAGAATATAAACGGAGCGGATTCCACGCTAAGGCGGCTGTTTAGGCTGTTGTATGATAGTCCCTGGGGGGAAGGGCTCAAGTGAGAGCGCTCTACAGGGTGTTGAAACCCGGACGAGTAGCGCGAACCAGCGTGAGAGTCCCTAAAGTGTGCTGGAGATTCTTATCTCGACACTAGGATTCGCCATGCTGCCACCAGCCGCATGGCTCTTGACAACGGTCCACCGCAGCAGCTCAGGAGGCTACAACGTCACGTATCCATCGAGAACAGCAGTTACAGTTCGCAAAGTCCCCACACAGCACCGCCAAACGCGCCCATCGCCAAACTTCCGTTCATGAAAGACTAGGTGAAATGAAATGGGGGGATGTAATTCTCCTTCCCAGCATTTGCAGCATGGGAACAAATCCATGGGTCAGGAATGTAGGCCGCGGGAGTCGAAACCACGATCTCCCGAATGCGATCGTCACATGTTACCGCGGAGCCATCTTGCGCGATATATGTATCATGACTGCCCTTCTTTTGGCTATGAATCAATAGCATTCCTGCCTTGCTGTCACGCCATGAAAAACACGTTTTCTGTATATTATGTGCGGTACGCTGTAAGAGCAGTGCAGAGTGCATAATTTTAAAATCTGTTTGCAATAAATCAAGTGCTACAATTTACATGTTGCCTCTCAGTGATAATTACCTTGGTAATGAACCTATGTAGCCCTATATCTCATGTAACATATAGCCACATAAATAGGTACAACAATACCAAGAGTATTTAGTATTTCACGCAAGTCAAATTAGAAAGTGCTTTGTTACGGGAACATAAAATTCTTGTTGCACTCACACGGCTTTCTCTACTCTTATACAAACAATTCTTACAAACGCTTATTTCTCTATTTACCACATGTTAATCGAAATAGTCATTTGTAAAAATGTTCTTGTTGCTAATTTTCTCTTAGGTACAAGAGGAATATGGGACTACAGTAGACTAAGTGATAGTGAACTCTTTTAAAGCTGGTCGCTATATGAAGGCTTGAAAATCCATTCTCTTTCCACGGACAAGATATAAAAAGATAAATAACTACACAAAACTAACACAAATAACAAGGAATGTCTCTGAAATGGTTCACTCCAAAAAAATGCATTTCTACATAACTTGTGTGTTATAACGAGATCTTCATTTTTTGCACAGTAAGATTTGGTCTATCTCTTACGGCTTACTACTTACACAAAAGTCATTAAGAGCAAACATGGGGTATAGTGAAAGAATTCAAAAAATACATTTCATTTGCTTTAAGAATGTGTTAAAACATATGACATTTTAATCCAAATCCTTAGAACCATTTTTGAGAAAATAAAAATTTCCCATGTAAGGGATGATTTAGGGTGGAGGAATTTTCTCTAAAATCTTCGTGTTGAAAGACATTAAACTTGAATACCAACTTTGGTTTTAAACCGCCTTTTCCTTTTTGAGTTATGCTTTTCACAGGCACGCACACAGATACACCCACAGACATACACATGGACCTTTTTCTAAAAATGCTTTTTTTTCATTCAGTGGGTCTCAAACATATATTTCTGGTGAAATATTGACATCGAAATTTTGAGTCGAATACAATACTTTCTCTACTTACTATACGTAGCAGAAAGTGCCATCTGCGGTGCCGTATGTAGTAAAAGCGGGCGTTAAACACTACAAAAAAGTAGTGGAAAGTAAGAAGTCTTGCGTTTACATGAGTCTTTCTATCCGATTTAGTTTATTTTTATACAGCTTGAATTCTTAAAGACCCTTATTACTTTCTCCACGTACAGATAGTAGGGAGAGAAGGTATTGCATTTCACACAAAAGTTCGATTCCGAAATTTCAGTGTAAATACGCCTTTTAAGGTCCACTTAAAAAAAAAAAAAACTTTTTAGAAAAAAGGTCCATGTGTATCCGTGTGTCCGTGAACCGCAAAATGTTAAGTCTGCAAATTACCAAACTTGGTATTTAATTTTAGCATTTTTCAAGGATACAACGTGAATATTTTTAAGGGAATCTCTTACCCCACACTACCCTTTAGTTCCAAAATTTATTGAAAATTTTTCATTTTCTCAAAAATAGCTCTAACGACTTCGATTAAGATAGAGTGGCTTTTGGAAATGAGTTATAATAATAGTTTTTTATCATTTATGTATTAATAAAAGTGATTCAAAGTACACTCGTGGACATAAAAGTGAGTCATGTCTGTAAGGCATACATACATTACATACATACAGGCAGATATACGTACACATACATGGCAGATAGACCGACAATCAGACATATCTACTTGTTGAAATTTATGCCCAGTACATTGTGTGTGTGTGTGTGTGTGTGTGTGTGTGTGTGTGTGTGTGTGTGTGTGTTTGTGTGTGTGTGGAGTGAACTATTTTCGAGATATTCCTTGTTATTTGTGTAAATTTTGCAATACTCATTCTTTTCTCAAATGGGAAGGTATTATTATTATTTTTGTCTTCTTGGTCATGCAAGGAGAGTGGAATTGATGCCATCATAAAGCGACCAGGTTTAAAAGATTTGACTATCACTTAAACCCCACTGTATTCCCATATCCCCCTTGCAACTACAAGAAAATTAGCAATAAGATAATTTCTGCAAATGTTCATCTCAACCAGTGACATATATGTACGTGTTTATAAGAATAGCTTCTGCAACAATAGATACCTCTAGAGAACGTCATGTTGCTGCAACATATCAGAGCTTTTCCTCTACGTGCTTCATGTTAATCGAAATAGTTGCATTGCATTTGTTTGCACGAGACAGGAAGGAAGAAAGAAAGAAATGAATGTTGGTTTAGAACTTAAACAAATGTAGACGCGTGTTTCCAAATCCGCGTGCCTGTCTGCCTGCGACTTATTTCTCATGGATGTGCACGTCGCGCCGGTCACGCTGCTTGTGGTTTCAGGGATGGTACACATTTTAATCAGTTACGAGTTATGCCCCTGCGCACATGTAGGTATACGCAAACTACAGTATAGGTATATTACAGAAATGTAACTCCGTAGGAATTTGAACTGGGAAATTTATTAGAACTTGTAAATCCTAGGGAGTGTAATTAGGTAAAGATGAAGAATAAAATTAATTAAGCCTCCTATCGTAACTACTAGTACATAAGTACAGCTCTGGGTAGTCTTGTTCTAAGAAACTGCTTAACAGCCTAGAGATACAAACATATTGATAAATGGTACTTCGTTGTGTTGTTTTTTCTCTTCGTCTGATGTATTTCTCTCAAACTAATCATCTACTTTACTACCTGATGTATTTTGCATGGTCATAATTGCACAACGTCTTTGACGTGGACTATCTGTTTTACATCATTTCTCAATAGGTGACCACCGGGTCTAGATAACATGAGGTCATTGATAAAATATTTAAACTCAGTTCCAATATAGCACCTATTCCTTACCACGTTACAGCATTAATTCTGCCCACTCTGCATTATATTTTCTGTGCTACGTCTACTTGAAGGTACTAACAACTTGAAAACGTACTACTCATAGTAAGTAAAAGTCTACTAAAGTAAATGGCTCAAGCCTGTGTCTTTTGAGCTATTTTACGTTTGACAGCACTGCGGGGCAGACGGACACGGCTCGGGTGGAGCAAAGGGAGGGCGTAGTTTTCGTCTCCTAAGTAATTCGATATATTTTATAAAACATTTTTAGATTTGCATCATATTTATTGCACTTAATTTAATTCTGTGTTCATTTTTGCACGCAAATAGATAACTTTGTGTTGCAAATTAGATTCTTGAATGTTAGCATCAAATTTTCCATGTAAAAGGTAGTTTAAGGTGGAGGAATTTTCTTCGAAATCTTCGAGTTGCATCTTTGGAAGATACCTAATTTAAATACCAACCTTGCTTTTTAGCAGACTTTTCGTTTTTGAGTTATGATGTTCACAGACTCAAACAGACATACACACGGACCTCTTTCTATAAATACTTTTTTGATTCAGGGGCCTCAAAACAATATTTCCGATGAAATCTTGACATCGAAATTTTGAGTAGAATACAATACTTCCGTTACTTACTCTACGTAGTACAGAAGGTAATAACTATGTTTATTTTTAATTTTTCAGCTATTAAACTTAGTTAAATAGAAGGATATAAGGGTTTCCCTATATACCCACATACTTTATAACATTAGTAAAGATGGGTTTGCAGTGTAGCCAACCTTGTGTAAGATGCTGCAGCTACCATCTAATGATCAAATCTCGCATTATGAGTGTACTCTTTCATTTCGTGGTTTACGATGCTTATATTTTATAGCCTGTTGCTCTATCTGGGTAGCAGTTTTGTTCTTTTTGCGCGTGCGCAGAAACGGACGGCATTCTTCTGACACTACTTATATGGCTGGGGTATTGGCAGGCGTTCTGGGAACTATAGTACTAAGGTTTTGTTCACTGAGCATTTATTTTTTTATTTCTCTGTGTGTAACTTCCTTTCTTTCAATATATGTGTAAAGAAGGTGCCGCTGGATGATTGCTATTTCTCACTCTTTCATTCTTACCAACGCCACGCCACAAAAACAAGAGAATCCTCTCTTACCCAAGCACTTAAAACTCCTATAACTTCTCCAAAAATGTTGCTTTGAGAGTCATAGTGATCTCCACTGGTATAACCCGTGGAACATAACCATGTTCACTACAAGAATCGCTCTAACCAGTAGTCAATTTCCAGGCAAGTCCGAGAATTAAACTACAGCTCCCTAGTGTTTAGTATTCTTGAGAGATAATTAACTTAATTATCAAGTTTGGTAAAAAGCCTCGTTTATCCGGATGAGATTTGAAGATATTTTTTACTTTCTCTACTACGTAAAGTAGAGGAAGTATGTATTCCACCCAAAAATTCGATGTCGAAACTTTACCGGAAATAAATGTTTTGAGGCCCCCTGAATAAAAAAAAGCATTGTCTTCCAAGGATGCAACACGAAGATTTTGAAGAAAATTCCTCCACCCTAAACTACCCTTTACACGGAAACTTTTTCGAAAATTTTTATTTTCTTGAAAATGGCTCTAACGAGTTTGATTAAAATGTCATATGTCTGAGATATTTTAATGATAAATTAAATGTATATCTTGAATTGTCTGGATATAGCCCCTGTAGTCGTATTTACTCTGGATGACTCTGGGTGAGTAGTAAACCGTAAGAGATAGACCAAATCTTACTATAAAAATGTAGATTTTGTTAAAATGCACAGTTTATGTCTAATTAATTTACTTTTGTAGAGTGAACCACTTCGGAGTTATGCCTTATTATTTGTGTGAGTTTTGAAGAACTTGTACATTGAAACATCGTTATTCATTTTTTATGTTAGCCGTGCAAAGAGAACGGAATTTAAAAACTTTAAAAGATTTTACTATCACTCAAAGCCACACTTGCACCTACAAGAAAATAAACAATGTGTATGTGTATTAACATGAAGACATAGGAATAAGAGTGTGTAAGAATGCTTAGTACAACAGTAGAAAAATTCGTGTGAATGCCACACATTAGATTTTTTAAATTTAATGTTCACATTAGATAGTAAATTTAACTATGGTAGGAAGAACGTAACTATAAGTACGTCAAATATTCGCTTTTTAATTTGATTCAATGTACGATTTCCACATAAATTGTACAATAAATTATGGCAATACGTACTGTACTGTAAAATGCTATCTGTTGAGTTAAGAAAGATTTAGCAGTGTGTCACACGGTGCTGACGCGGTATGTCTCACCAGTTATAAATACCGCCGGAAGACAGCGTTGACCTTGATCCCTACACCTCCTCAATATCCTGTTTTCAAACGGCACGTGCCGTTAAGTTTATCGCGCGCGTGCGCGCGCGTGTGTGTGTGTGTGTGTTTGTGTGTCTGTGTGTTTACAACAGAACACTGGATCAATTGTTTGTTAAGAGATTATGTGATTTTATGTGATTAAGATTTTTATACACTTTAACGGCCTGTGAACGATAACTACTACGTACTGTTCATAATTTTGTTACAAGAAATTGGTTTTTAAACAAGCTTTTCTGGATTCAAGGGGCTTCAAAACGTTTATTTTCGGTGAAATCGCGACATCAAAATTTTGAGCAGAATACAATACTTCCTCTACTTTCTCTACACGTATTAGAGGAAGTAAAAAATGGATGTTGGAGTTTATCAACTTCATACATACCAACACCGGTTGACCAATCACCATGAGGATTAGCACATCTAAGTGTTTTGTCCATGAAGATTTCTCTGCTATCTATTTAACTCTGGAACTATTGCATTTACATGGGTTTGTCTACTTGCTACTCTTTTACGTAACATATTCACATACCCTTCTCTACTCGCCGTTCAACATACACTTCATATAATTTTCTATGATTGAAACAGAAATGCAACAACTTCACAGTTTTCTCTACTCACTTTTCTTTTACGAAACACAATCACAGTTCTCTCTACCCTCTCTCTTAGAAACAATTCATACAAATTTCTGTATTATTGAAATGGAAATTCAACGTATTAAAATCAGCCGACTTTCTCTACTCCCTTTTCTTCCTGTAGTATTTGTGGTTGTTAAACAGTGCTCTGGCACAGTGCCTTCCCAGTATTTATTTGTTTGTTTGTTTATTTTTTGTACTTTGAGACAGCCTGAAAGTTTTAATTAACTATTTGCTAAAGTGTATTGAGCAATACTTTTTAAATGTCCCCAAGGAAACACAAGACTATTGGGCAAGTGCAGCCTATGTCTAAAAATTTGATGTGTTGCACTCACATGACTTTCTCTACTCTTGTACTAACCATTCTTACAAACTCTTATTCCTATATCTTCTTCGTGTTAGTTGAAGTAAGCATTTGTACAAATTGTCTTATTATTTATTTCCTTTTATGTACAAGGGGAATATTAGAATATCGATAGTCAAATCTTTTAAAGCTTTGAGATCCTGTTCTCTTTGCACGGTTAACATATAAAAAATGAACAACGAAGTTCCATTTCACGAAAGTTTTAAGTTTTCCGAAACTGATACACATAACAAGGAATATCTCCAATATGGTTCACTCTACAAAAACATTTATTCGGACATAAAGTGTGTGTTTTAGCGCGATCTACAGTTTTTGTATGTTAAGATTTTGTCTATTTCTTACGGTTTACGAGTTATTCAAAAGTCATCCAGAGTAAACAGGACTACATAGGCTATAGAAAATTCAAAATATACATTTCACTTTTCATAGAAATATCTTAAAAATATGGCATTTTAATAAAAATTGTTAGAGCTATTTTCAAGAAAATCAAAATTTTCGAAACATTTTCCATGTAAAGGGTAGGTTATGGTGGGGCTATTTTGTTCAAAATGTTCGTGTCGTATTCTTGAAAGACATTAAACTTAAATACCAACTTTGGTTATTAACAGAGTTTTCGTTTTTGAGTTATGCTGTCCATAGACTGACAGACACACACGGACCTTTCTCTAAAAATGCCTTTTTTGGATTCAGGGGCTTCAAAGCATATATTTGCGGTGAAATCTCAACATAGAATTTTTGGGTGGAATACAATACTTCCTCTACTTAAGAGTGGAGAAAGTAAAAAGTGTAGGGATAAATAGACCACGGGCCATGCCGGATATTTCAGCTAGTGTTACATACAATTGATACTCGTATTTTGAAATAAATTCAGGTGAGTTGTTCTTGCGTGTCTCATTGTAGCCATCATCACGGTTTGTTACCATAATCATTGTTGATATTGTGTATAACTCCACTGGTGTGCCTGGGATAAGCGAATGTCATCCTGTATGCAGTCCTGGTAGCGGAGTTTTTAAAATGGACCAGGACACCCGAATGTAGTAGAGCTATTTGGCTGGACACCCAGTCCGTCTTGGCATAGGACTTCACCAAATTTTGGCAACAACATCCTATGATAATAATTATTGTGCAATGCACGTCATTCACTTTATTGTTGCTTTCTGTTACTCAGTTTCAAACAGTGATACAAGTTAAAGACACACAAAAATTATGTTCCTCTCAGTTGCAATAGAGAGTTGAAGGATAAAGAAGCAACATTAAAATTTTTAAAACTATTTTTAGTGATTTCAGTTGGCTATGCTTTAGAAATTGCTACTATGATGATGACGATGACGATGGCGGCGATGGCGACGGCGATGGCGACGGCGATGGCGATGGCGATGGCGATGGTGAGGAGGAGGAAATGGTATAAGAAGTTGGGTGCATATCTTGGCAGGCTGTACGGTCTCCCCCCCCCCCTCCTCCTTCTTCTTCTACTTCTTCTTCTTTCTCCTCTTCTTCTTCCTTCTTCTTCCTCTTCTTCTTCCTTTTCTTCTTCATCTTCTTCTTCTTCGTCTACACTTCACGAATTAGGCAGATTGCCTGGAACAGGCAATGTTCAGAACCATCTCTTCCTTGGGCGTCCAACATGTCATCTTCCTCGTGGTTTGTATATTTTCAGTAGTATTCTTTCGTTTTACATTCTAGTCAGATGTTGTTTCCAGTTATCTTTGATCTGCTCAATTTTATCATTTATTTTATATATACCCAGTTCTTCTCGGATATTTTCGTTGTGAAATAGATATCTTGTAGTACAACTATTACCCTTCTCAAAAATCTCATTTCTGCTGCTCATAATTTACTTTTATCTTTCTCATTCTTAAGCCAGGACTTGCTAACATACATCAATACTGGCACTGCAGTTGTTTTATAAAATTTCAGTTTAGTATCTTTCCTGGTTTTATTTTGTAACGTTCTTGTTATTGTGCCGTATATTTGGTTGTATGCCTTTATTTTGTTTTCTGTCTTTATCTCTAAGGTATAGTCCAAATATTCAAAGTTAGAAACTTGTTCTAATATTATTTCTTATTTAATAATTTTGGATCGTTTAGGATATTTTTCTTTGTGTGGCATCACTTTCAATTTACTTGTTGGTATTTTCATATTGTAGTTCTTACCTGTTACATTTAGTTATGAACGAAACGTTGTAGAATGGAATACTGCATCCTCTGTAGGGTTTGGACCCACGACCTTGGAAACTAGAGCTTAGCATGTTGCTGCTAGACCAGCGATGTCCAACCTTTGAGTAAGAGGGGAGTTTAGGTTTTCCTCCTTCCAATATATGCTGACTTTGGCTCTCTTTAACCCCCTACTGTGCACTGTGTTGCAGTGGCGGGTTGGTTACATGTACGTTGCGTTTGATTTACGAAAGAACTTTCAAATTGTATGCACAACACATCTGTTTATTATTGACTTCTTTGGTACTGCTCACGTTTAAGAAGTCTAATCTCGGAAATGGTTCACTCAAAAGAAAAACGAAGTATTTAGCACAAATTGTGTCTTTTAACCACATCTACATTTTAGGGTCCTAATGACCTAGGTGTCAACGGGCACTTAAATACCACACAGTTACTCATTCGCTCTAAAGTCATCCAGAATGAAGAGGTCTTCTGAGGACATTCACAGACAATTCAAGGATGCCATGGAACAGCCTGTTTGTGTCCGTAACTTGGTAGTGACTGTCTGCTCCTCCGACTGAAGCAGTGGAGTGGGGTATAGCCGCGGTATAGCGTCTCCAAAGAGATAAGGTTGATCCTCTCTGTGCTAGGACGATATCCCGGTAAACTTCCAAGGAAAATCCAAACCCTCGAAATCTAATATTTGTTTTTCCTCCGCTTACCCGGCATGTCAACAATGTCACATTCTCCTAGTCCTCTCTTATTGACTGCTGGACTTATGAGTGTGTACCGCCGCCGTAGAAATTAGTTCTTTGATTAAAATTGCACTTTATTATCGGCACTGAATATAATTCAAACGACTTTTCTTTCGAGCACCATGCACTAAATACGAGTATGGAAGCAATGGCGCATCCGTAGATTATTACTGTAAAATATGCGAGAGGATACCTTTCTTGTTCATACTGCAGTATTGTGTCTTGAGTCGACGCTTCAGTTTATTTATTGATTATTCACAGACGGTGACAAGATGTGACTGTTTCTTATTGCGTAAGCACAATCAACTGTGCATAATGCCAGAGTCCGCTAGTTATGGACATTAGCGAATCTGTTGTCGTTAACCTCGCCGGAGCTTCATTGGACAGTGAAAGTGACGTCACGGAATCGGATTCTGACGTGGGAGGGATTGCTCCATTACTAGATATTCCATAAATGTGAGTTAATATTGTTTATACATTTGTTGCATGTTTCCATCGCTTAGGTTACATGAATCAAGTATGTTTTCATTAGGTTTCCATTTAGGTTATGTCGTCTCTGTGCTATGTAAACCACATTGGCGGGAAGAACTTCAACCAATCAAGCAGAGGGGAATGCGGATGGGTATATTTAGGTGTGCTTACATCCCGGGTAAGCTTATAAGAATGAACTATAAATATCATACCCGAAAGGTGATTTGTCGCCGGATACTTTTTTATGAATTGGGAACTAATAAACGGAGGTGTCCTTCCTTTTTCAAGGGCAGAATTATGCCAAAGATGCAAGGATGGGGAACGTAACATGATCTTGAAGGTGTAGTAGTGCCACGTTTGTTATTAATGTGATATTTAAATTGTGGGCTATGCCATTCACAGACTTATTGTTTGAGGTAGATCAAAAAATACCTTTTCGATGAAATATCAATATCAAACTATTTTTGCTTATCGTATGTATGAAAGAAAAATGCTCAACTGAGAGATAGTATGAAACAAATATTACTGTTTTAAATTTGAATTAATTGTTAAATATGAAGTGTCCCAACATTTTTTAGCTTGGAAACAAGTACAGTTCGGAAAAGTGCTCAACTGAAGAGGTTACAACATTGTTTTCATAATGCAGTAAATCCAACAGTTGCACGGCTGCAGCTTAGTGGACGCAGCATGTTTGAACAACCTGTACCTTTACCATAAAACTTTTTATGTATGATAAATGTTTAGAGATTGGTGGGACTATCCAGAGGCCATCCATCGCAGACAGGAGCAAGAGCGGGTCCTTTGTTGTGGACCAAGAGGAGGGTGGCTTTTCCTTCCTACCGGTTCTTGACAGAGATACGATCGGCTACAGCAGCGCTCCCGTGTAAATCCTTTCGGAGGGCAACAAGCAACAGACTTCGACAACACTACTTCCGTCCTCTATTTCTAGTCCTGCAACAAAATCTGTTGCCTGCCTAATTCTGTTTATATTTATTGTCAAACTTCATGACCTGGTAAACTTCGTACTCACTAAAATGGTTTGAATGTAACTCTTCATAAGTGCTCATTATAAATCGGATATTATAAATTAAAAAGTTTAGGCAGGCAAAAAGGCAGTTAAACATGCAAAAATAAGCAAGCAAAATAGGCACTAAAACGGTGAAACTGGGTGCTAAGATGTTTACAGCTACATGCAAAAATAACAATAGATAAGAAAACTGAACACCGTTTGGATTTCTCTTGTTACCAATTGAAATAAAACATTTAAATCATGTAGTATTTAACCAATTTACGTATGTGATACATGATATTAACACATAATAGTGGAACCTAACCAAAACGCTGTATGGACATTACCTTTTTGTAATTTCGTTAATGAATCACTTATAATACACAATTAGTGTTAATCATTAAGACACTCATTTATTGCACATAATGACATTTTTTTTAAATGCCCCAGTTTTAAGTTATGCCTCCTATCAGATAGTACATTTTTGGGTACTCAAAACGGCCTTTCCACTTCCATTGATGTTATTGGAGCGTACTTGAAGAACTTAAGATTTTCTTAATCAATATGATTTGAGGCAGTGTTTTCACCACTTCTCGTATATTCCTTTACTTCACTATTTGTTGAAGAATCCGCTCCCATCTTCTCTTGCACGTTGACCTGTATCACCTGGAAAACAACTTGAATTTTTTGAGTTACTTTATCCGCAACTTGTAGTGAATTACCAGAGTTTAATTCCTCTCTGCAAGACATTTAATGACATCTGGTAGCACAGAATAGTGAGCAAAGCAAGTTTATGTAATATACAACATGCCATGAACCTATGAGATGGAAATTTCCTGCATGCCAAGAATATTAATCCAATTTTTCAATAAAATGGTGTTTCTCTACTCGAAAAAACTAATATTGGCATTTATAGCTATTATATGTTAAAATAGGTAAACATAGGTACATTCAGCTTCATAAGCAACAGTTCCTAGGGTTGTAAGTTGAACTAAAATTAAGCCCTTTTTATGATATCTACAGTGATTAAGAGCAGCCATTTTGCCTAAAATCTGGTCTCTAGTAATTATCAATCCTAATCAACATTCCAACTCCAATTTATAGAGATCGGTACCTGAAGTAGCTCGCCACGATTTGACTGACTTTGATGATTTATGTTAGCTCGTCCTCTCCTTGGCATTGTAATGAACATGTAAAACGACATGGAATTGTTTTCATAATCACTCAGATTTGTTGAGCTTACCTTGATAACTTCACAGAATTGAAGTTCTCAAACTAATTCCTCGAGGTTCGTTAACACAAAATTGAATATATATTTCTAAGTTTGCAAAGTTAATTTTCCTTAGTAGAATGGCTGATAAAAATGAATGTTCGCAAAATGTAATTAAATTCGATTTAACCAAACTTATTCTCAAAATTTTTATCTCTTTCTCTGTCTTTCTCTTTACGAAAAAGCGATTATAAGTGTAATAAATGTAGTTGTCAAAAGATAGGTTCGCCACAAACGCCATATGTTGAAAGTAATCCAAAGTGGCAATCGCCATATAAAATTGCCAATTTTGATTTTTTATTTTTTTCAACTGTTACTTTTTCCTAATGTTCTTTCTTTCTAAACAATTCTAGTATTGAGACGAACAAAACAAAAAAGGAATTACTCGAATCGCTTCAGCTGTTTTCGAGGTTTTGAGAGACTGACGCGCTGCAATTGATGCTACAAAAGTAAGTTCTCCCTTTTTATTTTTTATTCAAAACCTCACTTTCGCCCACGCAAATGAGACTTCTTTTCATCTAGGAGAAATGAGTGATTCCTGCAGGATTTTATATGAGTGAAACTTCTGTTGATAGAAGTGATGATTAAAATTATTTTCGGAGGTACCGACTGACTTTCTTATTTGGCACTGCATTGATGCAGTCTACAAATAATGGGTTGAAAATAAAGATATGGGGTGGTATTAGAAAGCGGTCAACCAGGTACACAGAAGGATGTGGGATGGGGCTATAAACTCCAGTATATAAATAAGCAACCTTGTCTGACATCTTGTCGTGTTTGTCAGGCCTTGCGATTTAGCTAAATATGCTGTGAAATCACGCTGTAAAGCCAGTGGTAGAAATATCATTTTACCACATGTATTTGTACAACAGAAAGATAAATAATATTCAAACATAGACTTGAACGTAAGTGCAATAATTTTGAAAAGTTCCTCGATTAAACACCGATTCCAATCACGTTTCCCATGCTGTGGCTTTGGAGGGGAAGTTCTGTTTCTTAACTCTAAGAAGCTTTGGTCGGGTGCTCCCCACTGCTGGTCCGATATTCTGAAAATATCATTGCTCTTACTTGTTAATCTTCCGTTACATTTATTGGACCTTTCTTTCACTCACTCATCATCTGATGTTTTTCTATAGTTTGTGAAGTTAAATGACTTCCCCTTATCAATATCCGTCATAGCTGCCCAATCACCTTCAGCCAAACACAGAGGAATTAGGGTAGCACAAACCGAACAGATGCTCAGGCGGTAACGTCTGTGGCCCGCATTCAGAAGGTCTCGGGTTCAATTCCCGTGGCCGCGCACTCTGACATGGTTTCCCCATGTCACCTAGGACAATGCTGGGGTGTATTAACCTCTTCTCCATGCATTACTTTCATTTCCCTCCCTTGACATATTTAGCATGTGTTTGGTAGCGCGGTTCGTTTCGGCATTAGCGGACAGATGGCATTGTTGATTGCGTACTGGAAGTTGCTGCCCAGGCCGCAAGGGTCGCCTCGTCGCCCTCTCCCTGGCTAGAGGGCACACTTGGGTTGTGCGTTAGGTGTCAATATCTGTAACTGTTAGGGACTTCTAGGAGTCTCTGGGCTTCGCTGGCTCCGCTCTCTGACAAGCCTCGGGTCTCAGTTCGCTTAGGGTAGCTGCATGACGGGGTTGCAGTGGTTCGAGGTGTCCCCCTCTGCTGCACACACTCTTTCTCTCTAGGATAGGGCACCTTTATGGCAGTTATGTGGAATAGCATATCATTTTTTCCAGATTCTAAAACTAAAGTATCAATAAAATCATGACAAGAATACTACTGGATAACAAGATTCAGGCTGATTTTATTTATATCAACACAATATTTAGAAACCTCTCTCCAATAATTCAATTGTAAAGTATTTTAATATTTGCGTTTACCCCTTTCGTGAAAGGTAAAAATCTATTCCTCATTCGGTGCCAAAAGTATGATCTAATTAAAACAAAAGGTATTGAAACTGGTAACATAAGTAATTATGAAACCCATCAAAATCCTAACCTCCTGGCTTAATCAAGTTTGGAAATATTTTAAGCCATATATCTGTTCAACACAGTACGTATCGATGTGATAGAATTATCGAACTCGCTTGAGTGGTTTTCAGAATTCACCACCTCACACACGCACGCACGCACGCACGCACGCACGCACACACACACACACACACACACACACACACGAGCGCGCGCGGTAAATTTTTCTAAAAGTGTCTTTTTGGGGATTCAGGGGGCCTCAAAACATATCCATTCCGTGGATAGGTATATACCGTAATATTGCTTACTCTGAGTATGATAAACAACGGATCCACCCTTAACAAGCATGCTGCTTAAAACATTGAACAATTCACAGGAACAGAAGCTCTTATTTCGGAACCTGTAATGCTACAAAACGTTATTTGATATCGTGTATTTTAAGAAATTATACGTATTTTCTTGTTGCATAAGAGTCAGTGTTCATAAAATAAAGGAAAATTTCGGTGCAAAGTTTTGTGAGAGTTATGAAGCATTTTTCCAACAATGTCAGCTGGGTAATCTTAACAGAAACGTAAAATGATTATGACATTTGGTATTCGTCTAGCTTTTGGATTTGATTTGTGCTCTTCACAGAAATACTGACTTAAGTCACTTATTATTATCATTATGATTATTATTATTATTGCTACTTTGTTGTTGTTATTATTGTGATTATTATTGTTATTATAATAATTATTATTTATTAATACTTTTTATTTAAATAAGAATTTAATTTTGCCATTCAAAGTCAACTGTTTTAACCGGAAATAGTTTTAGGTTATGTAAACTTGCTAAATCCCCTGACTTGCTTATGTTACAAACCCATTTCAGTAAGTGACATTGTCATAAGTGTACATTACATGTGAATTAGTTGTACACCTTTTGTGTCGTAACTTTTTTGTAACTTTTATGATTCCCAAATATAAAATTCACTGAGAATGAACACTAAGATTTCAATATATTTAATAACATTGAATATACACCCTTTAATCGTCCATGCAATACAAACTACAGTAAGTTTAAAAATGTAGAGCAGATTTCAATTTAGT
Organism: Tenodera sinensis; assembly: GCA_030765045.1. Taxonomy (NCBI): domain Eukaryota; kingdom Metazoa; phylum Arthropoda; class Insecta; order Mantodea; family Mantidae; genus Tenodera; species Tenodera sinensis. The sequence goes on along the minus strand of CM060966.1, from coordinate 138,382,054 downwards.
ATTACGGAAAAACTATGAACAATATAAACACACTAAGCATGTGATTGGCTATATGAAGTTCAAAGTTTCATGTAGTCACGAGAAGCATCTGAGAACTGACAGCGGAACGCACGTTGCACTTGAACAATGGAAACAGAGGCTACAAACTCTAACACACGAAATGACTTTTTCCTGTGGTGTAGTTGCTATAAGAGAACATTAGCGCAGCTACGATCAAACTTTGAACCTTCTTCTACCCAATGACATGAGCAATATGTTTCTATCCTTGGTAGTTTTTCCATAATACAAAATTGAAATCTGCTCTTTTATTTCTAAATACTCGGTACCAGTATTGGAGGTGCGATCAAGGCCCTCCGTACATTTTTTTTTTAGAAAAAAAAGAAAGTGGTGATATTTTTCAGTGTAATGGATTCATGGATACTTAAAATATTTAGGTATGAATCTTAATGTTTATCCGAATTTTCGTAAATTTTACCTTTGATTTTTATTTAAGAACCTCAAATGGTGTGTTTTCGGTAATCTTGATGTTGGGTATGGTTCATTGTCACATGGAGGTCAGAAATTATTTCTATAGGGATTTCGTTAATTTCACAAACGTTTTAAAACGTGTAAAGTTTTGCATTGCGGATCACTATATTCCCTTCTGGGGATTCAATGAACATTAATTAATAGCTTTATTCCTGTTTCGTTGGGTATTTTGGGTAATATGGCTAATATTTGCCACAATTGGCGTTGTAAAGCAGTTTTATATGATGTTTGTACAAAACTGTGAGCGTGTAGGTATGTGTGGTTGCATATGCTCATTGACTGGTTCATTCAACACCCACTCACTCGCCCAGCTCCACTTATTTATGCCGCTTCTTATAGATACATCGTGAAGGGGATTGTTCTGCGTAATAATTATAATAAGATAACAGAGTGGGGGGCAGTTAAGGTTGCCCCTCCCCCTTCATCCAATTCTGGGCTACTGCAAAATGCCCAGCAGCTAAAGGAGCAAACTGGAAATGGTCCCATAAAAATTATGATACACTCCGCCCTCTTACGGACGAACACTCTCTTTGATAGAAACCTCCAAACCACTGTCTTTACAACGTTTTTTAGCTCTTTTATAAGGGTACAAGTGGGGGGAAAAACCGAACCCTTTATAATTTCATCCGTAGATGCTTGGCTGTGCTATTTTCTGATTTTATCTTGGTGTTCTTCGCTGCTGGCAGTTTCTTCCGTAGATGGTATGCTCAGTTTTAATAAAATAAAATGTTTATGATGATGTAACTGTTTGAGTTTTTGTACAGTAGCATGACGTATCAGAGGCAAATGATGGCTGCGTACTGCTGGAGCATCCTGGCTGTTAGGTTGAAACGCCGTCAGGCTCCTCATATCAAACATGTAGGTAGAGTTAGCAAATACCTACTTTATAAATATTTAAAAGGAACCACTCCGAAAATGGTCATATAAATTTAGTTTCACATATCTTGGAATTAAATGTCTTCAGAATTAAACACATAATCAAAAGCATTCAGTTTATAGAAACAGATTTTTTCAAGTTGAGAATAATATATTTAACCAATGTTCATTTGCAGTCCTTACTAACGTGTACTAGAAGCCAATATGGGAGCAGTACGAGCCTACATATAGTATCTATCCACTACTATAGTAATCCGTGATGGCTTAGTTTGTAGCTAAGCTATACTTTATATTCTAACAATACAAGTGATTGCAGGAATTATACTCCTCCACTTAACAAACATTTAACAAAGACGAACATATTACAGCACAAAAGAGGAGAAAAGGAAAACTACAATGAAAACATGGCAGGAGGAATAGAATGAAGAAACTGAAACGGTCCAATGGACTAAAAGACTTATCTCAAATATAGAACTATGGGTAAACAGACGACATGGAGAAGTGGGCTACAATTTGTAGTACTTATTGGAGATACATTTTCTCTATTATCAGAAGTACTCCTTTCATTCACGTCTACTTCAATACCCAAACATTAATCCTTGGAATTCGAATACCTACATAAATAAACTTTCCTTGACTTTTCTGGAAGTATGTTAATAGTTTCATATTGGAATATTTTTAAAATTACATAATGTAAGCACAATGTTAATGTATGGTGTCAGTTTTTCCAAAGCCCACATTACTCTTTCTCTAAACTATCGTTTCCACAATAAATAAATTTCATTAAATGTACTATACCACATATGCTAAATAATACTAATATAGATAAAATATTGCAAACAACACGTTATAAAATTAGTATTAGTGGTAGCTCGCTCTCGCTAAACCTCTACTAAATATTTCAGTTTCATTGTTGCTCATAATTATTGCCTATATTCCTACATATCCGGACGCTATTAGTAAAACTTTAATATGGTACATTCTCATCTCTTCTCTATTACCACTTTACAAGAATCATGTTTACGTTGAAATGGATAGTGTCTATTTTGACTTAATCATAAACAATTCTTTGCGTACAAAAAGTGGGAAATACGATCTTGATTATATTTACGATGCTATGAAACGTGGAAATGAATTTAATCACAACTCGAATTTTCATCATGAACGCATGTGCAGTAAAGTCTAGGCTTCACCTTCAGAAAACTATAACAATGATGTTTCGAAAACTTCTAGCACTGAAAATAATATGTATCTCACATATTGCGTATTTGAATGATTTCCATGTTTTCTACGTAGAGAATTTTTATTTTTCTTTCAGTGTTTCCCAATTATGAAATTCAATGAAAGAGGGAATGTGTCATAGGCTATATACAGAACGTTCAAGATGTACTCGTACGCATTTTATTTGTGATAAAAACTTGGGGCGGCGGAAATTTCATGAAAATGTTGCCTTGGAAGACGCTGGACTTAAATTACAAAGTTTGATATTCCTGCACTATATACTACCCTGTCTTTTCGTCTCTCCTTTCTCTCTCTCTCTCTCTCCCTCTCTCTCTCTCTGTCCCTCTCTCTTAATGACATATATTGATATTTTCCTAAAATGCCCTTTGATTCAGGATACCTCAGAACATGTATTTGTTTGAGATTTCCCTTAAGTAGAATGGAATACTCCTATTTACCAGGACATTCAGTCTCCTCTTCAGAATATTAGTACTTTTATCTTAAGAAACACTATAACTGAATTGTGAAAATCCTAAAGTTTTGTTTAGTTATCTTCATACTTTTACTACTAATTATTAAAGCTTGTAGAGGCAGGCCCTAACGTTTGAATAAAATTAAGTAAATTATTTTCTTTAATTGTTATTTTGTTTAATTTCTTATTACTTTTTACTATAATTTCTGCTTCAACCTACTGCACGTTTTCCATAGTTTCAAGGGATTGTTTAAATTCTTTGTTTTCAATTTTGTATAGCTACTAATGACCTTTCGGTGAAATTAATTTTGGGAATTACTATAAAACAAAATACTTAATCAGTAGTTAAGACATATGCACGTAATATAATGCATAATCTGAAGAACTTCCCTTATAAAACCCGTAAACTGACTAAGAATTAAATAAAACAATTCTCTGCTATATATTTTGTTTTCAGTAATACTTTTGTGTATTGTGATTTCTCGTACCCTTTCCGTTTTCATTTATATGTAAAGTAAAACAAACAAACAAAAAGAAACAGAAAAAAACAAAGAAAGAAGGAGATAAAAAGAAAAATAATTATCAAAGAGGACGCCAGTAATATTATACTTGCATTTAAGTGGTTTTATTAATCACATTTTCTGAATATCAGATATCTGATTTAATAATTACCCCAAATACTAATATATGCAATTATAGAAGTAAAACCAAATCTCAAAGCCCTGCATTTTTCAATAAAATAATCATTAATATCGAGAAAGAGATGAAGCTTATAGAAGCTCTGTCATAGAAACAGATAAAAATTAGTTACGTTTGAGTAATAAGTGCTCAAAATATTTAGTTTTGCGAATATAAGAGTGCCTTTGTCCCTAATAATTGAACTGCGACTAGCAATAGTGATCTAAGCTCCAAAAACACAAATTGATATATTCGTCATTTTGTAAATCTTCTCTTTGTCATAGCTGTGTTTAAAACTGCTGTTAGATGATAACACATTGGACCTATTGCTAGGATCTGTTTTGCTAAACTAGACTTGTGAATTAGAGTAAAACTAAGAAAGTATTTCCATTTTGGTGGTTGTATCACTGTTGCTAATCGCAGTTCAATTTATGTATCACTTGCGGAACTGTGATCAATAATTGCAAAGGCACAACAATGAAGACTATTGTAAGGAGAGGCAGGAGCACATGCAGAATAAAAGAAAAAGAAGGTGAAGATAATGAAGATGATGATGAAGACGAAGATGAACACGAGAAGATAACGATGATGACTGTGACAATGATGATAAAGACGATGAAGAAAAACGAGATATCTCAGCATTCTAGTCGTTATGGACAGTTGTACGAGCATGTGTTATTGGAGATGTTATTTAGTCTTCTGTAGCGTGACAAACTTGGAACACAGTATGACTCTAAACCTATGTATTCCTCGTTATTACATCTTCGTTGTCTTGCTGTTGAATACGTCCTGGTACGAGAAAAGCAGCTCTTTTAAATCAGAAATCAAGTAATTTGGAAAAGTATACCTTTAGACTAAAACAGTCTTTCTCAAAACGCCTGGAAATAGCGACATAATTAGTACAATAATATGTATTACAGACATAAAAACCTTCAGACGTGAGATTCGAACTCGTTATAAACACTTCACCTTTACGACTCGTACACAAAGTGCCGGCTGGAATACTTAGGTTAACGCATGCTTCATTATTATTATTATTATTATTATTATTATTATTATTATTATTATTATTATTATTATTATTATTATTATTATTATTATTATTATTATTATTATTATTATTATTATTATTATTATTATTATTATTATTATTATTATTATTATTATTATTATTATTATTATTATTATTATTATTATTATTATTATTATTATTATTATTATTATTGTTTGATTATTATTTGATTATGATCATTCTTTAAATATTATGGAATGTTAAATTATTATATAAGATTATAAAAATTATATCTTACTAGTAAAACATTCCATGAAATGTGCAGTATGTCAACTCATTGAAGAAAGAATTGAAGCAGGGAAAATAATGGCGGACGACAGGAGGAGCTCGTGAACATAGCATCCAGTCAGAGGCTTGCCACGCCTTGCGGCGTTGTATAGTGAAATCACACTGTTTATATCACCGGTGCAAATATAATTTGCATCCAAAAATTTGTTTGCACAACAGAAAGGATAGTGATCTGATTAAGGTATCAGCCGCCGTTAAATTATGTGTTTCCCATAGACACCAAATACTTGGGACACTGTCAGCAATGCAGGAAAGCTTGTGCATAAAAGAAGTAAAACGGAAGAAAGCAGTCCTGTTTAATAGTATGATACTAATGCATGAGTCACCTACAACGAATAGAGATGAATAGAGTATTTGAAGCAAGATTGTACTGAAGACCAGGACGAGAGGCATTGATGGAGTGATAGAGGTTTGAAGAGTGTGAAGATGAAAGGATGGAGAGAAAAGAGCATGGAGACTATGAGGGAGGCCAAGGCTCACATATAGCTGTAGTGCTGTATAGCAAATAAATAGAGCAGAGATCTTTTATCGTCCCTCATATTGCTAAATGAGTTGCCTGTTCGAAAAAAGTGGACGGCGATTTGGGAACAGCCCGCATGTATATGTACAGGATGTTAGGGGATAAATGAAAACATTTTGATAAATGATTCCTTAGTATATATCCACTTCGGTGTGTCACTTGTTTTTTTCTCTTCGTCTAAGTTTCCCATAAATTCACTACCTTATGTGTTTCGCAAGGTCGCGAAATGAACAACGCCTTTGAGTTAGACTGTTCGTTTTGCTTCAGACTATAGGTAATATGTGACCCGCTGACTTAGATAATGTAACGTCATTGATCTTGCAGAAAAAATTCGAACTCAGTTCCAAAAATCTCATGTGTTGTACTCACATGACCTTCTCTACTCTCCATTTGCAGAATTTATCTTATTGCTTATTTGTTTGTATGTGCAAGAGGAATACGGAAACAAAGTAGGATTTAAATTATGGAAAATGTCTTAAGAACCAGTTGGTATGCTATGCCTATGAGATTGCGTTCTCTTTGCAAGGCGAGGAAATAAAATAGCGAACATGTTCCTATTTCAGAAAATATAAATGTAGGCAAATTCAAACAAATAATAAGGAATATCTGGGAAATGATTCAAAAGAAAAAAGAAACTGTCTGTTTTAACGAGATCCACGTATTTTATTTGGTAAGCTTTTGTCTCTCACTTACTGTTTACTATTTATGCAAGAACTGTCTAGAATGTTTGTGTCCGTCACTGGATACTCACTGTCTGTCCCTCCCACTGAAGCAGTGGAGTGGGCAGTAGTCGCTCATTATGTAAGCGTCTCCAGAGAGACAGGTTGGACATCACTGTTCTAGACTCTACGGATGATAAGGAATGATTCTGGTTAAAATCTGCTGCCCGAATCACCAATCTAAGGTGCGACTACGGGGACATAAAATATGAAGAAAAAGGCCGTTCGTTCTTATCTTCAGCTTTACTATTTGGTTCTAGTAAATGCAAACTGGTTGAGTTAGACCAACTAAATGTACAGTAAACGGATAAAATAATTGATCGGCTCTTGGAGCTGCTTGCAGAGAATCCAACTCGTTAATATGCTCCTGCGTATTTTACTCGGAAACACGTGTGAGATAGTGGATATGCATTATAAGCTTACAAGATTGCTTATTCATTGATGGTTACACCGTTTGTCTGTTACTTGCCTTAAACCCGAGTGTTCTAATGCATTTCACTTGACTGTGCGAGAGCGCTAACATTAAAGCTTTGTTTACCAAGCAAGGTGGCGTCGCGGTGACGTGTGCCACTCGCATTCGGGAGGTCACGGGTTCCATCCAACCCCACCGCGCACTCTACATGGGTTTTTCGTGGTTTTACATTGTCATTTACCACGATTTCCACTTCGTAATTTCCCTTCCGTCTTCCACCTTCGTCATCTTTCTTATAGGTGGAGGCAGATGGCGCGAATGTAAATGCTGCTCTTAGCGTCGAGGGAGCGTTGTGGTCGCCATCCTCGCTGGTGTTGGGTTGAAGACCTTTCAATCTTTGTTAGGGACTTCCGCGCGAGACTCTGTGGCCTGTCTGTCTGCGGCTTGGACCTCCGGTGGCTCCCTCACTTCATTCCTTCTCTCTTAGGGATTGTTAGCGCACAATGTATCTGTGATCACGCTGTACAAGGTGTCCCCCTTTGTTGTTTAGTTTTTACCTAAAATGTTTAATCTATAACGTCATGAGGGTTTATTACGTTGTATATCTCGTACATATTAAGTACAGTTTTAGTTCTTAGATACAAAAGAAGCAAATGAGAAACAAAAGCAGTGAATAAGTTTTCCATTCTTTTAAAAATGTATTGCATCTCAGTTGATGGAACTTTTTATTTTACTAGCACCCATTTGTTATTAGTGTTGTGTACATAAATGTTACTGATCATTCATTTTTACAAACCTATGAGATTACCCAAAACTTGGTTAGTTTTATTTGGAGTTTTTACGTTGTTTCAGTCTAGAAAAAAGTGAAAGATACTCGGCAAACTTGGCATTCCCAGACGCATGCTCTGGGGTGTTAAAAGCAAGGCCTCTAATCATGGCATTAAACAAAACATAAAAGAAATTTTATGATCCTCAGGCAAGTCGCAGACGGCTAATACTGTGTTCGACATATAAAACTCATACCTTCTAGGCAGCGAATCTATCCCCAATTTCCCGGGTGACCATTTTGTCATTCTAACCACCACGCCACTGAGGACTACCAGTATGCCATCTACTAGCACTCTGTAAACAAATTACGATCTAGCGCAGTAGTTTCATGCTTCTAGATATAACATAATAGTTATATTCACATGAGTTTCTCTACTCACTGTTCAACAAGCTAAATTTGGAATTAGTGTCATCGAATTTTTTGAAGTAGAGAAGTGTAATATTAAGAACATAGCTAACTGAACATTTTGTTTGTATTGTGATGCCGGGCACGGCGCACAACAAAGGACGTTCGGGTCTAAGCTACTTCACACCACATACCAGGCCAGCGAATAAACAAAGGCGCTCAAAATCAGACTGCCTCGCGCGACTGCTTGTGTATACGTGATTAACAACAATGAACGCGGCACATACCCAAGAGGCATCCAGTGGCAGGCGTGATTGTAGAATTCAATAAAAGACCGTGTGACGTCATCACCTCTACATAAGGAGACGAGGCAAGGAGTTATGGTTACAGACATAAGTTGATCAGTGTGTCAGTGAGTGTGAGACAGCTGTGTGTGTGGGGTACTATCGTAGTGAAAGATACGTCTCGTCGAAGTAAAGAAGTCTTAATGGGTGTTGAGTGATTGTATCGCCAGAGTTAGTATATGAGAGACAAAGTGAAGAAAGACGGTGAAAGGGATTGAGTCAAAGTTATGAGAAGAAAACAGTTTGAGTAGTAAAATTACGAAACACTAAAGATTATGTTAACGTCAGTAGAAGAGAACTGTGTTTTTATGCAAAAGTTTAGAAGAATAATAAAGTGAGAAAAAAGTAAATGGACTAATTTTGTCATCTTTGTCGCAAAAAAAAAAAAAAAATAAATAAATAAATAAATAAATAAATAAATAAATAAATAAATAAATAAATAAATAAATTTATTTTTAAGTTTCAAATTTGCTTAGTAGTAATATTAGCGTTATTTTGTATTTATATCATCTGGGGGAAGTAGATAATTTGTACTGGGATATAGATATAGATTCCCTTCGGGTTCCAGCGGCAATTTAGAAGCTTAGGAACTGTTGCTGACTTTGTAAATCAAAATTAATTATTTTTGGATATTAGTAAATAATAAATAAGCAAATCAGAGTAATAAAAATGTGTTTTGTGTTAAGTGTTGATATATATGAAAAAAAAAAAACTATTGGAATTTAATTATGTTTTTGTTTAAATTATTTATGTACTGATATATATTATTTTTTTAATTCCTAATTTATAACTTGTGAATTATAAATCTTTGTGACGTAAATGTTAAATAGGTATACTTTTTCTGTTAAGGGTTGTTATAGTATGGGAATTTAATTAATGGTGTTTATTTAAAGTATTCATATAGGTACTGTATATTTTTCTTTTAGTTTAATTTATATTCTAGTTTTACTGTATAATCTTTAAATTATAATTGTTGGGATATAATTGTTTGGAAATAGTTAGTAAGTCTTAAAATGTGGAATGTTCACCCTGGATTAAGAAATTAGGCGCTAGGATTACATATATGGATTTTTACTTTGATATATATATTTTATTTCTTATTTATTTTATTTTTTTTTATTATTATTTTTTTTTATTTGTACTCTAAATTCAATTTCTCATATTCCTCAATAAAACGCTTGATCATTAAAAATTTTTCTCATTCATACCTACAAGAAATAGAAACAAATGCCAAAGATAAAAAATGGATTACACTACTTTCCAACCCAGATATAATCCCCCAGAGACCACGGAAAACAGCTGTTGCAGCCTTCCGACTACTGACAAATCATGACTGCTTAGCAAGTCATCTCTACAGAATAGGTATCTCAACCTCACCAATATGTGTCCTGTGTAACGATCCAGCAGAAATGAACGAAGACCACTTGAAGACCTGTGAAGCATTAAGATCAGAAGAAACTACAGTTCAAAAGTATTGGAAAGCACGAATGCTAACGGCTTCATTGCCAGATGCAAGGCACTAGAAAACAACAACAACATATTTTGTATTTGTTCAATAATCTATTCTTACAAAAACCTAACTCTTCTATTTCTTATTAAATCAGATAAACCTTCTTTGCATATTTCGCGTAGGTATAACAAAAATAAGTTAATCTAAATTGGTAGCACATATTTTGAAAGTTGGTCTCTACCTAACCGGTTTCAAATTCCGTTCTCTTTATATGAACACAAAAAAGAAAATAACAAACGTGTAGTGATTGCCAGTTGAGAAAATTATCAAGAATTTGAAAATTGAAATCAATAACAAGAAGTATCTTGGAAATGGTTAGTGCCACAAAAAATTATATTAGCTATAAATTGTATGCTTTAGAGAGACATACATTTTTTGTGCAATAAGAGTTAATCTATCTCTTACAGTTGGTGAGTTTCAAGAAAATCCTCCCTTCCCAGACTACCGTTTACATGGAACATTTTTCAAAAATTTTTACTTTATCAAAAATGGCTCTAACGCTTTTGATTAAAATATTAATATAGTAAATATATTTTTATGACAACTGAAATGGATTTTTCTGGGAATCAGAAGTCCTCTTCATTTTGGAGGACTAGTAAATCGTAAGAGATAAGCAAAACCTTAATTTTAAAAAATGTAGATCTCATTAAAACACACAATGTACGTCACGAACAGTTTTCTTTGGAGTAAACTATTTCCCAATTATTTCTTATTATTTGTCTTTTCCAATATTTACAATTCTCTCAAGTAGGAATACGTTATTTTTTTTTTTTTTAACTCGTGGCCATGGAGAACGGAATTTCAAAGTCGTCACATAGCAATCAGCTCTTAAAAGATTTGACTATCGCTTAAAGTCTACTGTATTCCCATGTTTCCTTGCACCTGCAAGGAAATAAACAATGGAATAATACTGCAAATGTTTATTCCGATTTACATGAAGCAGATAGAACAATAAGCTTTCTGAGAACAGTTTGTAGTACAAGAGTAGAGAAGAGAGAAGCACATCAGATTTTTAAAATATCTTACACCAACATGTATATGTGTGTGTGTCTGTGTGTTTTCAAATAAACCTCTTAATTCACTATAGTATGGAGTAATATTATTTTGAAATGCCCACTAATTTCCATAAAAGTGAAGTTATAAAGTATATCTTACTTTAGAGTCACTATTTCATACACAGAGGAATTAAATTGCCATACTAATTGTCACCTGACCTTTCTTTTGTTTTATAGATATTATCACTAGCTCATTCTTTTGTTTAATCAGTGTCCACAACTATATTCCATAAATCTCCGAAAAATAGTTTATTACACATTACAATCGATTAACAATCAAAATAACACTCAATTTAAATTTGATAAATGTGTTTCTAAAATTGTGTTCTTCCAGAAGAAAGGTTATTTAGTAATGTTAAAGATTCGTGAGATTTATTTGATATCGTAAATTGGTTTTCTGTTATAACAACATAAGAAGATCCATATACATTCCAATTGAATGTATTTTGGGTTATTTTCTTGTAAAATGTAACATTTTCTGATAAAGTATTTGAAGCGATTGAGCTGGGAAGTCCAATATTACGTAATGAGCGGCTATACCCCATTCCACTCCTCAGTGAATATCCAGCGATGGACACAAATACGAGATTCCATGGCGATCTCTAGGTCGCCTTGAGTTTACTGGGAATGTTCTCAGAAGACCTCTTCATTCGGCATGAGTTTTGCATGAATGTGAACACAACACAACACAATGCACGACTGGGCGTTAAAGAGAGGCAAAGTCCACCTATGGTGGAAGGAGGTAAACCTAACCTCCTCTCTTTCACAAACGTTGGGCATCGCTGGGATAAGGTATTTAAACTCATATTTTATTTATGAAATATTCCAGATAACTGTCATTGGACGGTCAGATAAAGTGTCTAGGCACCGCTCGAGACTTTATTGGTGAGGTGAGAGGTCTTGTGATGTTGCACTATTCTCACACTCATGTGAGTTAGAACGGGGGTTGTTACTGGCAGTAGTAGTAGGAGCGAGTGAGTGAGTGAGTACTGGCGAACTTGATTCAGTAGCAGTGAACCACCTGAGCGCTTCCGGCTAATCGTTACAACTCCTCGCGATCGCAAGATAAAGACCTGCAGAAAAAAGAACCTTTTCCGGAATTGCTAAACTAGAACATGAACAATTACTCGTTATGCCCCATTACCAAGGCACCTCTTTAATGTCCATGCAGATTGCTGGATCTGATCTCAACGGCGATTAGATCGTGGGATCGTGATCCGACAAACTGGTGTCAAGATATGGAACTGCGATCGGTGAAAACAAAGGAAGCCTAAATTTCGTTTCAGGAAATGGAACTTTCTCTCACGATTGCTACGTGAGTTTGTTTGATATCACTATTTGCAAACAATTACCGAGAAATATCAATTTCTTGGGTATAATTTGTGAACGTTTACACAGTAGGAAACAGTAGAAAGTAGAAGTTTCAGCTTCCGATGATAAACTTATCAGATTTAGCTAAACAAACTCTCTAACGTCTCAAGCTTTGGGTACCTACTCTTAGATGTTTAAGTGACAAACACTTTCTTCTACTTTCAGGGATTAATCCTTGTTGGTTTGTTCCGGCTCCAATTATTACAGTATCCATCTCTTCCATGGAGGTCCCTGGTCTTCTTTGCCACTTCTCGGTCGATGGTTTAAACTTTTCCGCAGTCCATTCTGCAGACACGCTAATATCATACTTCCTTTTTGTCCACTAATGTATGTCCTGCTACAGATTGTAAATATTTCATTTCTGCAGCTTCTATTCGTTTAAGTGTTGTTTTACTCAGAGTCCATTTTTGAACCATGCAATAATGCAGGTACATCACATAATTCATAAAATTCTTTCCTTAATTTCTTTCCCAAGTTCTTTTCAGGGTGTCAAATAAATACCAAAATTCTTTTAATTTAGTCTTATTCTCTACTACACGCTAAAGAAACTCCTAAATAATTAAAATCATTACTCTAGAGTTCTTTCATTCAATACTATTCTTATTATTTGTATTCGTTTGCTACACAAGGCCATAAGTTATGTTTTGGTTGAAATCTCTAGGGTGTAGTCGTTTGCAATCGTGCTCAGTGGCACTCCGGAAGGCCCTATCCTCGTAATTTAAATTAGACATATTCAATATAGCTTTTCTCTTAATCTATTAAGAATATACTGCTGAAATTTTTTCAACAGTAGCCTTTGGCTACACTTTATTTTTCAAATTAAACATAAATTATTTTATTAATATGTATTTTCCTACTTTTTCAATATATTTTTATGCAATCCAGGAAATAGTTATGATTCTTTAAAATCTTGTGTTAAAATATACATAACATTGCAATAAACATGTCCTGAAAGTCTGAGAGCAATATCTTTCTGGTAGTTGAGAAAAGCTATATTGTATTAAAAATTGTAACTTATAGAAAACGACCTATAAAGTTTTCAGTGCATTCCTGAACCATGTGCTAGGTCTTGCTCCATTTCTTCTTACATCCCCTGCATTGCTCTCTGTTCCACTGCTGTAAATGTGCTATTAGAGGTCCTAATCCTTTCTCTGTCCAAATTGGACATTGTTTTTATTGTATTACAGCCAATGGAAATGCCCATATTTTTATTGCATGAAATTTTGCTATGCTACCATAATAAATTAAATGCTCCTACAGCTTAATTTATTCCGAAATGAAGTTTCTCAATGTATAAAAACTCTGTCCTGGGACATCTGGACAATATAATACTGTTGACACATTCATTGGAATTCTGAGTTCGACTAATAAATCTTTATCCTCCAAATCTCTGAATATAGGTTTTATAATTTCTAATATTGGGTCTGGCACTGAATGTTTATGGTAATATGTTTCTCCACTTTCCTTCCCTCTGTTGTATTTACACTACCTGTCATTTCCAGAAGGACACAAGCCATGCTGAGGATTGTCATCAGATGGATTCAAGTGTCTTCAATGCCCATACAACTTTCCTCATGTCTTCCATATTGCTAGTGTTTTGCCTGATGACCAGATCATAAGAATTCTGAGTTCTATCTATGGTAGCTACCTATAATTTATTTGCTCGTTCTAATCCCATACCATCACTCAACTTTTGTCCTTTGTAAATTGTTTTTAACCTCCTTTGTTTGGTGCTTTTTTTTTTAAGGAAAAAAAATATGTGTCCAATGTATTCTAATTTCGAATATTTACATCATCTCCATAAAGTTTTGCGCCCGTCTCGGTAGCGTGATGGCAGCGTATCTGCCTCACGTCCAAGAGGTCGCGAGTTCTAATTTCGCTTAGGATGAGTTATTTTTTGCCAGGTTTTCCCTTATCTTGAGAAGACAAATGTGGGGTAATTTAAAGAACTTTGGACTTCGGGCTCATTTGAGCATCATTTCACCCATTTCATTCATTCACATCCAACATGACACTACGTTGGAGGACGTTATTAAAAAACTAATAGTAAGGTTAAGCTTTGGAATCTCCATATCCTAAGTAGGTTGTCTATTTTACATTGTACATAGGAAGAGAATTCTTAAAAATGGTCTTTGTCCCTTGTATCTCCATCACTCCACTTGCCCCATGATAATTTGCTTTGCAGTTTTTTTATGTTGCTGTTTACTTTCATTTTTCCATAAACAGTGTTTTGAAAGTAGAACAAAATTTACTACTTTTCCAGTATCAACACTGGTTGCTGTTACAGCATAATGGCCACGCTTTTGCCATGCTCCATCTATAGCAACTAACAAGTCATTCATGACTACCATGATTTTCAGTTACAGTTTCTTCAATTGCAGATCTTGTAGCGTTCCTAACAACTTCTACAGTACGTCCTATATATTGGTTATAAGTACTAAATTAGTAACAGGTAGGGGTAGATTCATCTTTGCAAAAGAAGTATCTCCACCAGAAGCACCCTTACCAATGGCTCGCAAGCTCTATGCCAATCGCACGTTGAGAAAAGTTTTGCACTTTTTATTGCGCAATAAACAGTTTTCTGCAATTCCACGATGGTCCTTCGTGAAAATTTCCAAACCACTTTGCCCACAAATTTTACACAACACTAGGTATTTAAAAATATCTGGATAAAATACCCACGTGAATTATTTCATTCTCATTTACTTCTTTAATAAATTGCTGTATTTCTGTTCTTTATCGTTAAGCTTTTTAGCAGAGCTACTTATGTTAGCTGGAATTGGGCTTACCTGAGTTGAGTAGATTGGAAGTTAGGACTTACATTATTTGTTGAGGTAGCTATTATAGGCTTACCAACATTCTTCCTTTTTTAAAACACTTTGATATGGCTTCTTCTACCCATTTGAAAACATAAAAGTCACTTGTATAATGCAAATGCAAGATAAAAGTTCACTAATAATCCCCAAAAGCATATGTAATAAACAATATTACACGAAAAACAATAACTTGCTGCTATCTGTGGTGAAGTCATTGAACTAATAGGTTCAACAGGCTGGCAAAGGCAAAAATGTCCCTTCTAAGCATTAATGATCCCTCAATAGCGCAAAGTTTGTTTTATCCAATAAGCTCAATGGTTTGAGAGCTTTCATTAAGAAGTGCCACACCAACTTACATTAATTTCAAACCATTGTTAAATGGGTTTAAAATTGAGTAGACCATATAAATTATACATCACTATAAAGCTAAAACAAAACGAAAACAAAAAAACACACATTTCATTTATCTTTCACCCTTCCGGAGTGTCTTATGGATCTTTGTAAGTCATTCTCTGAGGAAGCTATTATAGCCAGCCAGCTCACCAGCCAGTATAACTGTATATACAGGGATTTTAGCATTATAATTATTTATAGTCAGTTGCTATTTGCTGACAACTTTGCCAATGTATCAATTAAAAAGGTGCGTGATAGAGGACACTCTTGTCTTAGTCCCTGATTTGTTACAATCTCGTGATTTGATTTTTTATTTCCAGTCTTTACTTTAATGTTAGTATTTACATACAATTTTTGAATAGCTCTAATAGAATCTTTTTGAAAGTTAACCCTGACAGTTAATATAATATTTTCCACAGTGTTTATCTTTGTGCGATGTCAAAGGGTTTTATATAATCTATAAAGACTATTTATAATGGCAAATTGAACTCTTGTCACTTTTCAATTATCTATGCTGCTGTGTATATGCAATCTAGGTAGCATCCTCGCTTTAAGAAATCATTCTGTGCTTCTAATAGAAGACAGTCGGTTGTTTTGTTTATTCAATTAGTGACAAAGTTAAATTATAA
Organism: Tenodera sinensis; assembly: GCA_030765045.1. Classification (NCBI taxonomy): domain Eukaryota; kingdom Metazoa; phylum Arthropoda; class Insecta; order Mantodea; family Mantidae; genus Tenodera; species Tenodera sinensis. The sequence continues at coordinate 138,365,976 of CM060966.1, read as the reverse complement.
ACACCTGCTTTATCTTGGATGATGCAAAAGGCAGCTCATACAGTAAATCGCTATAAATATTATATTTCAGATAGCTAAAAAATAAACCAAAAATTTTGCGCAAACAATGGGATTTAGAAAACTCTGGAAAGATGAATCGAGCGAGATGGCTCCGTGGTAACGAGTGAGACTCCCATTCGTGAACTCGTGGGTTCGATTCGCTTTCTGATCCATGAGTTTCCCTAGGTCACTAGACGAATGCTGGGAAGGATAATTATATGTCCCGACTTTGCTGTCCTTCCATTTCATTCCGTTTGTTCTTTCAGAGTCACAAGTGTCAGCGAAGACAGATACAGAAACTCCGTCTTTCGTCGGTGGGTTCGGGGGGGGGGGGGCAGCACCCGAGGGCGTGGTCCCTCGTGGTCGCACTAGAAGGACGCGGAGGACTTCGACCTTCATAAACCTTAGGGACCTCTGTCAATGTCTGTACCGCTAGTCTGGATCTGGTCACCCGGGGTCTCCTCTCACCTCATCCTTCCTCCCAGGGTACCTCCTTGGGACCATAGGTACAATAAGCACAGCTTTTGTGCCGAACTTCCTCCGTATCTGTCCTATGCCTACAGGTAAGATGTCCATAAAACATCACTGTTTGAGAAACAATAGGGTTTACAAAACATTGGAAAGATGTCTGCCCTTCCCTTGTTCAACGTATAGCATTATGTCTGCACAGCGTTTTAGGATGTCGTGAAATATTAGCCATTTCTTCCGAGATGACTCTTTTAGTTCCAGTGGGGTTGTTGGATGTGTAAGGGAAACTCGTTCCTTAAGATAACTCCGCAACCAAAAGTAATCGGATTATGATCTGGAGATACACACACACACACACACACACACACACACACACACACACACACACACACACACACACGCACACGCACACGCACACGCACACGCACACGCACACGCACACGCACACGCACACGCACACGCACACGCACACGCACACGCACACGCACACGCACACGCACACGCACACGCACACGCACACGCACACGCACACGCACACGCACACGCACACGCACACGCACACGCGCACGCGCACGCGCACGCGCACGCGCACGCGCACGCGCACGCGCACGCGCACGCGCGCACGCGCGCACGCGCGCACGCGCGCACGCACGCACGCACGCACGCACGCACGCACGCACACACACACACACACACACACACACACACACACACACACACACACACACACACACACACACACACACACACACACACACACACACACACACACACACACACACACACACACACACACACACACATACACACCTGTGTAATTAATTACTATTTTTCAGGGATTTAAACGGAAGGGCGGTTAAAAACCAAACTTGGTATTTCAGTTAAGCATCTTGCAAGAATGTGACACGAAGGTTTTCAACAAAATCTCCACCCCAAAGTACTTTTTAAAAGGAACATTCTTTGACAATTTTGGTTATTAAAATTAAGTCAAACAATTTTTTAAAAATATCTTATGTTTAAGATACCTTAAGATGAACTGCATATATTGAAATTTCTTTGAATAGCTCCTTAGATCGCTTCGTTTGGATAAATACATAACTGGAAAACCATTTCCTTAAAGCATACAATTTGTGTCAAGCACATTTTCAAGATATTATAATTATATATTGTTTTCAATTTGCAAATACCTTTTATCAAACAGGAAGTCATTCCTTTTTTATGCCCTGGCCATGTAAACAGAATGGAATGTCAAAGCCATCACAAAGCAACCAGTTCTTAAAACATTTATCTGTCGCTTAAGCCTATTGCATTCCCCTATTCTCATTGTACCTATAAAGAAATACGTACTTTTTGTTAACCTGATTAAATCTTTCATATACACATGTTATGTGTCAAGTGCTTATGTAACTTATCTCCCATTCTCTTTACACCCGACGAAATTTGACAATTTATAGTGCTAGAATTATATTAAATGGTCCCTTACTATGAGGATTGCACCAATACTCTACATATTAACGAAAACAAACCCCACAGTAGGCATTCTTCAATTATAATATATACTTAATAATATATATATATATATATATACTTAATAATAAGTAGATTCAATAATATTGTTTCCTTAGTTTACGATTGTATTTCAGCTCAATATTCATCACTAGGAAGCGAACCGCCATACAGGGAACAAAAGTTTGCGGTGTATGGACTATAGAAGGCGGGAGGGGTCAGTCAGTCACATGATCACAATACAAAGGAGACCAGATACAGTCGACGCAACAACGCTGTAGGTATCGTTGTTGCATAAATTCCATTCAGAGTTAAAATGGTAAAGAAAATGTTCTCAGACCAGTCTCAGTTAAGACAATTAGGGAGTTTCTGTGGTACGTAAGACGGAAATGGTAATGATCAATAGATAAAATTATTCTAGTAGTAGAAGAGCACGGAGTTAAGAAAGAAAAGTGTAAAAGAGATTGTAACATTCAACGTCTATGAGATAATTGGCCAGGGCCAGCTCCTATAGATGCCACAGTGTATTTAACTTGATATTAAATAAATAAGTAAATAAATAACTAAACAAAAACTTACATTCATTGCTCACACCACTTACATTCTCCCAAATTTCCGTACAAGTTCAATTACGTGAATATTTCGATTTTGGTGCTGGAGGCATTTTACTCTGTGAACACATTTGAGAGACACTGTGTACTGAAGGCAGTGAGCACAGTTGTGTTTTGTGATGTCACTGTACTCGCGCAATGACGTCACACTGTAGCTATGTGGCAGGTAACTTGCGATCGCCTCGTTTCGCGATAGCTGTACCGGATGGAAGGGAACTTATTACATTCCTTCTAATATGTGCTCCATAGAAGCATTACAAAGAAAAATAGTCTAACGCCATTTTGTTCTTTTATCGGTGTATTTCGAAAAAATAAGTTTTTGTTTCAAATTGGATGAGTAATTCCATAAGAATGTACGAAGATAATAATTTGTTAGCTGTAAGATGCGTAGAGTAACTTATTTCTGACATAGTTCCGGTAGTAATTATGGGACATCACACAGGTTTCGAAATAATTAATTACTTAAAAGACGTGAAGGAATATTCCGAGAATCGTTTTGGGGATCTGAACTGGCACCTGGATGTAAACAAGTTGGTCGCTTGTAAAACGACGCAGGGTGGTGTAATGTTTTGGGGTGCAACTGGCATTCTGATTGGCCTTCACTCGCACCGTAAACACGGCATGGTATTTGTTTACGCTCACGAGACGCGCGGTAGGAACAGTGAAACGTGTTTGTTTATGTACTGACCTAGTGAAGGTGACACCCACAATCTACAGCGTTGTCAGCTTATCTATCTCTTGTCTTCGACAAAACTAAAAATCTCCGTACGAAATGCTCAGAGACAAAAGCGTGAGATACAAAATGTGTTCCAAATACAGGGATCTATCACTGCTTTAAATTAATTTAATGACTTTCCTTCCACCCTGTATGAAGGGTGGACTACCACTATCAGTACCGGTATTACTCCCGTCACTTTCTTCATGCATACTGGTAAGAAAAGCTCATTTATGCTGATATGAACGACATGAGCGGAAAGCATCTTCAAACCAAGGAATTCAGGGCAGTTAGGATGCAAGCTTCAAACTTACAGTTGTACCTTACACCAAAAATGTGATACCGGTATGGCAGGTGCCAATTTGTTGTATCATACGTTAGAACAGATGTTTACGGTAAATACGTCTTACATGTAAGTACGTGTAAGTTTCTGGTCATTTTTCTCATCTCAATCACTTACTTTCGGGCAAAAATGCTTATTTGTTCTTCGAAATCTAGGGAAGTGACCTCTATGCGGCGGCTTATGATATTTGCGTAAAATGATAATTAAATCCTATGCTCATTCATTACTGATTAGTGATTACATAGTATCTACTTACTGCAGCAAAGTACTTTGACTTAAATAGATGTTTTCTTATGTTTTGTGCCACAGTATTCCATTGGCATTATCGAGTTTTCTGCAGTTAGCTCAACAGTTCCTGAAAGCATTTGATCTCACTGCCTAGCAAACTCAGAATCGTTCTTTTTATGTTAGTTTTAGTTGCTCATTGCTCTTTTAATGGCATTACTCACGTTCTTGGATATCTACTTGTGGTTAATAGTCAACCTTGAATACCCTTTGCATCCAAGGCAAATCAGCTCTAGCAGTTACAGAAGACGGAAATGTGGGGCAGTAATTCCAACACAATAGCAGCTATAAAAATGACCATTGTTACTATCTGTAACAGTATGTCCTAGTGGCCACTGTTAGGTATTGTAGTCTGTTTTATGATGTCTTGAATAAAGTTTACGAAAGTAATAAATAAATATGAGCAAGTAATGATACTCATTCCCGATGTCCACTACTTTTTATAGCCTAAGCTTAAACTTATTTAATGATCTGTCTAAAGTTAGCGATTGTGATGAAATTTTGCAATCTTTTGAAATAGAGCACAAACTCAGTTTCTTTCAATATTAACACTGTCTGTCTTTACTTTTTTAAAACGATCCAGTAATACATATTTAGAACCTCTCTTTCCCTCTCTCCCTCTCTCTCTCTCTCTCTCTCTCTCTCTCTCTCTCTCATACACACTCACACACACACACACACACACACACACACACACACACACACACACACACAAACTTGCCATGTACGTATGCCGACGAGGAAAACTTATATTATGTAGATACTTAAAATTACTAATTGAAACCAAATGCAAACAGGAATATTAAGTAGAACTAGGAATGCAATATATACATTTGCGTAGTGATTTATGGATTTATGGTTTATATGATACATTTTAAGAATAAAGTTCTCCATGATTAAAAAATATATAGCCTTTTGTTATAATTGACTAACCACATTTAGAAAGTAGAGATAAATATATTTATGTACCTATATGGTTTACAGAAATATAGCATAACATACCTACTATGGCAAAAAAAAAAAAAAAAAAAAAAAAAAATGTATTATACCAGGTGAGTCAGCCGCCTTATTTTTTTGGAAGGTAGGCCACCCATCTAACGGCTTGTGCGCCTTAGTCCAGTTTTGCGCTTACTAAAATGTATTGCTTGATACGCAAAATTGAGAGAAACAGTGGTTTAAGTGACAGATCGTACTCCTCGCTAAAGTACACCTCAAAAACATACGACTCGTTTACTGAGAGCGAATTCCGGTTTCCGGCCGATTTTACAAACTTTTTATTAGAGTATACATAGCAACGTAATTCAGTAAACGCCTCGGAAAAGATGGACCTATCATATGAATACACTAACAACGTCAGCTAAAAAGAAAATAGTGGATTCTTGTACTTAGAGCAGGGGTTGGCTGCTAAAAATCAGGAAAATTTAGAGACACGCCTCATCCATCATGGACCCGTACAGTCAAAACAGACATATTGTTAAACAACAGTTTGTTTACATTTTTGCCTGAACTACGCCTCGTGCATCTCAATTAATATGCATAACAGCTTTTGCCAATTAAGTAATAATATTAAAACGCTCAGTAAATGATTAAAACTGTCTTAAAAGGCTAAATCAAGCGCGCAAACTTGCGAGGTGGCAATGGCATAGCGCCAGGCATACAAGTCCTACTATTCCACGCGGTACGAGCTTTCAGTCAAGTCTCGGAATAGCTGAATAGGATTGTGACGTGTTCTCTGCGCTAACCCTCAATTACAGGTTCGAGTCTCAGCATTGTAAATAATTTTTTTTTTATGTTCATCACAACTTGGAAACCGAATTCACAATAATCTAATTATAAAGTCCATAAGGGTTTAGGACATTATAATTTAAATCGTTTTTGATTGTCTGCATTTTGTAACTGACTTCTGCCTCATTGCACTGCCATGATGTATTGTGTTGTGAATGCCGACCGCTGCGTTCTCCACACGTATGCTGTCGCGCGATATTTTGTTCCAGTCTTTCATTATGTATTCGACAGACGAGTACGTAGATATGCTTTTGATCTACGGAGAAGCAAGAACAAACACACCAGCGGCTCAGCATCTACATCGGGAGAGATATCCGAATAGATGACAGCCAACAGCAAACACCTTCCGGAATGTTGAAAGGCGTCTGCGTGTAACAGCACCACTTGCAAGAATGTCTCCTGTGAGATACGCACCAGCAACATCGGGTGTTAATGCAGAAGCAGTTTTGAACGCCATCCAGAACAATCCGCATACTAGTACACGGGCAGTTGCTCAGGAGGTGAACGTCAGCTAATCTTCTGTAGTGCGAATATTGAACACTAGTAAGTTCCATCCTTATCGTTTGCACCAACACCAAGCACTTCACGGGAGAGATTTCGAAGCTCGAGTAACCATTTGTGAATGGTTGATGGAGCGAGTAGCTAGTGATGTGGGATTCGCATCCAGGATATTTTTTTCTGACGAATCAAAATTCCCCAACAATGGAACTGAAAATCGTCACAATATACGCTATAGCAGTGTTGATAATCCTCATTGGGTAAGGGAGGCAGCATTCCAAGAGCAATGTCTTGTGTGGAATCTTGGGAGAACACCTTGTTTTACCATTATTCTTCGAGGGGCATCTAACAGGAGCACGCTACCTGGAATTTTAGTTAGTTAGTTAGTTATTTATTTTAAAAGTATTGGCCTGGTGCCGGTACATTGGGCCCGGCTTACAGGCTATATTTACATTGATTTACAGTTGACTTTGTTCATATTTACAGTTTTCGCTATATACAAAAACCCATACGGTGACCATCTGTAGGTCACCGAGAATAGTTTTCTTTTGTCTTTTGTCTGTTTCGTCTTTGGGTTATATATACATATGTACATATTTACAAATTATATACAGACACATACACGCACGCATTCACCCACACACACACTCGTACACACATACACACACATCTTCACTGGGCACACCAGAAATATGCGTCCCAGCGCACTACACTATTTACACTATGTACACTGTCCCGCGGTGGCAGCTCCTGAATATTTTCCGAGGCGAGGGCCTCTGCCCGAACATGTATGTGGCTTAGGGACGAGGTTGCGTGGACGCGCATTAGTCGGCGAGCCGAGCCGCTTCTAGAACATTTTTATCCTAGTATGCTTGCGGTGCTTCGGCTCGCCTTTGCCGATGTTAGCGATCACGTCATTTTTGTGGTTCCTAATGCGCGTCCATGCCGCCATTGCTCTTTTGTCTATTGCCTCCGGGATGAACGGGATATGAGTTTCGAGGTGAAGAGTTTGGGTGGTGGTGAGGAGTGGAGCAGAGAGGATTTTTCTGAGGGAGAGGTTTTGGAGGGTTTGGAGTTGTTTGAGGGCAGTTTTGGAGGCATTAGCCCAGGCCACACATGCATACAGGACCACCGAGAGAATAAATGACCTATATAGTATAAGTTTTGACTTTAGTCGCAACTGTTTACTACGGAAGATGGGGGCGCACAGCTTTAGCCGCTGTCTGCCTTTATTGGCGCTATTTTTTATGTGGGTGGACCAACACATAGTGCGGTCCAAGGTGACACCTAAGTATTTAACTTGCTGACGGCAGTGCAATATTTGACCATCGACCGTTAGGTCCGTTGCCAAAGTGTGACGCCGCTTAGAAAAATGAATCAGCTGGCATTTGTCGGGATTAATTTTGATTTTCCAGTCATGTTGCCATGAGAGGAAGTTGTTCACATAACGTTGCATTTCTGCAAGGCCGAAACGTGGATTTCTATGGTGGTTGTATATTGCAGTGTCGTCAGCATACATGGCGACCTTGCATCTGGCGTCCACTGGGAAATCATTGGTGAACAATATATACAGAAAAGGGGACATTATTGCCCCTTGTGGGACGCCAGCCCGCATCACTCGCTCCCGTGAGGAGGAGCGGCCCACTTGGACGTAAAACTGCCGATTTTCTAGAAAATTGTGCAGCAAGTATAGATAATTTTGAAGAGCCGGGAAATTGTGGTGCAGTTTATAAATAAGGCCATTGTGCCAGCACCGGTCAAATGCAGCTTCTACGTCCAAAAATAGCGCCAACGTTGAAGCCCCATTGTTAAATTGCTCCGTTACGTCATCAGTTAGCCTGAGGAGCTGTAGTTCAGTGGAATGTCCTTTTCTAAAGCCAAACTGTGAATTTGAGAGTTCATGTGTTGCGGAGACTTGTTTTTGAAGCCGAGAAAGGATACATTTTTCCAGCAGTTTACCAATAGTAGACAAAAGACTAATGGGACGGTAGTTTTGCGGTTGTCTGGTGCTTTTCCCTTGCTTTGGGAGCATGATAACCTTAGCTCGTTTCCAAGTAGAGGGGAAATAGCCTTGCTGCAAACAGGCGTTAAATATCTTTGTTAGTTGCACCAGAGCTTTTCTCGGGAGATGCTTAAGTTCCTCATTAGTCACTTTGTCTGGACCGGCAGCTTTCCCATTAGGCAATTTCCTAATGAGCTTGTAAATTTCCTGCGGTGTTATGGTGGGTAGTTGTTGCTCTTGCTTCTGCGCCACCCAGGTTTGTACCCATGTCTGGACCTCCCGTTCTATTTCACAGTTGGTCACTGGGTTTTCGGTGAATCTGTCTTGGAGACAGTCAGCGAAGACCTCGGCTTTCTCCTCTGCGGAGAAGTGCAAGCCGCTTTGAGTGTGCAGCGCCTCAGTTGCGGAGTTGACGCTCGTGGAAACTTTGAAAGCCTTGAGTAATTTCCACAAAGAAGAGTCCGAATGTGTGGTACTCAGCATTTTGTTTTCCCATTGTTCAGTTTTATTGATTTTAATTTGTTGCCGAATGATGTTGCGTAGCCATTTTGCTAGCACTTTATATTCAGGCTGACGGGTGTATCGCCACAGTTTTGTCAAGCGTCGTCTCCGCGCAATGAGTTGCTCTACCTCGGGGTACGTGCAAAAACCGGGTGGTCTTGTGGTGTATGTGGTAGCATTTCTCTTGGCTGTGTGTAGCGAGGCAGTAAAGTTTTCAATGGCGACATCTATGTCTGCCTCGCTATAGTATGACAGTCTGGGTTGCGCCATCCCGTGCATTTCAGTGGTGAACTTATTCCAGTCGGTCTCAGCTCTACTTTGAGGGCCAGAGGCACTGGCTGAAATGCCACCCTGTATGTCGAAATGCACAGGAAGATGGTCGGAGTCCAGGCTGTGATAAACAGTAAAGTTATTTAACAGTGTCGCATTTTTTGTTAGTACGATGTCCAAAATCTCAGCGTCAAAGTGCCCTGATCGATGCCAAAAAGTGGGTTCTGGGGGAAGATGTACCTCAATGTCATCATTATCAGTTATAAATTCAACCAGGAGATTTCCCGCCGCGTTTGCCAGGCGTGAAAACCACCAGGGGTGCCGGGCATTGAAATCTCCTGCAATTATAACGTGCTCCTCTAAAGCGAGGATCTGCTCGAGGTCTTGTGTAAAGTCTGGGGAGTTAGGGGGCCGATAAAGTGCTACCAGCATAACCGTTTTACTATTTACACGTGTTTTAAGTGCTGTGCACTCTAACGCTGCCATTATAGGCAACGTAACAGAAGCATGAGCAATAGTATTTCTAAGCAAAATAGCAGTCCCTCCCCCTTGTCTGCCAATTCTGTCGTTCCGAAAGATTTGATACCCCTGGAGCTTAAAAGTGTGCTCGTGCTTTAATTTTGTTTCGCAGATGAATGCGACGTCAATTTTGTTACGCCGTAGGTAGTTTTCAAGTTCGTGTTGCTTCCTGTGGATGCCATCTGCATTCCACAGTAGTGCGCGAGTTAAAGTTGTGCCTCCCCTTACGTGGGCCATTTATTCTAAAAGGGCTGAGAGGAGACATATGATGGTCTCTATTTTCTCCCAAGTGTTGCTGCAGCTTTTGAATTTGGCCAGGAAAGGCTGCGCCTTCATCAATAGTGATGGTAAATTTAGGTCTCTGAACATGTTTAATATATCTTTTATCCCACTCAGGTCACCCGTGGGCGCCTGTTGGGGTAGTGGAGGGGGACCATTCTGTGGTGGCACTGGTGCGTTTTGCCCTCCGGTAGTTCCCGCATAGGAGATACCTGTTTGAACCAGGGCCGGGTGTATGATGGGTTTTGGCCCTGGCTGAGCACTGGGAGAGCTCCTGGCTATGGATGCCAGTTGACGGCGGTGACGTTCGTTGCGAAACGTCTCGCACCCCCTGTAGCTGGCAATCAGCCAGGCGGTGGAGGTCACCGCAAAGGACACACCGGGAGGTCATATTGCAGTTCCTAAAAGTGTGCCCCAACTGCTGGCAGTTGTAACATTGCGTTATGTTTTGGTTTGTTTTCAGGACCTCCACGGTGACCATCATATGGCACACCTCTCGTTCCTGTAGAAGTTTTTGGTTTTCGGTGGTCCTGTCAAGACTAACCTGAAAATTTGGCAGAGGCCTCCCACGTGAAATCATCTGTCGTACTTGGACGCCGGTGTAGCCTTTTAGGACCAGGTCCTCTTTCACGTAATCTTCCTCTAAGTCAGCTGGAAGACGTTTGATTACGTAGCGAAGAGGTTGATCCCCACGTGGAGTAAAACTGTAGTTTTCTACTCCGGCGTCCTTCAGGAGCTGCATTGTCGGGTTCGCGTCCTGCTTCCGTTGGAGGAAGAGCTTAAGGCAGTCCCTCGTCGTCTGCAATTTATATGTGCCGGCAGGAAGGGAGCCACGCAGGATGCGGAGGACCTTTACCGTGTGTTGGACGTCAGGGATTATTATTCTTGGTGGTTTCTGGTTGTCTGATGCTTTTGCTGCGTTGTTGGATGTGCTTGGGGCGGGAGTGGGGGTGGGAATGGTGGGCTGGGTGGTGTGTTTCTTCTGTGTCTGTGTTTGAATGGGGGCTTTGGTGGGGGGTAGCTTGGGGAAGGGGTCTCTAGAGGTGGAGGCTATTGCGGGTTGTGGTGGTGGATCCTCTGACGTCTCGTCGTCGGATTCTGCATCAAATTGTGCCCTCAGCGGCGCGTAGGTGTTTCTCGTGGTGAGGGGATATGGCGGCGTTTTTTGTTTTGAGACGCGCTTGGGGCGCTGCTGGTCGGGACGTTCACTGTCTGAATCGCTTTCCCGGCCGCTTCTTCTATTCCTCTTATTTCTTGCAGGCACTTGTTGCCACCCCTCGCTGAGGATGACTAATCGCCGCTTCTTGAGGGCATGCTCTTTGTAGCAGAACCCGAGGTCCTGTGCGAATTTTGAAAATTGTTGGGATTCCCCATCCATATTTGCCAGCACATTCTGGTAGTAGATGATCTCTCCCTTTAGTTCATCTACTTCTTTCTGAAGTTTCTCTATTTCCATTGCCTTACGCTCTTCCTCTGTCATCTGGGTCTTCTTGGTTGGTTGGTCCGTGGTTCGTTGGCCGTTGGGAGCTGTAGTCAATGGGGCTGTAGTGGGCGGGGCGAGTGCGGTGGCAGTCACGGCTGCTGCGCTGGATGCCATCACTTGCCTGACTCCGCTCTCGGCGGCCGGCGGATCAGGGGCATTCTCCATCCCCTTCTTGTTCCCGCTCCCAGTCGCAAGTGCTTCTGGGAGCCTCCACTTAGCGTGGGTACACTATATTTCGCGCGCTTTTTATACTGTCACTTACACACTATATATACACTATAATTATACGTAGAATTATTTACACAGGGGACGGAGTACTATTGATACTCATTCACATATTAGTTATTGCACTTCACTCAAAATATACGTCCAGGTGTACACGGACACACTAAACAAAACACTATATAACAACGCTTATATAACTACACTCTGTACTCAATATCCCTAATCAAATGTGTGTGGAGAGTGCCACAGCCACTTGATATTTATCTACCTGGAATTCCTCCGTAGCTCACCCCTTATTACTAGGGAATGTGTCACTGTAGGAGCGAATGACGATGTGGTTTCAACACAACGTTGCTCCTCCGTATTGGTCGAGGATCGTCTGCAATCATTTGAATGCTGCACATCCTGGTCATTGGATAGGAAGACAAGGACCACTCTCCTGGCCTGCCGGATAACCTGATCTGACACCCCTTGACTTCTTTCTCTGTGATTATTTAAAAGAACGCATTTATGCAGAGCAGCTGGGCAATCTAGAAAACCTTCGTCAGCGTATTAGAGTGGCTTGTAGAGATGTTCAACCCGCCATGCTACACCAAGTCAGGGGCTCCATCCAACAGCGTGCCCAGGCGTGCATTACCCAAGAAGGTCATCAGTTCGAGCACTTGCTTCGTTAGAAGAGTCGTGCTCCAGGAATAGAAAAAGGGTCATTCCAGCGCCGCTAAACGTATCACTATGAAACATTTTTAATAGCACAATAATTTTCACTGTCTGCAAAATTGAGTTTAACTTCCATGTTAAACTCTGACAATGTAATTTCCTTGCTTTCTGTGTTCAAATGTGTATAAATGATCCTTATTTCAATTGCACCTACCTATAGGTGTGTTTAAACAACTACATAATTGTAGTTCACCAATAAACATCAAACAATGCCATAAAACATAAATAAAACAATAAAAATGAATATAACAGTTTTCAGAATAATAGTTTGTAAATTGTGAGGATTGCACGGTAAAGAAAATTAGTACAAGCAGGTGACTCGAACCACCTTCACAGCAAACAGATTACTTCGGAGTCTTGCGCCCATTCCAACTAAGCTACCTAGTAACGTGTTAAGTAAACATTCCGTTTAAGATGTAATATTCGCTGGTTCCACTGAACATTTGCAGAAGTGCAAACGTCAGCTGTCTAATTACGAATATATTAAAAGGCGATGTGATAACATCTATATTAGTACTAATTTCATCGAGTGTTTAACATCCATGTTAAATACGCGGGTAGAACCTAGTAATGGGGTCGATGTTTTCATGTTGGACTATAAAATGCGGATTGCATAAAACTCGAGAATAAGGGGCAGCTGACTCACCTGATATTTTTGCCTAAATCCCTGTTGTATTTGTATGCTAAACAATATGTCAGTAAAGGTAAATTAACCAATTATAATTTGAATTAGAGGGAAAACAAGCTACTTTATTTAGTTACTTTTGTTTCTATGCTGCAGCAAAAATTGATATCACTATAAGAATACAGTTCTGCTTACTTTTTCTTTGTAAGGTGCTGCCTTGCTATGTATTTAATAAATACCATTAAATCTTTAATTTTCACCCCCTGAAAATCTTGTTACACATAAACATTACACATTTCGCTAACCTGGGATCGCATCAAGCTTTCCCCTTAGGTTTTAACCCCTTCAAATTCGTGTCGTCCACTAATCGATAAGATATGGCTGCTAATCATAAGACATCTGTATTGCAATCTGAATGTATTCTCCTACGTCTCTCTCTTTTAGTCAATTCGATCGAGAACGTAAACATATATTTCGTTGTTACGGCATACTGCAGCCTTTGTTGTGGTTGTTGGTGTAACTATTTAACAGGAATGGCACACCTTGCACCATGACATAAAGCAACCAATGAAATGATCGTGGCTTCGTATAAGGAGAAATAATGTGACATAAACGCCTGGTTCAGTAAGATTGTCTTTGGCGCTCTTTGTGCCAATTTCAGAGAAACATAGTTAAAAACTGATCCTGTGATTACCACAGATTTTCGAGAAATGTATTCCATCGTAACTAATTCTTGACTAAGAAAATATGCGTTGTTTTCTCAGTCGAACAATAACGAGTGAAAGATACAACAGTTGAACATCCCATACCCTTTGTGCACATTTGTCAAATTGTCTATTACTAAGAAACCACAAATGACAAACACATATACTTTAAAAATCTAATGTGTTGCACTCACATTCTCTTCTCTTGTACTAAATATTATTACATACTGTTATTCCTATCCTCGTCGTGTTAGTGGAGATAAACATTTGTAGAAATTACCTTATTAGTAATTTTCTTTTCTTGGATTACAAAACTCACACAAATAACAAGGAATGTGTCCAAAATGGTTCACTCCAAAAAAACTGTACTTGGACATAAATTCTGTATTTTAATGAGATCTAGGGTTTTTTTTTTCTTTGTATAGTAATATTTTATGTCTCTTGCGGTTTACTAGTTATGCAAAACTACATTTCATTTGCCAAAGAATATCTTAACGATATGACATTTTAATCAAAATCCTTAGAGGCATTTTGCGGCAAATAAACATTTTTGAAAATTTTTTGTATATCAAGAGTCGTTTAGGTTAGAGGAATTTTCTTCAAAAGCTTCGTGAAAGATATTAAACTTAAATACCAACTTTGGTTTTTCACCGACTTTTCGTTTTTGAGTTATTTCACACACATGTACACACACGGACATTTTTGGAAAAATGGTTTCTTTGGATTCAGGGGGCCTCAAAATATATATTTCCGGTGAAATTCCGACAGCGAGTTTTGGGTGCAATACAATGCTTCGCCTACTTTACGTAGTATAGAAATTTTAAAAAATGTTCACCTATTATTAAAATATAAAATTTACTTCTCTCGATTATAATTATCACTTCCAAATATCCAGTGACGTGTTTGAGCAACCCCCTCTTTATTGTTGAATATGAAATTAGAAAAGGGGGAAACAGCGTAGAGCGTATAATGGCCACGTTTTCAATATTGTTTAGTTCATGAAAATGCGGGTCCCGCCGTTGCGTTCTGGGGGTGCAAATCCAGGAAGCAAGTTGTAGTTGGAAGTGTTTATACAGCGTGAGGGCGCTGGAAGGCAGTCGGGTCTCAACATGATGGTTACGGTGTATGATTGGTTGGTATTTCAAGCCTCTTGGCCATTTCCAGGAGGAGACTGACTGCCTCTTATAACTAACCTTGGCTATAAGCATAGCTATTGTTTCGCAATAATGTTGATTGCGTTGCATGTAGAACTGACTCTTCTCGCACGAACTGTGTCTCGAACCCTCAGGATTTAATATATCCAGAATTGCTTCTGGGAACACCAGCATTTTATTCTATTTACCCTACCTGTACCCGGTCATCATGATTCTTAACAAAACAGACCAAGGTATGCACATCGTCTGCAACCTACACATATCCATTTGTTTATTCACTGCATTAAGAGCACACCGGAGTTAAACACATTAACCTACACCTGAGAAATATGTCAGTATTGTAATGTAAACATCACCTAAACCATTATTACTATAATCATTATCTTTTCACCACACATTTTACATGGTATTTGGAGTAGAATATATGCAAAAATGAAGTTTGTGGGTTCAAAGAAACACATGCGACTTCCAGAAAAAATAACTTTGTTATGCTGATGCTTACTTAGGTGCACTTATTTGAAGAACCCTCTGTTCTAATGAGTTTAAATGTATCTAGAATCCACAAAACAGTATTTATAACAAAACGAGTGGACTATTTTTTCAATCTACTAATTTTGTAGTGAAAATTGCTGTTTATATATTTTTTAAAAACAAATTAGATCAATGTTTGTAATACATAACATTATAATTTCCAAATTATATGTAAAATATAGAAAAATTGCTCCACTCATTTTAAAGTGCATATGATATTTTAGAAAATCAGAAAATTTGAGCTTCCTGGAGTTTTGGAGAAAATGGTACCTACATGCAAAAACTTATAAGATACGGGAAAATAAAAAAAAAAAAAAAAAAAAAAAAAAAAAAAAAAAAAAAAAAAAACTATAAAACAGGCACAAAAGGGCGTGGCAGATGCAACATGTTATTTAAATGCAATACAGAGGAAATGTTATCAGTGATTTATTTACACTATACAATTTTCTACTTACAAAATTAGTTTTATTTGAAAATTATCAAAATTTAGAAAATGTGGATACGAAACTTACATATAAAGTCTACATCCAAATTTATTTTTGGAAATTGTAATTACATGATTATAGGTGGAGAAGAACAAGAGTTGCAAGCTTAAAAAATAAAGACATTATTACATATTATATAAACAAATATTAGTATTGTATTATAATTATTGATGAAGCAATAAACTAAACAGTGTCTAAAATAAATAAAATTTGCAATACCAATGTTGAATGGCTTATTATAGAATAAAAGTATAATTAAAGAAACCAGGCTTAACGTTTATGCATTTTAATTATTATAAAAGTACGTGTAGGTAAGATACATTGTATGGCAAAAAATCTGATGTGTTGCACTCACATGACTTTCTCTACTCTTGCAAAAACCATTCTTACAAATTCTTATTCCTATATCTTCTTCGTGTTAGTTGAGATAAACATTCGTACAAATTATCTTATTGCTTATTTCCTTGTAGATGTAAGATGAATATTAGAATACAGTAGGCTTTGAGCGATAGTCAAATCTTTTAAAGCTTTGAGATCCCGTTCTCTTTGCACGCTTAACATATAAAAAAATGAACAACGATGTTCCATTTCACGAAAGTTTTAAGTTTTCCGAAACTCACACAAGTAACAAGGAATATCTTCTAAATGGTTCACTCTAAAATAAAATTTTAAAAAAATGTATATTCAGACGTAAATTGTGTGTTTTAATGAGGTCTACATTTTTTGTACAGTAAGATTTTGTCTATCTCTTACGGTTTACGAGTTATTCCAAAGTCATCCAGACTAAACAGGACTACATAGGCTATAGCCAGAAAATTCCAAATATACATTTCATTTGCCATAAAAATATCTCATATGAGATTTTAATCAAAATCGTTAGAGCCATTTTCAAGGAAATCAAAATGCTCGAAAAATTTTATATTTAAAGGGTAGTTTAGGGTGGGACTATTTTCTTCAAAATCTTCGTGTCGCATCCTTGAAAGACATTAAACTTAAATAGCAACTTTGGTTTTTAACCGACTTTTCGTTTTTGAGTTATGCTGTCCACAGTCTCACAAGCAGACAGACAGACACAGACATATACACATCTACACACAGGCGAGCGTACACATACACATATTCTAAGCTATATTTTTTTGAGCTTCCGAGTTCCTTAAAAAAATGTATTTCCTCTGAAATCTGGAGCCGGAGTTTTGAATGACATGTTTTCTCTAATTAGCATAGGTAATCGGTAGAAATGTGCATTACGTTTCCATGGGGAATTAAAATCCTTTTAACTTCTCATTCCGAATTGAATACTGCATGGAAACACGGATTATGACGAACTGAATTCTTGGATACCATCCGTTTAGAAGTAGGATACGATCGAAATTTTGTTTCATGGAAACACCTACGGGATTCAAATCTATTTGAATCTACTAAAGACATTAACGCATACTGTACTCGTAAAACACTCAACGCTCGTCATTTTGTTTTCTTAGCGGAAGTGGCGTAATAAAACACTACAAAGCCACTTTTATTGTTTCTATGATCTCGCAATATATTCTTCTAAAACAGTCAGTAACCTCTAAACCTACTTAAAATATGTAGAAAACATTGTTTATAGGTTCGTCAACATAAGCCAACTGACCAACATAAAAACTTGAATTATTTATGCTTGAGCCTTGCATATCCAAATCAATCTCATTCCGGATTGAATTTAACCTGGAAACACGGATCGTATGAGAATGAGATTGGACTCAGTAAATGTTCTTTAAATATGTTTTTATTCAACAATGTACGCTTCTGGGAGTACTTATAACAGAGAGTAGATATAACCCAGCGATGTCCAACCTTGTTTCTTTGGAGATGTATACGTACTAGCGGCTATTCCCCACTCTACTCTTTCATTCGAAGGGTGAATCAGCTCTTGCCTGTGTCGTGTACAAACACAACTAGAGAGACATTATCCAGTGACAGACACAAACAGGCGATTCCATGGCAGTTTCTAAGTCATTACCTACTTGCATTTTCTGTAATGTCCTCAGAAGACCTCTTCATTTTGGATGACTTGGCTTTTGTATAAATGTAAGCAGTAACACTCAGACAAAGTCTTACTAAATAAAAAAATGTGAATCTGGTTAAACCATAAAGTTTATGTGAAGTACGTTTTTTAGTGAACTGTTTCCGAGATACTCACTATTTATGTGAACTTGCCAATACTTATGCTTTTCTTAAACACGAATGTTATTTGTTTTTTATAGCAAAGAGAACAGAATTTCAAACGCATCCAAAGCACTATTGCTAAAATATTTCCATATTCTCCCTGCACCTATGTACAAGAAAATTAACAATAAGATGCTTACTGAAAATGCTTATATGGGTTAAAATGTAGTAGAATAGCGTGTATAAGAGTGAGTATAGCTCTACATATATTTACGAAGAGTTTCCCAAATTTAACTATATTAAAAGTCCAAACTGAAATATGTTAGGTGACACTCACTTGGTGTACCTTCTAAGGCTTGGGCTTTGTTATGAAATATTCATAGGCTTCTTAAACGTAAGCAGTATCAAAGAAGTCAATAATGAACACATGTTTATCGCATATGATTTGAAAGTGCTTACATAAATCGAACGCAACGCACATATGACAAAATTCGCCGCGTATAGTGGAAGGAGGCAAATCCAACCTCCCCTCTATCGCAAACGTTGGACATTGCTGGTATAGCTATTTAATATAAAATGATGAATATACACCCAGTACTTGAATGTACTTACAGTACCATTGATTAAGCTATTTGGCCCTGAAGATGTTACATGATTAGTTATTAATTCAATATTTTTTCCTCCCTGAAATTAATGAGTATGTACATCTTATTCTTTGTTGCAGTTTGCCGAGGAAATGTTTATGATGCGCTAATAATGTGAGTACCATAGTAACATACACTGAGTATGTATTAAATAATAAAAAATCTGACTTAGGTTCGTCCGCTAAATCAGATTCATATATGGTATACCTGGAAGCTACCTCGAAAATATAGGTTGAGAAATGACGGCGATTATCATAATAATATCTCATTAACATCATCCTAATTTCCGTCAGGTCCTTTTACATTTTAATTATGACTAATCACTTATTATGCAATTTGTAGTTCTTGTAAAAACATCACCTTATGTTCTATGGCATGGTTAAGAATCTTACGTGTTTGTGCTTGTAACTTATATGCTTCATTCGCCAAGTAAAATGAAGAGAATTTATATCTTACTGTTATTTTAAAAAAATTTCATGATTTAAAAACGCAAAATCCGTCATCTGAATTAAATGGATATCCCAGTCGCTTCTCCTTAGCCAAAATATCATATTTGAAATGCGTGAAGTGTGTGATTCCTGACAGGAAATGGCCAGTAAAACATTCTGATCTAATTAGAAAACATCTGATAGCATTTGTACGATTTATAAATAGTATAGATCCCCATAGGCTATAAAACATATGGTACATATTTATTTTCTGCTTTAACTCTGGTCATATAGTGACAGATTAGCATAGGAGATACCTCGTAGATTAATGTGTGGCGCACCTAGGACTTATCCTTCTGCTATACCAGCTTGTTTCGTTCCATGTCCACACAGGGATCAGTGCAGGGCAACTGTACTTCTGTCAGCATTAGAAATGGTGCCATCCAATCTATCTCATTTCATTATCTGCGGATAGATGGCACAGCGTTCGTTATTACTATCTATTTTCACGTTTACTATTGTTTTGGTCTTAAGGGACACTCGGAGTGAAATCTTGGTCAAAATTGTCAAAAAGTCCAAAATTGTTTTTTTACCTTAAAACGTTCCTGGAACACCGGTGCATTTGGGTCAGCTAACATTTTTCATATCCCCCACTCCATGTGGTCATTACGGCTCTTTCAAATAGCGCTCTTTCCTTAAAGTACACAGCATGTTCCTATATAAAAGCCTGTTTTTCTCAAAGCTACATTTCTGCACATTCCAAAAGAAGGTCGCGCCTGAGTTTTCCTTAATATTCAATGAAAATTTCCAAAAGTATTCATAAATAGCAGCTAAACAAAACTATGATTCAATATCGATGTTGTCATTAACATGAATTCCAAAAACATTTTTTGTATGAAAAAAATCAATCATTTTTAAGATTAAATTTTCTATGTTAATAAAAAAATATGTACAGCATAATCAGCAAACGTATTTGAAATATCTCTTCATACAATTGTTACCCATGTTTTAGAGTATCAGTTGTGCCAATATAAATGAATTTTGAAAAATTCAATAGACGTGAGCTCTATTATTAAAATGTGCCTATTAAATTCATAAAATAATGTATATATCCTAAACGAATTATCCAATTTTAATGAAATTTGGTGTACCTCCTATTCTCATATAAATACAAACACAGTAAAAATTTCAGAAAAATCTATCAAAAAATGCGGAACTTTAAAATTTCACTCCGTGTCCTTTAAGATTGGACTTCGGATTATGGTGTTAAACATCCAATCCGATATGTACCTTAGTCAATGAGGGAAACCACAAAAAAAAAAAAAAAAAAAAAAATTGATGACCCCAAGATTTGAACTCGGGACCTATGCAGGCAACAGATGCTACCGCCTGAGCCATTCCACACGGTAGATAAATTTCATGTATACTAATTAACTGAGAAATGGAATTACGTTGAACTCACATGACTTTCGCTACTTACTCGCCCACAAGGTATTCTTACAGAAGGTTATTATTCTAGCTTTCGATGACAATGAAATGAGTGAAATGATGCTCACATGAGCCCAGTCCTAGAGCTTAAAGTTACTGGACAGTCATCTTCTCAGGATAAGGGAAAACCCTAAATGTCTATTGCGTTATGCTACTTTCACAGGTTACTACAAACTACATGCATAAAGAAAAAAGCATGGAATCCCCGTCCAGCTTCATAAAATAAGGTCAAAGGTCTCAGCTTATTTCAGTTCAAACATGTTCCTCATACATTGCAACACTTATTTAATTGTAAATGACTCTTATTGTACACCGGTACTAATAGTATACTAACCGTCAAATGTCACTTCATATAGGTCCGGTTGAATAAAAGCTAATCTCGGCTCAACCGGCTAAAAATGAGCTTCAGTTAAGCCGAACTTGAAATTTTGATTGTGTAAACCTTGATCTAAGTTCACGGCATCTTCATCTATGATCAAATCTGACTGGTTAATTTTTTCCAGTTGACTTGATTGAATTTCGATCAGCAGTAGTTCAGAAGGAGCAAATAAATAGAATATCTTTAAATAAAATAATAACATGTTAAGTAATGTATTTTTGTAGTTGTTTGAGTAATATTAATTGTATTACGATCTAAAAAGCAGTATTACTGGAGAAAGACTCATTATTCCTAACCTAGAACATTTTTCACAAACGGTAAAATGTGAAGTTATTTTGTTCGAGGTTTACTTCCAGAAATATTAAGTAGTAAAATTAATTTGCAAGTGTGTTCTTCAAATTTAAAGGAACAAGTTCAAAATAGCAATTACGAGAATTAAGCACTGCTAGTAATGAGAAGCACCACTTATCTAGTTGTTACCTGACAGAACAGTACAGAAATATCACATGTAAAATAATATCCCTATCCCATTTATTAAATGTCCTAAATTCCTCTATTCTCAATAGAAGCGTTGTTTACTTAAATTTAAATTCTTCAGTTACTGTGTACTTTTTATTGCAAACCCTATTATGTTCTTAAATAACGTCACTATTGGATTCATTTTACTCTCCCTTGTTGGTTTTCAATTATTGTTGAATCTGTTATACGTATATTAATGATTAAACAGGTTATTGTTGCGTTTGCAAAGATCTAAGTTTAGTCTTTTAGATCGTTGCTATGTTTTCACGCACCTAGGATAGAACGCAATAAAGTCACCGTATTAATGGACAAATCGATGACTTAGTACTTTATTGTGCTAAGTACTCATTATTATTTTCTATTTATGTTACGTCACTTTAACTTTGTGGCTATTTCGCGACGGATCTCTTAGGAAATATGGTGTGTATCAGTGTGTGGTGGGCGGCGCCGTGGCCGAGCGGTTAGCGCGCTCGCCTACCACCTAGGCGGCCCGGGTTCGATCCCAGGGACCCGCATGTGGTATTCGTGGTGGACGAAGCGCCGTCAGGGCGGGTTTTCTCCGGGTACTCCGGTTTCCCCCGCCATTTCATTCCACCGGTGCTCCATCTTCATGTATCATCAGTGTCACCGCCTGCGGTGCCGTAGTAGTAAAAGCGGGCGTTAAACACTACAACAACAGTGTGTGGTGAACAGTTAGTCTTCCAGATCTCATCCTTGTAGCATTTCATCTAGTTTCGTCACATGTCCATAGAGGCGTTAATGCCGTACAGGCAGGACCTCCTAAATACCGGACCTGACACTGTGATTCAAGATGGCGGGCTATGTGGTGGGAACTACTTGTAAACAACTCGTCTACAGGCTACGATTTCAACGCAGTAAAATAAAAATGTGGTGTAATAACACGCCTATTTTGTGAATATGGGCTGTGTTAAACACAAAAACACTGTCTTAAACATAAACTCAAGTAAACAAAAAAGAATGACATTTAATATTAAACGATAAACCATGGGCAATGAAATACATAACCTCAAATATCATTCATGCAATCTACAGGTTTACATGCTATTATGTAACTGCATTACACACTCAAATTACAAAGAAGATAGACAAAACTGCAAGCAGCATGTTACTTAAATAAAACAGAAGTATTGACAGTGAGTTGACTCAGAATTATTAATCATTGTTTACACTGTTTTTCACATTTGTACAATGTGCATAATGTTATATACCTACACAAAACATACTATACTGGATGGCTGATATACAAATGCTGCTATTTAGAATGACCTAAAGCTACCTACTGAATTCAAAACCTTTAGGGTGAAATTTTGCTGTTACTATTACTGAGAACTTGATTACTCAGTTTGCAACAACATATTACTCAGCACTTCAGGACACTTTATTTTACAGGGGGAATCCACAAAAGCAGATGAAATATTAAAAATAATAACCGTAAAACAGCACTGTAAATGAAATACATGAAATACGTAATCTTAAATCAGTATTGTAAAGTAACATTGTGTTAGCTTAGGTTAGGTTAGTTTTGCATATGAGTGGGGTGACAGGGTCCTGTTATCGAAATATTTACAATTTGGGCAGTGTTTATGCAATCATTTCAACGTAAATGCATTAATCAATCATTGTAGCATATATTACACTCGTTTATGCACATTTATTAGCTAAATATCCGCCGCATAAGCGAAATAAAACCACTTCATCGACCGTACGAAATTTTCTCATAAATAAAACACGAAGCTTGAGCGCACAATAAAACTTACAAGATCGTAATCAGCAATAAAAACTGCATCCATTGCACTATGTTTCATTCGTTTTCTCGAGCGGACGATTTTGTAAATATTTACCAAACTTTGCTATAGTCTACAGTTTTACATGCAGCAACATAACACATTTCTTCTAAACTACAGCTACACATTTAAATTACAAAGACAAAAGATAATGTACAAATATGAGCAGCATACTACTTACATGAAACAAACTGTTGGTGTTGCAGATGCCACTAATTGAATTCACTCGAAATTATTGTCTTTCACTATTCACACTATTCACCATGTTATATACACACCGGCAACTAATACACATAACGCTGCAATTTATTGTAATTAAATACTGAATTTAGAAGCTTTATGTTGTAATTTACCTTTTGTTTTAACTGAAAGTTTCTGATTTTTAATTTGCATCCGGGAATGCAACAGTTACGGTGCATTGTCGTGTTTGAGGTTAGGTTGTAGTATGGCAACATTAATATACACTACTGGAACAGTTTTTCTTCAACAACCTCTCACCACTGTAATCGTGACACAAATTGTACTTGCAAACAGATAAATTAACCACACTATACGGCTAATGTAGCCATAGTCCTAGATGGAACACAATAAACATGAACACGTGGATAGCACACGGCACAGTCAAAACGTTATTACATTTATTCCTGTTCCTATACTGCCCAAATAAAACTTTTGAAACACTCGCTTTGCTAATATGAAGACAAACTTACATAGGAATTATTATAAGAAACAATAACTCGAAGTCATAGAAAATAATACGAAAAACAGCGTGTGGAAACACCTCAGAAATCATTTCCACCAGCCGACGCCATTTTTGTACAACTGGGATGCCAGGCTCAGGTCCGTTAATCTAGAAGGTCCTGGTACAGGCTACCTGCTTCCACTATCTGAGAATAGATGGCACAGCCGCCGTTTTCATTTGTACTATTCTTTCAGACTTAAGGTGGAACTTTTGGCTGTGGTATTAAATATCCAAATTAAATAATAATAAATAAAAATAAATAAAAATAAATCTCCAAATTAAATAAGAACGCTTTTGAATCCGGGATCTCCCGAACACGGGCTACAAACATTACCGTCTGAGCCATGCCCAGGCACTATGTCAATATGTCACATTGGTTTAGAGCACGAAATGATATTTATTTAACGTAAATTGTACATTTCTTTGAGCGTTCCACGTTCTTGTGTTAATTTGATCACGTGCTTGTAATTTTGCGGTTGTAGAAATTTATAAAAAATGTTGGAGGGAATTTCAAGGCTACGTATATTCACTGAAAAATAAAAATGTTAATTTTATTATCTCAACCATAAGTGTGTATTTTAATTAAATTTGGTATTTACTTCGCTTTTCGTTTCTGAGTTGCATTGTTTTCACTAACATATAAACCTTTTCTAAATCTTTTTAATTCAGTGACTCGAAATGTATTATGCGTGAAACCTCGATATAAAATGTTTTCGTGGATAAAATACTGTTTTCTACCAAATACTTACATGGATATGATAAGAGAAACTATGGGTGATACAAAATTTAATGGCGTTTGACAGAAGTAGCTGGTCAATATAAAATCCAATCAGAGGCTTGTGGTGTTAAAACACATTATGAAATCTCGCTGTAAAGCTCGTAAATAACATTTGCCCCGACAAAATTTATTTACCCAGCAGTAAAGAGAATAGTAATGGTCAGCCATTAGACGTCATTAAATGTTGTGTCTACCATAATGAGACAGTGAAATATGAAAGCCAAGCATTGAATAATTAATTGCAACTATAACAAAATACACATAATGTTGAAGACATAAGTTGAGCAAGATGACAAACGACAGAAGGTCAAATACTGCTTTAAATTCTCAACCAGGAGAACCTGGAGAAATAACTTACTTCTGAAAGTTACACTAACTATTACTAGTAAATATAAAACATCAAAGGGTAATGTAATTTCTTATACTTTATTTACTTCATCATTATTATTCGGAATTATATATCTAGGGAAAGTGGTAGGCAGAACAAGGTTTTAGGTACTTAACAGGCTGTAATTCCCCAATTCGAGTGAAAAAATCTGATGTGTTGCACTCACATGACTTTCTCTACTCTTGTACTAACCATTCTTAACAAACTCTTATTCCTATATCTTCTTCTTGTTAGGATAAACATTCGTACAAATTATCTTATTGTTTATTTCCTTATGGGTGCAAAGGGAACATTAGAATACACTAGGCTTTGTGCGATAGTCAAATCTTTTAAAGCTTAGAGATTCCTTTCTCTTTGCACACTTAACATATAAAAATGAATAATGATGTTCCATTTCACGAAAGTTTTTAAGATTTCCGAAACTCACACACACACAACAAGGAATATCTCCGAAATTGTTCACTCTACAAGAAAATTTATTCAGACATAAATTGTGTATTTTAGCAAGATCTACATTTTTTGTATAGTATGATTTGGTCTATCTCTAAAGGTTTACCAGTTATGCAAAAGTCGTCCAGAATAAATATGACTACAGGGACTATAGCCAGAAAATTCAAGATATACATTTCATTTATCATCAAAATATGTCAAATATGACATTCTAATCAAAATCTTTAGAGCCATTTTCAAGAAAATCAAAATTTTCGAAAAGTTTTCCATGTAAAGGGTAGTTTAGGGTGGTGCAATTTTCTTCAAAATTGTCGTGTCGCATCCTTAAAATACTTCAAGCTTAAACACTAACATTGGTTTTTAACCGACTTTTCGTTTTTGAGTTATGCTGTCCACAGACTGACACACAGACACACACACGGACCTTTTTCTAAAAAATGTTTTTTTTTTGGATTCAGGGGGTCTCAAAAATATATATCCGGTGAAATCTCGACATCGAATTTTTGGGTGGAATATAATACTTCCCCTACTTACCAGTAGAAAAAGTAAAAAGAAGATCACACCTTTGCTATTGACATCTACTTCTCGAAAAATCATTGTTCCTTGTAGTGTGTTGGAAAATACTTGTTTGCCTCTTTGAAAACAGCCCAAATGTATTGAACATTTTGAAAAATGTGTTAAATTATTTTGTGTACCTACGTATTGCTTGACCCGCTGGGTATGTCAGTTAAGTATAGCTATGCTGGGTAGTTGTTAATTTAGTTCTTGAGAAATGTAAAATGTTCGACATTCCAGGAAAGTTTGGATAAACCCTTGGACAAGAAGGAACAACCGAGAAACAAAATATGTAGGTTATGAGGGATGTTTTAGTTGCACCCTGGTTAGCCTTAAGGCTAAGGACCGATTTTTATCGGATAGAAAATATCTTGAAAATCTGTAAGTGCCTGCAGGTTTGAACCAGGTCTGTATAGTTATTACCCCTTTTACATCCACGTGTGGAGTGTGGCTGTCGGTTGGGTCACGTAAAGGCATTTCTTTCCAAAATAGAGCACAGTCCTGTAATTATGAGTACCAGAAATCTTACCACAAGAATTTTAAAAAGAGAAGTATCAGAATAAGGTTAAGACATCTTTTGTCGTTCAGTAAGTAAGAGACGTTTGTACTGTTCAGAGCTGTATCAAGAGTTAAACATAGTTTAGTGTACAATGAAGATAACTTTAGAGACTGCAGATGTGACTGATATAAGTCAATGCATAGTCCATAACATAACGTAGTTACGTGAGGTTAAACGTATTGGTATCAGACGCTGATAAGTATGTGTTAAAGCAAAGCCGGGTGAAAATTTAGCTTAGAATGTTTAAAACTGCTATCACAGAATAGAAATGTCCATTTTCAGCAGCCCGTTATCACCATTCTTAAGATTTAATGCAACAAAATTCTCCCAACTCTTCAACTAATTACTTGACAATACGACACTGAACATGAATTAGGTGCCTTCTTGCATTAAGCAGCTTACTTTAGAGGCGTTACTTCAACTGTTCTTGTGGCTTAATTCGTAAGGCCTAAAGCTCATGCTGTTGTCATGAATTTGTTTCCTGTCACGCAAAGTCTCGATGACAACTTGAGGAGTGGGACTTAGGCGATCTTTTGTGACTATGCCCCTGACGAGGCAACCCCTCCCCTGGAGTATGGATGAAGCGAATGTATGGCCAGAACGTTGCCACGACAGAGCAGGTGGTAGGCTCCCTACATTTGCCCAGCTAGAACCATCCCGGCGGAGGCTGGATTAGCTCCCTCCCCCCTCGGGTTTGTACTAGGCCATAAGGGGCCCAAAAACTAGGCTCGTCTTTCAATCCGGGGGACGACATTTTTAGAGCGCATTTGTTCCCACTACCGTGCTGCTGCCGCGACGCTCGCTGACGCTTGCAACCCTGAAAGAAACCTAACGGGATGAAGGGTGAATGAAATTATTTATGTAACGAAATGGAGGGACAGGAAACTTTGAGGTTATGGATATCCTCAGCATTCGCCTTGCACCCGGGGAAACTTCCGAAAAAAAATATGGATCAGGAAGATAGACCACGGGGATTAAAACCGCGACCCCGCGCATGCGTGCCACAGACGTCACCCCCTGAACTATACCGCTCGGCACTGTATTGCTCAAAATTGTATACCCAAAAGAAAGAAAAAGAAAAAAAGTGGTGAACGAAATTTGAAGTCCAAAATGATGGCGACCTTTTACTCGAGAGGCAATGCTATCATAACTATTGCATCAGACAAGTCTGTTTAAAAACTGCTTTCGTGCTCTTGAATGGTTGATATTAGTCAGTGGCGTACTGACAGTTTAGAAACTAATAGTCCTAACTTCGAAATTTCAACAAAATGGCCATATCTCCTACCTCACATTTCTGTAAGACATTCTCCATATTGTCTGAAAATAATTCAGAGCAGCATGTTAACACCCGGTATATATATATATATATGTGTGTGTGTGTGTGTGTGTGTGTGTGTGTGTGTGTGTGTGTGTGTGTGTTTGTGTGTGTGTGATATGTATATGTGTGTGTATATATATACATATCATCTATATTACTATTAGATAATATCAGGCATAGAAATACCTCGAGAAGTGAAAAAGTTAGGAGGTACAAATTCACATATTTTTATTGATAATTACAATAATTGTATAAGGTGAGTTCGCCTGATGATGACACGTAAGTGTGTCGAAACGATCGTTGCAAGAAATATTGAGTGAAACTCAATTTATTATAGAGGAGTGAGAGTCTCTAATTGCTTTGTGTTATTTGAGGGAAGTATTTATTCTACCCAAAATTTCATTGTCGAGATTTCACCGGAAATACATGTTTGTGGGTCCCTAAATCCAAAAAAAGCGATTTAATAAAAACGGCCATGCGTGTATGTTTGGGATTGGTGCGTGTGTGTGTGTGTTTGTAAATAGCGTAACTATAAAACGAAAAGCCGGTTTAAAAGTAAAGTTAGTATTTAAGTTAGATATTTTTTAAGGATACATTTGAAAAAAATTTCAACAAAATTCGTTCGCTCTAAACTGCCCTTAGTATAGAAAATTTTTCGAAAATATTTATTTTCTCAAAAATGACTCACGATTTTGGTTAAAATATTTAATATGTTTAAGACATTTTAATGACAAATGAAATATATGTTTTGAATTTTCTGGCTAAAGCCCTGTTTACTCTTGATGATTTTTGGATAACTTGTAAACCGTAAGAGATAGACCAAATCTTACTATTCACAAATGTAGATCTCGTTAAAACAGGAAGTCCAAATTCTTTTTTTGTGGAGTTAACCATTTCGGAGATATTCCTTGTTATTTGTTGGAGTTTTGGAATATTTAAACGTCATTCACTTTTTTATCTCTTGGCCGTGCAAAGATAACGGAATTTCAAAGTTTGAAAATATTTCACTATCAGTTAAAGCCTATTACCATATTCCCCTTGAACCTACAAGAAAATCAGGAATAAGACAATGTCCACAAATGTTTATCTCGACTAACATGAAGAAGATACAGGAATGAGGGTTTTTAAGAATGATTAGTAGAAAAAAGTGAGATTAGACCATTTTTATGCACATGTGTTCAATTATTTCGATGCAAAAGTGTATAATGAGTAGCGTAGTGGGGAAATATTAATAATTTTATACGAATACTGAGGGATGTTTGTGGAGGAAGTGACATGAGGTATTTGGTGAAGGTTTGGGAAATGGTAAGCCGTAGCGGGCAGCTGTTTTACTTCCACGCTGCAGCATGACGGCGGGCGTGTGCAGGATAATATTTTACCCCGTGCGGTAGAGCTAGCAGCTTTTGCAAATAATCCGCTACGGTAGCTGCCGCGTGTTGCTTTGTGATGTCATCTTGACTTTATCTATGGTGCAGAGAGAAAGATTTAGTGAAGCACAAGTCTAATGTATGCATCGATATCTATCGCAGCAGAGTCGCTGTACGTATCTCAGCACAACATCTCTCGCTCACGATTCATACAACAAATCATGCATTTGAGACATTCCATCCCGCGCCAGGCCCTCGGGATACCTTTACTTAATTAAAATGCCACTCAAAGGTAAATGAGTTTTGTTTCAAGAAATTGTGAGAGTAACAACCCTTCCATGTTTGTTGTGAATGTAATTCAGCGGCCCGGCCACAAAAGTGACCACACAAAATTCTTTTAGCAACAGGTCTTGTCTTCAGAGAATATTATATCTTATTCATCTGAACCAGCTACGGCTAATGTACAATACCTTACTACAGGATTCAATTCCTACCTGAAAATACAACTGATAAAACAACACAAGGTTTTTGTATGCATCCATACCATCTTCTTCTGTTTTGGGGTGCCGGTCTGTGTGGCTCAGTTGGTTAGACGCTGGTCTACTGATCCTAAGGTCGCGGGTTCAAATCCGGCCCAGGCTGATGGTTTTTAAATGTGCCTTAAAAGGACAGCTCCATGTCAATATATTTACTGGCATGCAAGAAGTCCCGCGGGACGAAATTCCAGCACACCAGCAACACTGATATGATGCGTCTGAACATTTTGACTGATATGTAGGTGAATAAGTTTTGATGAGCTGGAATGGCAGGTGGTGCATCCTGCATGACATTATTCATGACGATTTGACATAAACAAGGTGTGTGCACTCCGGGTTCCATAGGACTTGATACTCACCCAGAAGGAGAATAGTGTGTTGTCGACTATTGGAAATAAAGTGCAAAGATCGAAACTTTTTGGGGAAACTGGTCACGAATCATGTTGTCACTCAGAAGAAAGTCATTGTCGGTAACATGAAGAAACATGAACCTGAAGGACGCACTGTGAGATAACATTTCGCCAACAATAAGGAACTGCAGGCAGTTGTTCACGAGTGTAATACCCCCAAACAATGACTTCGTGATCCAACAATGAAGTTGCTAGGAAGGTGGAAACAGTGTATTGATGTGTACTGTGCAGAGTATATTGAGGGATTCTATGTACATTAAATTATGCTTATTAATAAATAAGGTACAAAGAACTATTATTATAGATCGTTTCTGAACGTTCCTTGTACGTGGAGGTACGCGGGTTTGGGGCTATGATGCTCAAAACAAACTTTCTCGCATCCTTGGAAGATGAAATTAAATGTCTATCAACCTTGTTACTTAACTCAACTTTTTGTTTTTGAGTTAAGCTCTTCACACAGATACACAAATACACACGCATACACACAAGTATTTTTTCCAAAAATGTTCATTTTTTATACAAGGAATCTCAAAATTTGTATTTCCGATGACATATCAATAACGAATTTTGGGTGGAGTAGAAAGTTTTCCTATTTACTATACGTAGTAAAGAAGTAATATTTATAAACATATTATAAACAATTACATTTCAGCTGCATGCTATAAGAAAATATATAACAATTCTAGTTTATGAGAAGAACAGTAATGTTATAAAGCAAAGAGGACAGAATACGAGTTTGATGTCATTTTGTCTGCAAATTAGCAGAGCTATACAGAACAAAATTACGTGGACATTTTCCTACACTATTCCGTTTTGTTTTTCTTTAACTAATTTATCAATATTAGGACGTAATGTCTGGACAATTTGTAATCGA
This sequence comes from Tenodera sinensis, assembly GCA_030765045.1. Lineage (NCBI taxonomy): Eukaryota > Metazoa > Arthropoda > Insecta > Mantodea > Mantidae > Tenodera > Tenodera sinensis. The sequence continues at coordinate 138,334,846 of CM060966.1, read as the reverse complement.
AAACTGCATGTTAGTTGTGATCTGATAAGGTACCTCGGGATTTGGGCTTAGCTAATTTCATAAGAGAACCAGACAGAAATACCAGTTGTTCCATTTTCTTGTACTGGCCATGTTATTGTCATCGAGAGCGCTACATACCTGTCTGAGCCATCCTGTTCCGTGGTCACAGTGCCATTTATCAAGGCTGGTGGATATTTGTTTGCCCACGGTGAGGATTACATTGACACATAGGGAAACCGTTCCAAAACGTGTATGAAAATTTCTCTGTAGAGAAAGCACTGCGGGCTTCCAGACACAATATGCTTTAATCTATAAGTAATACAAATTGGAGTATGACGAAGGTTTACAAGAAACCTCGCTTCCTTTTATACATCACAAAAAAGAACTTGTGGGTTTGCTTAGCGTATAAAGAAAAATAATTTTTCGCTTGTAATTACTAGGATTATATCAGCGCCGCCGGTGTGCCCGAATTTCGTCTCACAGTAATATGGAGTTATTGCTTTCAAATACACTTACCATCGGAGTGGACTGACGTTGGGATCAACAGGCCAGCGCCTACCCACTGAGCAACTTAGTGTAGTATTTGATGTCTAAAGCAGAATTTCCCCATGACTATAAGAAACACGTTAGGAGGTTAATAAAATAGAATCAGGGATATACTGAATTTTGTATTGGTTTGCACTGCTGCCGCTGCCGCTCAGGCAATCGAGAGGCAGACTGTTCGCTAACTTTCTACTTCCGGATTGTTTGTGAGAGGTTCGAGAAAAGGTGAATTTCCAGAAAAATCTGTTGTTAGCAGTGTGTGTGCGTGTGTGTGTGTATGTGTGTGTATGTGTGTCATCAGAGACAGTTCTGGGACATATAATCGTCGCGTCGGAGTTGTCGATGTGTGAAACAGTTTTAGTGGGTATGACCGTCAAGATCAGCTGTTACACGAAGGGATCTGACAGACAGAAAAGTGAGTGTCAAGATTACCAGAGGACTGAACTGCTGAGCTGTAAATTAACGAACTATAGATTGTGTTAACGATAAAACAGAACTGTGTTTTGTGCTTCAGTTTTAAAAAAGAAATAAAATGGCAGAAAAAGTAAGTAGACTTGTTAATTTGTCACACTGGTGTCAGATGTGGGATTTGTCAAGTTGTCACAATATGTTTACAAGCATATTAAAAGATTTGCCTTTGTGAAAAAAATGAATTATCTTATTTGTATCCATGCATGCTCTTAAACTATTACGATTCTCGCGTTCCATTCTGTTAGGCGTGGAAGATCGCTTAATTTTGCTCGAAGGTAACACGCTTGCGGTTCTTTTGCCAGCCAGAAATCTGCGGCAGGATACCACCACCTTTACTTCCCTTCCTAAGGATGTCATGGTAGGGATTTTTAGGCACGAAAAGATCAATCACCTTCATCCGGCTTTTAAACAGCGACTTTCGGCAATCAGAGACTAGTATGTTACGCCTACACCGCGGAGGACAGTCTTTTTTGCCGTACACGATCAATGAATTGTACACTTTCGTAACAGTAGTAAACTCCGTGACACAGCAGCCCAACAGGGCCAAAGCCTACCGTCCGACCACTGCCCACCACAGGCGTCATGACTGGGGTGCTGTACAGGAGGTGGGACGCAGAGAGCGTCCTCCCTATCGCTCCCGGCGAATTTCCGGTCTTCTCTACCAGGGGCCACAGCTAAGCCTCTCACCCCATGCCAGACCTCCCAGAGGGAGACAAATCCTTACGCCGGTACCGGAGATCAAACCCGGGTCCTCCGCTATCAAAGTAGTAGACAAACTATATTTGTTTATTTAGTCAGTCATATTTCATAAAACATTCATGCATTCATCATAAAACAAAAATCATAAATGCATATTATAAGCTTTTAATAGAAGTTCTGTACATGACAAATATTTGCAATTTTTTTTCTATAATAAGCTTCTAATCTTATGGTTTTTCATTTGTATAAAATTCTGTGATTATAAAAATGATTTCTCTGGTTTTTACTTTCTCTAGTGGTAAGTAGTGGAAGTATTGCATTCCACCCAAAAATTCGATGTCGAGATTTCACCGGAAATATGTTTTGAGACTCCCTGAATAAAAAAAAAAGCATTTTTAGAAAAAGGTGTGTGTGTGTGTGTGTGTGTGTGTGTGTGTTTGTGTGTGTGTGTGCGTGCGTGCGTGCGTGCGTGTGTGTACAGCATAACTCAAAAACGAAAACTCGGTTAAAAACCAAAGTTGGTATTTAATGTCTTTGAAGGATGCTACACGAAGATTTTGAAGAAAATAGTCCCACCCTAAACTACCATTTACAAGAACATTTTTAAAAAATTTTGATTTTCTTGAAAATGACTCTAACGATTTTGATTAAAATGTCATATGTTTAAGATATTTGTATAACAAATGAAATGTAAATCTGTATGTACTTTCTGTCTATAGCCTATGTAGTTTGCTCTGGGTGACTTTTCAATTACTCGTAAACCGTAAGAGATAGACAAAATTTTACTCTACAAAAAATGTAGATCTTTCAAAAAGACACAATTTATGTACAGCTAAACTTTTTTGTAGAGTGAAGCATTTCGGAGATATTCCTTGTTATTTGTGACAGTTTCAAAAAAAACTATTGAACATCGTTGCTCATTTTTTTATATGTTGAGAGTGCAAAGAGAAAGGGATCTCAAAGCTTTAAAAGATTTGACTATCTCTCAAAGCTTACCGTATTCTAATGTTTCCCTTGCACCTACAAGGAAATAAGCAATAAGATAATTTGCACAAAAGTTTATCTCAACTAACACAAAGAAGATATAGGAATAAGAGTTTGTAAGAATGGTTCATACAAGAGTAGAGAAAGTCATGTGAGTGCAACACATCAGATTTTTTAAGAAACGTTGCTATTTATTTTACCATAACATAAGACGTCCGGTTTCCAAAGCCTCTATATTTTATATTTTCTTGTGAGAGCATGCTGGCAGACTTAAGTATAGAAAAAGTATGTATTTTAGTGGCAGATCCTAGTGCTGGGGCAAGTGGGGGCGTGGACTGAGAGAAACGACAGGATAAAGTAATAAGTTAGCAAGGTACCACTATAATTGAAAGAGGAGTACAGCCTCACTTGTAGTACCATTTAATCATAGCCCTTCGTCCCAAAAGGATGTGTCCTTTAGGCAAGTTTCGTGCTGTCTGATTGCCTGCCCCTATAATAGCAGGTATGCTCACATTGGCAAACAAGTTGATACCTTTCTTCTGCAGCGCTCCCTGCACGCGCTTCTTCACAAATACCTAATAATGTTTCACTCATTTATTGCACGATTATCATTAACACATCACTGCATGGAGAAGAGTTGAAACTTTGTAAAACCAGTCTTAAACTTCCATTCAGGGGCATAAAGCTGCTGTGTTGGTCTTTGTAGAAACATTGACATACGAAGCTATACATGGGGAAGTGCATTATTACGGGCACTTTATACATATCTATTGCACGCTATTGTTTGCTCGATCTCGTTTTTGTTTACTTTTTAATGAATGTATACATATATAAAAAATCTGATGTGTTGCACTCACATGACTTTCTCTACTCTTGTACTAACCATTCTTACAAACTCTTATTCCTATATCTTCTTCGTGTTAGTTAAAATAAACATTTGTACAAATTATCTTATTGCTTATTTCCTTGTAGGTGCAAGGGGAATATTGGAATACAGTAGGCTTTGTGCGATAGTCAAATCTTTTAAAGCTTTGAGATTCCGTTCTCTTTGTACACGTAACATATAAAAAAATGAACAACGATGACCCATTTCACGAAAGTTCCAAGTTTTCCGAAACTCACACACATAACAAGGTATATCTCCGAAATGGTTCACCCTACAAGAAAATTTATTGAGACATAAATTGTGTATTTTAGCAAGATCTACATTTTTGTATAGTATAATTTGGTCTATCTCTAACGGTTTACCAGTTATGCAAAAGTCATCCAGAGTAAATACGACTACAGGGGCTATAGCCAGAAAATTCAAGATATACATTTCATTTGTCATAAAAATATCTCAAACATATGACATTTTAATCAAAATCGTTAGAGCCATTTTCAAGAAAATCAAAATTTTCGAAAAATTTTCCATGTAAAGGGTAGTTTAGGGTGGGGCTATTTTCTTCAAAATCTTCGTGTCACATCCTTGAACGACATTAAACTTAAATACCAACTTTGGTTTTTAACCGACTTTTCGTTTTTGAGCTATGCTGTCCACAGACTGACAGACTGACAGACACACAGACACACACACGGACCTTTTTCTAAAAATGCTTTTTTTGGATTCAGGGGGCCTCAAAACATGTATTTCCGGTGAAATCTCGACTTCGAATTTTTGGGTGGAATACAATACTTCCCCTACTTACCAGTAGAGAAAGTAAAAATAATATTTCTTTGTTTCTCCTGTATGCATTCCTATATAATTCATCCGATTGTGATGAAACTTGGGTAAGTTGTGCGCGTCGCTGCAATTTACAATAAGTAGAACAAATTACTGTTTCTACTTATGCACAACATATAAATGGATCTTGATGTGTATGAAGTTGATAACTCCAACACATCTGTTTTTTCATGGGGAAGCTTTTTATACTATCCATTTTATTAAGCAATGTATTACATTCACGTGCGTTTCTCTACTCATTTTGCTTTCATGTAACACATCTACCCATCCCCTACTCACTCTTTAACATAAATTCATACAATTTTCTATATGTTTGAAATAGAAATGCAACTTATTATATTCATATGGTTTTTTTACTCACTTTTCTGTTAGGTAACACATTTTTATTTTCTTCTCTACTCGCTCTTTGACGTACAGTTCATAAAATTGTCTATATGATTAAAATACAAATGGAACGTATTTCATTCACATGATTTTCTCTACTCGCTTTTCTTTTATGTAACACATTCACTTGTCCTTCTCTACTCGCTTTTCAACAAACAATGCATACAATTTTCTATCTTATTGAGATAGGAATGCAAAGTATTACATTCAATTGATTTTATCTGCTCACTTTCCTTTACCTAGCACATTCGCATATATTTCTCTACTCGCTCTTCTACAATCAATTTATACAATTTTATATTATTGAAATGGATATGAAGCGTATAACATTCACGCGGATTTCTCTACTCCCTCATTTTTCTGTGGCATTTGTGGTTGTTTAAGAATGCTTTTGCATACTGTCTCTCGCTGTTTTTGGTCTATTTTTTTTTTCGTTTTTTCTCTTTTTTTTCTTTATAGTATGGTAAGACTTTTAATTCACTCTCTCTTTAAGTCTATTATATGATCTTTTTTAAATCTCCAATCCCTATTGGGCAAGTGCAACCTAACTCTAAAGGCTGTAAGGATAAATCGTCAAACCACGTGTAACACCGGTATTTCAAATAGTTATTAACAAAATACTTTCTAATGAACTGACTCATGATCATCCCATATTTGAGGTAAGGCAATGCTGCCAATTCAGTACCTATAACTAGGATGATAGCGTGGAAATAAACTATAATTTAGGAGGCACTGTGGCATTTGTTTGATGGTTAATGCTATAACGTAGAGGTTTGTTTGAAAATAATAGAATGGAGAATACTAAATATTCAATATTTCAAGGAGAATTTGAAGTTAGAAACTTGGATAATGAAGTTTGCGGAGATATTGAAGATGCATGTAAAATTGAGTGTATTTTAGTTTTCGCCCTGGTCTATAGGTATTATAGGTTATTAGAAGCAGTTCAAATCCGGCCCAGACCAGCGGTTTTCATGTGTGCGTAAAAGTGACAGCCCCTTTATTAGCATGTAAAAGAATCTCTGTGGGGTAGAATTTCGGTATACCGACGGCTGATATGGTCTTAGCATTTGACAGCGTCGTTAACAAACCAAATATTAAATGTTATTATTAGAACAACATAAGCGTGAAGCTCTATACAGGTGATTTCTCAGTACAATTAAATTACTTCTTGGTAATACAGGACCCATATAAAGAGTTGTGATGTCTAGAATAATCTCTTTGAACATAACCAGCCACAGAAATTCAATGTACCCTAGATACTAATAAGACACCACGTGGTCCCAAACAAGATACACTGTATGATGATATAGACAATGAATGCTTATTCTGCACTGGATCATATTCTGAGGACACGTGATGGGAAAAGTGGGTACAATGAGTCATGGCATCGAAGGGCACATGAAAAATGCGAAGAAGAGCCTTTCATATTTCTTTTGGTTCTAGGAATGGCTACTAAGCCATTATTGTTTGAAACGAGAGTTATTGATTTGTTGTAAAATAAAACTTTTCAACAATATGTTTGTTCTTTTCTGTTAGTGCAGTTTTTGAGCAAATTTATGGCCAATGGGCCATAGTTTGTAAAAGTAATATGTTATCATTGTTACTTATTGTTCAACTATTGAACAGACTGTAATTTTGCAAATGTTTAAATAAAAAAAAGTAATACAAATAAAGTTGATGAAGATATCTCTTAATTGGAGTACATTTTCAAAATTCTAGTTTTTCTTACCTTACATTTGAAAAGAATCTGTATAGTTAACAGGTATTTATCAATCTTCACCGTATAAAATCTGAAAATAAATACTTATAGGTATACAAATCACCGTCTAGATATACAAAATATTTATACTGGTAGAAGTGATAGCCAAATTCTTTTATTTGGGTACTTTATACATTGTTTACATTAATTAGCAAACAATGGCTACACCAAAACTCGCAAGTGAAGCGTTCCTGAACAATGCTTATGATTCACTATTTATATAACCTTAAGACTTAGGTGTCTGATTTACAAGAGGTTATGTTAGGTTTAGTTTGTACCGGGTGGAAGGGAAGTCATTACATTAATTTAAACCGTGATAGATCTCGTTATTTGTAACATATTTTATATCTTACTTTTTTGTCTCTGACCATTTCCTACGGAGATATTTTATTTTATTTTTTTTTATTTTTTTTTTTTTCGAAAACAAGAGACAGACAAGCTGGCAACGCTGGAGGTTGTGTGGGTGTCACTTTCACTAGCGCAGTACAGAAACAAACACCGCAGTGGCGTGTCTCGTGAGCGTAAACAAATACCATGCCGTGTCCTTACGTTTTTACTGTGCGAGTGTACGCCAATCAGAATGCTAATTACACTCGTTAGCTCCCAAAACATTACACCACCCTGCTTTGTGTTTGCAAGCGACCGACCTATTTACATTCATAAGCCGGTTCAGATTCCTGACCAACCTCAACGTAACGTTACCGAGTTACTTCACCTCAGAAAGAACTGCCCGAAATATTCCTTTAATTATTTTAAGTGATTAATTATTTCGAAATCCTTTGTGATGTTCTATAATTACTACTTAAACTACGTCAAAAATAAATTACTCTATGCATCTTCCAAGTAAAAAACTATTATCTTCGTGGATTCTTATGGAATTACGCATCCAATTTGGAACAAAAACCATTTACGTTCTTCGAAATCGGCTGCTCAAAGAACAAAATACCATTAGACCTTTTGTTTGTAATGTTTCATACAAACATATTAGAAGAAATGTAATATGTTCCCTTCTGGGTGACTGATACACGGGGGTTAGTTTAGGTTATGTCAGGTCAGGTTAGGTTATGTCAGGTCAGGTTAGGTTAGGTTAGGTTAGGTTAGGGAAGGTTAAGTTTAGTTTATATATAGATATAAGTTTAGATTAATTAGCAACCACTGGTTGCACCAAAGCACGCTAACCTTGCTCGCCTGGGTTCCTTAGCAATGCTTATGTCTCTTACACACGTCATCTTGTTTTGTGTCAAGGTGTGTCAACAAAACAGTCAGTATCTATATGTATGTGAGTAGGAAGCGGACAAGAACAACCCAAATCAAAACATCGCTAATCCAGTGAATTTCACTTGTCATTAAGTTGTTACCTGTATACCTGCTACAAAATGTGTATTGAAATCCTTTCTTCAATACATATCGTGGTTGACAGGAAGTAAACGGAAAAAACACATATTTTGGTACCGAAAATATGAACATAAATGAAAGTGGGTTCTGAAAGTGCCGAAATTTTTATGAAACAGTGGAAGTGGAAGTTTATAATGAATTCTACCAGGTTATACAAGGTAAGTTTTTAAGAACGTATCTAATAGGCAGAGAGTACTTAATTCAGCAACTGGTGACATCAGCATCTCCCAAGGCGCTCGGTGGTGATCTCCTCAAGTTGAATCCTCCCTTAGCACTTAGCTAACTCTCCTCTTAGCGGTCAACCACCAGGACATTGCGAATTCAAAATGCCTGCCGTTTCGTAACCGCGTTCTCCGGACTACTTACAAAACATATCTTAAAGAAACGAATGGTAAAGCTACTGTACTACCCACTTCAGTTAACATCGAACCTTTATGTGAGATTTATTGCTGCTGACTCTTTAGTGTGTGATCTGATATGGACCAATCATGTTATGATCTAGCCGACTCTTGGTCATGAAAACCGGACTTCTGACATCGCTTAGAAGGATGGGAAAACCAAAGGAAATATTATTATTGCAATTATTACTATTACCTAATATGCATAATCTCATATCAGGACTTTGCCATTACTTTGTCAAAACTTATTGGTCAGGTACATCAGAGAAGTGCAGATAATCATGATGTAATATATCTAATCTGTATCAAGTGTAAATCCCTAGCGCAACAGCCCTTCGCGGGCTTACCACCCGGCTGCTGCATCCTCCACCGCTGCCCTCTGTAGGCGTTATGAATGGGGTGCAGGCCTGAAGAGTGGGACGTGGCCCTCCCGGCCGGTTTTGCGGCCTTCGCAACCTGGGATCACTGCTTCTTTATCAAGTAGCTCCTCAATTGATCCCTCCGGGACCTAACGAGGCTCAGTGCACTCCATGCCAGACTTCCAAGAGGGGGATCCACGTTGGTGCCGGGGATCGAAACCGTTCCTCCTCGCCAGGGGCTACTAAAAGTAATATATGACAATATAGAATATATTGTGACACTTTGCGGGTCAAACAACCTAGTTTCACATTAAATCTAAACAACAGTGCATTGCAATCAAAGGATGAAGCCATATTTTTAGGACTGTTTTTCTAAAGATAAAACAACTTTCTAAACCCTAATCATCATATTATTGAGAATCTTTGCATCAAATTATTGCAGCTTTAATCAGTTTTCACTGTCACTTCAGCATTGTGAAATAGCTCAGTTTTCATTCTTTTGTGCACGGCGGTGTGATGAATAACACGCAAAGCAGCCTCTGGTTCAGCTTGTTAACTAAATGTTGAACACAAGAGTTCATTTCTCGCGTCAGGCGCACTAACGTTTACTAATAGAACACACTGAGTAGCCCACACTTCACGCCGCATCACCAAGCAAAAACTCACTAATCACTATCGCAAGCACACTCGCCGATATATAGTGGCAGGAGTTCGCGGGAGACGGGGAAGAAACGTACAAAATTATGTCGTTGAGTCTCGAAGGCGCTCTCTGTGTTTATCTCGTAGCGAGCGCCAATCTGTTTATATATTCAAATCGACATGTGGTTTGGCACGGAAAAGCAAAGATATATGGTTGGATGTTTCAAACCTAGTTGAAGCCTTAAACTACAGATGGCCATTGTGAAAGAATCGTTAACTGATACATATATACAGATGTACTAGAAGCCTGGAATACAAGCTATTTGTAGTATTTCAATTCACCTTTAAAATGTTCTTTATTCGGCATCATCTGTCAGGATAAATCAATATCGGGGTTGTACCAAAGGAGTTCTTCTACCTATCAATAAATCTGCTTAAACGAGCCTGTCGCATATAAATGTCATTATATTGGGCTAGGATCGAACTGCAGCTTCAGGCACAGGTAGCCACTGTGCAATTCACTGTAGGATCACGGGCGACAAATCGCTTTTAAGATGAATTATCTCGCAGCAAATTGGCACTGGCTTGTGCTTCGCCAGAATACATGGATGATCAATCTAGTCATTCGTGTAATATCGACACGTAAGACCACACATCCAGTTCCAGCAATGACGATGTATTTTCAGATCTAAGTTACTTTCCAAAAAATCATATATAGTACTGCATTCACATGACTTTCTCTACCACCTTTTCTATGAACTATTCTTACTATTACTCCTTTCTTTCTTTTTCATTCTTTACGAAGTACCTAATGAGTACCTCTACTCATTGTTTCAGTCTGAAAACCCCAATTGGAATATTTGGGCCGAATGTTGTAATAGTCCGTCCTCGCACCTACTATAAATAACTAGAGAAATTAAGTTATTCGTGCATATTCTAAGAAATTATCATTACTACTGTGTTTTTCAAATGGGAAGAAGTTTGTCCTTGAGCGCTTCCAGGCCGGTAACCAATCGGATTTGTGCTGTGTTGTCATATTGCTTTCCTATTAAGTGGGGCTTGACGCGCGCCAAGAAATATGAGAAGAGTGGGGGTAATGAGCTTGCAACGCTGTGCACGTAAACGTATCTCATTGGCTGTAGATCAGAACTCTTCCCTTTTGAAAAGCACAATACGACTCGGATTTTTATGTGCTAAAACTTGGGAGATATTTATGTGATAAAAATGTCAAAAATATGTGCCAATATAAATGCTAATATAAATGTACGTGGTTATCACCAGATAATATTCTTTGAAGGGATCACCAGTACTGTAAAGTTATAGTATACGACCACATGATTCCTTAAAGTTTTCATCCCGAAACATTGACGACTGTCACAAAGAAGTGTTTTGAGTTTCGAAAATGATCGCTGTACGTCATAAGAAGTAATTATAACCTGGAATGTCACTCACACTCACGTCAATAATTTATTCATGTTGCCCATCCAACATATTTTAAATGTTTCATATGGCGCTTAATCAAGCACATGGCAGCGGAGGAATTTCCTGCTCTTATCTTGCTGACTCGTGTAGCTTAAGAAAGCAGGATGTTTATATTTTCTTCCAAATGAGGAGACACTATAACTGACATCAGTCCTTCTAATAGTCAGTAACGAATTGCGACATCTGATTTGTGTAATTGAGCATTAAAGATGTGGATGGTGACGTTAAAAATAATTCTGCTGCTGCTTTTGTGTGATTTTATGTAAACATTTGAAAATTATTTCAAAAAGTTTTACGTTATGTGATTTTTGTATAGTTCATGTAAATGTCCTATGGTACTAAGGCCCGTTGAGTGTAGCCTTGGTCTACCTGGATCCCCCACCTCTGCCGACAAGGGCGTCAGGAGCGGGGTCCAGTGGTGCAGAGTGGGATGTGGTCAGCACCCCGAGGCCTCCCGGCCACTATGCATTTATGTGAATATCCGAAAATATTTATCTACTTAAAGAATCAGAAAATATGCATTTTTATGTGCAATAAAACTTAAATTTTGCTTCGGTATGAATATCCAGAACATTAAACAGTTTCAAGTTAATATTAGGATGCAATAGAAATATATATTTACCTAAAAATCCAACCCCTAAACATTACCACCGTCTCGTAAAGAACTGCATCACTTGCTTTAATAGCTACCTGAATATTTTATAACATTTCTTTGAACTTAAAGTTCAGCATTTTGGTCGATGTTTTTGCCTAGGCTTGCAGCTAAAGGAAGGACTAACCTTATGCAAGTAGCGGTTTAGCTCAAGGGACATTGCGACCAATTTCGACTTGGGAAGTTGAAGGATCTTAAATTCAAATTAATCTGAAAGTGCTAAGACGAGGGAGATGATCTGACCACTACTTGTAAGTCAGTCCCCTACCTTCATTATGCATAGTGATCTCCCCATTTGCTAACGCGTACAAAATAAGAAATAGACACAGGGGAGAATCTCTTGAATTCTATTTGCAAAATAAATTAGCATATGGAGCAAATATGACACTTATTAGTAAGTGTAGTACGTATTCATGGCATAAACATCATAGATCGTACATACAGCTACCTCAAGCTTGCCGAAGTTGAGGGTAGAGATGTAATCAGAAATAATTGCTTTGAGGCCCTTTTATCTTCAAAATAATTATTAAAGAAACCAAACTCCTAAACGAAAAAATCTGACGTGTTACACTCACATAACTTCCTCTACTCTTGTATTAAGTATTCCTACAAACTCTTATTTCTTTGTCATCTTCATGCTAGTCGGGATAAACATTTGCACAATTTATTTTATTGCTGATTTTCTTATAAAAACAAAGGGAATGTGTGAATACAGTAGGCTTTGAGCGATACAAAATTTTTAAAGGTTTGAAATTCCATTCTCGTTGTACGGCCAAGCAGATAAAAAGTGAATAACGACCTTAGTTTTCAGAAATGTTTAATTACTGCAAAGCTCACACAAATAACAAGGCATATCAAGAAATGGTTCACTTCGCAAAAAAGTGAATATAGACATAATTTGTGTTTTTTAACGAGATCTATATTTTCTATACAGGGTGGAAAAAAAATAATTACATTCCTTCTAATATGTGCTTCATAGAAGCATTACAAGTAAAAAAAAATTCGAATGGCATTTTGTTCTTTAATCAGCCGATCTTGAAAAAATAAATAGCTTTTTATCCAAGTTAGATACGTAATTCCACAAGAATGTGCAAAGATAACAGTTTGTTACTTGTAAAATGCGTAGAGTAAGTTATTTCTGACGCAGCTTCGGTAGTAATTATGGGACATCACGTAGGGTTTCCAAATAATTAATCACTTAAGAGACATGAAGGAATGCTCTGATCTGCTATTTCAGAGATGAACTCGGCAACGTTGCGTTGAGGTTGGTCAGGGAATTGACCTGGTTTGTGGATGTAAACAGCTTTCGCTTTCGCTAATGTTTCGGGAGGTAACGTTTGTGATTGGCCTACACTGTCACAGTAAACAGGGAAGGACAAGGCAGGGTATGAGTTTGTTTTGAAAACACTCCGTTACGCTGTTTGTTTATGTACGGAGCTAGGGAAAGTGACCACCCACACGATCTGCAGTGTTGCCAGCTTGTTTTCCATAAAGATAAAATATAGCCATAGTAAATGGTAGGAGACAAAAACGTAAAATACAAAATGTATTCCAAATACACAGATCTGCCACTGGTTTAAATTAATGTAATTAATAAGTAAGATTTGTCCTATCTCTCACGGCTTACCAGTTATGCAAAAGTCGTCAAAAGTAAACAGGACTACATAGGCTATAGCCAGGAAATTCAAAATATATCTGTAATTCGTCATTAAAAATATCTTACCTAAGCATACATTTTAATGAAAATTCTTGGACATTTTTGAGGAAATCAAAATTTTCAAAACGTTTTCCATGTAAAGGGTAATAAGGGTGGAGGAGTTTTCTTCAAGATTTTCATATTGCATCCTTAAATACGAACTTTGGTTTTACGCGACTTTTCACACACACACACACACACACACACACACACACACACACACACACACACACACACACACACACACACACACACACACACACACACACGCACGCACGCACGCGCACACACACACACCTACACATACACGGATCTCTTTCTAAAACTCTTGTTTTGGATTCGGGGGGCCTCAAAATATATCTTCAAATCCGGCCCAGACCGATGGTTTTTAGCTGTGCTTAAAAAGGACTGCTCTATTATGTCAGTAGATTTACTGATATGTAAAAGAACTCCTGCGGGCCAAAATTCCAGCACACCGGCAACACTGATGTGATTCTGGCAATTGACCGTGTTTTTTTTTTTTTTTTTTTTTTTTTTTTTTTTTTTTTTTTTTTTTTTGACGTACCCGTTCTGTCTCATCGTGCGCCTCCAACAGCATATGAGGACTACCATCTATATTGTAGTTACAATTCTGTCAATCAGTTCAGGGATAATGGCTGATTTAGTTGGATTTAATGGATCCCCAGAAGAAGTCTAAGGGAGTATTTCGGGAGATCGCCCACACCAAGAAGTTGAACAATTTGGATCCGAATTTAGCGCTTACTATAAGATACAGCATGCAGAAATAGGAGAAATGCTGAATTCCTGAGCAGCTTTGGGAATAGATCTTTTGGGGCTCTTAATGAAACATCGCTATTTTCTTCACATGTTGCAGGAACATGCCGAGCTGATCTCTTCTCTTTTACGGCTGCTGATACTTTTCGCGAACTGAAAGGACGGTCTGGCATCGTGTACTAAACTGTTAATAAACAGTGAATTTTAGTCACATGTTTCCCGATCTAACACCAGGCAGCAATTTTTCTTGCTTGTAGTGAAGTTAGTCGAGTATGCGCATGGCTAACGAAGAAGACAGGCTACGGTGCGAATCGGATTTTGGTAGTCTGATACATGACTAACATTGTATTCCATAAAACTGTATCTTTTCTGTGAATTCAGCGGGAAAGTGTTTTGTTCATTGGGTCATGGTCAGTCTAGGAGATGTACGTCACTTCAGTTTGCACCATAGCCTGTCTTTATCGTAACCCACGGTATGCGGCAGTTATTTGTCCAACAAATAATTACTTTTTATACAATGAAGGAGCCAATAATATTTGTTGAGCAGAAGCTGACATTTTGAATATTTGTGTGCAGGTAATAATTAAATGGTTTGTATCATTGTGCCACACAGAAGGTGCATCATGACCTCTGTCAGCACGTTAGGGAAAGGAAGAAGAGCTCGCATCTGATCCTCATTTGTTAGCATGAGGTTCGAGATCTATCAACGTCAGCGCGAGGGTATTTGCTTTGACTTTTTGAACAAAACAAGGTCACGAGGGTTGTCAATGCGGCACATTTGTTTCCATTGCTTTATGAGTCCAGTCAAGATGTTTTACAGTTTTAGTATTTTATTGATCGCTCGAGTGATTGTGCCTTTGAAAAGCGTCGAAAGGAACTGGTCCGCAACGACCTTGTACAGTGCTGCCATCTCGCGGGTCACACAAAAATCTAACAAACATTGCGTCTTCTGCTCTCGTAAGTACCTATAGATCACTTCCAGCCGCGTGCAAGAGTGTAGTTCCAAAGAAAATAAAGAATAAATGGTTTACCAACACAACTTATTTTTCCTAAGGTAAACTGGGGAATACTTCTTACAGAAAACTGCATTTTTGTAGTAAATTAGATATTGGAAAGAAACAACATAACATAATTTAAAAACACATTCTATGTTTCTTATGAAAAAGCTTTTGACAGGATAAATAGGCTAAAATATGGGAAATAATGACTAAGAAGTATTACCCGTCCTAACTAGTAAGTCATTCGTAGTCTCTATCGGGATACCACTATATGCATTGACAAAGGAAATGGACTTGGAAGACATAAAAGCCGGTGATAGACAAAGGTGTCCATTCTCCCTCACGTTGTTTATTATTTACCTAAACAATGACATAGGATTTGGATTACAGTTTTAGCAACTAACTTTAAAATTAATGACGCTCCTCTAAATACTCTGTTGACCAAGTGATTGTGGCTGATACAGACGACAGACTTCAGATAGCTGTTTATAAATTAAATAATATAATTAAAGAATACAATTTAAATATTTCAAGTTAAAAAAAAAGGTAAGTGCGTTCATAAGAACAAATCACAAAAGATCAAAAATAGTAATCAATACTGAAATTATTCAACAGGTGATCAACTTTTAAGTATTTGGAAGCAGATTATCATACAGAGACGATTGGATATAGAAAAAAAGCTTCGTAAATATGAATATACATATGGAACAATAAGATGTTTAGGGAATATAACCGTCAAGGACACTCAATTCAAGTTTTATAAAACAGTAGCAATTGTACAACTTCTGTATGGAGCAGAAACATGAGTACTAACACAAAAAGATAAAAAATGCTTAGAAGCTTCAGAAATTAAATGTCTAAGATCAGTGTTGGGTATAAAGTGGACGGAACATATAACAAATTCAGATATCAGATATAAACTTAACATACAAAATGGATATAACTGGAAAAATGGAAGACCGTCAAAAGAACTGGATGGGACATCTGGAAAGAATGGATGCATCTCGTACACCAAAAAGAGCTTTCGCCTACAATCCAAGAGGGAGAAGAAATGTTGGCCGTCCTATGTATTACGTTGGATCCAGCAATAGAATAGAATATGGGAGCGGAACGTGTCATGAAACCGAAGCTGTACCGTTGATGACGATGATGATCATAATGATGATGACGACGACTTTTGTGTAGCCCTGTTCGACAGAGTTCATTCAGAGATTATTTTCTGTGATCAAGATTGCAGTTTCAATTCCGGTACATCATAGTGACATTTAAAATGTGTGTAAATGCGACAGCCTAATGTCAGTAAACTTTAGGCATGTAACAGAACAGTGGGAAAATATTCTGACGTCAATATAATCCTGGGACATCCTAGCGTCGTTTGTGAAGATAACATTACCTACCTGCAATTGCCAATTTTATAGTTGAAACATTGCAGCAACCACTGCTATCATATCAGTGGATTCGTTTTAACTATACTGAAAGATGGTTTTTAGTACTCACATCAATTGCATTTAAGACGAAAATAGTATTATAAATACTACCCCTGAAAACTCTCTAGTGACGGAAATGATCCTCTCCGTCGAAGACGTCGCCTTTAAGACCTATAAGATCTCGTGTTTGGTGTCCGGACTAGCTCAAGCAAGAGGTCCTAATCTACAGGGTATGCGTGAGTTATGGCAGGAATGGAACCAAACTAAGAATTAACCAACATATCACTTTATTTGTAAATTTCCAGATTTGTAGAGAACTGCCGACGATATTTAAATAGAATGTAACTTTGTAACTTCAACTACAACGTTATAACACTTTAACTTTGTCACCCTTTAGCAACCGCCGAATTATGTATACGCGCTAGCTTACGTAGAACTCCCAAGTTCCACATGCGTTATCTCGTCTCGATTCAAGACGAGTGTGTGTTGCGTTGCATTTGTTTTGCGTGAGCAACACGAAGGAAGCGATTTCCATTGGCTAACTTTAGAGCACGTCATGGTAACATACGAATCAGCCCGCGGAATCACTATGGCTTCGTACAAACAACAATTGTAACCTTATCACTCATTTAAATCTGCCTAGGCTTCCATTCTTGAGACTTTAACATATTCAGCTTTATTACGTCTTCCCCTTAACTATTGACTAGAATCTCCTTTTGTTTCTTTCTATTATCAAATATATATAGACATTATAATTTCGGTTTCACTAGACACCAGAATTTAGTTTTGTTCTTCTTGTTGCTAACAAGATTTAGGCCTTTTTCGACCTGTTCGGAGGCTAAGCAAATTGATCGCTGCATCTTTTCCGTTATCGCCCAAGGTTTCTCCGTTCTAAATGTTTTACAAAAGAAAGCTTGCCGTGGGTATCTCAGAGAGGAAATATTTAGTGCACGATCTTTCCACTCCTTCCGATATTGTTGAATCTCATCAATTATATTTTCCCGTGAGTTGTGCTCTTACGTCAATATACTTCATTCTATCTGATCTTGTTACTTCCAATAATGGTCGTAAGAATCTCACTTAGGCTGCTTCTAATCTAGAATTGTTTTCTAGAGGACCCATGTTTCGTAAGAATACTTCAGTGCTGGTTTTGACACAGTATTGTGTAGTCTTTCTTTCACGCATGACAAATAGTGAAAATGTGTTTAAACACATAGCACATTTCAATGATAACATACAACCTGATAACAAAGTCTTGTCCATCTACAAAAGTATACAATTATACTTTATTTTCTACACTTTGATTCCTCAATTCTCCCTTATACGAGTACTACATCGGGTAGAAGGTACTTCTTAGATCTACTTTAACCAGCGATTCTACATGAGTGTAACAAATATGTCCAATACAATTATTGTCAATAAAGAACGTTTCGCCGGAAAAAAAAATTGTGCCAAATATTTAGTCATCCAGCTTCTTGACGAATGGGTATAAATTATTTATTATTTTACTAAGTGTCCCAAAACATTGTGTGAGCAGTGCTTATTTAATTTTAAAATGTCATGCAAAGTTTAATTGATAAGAGAGACTTCAGCACCACGTTAACAATAACTTTTGACTAAATTGATTTGAATTGAGGTATAAATACATTACAGTAATGTTTACACAGTGTTTGAGTGACATTTAGTGAAATAATAAATAATTTGCCAATCCGCCAAGAAGCTAAATGTCTTCAAATATTTGACAAAATTATTTTTTTCGGCAAAGCGGTTCTTTGTTGGGAATAATTGTATTGGATATATTTGTTACACTCATCATGTAGAATCCCTAGTTAAGGGAAGGTCGGTGCGGCACCTCCTACCCTGCATACATTTATAGAAAGAAGAAAACGCTGAGGTAATGCTAAATTACAAATAAACTTAGAATTTTGTATACCCGCTAAATAGTCAGATTTGCGTGCAGTTTCCTTGAAGACATTAATATTGTTATTTGAGAAAGACATCATGAAGTATTAATGACAAATATAAAACGATACCAGCGCAGCTGTCATCCCAACGATAACTGCAAGGGCAAGCTATCTATTACTGTGAGTGACTTCTCTATGGAATGTCTTGCGTTTACTTTACATCTGTTATTCAAACGAAGGTTTTTGAGCGCGTGCTTATTGTAATAGACGTCATTTGTTACTTGTATCTACAGCTTAATAACATACCGCAGTAGCGCTGTCTATTCCAAGTATGTGGAACCACATTCCTGTGTATCACTGCTATAGCGTTGCTGAACAGTTTCCGTAACGAAATACATTACGTTTTACTGTAGAATAATTCATTGAAAACCTCTGAACACAGTTCTGATTTTCGTGAGTTCTCGAGAAAACTATTTACCATTTACGTAAACCAAAGCGGTTCTACTAATTTTTAATTTAAAGCACGACACTCTATCCTCTACAACTTTACACAATCCCTTGTATATTATGATATTCTTTAAAAAAGGTATTCTTATAATGACGTTGCTTAGATTAGGTTACATAAGGTTAGGTTAACTTAGGTAAGGTAAGATAAGGTTAGCTTAGGTTAGGTTAGGTTATGTTAGGTTAGATTAGGTTAGGTTAGGTTAGGTTAGGCTAGCCTATACAACGAAGGGGAGATCACCTCGGCATAGATCTATTATGGCTAACATCCCCAGAAGGAAGGGATGAAATGAAGGTACCAAGGAAACCAACAGTCCGCATGGAGATAGGCTATGAGACCCACAGGAGTACCTAACAATCCCATGACACTGCTGAAACTGTCTAGAAAAGGCGATGAAGACCCGTCGACCAAGTAATCTAGTGAGCACAGAAATTACGCTTTCCTTCGAGCAAGCATCCATACATAGTAACCGTAACCACGAAAGCTAGAATAAAATCTGAGAGTGATGGAAAAAAAAAAAAAAAGGAATTAGCGTGATGGCTTCCATGCATTATATGGAAAAGAAGGCGTAACTTTCGCAAATATTAATACAGCTATTTTCTTACTAATGAACTCAAACAAGAAATATGAAGAAAGCTGTAAAAATAATTAACGAATAGTAATTCAAAACTTGTTAATGCCATAGATATAAAGTGTATTTCAATGGGCTCAGACAGTGGTAAGTTTTGTTCATTTTTATGTTTACTGATTTATTAAATTAGACAAAAATTCATTCAGAATGACCAGTACTTCACAAGTTATTTGCAGAACATTACAGCAGTGTGAATATCCTAAAATATATTGTATTTTAATCAAAGCAGAGTCATTTTGGGTGAGAGGTACCCACTTGCATTTGTGCCGTCCCTACAGCATTGGGAGGCATTCTACTGGTCTTTACAAATTGAACGTGTAAACAGTATTTGCTTACCTTTTCGCGCATGCAGTGACGTCCTGTTTTAGGGGCACGTTTAACATATGAATACATAACCTCAAGTAATGCCTTCAAATGGTAAATTGATTTCCCACATAGCCACAATTCTTCCTCGAGGTACCTCCGCAATATTTACACATATCACGTCAGCTACAGTTGAGGGATACTGAAACAAATTTTTTAACTTTTTCAATTTAGCATCTGTTTGCTTGAAAATTGGCACACTTAATATGAATAAATAAATAAATTACTGTGCAAAAAGCTCAATGTTCTAACTCAAAACATTTCTCAGACAATAGCATCAAATATTTTAACTAGCGAAAAATTATTTTTTAACTCTCTCACGTTTTTCAGAGAAGTATACCAATGCCATTTTCTAACAATTATTTAAATAAACTGAAAATAAATTAAAATATTTGATTGAAGTTGGTATTATTACTGGCAGAGAAATACATTTTTGTTTTGATGAAGTTGGTAGTGTCCACATTGCTTTTCTTTTCAGCATAAATTATTTCTGGTGAGCCAATGAAGAAATCATCATTAAATGTACATTTTACTCTTTAAATAATACGTTTGAAGTTATATATGCAAATTTACATACAAATCAGAGCAAAACTGAAATGTTAGAAATAAATTTCATATTAAAAAAATAGGAAAAGCACCATGGGATGAAAATAAGGCGCACTGGTGACTTAAAGATGTCACTGGATGTTTAAAAATAACATGTAGGAGAAAATGTTTGGCCATAATGATTCACAGGTTTCTATAGAGTATTTGTGATATAATTCAAAAATGGAAAATGTCATTTTTACTTAAAACTTTAGTCCTAGGGTCCCTAACATGCACCAGTGTAGAACAAAGGTAGAACGCCCCACACACCTCCTCCCTCCTGTATCTACTTGCCGGCTAAGTATGCAATGAAGGACTTGACAGGCTAATCTCAGAAAACTCAAATATGCAGATGCAAAATCCGAAATCTGGTGCGTTTTAAACAAAATAATAATTTGGAAAATTATTGAGAAACTAACAACGAACATTTTTATGTTTAAAGAGTAAATGGAAAGAAATGATTTTTTTTAAAGTTTTCGTTCCACATCCTTGGAAGCAATATACACGCAAACACACAAATCGGACATTTGTTATCTAAAAACCCCTCTTTTTGTGTTAAGGAGATCTCAAACGTGTATTTTCGGTGAAATTTAAGTGAGGAATTTTTGGTTTCAATGCCTTGTCTACCATTGAGAAAGCAAATATCAAGATTTCGATGCTTTTGTTTGTGTTTATGCAACTGTTACCCGTTATTTCCCTGAATTGAAGCTTCATTGATTGCCAAAACCTTAATATAAGATAAACATTCGCCCCAATTATGAAACAGGCTGAATAGTATCTTCATTACTTTTTCCATATAAGGGACAGAAGTACGCCTTGAAATATCTGGTCTATTTTTAAGTTTTATGAAATGTATTAGTTAGATAACAAAACTTACTTTACAGCAAATTTAAGATTTCGTTAAACACACAGTTTATGTCAAATGATATTTTTGTGAGGTGAACTATTTTGGAGATATTCTTGGTTCCCGTTTTTTAGAGTTTTGCAATGCTTATAGTAGAGAAGCCATGTGAGTGCAACATACGATATTTTTTACTATATACTCATAACACAAAACATATATGTACCTACCTAGCGCGCAATAACGAGGTATGTCAAACGTTAAGAATACTTTTTATTCACAACTAATCCGTTTTTGTTAGAGTATTATGAAGTGATGCTACAGTTTGTGGCATCGCTTCCAAATTTTTATTTTGAGCTTATAATAGAAATGCATTATTGCACAGATATTTACTTTGAATTAGTTTCAGAGAAGTTGTTATATAAATGTTATTGCATTTTTAAACTTCTTCAATGTGAGTTATGGAAATTAATTTTAACTGACATATAATATTTGCCTTAACTATTACACAAACATTCGTAATTCCTGAAGTTATCCGGAAATTGTGAAACTAATAACTACAAATCCTAGTCCAAGGAGTATTTTACATAGGAAAAATGTTTACAAAAAGGAATTGAGAAAAACTGAATTTAAAGTTCAATGTGTTTTATCAAAATGATACGTACCAATTAAACGTCCACTTATGGCTGTAAACTTTTTGATATTAAAAAAAAACTGAACAATTTTTACAAATGTTTGCCAAATCTCAGCAATGCATTGTCATCAGCAATTTTCTAGTTTTTTCCCTCCATTTATGTAGCTCCATTTAAATCATGTTAACTATTTGGGGATATTTTAATTTGAGGAACAATGTTCGCTGAATTATGAATTCCCCAACTTTGGTTCTTCAATTTTTGTATATTAACCACTCCGTAATTCAGCACCTGTGAGGAATGGCCAAAAATTCAATCCATGATTTATGGGTTGAAAGTAACAATTCCAGTCTAATCTATGTACACATATATTTCAAAATAATGTCCATATCTGTGCTTATGTATGAATGTTGAGGAAAGTATACACAAACATTTTTATTTATACACTTCTTGTGGCGCAATTTCATCCATATGAGTGAAAACTAGAACCATTTTCTAACGAAGCAAAAAATGCCAAGGTCCACAGATCCAACCTCGGTACCTATTTTTCCTTTTTTATTTCCTCACCTACAGTAGTTTTAAAATTGAAGGATGTGTTTGCCAAGTGGCCTCACTTTTGGCAAACTCCGCTGGCAAGCACCAACAACAATCGCGTCACTTTCCACAGCTCCACCTGGTGATGAAACTTTCCGATGGTATCAGATATATCGTCTCAAAGACTTTACCTACTTCTCAAGAGGTTTAACAAAATTTATTATGAAAATAAGCAAAACAGGAGAGCTGTAATCTGGACACACAGTATTTATGGCAGAGTATGAAGTATGGCGGTACACAGAAGCATGTTATGGAGCCTTAGGCCCAGTGAAGGTGTCTTCCAAGTCATCACCTGTCGATGAGAGTTTTCAATCTCATGTAATATATTCTCAACTGACAGGCGTTTCCTTTTTGTTGTTACTATTATCATCAACGCCGCTCTCAGCTAGAGAAGGTCTGCCACATGAATATTTTATGTTCAAATGTAAAGTATACTTTCTGCTTTCACTGTGTAGCTTGTAGCGTTGAGAAATCAAATTTCAAAATTATATCGAGTCACAGAAATCTTATTGCTAAAAATAATAAGCAAATAGTGTGTATGTTACAAGTCTTTTCACACCATTTTGAAATATGCTGATGTGGCATTACAATATATTCATAAATCTCCACCATCTTCTGGTGAATTTCAGTCGCAGTTACATGTTTCGTCGACATAAATCGAATAACTGAGTGGAGACCAGTTTTCCAAACCAATCGCTATTTGTGTTTATCTACAACTACCGCTGTAGGTCGCTGAAACTCTGCACAGTTGACAACAATAACTAGGACAAAACTCCAGGAATATCGGGCTTGTAACTTTAGTTTTTCATCACCCCTCGTCTGACTTATAAAATAAATACTGCGTTTCCTTACTATTGAACGAAAAGTGCAAGTTTCAGTGTTCTAGAAGCGGTTGACTTCAACGTGAAGGTATTACTTGTTTACCGTTTTGTATACCAGTCAGAAGAAAAGGTTATTCAGGATGAGAGGTGTATTTTAAAACACTCCCTTGCTTTTCCTTGGACTCTCGATCAGTAGAAAGGGTTAATTGTTCAAAATGTTTTATTTTTCCCTTCATGCTTACTGTGTTTATTCACAGTACAGCTTTTGTTTCCAGAACCCAGTTAGGTTACCACTTAGTCTGTGATTCAGTAAGTTATTCTATTTATTCAGTTTACCTGGCAGTTTTGATTGAACCGTGGTTAGAAGGCTTAAACTTCTCCTGCTTGCTAAATGCCAGAAGTGCTATTGACAGATAACCAGAATAATCTGGAAATTTCCCTTCCCCCATTCCAAAACATTATAAGATGTTCTGTAAATCTTCCAACGGGAGTATAAGTGGACGCTTAGACAGGGTAGTGAGTGAGTTACATACTGAGTTAGTGCAAAAAAGTACGTTCTCCGAGTGAGGTTACGATGATAATTGTGACGTGCAGTGTGGACTGCTACTGTAAGACAATAGAAATGTGAGTGGACCGAGCAAGAGTCTAGGTCGTGTGTATTTCATTACGTCACTACATCACGCCACAGTGAGAATTTAGTGAACTGATAGTGAAATTTTGAACAGCTCACACTGATAGCGAGGTGATAGTAGCCAAGTCATAGTTCATTTGGATTTATTAGGAACGAACGAAGCACAGCCTACTTGCTGTGTCTCTTCAACTTTAGTCTCAATTTTCCGCTATGATAGCGACTTCTCATTGTTCTTCCAAATACCAGGTAAAAGCAATCAGTGGCAATTAAGGTTTTTGGCTACAGTTCATTCAATCTGCCGTTCTTACTTTCTCTGATATGTATAGAGTAGAGGAAGTACTGTATTTCACCCAAAAATTCTATGTCGAGATTTCACCAGAAATATATGTTTTGAGACCCCCCCAGAATCCATGTCCCTTTGTGTGTGTGTGTGTGTGTGTGTGTGTGTGTGTGTGTGTGTGTGTGTGTGTGTGTGTGTGTGTGTGTGTGTGTTTGTAGAGTCAATTTTGGAATACTCAAACTTTCATAAAATGGAACATCATTATTCATTTTTAACTCTTAGCCGTGGAAAGAGACCGGAATTTGAAAGTTTTAAAATATTCGACTATCACTCAAAGCCTACTGTGTTCCCATATTCCCCTTGCCCCTGCAAGGAAATAAGCAATACGATGTTTATCTCAGCTATAGGAATAAAAGTTTGTAAGAATCGTTAGTACATGAGTAAAGAAAGTGATGTGAGTGCAGCAAGTCAGATTTTTTAAAATAAAGTTGGTCATTGAGCAGGTATTAATATAAAGTACTTTTAGGTGGGTGCTGGACAGGTATTTTGATATTTCAAACAACTATTAATGAGCAATTAACTAGATGATATTACAGTTAACATAATTATCATCTATCGCCTGAACTGGTATGCAACGCATATGTATTTCTGGAAGGGAATACTCGGGCCATCACACAACTAAATCTTTAGAATTTACCCGTTTCCTCCATATGGTTGTAACAGATGTTCGAAGTGGCTACTATAATGGCGGATGCAAGATTTCATCATCGCCAGCCTAACCCAGCACAACAAAGCCAGTGTGATGTAACGGCAAGCTGAGATGATGTGTTCCCTGAGCTGTTGAGGGGTCACTTCCCGCTGCTGTATTTTTAAGATAGCCCTTAAGAAGAAATCTAATGGGGTTATATCTGGGGAGCGTGCTGGCCATCCTGTGGTCCATGCTGACCGATCCATCGCTCAGGGCAGGCTCATTGAGATATGACGTTACACGAGGGCCGAATGAGCTGGAGCCCCATCATGTTGTTGCTACATAGTAGGTTCTATAACGGCACTTTGTGCATCAGAGTAGGCAGCGTGTGTTGTAGGAAGTGGATACAGCGATTCACATTGAGTTGGTCACCTTAAAAATACAGGCCTTATATATCAACACAAACGTTGAAACCCATCGAACCTGGAAGGTCGCCTCAAGCATCCAATGTGGGATTACGGTGCTCCAGTAATGCATGTTGTGGTGATTTACATGCCCTGTGTTGTTGAACCTTGCTTCATCTGTAAGTAACAGTTGTAAAGCAATGTGAGTCAGTTTGTCGTATGATCCACCTGCGAACGTCGTCCATGATCCAGCTGCAGTAGCCCCTGGTGTAGATGTAAATGGTAAGGGTGAAAGTTTCCATGATATTCTCCATGCAGAAGATTGGCTAATATTGAAACGCATGTGAATGTCCCTCGTACTACAACATGGATGGTAGTCAGTGACGCGATCTGTCATTTCCTGATCACAGACAGGGTGATTTGTTCCAGGATGTGGTATCTTGCGCACTGTTCCAGAAGGCGGATCGCAACTCGCACAAACGTGTGATCTGTAGGAAGTGTTCTCTGAGGAAGCGTATGTTGGTATAGACGACGTGTCTCGCTTGCGTACTGCTGCGCTTCCCCGTATACTAATAGCCAAAAACATTGTGCCACAATGAGCACAAACGAATGGAACTTCGTATTTACAGGCAAATACACTTTCCAGTGCTTTCAGAAAGAGCACCTGCTTTGCTAGCACATTTTTGAACATAAACAAAAATGAATAAAATCTCATTTATCCGCAGACGTGATTTGAACTTCCGACCTTCACCATGGTTTTCCAGTATGTTAACCATTGCACGTTAAAACAGCACCGCCGTAAATCTAATCTGCGGGGTGGTGAACACCGGCATGTCGCATCATCTGTAAAATGACGGTTGCCTAGCTACCAATCTGCAGGATGAGAAGACTCGTCCGGAATATTTACAGTGTAATTTCATCCAGCTTTAAAAGATTCAGGTAAAATAAACGATAGAGGTTCTGTTTGAAGTTTTGTCGATCTCCCGCACGGAATCTTGCATTACTGCGCAACCTCTTTGGAAAAACTGCCTTCATTGTTTTCCAAAACCTATTCCTGGAATAAGTGACAGAATTTTGGTTGTATATCATCATCTCTTCCTAGATCAGCTCTGATTATAGAAACGACAGGAAAGTCTCTTCCGTGCCAGTAATGGGAACTCAAAGCGGGTATGAGAGACACTTTCTCATGCTCTTTGTATATTCTACACATGAGTTCATCTTTGTAGAATCCTACTTCTTGTGGAAGTTTCTGGAGGTGATTAATGCAACTTCTATCTAATATCAGGAGGGATGGAGCAATAATATTGCATGGTTCCAACGCCACTTTACTGCCTTGTCTTTTTCCGGGATACGTTTTGCACCTGAGATGGTTTTTTTCCTCCAAATCCATACTTTTATTGAGGTTTTGGCAGGGCATGAAATGATTTCAACTACCGTCTCTGGGGCAATGTAGAGTATGTTGCTACCCTGTTTTGCCAACTACCATTTTAACAGATGTCCTAATGTCTCGGTGTCCACCGCATTTCCAGCCTGTTGCGAGATGACAGGGTAATCAGGACATTTAGGCATTGTCAAACCAGTTTTGATTTTACCTGATCTGCTCTGAAAATTGATTCGATACAAGGGCAATTCATCAAAATTATGAGGGAATTGAGACACACCTCATTATTTGGTGGAAATCTACACAGCGATGCTCTATTATTTCCAACTCAATTTTGGATATTCAGCCGAATCGTTTCATAGTATATTTGTACTAAGGCACTAGAATCCTATGTTTTTGAAAACAAATTAATTTTTTTATTCTTTCTAACGTTTTGCAAGCTTCTTGGCATGTACTTTGTTCGATTTTCTTTAATACTTTATTAGTATCATGATTTAAATATTTGTGTGTTCACCCAGAAATGAATCTGACTAAAGAAAATTTCTGCAATATGACATTTTACGACTTAATGTCGTCATTAACGCTTAAAATGTGAAGATATGTTAGAAATGCATTTGGGGGAAGCCTCAATGAGGCAAGAATTTATAATTGATATAGAGAATTAAAAATAAGTAATTTTTAATGATGAATTTCGTGAAGGGCCCTCAAGCACTGCGGTTACTCATAAAACATTACCACTGCTTGAACACTGCTTGAAGATGATCGATGCATATCTTGTAAATTTATTTGGGCCACTTTGGGCATTGGTAGGAGTCAAATTAAAAACCGTTTGCATCAACAGTGGGCCGTGAGAAAACTGTTGCTGATGGATTTCATACAAACTGGCTCCCGATCAAAAACAGCAACGTTCTAATTGGTGCAGAAAAACTCTAAAAAAATTCCAATGTGTTACTTCAAATTTTGCTTGGCATATAGTCACTGGTGATGAATTTTGGATTTATTGTTATAATCCTGGAAAGTCTGACGAATTAGCAGTGGTGGTAAGTTTGTTACAAGTTTTTTTTTTTTTTTTTTTTTTTTTTTTTTTTTTTTTTTTTTTTTTTTTTTTTTTTGTTAAAATGGTGTGTATTTCTACTATAGCATTAGAAGAAAGACGCGATTTTACTGTCAATTGATACACAACTGTTTCTTTACAGCAAAGGTTTGAAAAATTTCAGGAACAGCGCCTGAAAGGAAAAAAAGTGTGATGTGTTGCACTCACATGACTTTCTCTACTCTTGCAATAACCATTCTTACAAACTCTTATTCCTGCATCTTCTTCGTGTTAGTTGAGATCGTGGCAAGGCATCCTCGCATACAGGGAAGCACCAAGTGAGTATATGAATGCGCTGAGGATCTGCACACTGGAGCCTCTATTACACAGTCCTAATCTAACATCTTGTGATTGCTTTTTGTTTGCGACCTTGAACATAAAATACATGGAATCATTTTTTGTTATCAGATGTAGTAGTGGACCATTATAACATCTTGGCTTCTGAAGTGCCTCAGGTCAAGTGATTTTAGGACCGGTTTCATTGAATACTAAAATGTATTGTGTTAAAGAAAAATATTATTTAAAGTTATTTAAATTTTTAAACAGTAATCCTTATCTGACTTTCTACAAATGTTCATTGTCGTACGTGTATGATATTTATAGCGAGACATACTTATTTTAGAACGCTAATTGTCTGGATTTTAATTGATGTATGCTGCTTCATAACTGTAGGAAGCCTGCCTCGTTCTTATTTGTACACTTACTTGTATGAGGATCCAGCGAGGTTTTGGAAGGAAGCAGGGAAGATGAAGGAAACTATCAGAGATATACATACCTACCTACCTATCAGAAAAGAAATAAAAGGAACATGTGTAACGAACGCTGCTCTGCTGGGAGCAATTCGCGGAGCAGTAAATTACAGTCGCTCGCGAACCGATTTGCTACCTACTTAAGTTAGTGCAGTAGCACCAGTTTTCTCATTCTTAAATCCTATCATTAAGTGTTTGATTCACACGCGTCCATTTTAATCTCGGTAAATGAATTATGCATGGCGCCCGCGGTACAAGGCAGTAGCTTCCATACAAAGTGCTGGTCTTACTTACAGGTAGGTGATGTTCGCTATCCGAGCTGCTGCTGCACCACTAACGCCACTAGCACCACCACCACCACCACCAGCAGGAGACATACTAACTGACCTGCAAGTAAAGAGGGAAAAAAATTATTTTCTTGTTTAACGACGCTGTCAATTGCCAGGATCACATCAGCGTCGCCGGTGTGCCGGAATTTTCTCCCGCAGGAGTTTTTACATGCCAGTAAATCTACTGACATGGAGCTGTCGTTTTTAAGCACACTTAAAAACCATCGGCCTGGGCCGGGTTTGAACCCGCGATCTTGGGATCCGTAGGCCAGCGTCTAACCAACTGAGCTACCCAGACCGACAAGTAAAGAGGGACAACTTGTGTGTGAAAGAGTTACTCAGAACTGTAGGCTCAAGTTAGGAAAGAAATAATTACTGAATAAATGGGACAATGTAGTGTTTTTATGTATTACGATTGTCTACTTCACAAGTCAATCAGAAATTGAATATTGACCAATTCAAATCACAACCCAGTCAACTTTAACCAATATCATTACACTATTACTAAAGCCTTGTTGAAATGAGATTGTGGATCCTGATTTACAATTCTTTGGAAATCAGCGTGGCTGATTCGAAATTGTTTGATTAAAGCTAAAACAATAAAAAAAAAAAAAAAAAAAAAAAAACTTAAAGAACATTTGAAGACAGTGCTACATTATCATATTAGTATATATAAGTTGAAGTACAAAATTATTTTAAAATACACCTAGGTACTTACGTTCCGTTTATATTATTGATATTGCTTATTAAACTTTTCATTCCTTAAATAGTCTTAGAAAACGTCAATCTACTGCTACTTATTACTCGGGTACGAGCCTTTATACAGCTACAGCGAAACCAGGCGATCACAAGCCACTTGCCACATGGGCAGAGCGTGACGTCATTGCGCGAGTATAGTGGCAGCACAAAAAAAAAAAAAAAAAAAAAAAAACCCTGGACTCAGTGGCTTCAGTACATAGTGTCTCTCGAATTTCTTTTCTTTTTCTTTCTTTTTTTTTCTTTACCTGTTTATCCTCCCCTTATGTAGGACGTACACCCCTAGAACTTACACACGTCGGTCTGGATGGCTCAGTTGGTTAGACGCTGGCCTACTGATCCCAAGGTCGCGGGTTCAAACCCGGCCCAGGTCGATGGTTTTTAAGTGTGCTTAAAAACGACAGCTCCATGTCAGTAGATTTACTGGCATGTAAAAGAACTCCTGCGGGACAAAATTCCGGCACACCGGCGACGCTGATGTGATCCTGGCAATTGACAGCGTCGTTAAACAACAAAATATTTATTTTACTAGGACTTACAAGCCCCTGCCTAGGGCCAGACGCCTGTCTGGGAGTAGAGGAACCTCTGGACCAGACAGAGTGAAGACCTGGAAGCGTGTGGTCAGCCAAGCACTAGGTATGAGAGTGAGGAAGAGGATGATATGAAATGGATGATTGGAAGGGTGATAATGGAGCAATTGGTGGAATAAGTAGCGAGGGAAACCCGAGAACCCGGAGAAAACCCGCCCAGACGTCGCTTCGTCCACCACGAATACCACATGCAGGTCCCTGGGATGCGGCCCGTCTAGGTGGTAGGCGAACGCTCGAATTTGTTCACAGAGTAAAATGCCTCCAGTACGAAAATCGAAATATTCGCGTATTACTGAATTTGTGCAAGAATTTGGGGATGAATGTTTTACTGCAAATGGTGACAGCATTGAATATGTTATGCAGCAACATACAACGTTTTCTTGCGTCGACCGCATCGAGTCTCCTCTGTGTTGTGATCATGTGACACACGGAGTACTCCCACTTCCTATAGTCCATACACTGAAATCTTCTGTTCCCTGTGTGAAGGTTTGTTTCCTAGTAATGAAAATTCCCAGAAAATGTCAATCTGAGCTAGAAGCATTCAATCAGAACGACCCTGTGCTGATTTAGGTTAAAGAATCACTAAAGATTGCCACGGCAACTTTAACGGCCTAGGATGTTGAAGTATTCTTTTGGGCACGTTAACAATCAGGCAAACAACTGTTTTAAACAGCATCTACTATAGCAGACACAAAATATCATGGCGGGTGGTTGCAGGAACTGGTCAAGACAAAATCTAAACAATGGCTTGCCACGCCTTGCGGTGTTGTATAGTTAAACACGCTGTGAGGTTACGCTGTGCAGCGGATTATATAAATATATTTGCTTTCCCCTATTTCTTTTACGTAGTCATATTGTGACGGATCTGTTATGAGATATACGTAGATCGGTAGAGGTACTGCACCTATACCATGCCACTTTGCTTCATCACGAGTTCACAGAGGAAGTAGTGCAGGGCAACTGTACCTCCACCTCTGTGACGGTAATGGCATTAGGGTGCCATCTAGTCTGCCTGCAGATACATGTACAGTTAGCCTTAAAGGTCTCGCCCCTATACTACACTACCTTAGCTCGTCACGAGTCCACAAAGGGGGCA
Source organism: Tenodera sinensis (assembly GCA_030765045.1). Classification (NCBI taxonomy): domain Eukaryota; kingdom Metazoa; phylum Arthropoda; class Insecta; order Mantodea; family Mantidae; genus Tenodera; species Tenodera sinensis. Next base: position 138,303,590 of record CM060966.1, on the reverse strand, counting down.
GTGTAGGACAACTCTGTGTCGGTAATGGTATTAGAGTGCCATCCACTCACTGCTTATATTATCTGTGGATAGATGGCACAGTGTTCATTATTACCATCTATTTTTCATTTATACCATTGTTTCAGACTTAAGGTGTAATTTTGGGTCGTGTTAATAAATATCCAATCCGTTATTTGCCTAGGCGACTGAGGAAAACCCCGTCTCCTGGCAGTAATTTGTGCCTAATGATTGGCACGGGGTTTTTGGCTTAACAACCCCGTAAGTAGGTATGTTCTTATAGCAGGAAGCGTGTTTTGCAGGGATCCGCTATGTGTCCTCTCTTGGGACGAGCGTATTCAGGTGCACCGGGAGATGAATGAGATACGTGAAACAGGTGTGAAACGATTCCAAGAACACCGAACTTCCTATCACAGCGTGCCAGGTCTACAGCCTCATTTTTTGTCGCTGTGCGAAAGGTCAAGAACTTTGGTGTTAGTGTATTGTGAATCGTATGGGGCCGCGAAACAGAGTTTCACAATACTTAAGTCGGAAAAACAATTACCTATTTAACTATTGTAGTGATTTGAAGTAAATTCGTTTTATTTATTCATCCTGTACCCTTTATAACATCGGAGAGATAGATATCTGTTAAGTATAGCAGCTATGGATGTTGTTATATCTACAGTTCAGAATTATTTCATTTCAGCAATTTCGTTAAAAAGTTAGCGTTTCAACAAAACATAAAATGGATGTTTGTTAATATGTTGACTAACCCAGAAAATAACAGAGGATATTTCAGAGTTAGTTGAGTCACTTTTCATATGGAAGCTTTCATACAGATTTTAAACACAGGTACCTTTGTATAAACGATAGCCATACACCCCGTTGTGAATGTAAGTTTGTTTCGTGTTAAAATGACTAAAAAAGAGTCTGATGTGTTGCACTCACAAGACTTTCTCTACTCTTCTACCACTCATTTTTACAAACTCTTATTTCTCTATCTGCTTCATGTTATTCGAGATAAACATTTGCAGAAATTATCTTATTGCTCATTTTCTTGTAGGTACAAAGGAAATGTTGGAATATAGTAGACTTTGAGAGATAGTCAAATTATTTAAAGCTTTTCTCTTTGCACGGTTAAGATATAAAAATGAATAACGATCTTCCATTTGTGGAAAGTATAAGTACTGTAAATCTAACAGAAATAACAAGGAATATCTCCAAAATGGTTCACTCTACAAAAAATTTATTTTGACATAATTGTGCTTTTTAACAAGCTGTACAGTAAGATTTGGTCTAACGTTTACGGTTTACCAGTTATGCAAAAGTTATCCAGAGTACACAGGACTACATGGGTTAAAGCCAGAAAATTCAAAATATACATTTCACTTGCTATAAAGATATGTCAAATACCTATATGTCATTTTAATCAAAATCCTTTGGGTCGTTATCGAAAAAATAAAAATTTTCGAAAAATTTTACATGTAAAGGGTACTTTTGGGGTAGAGTAGTTTTCTTCAAAATCTTCCTGTCGCGGTTTTTAACCGACTTTTGGTTTTTTAGCTGTGCTGTTCACACACACACGTGCGCGTGGGTCTTTTTCTAAAAATGCTTTTGTTTTATTCAAGGATCTCAAAACCTATATTTCGGTGAAATTTGGACATCTAATTTTTAGGTGGAATACAACACTTCCTCTAGTTACTATACGTAGTATAGAAAGTAAAAATAGCCGGTTAAAAATAATAACAGTGAACGATTTGCTTCTCAAGTCAAAAGCCTCCAATATGAACATCCCAGTTAAAGGGGCATATGAAAATGAAATACTAATACACAATTAGTTTTAACTGTGACACGGGATACGAAGTTCTTGATGCAGAAAGTTAACTTTAGTGTGAGTCTATTCGGGGCTTACCACCGTGAACAGGCCTATGACTTAACTTTGCACAATATTGAATATTTATGAAGCTGATTGCCAGTAAACATTCCACATTCAAACACCAGTGTCTCAAGAATTCCTATCTATAGCTGCATAACTTGACAGTCGCTCTTCTGTCAGCCTTAAAATTCATTATTAGTTAGCTGTGCATTAGCTATACATGCAATAAGTGTTACGATTCACCTGTTGGATTGAATAATTCTAGAATAGAAACATAGCTAGCGATGTAGCTGCATTTTTGAGATTGCCACATTAGTTGTCTTTCCGGTGAACATCTCTTCTGAGCTTCTGATGGCAAATTTGTGTGCAGACTGACCTGAGTATTATTAGGAGACATGGGGAATGGTAATTGAAGGTTAGATATAGGTATAGACATTCTGTTGAAAAGAAGAGACATAACATTTTCACCCACTCAAGCAACATGTTGTTACTCGTAAAATATTTAGCGTGTCGGTCGTTGGCGCAAGGAATTAATGTTAAGCAAATGCTACAATTGCATCACATGTTTGATAATAAAGAGAATGCTGTGTTCTATTTTCACTTAACCCATTTTATAAAGGCCTTGAATATTAATCACCTCTCAAGAAAGCTTCAAAATAAATGTTTAATATAGCATTTATACTAAACAAATTATAACGGTATCCAATTTTTGTGTTAAAGATCTTATTCTAAATAATGCCTGAAAATAATATAACTCAATCTTAAAGTACTTCTTGCATGAATGTGTTTTATTAAAGTACTCTTTTAATGTTTTCTTCCCAGTTTGTAAACCCCACTTTAAATTTTGGTACTGTAATATACCATTACTCAGTGACATTCCCGCTAAGTTGTATTCGTGCAATTTAGAAAAATATGACGTGTTACACTCACATGACTTTCTCTACTTTTGTACTAACCATTCTTACAAACTCTTATTCCTGTATCTTCTTCGTGTTAGTTAAAATAAACATTTGTACAAATTGATTATTTCCTTGTAGGTGCAAGGGGAATGTTAGAATACAGAAGGCTTTGTGTGATAGTAAAATCTTTTAAAGCTTTGAGATTCCGTTCTCTTTGCACACTTAACATATAAAAAAATGAACAACGACGTTCCATTTCACGAAAGCTTTGTTTTCCGAAACTCACACACATAACAAGCAATATCTCCGAAATGGTTCAGCCTACAAGAAAATTTATTTAGACATAAATTGTGTATTTTAGCAAGATCTACTTTTTTTGTACCTATAGTATGATTTGGTCTACCTCTATCGGTTTACCAGTTATGCAAAAGTCGTTCAGAGTAAATACGACTACAGGGGCTATAATCAGAAAATTCAAGATGTACGTTTCATTTGTCATAAAACTATCTCAAACATATGGGATTTTAATCAAAATCGTTAGAGCCTTTTCAAGAAAATCAAAATTTTCGAAAAAAATTCCATGTAAAGGGTAGTTTAGGGCGGGGCTGTTTTCTTCAAAATCTTCGTGTCGCATCCTTGAAAGACATTAAACTTAAATACCAACTTTGGTTTTGAACCGACTTTTCGTTCTTTAGTTCACAGACTGACAGAATGACAGACAGACACGCGCGCGCGAGGACCTTTTTCTAAAAATGCTCTTTTTCTTTTTTGATTCAGGGGCCTTAAAACATATTTTCGGTGAAATCTTGACATCGAATTTTTGGATGTAATGCAATACTTCCTGTTCTTTACTATATCTAGAGAAAGTAAAATCAAAAAGTCGGTCAAATACTAAACTTCGTATTTAAGTTAAGCATTCCTTGAGGGATAAGATAGAAGATTTTCAGAAAATCCTCCTTTCCTAGACTACCTTTACATGGAACATTTTTTGAAAACTTTGATTTTCTCAAAAATGATTAACCATTTTGATTAAAACAACATGTTTAAAATACTTTTATGATAAATAAAATGTACAAACATTTGTAAGAATCGTATACACACAGACACACAGAGAGAGAGAGACGTATATGCTAGGTTTTAGGGAAGCTATATTGGTAAATAAAAATAAATTAAAAGTTCTCCAGTTAGGGAGGGTTTCTTGTACGTTTATATAGGTAGGTATATGACATTTAAATGAAAATACAAGTGATGACAGTGAGTGAACAGATGAACCGTGCTCACAGGAGTTTAACAATAAGAACACGTATGCGTTAGCCTTGGCAAGTTGAGCTCTTCTGCCATTCTGGACATGAACAGACACGCCCTGTTCTTCACAGCATCACCAGACCTTGGCTGTGCACCAGAGCTTTCCGTCATTCTCACTCGGCCATCACTCTTAAACCTAGGTACCTTTCCTCAAGTCTTCACCTCTCATTTATTTTACATTCCATTTTCAGTAAATTACTTTAGTTAAAATAAAGCCGGAAGTTGTCGTACCAATCTTAAGGACCTCCAGATTTCTGTGTGGTGTCGAGCGAGCTCTACTCTGGAAGATGTGTCATAGTTGACAATCCAGCAGATTAAGACTTGGACTTCCTGATGACGAATCTTGGTGTGCTATAAACTGAGAACATAGTCCTTAAGCCACAATTCTACGTGTTTAGGACATGTTGAACGAATGTCGGATGAACGAACACCAGAGAAGAGATGCACAGATGTACGGAGAGAGCAAAAGAGCACACCCAAGAAGCAGATGGATAGACGAAGTAGACAAAGATATTAGACTGATGAGGATAATAAAATGGAGACGGTAAACATTGGATTATGGAAGGTGCTGATGAAGCCATAGCTTACCCCGACCTGTAGCACCAGGGAGTAAGTAAGAATAGTTTGACAAAAGTAGAGAACACATCAGAGTTTTTTCATGGTCATCGAAGGTAGCTGAGAGAATGTTTGAATTAGGGAAATTATTATTGATACCAAATATATAGTCTATTTATGAGATTAGCAACTGCTTCTTTTTTGAGAATGGTTACTTATTTTGCTTTTGGGAAGTATTTGTATGCGATGTTGTATGGCAACGGTTTGCGTTTTTGAACAGTTTCACTGGTTTGTGGAAATGTTATTTGTGGTGGGAACGATAGTAACAGAAGGTACAGATGTATTGTTGTGGGCTGTATTTTTGTAGCGTGTTCATTTTGAGTGTAGGGTGTTGCTCTTTGTAATGTTCAGCCTTTGTAATTAGCCGCGTGCTGCCCTTGCAATTTACGCAAAATGGAGGTGCATTTGGTGTATTGGAAAGTAGAGGTGCACTTTACACAATGATGCCTTTTGTGACAGTAGTTTTATGCTCGTACCCTTGATGCATCGTTTGGGTTTCGCGGTTCAATTTTGTTAATTTGTACTTTTTTCATTATTTTCCCCTAAAATAGTACGCTTTGGCATAGAGGTATTCTTTAGACGTGGTGAATGGCTTAAAGTTGTTGTTGTTGTTGTTTTCTAGTGCCTTGCATCTGGCAATGAAGCCATTAGCATTCGTGCTTTCCAATACTTTTGAACTGTAGTTTCTTCTGATCTTAATGCTTCACAGGTCTTCAAGTGGTCTTCGTTCATTTCTGCTGGATCGTTACACAGGACACATATTGGTGAGGCTGAGATACCTATTCTGTAGAGATGACTTGCTAAGCAGTCTGATTTGTCAATAGTCGGAAGGCTGCAACCGCTGTTTTCCTTGGTCTCTCGGGGATTATATCTGGGTTGGAAAGTAGTGTAATCCATTTTTTATCTTTGGCATTTGTTTCTATTTCTTGTAGGCATGAATGAGAAAATTTTTTAATGATCAAGCGTTTTATTGACGAATATGAGAAATTGAATTTAGACTTTTGTTTTATTGTTGTGCCTTTCTTTGCAAGTGAGTCTGCAGCTTCGTTCCCCATGACTCTACAGTGTGCTGGAATCCATTGGAGATGAACAGTCTTATTAACTTTTTGGAGTTGTGTTAATATTTTGTAGAATTCTCTAATTTTTGTTGACTTCTTGGTAGTACTTGAACATATTCCCTGAATTACAGCTTTAGAATCCGAAAGAATTACTGCCTAGTTAAATTAATTCAAGGGAAGATTTAATAATTGTTGGAGAGCAATGTGTATAGCCTCTATTTCTCCATCATAATTTGTTGTGTCTCTGCCAACAGAATGATAAAAGGAAAAATGTGAACACGTAACTCCAGCTCCAGTAAGGTTTTCCTTGGAGGATCCATCAGTATATATGTGCAGCCATTCTTCTGTGGGATGCCTAGTATTGATTGTTTCCAGACCTAGAAGTTTTTGTATTTCTTTTGGTGTGTCTGATTTACTTATTTCCTCTATTAATTCCAAACTGAAGGTAGGTTGCAATAATTCCAATGGATTTTCTCTTATAAATAGATTTTCTCTGGTGTTAGGAATGTTCAATTTGGATTTAATCTGTGTTACCTTTTCTAGGAAACTACTATGAGTTTTAAGGATTGAAGGGGGGAGGTTCTCTTCTGTCCATTTAGAGTTTGGTAGTCGTAACATTTTCTCGTGTTGGAGCAATGCTTTTTCTTCTATTTTTGTTGTTATTGATGGGGTCCGTGTTAAGGCAAGCATGGCATCAACAGGTGTGGATTTAACTGCTCCAGTGATTAGGCGAAGAGCCTGATTTTGTATTTGTTCAAGTTTATTGATGTTAGCATTTGCTGCTGCTATTAAAGCTTCAGAACAGTACAAGAGGTTTGGTTTAACATACATTTTTAAGGACTCTCCTTGAGCAGCCCCATTTAGCACCAGCTAACCTTTTCAGGATTTGCAGTTTCTTTTCAACCTTTTCTGAGATGTTTGTTATATGTTTTTTCCAACTTAGCTTTCTGTCGAAAGTAATGCCTAAGTATTTGGCATCAACTGCTTTGAGTAGTTTACCATTATAATTTATGTTAATATTAACTGGTTTGTATTTTAGTGTAAATAATTCATAATTTGTTTTTTCCACATTGATAGTCATGAGGTTTTTGGAGCTCAATTCATGTACTTTGTTTAGGGCTGTTTCTATTCTGGAATGGCTTAACGTAACTCAGTGGTTTATGGTTGAGTTTAATTTTGTATTTACACACCATAGGGATATCACGTTAGCATCTCTCCAACTTCCACATATAAATATTGCGGGACAGTGTGTGATTAAGTACGGTACCCGCTAGCATTATCAGAAGCCTCTTATTTATTTCAAGTAGGAAACTGAGGCCTTACCCCCCACCAGTAATTTTCATGACGTCACTCGCTCAGATCCGTCACTGATCTTTCTCTAAGTAGCGATGTAAACAACAGCATGTTTTTGACTAACAATGACTCGCTCACTGGCTTATATAGACGAAACGAAGTATCTGTGATTTCTCTAGAATATACACCTTTTTCAAGAAACTTCACGTAAACGAGCTCGGCACGTGAACAACTTCTATAACTGTCTGGAATCGTTTTGCTCCGGTCGGTCCATTGATGCTGGCCGCACGTTGTCTAGTAACCCCGTGGTATGAGGTAGCTTGACCTTGAACATCTGGTAGAGGGGCGATCGGCGGCCGGTATCACAATAATTATTTTCTAAAAATCAGTAACACATATATCAGAACCCTAAATCCTGAATTATGTCCCAAACTGTCTTAATATCGAGAAAAGTCTCTTTATCACTTCATCCACCTTTAGACAACGTATGCTGAACGTTTGAAAGGAACTGAGGAATATTCCCGAGGTCACGGGTTCAAACCCGCTCGATAGTGATAGATTTTTTTCGGACGTAAAAATCCTTAGCATGGTTTCCTTTGCAAGGGAAGTAAAGCCGGTGGTTCCATGTGTAGATTTATGGCAAGCAAAATTATCTCAGGTCTGAATGAAGGGAGCTCTGAGCAAAACGAAGCGGTCTTTATCACTCAATATAGAATGGGACGCTGAGGACCATGGGATTAAGAAGCATCCGTAAATAAAAACCAATCTCAATCAAATTCATGGTAACGAACATTTTAAAGTGATAAAAATGTAAGAAAACAATAGTACGAGAAAATTCTTTTAGAATTGCATGCACTTCCATACATACTTCATGTGGTGTATTTAAATGGTCAGATGGACAAATCGAAATTGAATTCTACTTTCAGCATGTTCGAGTGACATGCCCCTTCCCAAAAGTTTGTCAAAAGCTCAGTATTAAATGTAGATACATAAAACTCTACGTCTTGGTGAGCAAGTTATGTTTATTAGCCACTGATGTCATCAATGTACTGAATCTTATCACGACAAACAAATGACATCAAATGTCCTGGAACTGCAGATCACATGTTCTAAGGTACTTGAGGACAAGTGCACGTGAAAGTGTTGAGTTAGCATCTGATTCAATAGAAAGTGGAGCAAATTCCCACTTACTGATTTGCTTTTACGTATTCGAAAAACCGTTAAGTCAACATTTGTAAATAAGATCCCGTTTTTGACCCTATTTTCTCACGTTATGGTCAATGGCTCAAGTTACTCTTGCCTAAGATGGCGTGTTATGAAATATGGTAAACTGCAGATTTCTCAGCACTGTCCATAAAATAGTTCAATATTTTTATAATACTTTAAATAATTTTTCTCTGAAATGTCAAAGAAAATCATAAAACCTAATTTGTTAATAATAGTTGATATGAACATTCTATAAGTTATTTAAAAATGTTATACTTCTACAAAGATTTGTAAAGGAATATAATTTTTTATTTTTATGTATTTTATTATATATATAGTTTATAGTGATTTCGTAGATGTCAATCATATCCACAGCTGAAGTTTACCTGGATATAATTTCTTTCTAGATAATGTAGACATAATTTACACGCAAGTTGCAAAAATAAAATCGTTCATTGTTATCTATCTCAAAGATAGGATCAAAATGTTAGTAATTTCTGAGGATATCAAACAAAAATGGGGATTTTGTTTGTAACTTTGTTCTCGCTGAGATTAACTGTTTAAAAATGTCCACCTTAAGTAGATATTTGGTATTTATTATGTTATTCGGTTTTTATATGTCCTATTCTTGCACTGACAGATATTTTTCTAATTTTGTATTTATTCCGGTGACCGTCATAAACTTGTTATTTTGGAATTCTATCCCTTTTCTATTATGACAATTAAGGAAAGTAAAGGGAAAAACAGGATTAATTTAAATAATCCTACAAGTAGAGGTGTTAAACGCAGAAAGGCTGTTAATATTTTTGTATGTAATAACTCCTACAATGTGTAGGAAAGATTTACGTGGAAAAAAGGTGTCAAGGAAATTCTGAAACTGTTGAAAGGATGGCCCCGTAACTCAGTCGGTAGAGCTCCTGTTTGCTGTGTAAGGGGTCCCGGGTTCGATTCCCGGCAGGGGGTAAGAATTTTTCTCCAGCCAAGATTATTGCTTATCCGCCCCAGAGTCTGGAGAGTGTGAATTTGTGTGAGAATTAAGAAAAGGGAGAAAACTGAGTTTAACCTACTGTTAAACCAGTCATTGCCAATGGACAACATTCCACGGGAGAGGCCGCCAATATGAACTTTGTAGTTAAAGGTGAAATATAAATGGAATGATAAAAAAAATCTTCAAATTTAATATTTGAATACACAATAATATTCCCTGCTGGTTCATATGCATCTTTATATTCTGAAGGGTAGTGTTTATTATCATCATTATTATCATTATTATTATTGTTGTTTTTATTGTTTATTTCCGGGTACTGTTATTCGTAATTGCTTTCAAATATCACATTAATTACCTTAGGTCTATAGGTATCTCTTACTAAAGATACGTATTGTTCATTAAAGTGAAACAGGAAGCAAAGCAATCTTTCGATGCTAGGTATATGTATTTTGATGTATCGATACGTCGACTAAGGGAGAGTGAGAGGTCTAGTTTGACGTCAGTAAACACTAGTGTGCGATTAATTTGCATGGCAACAAATGGAAATGTGACGTTACATTTGACAGGCTTAAACAGCAATTTAGACCTCCTTTCACAGCACGTATTGCACTACAGTTAGCGGCCTTAGCATTCAGTTGTTATCCGATATGGTTACTTCATTGTCCGTTCGAGTCGCTGTCAGTTAATGTGTTGATCATATTCTGTCTGAGAAATTAGCATCCGTTGTGAATTTAACGCTACAGGTAATCTGGTGTCACCGGATCTATGCCGGACGTTTACACTACAGTCATTTCAAATAACACTCGGTTTTATAAACGTTCATTATACCTACAGCGCAACTAAACTTTGTTGTAACTAATCGTAAATATTTGGGTCTAGTAGTGGTATAATGGTTTGGGCTATGTATAATGATGTATCAATGCTATGATGATGATGATGATGATGATGATGATGATGATGATGATGATGATGATAATAATTCAATTTGCTGAATATTTCTTGTTATATGTAAATGGTAAAATTGTAGTAGGAGATTACACGAGAGGTTTAAGCAATAGCCAAATGTTTTAAGAGCTGTTCGCTATGTAACGACTTGGACATTCCATTTCTTTACATGTTCGGGACATAAGCGAAACCAATAACGACTTCGTTTGAGAAAATTACAAGTACGGTAGGCTTTAACGTTACTATCTTAGGATTGCGTACAAGAGTGTCCTTTTTAATAGGCCTAAGCCTGTTGATATTGCAACAAAACGGCAAAAATACGAAGTCCTGTTACCTTTCTAACATTTTATTTTCCTCTAAATTTTACTGAAAATACACAATTTTCCTCTCGTTACTAACAAAGCTTATATCTTGTCTGCTATTACAATTCACAATTGTTCTTCTGATAATCTTTCTCAGTCTTTCAAAGTCTTCCTCCAGTTTCACTGTCTCTTATTTCTTGACTATTACGATACAATCACACGATGACACACACTCGCTGACAGGCTGTCTGGCCCAGTCTCTTAACTTATACCTACAACTAAACAATAACTCAACTGAAACTCCAAAACTACAACTCTATCACTCAACTCTGACTGAACTGCTCACTCTCTGTCCTATTTATACTGGAGCCAATGTCACGTGACCTTCGAGAACTCTCCATTCACACGTGCAATGATGACTCAGCGGAATTAGCAAGAAGCTTCTAGACCTTGCTGGTGTTATCGTGCTATTCGATTACATGCACACAGCCACTAGTGTGTTGTAGCCTCGGACCTTTCGTTTGTGCTTTACCGCCATTATTACGGTCACGTACACATACAGCCGCTCGCCGTATCCAAGGTCACGCTACCCCACCCCCCCCCCTCTCGTCTGTATATTGTTGAACGACCCAAAGTCACAATATGTTGAAACTCTAGTCTTAAGTTCCTCGGAAAACGCTAGAGCTGTTCGTGTCAAACACATTCGTTACAGCCACATTCTAGTAGGAGAATCACAATAGTTACGTAAATATTCGATCATTTCAGGAGAAATAAATTTACTCGTTACTGAGTGTTACAAAGTAAGAAAATTGGAATAAAAAGTATGACCATATACTGGGATCCGACAGAAAATCACGGGCTCACTTGACATAGCATACATTTTACCGTTGAGTAGCAACAGGTGTTAGAGCGTTGCTTATAGTAATACATAGAAGTTGACTCTACTAAAATTTTAATTCTACGTGTTTTCCGTTTTCTTCCGTGTTCTCCAATGGTGTGTAGTTAATGGCTGAGCTGCAGGAGAATAGCAACCTATTTTGTGATATTTAGTCCATATTTTGTCGTACTGGGTTAATACAGCCATGGAAATCTTGGAAGTGATAGATTAAAATGGCGAACCAACAATATACATCTATGATCATGGCCGATTTAGTTTTGTTCTTCCACAATAACCGTGTTTAAGGTAGAATGAGACTGAAGATTCAATGGCATAGCCGAGATTTAAAGCTCGATCTTCCTGTCTTCATCCTCTCAGTGGTTAGAGCAGCCGGACGGAGACCGGAGATGCATGGTTCAAATCCAGGCTATAGCATTGACTTTTTCAGTGTCATTCTACGCCTTCATGCCCCTACCCGTGGAACGCTTGAATGATACTCACCATTGAAAAGCGTACACTTAATTTCTTGAAAGATAATACTAGATGCTCTCTCTTTTCCCCTCCAGAGAGCAGAGCACCTCTCAGACGTTTTCTCCTCAGAGGCCTACAGTGTAGGGAAAACAGCTCATCAGTACTTCCGGAATTCAATATGGCCAAAATAATACTAAAGTGCAGTGCACAATTCACCAAAATAAACCAGTACTGCCAACCTACATATTAAATACATTATTTCTAATTTAAAATATCACACAACAAAAATAACAACAGTACCTATAACTGCATATAATACTCTAGAACAATTCAAGACAGAACCACACACACGGACAATACAATGGCGTGTACAGATTAATTAAATAATACAGCATTCAAGCACAATCTTGTTTTAAAATCTATCAGTTGGCTTCTCTGCAACGGGATCAAAAGCAAGGCCTAAGGCGACAACATAACGGATGCAATAACACCAACTATGGCCATAGCTCTACAATGGTTATATTTTACGAACAGTTGGCGGTAATAATGCAACCTAACTGATGATATTTCACCAAATGTAACAGACTGCACCATAATGAGGGAGAAATGTCATAGTTGGGTTTTGGGGTATTTCAATGAGCTGTTGTAATATGCCTATTTGAGCCTACCCCTGTTTAGAAACCTGCCTTGTTGTATTCTGTTAGGTTTCATGTGCATTTCCTAGTCCCATTGTTGCTGACATTACAGTGTGTTCAACAGTGCAACATTTGAGAAACAGTAGGTATGTGAGGAAGTGATATGTTGCAGTGACCTGCTAAGAGGAACATTATCGCTGGCTGCAATATTCGAATCCCGAATAGATAGATAAATATTTGTTAAGGAAACCTGTTGCTGCAACATTTGCAGAGCTGTGATGCAGCTGTGTGTGCCTACACCGGAGGAGCTACCTGCCTGCCTGCCTTACAATGGAAGGAAGGAAGGTCCTGATGCCATAGGGAACCTAGTTTATGACTGGCAGCCAGCGAAGAATGGGGCAGTCTCGCGGAAAGAACGTGGGGAGGGGTTGTAAAGTCCCCCCTTCCTTCACCTTTTGTGATATCCCTCCCTGTGTCACAGTTTCAAAACCTCCTCTTTCTTTCCTTGTGAATACTAGAACATTTCCTTCATCATACTACCCTTTTCAAACACTACGGCTATCTCAACTTAAAAATAAACTAATATTGCAAACTTCTCAAACATATGCAATTCAGTTATTAATATGTCTGATTTTACAAGTAAGATATTTTTATTTGACAAAAAAATAATCTACAATTCCTTTTCTGTTTAAATATACAAAGGTTCAAGGACCTGGGACAATCTATGAGGAGCACTTTCTGATTAAATATAAGGGGTAAGGTTTGGGGATCCATATTCTCTACTACCTATACTAAGTAGGGAAGTATTATTATTGTATGGACCAAATACTCGATGTAGAGATTTCACTGGAAATATCCGTTATGAGGCCCCCTGAATTGAAAAAAAAAAAAAAAAAAAAAAAAAAAGTATTTTTAGAAAAAAGTCCTTATGTATATGTGTGTGTCAGTCTATATATTTTTCTGCTATATATTTGTTCATACGGATATACCTAGCCTTTAAAAAGGTGTAACTCTGCATATTAAGTGCATATTTCAAATGAATACCACATTACTAGTTGTTGCATAGGTGTATCTTTATCTCAAGGTCAGCATCAAAATCAAGAACGTACTACAAAGATATTAAATCATGTTTGTAGAATATAAAATTTGCTACAGAAATCTCTATTTAATATTCACAGGCACAATCGGTGTAAAAAAGTGGAACAGTCTGCACCATCAAGAAAAATAAACTTCTCAGTTGTTAATTTGAAAATAACCGTTGATTTTTTCTTTTAATGCTAGTTGGACATAATTTTCACATCTTAAACACTTATTTAACATACTCTATTAAGAATTTCGTTTATACCATACCTACCAAGAAAATAGAGCAAAAGTGAGGGATATAAGAATATGTTGCTATTTGTATCACAAGGCTTTGTAAATCTTTTTAAATATATTAGTTGTTTATGAAATGAAATTAAAAGGTACTTTACAGTTCAAGTCTTGAGAGTGAATGTTGATTTAAAAAAGTGTAAGAATTATCAAGGTCTGTAACTGGTTTTAGAGATATCTGACACATACACGTAAATTTTGTCTTTTTACAGTATTAGTACAGATTTATGAGTCTCAGTTCGTTTGAGTATTATTTAAAATGTTGATGTTAAGTGTATAATGAGTTCATAAAAATGTTACTTTTTAATTTTCATTGATGTTAATATTTTTCTGTTTCTATAGATTCTTTTAACTGCATTATCGGGGCTTTTAATGAGGCATTTGATGGTCTGTTTACTCTTTGAACACTTGGGTTATGTTATTGTAGGTTTTCGTCATTTTTAACTTACTTCCACATGCAGATTCGCACTCCCTCGCCGGAAATCGAACCCGCGGCTTTGGGTACTACTACTGCTGCTGCTGCTGCCACCACCACCACCGATGATGATGATGATGATGATGATGATGATTAACGTACGGATGTAAAGCATGGGTGATAAAAAAGGACTTAAGTAGAATTAGTGCAGTCGAAATGGGATACCTAAGAACAATTAAGGGATATACAATTATGAACAAAATAAAAAAAACAACGAAGTAAGAAACGAACTAAATGTTCTTTCTATAAATGAAAAAGTAAAAGGATATAGAAGCCGATGGAAACGATATGTACAAAGAATGGACGAAAAGTGCTTCCCTAAGCCGTGTTATGAGTACCACCTGATTGTAAGAGGCATCGAGACACCCATGAGGAGACTGAGAGGAACGTGAGGCCGGAACAGGAGAAATTCCTAATCTGTGACATGATGATGATGATGGTGATGGTGATGGTGATGGTGATGATGATGATGATGATGATGATGATGATGATGGTGATGATGGTGATGATGGTGATGATGATGATGATGATGATGATGATGATGATGATGATGATGACGACGACGACGATGACGATGATGATGATACGACGACGATGATGATAAATTCGCTGAATTTAATGTTATCCTGTCAAAGCATGTCCTGAATTTGGTTATAAATACACCCATTTAATTAAGGGCATATAAAATAGTTATTAACTTAACATTCGTGACAGCAATGTGGGATAACATTCGTGAAACAAAATATGAATTTTGAAAAAAATGTCGACATATGACGTAGAAGCATTGTAACGGTTAGGTACAAAAAATAAATAAAAAATAAATAAATAAAAAAATAAATAAATAACAATAAAAAATCTGAACGTTAGAAATAACAGTAAAAATAATTTAAGCAATTAAACGTTTGAATGAAGATGCTCTGCTAAGGAAACAAGTGTTTCAAAGAAAAGAAGCGTATGCAGCAGATAAATTGAAATACATTATTGAAGTAATTTATTTAATATTGCATGCTTTTTAACGACTGTGCTCTATACATAAGCACACACAAATTTCTAATTCTATACAGATTGTCCTCAAAATTTGTGCTTGTGAATTATAAAAATCCTAGTAAGTTTGTAAATGGAAAACGTGGGGCGCATGCAATGTATAATGGTAAGGGAGTTGTTCTCATAACGGATCATATCATGAGTGGAAGGCATGTTAATAATAATGTTGACCTACAGTAATGTTGTATTGGAGAGGTAAAGTCAGTTAGCTAGCCAGCCGGCCAGAGGGCGAATGTGTGCAGGACGAGTAATAGTGCCGCCGTCTTTGGTCTAACAATAACAGAAGCTGGGGCAACACCTGAGCACGCCGGTTTCTGTCATCCTCGGTCGCTTCGCACAGTGTCCCTTCACCTTTTCTGTCTGGGTCGGACGGGACGGGAGGAAGGGTCGCCGCCGCACCGCCGCGAACAGTGCCTTGCTACACAAAATTAAAGCTAAATTAACGCTACATTTTTGTTTTCACTTTTGCCGGAAGCAATAGCCCCCCCCCCCGCCCTTCCCAGGGGTTCCTTTCCCCCACCTTCCTTGTCGCGAACAAGGCTCGTGGTCTCTGTATAATGTTAATGATGTAGCGTGTCAGGAACTATAAGCGCTCCTTCATAACTGCTTACAATCAAACATTCCCGCCATTCATTCACATAAACGCGTCATATATTTGTCTACACATGGAGAAAATGCAGTAGTTTATAAACTATAAGTTTCACATAATGTCACAAGACACCTTAGTACTAATACGTAAATTAAAACCTATTCAGGTCATTCGCGATCTGTTTCCAAATATTCTCTTTTAACAAACTATCAGTATTACTACATAATATCATAAAACCTCTAGCCTAACCGACATTTATCTGGACTACTGCATAAATAAAACATGAACTTAAATACTGCATCTCAAAGATTTGACCACAAAATGTTAAACTATATAAAAATGACCTAAAATATATTCATTAGATTAGTGAGTTCCACTTACTTAGTATTACCAATTGAGGAAAACGAAATTAAGGAACTACATAACCTTTTTCAACTGTTCTCCATTTTGATTTTTGATTGTTAATTGGTTATGTGTAATAAGTTGTTTTTAGCTATTTATAACAACACAGTTGGTGACTCTGACTAAACAAAACAATGAACTATACCTTCGCCGCCCTTATTTTAAACTGCAATGTAAACAACAACCCGTGTTTGAGAAACTTTATTGAACCGCACAACTTCCATGTCAGCAGGCGCGAATGAAAATATAGTCCGTTAACTAACATGCAAACTAACATTAAATTTAAAATAACCACAAGAATTATTTGCAAAAAATAGCTTGAAAACCTTATAGTAATAAATGGAATACATTAATATGCAAATACATTATTATTAACAGCCATACGAAATGCACGTGGAGGAATACAATTTTGCACTTTGTTTACATTACAGTTTAAAGTAAGTCGGGCAAAGGCATAGTAATAATTATTATAATATAATATTCTGAAATTATTTGTTTCGGTAAAAAATAAAAAATCTGGTGTGTTACACTCACATGACTCTCTACTCTTGTGCCAACCATTCATACAAACTCTTATTCCTATATCTTCTTCGTGTTAGTTGAGATGGACATTTGCAGAAATTACGAGTATATTATTGCTTATTTCCTTGTAGGAGCAAAGGGAATATGAGAATACAGTAGGCTTTGTGTGATAGCCAAATTTTGAAAGCTTTGAGATTCCGTTCTCTTTGCACAGTTGACATATATGAAAATGAATAAGGATCTTATATTTAACAGAAGTATAAGTTCATCAAAACTCACACAAATAACAAGGAACATCTCCAAAATGGTTCACTCTACCAAAAATGTATTTAGGCATAAATTGAGTATTTTGGCAAGATATACATATTTTCTATAGTAAGATTTGGTCTAATTCTTACGATTTACCAGTTATGCAAAAGCCATTCAGAGTAAATACGACTACAGGGGCTACAGCCAGAAAATTCAAGATATGCATTTCATTTATCATAAAAATACCTCAAACATATGACTTTTTAATCAAAATCGTTAGAGCGATTTTCAAGAAAATCAAAATTTGCGAAAATTATTCCATGTAAAGGGTAGTTTAGGGTGAGGCTGTTTTCTTCATAATATTTGTGTCGCATTCTTAAAAGACATTAAACTTAAATATCAACTTTGGTTTTTAACCGACTTTTAACTTCTTTTTGAGTTATGCTGTCCACAGACAGACACATAGATACACACACGGTCCTTTTTCTAACAAAGCTTTTTTGGATTCAGGAGATCTCAAAACGTGTACTTTCGGTGAAATCTCGATATCGAATTTTTGTATGGAATACAATACTTCCTCTACTTACCAGTAGAAAAAGTAAAAATATGGATCTCGTGAAAGCACAAAATGTAGGTATGTGATTATTTTTTTTCTGAATGAACCATTTCCGAGAAATTCTTTATTATTTGTGTGAATAACAGGAATCTATTATTCGGTTTTTTTCTTGGCCTTGGAAAGATAACGGAATTTCAAAGTCATCGCACAGCAGCCAATTTTCAAAGCATTTGACTATCGCTCAAAGCCTACTGTATTCCCATATTCCCCTTGCACATACAAGGTAATCAACAGTAAGTTACTTTCTGAAAATACTGCTGTCGATTAAAATTAAGTAGATAGAGAAATATGAGCTTGTATAAGAGTGAGTATAGCTCTACAAACGAGTATATTTATGAACAGAGTTTCTCCAAATTGAACTATATTAAAAGTCTGTATCGCAATAGGTTACGCGACGATCACTTGGTGTATCTTCTAAGGCTATGCACTTCGACTTTGTCGCCAAATATTGATAGGTAGGTATACATCTTAAACGTAAGCAGACCAAAGAAGTCACAAATGAACAGATGTTAATCGCATAAGATTTAGAAGTGCTTCCCTAAACTAAATGCAACTGCAAGAGAATACTCGTCCATGTGTTAAAGGGTCGCAAAGTCCGAAATCCAATGTCCCTTTTTTCGCAAACGTTGGACATTGCTGCTCTATGCATACCTTATACATTACTTTATATATCACTTTCTCTGTATTACACCCAAATATCATATCATAATTTCATCAGAAATTTCATCAGGTGGCCCATTCCAGCCGCCATTAGGTAAGTAGATAACATTTCGTGCGTTAAAAGAGTTGCACAAATCACAGGGATAAATCCAGTCAGTGGCGTGCGTGAACCTTGTTCTGCTTGTAAGAGAAGCGAGGAGAGCGGCAGAGGAAATGTCCAAGCTTCAACTAGCGTGTGCAGCGCGTGATAATAGGGAGGATAGAATATTTTCCACTTCACTTACAACACTATTTTCCAAGGAATAAGCTCACTTCTGTATATGCTCCTATTGTCTAACATTACGAAGCCGCCTCTCTTTTATGGCGAGCCAGGCTGGGTAGACTCATCAGTGGCGGGTGATACTTCTTTATTGCCACATTGACAACACATATTTTACTTGTAAGAGCTTACCCTCATACCACCGCAGGTATTGGGTAGACCATTTCAAGTTAAGAAACCCACAGTCCGTGCTAGAAAAGGATAGTACAGAAAGTGCCAATTAAACCTTGTGCATTATATTACTTTTAGTTATTGTTATTACCTTTATTTTATTCTCATTACTTTCTTATTGTTTATTATTATTATTATTATTATTATTATTATTATTATTATTATTATTATTTTATTATTATTTTATTATTATTATTATTATTATTATTATTATTATTATTATTATTATTATTATTATTATTATTATTATTATTATTATTATTATTATTATTATTATTATTATTATTATTATTATTATTATTATTATTATTATTATTACTATTATTATTATTATTTTATCATTCTCATTATCATTATTACTACTACTACTATTATTATTATTATTATTATTATTATTTATTATTATTATTTATTATTATTATTATTATTATTATTATTATTATTATTATTATTATTATTATTATTATTATTATTATTATTATTATTACTATTATTATTATTATTACTATTATTATTATTATTACTATTATTATTATTACTATTATTATTATTATTACTATTATTATTATTATTATTACTATTATTATTATTATTATTATTACTATTATTATTACTATTATTATTACTATTATTATTACTATTATTATTATTACTATTATTATTATTACTATTATTATTATTATTGTTGTTGTTGTTGTTATCATCATCATTAGACTGTTCCTCTATTATCACGCACTGCACACGCTAGTTGAAGCCTGGGCATTTCCTCTGCCATCCCCTCGTTTCTCTTACAAGCAGAACAAGATTCACGCACGCCACTGACTGGATTTACCCCTGTGAATTCTGCAACTCTTTTAACGCACGAAGGGTTATCTAATTACCGGAATGCTGGCTGGAGTGGGCCACCTGGTATGTTTAGAGGCTCCTGAACCCCATAAAAATCTTCTTTTAAAAGTGCTCCCATGCGTGTGTCTGTGAACATAACTGTAGAAAGAAAAGTCCGATAAATACCTTAGTATTTAACGCCACACACATCAGCTCGGCCCAGCGCTTCAAGTTAAAAGTGCACGAAAGACTGTGTTATTTAGTTCGGGAGGGGTTGTAGTTTAGCTTGTCTCAACATGTAAATATCCAGGCACAGTAAATATTCCCATGACAGTGTCCATAAGTGAAAACAAGTACAGTACATCGACATGTCAAACTATTACTTTGTAGGAGTTATAGAGGGAGTGTCAGTCATTATTGAACCGCCCAAGTATATAACAAAATACATATTTTTCACAGTTAATTACACTATATACCTGCATAAATGCTTACATACTGAAACTAAATAAATGAATACCTAAAGAAATGACTAATCTAAATCATTAAAATGCTTACAAATCATTGCACCGAATTACAGGATGCATTCGCAAGGTACCGGAATAAAAACACCTCCTATTTTCACTTAAAATAAGCATGAATCTACAGAAGCTTCGTTCTGCGTCACGTGACGTGGCAGGTGCGATATCGGACCAATTATATTTGCATTCACTATTACAATCCGATAAAACGTCTTTTGTAGCATACATGTCTGTAAAGATTTTCTTCACAACTTTTTGAATTAGGCAATCTAAACTAAAATACCCCGGTGCAACAGCCTATCAAGGGCCAAGGACTACCGCCCAGCTGCTGCGTCCCCCACCTCTTCCCACTACAGGCATCATTGGTGGGGTGCAGTACTGGAGGGTGGTACGTTGTCAGCGCCCCGATCCCCCCCGGTTAGTTATGTGGTCTTCTCGACCTGGGCCGCTACTTCTCCATCAAGGAGCTCCTCAATTGGATTCCTTGGGACCTAACTAGATTGAGTGCACCCCGTACCAGACCTCCCAGCGGGGTAAAAATTTCCATGCTGGTACTGGGGATCGAACCCGGGTCCTCCACCCTAGAGGCAAGCGCAAATTACGCAATCACAGATTCTGAATCTGATTTGCAATAGTTAAATTACTAATTGAAGAGTTCTAGGGACTTCCATATCTGACGCCTGCAAATGCGATATGATGTAAGAGAATCATCAATACTTTAATGAATAGAAAAGACTCAATTGTTCTAAAATAAGAGATTTTACAATAATCACTTCACTATATTCCTCTAAATCAAATGTCTATGACTTACACCGGGTGGAACGGAACTTATTACATTATTACTTATTGCAAAAAAAAAAAAAAAAAAAAAAAAAAAAGTCTAAGGTCATTTTGTTCTTTGATTAGCCGATTTCCAAATTGGATCCGTAATTCCACCAGAATGTACGAAGATAATAAGTTGTTACTTGTAAGATGTGCAGAGTAACTTATTTCTGACATAGTTTGGGTAGTAATTATGGGTTTGGAAATAATTAATCAGTTAAAAGAATTGAAGGAATACTTTGAGCAGCTCTTTCAGACGTGAAGTAATTCGACAACGTTATGTTGAGGTTGATCAGGAAATTGAACCGGTTTGTGGATGTAAATAGGTCGGTCGATTGCAGCGCCGTGTAATGTTTTGGGAGCTAACGATTGTGATTGGCCTACACCCGCACAGTAAATGTTGAAAAACATGGCATGGTGGTTATTTACGTTGACGAGACTCGCTGTAACAGTACTGAAGCGTGTTTATGTACTGACCTAGTGAAAGTAAGAGACAGAAACGTAAGATACAAAATATGTTCCAAATACCGAGATCTACCACTGATTTAAATTAAAATAATAACTTCGCTTCCATCCGGTATATATACAAGATGTCTCAAAAACACCGATAACGCTTAGTACGTTGTGGACGACGGAAAGCTGATCGGTTTTCAAAGAGGAACCGTTGTCCAGAAATGCACGGTTTGGACGCTGTAGCGCATATAAGTGTTAAGTGCAAGTACGTTCACATTGCGTCAATAAACGCAACATCAATCTGTCTACATTACAAACGGGCTTCGAACTGTGAATCTCCTACCATTGCAGAGCCTGTATCGGCAGTGGTGAGCCTCATGTGCATGATACAATGCGTGCCATTGTCTTTGAAGGTCTTCAATCGCTTCGTGGGCTCGAGCCATAAGGTCCTCCTCTGACATTACAGGAATGCCATACACTATACTCTGCATACAGTTTCATAGAAAATAGTCGAGAGGTGTCAGATAGGTTGACCATGCTGGCCATAGAACTGGTCCACCTCTGCCAATCCATCGACGTTGAGGTGATTCCACACATCTACATCAAAGTGTTTTGGAGTTCAAACCGGTCACTTGAGCAGCTGTGTATTGGTACGTATCGCACAGCTGTTAAAAACATTATTGTACTGGAAACTACACAAGTAACGCAATAGGATACAGACCAAGGACACTATGGAGGTATTTAACGCATGCGCAGGAATGTTATTATGCTCAGGTCGTTTATCCCAGTATACAGATGGCTAAAGGGTTGCATACCTTCCATATTAAGATGCTATCCACCAATCAGATACGCTTGTGTCCATGACTATACTGTTATTACCATTCAAAGGTGCACCTGTTCATAACAATACTGCTGCCCACCAGTCAGAAAGCCTGCATTTAGCAATCAAAACTTCGCCGTGTGCGCACATTCCCACGCAGGTGAATGCGAAACTATCGATCCCCGTATGTTCAATCGAATAACATCTAGTTCGAGTTTAGAAATACCAAAGATTCTAATAAATTCAATTACTCTTCTCGCTTTTAAAACTGTACATTTTTAGGTTATAGCATATACACTCTTTGTATCATTGTGTCAACACCAAAATAACATAAAATCGATAATTTCGCAGTTGAAGGCGAAGTATTGATTGTTGTATATACACATGTATATGTACAATCGAATAACAAATACATGATTAATATGTTGGACACCAGTAACAATAACATGTAGCGCAGAATATTAAAATTATTTTATACATTTTTTAAACTTGGACACTTAGACACATGGTAAAGCATAAATAGTTGTGCGTAACTTTAATAGCATAACAGCACTTAAGATGCTTGCACGAATATTACGAAACGAGCTATAGCAAGTTTCATAAAATATACTCGCATCTTTATTGCTGTCTCTGTGCTCTCGCTGCATAATATGCTGTAACGTAATGGCATCACTGTAACAAACCGACAAAATCCAGTCCAGTTACTTTTCTATCACATTATGGTCTTCTAAGCTATTGCACAAACCCACAGTTTTCTTCTACTGCTGTTAACCCAGTGCATACTCTTTCATATTACAAGTCACAACTGTTTTCTTCTCGTAGCCTTGACTCACTCTTAATTAGTTATACATCGACTGAGTTATACATCGCCACTGATGATGCTTGCGGTAGCTGCAAGCGAAACGTCTGGGAGAGGAATGATGGACCACTGCCTCATAGCCCGGAATCATATCCTTCTAATTATGACTCCGGCCGTGAAAGCCTTCGTTTATTTACATGACTCATTCCTTTCACTGTCTCTCTTTACCTTCTCTGTCTCTCAAACACTAACTCCGACATACAATTACTGGATACTCGTTAAAACTCTTTACAGCGCGACGACACACACACACACACACACACACACACACACACACACACACACACACACACACACACACACAGTTGTCTTGCACTCACTGACACACTAACCGCTGTTTCCTCGCCTCCTTATATAGCGGAGATGACCTCACGAACTTCTTCAAATACGCCGGTGATGAGTGTTCCGATCTTTCTCGAAGGCCTTCGAGAAACCTCTGGTTGGTTCTGCCTCTCGATTGTTGTTAGTATACACAAACAATGGCGCGAGGCAGCCTGACCTTGGACGCTGACCTGGTATATAGTTTGAAGCAACTTAACCCCGACAGTCCTTCGTTTTGCGCCCGTTGTTACAATATTATTAATCCATTCCGGTGGCGCAGAAGTGTATTGTGCGCAGCGAGGGTAATGAATTCTATTTACAATACCAACTATGGAAACTTTCCGCTACTGTGCGCTCCTTCTGTCTCAGAATCTACTTGAAGTGCTTTTTCTTGGAAAAGCAACATTTGCTACTTTCATTACTGCATTCTGATGATCTCCTATATGAAAAGAGGATGTAGCGGCCTTGTGGTAGGTGTTTACGTAGGCATAGCGATTTACATTATAACTGCCTGTGTTCTGTGCACTAACAGATTCACCAATAACACACACTGAGGAGCAAAGAACAACTAAATTACATTGCCAACCACAAGTTCCTTTTGAGCTCAGTGTACATGAATATTGAATTCCAAGTCTTATGTCGCGCAAAACTGCTTTTAGAAGTTTCTTTTAGGGTGCTGAATGTTTTTTTTTTTTTTTTTTTTTTTTTTTTTTGTGGGGGGGGGGGGGTTGATTTTGCTATGTTGCTATCTGGAATCAGACCTGTCCCTTCAACTTTCCGTACGATGTTCTGCTATTGAGCCGGTAGGTATGTGAATCACAGAATACCTACATATATTCGAGTATACAATTGCATTCTTCAGGCTAAGCCTATACAGGGTGTAAGGTACAGCTTCGGCCATACCAGTGATTCTACATGATGAGGGTAGCAAGTATCTGCGTACAATTATTCGCAATAAAGAACCTTTTCTCCTAAAAAATAACTTGTGTTAAATATTTGGAGTCATCTAGCTTCTTGACCAATGATATAAATGGTTTATTCTTTCACTAACTGTCGCGCAAACATTGTGTGAGCAATTCTGTATCGCACTTCTACCTTAATGAACTAATTTAGTCACAATTTAATGCTAACGTGACGCCAAATATCTCTTAGAAATTAAATTTTGCATGGCACTTTAACATTAAATTGTGACTAAATTTATTCGAATTAAGGTAGAAATGTATTACATTGTTTACACGTTTCTACGACTGCTAGTGAAATAATGATTTATATCCATTCTTCAAGAAACTGGATGGCTCCAAATATTTGACAGTATTTTTATGGCGAAACTGTTTTTTATTGACAATGATTGTATTGGACATATTTGTTACACTCATCATGCAAAATCCCTGGTTAAGGTATGGTGCGAATCAGTACCTTCCATCCTGTATATGAGCGGTATGAAGGTGCAAGTACTAAAAATAAACATTTCAAATAAATATTCTTTGTTGTAACAAACAATTTATAACGTAGATAATATTTTAACATTCTTGTCCTCCATATCCCTTGTAATCTCTCTGTTTTCCCACAATTTCCTTTCACTTTACTCTGAATGTGGCAATCGTAGATTCCCTTTGTTATTTTCAAAGTTTCCTTGTTTGCTCTTTTTGACCTTTTATATTTGTCAATTTCTCCTTGGAAACTCGTTTCAGCATCAGTCGTCATCAAAGAGGTACGTTAATTGCTTCATACGTTCCTTACACACTAATTAACACTTGCTTGTGAGAAATATATTATCTAAATACTTCGGTACCTTATATGCTTTTGTATGTTGATATATTAATGATAGAAACTTTGACACATCATGCAAATCTTTTTTTCAATATCTACAAAATCAGTGTACCTGTAGAAAAATGCGATCTGTTGCACTCATATGACTTTCTCTACTCTATCATACACATTTTTATTACATCTTCATGTTAGTCGAGATAAACATAAGCAGAAATTACCCTTGCTAATTTTCCTTTAGGTGCAAGGAGAATATAGGAATGCAGCAGGCTTAACTGATTGTCAAATGCTGGTCGTTATATGAAGACTTTGAAATTCCGAGATAAAAAGTGAATAGCGGCCTTCCATTTGAGAAAGGTATAAGTTTGAAAAAACTCATACAAATAACAAGGAATGTCTTCAAAATGGTGCAGTCCACAAAAAAGTTGCATAAGCATATAACTAGTGTGTTTTAACAAGAACTACATTTTTGTATAGTAAGATTTGGTCTATCTCTTACCGTTTACCAGATATGCAAGTCATCAGGAGTAAATACAGCTACATAGACTATAGCCAGAAAATTCAAAAAATACACTTCAATTGCCTTAAGATATCTTAAACATATGGCATTTTAATCAAAATCGTTAGAACCGTTGTTGAAAAAATCAAAATAAAAAAATGTTCCCGTTAGAGGGTACTAAAGTGGATGAAGTAATTTTATTCAAAATCTTCATGTCACATCCTTGAAAGATATTAAACGTATATACCAGCTTTGCTTTTTAATTGACATTTCCTTTTTGAATTAAGCAGTTTAATAACACACACACACACACACACACACACACACACACACACACACACACACACACACACACAAGGACCTTTTTCTAAAGATGTTCTTTTGTTTTTTGGTATTCAGGGAGCATCAAAACATGTGTTTCCGGTGAAATCTCGACATCTACATTTTGTGTCGCATAGAATACTTCCCCTAGTTAACAGTAGTTGCAGTGAAAAGGAATCAGCCTTCTAACAGGACTTTTATACTAATATTACGTTAAGCAAGTATCCGAAAAATAATCCGGACTGTAAGTCGGTCATTTTGTCAAGCTCGGAGGGGGGACTTAGCACCTCGAGTTACGGAAGATGCTTTGTGCAAATGTCCCTGAGGGAGCGCCCCTCGGAGGGAGGGGTGAGGTAAGAGGATTCTAGGGGTAGTCAGACCTAAGGAGAGATGACAGCAGAGGCCAGGATCTCAACAGCTGCAGATTGAAACTCCCCGACAGTGGCTCGTTTCCCTCCCCCCTGCTGGCTTATACATCCCTTGGGGTCCCGGAGTTCGACGTTCAAGTATGATGATGGAGTTTTCTTTTCCCAGATAAAATAAGAGTGCCCGTCCAAATGATGAGAAACTTGAAGAGGACCTTGGTTTGCCATCAGAAATATGGTTCCTGAGCTCCTCGGCTATGTAACGATCTTTGAAGATATTCTGGAAGGATTCAAAACATTGGATCTGGATCCAAAGTGAGGATACAAAGTTTGCATTATTATATGGCAACATTTACGTTACGCAATTCGCAGAGTTGTCTTCCACACACACACTCGCAGCATACCTAAGCATTATTATGAACGTGCCTAATGCATTTGGACGAAATGTGCAACATAATTATTACGAACTACCACTTTGTTTAGATTAAATTGCACATTAATTAACTTATTTTCCGAATCATGACTCAGGTTATTAAGAAAAGTGTGTAGCCAGACATTAGAAGTAATATATGTAATGACACTGCTGTATGTAACGACCGTGAAGTTGTACAATTGCCATGGATTTCAGGAGTTTGATGACCTCAATCAGGGTTTCTGAAGAGTTAAATGTGAGGCACAACTTGCAGCTGCACAACTCCACAGAAAGAGTCCTGCCTTATACCTATCGGAACCTGCTCTTCTTCGCAGCAGATTGGTCAATTTCAGCTCACTTTTTAGGAAAAGTTGTGCTTTAAAAACTGGTTCCACTGTTAAATACTTCAGTTTCCGTGTGTTGCAGCCATGTGGTTCCTTTCCGGGTCCTTTTTAAATTTTTTTTATTTTCTCTCTTTTTACATTCTACAGGTTTTATTTATCTTTCGGTAAATGAGCTTTTCTGTGTAAATTTTCCAGAAAGAGTTAAATGATAAAGTAATAAAATACAGTTACTGATGATTTTGATATTAACATGTTGCTTCGCCACTTAAAACATAATTGCTGATAAATTTGTATAAGTGTTTTATTGCATAATTCAGAAATACCTAATCCTACCTTCCCTGATATAGATATAATCGATAAATGTAGATCAGTGCAGGTTCAAGTAGTTTCTGAGACAATGGCTCATGACTTTAACATCTTTTCCTAGTTTTCTGTTGTTTTCCAGGTCATCTTTTCCTATTTATCTACATACATTTACAAGCACCCATACCCGAGGTGGAACTCGAACCCCAAATCTCCTGTACCACGAAGCACCATCGCTAGGCACTTTAAGCAAATGCCGATGTTACACAGTGTTCGCGAATCGCCGTTCACTTTGTTCGAATAGGCAACCCGCGTGGCATAGGCGATGATAAAACATTGTAATACAATGTCGTTACATCTTTGTTTCAATTCATTTAATTTATGATGTTTTGATATTGCGTCACCGCGGAGGTATTTGGTCTGTCAACGTAATATATTGTTACGTCCATCTCATATACCTACTGTTTCCTTCCTTCTTGTAATTTGAATCAACGAAATGGTTGAAATGATATTAAAAAGGGGGCCAGGGTCCCTAAAGCTTCTATTTGAAATGCGTTTTCTCAGGATAACGGAAACCCCCAGAAAAAGCCTTTAAAATTTAAAGAATTACTTAATGTGGATAAAGTTTACAGGTAACACGTATAACCGTAATAATATTAAAAATGATATTTCTGAGGTTATGTCAGCATGTGTAGTGAACGAAAACATTTTTGAACCTACACCTCACTCATCAGGCACTTTGCAGAGGAAATTACAATAAGTGAACATATTTGTGATCCTGTAAATAATGATTCTGATAACATAAAAGTAGTAACATATTTATAATTGCTTGCAAAGCATTGTTTGAAAGTAAGTAGCAGTCCTTGTTGTGGCAACATAAACATTCTAGAGGACAAAGGTAAAAGAAGTGGATTGGCAACGTTTTTTCAAATTGTATGTTTGAAAGCAATTTGTGAAGAAGTAAAACTTTCTATACCCATGCCCTATTGTCTCAGAAACTAATTGACTCTAAGGGCTGAAAGTTTTCCCGGGCATTTTCACATAACCAGGCTTTATTTTAAAGAAAACGTTTTTATGTATATGGGTTAGTTACATTTTTAAAATTTAAAAACCATACTTTTTCAATATAACTTTCGGAGCTTTGTTTTAAAAAATCTGATGTGTTGCACTCACATGACTTTCTCTACTCTTGTATGACCATTCTTACAAACTCTTATCCCTATGTTAGTAGAGTAAACATTTGCAGAAATTATCCTATTATCTTCTTGTAGGTACATGGAGAATATGGGAATACTGCAGGCTTTGAGTGATAGTCAAATCTTTTAAAGCTTTCAAATTCCGTTCTCATTGCATGGTTAACGTACATATAAAAATAAATAACGATGTTTCATTTGATAGAAGTATAAGTTCGCCAAAACTCACTCAAATAACAAGGCATATCTCCAAAATAGTTTACTCTTCAAAGAAATTTATTTATACATAAACTGTGTATTTTTGCAAAATCGACATTTTTGTATAGTAAGATTTGGTCTACTATGGTTTACCATTTATGAAAAAGTCATCCAGAGTAAATCTTCATAGACTTTAGCCAGAAAATTCAAGATATACACTTTATTTGTCATGAAAATATCTCAAACATATGACATTTTAATCAAAATCGTTAAAGCCATTTTCAAGAAAATAGAAATTTTCGAAAAATTTTCCTTGTAAAGGTTAGTTTAAGGTCGAGCAATTTTTTTCAAAATCTTCGCGTCGCATTCTTAAACGACATTAAGCTTAAATACCATCTTTAGTTTTTAAAAAAAATTTCCTTTTTCAGTTATGATGTCCACAGACTGACAGACACATAGACACACACACACACACACACACACACACACACACACACAATACCATCTTTAGTTTTTAAAAAAAATTTCCTTTTTCAGTTATGATGTCCACAGACTGACAGACACATAGACACACACACACACACACACACACACACACACACACACACACACACACACACACACACACACACACACACACGGATCGTTTTATAAAAATTCTTTTTTTTAATTCTGGGGCCTCAAAACATATATTTCCGGTGAAATCTCGACATAGAATTTTTGTGTCGAATGCATAGTAGAGAAGGTAAAATTCATACCTCTCCTTCGAATCAAAGTATTTTATTTTGTATCAATCAATTGTAAAGGTATTGCTGATTATACATTGAAAAAATTAGCTGCTTATCCTAAATAGTTCCTGAGAAAATGAGTCAAACTTGTAATATAAGGATTTCGATTCCCCTTCAGTACACCATGGACAAAACACATAACAGGTGTTACCTATTACCTTGTGGTATCAAAATTCGACCTCTCTTATAAAAAAATGCAAAAACATAAGTTTGAATCTTGTATCCGTATTATGTCGTAATATTTACTACACTTTATGTACAAAATTAATGTACAGAGCCATAACTCATAACTTGTAAAACTCAACCAACATTACCGTAAACAGCTCGATATATATATAACTGCAGGAAGTACACAGGGATTTGGGAACAGATTAAAACTGCTTCAAACTATGGGTAGGTAAAAATAATTTATTAGGTGAGCATATTTTTTTATAAACTTTGTCTTTTTTATCCATGCAGGTGAATGCTACATTACGAAGAATGCTTCTTTAATGAAATCTTAAGATAAGAAAAATGCTAGAAGTATTGAGTTACTGTAAGCCATAACTAGGTCATTTAACCCGTAGGTAACTACAATACAGACTGTAGGTATATGGTATTCACTAGTAGATAAATGTTAATGGACCAGAACTCTGGGAGTTGAGGCTACAGCTGTTTAATATTGAGTAGTTCCTGATTTACGATGTAACCACCATATGACTGAGAAAAGGTCAAAATCACTATACAATAATTGGAACATAGAAGCGATTCTTCATTCAGGTAGTTCTGTTTACGGCGGAACAAATCTGCCGCTTCTTGTTCAGGAAGAAGCTATTAAGATGCCCAACAACTGGATGGAATGGGGGCTTCGTCTCTGCTGCTGTGATAATAGACCTGACAAAACACTACAACTTGCTACGTAGACACACAAAAATGAGTTATTTAAAACTATTTAGCCCGACAGCTTCTGAAATTTATAGTTCTATCTTGCATGCCATAGTAAACGCAAAGAATCTCTCTTAATAATTGAGATAATTTATATCTATTATCTAAGAATACCTGGGTACTTGTGAAAAAAATGCTAAAATTAATAAACATGGATTTACTGTTATTTATCAATAGTACTTCAGCTCTATATAATTTCTATAACTGTACGATCTTTTAAAGCATAGCGATTTAAATTTGTGCCTACAAGCCTAGCTTCGTATAGATTTCAAATACAAAATGTGATGTGTTACACTCGCATGACTTTCTCTACTCACACTTGCGTCGACTATTCTTACGAATGCTTATGCTTCAATCTAATTCATGTTAATCGAAGAAACATTTTTAGTAATAATTTTATTATATACAAATTTTGTTGTAGGTACAATGTGAATAGGAGTGTACAGTAAGCTTACAAGATAGTTTTAAGAGCTCGTTGCTAAGTGACGTCTTTAAAATTTCATTTTATGTATTTACATGAATAAGAAAATCTGTTGCGTTGCACTAAGCATTCTTACAAACTCTTATTCCTATATCTCCTTCGTGTTAGTTGAGATAAACATTTGCATAAATTATCTTATTATTTCCTTGTAGGTGCACGAGGAATATTAGAGTACAGTAGGCTTGGAGCCATAGTCAAATGTTTTAAAGCTTTGAGATTGCGTTCTCATCTTTCATTTGACGAAAATTTAAGTATTCCAAAACTCACGTAAATAACAAAGAATATCTCTGAAACGGTTCACTCTACAAAACAATTTATTCAGACATAAATTGTGTGTTTTAGCAAGATCGACATTTTTTGAACAGTAAGATTTGGTCTATCTCTTACGGTTCACCTGTTATGCAGAAATCATCCAGAGTAAACAGGACTACATGGGCTGAAAATTCAAAATATGCATTTCATATGCACTTTTTTCATCCACGCGCGTGGAGTTTTTTTCTAAAAATCCATATTTTTTTTATTCAGGGGGCCTCAAATCATATATTTCTGGTGAAATATCGACATCGATTTTTTTTTTGTGGAAAACAATACTTCCTCTAGGTATATAGGGAGCAGAGAAAGTAAAACACAAATAATGGTTTACCATTTGAGAAAACTATAAGAATGGAAGCATCCAAACCAATAACAAGGAATAAGTATTTTGGAAATGCTTAACCCTCAAAAAATGTATCTACGTGTCCTTCAAGCGTGCAAATTTACTATTTCTTTTTTGTGTTAACTATTTCAGAGATATTCTTTTCATGGATTTGAGTTTTCCAGCATTATATTTTTATCAAAGGGGAAGTCATTATTATTCATTTTTTTCTTCCCCTGGTTATGTCAGCAGAACGTACTTTCAAACCATCGCACAGCTACCAGCTCTTAAAATGTCTGACTATCGCTGAAGCTTGCTATATTTTGCTGCTCGTATTGTAGCTACAAAGAAATACGAAAAAAAAATTGGTAAATGTTTGTCAATTAACAGGAAGTTAGAAGAACAATATGTTGAAAAGAATATTTTGTTGAAGAATGGATAAAGAAAATTATGTGAATCTAATCTAATGCCAAGGCCAGATTTATTAAATGTGAGAACAAAGTTATGTTAGTAACACAGATATTATGCAATGAACAATACACCTGGTTGTTTCAACTACCGTTCACTTTAAAGCGTAGGTATCTACCTACTTAAGTATAACATACTAGAAGGTTAAGGTTTTATAACTGACTGCAAATTTACATAGCTACATACGTAGACAATTCTTACTTGTGTATTTAAATGCAAAGTATTTACAACCCTTCACACTCTTTGCTCTGCGTCCTTGACTCTTAAAATGCACCCCAATGTCACACTTGTTGATCAAGCCGATTCAGCAGCGCACTGTGTTTTGTGTTAGCGCTTGTACGAGTAACGCGATCTCTTTGCAATCAATTTCAAGTTAAATGGCTACACACTAAATTTTAATATTAGTTGTAGCCGAAACTGCAATTACTATCAATGCGCAAATTAACAGTTTGTCAGTTGTGTAAAGTAGTGGTTTTGGAGAAAAAGTATTAGTATTAGATTAATTTTAAGCCTAATTTCGAGTATATTAAGTGACAAATGCAGGACAGTTTGCTTTTTAATTTGTGTGAAAATATAATTAATTTTAAATGCACTAGGCTTTCATTTGCAATAACAATTGAGATGTTAGTTATAGCAATTTCAGTCTTGTTTTGAATAGTTCAAGATAAGTTATTCTCTACCTGTCTACATTACGTTTGGTTACCTAATTTTGCAACAGTAAGAATACTATGAAATATTTAGTACTTTCTTGTTAGTTGGTTGTGTGTTTTATGTTATATTAAATCGATTATATACTATTGAGAAAAGAGGGCAGCATTTGAGGTACTTAAGATGACAGAATGGACAAGTTTAAGTTGCTAAAATATCACGGTAAAGTAGCATATTCAAATTGCTTGTAGGTTTTATATTTATTTATTAGTAACTTTGTAGAAGATTGTTACAATTTTTATTGCAAAGCGTTTGGACTATTTACTGCAACCTGTAATGTTAGTTCGAAGTTCATCTAACAAATAATGAAAGATATTTGCAAGTTATTTCTGTTCTTACAAGACAGTATGGCACTTCAAGGAAACTTCATTAAAGAGAGTTTCTAACTCTCGGGAAGTGAGGTTAAGTTTGAAGAACTTACCTATAAGCTATGTTATAAGCATTGATAAAGCAATAAAGAATAACAAATATGTATTTATGTTATTTTGTATGTCGTTTAAATACTTATTATTAATCTGAAGTGTTCATCACAAAAGAGTGTTTTATTTATAAAATATTTTATTTAATGAATACTTTAAATTAAAGGAACTTTTCAACAGAATATTACTAATGAAATGTTATGTTTAAAACATTTATGGTGGAACTCGTTTTTCTCTACTCACTCTCGTACAAACTGTTCTTAAAAACGCTTAGATATTCTTGTATCCACGTCGTGGTTCATGGAAATGTTTTTATTACAGATCTAGTTGCTCATAGTTTCAGTTGGAATGTGGGAATACTGTAGGCTTTGCGTGACTGTTTGTTTTAAGTGTTGGTCCTATGTGATGACTGAAATTTCGTTCTCTTTGCATGGTCAGGAGGAGAAAATACGAAAAGCAACTTCGCATTTGAGGAAAGTTATACCTTGAAAAACAAAACCAATAAGAAGAAATATCTTAGATATGCTTAACTCATATATATCTGACAAATTATGTAGAATTAGGTTCTTTATGTAGTAAGATTTTGTCTACTTCTTACTATTTACCGGTTATACAAAAATCATTGAGAGGGAAGAGGACTTCAGAAGCTATTTTTAGCAAATTCAAGCTGTAATGTTTGTTTGTCATGGAAATATATTAATAATATTGTAACTTGATTAAAACCGATAGAGCCAGTTTTGAAAAAATAAAAAGTTTAAACAATTTGCTATTAAGGGTGTACTTTGGGATGATAGGATTTTTGCACCTTGCATTCTTGGAAGACGTTGAAAAAGGCCCTTTTTTTCCAGGGAGTTTCAAAATGTATTTCCAGAGAATTTTCGGCATCCAATCTTGAGATGGAACACAATACTTCCTCTACTCGTGTACTGCGTAGTAGAGAAGGTAAAAATCTGCCACATTGCACATTACAGATATCCCTTATAGGTAAAAGTTATTCTATCGATAGAACTGTTTTCAATGTTTTCAAAGGAACTTCATGTATTCCTCCGTGGTAACATTACGACGTGGGAATCACAGTCAACTGTCAACAGCATCGCATCAGCTGATATATTTAACTATGCAATGAACTCTTGGGACAAACAAATGATCATTATACGTGTTCATATGTTATCTTAGGTATGTGTTTTAAAACTCCTACAGCTACTAAAAGTTGTATGACACTAGTTATTCATTCAAAGTTTAGTCAGTAGGTAGGTATACTAAATATGCAGGTATCTAATATTTATATGAAAACTGTTTGAGGGACTCGAAATGTGAAGGTATTTCCGATGAAATTTCAAGATAAGTATTTGCATCGGAAACAGAGTTTCTGCTGAGTTTCATGGGCATGTGTCAGAAAAAAGCATTTTGATTACCTAGCAATTAAACAGAGTAATATGTACACAGTATGTCATGATTTTCTCATTATGCTATTTTTTTTTTTTCCAAATTAGAGTTTTGTAGCACTTTAGGCCCATTTACAGTTAGTAAAATCTCTCCTTAACATTTTTCATAAGTAGTCCAGCCGAAATAAGGACGCGGAGAAATTTCAGCTTGGAAAACTACCTTTTTTCGGATTAGATATTTAAACGTTCACACTAACTGGTATATAAATTAATATTGGATCCTAAAGATATGCCAGCAAATAAAATGTAATGAATTATACACACAATACTATTGAGAATATTACTCAGCAGTATGGTAAAGGTGAGCAAAATTGAAAAAGTTTATAGAAAATAAATTGTAAACACAGCGATTAACAATATTCTACAGCTAGAACCTAAAGAAAAATTAGCATTACTTTTACATGTTAAGTTTATAGAAAATCTTCAAATAGTTATTACTTTTCAGTAAACATCTAATGATAGCCTTATGTAAATCAGGTAGCATTTTCTCAACACTTAATATTATGTATAACATAGATTTTTTATTTGTTCCCCATTTCAAGCACGCATTTTGCAAAAACAATTATTTAGAATATTATATACCCTAAGTGATCCTTAGGTATATATGGCTTGTACGTCAGCAAGTGCATTAACACTCATGTAAGCATATGCAGTTTGTATTCACATCAGTTATTTCGGCAAAATAAATATTAGTGGAACAATTTGAATGGTTGTAATACAAGCACAGCCTCTTTATTGCATTTTACAGCGTTATAGGCCACAAATTATCAAGTGTAAACAAACAGTTTAACCTTCTTCGCGGCAGAACTCAAACCAAGCAAATAACAAAAGAAAGTGTTAAAGCGCAGAGGGCAGGTACATCGGATGATATCACAGCAAGCAGCATGTACACAGGAACAAAACAAAAGCATGCGAGCGAGCGAGCGTGTGCGCACAGAAGGTTGCTCCGCATGAGAGTTGCCGAGCTACTGGTATTCAACCCCCTTCTCACCCCTCACTATCAGGCGATATGTGCCACTGTTCCTCACAACCAGCTGGTAAGAGAGGCGGGGTTATGTCGGCCCAATGGCACTTTGCCGCTGTCGTGACGTCACGTGGTGGACCACTGTCACTCAAACACAGTGCGGACCAATGGGCGGCGAGGTAGAGGGGATCTGTGGCGGGTATTGTGGTGGGGAAGCTGGCGCGCGCCAAGTGGGTGTGCAGGAGCAAGCGAGATGGGAGATGAGGCTACGCTGCGTGCGAGACGGAGACAGAGGACTAGTAGGGGAAGGAGATAGAGGGGAGAGACCCAGTGTGTACCCAGGTTTCTGTCGGCCAAGGCACAAGGCATCAGTTTGTGAGCCGTGGTGCGTTGTATCGCATGCATAACGCATGAGTTTTGGAAGCCCACGATATCTCCGTCTCTGTTGTGTGTATGTGCGAGCATGTGTGTGTGTGCGGTGTTTTTACAAGTCTGATCAGGCTGGCGCCCGCGCCGCCAAGCCCCTGCACCCCCTCCTCGTGACTGTGGAAAAAGGGGGTAACTCCTAGAAAAGTGTTTTTTTTTCCTCTCTCTCTCTCATTATTATTAGGGAGAGAGAGTAGCAGTAAATGGCTACGACAACGTATATGCCCGCTAGTACGGGGATATCTTCCGAGTTGGACGGTAACGCTGGTAGTGTTGTCGGTATGAACATTGTGAACGCGGCCGTCGGCGGGTACCACAGTTCTTCGCCGCGGTCCGCCGCCGACGCTAGCAACGGCGAGATGAAGTACATGCCGCCCGCCCAGCATCACCACCACCATCATCACCACCATCAAGTTCCTTCCTCGCCGTCCCCAAACGGCCACCCCGTGTCCCTCTCAGCAGCTGCCGCACACAACCCATGGGTAAGTCTCCAGCCGGCGTCCGGAGCGGATTCCTGGGCGGCCTCCATGGCTGCTGCGGGCATGCACTCGCACCACGCGCACCATCACCACCCGCACCAGTCGACGACGGCCATGGACATCAAGCCACCTCACCCGGTAGGCGGCACAGAGGTTCCCATGCACCACGCGAGGCCGCCTCCGCCACCCCATCAGCAAGGAGGTGGTGGTGGAATGGCATCTCCTCACGCATGGCATGCCCCGGTCGTATCCTCGGCGCACTACATCCCTACGTCCTCCAACAACGGCGCCGGGTCGCCTCTGCAGCACCACACGGCGGCCTACCAAGCGGCGATGAACGGGATGTTGGCGCATCACCATCATCACCAGGCTAGCCCTCAGCTACACCACTCACTTCGAGACATGAACCACAGCCCGTCCCCTCTGCATCACCACCAACAGCATCCTCACCCGGCCGACGCCCGGGGAGATCCCTCCGGAGGCGAGGAGGACACGCCGACCTCGGACGACCTCGAGGCCTTCGCCAAACAGTTTAAGCAGAGACGCATTAAGTTGGGTTTCACCCAGGCCGACGTCGGTCTAGCCCTCGGCACACTTTACGGCAATGTCTTCTCACAAACAACCATCTGCAGGTTCGAGGCCCTACAACTCAGCTTCAAGAACATGTGTAAGCTGAAGCCTCTGCTCCAAAAGTGGCTCGAGGAAGCCGACTCCACGACAGGCTCGCCCACGAGCATAGACAAGATAGCCGCACAGGGCAGAAAGAGGAAAAAGCGGACGAGCATTGAGGTGTCCGTCAAGGGTGCTCTTGAGCAGCACTTCCATAAACAGCCGAAACCTTCAGCCCAGGAGATCACGGCTCTTGCGGACAGTCTCCAGCTGGAAAAGGAAGTGGTCAGAGTTTGGTTCTGTAACAGGCGGCAGAAGGAGAAGAGGATGACGCCGCCCAACACCCTGGGTGGACCTGACGGTATGCTAGAGGGTGCACCACAGGGCATGCAAGGAGGACCTCCACATGGACTACATCAGGGTTACCATCATCAGGACATGCATGGGTCGCCTATGGGGCAGCACTCTCATTCGCACAGTCCCCCGATGTTGTCCCCCCAGTCCATGCCCACACACCAGTCTCTGGCGGCGCACTAGCATTTAGCCTAAAGTGACTTCTTCCGGGACTCACTCCCACTACTGGCTTCAGCATCAACTGCTCGGTTCCTTCTTACCGCCACCTCTATCTTTTCCTTCCCAACATCCCAGTAAACCCAAAACTTTGTGATTTGTGTTGCATAATTAATCAATTAATTATTATGCAGTCGGCGGCCATGTTTGAATTCATCATTGGACGACTACAAAGTACGTAATTATGCAAAGATGTTCTCTCTCTCTCTCACTCTCTCTACCCCATCTCTCCTTTTCTGAATGCTATTACATAAAAGATGAATCATTGAAGC
This sequence comes from Tenodera sinensis, assembly GCA_030765045.1. Lineage (NCBI taxonomy): Eukaryota > Metazoa > Arthropoda > Insecta > Mantodea > Mantidae > Tenodera > Tenodera sinensis. The sequence continues at coordinate 138,265,516 of CM060966.1, read as the reverse complement.
CTACCACAATGAACCACCATCGCAATGCTGTTCCAGTTAGTGTTACCGCCATAAGGGACTTCTGGTTTGAGTGGTCACCGGAGAAGAATCATTTTATATGGGACAATTGTTGTACATACCACAAGAACTTCTAGTGAGCGATTTGTAATGTTTTTAAGAAAAAAATCGGACATGCTCGGAATGTTGATGTGGACACAGACAATTGCAGAGTGTGAAAATGTCAACAAAACATTTGTACATAAAGTGAAAACCGCAACTTCGACCGTAGGAACATAGATATCGTACTTTGATGATGAAGTACAACACGTCGTAATATATTAGAAGCAATGATTGTGTATAATTTAGTTAAAAAAAAAACTGCTGTATAATAAACTAGAGGACAAGCAAGTCATTTCTCCGCTCCCAAAATGTTCATGCCAACTTGTAAGCAAGTTGATCTGGACGTGACGTCAGGAACTGCACTACCTGCCGCAATAGAAGAGTGAATGCTTTTTGTTCTGTTTCCCCACATTGTGAAGACACTGAGCTTTAATTGCAACAGAAGAAATAACACTAGCAGTGGACATTTCCAGGACGCGTTTAGTTTCTTTCTTCTCTAAGTTTCCAACTCCTGCCCACGGATCTTCCAGCGGCTCCCGACCAGGGAGGCTCTCAGGCATTCCTCGGCCGATGTCCGCCTCTTCGTCTTCATCAAGACTGTGGTGCACACACACTCACGTGGAGCTTAACAAGGTAGGAAGGACTAGTGCGAACCAAGGTATACACAAACAAAAACGAATGAAATAGACAAGAAAAAAGTGATAATTCTATTTCATTCTGGCCGTGTGCTTGTTTGTTAGTGCTTCTGACGAAAGTAAAAAAAAAATAATAAACGAAAAAAACTTATATAAACAGTTGTAAACAAGAACAGACAAGATTAACGATTTTTCAGAAAGAATATATAAATATAAAAAAGTATATATATACGTACGTATTACAATAGTGTCCTATTTGCACATACAGCAGATTTTTTGATTTCATAATTAACTAAATGAAAATATATAATATGCGAAGTATTTTTTACGATACAAATAATATTAAAATATTAGGTGGTATATGAATTCACAGTCCGTTGATGTCTGAATCCTTGGCCAAAGTTTAACTACAATAGACACAATCCCCTGATTCTTTATCTCTAGGTCTACCAAAATACCTGGAAATTCGGGCCCGCAAAATTTTAGATAGATGCCGATGTTTAAAACTGTTACACCCTTCTTTTTGGTACTACCTGTTTTTAACGTTTGCATTTGTTAGTGAGTCAAACAGAAGTACATTTGTTTCAAAATTTTCTTACCTGCATACAGTTTCTGCCACAGATGTTCTATGTACTTACGCAACCCAGTACCTTTTTCAAATTTGGATTTAACCGTGTTTAAAGCTCGTTGTTGTGTAGTTTCTGAAATCATTTGGCATTATTTTTAGAGAAAATGGGGTATCTTGTCTTGTTAAAATGAATATGGAGCCAGTATATGTAATAATAATTTAATGTTGTGAGCATTGATTTAAAGAGTAGAAGCTCAGGCATACCTTAACTGTTTTAACGCAAAATAACAAGTTGTCATTTCTGCTTATAATTTCTATGTCTGTCTGGTAAAGTGGATTATTTTATAATGGCGTCTTTCTTTGCATGTTAAAAACTGTTCCTTCAGACCGCCTAAGCAATTAAAAAGTTATAAAAACAAAAGAAAGAGACCTGTAACATGAGCGGATTGTTATTTTAGAAAGCTGTGGCGGATTATAAACAATTTTCTCTAGTCATTTACGTACTTTGTGTCAAGAAAGCAACTAAATGCGTTAACTTGCTAATTTTGGTTGCTAAAAGCCACATAGCAATACTTTCAAGCCTGGAATATTTTTATTTATATGTAAAAATCTACAATATTTGATAAATTGGCCATAGTTTGAAGCACAATAATTTGAACACAGCAGTCAATGGTATCTGTCCGCCACTCAGAGCACAATCATTCAAATCTGTGTTAGTTTTTTCCTTCCTGTCTGTTGAAAGTTAGGCAACTATCAGTACATTTATGTTATTCAAAAAGTTTCTATGTTTTGTTAACTAAAGGCATATTAATAACAGTAAACTATTTTTGTGTGTACAGAATTTGCAAAAAATTCCCCGAACCTCATTGTGAGGAAATGTGAAAATGAGATTCATTCTAAGCTATTGTTGTGATTTGTAAATGTTGTTGGTTACTTTTAGTTTTGTTCTTTGTTTCTCTCTTTTTTGTTTGTTTTAATGGAAGAAAAACAATAAGAATGCATCTCAGTCTATAAGAATAACCTATATATAAATTTCTGTACGTAGAACCGTCATATTCTTTATTGTATACTGACCATTCAAAGCAAAACAGCTCATTAATAAATGACATGTGTTTTTTGTCATATGAAACATCTGAGTTATTATTTTTCTATACATATTCAAACATATCAGATTCCTCTCAAACCCCGTTACAAATAATATAGGATAGTTAAGGGTGTGCATGAAGGAATTGTGCGCAGTTCTGCAGGCAAGACTGAAGAAGCGGTCTCTACCAAATGTGCTTGTTGTCTGGAAGAATTTTTACTTTGTCTACCATTGACCATATAGATTTACATCTAATAATGTTTAACAATGCCTGATACCTCAGGAAGAAGCCAGTAAATTAATACTTAGGTGTTTAAAAACTATAAAGTCTTTAAACTAGGGATTGGATGTTGGAATTGTCGATATTCCGTCAGTGTGTTGAGTACGAAAGCATTTCCGCACATCAAGATCACTCAATACCTATAACTAAGCTTTAATTCATTATTTTCACTGAGACGACTTTGGGGGAGATATTTGTGAAATTATGCTGCAGAATTTGAGACATATTATTTCTGAATGTTGACCTCACAACTTTCGTAATCGGTATCAATTTTCGTGTCTGAGCATGAATGACAAATGTGAATAACCTATAGGATATTAAACTTAATTTTCTTCCATTTAAGAATTGTTTTAAGTGCTTGCATACATTTTTCTGCATGATGTTAGTGCATTAGTCAGTAAACATTTTGCTAACTGAAAACCTGCAAACTCTTGTTTAAAAGTAGATTGACACAAAACAAAATTGCATGCAAACAGAAAAAAAATTTCAACTTTGTGTCACAGAAGAGAAACAAATGACAATCTCCAATTGTTTTTGAGTTCTATATTAATTCTTTTAATGTGGAAAACTGCTTTCCAAAAAGTTAAAGCGCTTTGTCTAAAATGTTTGCACTTTTGTTATTACAATTTTGAGAGTATGTTTGCATGCCTATAACAATAACTTTAAGTTTGCCAAAGCTGAAGTTTTCACACATATCTCTCCCTAAGTTACCAATTTCTTGTTGCAGTTGTACATCAGCAAATCCAAAAATGTCAAACACTAATTAATAACAACAGAAGACAAACACTTGAAGTTGTATGCAAACAAACCTTAAGAAACTAAACATATATAATTTTAGACCTTCTTAATTTAAAGTCAGCTGCTAAAGTTATTTTAGATTAATATGCTTTGAGGTAAAAAGTCGCAATGTTAAAATTGATATATTATTGATTATATATAGCATAAATTTTATGGTGAAGAGGAGTAAATTCATGATATATTTTGCCTACATGTATAATCTTATAGGATTTTAAATAATTTCTTTGAAGTCACTTATTATTTCCTCCTAATTTTATTAAAACAGAACATAAATTTTGTGCACCAAAATATTCTGATATTCTCTTTCCGCTTCCCTTGAAAACTTAAAAGATGCACTTTTACATTGTTCTCAATGCGCACTTCACTGTATATTTTAGCGAACTTACAACGCGTTGCGCTGTTCAATTTTTTAAAGTGCGTCCCTGTGAATAAAACACTTGAATCAAGTGAGAGTGCGATGTTTATCTGTAGTGTGGAGGGTGTAGCTGTCTGCCCCTGCCGCTTTCATTGCGAGCTCTTGACGGATTATTTCGCTTTTAATGCACCACTATTCTGTCATAATGACTTAGGCATTGCTGACAACCGAGTGCTTTAGTAACACCCAACTAAGGATTACGCAGCATTTCCTTGCTTTAATTACCGAGTATAAGTGTATTTCTTTCAATATGACAGCGCACAATTTCAACACCTGCTGCATGGATTAATTGAGAAGTAAACAAAGTTCGACGTGGTAATAAAGTTTACAGATTAGGCTGCTTTGATCATTTATTGCAGACGACTTTACAGACACTTAGTTCTTCACGTGTCTTTTCTTGACGTGAGATGCAATTTTTATATGAAAACCTAAGCTAATACATTCATTTGATATTACGAGGACCCAGAAGTTCATGCTGTAAAAAGCTATCAACTATGCATGTAAATATGTTCTAAAACGCTCTAAATTGACAATAAATATGCAATTAAAATACTATACTTTATATCTGCAATATACACCGAATTACATACTGAGTTATTGTCATATTGTATGTGACCTCCAAATTTACCATATTAAAAAGATTAGATACCGTTGATCCCTGCTTGTTAAGGGCACTATTACATTTCCAATAAATCTATCTTCAAAATCTGTGGAAACCCCAGTGAATTCATTTTTCACTTAGGTACATGATGTGTCTGTATATTTATGAAGAAAGCTTCTAAATTTAGTAAGTTTTATATCTGTTTGTAAAAATTCTCCACATAAATCAGAAGAAAATTGGTCTAGTTTCTTCCCTGAACATTGACTCAATTGCTTTTACTTAGGCTCGTGTTTTATTTCTATTTTATTTTATTTGTTTTATTTTTTTTCGTTTTCCCAACGTGTTTACATGCGGTTCAGTTTGGAGTTTCAACATTTCTAATCTTACATGGACAAAAACAGGGTTTTATGCTACAAAACATTAAATTACAGAAATATGATGTTTTTATCAGAAAAGCCAAAATATGCAACATCAAATTGGGTTTAATAAGCTTATGACTCCTGCACATTACTTACCAGGATTGTAATTATAACAGAGGAAAAATATATAAATCCATGGACTTCCGCGCCCTGTATATTACCAATACAGAATCAAGTCTTTTTGTGACTAGTTAAAGTCACGCTGAGATGTAAAGTCATCGATATTCGTGCTGAAAACATCCTACAGGCAATGTCATAAAGTAGGTAAAACTCGCAAAACAAACTACAGTCCATATTTTCTTTATTATACAACTTCACCGATTTCCTTATGATATATCGTTGCTGACTACGGTTATAAATATATAAACGATCTATTGACTGGGTATCGTTGCCGACAGCACTAGAAAATTATTATTTAAACCTGTTACTTAGATATAAACAGCTAAATTATTTTTAGGCATTAAAATTGAAGATTTTCAATTAATTTACCACAGAGTTGCGAAAGAGCTGGGGATGGGGATTCTTAAATTTGTTATTCCAAAATGGGTAGAAATTACCTTATTTTTATTAAATATGTATATTTAAATCTGTAGTTAGATAGCACATGAATGTTATATTGTTTAATAACGACGACAAAGGAAAAAGTATTCCTTGCACAATGATTTAAAAAGAGAACTAACTACTCAAGTATAATATAAAATGAAATATTTGTCATTAAGAAGAATATTTCATTTTCTATCCTGAAGTATTAGTATATGTTTTGTAAGGAATACCTCTTAAGCATTGCCTTTTGTTTTCTGCACAGTTTTCACTTTGGAAATAAGTAGATGTTGAACAAAATACTTATTAACTCTTCTATCAAGTAAAGGATCTAAAATATCATAAAGTAATTTTGCATTTAACGATATCTTCTGGAATAAAAAATCCACAAATACATTTTTAAAAAATGCATGTTGGTGACACTTCGTGTTATAGTTTTCTGTTCGTTGATGTTGATGTAGATGTAATGTAAAACTGCCGAGGAATTGTGGGGATAAGAACTAAGAAAATTACTTCCATCAAATAAATATTTTATTTGTTTCAGCGTAAGCTTGTTTATCACAAACCCATCAGAGACATCTAATAACACTAGAAGAAAGATAAAGCAAACCTTTGAGCAATGTACCGCGTTAAAAAAAAACTGCACAACTAATTACTCTTGTGGTTCTTATTGTTTACATTTGTAATAGTTATTGTTACTACAAATTAGCATTTCTTTGCTGCCTTTAATATTTAAGGTCATATCAGTAGCTTTGCCTTTGGAATAATTGCTCATGCACGATGTGGACTTGTTTTACAGTTCTTTAAGTTTAAGTTAATAATTTCAACAGATTAAAGAAAAAACAGTTGATTCAGTTTGTTGGTATTTTTTTACTACAAATAACAAAGTCTATATTTCTGCCTGCTGTTAAGTACTGAAAACTTTTGTAAAAAGCTCATTAGAAAATATGTATAACTATTGCTACACAACTATTTAAAAATGTAGGATATGAAATAGTAGCTATTTTAGTAAAAGCGTACTCTCAAATGACTATTTTTATAAATTACCTACTGAAATTTTATCAACGAGATTTCAAAGATCATAAACTTGTTAAAAATGCATATGTTAATGTACATTAAAAAAATAATCTGGTACATGTTGGAGTAGTGACATTTATATTTTTTTGTGCATTAGTTTTGACCTTAGAAACAGTTTTCTCGCCGTGAATCAAAACCTTGTCCGTAGCCATGTAATAGAGGTAATGATGAAATAGTATTCATTACATAAACTCAACATCTCCAGGAAAGAATATATTATCTATTTCCCTCGGTGTGCAAACAAATGGAGGTAGTTCGTTTGCGTTTGTCAGCCGCAGTATCAACTCTCTCATTTTAGTATTGACAAGTAGTTATGTATTTCATTTAAACTAAATAATGTTGTTAGTTATGTTTATTTACTGAGCAGCGTAGGAAAATAAACACACACGTGTGGAGAAAACTATCTTAGAACATAAATTTTGAGGTTACTTCACTATTAGAACCGTACCTATACCAACTACAGTGCCCAAAATATCCATGTTTAACAAAACATTTGCATATAAAATAAAAGAAAAGTTATTGAATAAGTCAGACTTGGGGGTTTTAAATGAAGAAGTTGTTAACCTTTTATCCTCCACTTTCTTTATTATTATTCTTTATTTACAAAAAAAAAAAAAAAAAAAAAAAAATACTTATTAACATTTAATTAAGTGCTAATATATTTTTGTAAATTCAAATAAATATATTTTAAATACTATTCATTACAAGAGCTTGCTTATCTGATTTTAACTGGTTTTAAGCTAGCGTGGTATTTAAATACCTTTTTTGTCCACTTACGAGACTTCTTACGTAGATGTCCATTATTTACATTAAGTCAGTGTTACTAAACACCCCATTTGTAGTTTACAAGCAACGTTATGTGCCTTATTATAAATTAATATGTAAATTTCAATATTCACATAAAATCTGGACATTTTCAATCGCACAGTCTACTTGCCTGCACCGTGCTTGAATATGTGTAAAATATTACGCAAACAGAAGTAAAATCCTCTTTTCCCCGCCGCTCACTTTACAGATGTGGCAAACATACGCACGCCTCGAGTTAGACAGATTGAAGATTGTTAAAAGCAATTATGAAAAGCTGTTTCATTTGCACGCAAGGAGCCTACATGCTTTTATCCGAATAAACGTGTTCAAGTTGACGATCAGGCATGCATTGATATGCTTATTTTTACCAATAAGCACCTGGCGAGAGTAAGGGATTACAAACAAGCACTAACTGTAATATCACTCTATATATTTATTTGGTTATTTATTTACAACTCTTAGGAATTAATATTGTTTTGCTTCCTTCAATGGTATGCTTATCACACTTGTTTTTACTTTAGATTAATCAAAATTTAAATTTCATTTTGTTTAGTATACGTATTTACGTAACTCGAGGAAGTATTGTATTCTATCAAAAATTCGATATCAATATTTCACTGAAAATATATGTTTTGATACTCTCTGAATCCAGAAGTATATATGTAGACAAAGTTTCGTGTCCCTCTGAGGCTGTGAATAGCATAATGCCTTTGAAATCCACTTCATTTTGGATGAGTTTTGAATAGTTAGAAATCACAAAACACAGACAAAATATTACTACTCAGAAATCTATATAATTAAAGTACACAATTTATATTAAACAAAACTATTTGTGGCATTTATAAAGTATTCTTCATTATTTATTTTTATTTTCAAATACTTATACTTTCTCAAGTGGTAAGTCGCTATTCCTCTTGGTTATTAAAAATATGACTATCGCTTTAGCCTACCCTCATACCTACTAAAAAGTATAAACGAGTAACAAAGGTTATCTAGTTTAACAAGAAATAGATTGAAGAATAAGCTGTTGTAAGAATAGTTGATGAGTGAGTAGAGAAAATAATGTGAATGTAATTTATAAGAATTTTATTTTTTTATTTGCAATATGATTCCGTTTAAGAGTGATAACTGGAGTAGCAAGCATTAGATAACGACTCCCATTCAGACATTATTTAAGGAACAATTAATTGAACTTGAACGCAGACGTGTGTGTGGTCATAACAAAGGAATAAAGTCAATTGTTTGTGATCTCGTTGCTGAGCTAGGCTGTAGGATGCACTTAGGTTTTTTTTATATTCTTATTACTTATTGTTTTTATAGTAAGTAAAACATTCTAAAAGCAATAAAAGGGTTTTCTTCAGCTTGTTAGCGTATGGTCGAGGTTACTAGAGAAACATAAAGAAGCAAAATTTATTGGCAATGCTGTCTGTTGCAGTGAATCTTAAAAGGAAGCAATGAAATGTGAAACGGTACATTTAATGCGAACTATTTCGATGATACTTTTTTTTTCTTTTTCTAGCATGCTTAATCAGATGAAAGATTTACACTTTTATTCACTCCTTAGCAAAAAAACAAATGGTCTACAAGCTGACGCTTTTTCAGCTGTTTTATTACTTCTTAAACATGATCTTAGATATTTGATAGCATGAAAGTGTATTACAAAATAAGAATTAAGTATTTACAATTTTTTTCTTAACTCCACAAAGTGAAATTGCGTGAGACATGCATTTGAAATATTGAGTTTGTTATACTATTCCGCATTTTTGTTTACTTTATGTAAGATAGTTCATAACTAAAGCTTAGGGAGTTAGGATGAAAAGTTAGCACACATTAAAAATTCCAGGTTACATTCACGAAAAATGTCAATTTAAATATATTCACCGATAATTCTCTTAATAGAGTAATTTTCGATAAGATTTTGTCCACATAAGACTCACGTTTCAAAGATGCTATTTAAAGTATGCAAGTTAAACAAAAATTGTATATTGTCAAAAAGCTGCTCATAAGGCATTAATATCCAGGATGAATTTTGTTCATAGATGTCAGCCATTTCTGTAAATAGTTAAGAAAGCAATTAAATTGTAAAAGACGTTGCATATCGATTGATAATTCGAAATAATTCTAGTGGATCTACTGTGTTAAAATTTAATATGTACATCTTTTTCGAAGTTGACTTATTGCTGTAAAACACATAAAAACAATATTGTTCCTTTCGTATTGTTCGTTTCCATCGCATGCTTATTGCCATTTGGAATCATTCAAATGCTAATTTAAAGAACGCTAGACAATGACGTGGATATAATAAATAACGCTATATTTGCATTCATATGTAGTTTTATAAACAAACTCATAATCCCAAATCATCCACATTTAGCCACACTTTCCACTGTTTATGTTACTAAGCTGCGTTTGTTTTGTTTGTCTTTCATAATGACCATTTTGCCTCATTGTGTTTGTTGACTTTCTTGTTTAGTGACAGAAAAAGTGATTAAATCACGCTTTCTTGGCAGCAGTTATTGCTGGCGACGTCTGCAATTAAAGCAAACAGAAACAAAAACACCGATTCTTTCAAACTCAAGTTCTATATTTGTTTTAAAAGTTTTCAGTATTTAACTTAGCATTCGTTTTCTTTTTACTTTCCCAGATTTTACCTTTTAGGGAGGAAATATTACATTCGATCTTAACATTTGATATACAATTTCACTAGAAACACAAATTTGGGAATGTTTAACACATACTTTTCGACTAACGGCAGCAGACAAATAAATAAATCTCTATACGAGAACTTTGAATAATAAACGAGCCAATAGATAGTTTAATTTTTGTACAAAGTTAACTTTCTTAGGAAGTAATACACTTTAGTCATCTCTTTACCAAAGAGAATGCAAATAATAATTGAAGGAATAAAACAAGAAAGAATCATCTTACAATTCAAAGTTTCCTCGTAGAACAGGTTAGCCAAGAATAGACTTTCAGTGTCAAATACTTGTACAAGTTGGTTTTTAAACAATATTGTTGACATATTTTAGTACCCAGTTAGCACAATTTATATCCTTTGGAATCTTAGAGGCAGCCTTGACAATTCTTGCATCAACTGCCAAATTGCTAGCGTTCCTTCAGTCATTCTATCTGCATTCCCTGATGCTCAGTGTATTACACTTTACTGCGTAACATTCTGACTACTTTCCCATTATTATCTTTCTAATCAAACTTTCTTTCCCCCTTCATTTAGAAAAAGTATTATTTCGCTAGAATTTTTAAATGGTCTAACATAAGTTGAATACACCACGTTCTAAAATAAAACTTAAACTATCCGACAATATATCATTTTTGTAATTATAGAAACGTTTATCTCTATTTACATTAATAGGTGGTTTTTCACTATCGTTCTAAGCATCTAACAAGCAAATATATGTTATAATATACTATACATTAGAAGTAAGATGTATGATTTTGCATAGCATTAGAAATATTTCAGGAAACCTCAAAGAATCAACCTATTCGCTGAAAGTTTATGTATTTCCTTTCAATTTTATCTTTAATTTCAGCGTAGATAATCCTAGTTAAAATGGAATATTTTGGAGGATTAATGTAGTCCCAATAATGCCAAGTTAAGAAGTTATATATGTATACCTATATATTAAGACACTGTGTGGTTTTTATACTATTTTAAAATATTCGCCAGCCTAACAGATTTATGGATGTATAACACCAGAATCTACAGGCCAAATGGTGATTTTAAAATGCACTAAAATTGTTAAATTTCAGTGCTTTTGTACTTACAGCTGTTACATGTACTGAAATATTCTTTTAGGATCTCTCTTGTAAAATTCAATTTTAAAACCAGTTTTAAGTAAAAAATTTTGCTGTAAAAGAAAGTCACAGTTCACAGTATTTTATAAAAGAAAGTTTAAATTTCAACTATTTTAGACTGTCATATTTGTTATAATTTTACATTTTATATTAGCTTTGTATAAAAGGGTATAAGGCTAGGAGAGTTAATAACTTTTCTGAAGTGTATTTAGTTGCTTTAATTGCAATACTTGTCGAAATATCGTATACTGAAATTTCCTATTTGAGATATTGCTCCGTTTAGGGGAGTACTTTCTAAAACGTGCATTGGTACAACCTTCAGTTATGTGAATTGAACATAGTAATGGAACAAAATACCCTCTTTTTTGCAAAACTATGTTTTGAACCTAAACAATGTAGTAAATAGTTTTGAAAAAAATTAAATGTCCTCAAAACTATAACTATTATTTCTTACGATAGCAAACTGCGTTTTAGGTGACTACTCCATAGGAATATTTACCATAAATTTATAGGTAGGCATTTGTAGGACATTTCTTTTTCTTTCCGCTTATTAAAATTTGTGATTCTTAAACCGCAAGACAAATCTTCAGATCTTTCCATCGTGTTTGTTATGATATTTGTTTTCTCTGGCATGTTTCGTGTTTAATAAAATAAATTACAAATGTATACAGCGATGTCCATAGATGGTTGTTTAGTTTACTTTTTGTTAGAAATAAATAATTTATTTGGGTTCTTTTAAGAAGTATGGTGTTGAATGTGTCGATAGTGGTCGATTTTAGCGATGTTTCTCGAGAAGACGATAAGGTACGTATTTTGCCATATCTGTGAAAGTTGATTAATGAAGCTCGAGAGAGAGAGAGAGAGGTGCGGCTTCCGCCATGTTGCGGGTTCGATTAGGGGTAGGACACTTTGTTGGGAAATCATAGGCGGGCGGCTGTGCGCGGGTCCGAGCCCGAGCCCGGTGACATACCCCTCCCCACCTTACCCCGGGGTAGGTTATCGCGCGCGCTCTGCGCAGCACCGAGCAAGTAATAGAGGTTGTAACTCGCTCGTGTTGGGATTTGGAAGCCATTGTATGACAATCGTTGGAGTTAGAGTCGCACTTGCAAACTGCTCTCTAAGGTTTAAAGAGGCACCTCTCATTAGCTCCCGCTCCCACACCTTGTCTCTTGCGATCAAATTTCACATCTTCGCCATATTACAAACTATTTCACTGTCTACTTCATAATCACACAGCTAACTCAACTTATCCATCAAGGTACCAATATTAATCTATATTTTATAACACACCAATTACCTTCACAATCATACCATTCTCGCTATCCACTATAGTAATACCAAGAGGGGCTTTCATATGGCGACTATTCCACTCATACGTGACGTGGTTCAAATCAACCAATCATGTACACAACAATTGCAAATTTCAAACAATCGCAGCCTTCATACGCGACTAAATTATCAGATTTCATTACCACTTCCTCTGCTTTTCTTGTGTTATGATCACGTTAGAGAATCTAGCTGCACGGTGCTACAGATGCGTAACAGCTGACGTAATTTGCCGCAAGAGAGCCACTGTTCAAATGTCAAGTACGCTGAGTCTCTCAGAACAATAAACACAACAGGAATTATGTTTGTAATCAATGTAATGAATGTTCTTCCATACAATAGTCGTATGTGGGACAGGTTTGGAAAGGGTTAGAGCAGCCGGACGGTAACCGATAGATCCGTGGTTCAAATCCCAGGCATGACATTGAAGTTTTCAGTCTCACTCTACCCTTTCCAATGTTTGGAATCAGTCTGACAAATTTTGTACTGAACGAAATTATAAATTAACAGCAGATACTCCAACTTCTAACATTGCCAACATCTTTAAAAAATTGGAACATCAATAATATAATCTAGAAGGCAGTGCCAATGGACGCTGATGTATGTATGCCTGGTACATGTTTCTTTTAAGAAATTAATATTTACAGTACAGCATTTAAATAACAGTTCTTAGGCTATATCACCCGTTAATTCGTGAAATAGTCTGAATAAATGCAACTCCTGATAGTCAAATTCTCTAGATTAATTGAGAATCTTCGTGACATTACTTATGACAATTCTGCAAGCGCGAAATGCCCGAAAAATTGTCCCAGATATAAACATTTCGAGTAATATTTGTTGAGAGTAATCCACGAAATAATTAATAATTCAATTATTTATTACAGCTAATGCAGTAAGGTGTGCGCATCACAACGGCAATAATTTTAATGTTTAAACCCGGGAAATTAATTGTATATACGAATATAAATAAACGAATTTACGTTAGCAGGCTATTCAGCTATATTTAGAATTAGAGTTGTATGACTTCGCCTTTTGAATTAAAATATCACTATTCTTACTCAAATATTCGTAAAATCTTTTGTCTCTCGTTTTTGTTTTTACTGCAGATAGATACTTCAGCTGTTCACAAACGTAAGAAAAGGAGGTGATAATTATAACCAAAGCGATAATAGTACGACCAAGAGGTGATAATTGGGCATGAGTGGAATGGTTATATTTATTATATATACCTATCCCCAAAACTATTTACCCTAAAAACTTGTTTCCTATTTATTTCCTACTAACTTTCGTAAATATTTGTAGAAATGATTTCAGAACGCGTTTTAGTTCACGTCTATTGAATCATACTGGTACGACAGTCAACTGTTTTGTAGATGCCTGCACAGGAGAAACAAGCGATGCCATTTGAAAATGTATACATTTGAAAGTAAGACAACTAATACCTCGAAATTAATTTACAGGACGAAAAACAAACATATAGGACACAAATTGTATGTACGTTCTAATGATCTCTGAATTTTTGTTGCAATATTTGTAGGTCTCTTATAACTTCCTTTATATCACATAGAGTTCTATCTGAATGTAGTTCAAAGGCTAATGTACAACATTCAAGTTTGTATGTTATCATTTCTTAATCTCTCATATGTACGACATATGAATACAAGCCATTTTAGTTATTTCTGAAAAATATGTTTTCCATTTAAAGGAAGGCCTTGAAAATCTTCGCCTAGCATCTTTAAATCGCATCTGCCTCAAGTATGAAGCTTTTTATTTATCTGACCTTACGCACGAACACGCGGTGAAATGCTGATGTCCAACTTTTGGGTGGAACGCGCCTAACTCCCAATTGATAAACGCAGAGAAGACAGAAACGGAAAGTAACACTTTGGTCGTTGGTACAGCACATCATAATGCAATATAATCTCTGGCGTTATCAGTCTGAATTATAAGGTACAAGGCTTTGGAATTTTGGAGGTTAAAAAGTAATTAAAGCACAAATTTAATAACAGCCTGTGTATAAGCGTTTAGCTTATCCGTGTAGTTAAGGTTATTAATTTTTTGTTTATTTATTATTAATTTTAGTTCCTCGGTACACAGGTCTGATGACCTTAGCTGCGTTGTTACCTCCCTGTACCGTCTATTTTGTTTCCACTTCTTTCGCTCTGAGGGTGCCGCTTTGGTACACGATTAAACTCGAAATATTTATCTGACTACTGAGAGACACCACAAAATATAACAAAAATACAATACATTATATTATAACATATATATTATATAAAATATAATAATAGAAATAATAATACTTAATAATAGTAAATAATAATAATAATAATAATAATAATAATAATAATAATAATAATAATAATAATAATAATAATAATAATAATAATAATAATAATAATAATAATAATAATAATAATAATAATAATAATAAATAACCCATTGGATTGGGTAGTATACAAGATCTGAACCAAGAGTCCTCGAATCAAGGCAGACACATATCGTCTCAAGCATTTTTTTTCGTAACACTGGCTTTAATTCCTTGCCCCCAATTATGTTCATCCTTTAACATTTGAGGTCATATCGCGGCTTTGCCTTTGGAACAAATTATTATCAATTGTTTAACGTCTTTCTTCTTTAATCGATGCTTTCGGAGTTGCTTTGTAGACATTACTTATTTACTTCATACAATTTACGCTCTTATTCGTGCTCTGGGGAGTGGGGAGGGGAATAATCCTGGCTAAAAAAATACCCACCCTTTAGCCCAGAATCCAAACCGACACCTCTGGCTTAGCAGGCGATAGTGCTAACTATCAATAGGACGAGGGTTACATATTTCGGAATTTTATGTTTTAAGGGAAAATGTTACTAGTCTTTTCCTAGGCCCTTTTAAAAAATTTAGTTGCAAATGGTATACTGTTATGGAAAGTAATGTAATGTCGGTCTTCTAACAGGCTCTAATAAACTAGAACACGATTTTTGGGAGTTAATTTGCATACGAAACCTCTAGAACTTTGAATACTTTCCCCAATTTTAGTCTGGGTATAGCACACAAAATTTGTAGTTTTATGCATGATTTAAACGTGAAATAATGACCAGTTATGAAGAAAGAATACAATTTATAGTTAAAACTTAACAATTTCCTGCTCTTATTATATTTAGTGATATCGAAGGGCTTTTAGTCTTGAATATCATGAATTTGTATTTTAGAAAACTTTTGAGATGTTTGTGCCGTGTAACATAACTAGGAACAATCTGAAATTAAGGAACTATAGAAAAGGCTGATTCTGGACAAGCATAAAACGCAATGTATATCAGAGCATAAACATTAGAAAATAAATTTTATCACCAGTGTCAAATTGATGAACTTACTTAGGAGTGAAATTTTTACAATTAAGCCATAATTTATTTTTACACATTTATACAATTTTTCTGTACCCATACGTAGGCAGAGAAAGTATTGCATTCCACCAAAAATTCGATTTCAAAATAAGTACCCAATAGTACGTATTTTGAGGTTTTCTGAAGAAAAACAATCAAAGAATTCTATCTGTATGTGGATCAACAACAAAACTCCAAAACAAAAAAGTCAAATAAATGGTAAATTTGACATATAACTTCGGTATTTTCCAAGAATGAGGCACGAAGATTTTTAATAACACACACACACACGCACACAGACACACACACACAGACACACACACACACACATTAACACGGGCTTACATGGAAAATGGTCCCTTGTGTTTTATTTTCTCAAAAGTGTAGCCGAAAATTTTTATTAAAATACCATATGTATAAAGTATTTTATTATGTACCAAAACGTTTTCATATTGAATGAACCAAATCATAAGAGATAGAATAAATAAATAGACTGGTAATCCAGAAGATCCAAAACACGTACATAAAAGTATACGATATTGGCTAAACAAGGTGGTATGAATGAAACGACTTACATTTTTCAGAAAATTATTCGGTCCCAGTTGCCGTTTAAATGGAAACTATATTATTTTTAATTTAGTTATAAATGGCTCCCATGGTTTTAATTAGGATACGAATGTTTACCACATTTACGTTACAAATAAAACGTGTATCTCGAAATGTCTTGTACGCTTTGACTGAATTTAATAGGTACATGCAAAGACCCCTTAATTCTGAACGGATTCTGTATAAGTTGATATAACTAGTGTGCCATTAGAGATTGGCCAAAGCTTAGAGTGTGTTAAAACATACATATATGCCAATTTTTTTTCTGTAGCATTAGCCACTTTTGAAATATTCGTTGTTACATCTTAAAATTTCCCGATTAAATTCGAATGTGACATGCTTAAGGTATGGGATTTTTTCCCGCCTGGGTTTATTAGTAACAAAAACTGCTTTAGGATATGTGATCCACTGTTTTGTTTTCTTTGTAATACATGCAACCAAATACATACATATTATTTATTTTGAGATTATTTCTAACACAATGTTCATTGTAACATAATAGAAGAATACGTTTTTATTCACCACCCTTGTGGTCTGGTGGTTAGCGTGACAACGTTTAAATCCATAGGGTCTGGGTTTGATTCCCGACTGGAGGGTGGGAACTTTGTTGTTCTTGTACTTCACTTCTTGTCATACGTAAGCAAGTGCCTATTCCGCCTTCAAAGTCTTTCAGCTATCGTTTCCTGGGTCTGCCCACCGATCTCCTGCCTTTGGGATAATGCTGCACTATTTGATTAGCAAGTCTGATACATGGTATTCTTTCAGATGTTCTCTCCACTTTTGTTTGAAATGTTATAATCTTTTATTTATATTATAAATTCCTAACTCTTCTGTTATACTTTTATTTGTTATTAGGTCTCTTTTCGTGCATCTCTTCACACTTCTTAAGAATTTCATTTCTGAGGCCTGTATTTTATTCTGTTGCTTTTAATTATTGTCTAAGTATATTAGAATAGGCACAGTCATAACTTTTAAAACTTTCATTTTGTTTCCTTACGTATTTTTTTACTAAAGTCCTATTAATTGTTCCACACACTCTTTGAAACTTGTATGTGCTCGTATTATTGTCTACGTGATATTCCTTATCATAACCAACATCACTTCCCAAATATTTAAAATGCCTCACTTGTTCTCCGCAACATTTATTTACAGCTATTTTTTTCTAATAGGTTCTTTCCTTATAAAACCATTATCTTTGTTTAAAAAAATTCCGTATTATATTCTTCACAAATCTCATTAAGTTTAAAAATAAGAGTTTTCGCTAGCCAGTATTATTCCCGAACTTCCCTAGAGTCTGGACGTGTGAATGAGTGAGTGTGTTCGTAAATTTAATGTAATAAAAAAATAATAATAAAAAACAAATCCAGAGGGCCACTGTAAGGAGTGTGAGCAATTTTATTGTTCCAAAGCCGCCGATATGACCTTAGAGGTTCAAGCAGCAAAGATGAACACTGAATATTGCATATGAATGCTGAAGGTGTGAATGCGACACCACCAACTTTTAAATATGCTTTTGCACCTGAACTTTTATATCTAGGTGTACACATTGTCGTTTATTAGACCTTCAGACAGCAGCATATAAAGTCTCGAACATAAACTATTAACTGACTGCGAAGGAATCCGGTAAAGCGACACCTACTATTAAACGGCTGAGAAATCATTTTAAACACTTAACAGCGTCACGCGAAATGCGTGCGTAAATATGCAAATACTTTCTCTTGTTTTAAAAAAAGGCAGCGTATGTATTTGCATACTGCGAGATTACATCTTGACCATGACCTCCACAGTACTAACAAAAAGCTTGTTTCCCTTATCATTAAGGTGACATAGTTTCAGAGGGTGATAAGTGCAATTTTAATAAACGCAAGGGCAAAACAATGCCTATCGCACAAGGATGTCCTTTGACGAGTGACGAATCAATTTAGAAAGTACTTAGTTTATAATCTTTATTAGCGAAAGCGTCATTCTAAAATATGAAATATGTAATGCAAAACATTAAATGATATACATACTTGTGCATGCCAGCTTTAGATTATAACGTAAGAAGGAATAAGAGAGAGAGAGAGAGAGAGAGAGAGATGGGGGGGGGGGGGAGAGCATTTGCACCTCACGTGTGGCGCAATATCACATTAATAATACCGCAAAATATTGCAAGTAGCTATATGGTTTTACAAAATCTCCACTTTTTTTGTCAGTTAAAACCTAATGCAGATTTTAAAATTTAGAAGTACTTGAACTAAAATCCAGTTGCGTCCTTAGTATGATGGTATTGTAGCTGCTTACCACGGAGGAGGCACAGGTTCGATTCCCGCTGGGAGACCCGGTCCGGGGTGCACTCAGCCTCGTAAGGGGAGAGGGCAATTGAGGAGCTACTTGTGAGAAAAGTAAGGACAAGACCGCATTCACCGTCCGTGATGCACCTGGATGCTAGTCACGTCCCACCCTTCAACACTGCACCCCAAACATGACGCCCATTTTGGGCAGAGGTAGTAGGGGATGCACTGGTCGGGTGGTGGGTCTTGGTCCGCATCCGGGAACTTGCGCTGTGAAAAATAAAATCCGGACTTATGTAATTAACAAAATTTGAAGCTTGTTTTTCGAAGCTTACAGGTTATTTTTTCTTTCTTTTCCATACGAAACATTTTCTTAAAACAGTTTAAATCTATGAGCTATCTACGAATTTTGCGCGGCTCTTACTTCTGCAGTTAGTTAAACGTAAGCGCTTAGAGGGGTTGTCTTTTTCTTTTCGTTCTTCCTAAAACTTTTCATATCCTAAAGCAAAATGAACTGTTTACCATTGAAATAATTGGTGTATTAAACATGTACCTAAAAACATTTTTGGCATGATGAAAAGAAAACGTACACAAATAATGAAATTTATATGTGGAACCGTTCCTGTATTCCGAAATGTTGGTTCTGAAAATCAATACTTTATTTCCAAACGCTGTACGAAAACTAAAATGCATATGTCCAAAGTTCAAAATCTCTATCTAGTTTTATTTTTTTTTTTTTGTGGTTTTTTTTTTTTTTTTTTTTTTTTCCATTAAATCTGATGCAACGGTTGCCATATGGATTGACTTATACATACTTTTAGAGAAATTAAGGTCAAAATGTAGGGTATACATATGATTTAAATGTTAAGGTAGATTTTAAAATGTTTCATGATCAGTTTTAGCAACATCTCTTGACAAATTTTATAGCTATATATTCTAATATATTCCACATGTGTGTTTAATAAAAGGGTCAAGTGATATCAAAATATCAAAATGGTATTACTTTATGCCTTACTTAATTTGTCAGTAACAATTATGTTCTTAAAACTCCTTCAAAAACCGAACGCGTGCGCGTATGTGAGCTGAAGCTAGCAAGAAATTAATTTGGTTTGCAGATTAGAGATAATATTAGCAAAATGAGAAATTGAATATAAACAAGTATAGGTGAATTAAAAATAAAGCGTTAAGGAATCACTTTGCTATGTCTACTCCAAGATCAAGGCAATGTCCTTCTAAGGTAAACAACAAATTAGATGCAAAATACTTCCACACAGAACTAATTAGCTACGTAAGTTATTCAAACGCAAACTTCTTTAAGATAATATATTATGTAGGTGGATGTGATTATAAACAATCAACAGAACAGGCACCTTAAATGCACTTACGTTGTATTATTGATTCTGAAGTTTATAGACAATAATAAGATAATAAATAGAGCAGTAGGTGTTCGTATGAAAAATATTGTTTAAAGTCTGACTGTTTCCGATAATTTTAAGATGTCTTACAAGCCGTAATTCTCCTAAAGACAATTTGGTTATTTGAAAGTAAACGAGAACTGGTAAACCCTAATACAGCTGAAAGAAAACCAGTTACATGATAAAAGTTCTCTAAGAGACTATACATCGTAAAAGATAACACTGGAAACTATAGGCATATTGATTTTGCTAAAGACCACGCACACCGTTCTAGTATTAATTTCTTTGCACGAATTTTATACGCTCATTCCATCATAATGGAACCCTGATCTGAGGTCGATGTAAAATTAAGATTTATATGGAAACTGAGTGAAAGGTTTAAGCGATCTTAGGCCAAACACGGGTGTCTAAAAGTTGAAACTTTCTATATAACATAAAATATGGCTATACGTCTCACATTTGTTTGAAGTAGGTATAGAATTAGGGATAATTTAAATAAAGTACTCTACTACTTTGTGTAGCTTAGGTTTGTTTCCCAAAATGCCAATGCAACCATGCTATTTTCGCCACAAAGCAAAATAAATAATCTTCAAAGTTTAACATTTGACTTTTTCTTGACGTTTGATGAATCTGTACCAATGTAAAGTACAATTCTGATTCTGCTGAAATAAAAGATAAATAAATATATAAAATGCCTGATATTGTGATATTCACATGGCATTCTCTACCCAGTGTATTTTTGTGTAGCTTTTACACGCTGTTTTTACGAAAGTTTATTTTTCTATCTAGGTGCTTCATCTTAATTGGAAATAAAGCTTTGCAGAAGTATTTTCATTTCACATTTCGTTGTAAGTTCAATGCTCATAGAGGAAACCCAATCGATATTGAGATGTTTAAAACTTGGCCACTATAGATTGGTCTTAAAATTCATGTTTTTTTTTTTTTTTTTTTTTTTTAAATCATGTGATTGTGAGGAACAACTGAATAGCGACGCTTTAAAAATTACCGAAGTATTGAAAAATAGATCCATAAATTTCAGATACTTGGAAATGGTGATGCCCTAAAAAAAGTTATTCTAAATAGTGTTTTTTGAGAATATAAATTTCTTAGTACTAAGCATTTGTCTATTTCTTATGGTTTATCCTTTATACAAAAGTAGGTATGCAAAGGGGGCTTTACGGGGTGTTTGCAGAAAATTCAACCTACCTATAGATCGTCGTATATTTTATATATCGCGCAAATGTCATAAGTATAAGGTGTTTTCATGTAAATCATTGGAGCTATTTCTAAGAAAATAAAAAATAACGAATATTTTTCTGACTGAAGCGTAGTTTGGAGGTTTTGGTGATGTTCTTGGGCATTCTAGTGTCACATTTTTGATATGCGCGCGCGCACACACACACACGCACATAAATACACACACATATACACACTAGACGTACACACTTACGCGATTTTTTTCTAGGAAATTCTTTTTCTTTCTGTTTTTATTTAGGGTGATTCAAAACATATATTTCAGGTGAAATCTAGATACGTATGTAATTTTTGAGTGAAATGCAATATTTCCTCTACTTACTAAGTTAAGGAGTAGGGAAACTAAGAGCGTGACAGTCGGTACAAGTTACGCAAAGGATACTCTGAATAGGGTTGTTCTAGTTTTAATGCTCAAAGAAGCGATATTTTTTGGAAGTTCTTGTGTGGTAGTCTTTCATTCAGTAATAGATTTGAATGACATTGGGAGTATAATCAAATCCTTACGTAATAAAACTCATTCATGTTAATCCTGCTCAATATTGGATTACGAAATCGTCGTTACCATGGGAACCCAGTAACAACTAAAGGGAAATTGTACACTGCGTGGCATGAACAAAATTGAGTCCTTTAGCTTACAATGAAATTGATCAAATAAGTACATAATAAGGTAAAGTTAGAAGCAGAAAGCCAATAGTCCATGTATAAAAATCTGATGTGCTGCACTCACATGACTTTCTCTACTCTTGTACTAACCATTCTTACAAACTCTTATTCCTTTATCTTCTTTCTTGATAGTTGAGATACACATTTGTACAAATTATCTTATTGCTTATTTCCTTGTAGGTGCAAGGGGAATGTTAGAATACAGTAGGCTTTGTGCGATAGTCAAATGTTTGGGATTCTGTTGTCTTTGCACACTTAACATATAAAAAAAAAAGAACAACTATGACCCTTTTCACGAAAGTTCTAAGTTTTCCGAAACTCACACACATAAGAAGGAATATCTCCGAAATGGTTCACCCTACAAGAAAATTTATTCAGACATAAATTATGTAATTTAGCAAGATCTACATTTTCTGTATAGTATAATTTGGCATATCTCTAACGGTTTACCAGTTATGCAAAAGTCGTCCAGAGTAAATACGACTACAGGGGCTATAGCCAGAAAATTCAAGATATACATTTCATTTGTCATCAAAATATCTCAAGCATATGACTTTTTAATCAAAATCGTTAGAGCCATTTTCAAGAAAATCAAAATTTTCGAAAAATTTTCCATGTAAAGGGTAGTTTAGCGTGGAGATATTTTCTTCAAAATCTTCGTGTTGCATCCTTGAAAGACATTAAACTTAAATACCAACTTTGGTTTTTAACCGACTTTTCGTTTTTGAGCTATGCTGTCCACAGACTGACAGACTGACAGACACACAGACACACACACACGGACCTTTTTCTAAAAATGCTTTTTTTTTGGATTCAGGGGGCCTCAAAACATATATTTCCGGTGAAATCTCGACATGGAATTTTTGGGTGGAATACAATACTTCCCCTACTTACCAGTAGAGAAAGTAAAAAGCACTTTAAATAGAGACTCCTGGACTTGAATGGCTCTGCACATGAAGGATGTCTTCGCCATGTGACGACGAACAAAGATGATAGATGGTTTCTGTAAAGATAATTGTCGTTGATATGGTCGTGTGGTTTTTACGCCAAATATACATAGGTATCGTGTTTGAAGTAGCATGCTAATATCATTTATCTACATAGTTTCACTGTCTGCACCTACCTCGTACACGCAACTAGGAAGCAGGTGAAGTGGACTTGGAAATTACAGGGTTGGCTTCTGCTCTAGCATTTAAAGCTGGGTGATTCATTGAGATTTTCTTCTGTCATTAACAGCTGTTGAGGTCATGCTGGCGTTTCTTGTACACCATGAATCACAACGTTGCACCAATGAAGTTTCTAGCTTCTTCTGGACCTAATTAACTTTTACTTCCAATCCCACACCACGCCATTTCAGAAACGTCTAATACAGATACCTATGCACATTTGCAGTAGCGGACTTTGATAAGGATATATAGGATTAGCTCGTCATTAATCCTGAAAATAACTTTTTGAACATCTCTCCCCAGAATCTATAATGTTAAGAATCTGTTATATTTTGTAACTCCACCGCACCCGTGGAAGCTATTTCATACCTATGTTAAATATTCCTTGAATTCAAAAGTGGTAGGTACAAGTTGCTTGACATACTTGGAAAAGTAAGGAAAAATGGAAGAAAAATTCTTTTCCAATAAATTCCATCTCATATTGGAATAATTGAAAATGAGAAAGCCGATTACTTGGAAAAAAAAAAAAAAAAAAAAAAAAAAAAAAAAAAAAAAAAAAAACTGCAGAAAAACACTGTTAACATTCCACTCGGCAACCTCCTCCAAAGCACAAAGATCAGAATATATTACCAGTATAACAAAAGATAAAAATGGAAAAAAATTAATAAATAAAAAATTATCAAATCGACTATAAAATGAATAATTAATAATAATAATAATAATAATAATAATAATAATAATAATAATAATAATAATAATAATAATAATAATAATAATAATAATAATACCTATTTATAACCCAATGCAACTGTTTAGCACAACATCTGGACACACACACATGGGGGATCGCCAAACTGCATGCTGTGCAACGGGAACTCTTGTTACCGACTGAAGATAGAGGAATATGCATTTGTAAGAGTAGAGGAAGTCATGTGAGTGCAACACATCAGAATTTTTTTATCCAAGAATCTGTAACTGGCCACGTATCTTAAAAATCTCACGTGTTTGCATATTACACCATTTTACCAATTTATTGATATATATGAATATACCAAATCGACTAGCGATAACGACGTGGAACAATCCTGTGGTGAATGAGGTAGATGAATATATTGGGAATCAAATTTCGAAATATATGTGTATTCACGCCTTTAGTAAAAAAACTAGTGAGAATCTATTACTTAATAAAAATATATACATGATTGTTGATTTTTATGTCATTAACTCATTTACAGCATGATTTGAACACACAACTTGATTAAATGTCCCGAGGTCTTTTGGTAGTTCATGCAAAACCAAATCTGTACGTACGTCTTATTTTGCGGTTTTGGATTACAAGTGTTTTTATAACAACCACAAAGCCACTCGGATCAACCGAAGACAATTAACTAACCATATTTTTAACTAACAGAGCATTGACGCACTTTGTAAAACCTTCTGTATATATTTACAGCCAAAAACACGCCAAAATACACAGTGATGTGGTTAGAAAACGACAAACGAATGCAAACAGTGAGTGTGCTTGGACAATAAAACGAATTCTTTGGTTTAAAGCGTCTACTTTTTTATTTTCATCACAGAGTTGCCTATTTTGTAGAGTTGAAGCGGTTTCACAAAGGTCTTGACTTGAATAGGCGCATACATAACTTTCGGATAGTATAGATAAATGTTCAACAATGGCGCCGTGACTAACTGCTTTGCTGGCAGTTGTATTGTCCATTTAGTGGTCTCATTCACAAGCATTGTTGGGCTTCAACGGTAAAATGAAACTGGTATTGCCAACTCATGTGGCCTGTAAAAACCTAATATATAGTGTTTTCCCCTAAACGCAAACAAAACAAGCATGAATTTAAGACACAATATTTGTAGATCCTCTAGTAGCAATATCAATGTACACAAACACACATATATAAAGATATTTTCCCCATAATACGTATAGCCGTGTGTTTATCGACCATGTATTTTGAACATAGACTCGTGAAATTAGTTGCAATTCTTTATCTGGGCTATACGTTGTTATACAAAATATTCTTTCTTCTTCATTAGTATTCCTTCTAACAGAAATTCTAAGGTTAAAGTGTGTATTAAATCGAGAACTAAATACTTGACTATTAATATATTTGGAGTAAGAAGCATGGCACTACAAATATAAACTCTTTGTGTCATAATGTAACAAGAGCACTAGAGAGCAGCGTTCGTCTATGTTGAAAGACACTGGAACTTTAAACTGTTTAACTAATAACTACAATATCTACAAAACTGAACAAATTGACCTGGTTACATCATGACTTCATTGGTTGCATGATTGTAGGTATTCGTATCAATCGCTTCTAGAACCAAGATATAGGTATTATGGTTCATTTTGTGATGAATTTATATAAAAAGTGAACCTAAAATCAAGGTAGTGAAACAAAAATTATAAAATTGAAGCAGTAGGTTAAGTCTAACTTTATGCTGGAATGGTCATTGATTCGTGAGCTAAGTGCTCAGTAAAATAATTTTAAAAATCCACAAAAATTTTAAAAAGCAGATGAGACTGCTAGAAAAAGATGAGTTTTGGTACAAGATGAACAAACGAAACTCTCATTTCTTAAAAATATATTTAAATTACACATTTCTTTGTAAACAAATTTCCTTACGATAGAAAAACAATATAGAATACATGCACCAAATTTCACTTACGTTGGGGCAGCAATAATAGAGAGAAAGTTATTAAGAATGTACCCAATTTATATACATCTCCATAAGCCATAATTATTTTTTGCTTACGCTGTTTGAGGAGCGTTTCTATTGGTATATTTTAGTTCACTTTGTCTCCCTTATGTTCCCCAAAAGAATTCTTTATTTTGATACGCCCATTTTATGCCTGTCTGCTATTTCCATTCCATTATTTTAACAGGCAGGTATATGGGATGTATCTTTATTGGTATTATATATTTGGGGGAGATGTTCCTGACACCAAAACAGTAAAAAAGCTTCATATGTACACGGGTCTGAAAATCATTCATTTTAGAGTTACAACACAAAATCCAAAGTTACAAAAATTGCTCGAAGTGACTTCCTCTTGCTTCGATGCATTCAGTAAGCCTGCGTTCCATGCTGTAACGTACTCTGTTGAAAAATCCTGGTGTTACACATTTAGTCAAATCTAGTTTGAATATGTTCTCTCAAAATGTCAACATCAGCTACAGGAGTCGCATAAACCAAGGGCTTCAAACGTCCCCAGACGAAGATGTCCATTGGATCAAATGTCCAGTATTGAGTGTTATGAACGTTGAAGATGCCGTCACGAGTAAAACCAGCCTCATCCGTGAATAAGATACAGGCTAGGAAATTGATGAACACAGCGCACTGCTGTAACATGCGTTGGCAGAAACGTCTTCTGGACTCCAAGTCCGCCTCATTTAGTCCTTGCACACGCTGAAGGTGATAAGGGTACATGCAGAATTCTTCAGATAGTCATATGACTAACTCTTTCCCTTAGTGCCATAAGTCTTATGCTCTGTGATGGGTCTGCATCCACAACATGAACTCGTTCTTCAAGCTCAATGCCTCGTACCACTCTTGGTCTCCCAACATCCCTAGTAGTCCTCTCAAGTGCGCCATTCTCTCTGAAGCGTTGCTGAATTCGTGCGAATGTTCTTGCACACGGCAACTGCCTATCATAAAGTTCACGTGCTCGTGCTGCATTCCCATCTGCATGGCCATAAAAATAGTGCAATGCATATCCGTCTGTTCACTCGTGGAATGTATCATCTTTCACCTATAATAAAGAGACGCTTAATTTTCAAACCCATGTACATATTAACTTCTTTTTAGTGCTTTGGCGTCAGAAACACCTCCCCCAAATATATGACACCAATAAATATACACCCTGTACTTAGGAGACTGATCTTATTTCATGCTTTGGAAAAAATGCCAGCACTTCAATAGTTTACATTCCAAAGAAATGATCTGTCAACCTTTTAAGCAGATTAAGATTAAAATGGGAGGTGAAATCAAGAAAAGAGTAGAATATACCCAAATGTGCTGAGTAATCCTCGGGTTGGTAGCGGTAACATCATCATAACAGAAACAACTTTACGAGTTGCAAAACGAAGATGAGAGAAAAGTAATATCGTATTTTTAGCATGTTCATTAGTTCAGCTTATGTTGTGATAGGTTGTTTTGCAAGGTTAGTTAAAGTTAATTGAAAAATGTCACTACTATTATTCAAATGTGCTTTGCTCATATGTATTAAGGATGTAAATCACCTACAAATTAGAAGTTTGACGTTAGTTACACGGTTAATTCCTAAGAAATCCTAACAGTTTATCTTGTGAAGAATATGAAGGGACTAAATCCTACATTTTTACCTTCGTTTTTTGTCTGAAAATCTTACGTTTCCATAAAAGTATTTAAAGAAAACAATATGGAAATAACCTGATGAAAAAAGAGAGAAAAAAAAAAAAGGTCAAATGTTACCTTATTGTAACCTACCTTGTTATACATGAACTGTTGAGAGATGAAATGGTATTACTACACGTTACAAAAATCTTTAGTTTGTACGATATTTTAATACTTTGTAACTTACACAGACAAAATGTTACTATACGAGTGTTATGCTTGTATGATGGCCGTGTGGCAGGAGTACTTAATTGGCCTCTGAGGTAGGTAGGTAGGTATAAGACAAAGCTCGCTGTTAACACACCTCATGTTTATACAGACTGCGTGTGTTGCGTTACGTTTCTGTGTTCCAGTGCTTTTCATTTGCATCATATTGTTTTAATAAAACTATCCTTATTTTGGATTCTCAATAGAAGATATTTGTCTAAGCTCAGTCAATCTTTTCTTGGTATTAAAGAAATGGTAAATTCGAAGCATAAACACTAACTTATATGACAAATGCCCACTTTATTTTTACTTTTGGTATTGCTACTGCAATTGCAAGTTCATCAAATATTTAGTATGCTTTAATTATCATAAGCACAAGCAAGTAGTTGTCAACGAAATTTCAAGAGCTAAATATGTATTTAAGTTTCGATTTTTAAAGCAAGAAGTAACGTCTTATTTATTCGAGAAGTTTCTAAAACACTCAAGTTTCTTTAAACTTACTTAAAGCAAGACAAAGCAAGGAGACTACAACTTTGAGTAGGTGCGTTATAACAAACAACCTTGTTCTGCAATAGGTTTCAGAATTCTTTTTGTACATGATGTTTTAATTGTAAAGGATTATTTTTTTTTTTTTTTTTTTTTAGCTGCCTATCACGGTCAAGTTCTTTAGGACTTACCTTTTAGAAAACTAACCCATGAATAAACTAATGAAAATCGGTATATAAATCAGTCAGTTTTACCAGAAATTGTAATCATAATTTGAGGATATTTATACATCCATATAATTAATATTTTACTCATAGGAGTAGCTCAAATCATGAAATTTGGATCCTTAATTTTATTTAAGTCCGGATATGAGTATTAACTTGAATGTACCAAAGTAAAAATTTTCTTTGTTTTCTTACTTAGACAGAAAACAGAAAATAGATAACTTGTATACTTTTGCAACATATATCTACACTCACCGTAAAAACTAAATACACCAACAAAATAAATACTTTATGTCTATCGTTAAGTAAGTTTTAATATGGCTTAGAGTCTAAGATGACTTCAGTTTTCTAATCTCTCTGACAAGCTCATTCCTTAAGCAATCAATGGAATTTAAGTCAGGTGACTGGCTTGGCCAGATATACCTATATACCTCAGTTCCCCACATTTCGCTTTTCTGTTTACATAACCACCCCTGCACTATTTAGATGCACGTTTGGGATCATTGTCCTGCTGCAGGACAAACCCAGGAGGAAGGTCTCTTGCGAGATGGAACTGCATTTTTTATCAGTATCCTGTAATATCCTTTCTTTCTTAATGTTGTGTTGATGATCACTAAATCACCGACTTCATCCCCACACCATAACCGACCCTCCAACATGCCTCACCGTGGCATCTTGCACTACCTCTTCATACCTTCTCCAGGAGGTCGAAGAACACATATTCGACGATGGCTTCCAAATAGTTGAAACAAAGACCGTCCGTGAATAACACCTTGGACCATTACTGCATACTTAAGTTTTGTTACTGTGCCCATTGCAATGTGTTCACCTTATTTTCTTAGCGCCGTTGGTGCCTTTTAACCTTTAATTATACAATTATACAATTTTTGCTTTATATAAAGTTGTTGAATGAACTCAAACTATACTATGCGCAGTTATCATCCATTGGTAATTCAATCTAGATTCCGAAGGTTTTAAGTCTATACACCTAAAATTTATATGTTTACGTTCAATTTGCTTATTCTAAAAAAATAAAGGTATCATTGTGCGATTTATTACTAATTACATTGCTGAAGAAAAGCACCTTTTATTTTTGTTTGCTCTGTATTTTCTAATTCTTATATATATGACATAAATTAGACTTTGCTACCCGTGTTTTGAAAACGAGGTCATTTTAAGGCTAAAGTTGTGGTTCAATACAACACATAAACTGAACTGATGAAGGAACACCGCGCGCCTTAACTTCAGTCTATGGCAGAGTTGGGGACAACAGCGTAGTTTATTTTTGAACAAAGTTAGGGCAGACGCATATTGTATCATTCATATTTACATGTAAATACATACTTTAAGTGAAATTATATCTTACGAGCTGCATTTTAGTTGCTCATTTGCATAGTTTAGCATGCCGAATGATTCCTCTACATATTTTTGCATATTTTGTTTAAGAATGCAGGAATCTGCATATTTTTCGTGTTAGCTTTAAATTTCTTTGCTGAAAAGTCGATCGATTAAGGAAAGCAGGAATACCATTCCTACATTAAATAGTGAGTTATACGTTGTTGAGCAGTGAAAACTTCAATTTTGTAAAAGGCAGTGATTTGTGAATGAACTTTCTTTGTTTACATGTACTGGAACTGAGAAATGTAATACAGCTATCATGGAAATCTCAATATTTTTAGTAAATCTTACTTCACATATTTATGGTGCATGTTAGATTCAGAATTCTGTGAGGTTTATATAATAGCAGTGCTTAATTTCTATTGTCATAATGGGAGCTTTGACTAGAGAAACCACTAATGGTATCTTTTGGCCGTAGAATTGAAGGTTTTAACACCGATTTTATTAGTTTGTATCACCAAACACACACACACGCACGCACGCGCGCGCGCGCGCACGCACGCACACACACGCACACACACACACACTTCATATTTCCAGCGTCAGTGGGGTTGAGAAATTACTCTAGTTAAAGAAAAATTTCCCTCCACAGCCAGACATTGAACCTGAAGCCTCTGGGTTTAGAAATCAAAATTGAAATCTTGATAACAGAGGCAGTCGTGAGATTGTAAATTGTGATCAAATTTAATTCAATTGTTAAATAAGAAACATTAAAGTTTGTATACTCACTGCATAGGTAATTGCCTGCTGTGCAAGGGGTACTGGGTTCGATTCTAGACTGGAAGGGTAGGAACTTTTCTTAAATTAGAGTTATTCCCCAACCTACGTACAGTCTGGAAGTATGATTGGGAGTGTGAATGTATGTGTGAATTAAATGTAAGGAAGAAAAAAAGAAAAGAAACAAGGTAATAGAAACCCAACATTCAATACCACCGAAGTGGTATTGGGGTCAGTATTGGAATCGAAAATCTGTTAGACTTATTTTGACATTGGCCCCCTCTTTAGGCAAGGGAGTTTCATTGGGGAGCACCATTCTCGGTGAGAGAGGTGGAAAATATAGTGTTAGAGTCGATAGTGGTAGGTATTGGCAGTTCAGTAATTTGTTGAGTGCATTGTTTAGCTAAATGACCCTCCATCTTGCACACAAAGCACGCTGGGGTATCTGAAGATATATATCCAGTATGCAGTGCCCTCATGATGCACCTCAAAGCTATCTGGAAGCTTTTCAAAATCTCCAAGTTGAACATAGAGATGACGCCGGAAGCTCAGTATGTGAGAGTAACCTGGGATATTAAATCCTGCAGAGGTGGTGTTAATTCCAAAGTTGCTTAAAACATGTTCAAGAACAGAGTTGGGTCTAACTGGGCATAGTTTGACAGTATGATCCTACGTTGTTTAGTTAGGAGTGGCCGCAACGTCAATGTAACGTTGCTAACTTTAATTTTAGGATGTTGATTACATTGAGTTTCAGTCAGTTGTTTACTCGCTAAGTACCATAAATGCAAATTCTGTTATTTGAGATTCTGGATACAAATCGAATTTGAGAAGGATCAGTGAGCTTGCCAATAGTATAAATATATTCTTTAAGAGGCATACCAACATATGCTTCAATTAGACAATTGTCTGATCTTTAGTCGGTCCACTCTTTGCAGTTGAGGAATAACTTTGAGAAGACATTTTTAGGTTACCTTAGTTTGCTGCAGGTTTTTTTGTTAAAATCCAAGCGGCCCGAGTTGAACCCGGACCGGGTACAGAGAAATCCTTCAAAACCTCTTCTATTCCCACTCGTAGCACAAGAACAACGGATCATACACACTGTAAAATTCTTAAATACTGAGGAATAAACAAAACTTGCAACTTTCAAACAATCATCCATGGCCTCCCGTGTGTGTGTGAAGTTTGTCAAGTTGCCTTCGTGTTGATTGAGTTTTTTATAATTGGGAGACTTAAACCTCCAGTTGTGATCTAACATGAATGTACAGCTCCTTATGTCTATATCGTTAGTGCACTCACATTACTTTCTCTACTTACTCTTGTATAAACTATTGTTATATATTCTATCTACTTCATAATTAACTAAGATACACGTTTCTAGAAATTGTTTTAATACGTTTTCTGATAGGTAAAATGAAAAGGAAAAGACACCTTAAATGGTAGTCAAATCTTTTATGAGCGGGTCGCTATGTGATGGCTTTGGCATTCTATTCTTTATGTAAGTCCAGGACAAAAAGAGAATGATGTCGCACTTAAGACACAAATAATGAGTGTCTCAGAAATGATCACACATTTGTTTTGTAGTATGGTTTCGTCTAAAATATTTATTGAACTTCATAGTTCAGTATGATAAGATTAAAGTTGTTTACGTAGATCTTCTGAGGAAACATTGAATTTTGATCATCCAACTTCATCCTTCTTGCAGTAGCTCTATATTTAGTAACAGTTTCTTTAACTGGAATCCCTCTACATTTCCTAATACACACATTTTCTGCCTACGTGCTATTTTTATTATATAACTATAACAGGTAGACATGACTACTCAGTAGATTGAACTTTTTTTTTTTTTTTTTTTTTAATTAATGTCCTCCAACATTGTGTCATATCGGACGAATGAATGAAATGAAATGGGTGAAATGATGCTCAAATGAGCCCGAGGTCCATGGAGCTTTAAGTTACCCGACATTCGTCTTCTCAGGGTAGGGAAAACCTCGGGAAAAAACCTTACCCGGATAACTTACCCTAAGCGAGATTCAAACTCGCGACCTCTGGACGTGAGGCAGACACGCTAACCATCACGCTACAGAGGCGGGCAGTAGATTGAACTGCTGACATCAACACTGCAAGTTTTAATACCTTGAAAATAAAATGTGTAATACATTTGACGCCATCCTCAATTAGATTATCAAGATATGTCATACAAGACTAGTACTGGAAAGAATAAACACAACAAAAAGTGGCAAACGTAATGTGGTGAGCTTTCTGTTTATTGTGTAAATACAGCCACATTTGAAATTTCGTGAAGTAATTGCAGTTAGATCAGGAATAACCCCACGTTCTTGACGCAAAGGAAAACAAATGCCACTCTACGTATAAGAGACAAATTTTTGAGGAATTGTGAGGTTAACCCTGTCTTCCCCTTGGTTGCTGCGACACACCGGAAGTTGTTTATCCGAAGAAGGCTGGAAAACCATTTCCTTTTGTCTTTGGCAGCTACACAGACACATATAAATTATATGGCTACGCGTCGAAGGTACCCATTTCACGGGGCGAAGCTTATGCACGATAAGGTCGACGCCTTTTTCCCATGTCGTACGCTATTTATAGTATTCAAAAAGGGTGAAATACCTCTATGGGCAGGAAACAGGAGGGGTTGTGGTTTTTTACAGTGTAATAATCTAATAAATGTATCAGGACCACCGCCGTGGCGTGGCTTTTGGTGGAGTATGCTCTAAAATTCAATCGAATAGCTAACAGAGGAGTTTCTGCAAGTTGATCTCTTAAACGGAACTCACCCTATCAAGGGGTAATATAATACATTCAAGGAAAATTATAATTGGTACATATTTATTGGTGCAACGTTCATACTCATGTATTTAAAACTTATGCAGCTAACTCAAATACCTCAAGCCTAGCATTACCAACGGGAAGCAGGGGGGGTGGGGGGTGCTTTATGCTCAGCTTCTGTAATTTCTTAAATTCTATCTTAAAGGCATCCAGTTAATATTTATTGTCAATCATTGTTTCTGCTACTAAATGGTGCAATTGTTTTAAAGTTTTCGTTTTTGTTGTTGGTCTTTTTGAGAAATGAGTAGCTGGTCCTGATAAATATATCTCTAGATGTATTCAACCTTTTTTTCTTCGCACACCCCCCAAAACAATTTTCCATTGTATCTTGCTCCCTAGGCTTGGCCCTGGAGTTATCTTTAATTCAAATTGTACATAACCATTTCTAAAATTGATTATAAAATTTATAACTTATTTAATACTACATAAAGAAAGATTAAATTAAGTTTGAATGTTGCTTTGAAATGCATGACATCACCAGAAATATAAAAATGGTGTCTTAGTACTTCAAACATTTAAAAGTATTGGGTAATAGGAACTAATAACAAATAACTTTGGAGATAGTTAATGGGAAAAAAAAAAAAAAACGTACTGCATAAATTTTGTCTTTCAACTATACTTGTTTGGTGAAATATTGTATCGCTAGTGTTTTACAAGTTATACAAGATTACAGAAATGCATCCACAGTAAAGAGGACTATTTACGAGTATTCAAAGTAGATATACATCCTATTATTCACACAAATATTTTAAACATGTGGCATTTTAATAATAATCTTTAGGGCTATTTTGAGGTAATTAAAAATATGTAACATTTTAACATGTAAAGGATTACCTGGGACAGGAAATTTTCCTGAAGATCTTGGAAAAATACTGAAGTTAAATACTACTATTAGCATTTATCTAAATTTTTGTTTCGAGTTATGCGGTTCTCACACACACACACACACACACACACACACACACACACACACACACACACACACACACACACACACACACACACACACACACACACACACACCTACTCACACACACGCTCACCAACACCACCACTACCATCACTACCACCACTACCACCACCGCACACCAACACCCACCACCACCACACACCACCACACTACACACACCACCACCACACTACACACACCACCACCACAACCACCACCACTACCACCACACTACACACATCACCACCACCTCCACTACCAGCGCAACCACCATCAGCACCACCATCACCACCACAGTACACTACACTACACTACACACACACACACACACACACACACACACACACACACACACACACACACACACACACACACACACACACACCACCCCCTCGCGCGCGCATTTTTTAAATACTTCTTTACATAACTTAGGGGCCTCAAAGCAGGCGTTTCTTATGAAATCATTATATCTGAATACAATACAGTACTTACTGTAGATGTTATAGTTAGGTAGTAGAGATATCAAGGGGAGAAAATTGAAAACTGGAGGGTAGCAGCAT
Source organism: Tenodera sinensis (assembly GCA_030765045.1). NCBI lineage: Eukaryota > Metazoa > Arthropoda > Insecta > Mantodea > Mantidae > Tenodera > Tenodera sinensis. Next base: position 138,230,525 of record CM060966.1, on the reverse strand, counting down.
CAAGGCTGCAAAAAGTAGTGCACGGTGAGGATACCAAAACTTTTAGCAATGAAGTTGCACTGCCCCAGAAAAAAGATTTTGTTTTAATGTGTATTCCATCAATCAAAGTACTAAAGAAAGATTCGAATCTCCAATGTTCTTACATCCTGTACTTCAAACTACTAATCAATGATTGTCAAAATAGAAGACCTTCTGACAACATGAAGGTTAATTTGATTAGCCTTGCTATGAACTCCAACCTTCTTTATTTATACATCTATACTAATGTTGTTGTGACAACAATCACCAGTAATCTGAATGTTAAATCTTGAAACACCAGAAACTTGAATGGAGGTTAGTTTACATTCCGTAGAAAGGGAACTGCCGTCTTTCTTTTCAAAACAGCTGATGTAATGATATTTATATTTGTGTAGCAGCAGCTTTGATATAATTTGTGTACGTCGCCGCAAGGCATACTAGAACCCGGTTTTATACATTTCATTTGCTTCATAAATGATGTGGCGTATTTCAGATGTCACTGTGAAGCGGCTCCATTCTTTTCAGGGAATAACAATCAATCAGGTCGATTGTATGTGCTGTACCAAATTCCTAAAGATGTTCCTTGCGCGGTCAGGACGATAAAAATTTGATGGTGACAACATATCTGATTACTGAAATAAGATGTTCTTGTGGTATTATTATTTGATGCAAGTGATTTTCTGAAGAAAAGGAAGCTTACGCAGGACAGCAAGCAGCAATCTGTCTACTACTGTGTGTGTGTGTGAGAGAGAGAGAGTGCCTGGGTGTGTCAATTGATGCCAACTGCTGCTCGACCCTGTGTCCGACCGTTTGCCCTCAATTAGCTTCAACTGCTGGCCCTGCTAGCCCCACTTCTCCAGCCTGGACCAGCAGCCTACAGCTCGGCTCTATCGTTCTTACAAGATGCTCCTCATGTTGGTACTGATGTTTTAATATCAAGGCGGTCAGTGCCCTGTCTCAGCTTTAAGGAGGAAATTTGCCTTCACACTTGCAGGTATTCCCTACGCCAATCTCTAGCCTCACTCTCACTGTTGTTTACTGTTGGAGTATTTTCCTCAATGGAAGTAGCAGGACCAATGGACTGTCAGCTCCATGTATCTGATCGTCCGGATTTTGCTCCAAGTTCCTGACATAAGTGCTCCAGTTTTACAGTTTTTAGTGGTCTCTGAATTTATACTTTGTGTACATGGGAAAGTGGTTCTCTTCTGCTACATAAAATCTTGCAATAAGCTATAAGGATTACCAGCCATTATGAAACACAATATCAGAATATATTTGGCCATGCTCTACAGCATTTCCAAAATAAATAAGAGCCTTTCAATGACATCAGTCCAGTATATTCCATTTAGGGCGCCGATGAAGCGCTTACCTAACTTTTGGGCGCATTTACGCTCATTTCTCCTTGACATTCTCATTCCCGTATGAGAAAATAGAAGTAAAAAGTATTCTTTGCGTTGCATGCTGAGGATGTCCCAATATCTTGGTGGCCAATACTTAGAGCGCAAACTCACCCAGAATCTCTTGTTCTCAAAAAGCGTCATCAAAAAATCATAGCTAAGAAGTTCTGATAGCCCCTTGTGATGTATTTCAAGCATATAAAGAGGTCCTCAGACTGGCATTTTGCTTTCACAAAACACTCTGAGATGGCACACAGTATGACCGATACTTCATTTGAAGGAACATGTAAGCTATTTTATAAAAACACCAGCTTATTTACAAGGCCAACACCACTTAGTTTACATTGCATGTAGTCATAAAAACACCCAAAGTTAAGAGATATTCCTTCTTAAAAATGCAACATGTCAAGAGTGCCTTTCATGATATCAGAAAAAAAGCATTTTTGGCAACGAATTTACATTGTGGTTTTGTTCCGTGAAGATGTGTAACATCGTTGTATGCTTTCCATTTTGTTGATCTGTAGTAGACATCAGTGCTGGAATTTATTGAGGAATCTGAACAAGATCATTAACGAATGAACAATGAAGGCAAACATTTTGTGAATGTGAAGTTTCTGAGAATTTGAGATAGTTTACATTTCTATTCATAATAATGTCAAGTCGCATATTTCATTGGGATATAGGATGAAAATAGTGTAGTACTTGTTCTAGTAGACTGTGTTTCCTCACAAAGATGAATGAATCATTCTATTTTAGTCCGTAAGAGCTTATTTCGTAGGGTTCAGTTAAGGCAAGATTCGTCGAAGTATATCCAATAATATAGCAGTAATTTATCTAAATTTCCGTATTCTTTACCATGTTCCTTAAACCTATCGTTTCGGCACTAGTTAGCATTTTTCATTTGTACAAATCGAGTAACTAATCCCATTTGTTGTAGAACGTTCAAACATTCTCCATTGCTTTTATTACTTTATTAAATGTTAAAATAACCAAAGATATTGTTAGTTTAAATGATTAAATATTTAAAGAAAATCACCTTCTTTATTTTATTGCACTTCTTCAAAGAAAAGTACCACTTTTCTACTATTTGCTCTCTCCCTGAATGTTTCGATAAGCACCTGGATTTTTGTGTATGCGGCAGTTCTGAGTCTATTTAGCTACTACATTAAGGGTATTGAGTAAATATTCAAATTAAAATGTTATGTGCTTTATTCCAGCTCAAAGTATTATGCTTCGGTTTTAGTTGATTTCGTTCAATATGAAACATGTCACTGAAAATACAGGGATTAACTTGTCTTGTGTGTTCAACAGACATACCAAAGTTAGTATTGTTCCAGCAATGCAGTAGCAGCTTTGCAGATGTATTGGAAACAGAGCATGTATTGTACTCTGTGAGGGACCTGACCTTACCCATCAAGATTTTCCCACATACCTGCAAAGAAAAGCATTCTGTTGCTAAACGTCTTTAGCCCTCAAGGCCTTTTCTGCAGATCTTTGAAAAATAGAAAAATATGTTCATAAACGTTTTCAGTATACTTGTTAAGGATGCTTCAACTAAGTATACCCAAATTAGTGTATTCATAGAACAGAACGGTTTGTAGCAATTACCAAGTTGAAAATGAGAGTTTAGGGTAGCACATATACGTTTTCATAGAACAACAATTGATTATGACTGGTCCACTTATACGTAACTTGGTTGAAATCAAGCAATCATGTGCATATGGACGTTGATCATGTATACCTGGTACATATTTCTTTTAAGGCTTTAGTAACTACAGCATTTCATAAGCTACATCTCCATTAATTCGTGAAATAGTCTTAATAAATGCAAGTTCTGATAGCGAAACTCTCTAGATAAATTGATAATCACTTGTGGCATTGCTTATGATAAAATCTTGTAGGTATGTCATTGGTCGTATGATGTCATGACTAAAGAAAGTCATATGAATGTAATACATCTGATTTTTTATACTGTTGTCATTTACTTTTGAATGAACTTGTTAATGGAGAGCATAAAGTTTACAAAGAGTTCAATTCTTTTTGAGTTGTTCTATGTAAGTTTAATTTTCTTATTTGTGTTTATCGTTTGTTTTGTATTACCTTACATGGGAAGTTTCACTAGATTCGTAGCAGTTTAGGACATTTTTTTGCTGTCGCAGCTTTTGGACATTTAACAATTTTCTGGTTTGTGGATGGAGAGTGATGCTTTTTAAAGATCTTTCTAATTTTCTTTCAGTATGAATTGGATCTTTAGACAGTCTACCTTACACCATTTTTTATTTATTTATTTTTTGTTGTGTAAAGCAAAACATTGTTGGAATTCATTATTAACTGCATGACATATACATCTGATCTTATCAGTAAATACTTCCTAATCCAGTTGCACTTTGTCTTATTGCTTTTTGTCACAGTAAATTGCATAAAATACCATTTTTAATTAAAAACGAAATTGACAACCGTTTTTCTTTGTTTAATGCTCATAAAACTTGAGTTAATTTTATGAAATAATATTTTAAAACAGAAGTTTATTTGAATAAGTTTCCAACATTGAAAGGTTTCCCAACGTCAACGACGGGAGTGGAGTTTCAGATAACAGGTAGTATCTTGCTTTATGAGTAGGTACCTACTATAGAGACAATGTCATCAAATACTTGCGTGCAAAGTGCAAGAAACATTTGTTCAAGGTCATTATCGATTCTCGCTGGCGTATTGTTGTCTGGTACGAACACAGATTACATGTTTTGTTGTTTCACTGCCATTTTAATGCCGGCTTCTACACGGTGAAAGTAGTTTCTTGCCCGAGGAGCAGTTGTACACATCTGGATGTTATGTGCCCTTGAGAATACCAAAAATTGTTTGCATAATAACTCCTTTTAAATGAGCCTTTCGGGGATTCTGCTTTTAAAAAAAGCAGTCCTATTTTTAATGGAAAAAGAAACGTAATGTTTTCAATGGTTAGCAGTGTTGAACAAATTACTGCACAATTGATTGTGCACGTGTTTCCTGTGAACATGATTATAGATATTGTCACGACCCTTACTCTAATTTATCACGATTTACGGAAATTCTTATTCAGTTGTTACTCACCAATGTAGCAACATGGAGAGAGTAGTCTATTATAAGTATAGGGTACAATGTAACTCAGTAAGAGACTAATTAAAATGATGCAATGTTAATAACAATGAGATGGTTCAGTTTGTTCAGCAGCTCATGGTTTCTGGTAGGAATGCAGCCAGTGAGTACGTCAGTAAACCATTCCAGGTACACAGGGATATATGAAGCTGGTGTCGTGGTTCCAGATGGCACACAAATCTGTTTTACACATAGAACTGTTACTCTGAACCCCTTTGTTCCGCAACCACAGTACCATAGCAGACTTCACAGCATTCCTAGGTGGGGTTTATCTACCTCTACACTACTTTTTTCATTATTTCCAACATAAAACTAGTGACTCTTACCATTTTACAATTTGAATTAAAAGAAATAAGTAACGAGTAAACATAGCAGGAGTAACATTGGAGGTAAGTTAGAAACGTAACCAGCAGAACAATGTTTGCGAGGAAGTTTGGAATGTCTCTCCTCTCCCCTTCATTCTCCTAAGACCATGAGCTGGTGAACAGACAGTATGTTGTTAAGAGAAGTTTTATATACTGAACAACTAGGTCACAGTCCTTTACCATGGGATTGTTCAATGCGTCTGCAACAACTAATATTTTAACTTCGTCCATCCTTGTAATTCTGGAGCGTCAGTGAATTATTCGGAAGATCCTAAATTCGTTAAATTCAGGAATTACTTCCTATTCAATGCTGCCTCATTCTGACAGGACAGCAAACTCTGCTGCAGGCAAGCCAACTCAAATTTCCCATCTGGTGTCAGAATATAAACTAGTTATCTTTGCACTTGAAGTATTTTGGCTAACATTATCCATTCTCATCTATTCGAAATTTAAATTCAAATTTCCGTACTGGCCACTCAATGACATACCTCTATTTTTACAGCATAATTAACTTCCTATAGTGGAAGCACTAAGCAGTAAGAAATTCGATCACTGGAGAAAAAAGAAAAGAGAGGAGGACAGACGCGTAGAGGGACCTTGGCACTTCGACCTCAGAAATATTTTGTACCTATACCCTGGAGGGGCGGCCCCGGGAAGGAGTGGTGAGGTGAGAGGAGACCACAGGAGAGCAGCTACAGCAGAGGGCAGGGTTCCTAAATTTCCCCAGTTAAAAGCTCTCTCTGAGACCAGCCACTACACTGGTGCCACTGATTCGCACAGAGCTCCTCCGAGGCTCAAGGACCTCGGTGTGCACACGATCCGGAGCCCGGACGTCGTGACAGAGGACAGAGTCACTCAGAGCATTTCCCACCATGCTGCACCCGAACGCCCGCCGCCATCATTTTCTACCCTGAAAAAGACCAAACGCATGAAAGGATGAATGAAATAATTAGTGAAGTGAACTAGAGGGCGAAGAAATTCTGGTGAATCGGGAAAACCCCCGAAAAACCCATGGGTCAGGTAGGTCGGGCACGGGAATGGAACCCACAACCTACTGAATGCGAGCCTCACACTTTACCACGGAGCCATCTCGCTGGGTCGATCACTAGAAATACACTCTTCTAAATTTCAGTGAATCCCTGTACCCAGAAATATAGTATTTTTAGAAAACGTCTGCAGCGAGCACACGTATCTCTGTATCTCTGCCTCTTGTGTGCAGCATAACTCGGTAATCTGGGATAAAATCCAAATCTCATATTTGGTTCAAATGCTGTTGCATTGAAAAAAGTTCCCTATTCTTCCAAATCACTTTTTATTAAAATTGTTATAAGTTCAAGATACTTGCATGGATAAATAAAATTATTATCTGAATGACTATTGTATTTATAGTGGTAAATCATAACAGACAGAGGAAATTTTATGCATATTCCCTTCTAGTTAAACTTGGATTGAGGAAATTCAGTATGTCTTAAGCGTTATTAAAATGTTTTAGGAGCTAGTCATTACGATGTGGTGACTTTGAATTCTGTTCTCTTCGCATAAGCAAAGGAAAGAGAAAAAAATTTAACAACAACTTACCATTTGGGAAAAGTTTAAGCACTAGTAAATTCAAAGCAATAAAATAAATATCTCGGAAATGGTGAATTCCATAAAATATGCAGCGATACAAATTGTATACTTTAGCAAGATCTACATTTTTTGTAATGCAAGACTTTTTGTATCGGTTTCGGTTTACCAGTAACCTAAAAGTCATTCAGAATGAGCAGCACTTCTGAGGTTATTCCCCAAAAAATCAAGATATGCGTTTCATTTGTCATAAAAAATTTCAAACACATGTCATTTTAGTCATCATTGTAAGATAATTTTTGACAAAGTCAAATGTTTCATGTAAAGGGTATTTGGGTAGGGAGAATTTATTGAATATCGTGTCGTATCCGTGAAAGATGCCGAAAGGTGTTCTTGATTTCTAACCAACTTTTCGTTTTTGAGTTATGCTGTTAATAAATGCGCGCTCACACACACACACACACACACACACACACACACACACACACACACACACACACACACACACACACACACACACACACACACACATGCAAGGGGCTTAAAAAATATTTATTTCCAATGAAATCTTGGTATCGAAGTTTCGGATGGAACACAATACTTCCCCTTCTTACTATTTGTAGTAGAGATAGTAATTAGATTATTAATTCGAATTTAATTGGTATATTGATATTTTTCAGCTTGTGTTTGCTCTAGTCGTTTTCTAGAGAGTTATAACTTTACTTTTTGTAGAGAGAGCATACAAGTATAACTCGGAGAATTTAGTTCGCAGGGTGTAGCTTCTTGTGTAAGAGAGATCGACTCTCTGGAATGAAGTCAGGTGGGCGCACGCAGACAATGATCATGACATATTTTCTCCCCCCCCCCCCCCCCGCCCCTGCTTTCTGAACGCTGGTGATAAGAAGTCATTGTTTTTAACCGAGAACAATGAGGCTGTTAATGCTTTTAATTTCTACTATTTATTAAATATGACAATTCGTTTACCAGACGTATTCGTCATCGGACTTTCCTTACTTAAAGCGTTTATTTTCCTGTTCCTTTATTATTTTTTTCCGTCTTGAAAAAGTTTCGAATGTAAGATTGCATGGGTAATTTAATGGGTGGTATTTTTTAAAAGTAAGACTTTTAGCACGTTATACTTTAGAGAAGATGGTAAAATGGAAAATATATAAAAATATTCTGATATGGAGACCACCACAACTTTCTCTACGCATAAAAAAGTCACATAGTCCCTTATCTATTCAAGTATGCATTTAAAAATGTTTCTCACGTAAGGTTAGTCAAGATATCAATAAGTATGTAAGATTAGACAACATGCTCTGGGAAACTGAAAATGCTCAACAACGGATATTTGAAAAATATGTAACTCGAAAATATTCTGTATCATTGATGTGGTTTCAAAAGACCATTTTCCACATTTGCCTATATATAATGATTTATTGATTAAACAAATTAAAATTAAAATTCAGAGCACTTCACAGTATATTCACAGAAAATTCAAGCAGTTAAACAATATATAAATGCGTGCCTGAATATCAGAACAACTACTTCTGAAGTGTAATTTTTGACGTGCAACTTAATTTTCACTTATATGATCAAAGGTACAATAGCGCACTCTTAAAATGTATAGAAAATCGTGGATCACTAGATAAGTTTAAGAATTTCTATTATTCGCCCTCTTTCCCTCAAAACTTACTATTTTAACTCTTTCTGTTATTTTTATGTATATGCTGGTAGATTAATTTTGTTTACTGGAAACTTTAATTCTAGGAAATGTTTAGACTTGAACTGCAAAGCATCCACACCATCCTGAACAGCACACTTTTGAGAAATAAAGGTTCATGATTTGAAAACGTGGCTGAAAGAACTGAGCAAAACCCGCTGAAACAATAGTCTAAATAGGCAAATCCGGTCTATTGTAACATTACCAAAATCTGGTACATCATATTCACATCACTTTATGCACTATTGTGTATTAATTTCTCTACCTCATATAGCAAGGAGAAGTATTGCATTCCATCCAAAATTTCGATATCTAGATTTCCCCGGAAATATGTGTTTTGCGGTGAATATATATACACAGGCTGTCCCACCCCCCCCCCCAAAAAAAAAAAAACACCAACAACGCTTATTATGTTGTTCAGGGCGGCAAACTAATTGTTTTTAAATAGAAACCCCTGTGAGGAAATGCACGGTTTGGACGCTGTAGCGCATCGAAGTGTGAGATGGGTGACTGTGCACATTTCGTCAATAAACCCAAAATCGAACTCTCTACATTACAAATGGGCTTTGAACTGTGTACCTCCTACGTCATTGCAGAGCCTCTATCGGCGTGGTGAGCCTCATGCACATGAAGCAATACTTGCGGTTGTCTTTTCAGATTTTCAATCGCTCCGTGGACTCGAGCAATAAGGTCCTCCGCTGACGTTACAGGAGTGCCATACACCATACTCTTCATACAACTCCACAGAAAATAGTCAAGAGGTGTCAGATCTGGCGACCATGCTGACCATGGAACTGGTTTACCTCTACCAATCCACCGATTGATATGATTCCACACATTTACATCAAAGTGTGCTGCAGCTGATGTCGGCCAATTTCAGCAACTGTGTATTGGTACGTGTCGCACAGCTGTTAAAAACATTACTGAAATGGAAACTACCCAAGTAACGCAGTAGGATGCCCACCAAGGACTCTATGGAGAAATTTAGCGCATGCGCAGGAATGTTATTATGCTTAGGTCGTTCATCCCAGTACACAGGTGGCTAAACAGTTGCATACCTTCTATATTAAGATACCAAAACGAATGTTAAGAAATTGTCACAACAGTTTGTTCTCCAAGTTCGACGCTTTCCAGCGTTCAAGCCGTGCATCTCCGGATAGGGTTCCTATTTGAAAACCGATCAGTTTACCATCCCGCACAACATACTAAGTGTTGTCGGATTTAACATATTTATTAAAATCATCTATCTTCCAGTGAGGTTGACCACATGGATCCAGGATGCATTAAACATAAATAGAATTACAACGAAAAGAATTTAGAAAATCAACAAATAATTCTAACAATTAATCCAAAATAATTTCAAAACAAAAAGTCAGTTAAATACCAAACTTGGTATTTAAGTTCACGATCTTCTAAGGATACGATTTTTAAAAAAAATTGCCCTCTCCAAACTACCCCTTACAGTTACATAGCTTCTGATTCCTAGATTGAAACCCAGCTGACGGTGATGGATTTTTCGGGAGTAAAAATCCTTAGCATGGCTTTCTTCTGAAGGGGAGTAAACCCGGTGGTATCGTGTCGTAAATTTGCTGCATGTAACAGAAACCCAATCCCGATAAAGAGGACTATGAGCAAAATTAAACGGTCTTTCATGCTATTATAGAATAGGGTCTGTAGGAACCATAACATTAAAGGGTATCCATTAATAAAACTAAATTTTCAAAAATTGTATTTCCTCAAAAATGGCTCTAACGATTTTCATTAATACGTAATGTTTAGTATATCTTAATGCCCAATAAAATGTAGGTATATCTTGAATTTTCTGGGAGTAGCCTCTCAAAGCCTCTATTCTGGATGACTTTTGCATAACTGGTAAACCGTAAGATATAGACAAAGTAGATCTCGCTAAAACATACAATTTATCTCCAAATATTTCTTTTTTTTTTTTTTTTTTTTTTTTTTTTTTTTTTTTTTTTTTTTTTTTTTGTAGAGTGAGCCATTTTGGAGGTATTCCTTGTTATTTGTGTTAGTTCTAGAATACTTAAACTTTGGTCAGATAAAACAGTTATTCATTTTTTTTTTGTATCTTGGTCGTGCAAAGAGAACGGAATCTCAAAGCTTTAAAATATTTGATTATCACTCAAAGCCTACTGTATTCCCATATTTCCCTTGCACCTACAGGGAAATAAGCAATAAGAAAATTTCTGAAAGTGTTTATTTCAACTAACACGAAGAAGATATAGCAATAAAAGTTTGTAAGAATAGTTAGTACAAGAGTAGAGAAAGTCATGTGAGTGCAACACATCAGATTTTTAGAATAAGCTCCGTATGTGTCTGTCTGTGAATAGCATAATTCAAAAAAGAAAAGTTGGTTAAAAACAAAAGTTAATGTTTAATATTTTTCAAGGATGTAACACGAAGATTTTGAAGAAAATACTTCCACCCTAAACTACCTTTTACATGGAAAAGGTTTCGAAAACGTTGATTTTCTGAAAAATGTCTAACGATTTTGATTAAAATGCATATGTTTAAGATATTTTGGGGTACATGAAGTGTAGGTATATTTTGAATTTTCTGGCTATAGCTTACGTAGTCCTGGAAAGAGAACGAAATTTCAAAGCTTTAAAATATTTGACTATCGTTCAAAACCTACTGTATTCCCATATTCCCCTTGCACCTAAAAGAAAATGATTAGTTATAAGATAATTTATGCAAATGTTTATCTCGACTAACATGAAGGAGTAAAGGGATAAGAGTTTCTAAGAATAGTTAGTACCTGAGCAGAGAGAGTCATGTGAGTGCAACACGTGAGTTTTCTTATTTTTTAAAATTTTTTTTATTTATTTTGTTGTTGTATAATTAGAATCTAGAATCAAATTTAGCTTATTATTGTCATTATAGCTGTCTACTCAAAATTTATGGAGTAGTTGAGCGCCTCTATAGGCAAAAATTGGCGTTACACAGAACCTGTTTTATTGCTATTTCTGATGCCTATACGCCATTGCTAGTAAGTAATGGTTGGAGACTGTGGTTGATGTTTCAGTAAATAAATGAATAATATTTCTGCTGTAGCTTGCTCGTTTAACATCGCCAAGTATAAAAATGTTGCTGATGCTGGTCTGTATATTTTGTGAACAACATTGCATTTTGGAGACCACAGGCGAACGAAAATTCCAGCACATTTCCCCTCGCGTTTTCAGATGAAGCGAAAAGAGTTGAGCGCAATATAAAATACCACAACCATATTATTGTTTGTCTATCACAAAACGGAAATGACACAATTTTGAAGTCATGGTGCTGGTGCGCTAATATCGGTTTTGGAGATAAATTCTGCCCGAATTTCCTCTCCCTGGATGATCGAGCACATGGAAACTTCCAGTAATGTGCAACGAACCTTTGTAATGTTTATATTTGTGCAGCTCGGAAACAACTGCTGCAGCGGAGCCCCAGCCGAATTTTAAACCCTCGTAACGGTTCAACAATATTGTTACGTGAATAAAATGTTCGAGTGAAATCATTGTTCAGTTACGTTAATTTTTATCTTGGTAAACACAAAACACATTTTGATGTTATCTTCACGCAAATTGAAGTATTAAAACTCAAAATTCGAGTAGTATTTAATTAAAACTATTTCACGAATAAAATATTACACAATAATAGTTGATACGTGATTCCAGCTTCTCTTTTCAGAGTTAGATGGAATATAAAAGCTTTGAATTTTTCTGATTAAAAGACTATTGAAATAACCCATAGTAGGAATGTTCTTTAAAATTTGTGGTTATACAAGTCACTTTAAAATATAAACAATGATGGGATCAGCCTATTTGTGGAAAAGCTAGCAAATGAATTGGTTACTACGCAATCCTAACGATTTGTCAGATTAGAAGAGCAATGTTATAGTTATCTCATGGCAATTGTTTATAGTTATGAAAAACCTGTGAACTGCAATTATTTAATCTATGGTGGCTTTGGTATTTTTAAGGCAAGAAGCATTAAAAATATTACGGAGTTTTCGTGTTTATGGTAATGTTTTTAAGCCTTTGATTTTATGTGTGATTTACATGAGCTTTATACCTAACATTGTGTTGTGGCATGGCGGATATTTGATCAGTAGTATTCTGTTTCTGTTGTGCAAATACATTTTGTGTATGTTAGGTATATCACTGACTTTACAGCGTGTTTTCACAACGTGTTTAACTATATAATACCGCAAGGCGTGGTAAGCTTCTGATTGCATTCTGTGTTGGCCAGCTCCTCCTACCACCCGCCATTAAATTTTGTGTCTGCTATAGATCTGAAGAAACTGTAACCTGGATAAGTCTGATACGCATGAACTCTACAGGTTCTTTATTAGCAATCAAACATGGCAAACTAGTATTTAAACTATATTACAAATATATATTCTGTGCTTAAAAGGTGTACATTATCGAAAATACAAGCGTACTTATCTGTAAACAGAGCAAGGGCCAGCCATTGCAAATCGAATCTACTGGAAGGTTTATACTACAGAGGCTAGGGAATTGATAAATCCAAACCAGAGTTCTAAGCTGTATAGCTAAGGAATTAGTTTGCATTTCTAGCCGAAGGAGTATGAAAGACCCAGCGGGATGAACTAGAAACCTTTCTAGATTTCACTTTGCTATCTTTATTAAAATGAAAAATAAAAATTACAAAAAGAAAGAAAAAGAAAAAACAATCTTAGTGGAGATTAAATGCTAAAAATTGCAACAAAAGTACATTTTGTGTTAGTTTATGTAGCCTTAATTGACATTTCCTCTTTAATTTGATGTAGGTACACATTATATATACAAGCTAAAAATATTTTTTGCAGCTTTCAACTCTCTCTCTCTCTCTCTGTGTGTGTGTGTGTGTGTGTGTGTGTGTGTGTGTGTGTGTGTGTGTGTGTGTGTATTGCAACGCCTGTATGTTCAAGTCACGTGATTTCTTTCTTTGCAAATATTCTGTGAATTTCTTTTCTCCAGTTTAACTTTTGCTTTGAAGTACATTTTCTTTGCATGGCATTTTTTGGTATAAATTACCAGTTTCTTATGAACTATAGAAGATGGATAAATAACAATATCTGCGTGCTTTTGAGGCTTTAATTTGTTATCAATAAGGTTTTTTATTTAAAAAAATAAATATCAATGACAGTACAATTCAGAGAAGGTCCTGTCTTCATTAGTAAACAAATTTATTGAACTTACAAAGCATATAGCTAAATCTGATAAAGATTTTAGTGTGATACGTATGTTATATGGTTTCTGGATAGGGAGTCAGCAATTTAGCAACTTCAACATGGATGGGAAAGGATTCCACAGATTTTTGCACCATTTTCAGTAAAAGTGAAAATCAATAATCCTCTAAGAATAAGTAACTATTAATGGAATCATATTGAAGTACAGACTATTTGATTTTGTCTTGCCTACTGTGGATGAAATATTTCAAAGGAAAAGGGTAACTGCATCTTATGGGTCATTCTTAATGAGTAAGAGTGTTGAGAAAAAGAAGTATAAAAAATAAATACCTTTTTTTATTATTTGAAATATAGACTGGGGTGACTTTTTTGTGGGGGGGGGGGGCAATACAATTAAAATGTGTATTTCGGAAATCCCAGTGATGTATCTTCTTCCTCTTTAGTTGTCTAACCCAGATGGACAAACAATTTTGTCTTCTTCTACTTTGCAGCTTTGGACTTTCCAATCTGTTCCGGTTCCAATTTGGTGTATCTTTTCTTTGGTCTTTCTTGGTTTCTTGTACCTTTTGAGTTTATAACTTAAGGTTATTTTAGGAATTCTGTAATTATTCGCCTTTTGAACATGTTTTGTTTTTGTTATTATTCATCCTTTGAGCATGTTTTCCCATTAATTTCTATCGTTAGGAATAATATGATTTATTTATTTATTAAACCTTTAATTCTTTCCTGATATCTTGACTATCTTTTGTCGTGTTTGGTATACCTAGCTATTACTCTTACAAGTTTCATTTCTGTGACATCAGCTTCTTCCTGGGTCGACACATTATACCCTTAATACTTGAAGTGTGATACTTGGAAAATCATATTGTCTATCACTATTTTTGATCTAATTGATCCATATTTTTGGATTTATTTGGTGATACATATTTTCATTCCATATTCAATAGCAATTTTATTTATACAGTGTAGCATTTTTGCATGTCATCTTTATTTGTGGTCACATTTTGTATTACACAATTTATTACGTTCCCTGTAGTAAAATAGAGAAGCAGAAGGATAATTATAGTTTGAGCTAGGGGTTGAAACTAGCCGAGACCGTCTTAAAGTTGCCTGGTGCGGAAGAAGTCCAGGATTTAGACATGAACCAACTGGCCGGCACTGCGGACTGCTAAAATTAATGGATGTAAATGCAGCAATGAACGGGAAAGGTTTGCATTTCAAGGTCCTCCCACTACCACCGTCGCATGTTGGGGGCGGGGTGGGGGCGGTAATTTCCATATAAATCAGACTCGGTTACTAGCACCAGAATCTTAAACCTCCCGGACAGAGCAGCTCATCTGAGGTCGGTATCCGTCGACTGAGAACCGCATTGCTACGTCACTTTTCTTGCGTCGGAATCTCGCGCGCTGTCTTCATTCACTGTTACATTCACGTGACTTTCTCTACCCTCTGTCGTTTACTAATGTGTGCACAAACTATTTATTTCCCCCCTTCTTCATTTCAAAGGAGATAAACATTTACAGAGGCACCCAAATTAGTGGAGCAAGTGCCTACTTTGCGATGGGTCCAGGGTTCGATTCCAGGTTGGCAGTTGAGAATTGTTTTCTAGCCAAATTATTACTTATCCGCCATAGAATCTTGAAATATGAACGACATGTGAATCTGTGTGTGTGTGCGCGTGCGTGTATGTGTGTGCGTGTGTGCATGTGCGTGTGTGTGTGTGCGTGCGTGCGATCTAATGTACAAATCCCAAAAGAAAAACCAGTGTACGAATTAAAACCACAGAAAAAGACTGCTTATATAATTATTGCATTGCAGATAAAGGCGGTATATAAAACTATTTAACAATCGAACAATTAATAAACGGTATTTGGATAATGGCTTATGGGAACAATTATTTGGAATAAATTGTTTTAAGGATATCTAATCTCTTGTGCAGTACTTTGGTTGTCGTGTTACTTAACGTTTGTTAGTTATACAAGCTTACAATTTTTTTTCCAAATGATAACTTCCCAGGCTATTCACAGAAAATTAAGTGCATACCTACATTGTTTTTGTTACGGATATAATGTTAGTATATCGAATTTTAATGAAAATTGTTAGAGGAAATCTCTGTAAAGAGTAATTTGGGGTGCAAATCCTGAAAATCTTTGTCGGATATTTGGAAGAGAGTAAACTAAAATATATATCTTGATATTTAAACTACTATTCATGTTTGAGTTATACACAAACAAACAAACAAACACACAATTTGATTTGATAAATACATTTTTGAAAATATACGTAACTCGTGGAAGCCTTAAATTAGTCATTATGAGTAATTTTGGAGGAGTATATTAGATACAGAATAAGTTTAGCTAGCAGAAGTGCTTAGATTCTATGTCTAGCTCCCATTCTCTTATAATGTATTTATGTATTTTCTTGTGTTTTATTTTAAATTTAAATCTGAATCTCATAAAAGATTTAGAGGAAAACGTTCAAACAATGGTTTTTAGTTCGAAAACTAGTATTTTATTTTTTCAAACATTGCATACCTGTTCTAATACTCAGTATAGTTACCAGATATACTAATAAGTAATTTCTCTATGCTTAAGTTATAGGCAATGTAAATGTTATTTCCTCAATAGCATATGTGTTTAAAGTCGTTAAGGACATGCGGCTTGCCGCTTATGGCTTCTTGAGGTTCCTTAACTTCACCTGGGGGTGGTAGGCACAAAGGTTCCAAGTGCGAACTATAAAGTTTAGTTCAAGGAATTGTGTACTGAAACGCTCAAATCCGCTTAAGAGAAGTGTGTTCTTATTTGCCATTCATGCTATCATTCAAGCAATATATGATGGACTCCAATAGGTCCGCACAAGTTTTATTTTGTATTACATGTATTATTATTTATGTTCTGTAAAACAAAATGTTTTAGCGCGATTTTCCCTAGAAATAAAATTTTAAGATGTCCTTAGTTTTGAATTAGTGCAGCGATGCATAGAAAGTAAGTAATCACAAGGAGGGATCTGCAAATTTACAATAACTGAGTTTTAAAGTGGAAAAGAAATAGTGTTAGTCGCAGCTTTTGTTTAAAAGTGGTTCATAGATGCTTCTTAGCAGGCGAATAGTCAAATAGCCGCTGAGCAGACAGTGGATGGACGAATAAACAGAAGACAAGTGAGTGTATGTCTGAGGAAGAGAGCGAGAGAGCTGCGGAGACATTTGACGGGCAAAAAGCGGTATCGACCAGACAAACCCAGCTGTACCCACTACGACCTGCATAGTTTCCGCCACGCAGGCAGGCAGGCTGTATTCACAAGGGGCACAGGGAGGTCCTATGCCGCAATGTTTTGGGTTTAGAAAGCGGTGGGGGACGCAGAAAGCTTCCATTCCACCATCATCATAAAAAAGAAGTTTTTTTCTCTCTCTCCCAACACCAGGATCTGCATCTCAATAAGGTGGTTGCCATAGAAACGGTGAATTATACATTTTTCCGCGCGTGTCTGAGTATTATTCATACAGTGCACACTGGGCGCCAAGACATAGCATCTTCCTTCTTGCTTTCTTCAAAGATCCGATCCGATCTGGACCAAAAAATTTAGTCCCTCAGTTTACTCTAGGAAATAGTGAGAGGGCTTGTTTCTGACCTCTTAGCGCCGATACCTAGGTATCTCAAATACTTTCTTTCCTTACATGTACTCTGTAAACTTCTAATACTAGGGTATCAAGTGTGCTGCGATCTTACCCGTTAGTCAAAAAGTTTGTAATACCTAGTACTAGAACTTTATAAACTATTACTGCATTTATAAAAACTAAAAACATGATACAGTATAGGGTTGGAACACTTGCACGGAGTGACACTTCTACGGAATAACTACTAATGACTGTTAATAACCGATCTTGCAATGAAAATTGTGACGTAATAAAGTTAGAGTTGCAAAGTGTGGAAGGTTCACTTAGGAATATAGTTGCAGTAAATGTTAGCGATGTAATTTCTAGATAACAGCGCATTGGGGTATCACAAAGTAGTATCAAATTGCCTTAGATTGCGCTAACACGACCATTATAAATAACTAAAGGTTTTCCTTTGGTGGTTTCGCTGAACTTCGTATCTCGAAAATTGTGGCACGCACCCTACTTGGCACACTGATGTCAACTATAGTAATGAACTCTTCTTAGTGAATGCCACCCCCAAATCATTACCTACCACCCACTCATTCAAACCCTTATAGCTGTCGAGTCAAGATTGTAAGATTACTCTCTGAACAATTGTAACAGGTTTCTACATTTTTCATCCCTGGCCATTTTCGGCAAAATCTTAGGCTCCGTATAAAAGTCAACAAATTTTATCTATGTACAAGTGTCACTCCGCACAACTGTCACAAGCTCATGCAGCACACTCATGCAATTTCTCGACCCTTGAATTATCTTGTAATTTATTCAGTTTATCTCGATCAGCCCAAATGCTTGCTTAGAAATTATCTGAAATTAGGCATCATGTATCTAGCAAACTGTGCATGCTGTAAGTAGATTTTGCTTACCAGCGAGCTAAAATAAAAGATGAATCCCTTAGTTTCAAAGGTTCTCAGATGCCAATCAGCTGACCTTCAGTCCAGGAAACGAAAACATAGAGCAAAGAATATTTCGGAAATGGCTAATGGTAGGAATAAGCTATTTGATGTCAATTCATTGTGTTAATGAGTTCCAACCCAACCCATGTTGGGTTGAGGTAAGGCATTGCTTTTTTAAACAAATGCAACTTGTAGCATATTGTGTCTTTATGAAATACAAGGAGAAGATTTCCATCTCCTCCAAACATAGCTCTAATGATTTTTATTAAAATGGATTATTGATAAAATATGCCTATAAAAGTGGCCCGGTTTCGATCCCAGGCAACTGCATGTGGGATTTATGGTGGACGAAGCGGGACTGGGGCGGGTTTCCTCCTGGTTCTCCGGTTTCCCCCGCCATCTCATTCCACCGGTGCTCCATCTTCGTTCCATGAATCATCAGTGTCACCGCCTGCGGTGCCGTATGTGGTAAAAGCTGGCGTTTAACACTACAAAAAATGACTATAAAGTCTACTTTTTGTTCCCCTTAATGTTAGTGATAATCCTTTCATTGTTCTAGAGTTTTATATAACCAGAAACCGTTGAAGAGAGATAACATTTACCTTTACACAAGAAAAATATAGCTCTTAGTAAAGATAAAACTACTTCAGATTATTTTTAGAGGTGTCCAAAATATTTGCTGCTGTATGTTTATATTTCTTTTACATAGAAATAGACCATTCCGAAGTAATAAAATCACATTATTTTGGTTCATGAACTTAAGGTTTATTAGATTAAGTATTTTTGTAATTAGATAACTGTCATTTGAGTCATTTCTGTGTAGATATGACTATCACGTTGACATGAAATAAGAGGAAATATAACACTTCACGTTACACTAGGTTTTTTATTGGCGGAACCGCCTTCACTGGAAAAGCATAACATGCAGAAAAGAGATTTTGAAAGTGACCATAAATTAGAAGCTTATCGGGTTTCTGCAGCTTTACCTGACGCTATTCCAGAACGATAATGCTAGGCCACATACTGCTCATCTTATCTTGAATGTCGTCAACAAATAGTATGGGTAGTAGTTTGTCTCTTCTTGGATTTTTCAAATACTATTTAACAGCACTGTCTCTGAAGTGTGACGAGCTAAGTTCAGCTCTCATTTGACTGAAAAGTATCGAGGGAACACATGAAAAATGTCCTTCGTTTACTTTCCTGTATAAGCGGCTATAATATACCTTTGCAGTGACTTGTTTCAGTTTCTCTCATAATTCAAAGCGTTGTGTGCTACTAAAGCTACCTAAGTGACGGTCACATTCAAGAAAATAGAAATATACCTACATAATTTTTCGCTTTTATAGTAAAAAATGTATAACAATGTAAGGGATGTTATCATGGCTGTATGGATATATCAAGAAACCGCACTAAAATATTTAAAAACTGTACACTTGCAGCTTTATTATAACTATGATAACGAGAAAAAATATTGGGATATTTCCGTGGCCATCATCTGCAACTCACCAAATTTTCGAGGAGTGTATAAAAATACTCGATACATTTAAAGGTACTCGTAAATTTGTTTAAATTTTTAATTATAAAAGTGATAATTTCTGCATAAGTTTGGTAAACAAAATTCAAAAGGAAATTAAGTTGTGTGTGTGTGTGTGTGTGTGTGTGTGTGTGTGTGTGTGTGTGTGTGTGTGTGTGTGTGTGTGTGTGTCTATTTATCTAGTTTTATGAACAAAATAATTTTTAAAATAAGTCTAGTCACATGTAAAATAGAGAACAGCTAAAAAACTAAACCTTAAAATTCTGCAGACTATATAAGCATTTAGTTCTTTGAAGCCAAATGTTACATTTTGGGTAGCATAAAAGTTTTTCTTGGGAAAAAACTGTCCAGTGGCCATATTTCGTCAAAAAATCATCTTATTAAAGGGTACATTTAAAAAATAAGTAAAAATGGGTAAAACGAACGCGAAGAAGAATATTAAATGGTTAGCGATGGCTAACGCGGCAACTAATACAGAGATTTTGCAATTCTACTAGGGATAAGTAAAATGTGTGGAAAAGCAACAAATTTTCCGACTTGGAGTGAAGTGGTATGCCAAGGGTTACACCGTCCGGGAGGATAGATCTATGGCAGTTTTATCGATATGAGATCGGAGGGTAGAGGAGTAGCTGCCCCCAGGCCGAAAAACCGACGAGAACTTCGAGAGGCGGTATGCGAATCTTAGAATTACATTGCCTTGCAAGTGTGTAGGAATCTCTTAAGAAGAATCCCAAAAGAGTAAACTAGATAACTGTGTTTGAAAGGCAAAGGACACCCAATAAAGTGTAAAATCATCTGCAATGTATGTTTGAAGCAATATAAATTTATAATAATGTATAATATTATGTGTTCTCCGAAGCAATGGGTGTTCTTAATCGTTTGGTAGAAATTGTAGTGGGAATTTTAACACTGAAGTTATTGGACGCTCCAGTATTTTGTAGAATAAACACATGCATTCCCTTGTAAATAAGGAGCTTGCTTTCAGCAATACTGCAGTGTTAATAACACGCAAAGGAAGTAATTTTGTACTTCCCCTGTTTAATTTACATGTTATCCAATCTGACATCAACCTTGGTTCATTAACTTTGACCTAGAGTAAGGGTCCAGTTCTGGAATTTGCTAGCTCTTAATAAGTGTGTGGTTACGTCAACTTGTGTGTGTAAATTGTTTCATTGATTAACATGACCATTACGTTTTATGTTAGATGCTAATGCTGACTGTGAATGAAGCTTAAGATGAAGGTCAAGTTGAACATTTTATTTCACGACTCAGTGCTATGGATATGAACTTGATCCTCACGTTATACACAGCTGAAGGAAAACATGAGGTACCTAGTGAGTGACATTCCAAAATCGTGCAAAGTACCTACGTTTTTCGTTTTTACTTTGCCTTTTTGATACTCATGGCTACCCAAGAGGGAGCTTATAATTCTTAAAACTATACTTAGGTATTTATTGTGTTTATTTATTCATTTGTTAAACTCAATACAGTTGAATATGACCGGTGTTCAATCCTGGCTCTTTACCAGTCATATTGGTACATTTACAATATATTAGTTTCTTACAACTAGTTTACCTACTTCTCTATTTCTATTTTCTAGCGAGTCTCTATTTACTGTCCGCACCCATTTCTTTTTCACTTAAGAATTGTCCTGTTTTATCACAATCTTTCTGAAACATTTCTATTCATCATCACTTTATGTATTAGGAGACTTCTCCTGCTCCGGCCTCAGGTATCTCTCCACCTTCTCATCGGTCTTCCAACATCTCTCCTCCCATATGGTTAGTAATTGTGTGCCATTTTGGGATATCGGGTATGGTCCATCCTTTGTAAATGGTTTGTCCACCTATCTCTATTTTGGTGTATTTTAACTTTCACTGGACAAACACCTAGTTCTTCTCTTATTTAATTTTTTTATCCATTATTGCACATCCTTTCATAGCTCTAAGGTATCTCATTTCTGCTGCACTTATTTTATCCCATTCTTTTTTCTTTATCGTTCATGTTTCACAAGTATATGTTAACGTTGGAAACGCCACTGTTTTGTAAAATTTTAAGCTTGTTTGTTTCCTTGTTTTTCTTTTTAATTTTCTTGCTAATATTCCACAAATGTTCTGGAATTTACTTATTTTATTATTTAAGTCATGATTATGTTGATATGATATATTGCATCCCAAATAATTAAACTTGTGTAGCTGAACAAGCACACAAGAACATTTCTGTTACAGCTATATTTCTATGTCCAACTATTTTTACTAACATGCTCTTATCCCCACAATTCTGTTCCTTTACATTTAAAAATTTCAAAGGATTCAAAGAGAGAGAGAGTCTTTCGAAAAATAGTCCAACCAGAATTTTATTTTTACTTTGTTAAAGTTCAAAGAAGAAAGAAGATACTGAAAGGAAAATTTAGGAATTTCACGACCAGAGCTGCCTATGCGACATGTGCCTACCCCTGTCAAGCTACCACTAGCATTTTAGAAAACACGTAATGAAATCGATATGTATTATACAGATAAACACGTGAGATCTAATCCGTTGACAAAACAGAAGAGTTTGTTTTGACTCGAGTTGTACCGTGTATGTAAATGAGCACATGCTAATCGTGAGAAGATGTTTTAATAAAATCTGTGTGTTGTTACGGTCCATTGCTTGCCCCAGGTAAGCTTCTCTTCAAGCATTTTACTGTCTGCTGTATGGTAGTAACATTCCAAGCAATATTTCATGCATGGCTACCGTTTCGAAATTCCTTCTTTGACGTAAGAATGTTAAATATTCAGCAATTTGCGGCAGTAGACAAAATAGGGCCATAATATTTAAGAGAGGCGCGATTTCACAGATGAGCAGACACAAGGTAAGGAATTCTGGTCTTCCAACAATAATGTAAGCCCAGAATCACTGAAATTATCAGCTTGAAAATTATACCACTTGGCTTGTCTCTTCCTGGATCATGGTTTTCTTCATTCGAATGAGAAGCTATAAAGTAACCTCGTCATTAAAGGGTTAGGCGTAATGGTATGGTGGTACATTGAACAATAACACGAACACATGTTCTCAGAGATTCGTGTGCAAGTGTTTTATAACTCTTTTGTCGTTAATTGCTAAGTCTTGTATTATGGGAGAAAATAGACCTAAGCATTGGGTTTTTATTTTCGTTTCCTACAGGATCAGCAATAACTCCCTTAGAAATATATGGATATGAATTTCTACTGCTGTGTGTGTGTGTGTGTGTGTGTGTGTGTGTGCGTGCGTGTGTGTGTGTGTGTGTGTGTGTGTGTGTGTGTGTGTGTGTGTGTGTGTGTGTGTGTGAAAATAATGTTTAAAATTAATACAAAGTAATAGGAATCAAAAGTTTAAAAAATCACTGTAAAGCGAGCGAACGCCATTGCTGTTGAGCAATTATTCCAAGAGGTTAAAAGCCACCGATATGACCTTCGATGCTAAAGGTGGCATATAAATGGAGAATTAAAAACAAAAATCACACAGTAAAATGTTATTTGACAGTTCACATTGCAGTGTTGCTTGGAACCATGTATTCATAAATCACGTGTCTCTATAGTATTAAAATTATGGTTTAGAAACGTTATCCAAAAAGCAACCAGCAACACCCCTAAAACAAAATAGGGCGCCTTTTTGATATACTTACTGAAAGTATTAATACTTAATAATTATACTTCATTGCTGGAATAGCAATCCGTTGTTTTATTCGTTATATTACCTGTGATTCTTTTCCACAGATTTGCCAAACATAACCTCAAAACAGGCGTACGTAGACCTTTGTTTTGTAGCAATTAGGCTTTTAGCTTCATCAATTTTCCATTACAACAACAAAAAGTGAGAAAACTGGACTGACATGATAGCATTCCTTGCAACATTTACATTTAACAGTCGTGCTCATTTCCGCAATGAATCTCTTTTTAATGGCAGCATGCATGTTGAACAAATTCGTAGCTGTAGTAAATTAAATTTGCTTCCCCCACTACTAACAGGCAAATTTTATGTTTCATTGTGTTGACATCATTGGACATTTAATGGACGGGCTGCCATTTATTTTAAATGTTAAACTGATCCCAATGTTTTGAAGTAAAATTCGGGGAACATCGTAGTTTTCGGGTTTTACGACTACAACGTCCGCCCCCCCCTCCCCACCCCCGCTACATCGTGTTGATGTAGGACACGTACAAGCTTAGTGTGGACACGAAAGAGCATAATATTAGCATTTGACCGTTACGTGTAAATATATCGATGCCATGTACTTGTGTGATTTACGGGAAAAAATAAATACAATGGACATTCTAGAGTGGGGATATCCAACAGTCGATTTCCTCCTTCCCCGCCCTCCCTCCCAAGTGGAGTCCAAATATAAAGCTAATATCTGGTTTTAACAGAGTAATCAACAGGTTGGTCGGAGAAACGTATTTGTGTAATGTATGTATAGGTGATTAATCGAACCGTTTTATAGCTGGTAATCCCCGAGCACAACCTTCTCCCCGGATTATTGCTAGCCAAAATGTTTTCATGTGATTATTAGTTCGTTTACAAATACTATTTGGGTCGTTTTGCCATGCATCACGGGCCTTGCTGCTACAATGGCCGTGCTTGTTTGTGTTTGTGCAGATTACCACCGGATCACAACACAGCGAGGGAAAGGATGCTGTGAATGACACCCAAAAACCCAGCTTTTGTCCATTCGGCAATTAACTGCCCAGCCTTGATTGTAGCGTTTAGGCTCCTCGATCACTATAACTTTACAGGCCAGGTTACGCTAACATAATATAATTCTAAACTTTACTCATTCGCCCTTCATAAAATAACACATTTGAGATAATAGCCAACTGTAAACGTTTTAGGGCACACGTACTTGTTCAATTCAATTACCTCTTGTTATTAACATTCAGTAAAGAGGCGAATGTACCCAAATATACAATACTACATCTTTTGCACGCGTGTTGGGAAATTCAATTGGTATATTTCAGTTCATCTCCATCTCTGTAACTCTTTCGGTTTATTAATTTAATTTATATGTTACTATATAGTAATCAGTAATGCTTTAATTCGTAGTTACTTGGCAACAAAAGTAGATTTATATTTTAACAAAACACAAAATGCAGCTTCAGAAAAACCTTACCCTTTAATAATCAGCATCTATGCCTTGTTTTTCTTGATAATAATATGCATTAAAATTTTCTCCCTCGATTGATAGTTACTGTAATATTACAACCATTATAATTTGTATTGATTTTCACAATTTCGACTTCTCATAAAAATATGCCAACAAAAGATCTTCATTTACGTTTGCTTCATTATCCAAACACTAGTCCTTTAATTTCGTGTAACTAATAAATACTTTCCTTGACTTTTCTGGATGTATCTTAATAGGTGTATCTTGGACGGCTTTTAAATTTTTCCTGATGAACCTTCTTCACTCATTTTACTATTAATTAATGTATGAAAGTAGCATCCACAATTGCAGAATGCAACAACGTTTTTTAATGTATCGTGTCTTTTTTTTTTTTCAAAACCCACATTATTCTTTGTCTAGACGTATCGTTTCTGCAATAAATACATTTCATTAAATATACAACATATTCTAAAATACAACGTAGATAAAATATTGTGGACAACACCTTACAAAATTAGGATTATTAGCTAGTGCTCTAAGTATCAACAAAAACATTTTAGTTCTTTTTCCTTTATACATATTGACTGTGTAAGTATTATTTATAACGTTACTAAACATCTCAATCGCATTCAGCTTCAAACGAAAGACATAACAAATGCAAAATTTTGAACAAATTAATATAACATTGCAAACTAGTTTTAACTTACGTTAGTCGTTTTGTTATTTAAAAATAACGTTTGTCATCAATTACATACACAAATACTACATTTAAGTTTATTTAAGCTTAACATTTTTCTGTGAAAAAGCAATTTCAAACTAAGATAGTTCTAAAATTCAGCTAAACAATTAATATGTCTACTAATATACTCATTAAATTGGCCACATGGCCATGTGATAGTGTTAGAACCATTTTATTGTTTGTTTCTAATACACCAAGAAGCAATTTGAACTTCTTGATTATTATTAGTATTTGTTAAATACTAGTTCATGTGCAAGAATGCCATTTAATAATTGTTGGAAACACCGGACTCTTAAAATGAAGGCAGACAGCCTTCAAAGTCTCATTCCCATCCATATCATCCTACTTCGCGACGAGTCCATTGAGGGAGCAGTGCAGGGCAACTGTATCTCTGCTTCTATATGCTTCTATGACGTTAGGGTGCTATCCAGTCTACCTAGTTTCATTATCTGTGGATAGATGGCAGTGCATTGACTATTACCATCTATATTCTTTTCTACTTTTTCTAACGCACGGTCTTACTTCACCTCATCCCTTCACCCTAGCGGGTAGTAACCCGCAAAATATCCATGTCAGGGTCGTACTTGCACTAAATAGGGGAAGTATCGCATTCAACCCAAGAAGTTAAACCAAAAAGACTTTTTATGCCAATCTATAAAGGTATTTTTAGAAATAAGCTCCATGTTTCCGTATGTGAATCCGTTGTTGTTGTAGTGTTTAACGCCCGCTTTTACTACTACGGCACCGCAGGCGGTGACACTGATGATACATGAAGATGGAGCACCGGTGGAATGAGATGGCGGGGGAAACCGGAGTACCCGGAGAAAACCCACCCTGACGCCGCTTCGTCCACCACGAATACCACATGCGGGTCCCTGGGATCGAACCCGGGCCGCCTAGGTGGTAGGCGAGCGCGCTAACCGCTCGGCCACGGCGCCGCCCTATGTGAATCCGTGAACAGCATAACTCAAAAACGCAAAGTCGATTAAACACCAAAGTTAATATTTATGTTCGGTATCTTTCAAGGATACGCTATACAGGCTTTCAAGAAAATCTCCCCACCCCAGGCTACCCTTTACATGTGACATTTCTCGAAAATATATTTCCTCAAAAGTGGCTCTTAACAATTTTAATAAAAATATCATATGTTTAAGATATGTTTATTACGTATAAACTTTATATCTTAAATTTTCTGGGAATACCTCAGAAGTCGTTTGCACTCTGGATGAATTTTGCATATCTGGTAAACCGTAAAAGATAGACAAAATCTTACAACACAAAAAATATAAATGTTGTTAAAACATATGTTTGTTTGATGAATTTCGCAGATATTCCTTATTATTTATTTTAATTTTCAATACTTAATAGTTTTATCAAATGGAAGTCGTTATTCTTATTTTATGTCTTGGCCATGCAAAGAGAACGCAATATCAAAGCCTTCACATAGCGACCAGCTTTAACCCTAGTGTTACTAAGCCTTATTCCATTAACATGAAGTATTTAGATAGAGGAATGAGTGTTTTTAACAATAGTTTGTACAAGAGTAGAGAAAGTCATGTGAGTGCAACGCGTCAGATGTTTACATTTGTTTTAGACTTAAGGTCGTTATATTAAATGGCAAGACTGCACATTGATGGGCCTACGGGATCATATACCGGGAGCTTCCAACACAGACGTTACCGGCTGAGCCATCCCGCTCGGTTAAAAAGTGCATGTGTTGTTACTAAAAGTGGAAATAAATTAACCAAGGAAGAAGACGGCTAAAATCGTTTTATTCTGCTAGTTTTAACATTAACGTTGTTAGGTTTGCTTGATGCTATTTAGAACGGCCTTCATAAAGCTATAGAACTTGCCGCACACTTTCTCTTGCTACAGAAAAAAAGACAAAGAGATCAATGCACGTCTTCGTGAAACATGCAGCCCTTTGAGCTTTAGCACCGCTTGGCCAATGAGGACAAAGTGTAGCATTTATGACAAAACATAAGGAATGGAATAGCCGTGGCTCGGCTCCCGCCATTTTCCTCTGTGCGGAACGTCGGTAGGTACCCCACAAGCGGTTATTAGCTGCAATAACAACGTAAATTATGTGGAACTCCTGTCTGTCAAAGTCCGTCGTGAAAGGGCACATGTTGTTTGTGCTATAAATATTGTTCAGAGAAAGATTTCGTGCACTGCGTGGAATCCCTTTACACGGGTCTGTTATTAAAACGAGATGGTTTCTTATTTTATGCATTAAATATATAACATATTTTTTCATTTGCCATCTGTGAACTATCTTCCCACTATGCCGCTTAGACGAAAACTCGTTCTTTATTTTAAATTGACGCAAATTATATTTTCCTCAGACGAAAATCCACCTTGAGTGCAATCGTGGTCTAACCATAAATAGCCAATGAGACGCCGTCATCAATGGGCAAAAGAGAAAGATAAGGACACTGTTGATCTTTATGCTACGCTTAAACTAAAATATGTCAAACCAAATATAAAGAAATCCAAGTATATAAATTACCTTTTAAAGTATGTCCCACAGGTTTTTCCTGCATTTTACAATAGTTTGCTTTCTGAAAATGCTACTCAGGACTGAAATTGTGGCATGGCTGATTATGTAAAATAGTCACAATGTAACTACAAACATCATACTTACATACTTATAGAAATTTAAATAGATAAAACATCTTTCTTTACATTTGAATATATCGTAGCCATTCAATAACACTATAAATTTGAAAATTGTAACTACCTACTTATGTGCATGGAAATCGGATGTAGATATAGTATAAAATAATGTTCCATATTCTCATGTAGCTGACTGTTCAGGCTTAATGGAGTACCCGTCTGGTAAGCGGAGGGTCTGTGGTTCAAATCCCAGCTGTGGCATTGAATTTTTAAGTTCCAGTTTTACCTCTCAAACATTGCCCACACACGGCTTGTGTGTTTAAAAACACCAACAGTAAGTTCGTTGGCATAAGTATGAATGGAGCATGTTTAATTTCCCTTTCAATATGCCCTTCCATGTAGTAATAGTCACGTAAATATCCCATTAAATATTTTAAGAACTTTCATGGCTAAAACATGAAAAAACAATTATTTATCCTACATTTTGTAAGATGTAGGAAAAAAATATCAGTGCAAATGTGTCCAATCTAGGAAAAGGTTTACAGCAAACACAAACTGTTATATTTAAAAAATATAAAATCTTGCGAATAATTCTTAGAATATTTATGAAAATAATTGTGGGTACAGGGAGTCTGATGATTGTTCCACAACACATTTTCTTTTCTAAAACTAAACCGTTCGCTAGTCGTGTACTAGAGTTAGCACATAATCTTAGGTTTGCAGAATGAAGATAGTGGGCTAGCTGATAAAAAAGAAAACGCTAAACGTGAGGTATAAAATACGCTAAGGTTAGTTGGAGAATAAAGCGAGCCGAGCCGAGCCGAGCCGTTGGTAGGCCTGACTGCATACGGAAGGCTTGTGTGTCTGTCGCACGGTGCAACATCGAGCAAAGTCGTGACCGTCACATTTGCCCCAGCCAACTTAGAACGCACGCCTACCATACGTGTGTGTGTGTGTGTGTCTGCAATCAACCATTTCGATCTTTCATGTGCTCCTTCCTTTGTCAGCGAAAACAAACGTTTACATGGAAGCCGATCGCTTTTAACTCAACAATAACGCCTCCGCAGCATTATGGGTGATTATGGCTCATTTAGCATCTCTCCAGGTAATTTGATAGTAGGTTGTGCAGCTTATTAACAAGGAACAAGTGCTAGGAATTTGTAAGTAAGCTTTGTCGGTAATTATGACTTACAAATTTGTGTGTACGGTTTCAATGGCAATAATGAATATTCAACAGGCAAAACAACCATTTAAATGTGTTCCTTATGCTAGATTACTCCTTGACGTTCTCGCTAAAATAAAATTCAAAGGCTTTCACAAGTAACCATAATGCATGAATGCGTAGTCTTCTATTGTTCTCAAAGGTATTTCAGCATCACAACTATCAAAGAACTAACATTCAATTATGGAACGGCTGTTAGGAAACTCTACTCAACGGAAGAAAATCGGAAACTAAAGACTGGGTTTGTAAAACAGTTTATTTCTCCATCAAACCATCACAATAATAAATCATAGTAGAACGCTGTGAAGTATTGCGTATAACAATTCACGCCTAAAACTTCCGACGGCAGTCCATAGGAACAGCTCCCAAAATTTCCACTGCAATTTTTTGCTATGAACGGTCTGAGTCAAAAAGGCATTTGCTTTGCCAAAGTAACAACTGAGTTTGTTTTCCATATTCCGGTTTACTTTTGTTTCACTTCATGACTGCCTGAAGGACATCCAGCATCGACACCGCAAAATCCTGTAAATAGTAAAAGGAAGAGCTATGTGTTTACTCCTTCAGCCATTGGCTAACCTGGGAAAAACAGTTGCGAAAACTGAAAGTCACGGGAGTCTACAATATGATGCACAACTGCATAAAAGGCTTAAAAAGTTCTGTTGTTCGATAACAACACCACCCAAGAGCTTAAGATAAATTGTGTGAGCAGTAGTTGCCAAATTTTAGTTACAAGGCTCGAATCTTTTGGTTAAAATAAATAAATAAATAAATAAATAGATAAATAAATAGATAAATAGATAAATAAATACCCAATCAACCATATTTTTCTGATAACTGCTCCTTCCCACTAGTATAGAAGAAACAGCTGATTGGAATTCCCCAAAAACCAACTGTGGCACTTTTTCTCCATTATGGTGCGGTCTGGTTACATGTGGTGATATTCCATCTGTTATGTTGCATGTTGCTATTGGCCATAGTTGGTGTTATTGCATCCGTTATGTTGCTACAGAAACCCTTTTAATTTATTATTTTTGGACTGTTGCAGGGAAGGTAGCAGATAGATTTTAAAACAAGTGTTTGTTTACATGCCATATTAATCTGTGGACGCCACTGTATTGTTCGTGTGTGCGTGGTTTTGGCTTGAATTGTTTTGGAGCATTATATACAGTTATTGTTAATGTTATTTTTATTTTTGTGTTCGCAACATAGTAGTACATTAAATACATTACGACATTTAGCGTTTGGAAGTGATTTTATCCAGAAGTGTTATTGCAGAACAAGATTTGCCGATGGTGAGTAGGTTCATGTGTTGTGTGATAAGGATGTTCAAGCATTGTTATTGTTTGAAAGCGTGTAGCTTTAAACCTTCTGTTACTAGTCTATACCTAGTAAGTAGAAGAACTAGCAATCCACCCAAAATTCGATATCGAATTCCTTTAAACCGAAAAGAGCACTTTGAGAACAGGGTCGAATGTTTGTGTCTGTCTGTGAACAGCACAGCTCAAAACCGTAAAATCGGTTAATACCGAACTCGGGATTTAAGTTCACCATATTCCAATTATATGAGACGAAGATTTTCATCAAAATTCCCCCACCATAAACTCTCCCTTAGACGGAATGTGTTCCTTATTTTAGATTTCAACCAAAATGGCTATAACAATTTTATTAGAACGTCACACGTTCAAGATATTTTCATGAGAAATAAAACCTAATATTTTGAACATTCTCGAATATTTGTGAAGTCTTCTTCATTCTAAATAAGCTTTGTACCTGAATTGTTGAACTGTAATGGTATAGACAAATCCTAACAAAAAATTAGATCTCGTTAAAATGCACATTTGATGTCAAATACAAATTTGCTATGGGTTAAGAATTTTTCCAAAATGTTGTTTGTTATTCTTTAGCAAGTTTAGAGTCTGGAAGTATGAATGACAGTGTGAATGCCTATGCGAATTTAATATCGTCGTCGTCGTCATCATCGTCGTCGTCATCATCATCATCATCTTCATCATCATCATCATCATCATCATCATCATCATCATCATCATCATCATCATCATCATCATCATCACGGCATAAACCTTGATGGCTTGTTCCGTCTTCAAGGAAACTGATCTGTCCACCTCATTCATGGTCTGCCAACACTCCATCTACCTATTTGTTTATAATTTTGTATTATATGTGGCTTCGATCTTCATCCCTTCTAGTTACGTGATATTGCCATTTTTTTATTTATTTATTTTATTTTATTTATTTTATTTTATTTTATTTATTTATTTATTTTTTTTTTTTTTTGTATTTAATTATTATTTCATTTAGACTGTGTATCTTTTGATTTCATTTCTTTTTATCCAAGAGTCTCTAACACTCCATCTACCTATTTGTTTATAATTTTGTATTATATGTGGCTTCGATCTTCATCCCTTCTAGTTACGTGATATTGCCATTTTTTTATTTATTTATTTTATTTTATTTATTTTATTTTATTTTATTTATTTATTTTTTTTTTTTTGTATTTAATTATTATTTCATTTAGACTGTGTATCTTTTGATTTCATTTCTTTTTATCCAAGAGTCTCTAGCAGTATATATCTTAAAATTCTCACTTCGGCAGCCTCCGAATTTAAAATAACTAAAATAGTAAAACCAACACTGTAACCGAACACATATAATTACTTATAAGTGATTGTTCCAAAGGCAAAGCCCCCAATACGACCTTAGATATTACAGGTGAGGTGGTGCATAAATGAAATATAAAGTGAGCAGGGTAACATATCGTATTAAAAGCGTCCTTTATCATTGGTGTCCTATTTCATTACGACAGTTCATTTCAAGTGTATGGAGCCATCTATATCAGTCCAAATTCGCAGGTTGGCTTCCTTCAATAACCCTGACATGGTGTTTATTCTCTACTTCTCACCTGTGTTACTGATCTCCACCCTTTCCCCTCTCTCGGTAGTACCATGCATCAGGAATTGTAATGCCTTTTAGTCCTTTTTATTCCCACTATCACAGAAGCACGTTAAAAAGCGACAGCACACAATAAACTTGCTATCGTATACAAGAGCTGATCTAGTGAGTATTAGTATCATAATCAGGTAAAGAGATTTTCTGCGAAGGTTTTATCAAAACTCCTCTGTAGTACCTATAGGTATAGGTGCACGGATTAACGGACAGTAAGTTGTTTAACCCTCACTTATTTCTCTACTTATTATGCTTAACCAGTCTGATGCGTCGCCAAGACGGGAGCTAGAAAATAAGCAACATTGTATGTATTTGTGCAAAACTCTGCTGGTAAATGCTGAATTTATTTGTAGGACTAGCCTAGATCATACGCATCAGTCACACCATTGTTTTGTCCTGATGTCCATAAAGTGTGGACCATTATTTTTTCATGGCTATCATAACGACTTATTTGTTTGCATTGTTAATTTTTTACTTTATTCAAGTTTACTTTTGGTGATAGTTTTATTTTGTGCTTATTTATTGTTTATATTCTAAGGCTACACGTGGACAACTTCAGGTGTTTGTTTGAATGTATCGTACTTGAAGAAAGCAGTTAGCTTATGCTGGACAAGATGCCTACAGTATCCCTTTGTTTTGTTTCTGTTGATGGTGAACTAACTTCACAGCTTCTTATTGTGTTTTTCATCCTAGTTAATCCCTTTTTGCTGTCACGTGGGATTTGGAGTCGTCGGAATTCAACGTCCAGAAATGCTCTACAGAATAAACAAATCCATCTAGTGGCTCTCTAGTGGTTCCTACAGGAAAAGACCTTTCTTTTCCAAAGGATATATAGATTTTCCAAAGCAGAGTCAGTGAACTCTTGAGTACCTGTTCCTAAAGTGAGCCCTCCTTTGTGTTCTGTGAAACGCGAAGCCAAAAGTTGATGGCACTTGGCAGTGTTTTTGGCAATTCAGCAACAGCGAAACCTTGGCCATTTTGGAATTCTTCCAGTACAATGCCCCAACGAGGAGAAAAATGACTTCTGTCAACATTATCTGAAAGAAGGCAGACAATAGGATGGATAACCGTGAGAAAATGATAGTTTGAAGGACCACATATACAAGCATCAGGTGATCCGCGCCAAAACTCAAGCCTCAGTGGCAGGAAAACAATAAGATAATTTTTCTTCTTAGTCAAAACATCTACAACAAACTATCGTAGGCCTAGAGATTAATCTTGGCATTGCCAAAAAGGTACAATAATTTATTATAGGCGGTATAATTCCCTCAATTTTCATTGTGCAACGCCTAAAACCTACAGTGCGTATCGTCATTATACCTTGCTTTGTTAAGCAACATTAATATCAGGCACTTTCCAAGTACGAGTACGTTTCACCAAAATGCCACACCATTTTTAGATAAGATAAATAAACTGGCGCAAAGAAAATATTTCAACTTGCTTTAAACCCATGTGCATAGGATTAATTATATTTATACGGTGCCTTGACCCAGCAATTCTACAACTTAGAAACATTCTTTTATATCTTCTGGTCGTTTGACTATACTAATATAGCATACAACGCTTTCTTTCCTATCTTGTTATAAGTGGATATTGTTTTATCTCCGTTTTGTGTACAACTTTATCACTGTACTGCAGAGTGCCTTAGTGAACGTAGCCAACTGACGTATTTTATTGTATTGCATTACGAAATTTCGATATCAAGCTTTCAAATACCAAATACCTTATCGAATTTACCTCTGTATGTGTGTGTGTCTTTTGTGAGAGTTGTTTTTCATTCTATGATTAATTACTCTAAGAAAAAATGCTATACGTTTATAATATATGCATGAAAAATAAATAAACATATATAAATATATCTATATATACTTTTTACAAGATATAACCACTAACACACTATTTAAATACTAATACAGAAAACTGACATAGAAAATATTTTTCTCTTCTAGTTTTGACAGAGAAATACTAAAATTTAAATATAATTTTAAAGAATTTATCCTTAGTTGTTAATTTTATCATGTCACATTTAAAAGCGCAGTAAAAAACAATTGCCAGCTTTTTAAACTTTATTTTCTGAGTTTTTGCTGAAAATTTGAACAAGGTTGCTTTCAAACTACATCGTGTGGAAAGCTTTTTAATGCACAAAATGTAACAAAAATAAAAGTCGAAGAAACGGTATTGGAAGTAAGAATATGACATTAAGCTGTGAACTATTGGGCATTTAAATAACCAAGTTAGCAAAGCTTTAAAGCCCTTTACAAAGCTAAGGGTTCAAAATGTTTTTGGACATAAATACTAATATTTTGGTGTTTGAAAATGTTGAGAAATTTCAGCTATGGGTAATTCTAAGGTTAAGCATCTTAACTGATACTTCTGTTTTGCGGTATGAGTTTAATTAGTGATATAAAATTACTTATGCTCTAGAACAACTATATCCAACATATAACCAAGTACATATTGTACCAATAATTTAAAAGTGAAATATCTGCTACGTTTTTATGCTATGTAATAGGCAAAAACATTTAGTTATATTCCGGTTTACATACACGTTGTTTTTTTTCTCACGAGTTAAGACATCACTTAAAAATTATCACGCAGGTTTAATTTCCGTCTTATTTTACCAAAAGAAATTTGATCACTTTTCCACTGAAGTATATTAGGTTACCACAAGGTGTGATGAGAAGTGTCATGTCTTCAAGGACGAGCCGAAGGAAAGGGGGGGGGGGGAAGCCAAGCTGAGGAAAAAAAGTATCTACTAGATTATTTAACGCAAATATTTTATGAGGACTATAGAAAACCAAATGTAAAATTTGATGTTTTGTGTTGTGCAATTTAGATAGCCGTAACGGAAACCTTATCAGTGACTTAGGTGTCTGATACTTGCACTAGATATATTCTATGGTTCTCCATTATTAGAGTTATTTACAATGATTCTTCTTCTTCTTCTTCTTCTTCTTCTTCTTCTTCTTCTTCTTCTTCTTCTTCTTCTTCCATCACGGATTACACATTAGCCTGTTCTGGCACTGTCATAACTTAATACAAATCTTACTTGTGTTTCTTTCTTTACATTACTCTCGAAGGTTCCACAGACTGTTTCCAATGTTTGTATTTTATTTGTTGGTATATCCTGATTCCATTCATAGGTTAGGTACATCGCAGCCAAGGTACTGAAAGTGTGGGAATTGTTCTAATATATTCTCCTGTAGTACAATATTATTTCTTATTGGTTATCTGTCCTGGAGTGCCATTACTTTTGTTTTTGTCTTTGAAATAGTCATATTCCATGTCTTACAAAGTTCAGTTGAAATCCTGCCTTCTGCAGCGTCTCTTGCTTGTCAAAAATTAAAACTAGATCATTAGCAAACAGAAAGGTGTTCAGTGCTCTTCTTTATCCTACCCTAATCCCCTCATGTACCACTTTTCCCCATTCTATTAAAATTTGGTCTATATACCTATATTCAAAAGAATTGAAGACTACATCCCTGTTTCAATCCTCTATTTCTTTATAATATTAATATTCATCTGGATTCATCTCTGGCTGCTAGACAGTTGTTGAGAATAGCTATATTTGTCACTTCCAATACTTGACATTTATTCCTGGGTGTTTTTTATGCATCATTATTCCATAATTGATTTCGTAATAAAACATTAAAACTGGCACACGCGTCACCACAATTTGCTGATACACGTGTCTGTATTCTTATCATCTGTTGTTGAGTGAATATGAATCATTTGGAAAGTGGACCATCATGGATCATGACGTCACAGTGTATCTCTCCTGCAGGTGTATATACTGTGCTAGTTTTGTGAAATTTACCTGTGCCTAAATAGTTCATAATGTATTACGAACATTTTTAGAAGCATGCTATTTTTGGTTATTAATCGATCTGTGCTTGTTTTTTTTCTATAGAAGCAACAGCTTTCATTATTATTATTATTATTATTATTATTATTATTATTATTATTATTATTATTATTATTATTATTATTATTATTATTATTATTATTATTATTATTATTATTATTATTATTATTATCATTATCATTATTATTATCATTATCATTATTATTATTATCATCATCATCATCATCATCATTATTATTATTATTATTATTATTATTATTATTATTATTATTATTATTATTATTATTATTATTATTATTAATTGAAAAGTTTACAGACACACAAGATTTAATTATATATCTCATAGTTAAGTTTGGAAATATTATTTTGCACCTTCCCATGATAATATACAAAGTTATAACAAAATATTGATTATCTGCAAAAACATACAACCTAACATTTATACTTTGGTTATTTTCTACACTTACATTCCTCAAAATATCCCCATTATATGTTTTTGTATATTATTAAATCAAATTGAAATTGATTCTATGCTGAAACCATTATTAATGTTGTATAGGAGATTATTGAAAGTTTGTTCGGAAATTTTTCTGCGGCAGTGTACCAACAGTTTTTTTTTTTTTTTTCCATCCTCAAGAGACCCAAAAGGTGCATTTCCGATGGAACCGAACTACTTTATTGAATACCACATTTGTTCTCTCTTTTGTAGGGATTATTTTCGTAACGAAACATTAAGAAAACATTAAACTGTGGGTTGTATGTTTCTTTGGATTTGATATACCCATAAGAGTTAGATGTATCTAGGAAACTTCGGATCATTTAATATCAGAAACAAAATATCAAAAATGATTCTATACTTCACATACAAATGTGTTTGTATTAATGGTCGACAAAAGCAAATATGCTACAAGTGCAGGGAGATTGAGCATGAGGGGGTGTCAGTATTGTTTCACCGAAACCTTGGCTCTGTTCACGATCAACAAGGTGTTGGGATCTTTAGGGGGAAGTAATAGAGGAATAATAAAAACGTTTATCATACACAATACGCCATTGTGGCTCAGCCGAGCGCATCATATCTGAACTAATGTTCTAACTATTATATTAAG
Organism: Tenodera sinensis; assembly: GCA_030765045.1. NCBI lineage: Eukaryota > Metazoa > Arthropoda > Insecta > Mantodea > Mantidae > Tenodera > Tenodera sinensis. The sequence goes on along the minus strand of CM060966.1, from coordinate 138,193,411 downwards.
GGACGTAATGGAGGAAAACTGCTGGTCCCTTGAGAGGGGTGGAGTTGGAGGGGGGAAGAGAGACTTTTATCATCGTCAGACAAAAGTAAACTCTTGTATGCTACAGGGAACTTGCCTAGGAGCTTATTTTCCAACACAAAATAAAAACAGTCTACTAATTTTGTGATTCATTTTAATTTACCGGAAAAAGTACACCTATGAACAGACAGTCTGATCCTTACCAAATTTTTATATTAGCTTTAAATGTTATTCGACGGATAAGCTTATTAATTGTTTAATAAATGTCTCTATAAGTGTAGATTGCCTAATGTAATGACAGAGAATACTAACTTGACAAATTGAATTGTTGAGTACACATATAAAACCACTTAAACCACAGAGTAATACTGCTAACAAATTCCAGTCGTAAAAATGGTTAGGCAAGGTATCTTATGAGATCAAATAAAATCATTCTTCTTTTATTTTCATTTGTTTTCGTGACTTCTAGTTTTTGCATTGTTTTAAGTAGTAAACTACTCACCATACGTTTAACTAACAATTTTTTATACTCTGCCTTTAAATGCAATCTCATATCGGCGGCCTCTTGTCTTTCGATCATATTGCATATCCATTTCTCGCACCTCGAATAAACGCGGATCTTTTTACTTAGCACCCAGAAGAAACGAATGAGGAAAAATAACGGCACGAGTCTGTAGACAAGCGACCAACATAGACGCGCAGAAGTCCCTAACGTTCCAAACTTGATGACCGTTCACACTGGGAGTTGCTCAGCGGAACCTTCTAGTGGAACAAGGGAGAATTCGACCCACCTGAGGCGGCTTAGAGAAGGAGCAACATGAACATCCCAAGCAAGCATCCGTCATCTTCCGATACCGACAAACATACATAGTCCCTAAGATGCTTGAAACATAAAAAGAAGCGAAGTGAGAGGAAGCGAGGGAAAGGAAATTCTAGTAAAATAAAAAACGCCCCAGCATTCACCAGGGAAAAGCCCAGACCTAGCCCTAGCAATCATAATCTAGACTCTCGGATTTAAGCCTTGAACGTTATAGGCACCAAGTACATTTTTGCTTGGTATCTGTTAGAGGTAGCAGCTACTGTTTTGAGTTATTATACCATGCTTATACGTTGATGTAACCGTGTTAGCTTTTATAACAATTATTATGGCGGAGAAACTATATGTTGATCAAAATGCTATTGTTTAAAGGACTGCTTTTACGTAAAATATCTTGTTTAAATTTTCTGTAAATAGCCGTCTTACCTCCCTTTGTATTTCTATCATTGGTTGGATATCAAAGATAAAAAATATGCAGAAACAAAGTGAATCTCATTGAAGTATACAGATTCATTGTATATTATTGCATACCAAATATTTCCGAAATATTGCTTAAATTTTACTGAATGGAAATCTATTGAGTTTTGACTTTTTTGAAAATTGCATTTTTTAATGTTCGTTTAATGCTGCTTTAACATCGAAGGTCATATTGGTGGCTTTTAACCTTTTGCAAGAATTGCTTAACAGCAATAATGTTCATTAGCTTAACTTTGGGTTTCTATAATTTTGGATTACGGTTTACATCGAATTCACGCACTCGTTCACACTCCAACTCATACTTCCAGACTCTAGGGAGGATGGGGAATAACACTAGTTAAAGAAAACTTCCACCCTGCAGGACAGGAATCGAACCTGGGACTCCTTGCACAGCAGGCAGGTGCCCTGTCGCTACGGAACCAGCCCATTACAATTCTGACCAATTCTTTTCGCAAAAGCTGGCTAATATTTAAAAATGGTTGAGATATCAATAATGTTGCGTTATTTGAGAGCTTCTTACACATATGTACATTTATCGTAGGTTTTGGAAAGAACCTTACTTTGTGTGTGACTGTTGTAATATGTAAGGGGCATACTCGTACCTATACGCAGTTGTAACGGTCATAGAAAGTGGCATTCCCCCCCCCCCCCCTCCCCCCTGATTGCTTCGAATATTACTGTCGTGAAAGTTTACATTAGATACCACCAGAAATTCTGTTTATCCCGTTTCAAAACAAAATACTATGTATTTGCTAGACATAAGATTCGTTATTAATTTAATATACAAGTTGATATAAACTTTAGAGCACATAATCTAATAGTTATTCACTAAACGTGCCATGATTAATAAATATGAACGCCCATCGTGTGGTTATCTGTCAGAAGTATTTAAAATATGGCCTCGCTGGCCCCCAAGGGTTCACAGACACAGGTTGGAAATCAGTGATGCAGATGATGTGGGTTTTGGCTCCCGAAACGAAAATCCTCGGCCTACTGAGATTACCGTTTAAATCAATGAAATACATGAACCGGGTTTCCAAGGTTACCTACCTAGCCACGCATGATGAACCCATCCGTAGTTTTGTATCCCTGACAAGAGTGGAACTAAAGGGGTGTGAGGAATTCTGGGCGTAACCCCCCCTTATCGCGCTGCACTCGTACCTCTTAAATCATTCTCATCCACTGTGGTGCACAAACAACTTATAGCTCCTCTTTTTCTTTTTCCCCCATTTTGTTATGCCTACGCAAATAGTGAAGAAGGATTCATGCTCAGGACAACACCTATGTTTGACTTGGCGTTTGGGAACATGCATCCTACCAGTAGCAACGCTTTTTGACACAGTGATTTGTCTTTCAATAAATTCTTGAGAGCTGCATTTTCTTAAAACATCGTCCAAGCTTTGTTCTTTCTCCTGAAAGCAGCCATGAGCGTTTATCAAAAACTAGACCAGCATATATCTGACAAAATGGACGTTCGTGATGCCTCTTTTCTTGTTCCACTGAAGTGCTACACATATACACCATCACTTCATGTTTTTCATAAATCAGATCCCATGGACTGCCCTAAAGTAACAATGAGGGGCAAGCTAAGTTACTAGCTATAGTAACAAAGTATTTACAATAATGATTTCCAGGATCAGGACCAAAACACTAAGGCCTGGTTGCACAAACATCGCTGACTGCAGATGAGATTTAATATGAAGTGCAGTCAGACTAAAATCGCATTGTATAAAATTAATTTAACATCATCGACTATTGGTTCAACTTTGATCTTAGTTCTTAGTTGAACGTCACTGATATCGGGCAGCAGCAGTCACTTGTTTTTCAGCTTCCAACGCATTCGACAGCGCTCAGTGCGATAGGAATAACAAGAAACAAAACAGATCGTCAAATTTCACCCCTCCCCCAAAAAAAAACATATTGGGAGAAAAACAATAAAAAACCAAGGCAGTTTCAATTTCTCAGAAAGAAACTACATGGAGAAAAGTCGCTGGGAATTTTAATTCGAGGCATTTACCTTTACAAACTGTTTTTATTTGTTTATTTTACGAATTATTGAAGCAAAATATAGTTAAATCTAATACACTGTACTTAAATTAGAACAGCACAATTACAACTTGATTACATTTTTTCGTTTTTCCAGAAGTAAGCCTTAAACACAATAACTTCACATTTTACCTTTTGTGAAACAGTTTCTAGGTTAGGAATAATTATGTTTGCTTATCCTGCAAAATTTTGCTTTTTATTTGGACATAACACAATTTGAAGCAATGCCCCTACTGTCCAAATAGCTACAAAATGAATTATTTACGGGTTTATTATTTTACAGCTGTACTATTTATTTTTTTCCTTCTGCAGTTCTGCTGATCGATAGTAAGTTCAATCAAATTAGCTGGAGAAAATTCAACAATCCGATTTGATCTTAGATCAAGTTGCCATGAACTTAGATCAACGTTTATAAAACCGAAATAGTAAGTTATAATTCTCCAACTGGTAGGTAAGTATTAAAGTTACAGAAGAATCATTCCCACTATTTTTCTGCACTCTCAGTTTGTTGATTATAGTCACTCACATTCCATTTTTGAGTAGTAGGTTTCTAGGAAACACGTGTTTTCCTCGTAGTGAACCACGTGGAAGCACCTGAGCAGTGTGCATACCCTGCCTTCGATTTCCTGGCCTATTTTTCTCTTACATGTTCCCACACATTACTGTGCAAAATGCTGTTTTTTGTACTCTGATACGTACAAAAGAAGTTAAAAATAGGAAATTAACCTTCACTGCCAAACAAAATACTGAAAAACTTAGCTTTAAACCTCCTCATTAACAAGCGAGATGCACTTTTTTGCGTCACATCCAGTGCGTGCGCATATCGTTTGACGTGACTAACGTGAGGCAAGCACAACCATCAGTCGCTCTCTTTCAATGCTTGGCGTGATGCCCTAATTCATAGCGGATTGTTGTTCGGAACATACTCTTCAGCAAGCATCACACTAACTGGATTAGTATACAGGTAATGGAAAAGTTAACGAAGGAAAACTGGAAGGGTATGTAACGCAACATCCACATCCATTGATGCTACACCCCTAATGGTTATATAAATTACTTTAGAAAAGATTTAAAGCTCATGAAAATGCAAAATTTCAGCCGAAGAACTCTTTGGTAGGTGCCATAGCCAAGTTGTAAAATTAATGTAGTTATACTTAGAAAATGAGCGCCCCCGTAGTGTAGTGGTAGCACGCCTACTTCTGGCGGGAGACCCGGGTTCGATTCCCGGTACCGGCATGGCATTTTTCCCCGCTGGGAGATGTGGTCCGTTAGATCCCTGAGGGGCCAATTGAGGAGCTACTGCTCGAGAAGACCACATAACCGGCCGGAAGGGACCGGATAATTAACCACGTCCCAGTACTGCACCTCACTCATGACGCCTGTGATAGACAGAGGTGGGGGACGCAGCGGTCGAGCGGTAGGCCTTGGCCCGGATGGGATGGCTGTTGTGTGTTTTGTTTATGTTCTCAATAAATATGTTTTAGTCCATAATGTAGATAATGTAGTTTCTTAGCAGAAAGGTGATCGTAAATAAGTAATTTGAACAGATGAACTTTTTATACGAACTGTATAGTGTATTGTTATTTATAAGATGTGGAAAAGATTGTGAATGTTACACATGGACTGCTTTAAAAATAATTTAGAGTAATCTAGGTAAAGGCGACTACATAGAGCTATATTAAAGTTTAATTGTTGCAGTTATCTCGGTGTTAATTCGGGCATGGCGTTATTAAACGCAGGTTAATACCTGACAATTTGACCCGCAGTAACGCACCTCGGCTTGAGGAATGCTGAAAAGGCTTCAGGGCTGTGTTTTTTAGGTGCCGTGCATCTCGAGATGAACGTTTTCGTTTAAGGGTGCGGTTTTATAAACTGGAGAGCGAGAGAGACAGTAAACGGGGCAACAAAAAAAGGTAAAGGAAAAAAGATGAAACGAAGCACAACAGCACACGTTGGTTAGTTTTTGCCTTAAGCGAAAATGTCATCATTCAAATCAACAATTACAGTGTTGGCCGTGGAAAACACCGTGCAGGAACCTCCTTCTGCCCTTCGTAGCCTAGGACACAAAAACAGCTGCGTTTCAGATCATTCTTCTTGTGTTCGAGACCCACCTGCACAAAACTGCACAATGACAAACATTACCTACGTATTACATATATAAAGAAGGAATATATAATATAACTCGTAGAAAACACGATCATCTTTTGAAATCAAACCACAAACTGCGTTTTCTAATAGCGGGGCACATACAGGGTTTCAGGCAAGGCAGATCCTGTGTCGATTGTGTCTTAATAATAAAACAAACAAGAAGAGAATTTAATTTAGTAACTCCTATACTGTTTGTTGACTATGTAAAAGCATTCCATTAAGTTATGCTGCAAAAGCTATGGGATATAATGACTGAAAGCGGATATCCTCGACATTTAATTTTAATGATAAAGAAAATGTATGAAGGGACCTGTACCAGCATGGATAATGCTTTTAAAACAGAAACAATCAACTTAGGCGTAACAGTTTTTAATATTTATACTGGCGCAGCAGTTGCCGAATAGCACGTGCACTTGAGTTTTTTCTTCGTTTTAATAAAGGTTTATTTAAGGTTGCTTTAACCTTTTAGATCTTATCGCGAACCTTACATATTGAATACATTGCAACGCATTTACACAGTCCACCATACACAGTTGACAAGTAAACTTATGTACAAGTTTTAAGAATATGTCGAATGCAATGACAAAAGCTGATTTTAAGTAAAGTCAAACAATTCAGTCCTGTTTGCAGATAATTGGGTCATTCTGGCAGATACCTACTGAAGACAGACTACAAGTAGCCGTCTACTAACTCTACAAAATAATGTCAAAGTACAATTTGATAAGCAGAGTGATGGTCTTTATTGATGAATACCCGACGCGATCAAAACTACTCAAAAAAGAACTGCTAGAAGAAGTGAAATATTTTAGCTACTTAGGATGTGATATTTGTAGTGAATATGATAGAGATTTAAAATAAAATGTATATAGATTTCAAAACATTGAAAAACAAAATAAGAAGAAATACTGTATAAAAATTTTATAAAACTACGGCAGTGTCCATTATATCTTCTGGGACCGAGACCTGGACCTTGAATGGAAATGACAAAAGAATAAATTAGGTGCACAGCTGACTGTAGTCTCAAAGATTCATGTTGAAAGATAAACAATAAGAGATGAACTAAAAGTATATAATTTAAACGACAAAATCAGGAGTACAAAATGAAATGGCATGGTCATATCTCTCGAATGCTAGAAGAAAGAATTACCAACCAATTGATAGGAGAAGAGTTGGAAGACCACGGAAAAGCTGGGAAGATCACTTCTGAGTCGAAACAGCCCTATCTGGCCTATCTTGAGGATTAATGATGATAGATACATGTATCTTAGTTCAGACTCACACAAACTGATGAAATTTACCTATAAAGTTTGTTGCCAGTTATGCACCGAATATTCGTTTCATTAAAAATTCTTATATAATCTTTAGTAAAAAGTGTCGATTCTGTTTTTCTTACGTTATGAGTAGGAAATTGTACCTAGAAAAGAACTCGCAATGGGCTTTATTGTATTCATATAAAAAAAAAACAAAGCAAATGTTTGCACTGAAATGGAATTTTAGCTAAGTACCCTTTATATGGAGAATGTTTCAAAAATTAGATTTTATGGCAAATTAAATGTCTATTTCGAATTTTTTGGCTATAGTCTATGTAGATCTTGTTAAAACATACAAGGTAAGTCTATATGCATTTTTTTGTGGAGTGAACCATTTCGGAGACACTCCTTGCTATTTGTGGGAGTCCTACGTTGGGCGAGCGCGCCGCTTATCTGTTTATGGTTCCGACTACCCGGTGCTGACCTACCGATAACCTTGGCCATACCACTGCGTCACAATGCTATACATAGAATACTTATATTATTATTAAACTACAGACCCAGGGGAAAGCGAACATTCACACGACTTTAAGTAGCTGGCAATTTCTTCATGTGGAAATGCAACTATTGCTTAATTCTGTAACATAGAAGAGGAACTGTCATAATATTTTAAAACGTTTCTAAGTGTTGGCACCTATTTTGTTCCATGGCATATCGTTTACAAATGAATATACACAGTGCAACATTTTCTCTGCTCCTCTTTGGAGGTCTCACTAGGAATTCTCTCTTAGACAAATACTCGTTAAGCAGTAAAACAAAAAAAGTTGATAGCTTTCTCTTTCAGTAAGGATGAATGAAGAACTTATAGTAGATATTACTCAGCATGCTCGGATTAAGTAATCTTATGACATAATGCAAGGCTGGGATATGTATTTATTCGGAGCCTTGAGGACAGATCATTTCCACTGGTGGAACAAATTGGTTAAATCAAGGTTGAGCGGCTTTTGTTCTGGCTACCCGTGGGAGGTCCAATTTTACAGACTTACTTACCAATCATAGCTCAGTTGTAACCCAAGTATGAAATAATTGAACCAAATATAGAAACGTTGCAAGGATATTCGGTAATGTTAGTCTTGATTCCGGCAAAAATCACACACAAAGAACAGTTTCAACCATTGGCTTTCGTTACTTTGGCTTCTTTATAGCGCAAAATAGAGAGGGGGGGGGGGTGGGAGCAAATGAAAACAATAAAGCGGATGTATTGCTTGTAATGTAGTATAACTGAAGGGCTAAATGGTGGGGACGATCTTAAGGTATAATAGCAGTATCTAAAGCTACCCATGTTCCAGGATCTCACTTGGATTCAGAATTTTACATTCTTTGTCTCTTTTCTCGCATCCGTCATCCTCTATTCGTCACGGATGTCAATCTTCATTAGGCTTATAATTAGGATTTTCTGCTTGCTGTGTCACATGATCAATAAATCCTATTTTATTGTTCGTTCTACTGCCACTCCTCGCTTGTCTGCAAAGAGAATTTCAGTCTTCCTGTAGGTACTAAACTGCTTGTGCCAACGACTGCCTATTCTAATTCTTTCCGACCTGATTAATTCGTTCACATAATGAAAACTTACCAACTTACCTATAAACTACCATTTGAAATGCATTTTCCGCTTGGTTTGTTGATCTAATAAACAGTAGTTCACAAAGGTGAACTCCTTGGCGGAGGTAGCGCTGTTACTTATCAAGCGGAAGACTCGGGTTCGATTCCCAATACCGGCGTGGGGATTCTCTCCCGCTAGGAGACTTGATCCGGGGTGGACTCTCTACGTACGTAATAGAGGAAGTATTGTGTTCAAGCCAAAATTTCGATGTCGAGATTTCACCGTATATATAGGTAGGTATATTCCAGAAAAAAGAACTTTTAGAGAAAGGTGTATGTGTGTGTGTGTGTGTGTGTGTGTGTGTGTGTGTGTGTGTGTGTGTGTGTGTGTGTGTGTGTGTGTTTGCGTGTTTGTGAACAGTTTAACTCAAAAGCAAAAGTGGAATTTAATTTTAATATCTTTCAAGACTGCGACACAAAGGTTTTCAATAAAATTACTCCACCCTAAACTACCCTTTACATGCAAAATTTTTCGAAAATTTTCACTTTCTGAAAAATGGCTGTAACGATTTTCATTAAAATGCCATATTTTATGGCAAATGAAATGTATATTTTGAATTTTCTGGCTTTAGCCTGTGCGTTTCTGTTTGCTTTTGGTGACTTTTGCTTAACTGGTAAACCGTAAGAGCTAGACCAAATCTTACAATACAGTAAAGTAGATCTCGTTAAAACACACAAGTTATGTGCACATGCATTTTTTGTGGGGTGAACCACTTCGCAGATATTTATTGTTATTTGTGTGAGTTTTGCAAACTTAAACTTTTCTCAAATGCAAGGTCGCTATTCGCTTTTTTATCTCTTGGCCATGCAAAGAGATAATTTCAAATTTCATTTCGTAATTTCAAAGCTTGAAAAGCTCTGATTATTCATCTAAGCCTTAGGATTCCATGACCTCAAAAGTATTTCTAGTGAGATTTCCGTACCGAAGTTTTGGGTGGAATGCAATACCTTGCCTACCTACTATGTACTGGAAAGTAGTGTTAATTTGTTGAGAGTGATTTTTGCGTGCGTAGCCAATGAACCTGACATTTCATGCTATGAGAACATTCACCATCTTATACTCGAACAACCTGTGGTCTAAGTATGATACATTTAAAACAGAAAGCGGCACATTAGTTCCAACTTCAAAACGACTTCCAAGGAGGCAAGTTGAAGGATAGACAATTACATCACACTGCTACAAAAACGCAGGAAAAATAATGCAGCACCCGTTCATCATCCTTATGTGGATAATTTGTTTAATGCAGTCGCTAGCAGTTGCCTATAAAGAAAACCTGACTCCAGTAGCACGGAAGTTGCTGTATTAATTTAACACTAGCATTAAAATCTGTCAACAACTATGAATAAGAAACAGTCGTTTCATATGTCACAATTAACATGCAACGTGATAGGTAACAAAAAGGGAATAGAAAACAGAGCGCTCGTAGACTCACTTTGCTATTTTGTTTTTTTAATTAAAGCAGAGTTTTGAGGTATTAGCGTTGGCGTGCGTTGTCGGATTTATGAAGGTTGTCTTGTAGGTCGTTTTGAACACTCGGCTTGGTTACACGTTGTGCACCCCAGAGTGCCTTCTTGACTGTTTGATTTGTTGACCTCCGTGTATTCCTGACGAAGCCTTGTAACACAATGGCTCTGGGGAAACACAAAGGGAGAAAAATAACTAATTCTGTGGGAGGAAGTATGTTGTCTGTTCATTGACTCATACCAGTAATAGATTTGATTCAGCTGTAAGCCTTAATGGGCATCTAAGCACTTGAAAATATTAAATTAACGCTTCAGTGTGTTTGTTAGAAACATTTACAAATTATTTACTGTGTTAATATAATTTAAAATGCCAATTTTAAATATAAGCCGTAAGTTATTGAGTGAGTAAAGAGCTTAGAAACGTTTACCTCCTGCAGACTTTTGAATTCTCTGATGTAATTTATTAGAAGATAATGAAGGATATGTGCTAAAGTGTTCAAATCTACTACAATATAAAAATTTGATGTGTTGCACTCACATAACTTTCTATACTCTTGCACAAACTGCTCCTACGAACACTTATTCTTCTATCTACTTTAATATTAATCGAGATAAAAAATTGCAGAAACTACCTTATTGCTCATTTCCTTGTAGGTTCAAAGGGAATTTGCGAATACAAAAGACTTGAGTGATAATCAAATCTTCTAAAGCTTTGAGTTTCCATTCTCTTTGCACGGACAAGGAATAAAAAGGTGAATAACGACCTTCCATTTGAGAAAAGTTTGTCTTGCAAAGCACACAAGGAATATCTCCGAAATGGTTCACTCCACACAAAAATGCACTTGAACATACGAGATCTATATGTTTCTATAGTGAGAGTTGGTCTTTCTCTTTATATTTCTCAGTAATGTAAAAATCATCAAGTATAAACAAGACTTCATGGGCTATAGCCAGAAAATTCAAAATATACATTTTATTAGCTATAAAAATATCTTAAACTTATGGCATTTTAATGAAAGTCTTTAGAGTAATTTTTGAGAACATCGAAATTTTCCCTACATTTTCCATGTAAAGGGTAGCTTAGGGTGGATAAATTTTCTTTGAAAATTTCGTGTCGCATTCTTGAAATATACTAAATTTAAATACCAACTTTTTGTATGTTCACAGACACACAGGCGCGCGCGCGCGCGCACACACACACACACACACACACACACACACACACACATACACACACACACATTTTTCTAAAAATCTTTTTTTTTTCTCAGAGGCCTCAAAATATATATTTCCGGTGAAATCCCGACATTGAAACTTTGGTTCGAATACAATACTTCTACTTATACGTACTAGAGAAAGTAAAAATCAACAGTTATTCCATTAGATTCCTAAAACATTCCTAAATTCTCAACATCAGCATACTCTACTTTGCTGGGGAAAGCATGTCGTTATTTTACGCTTTTGAAGAGCCTCTACCGATTTGGAGACCTCGGTTTTTTAAATAACCTAGCTCGGAATTTTGCGTACAATTGCGTTAGTTGAGCTGACTTTATGAGGCCAAGAAGGAAAAGAGTTCACACATTGGCCAATGAGACAATCATTTTAGTTCTTAGTAGAACTGCCCTCTGAAAGCGAACATTTCACTCTTTACCTCAATGTAATAGAATTAAAGTCAGAAGATTATAAAGTTTGTTTTTACCTAACAATATTATATTCTGTTATTTTGATGCCTGAAGAAACACTTTTTTTAATGTTCCATTCATATGCCGCTTTTAACATCGGTCATATCAACGGCTTTTAATCTCTTGGAACAATTGCTCAAAAGCAATGGTGTTCACTCGCTTTAAGGTAGTTTTGAACTTTGGGTTTCTATTACTTTTTTTTTTTTTTAAATTAAATTCACACGCAAGTTCACACTCCCTTTCATACTTCCAAACTCTAGGGAAGAAAAATTCCCATTCTTCCAGTCGGGAATCACACCCGGAACCCCTTACACAGCAGGTAGGTGCTCTACCGATTGGGCTCGGGGCCAGCCAAGAAACACTTCTCACTACTGAAAAATATAATTTTTCGTTTAGTTATACACGAATAAAGTATAACTGCGACAAATTTTTAAATTTGGGTAATCCCCTCTGTTTACACTAATAAAACAGGACCTTAAAATGTAGTTGACTTAAGAGGAGGGTATGTGGCGTTGAATTTTTCAGTTCCAATTCTACCTTTCATGTAGTTGGTTGTTTACGATTAATCAGTTCTTCAAGATTCAAGAATGTCAATCACTGTTTACTTTACGTGGGCACACTCCGCTCTTATCACACACTTCATGCTATCTTCGCTCTACCTTCAGCAAAGATTTGTCATCCTAGACCTATCTTTAGGTTATTTTTTATTATTATTGTTATTATTATTATTATTATTATTATTATTATTATTATTATTATTATTATTATTATTATTATTATTATTATTATTATTATTATTATTATTATTATTATTATTATTATTATTATTATTATTATTTAGTCTCAGAAGTGTTTTATTAATGCTGGCAGATGAATTATTTTTAACCAGGAAGGTTTTTACCCCACTTTTTGTATCTTCTTTAATGGAACTAAAACTTTGGACTGTTGCCCTTTTTTAAGGCTTAACATCCCTTTACCTGGTAGGTCATATCGAACGATGAATTACATGGATAAAATTATGCTCAAATGAGTCCGGGGCCCTTAAAGCTAAGAGTTACCCGACATTCATGTTTCAGGATTAGAGGAAAAGGTGGAAAAAATCTTTTCCAGATAACTCACCCTAACCGAGATTCGAACTCAGGGTCCCTTGAATGTGAGGCAGGCACGCTAACCCCATACCGCAGAGGTGGGATCTTTTGTTCTTTATTTTTTATGGTAATAAAAATTCATGGTAGAGTTGTGCAACTAAACATAGCTTTTGACTTAGTACTTTATTTATATTCTTTAAATTAAGTGTCCACTTTTTAAATAGTTAACAATTAGCTTTGGCTTAAGGATTTGCTGTATATTTATGCAAACAAATGATTATATCTATTTTTGAAGCATTTTCAAAATATCATTGAGTTCAACGTTTTACTTGAATTTTCTGAAAATAACTTCGCAGAAGTTGAATAAACTATATGTTTATTTTTTTGTCTCAGTATTGTAAAATATTTTAAAATAGGAAATTAATTTATTTCTCAAATGTTGTTCGAGACAGAAGGTTCAAACTTATAGTCTAATTTTAATTTTATTTAGTAAAACCAGCCTGTAAGTTTGAAAATAGTGTTTTCCAAGTGAATGAATGAATGAATCGTGAGGGTAAAGTGTTGAGATATAGCTCATGGTTACGCTTACATCAACACAGTCTTGTTCCCACAAATCACGTGGTGCGAGTGGCGTTGTAAGCCACAGCGGGGTTGGGAGACACACACTCTTTCTCTTCTAAATCTTTGTGCTGAACATGACAACTTCACCATGTGGTATAACATTGCACGTGACAAATACAAGCAAGTTCTCCATCATGACATTCTCCCACCTGGATGATTGTTTCTCCAAGCAACCATCTTCATTCTCAGTTTGCTCAATTAGGAGCTCGAAACAAACCAAGTATGTATAACAAATGTATTTAACCGAATATATGCAAAAATAACAATACGATCAGACAAGAAGTAAAAATGCATCACTATGAAGATGATTTTAATCAAGTCCTCATGCATAGATAATGTATTTTGTGTTACTCAACTAATGGAAGAGTAAAATGCCACCAATGCCACTACTAATTGTAGACTTAAAAATCTGATGTGTTGCACTCACATGACTTTCTCTGCTCTTGTACTAACTATTCTTACGAGCACTTATTCCTCTATCTTCTTCACGTTAGCCGAGATAAACATCTGCAGAAATTATCTTATTGCTAATTTTCTTGAAGGCGCAAGAGGTGCTATTGCCTGTTGATCAGGCCTTGATCTTCCAGTTCCCAGTTAATCTTTAATATTTTGCCACAAAACTGTGTAGAATTATCCGGAATATTTACAAGTTTAATTATGAGTTGAATGGCACATATTGCAACGCGGTATGTGTTTCAGTTCTTCTAGGGAATAAAAAAGCATAATTTTAGAAATCACGATGAATGTTTTTTTTATTTATACTGATACAAAATACTATTTACATCGTTTTTGTTTCGTTTTAATGTTCTTACCTTATTTCGATTTACTTTTTACTTTATTTACTACGTATAGTAAATAGAGGAAGTATTGCATACCACCCAAAAATTCGATATCGAAATTTCACCCTAAACTATCCTATACATGGACAATTTTGATTTTCTTGAAAATGGGTCTAACGATTTTGATTAGAATGCGTATGTTTGAGATACATGCATGGCAAACGAAATGTATATTTTGAATGTTTTGGCTATAGCGTATGAAGTCCTGTTTACTCTTGATTACTTTATATAACTGGTAAACCGTAAGAGTTAGACCAAATCCTCCTATACAAATATGTAGATCTTGCTAAAACACACGATTTATGTCCGAATAAATTTGTTTGTGGAGTAAACAATTTTGTAGATATTCCTTGTTATTTGTGGGAGTTTTGAAATACTCATACTTTCCACTGACGGAAGATCATGATTAATTTTTATACCTTAGCCAGTTATTCATTTTTTATATCTTAGTTGTTCAAAGAGAACGGAATATCAAAGTTTTAAAACATGTGACTATCGCCCAAAGGATACTGTATTCCCTTGCACCTACAAGCAAATAAACAATAAGATAATTTCAGCAAATGTTCATCTGAACTAACAAAAAAGATAGAGAGATATGAGTTTGTAAGAATGGTTAGTACAGGAGTGGTGAAAGTCATTTGAGTGTAACACATCGAATTTTTCTAGATACAGCTACAACAAATAAACTAATAGAATTATATTTGAAGAGTATTTAACTGCTGTTATTATTATTATTATTATTATTATTATTATTATTATTATTATTATTATTATTATTATTATTATTATTATTATTATTATTATTATTATTATTATTTTTATTTTTATTTTTATTATTATTATTATTATTATTATTATTATTATTATTATTATTATTATTATTATTATTATTTATTACGTCCTAAAAGCTTTGCAAACATGTTTTCTGAAACTACCAGTAGGTCAAAGGGTTCAAAAAACAATGAAGTTTCGGAGACTTATATTGTGTCCATCTTCAGCTTGATACTGTCAGAACTGACAAAGCTTGGTAGCTTTTAATTGAGTATTAAAGTATGAAAGTATGTGTCATATGTTACTTTTCGCTAATATGTGAGAGGCTGTTTTTGAAACATATTACTTTCTCCTCCAAATACGTATGACTATTTCGTAAAATAGCTGCAGGTGATGAACTTTGCTTCTATTTTTATTTCTGAACGAAAAGGGAACACATTTTAGAGAAGATAATTGATATAAAAGCAAACTGTTTTAAGAACTCTTTTATAAATCACGAAATAAAGACCTTTTTATTACTGTTTTGGGTCCCCCTTTTACTCCTTTAACTTTGCTGCTGTCACATTTGCAACAAAAAGGGCGTTTTTTCCAGGGAAGCGTGGAAATTCTATACTTCGTCCTAAAACACTATTTCCAAGTATATCTGATGTGTTTTGATGTACGAAATAGCAGTGTAACAGATACGTCCGTGGTAATAGAATGGCTTTGAAATTTGTACGCGAGCATCAGAAAGAGCTATCGGGTTTCAAGAAGCCTTTTGTACAGTATGGCATCAAAGAGTATTTACCGGCAAGAAAGAAAAACAGCAGGGTATTGTATTGTTAATATGGGAACAAAAGGCATAAAAGGGCTTAACTTCAACTTCAGAGGTCACGGATAGCACGTAGAGGTATATGATGATCTTATTAAACAAAATAAATAAAGTAAAATTACAAAACATGATGATAAATGATGATAACGATGGTGATTATGATGATGATGACGATGATGAAGTTGAAAAATGTTTTCTTCAAATTGATGAGCTCATGTAATCTGTTTCGAAAACATTTATTCTCACTGAAGTGGTTTGCGTGGATAATCAATCTATCCACTTTTGGGCATGAATCGATTGGAATAGAGTACGTAGGCACATTAATTATATTTTCTTAAATAATAAAATAACATGTAGGTATTCCTGTTTAATAACACTTTTGTATGTCGAAAATAATTTTTGGTGCTTTAGTGTTCAATGGCAATTCTCCCTAATTTTGGGGTATTGATTCCAGATATGTTATCAGTTTTCTTCTATCATACGCAGTTTAAAAAAATTAAAACATAATTTTCACATTACAGTAAAACCTCGTTTATCCGGTTCTCGTTTATACGGACCCGGATTATTCGGATCGGTTTTGTAGATATTTCTTTTTTAAATTTAGTGTTCACATTTAGATAATAAATTTATCCTTGATAGTAAGAACGTAACTGTAAGTAAGCCAAATATTTTCTCTATGTTTGATTCAATGTACAGTTCCTACATAAATTGTATAATAAATTATAGTAATACGTACTGTACCGTGCTGTAAAATGCTACCTGTTGAGTTTAAGAAATATTTAGCTGAGTGTCACACGGTGCTGACGCGGTATGTAAATGTCGTAAATGGCAGGTCTGCTTATTTAAGTATTTAAGACGTCCTTTTTTTTTTTTTTTTTTTTTTGCTTATTACCCACATTACTACACGCCACAAGCCCTTGTTTGCATCATTCACGATACGATGGTGTAGTGTCAGCAACTACTTATCACAGGTTCCAAATCTTAATATTACTGGTCCATATGATCAATCAAGGCATTTGGTCTGACGTCAATAATTGAAATTATTATAAAATCCAATATTGTTATATTTGTTCTGTCGGTATGTTTTTGCCACATTTTTCTGTATATTTTAGAATTAAGCAATATGTAAGACATGATGTCATGCTAGTGCTATGAAAGTAAAACAACAACAACGAAGGCCAAGAGCTCGCCATTAGTCATTTCCGAATTTATGGCAATTTTCCCACCTATTCAGCTGGAGACTATATTTTGATATTCAGGGCTCTCTGAAAATAGTACATGCCACACATGTTGAAAGGGATTTATTTTCCTAGTATGATTGTTATACTTGATTTTCAGGAAACATTCCGACTCCATTTTTTTCTTTCTCTACTACGTTTAGTAAGTTGGGGAAGTATCGTACTCGATCCAAAATTTTGATCTCGAGATTTCACCGGAAACATACGTTTTGAGGCCCCCTGAATTCAAAAGGGTAGTTCTAGAGAAAGGTCCTTGTGTGCAAGTGTGTGTGTGTGTGTGTGTGTGTGTGTGTGTGTGTGTGTGTGTGTGTGAACAGCATAACTCAAAAAGTCAGTTGAAAACCAAAGTTGGTATTTAAGTTTAATATTTTTCAAGGAAGAATGCGACACAAAGATTTTGAAATTTTTCGAAAATATTGACTTTCTCAAAAATGGCTCTAACAATTTTGATTAAAGTGCCATAAGTTTAAGATATCTTAATGGCAAATGAAATGTTCATTTTAAATTTTCTAGCTATAGCCTATGTAGTCCTGCTTAAACTTAATGACATTTGTATAACTGGTAAACCGTAACAGAACAAATCTTACTCTACAAAAAAAGTGCATCTCGTTAAAACACACGTTATGTCCAAATGCATTTTTATGTGGTGAATCAGTTCGGAGATATCCCTTGTTATTTCTGAGTTTTGAAATATCTAAAATTTTTCAAAAAAGGAATCCGTTGTTCACTTTTTATCTCTTGGCCGTGCAAAGACAACGAAATATGAAAGCTTTAGATTATTTGACTCTCGCTCAAAGCCCACTGTACTCCCACATTCCCCTTGCACTTAAAAGAGTATTAGCAGCAAGATAATTTCTAGAAATGTTTATCACTACCAACTGAAGAAGATAGAGGCATAAGAGTTTGTGGGAATAGTACAAGAGTAGAGAAAGTCATGTGAGTGCAATACATAAGATTTTTAACAAAGTTCTATCGTAAAGAACCATTAACCATTTCGTTGAAAAAATAAGTCACAGTGATCATGAGACAATTTTGTGTTGCTTAAGATGTAATGATGTACTTTACCTCACAGATTGTGCCATATGGTGTTGAGTGCTTTGTTAAATGATCTAGATAAGGTCACATCGTGAGGAAACAATGCCAACGAAGCTGTGTCGGTAGGTAGGTAGGTTCTCTGTACCCCTGGTGCAAACAGGCGAGTAAAATCAGTGTGCAGGGAATAAAGAGAAGAATAGATTTGAAAAGAAACAGCCGAATCTGAAACGAATTGCCCGGACATCCGACACAAAACCGGTTAACTGCGTCAAACAGTTTTTGGGGTTGAAATGGCGCGTTTTAGGAATGTTTTTACTCCACATGTGTACAAAGCCATATGTGTGTGTCCGTTGTGTTGCTAAGAGCTGGCTGTTCTTTTATCCTGGAGGGCAGGGAACCGAGGGATACATGACATTCAATGGGTTTAACTTTTTTCGGCGGGCAAGGAGGGGAGAGAGGGTCAAGTTGAGAGATGTGGGGTGGAAAACCTGGACCAGCATCCACGACTCATCAAGACCATGCTCCAAATCTATTCTGTACCAAACATTTTCAGACGAACATGTATTATTAATGGTGTAATAATACCCTATAGGCTCTTTGATTCAGATGATTCGGTTTGTCGCCAACATTCTTTCACTTTACCTTACGTAACTTTTGCAAGATAGCTTCAGTTGCTAAGTCACATTCTTGCGATGTCTACTTTGTTGCTTTTCATTTATTCGTAACAGGAATTTTTATGATGATCATTGGTACATACATATAGTATTCGTTATGGTGAATAGTTACTGTTAGTTGAGTAGTCATCTTCTTGTACCATCATCTATTATATTACTTTCTCTACTACGTATAGTAAATAGGGGAAATAATGTATTCGATTCAAAAATGTGTGTGTGTGTGTGTGTGTGTGTGTGTGTGTGTGTGTGTGTGTGTGTGTGTGTGTGTGTGTGTAAACAGTATAACTCAAAAAGAAAAGTCTGTTAAAAACCACTGGTATTTAAGTTGAACATCTTTCAACACACGATACAAAGATTTTAAAGAAAACTCCTATACCCTTAAATACCCTTTACATTGTAATTCTTTTTTAAATTTTGATTTTCTCAAAAATGATTCTAACGATTTTGATTAATATGCCATATGTTTAATATATTTGTATGGCAAATTAAATGTATATTTTCAATTTTCTGGCTATACCCAGGGTAGTCCTGTTTACTCTTGATCACTTTTGCATAACGTAAACTGCATAACGTGGACCAAATTTTACGGTATAAAACGGTCTCGTTAAAACGCAATTTATGTTAAAATGTATTTTTGTACAGTAAACCATTTCGGAGATATTCCTTGTTTTTGTGTGAGTTTTGCACAAATTTTTAAATTTTTCTCAAACGGATGAATTTGACTATCACTCAAAGCCAAGTGAATTCCCACATTTCCCTTGCACCTACAAGAAAACTAGCAATTAGATAATTTTTGCGAATGTTTATAAGATAAAGGAATAACTGTGTCTAAGAATAGTTGGTACAGGAGTAGAGAAAGCATCTGTGTGCAACAATTAAGATTGTTTTATTTACTACTTTGAGGTGGAGGTGGAGGTGGAGGAACTCTGGATCATAGTGTTGAATAATTATATAATTATATAATTATATATATAATATATATTATATTAATTATAATAATTATATGGTCACTGAGAAAAACCGGGGACAGGTGTTTTTCTTCTGAAGAAAATGCAGTATTCTCCTGGAGTGCAGTCAGTGTATGCAACCGGTGTTCGCATGGTACGGGAGAAAATAGGGGAAGCTGTGATACACACCCATCAAGTTTAACGTTAGGTATTGAAACAGCTGACCCATCATCGCTCTAATATAGGTAAAAGAACTCACTTCAGTTTAAACTTGCTAAGTCAGTAACAAATCCAAATTAATATTTTTGATTCAAACTTGTTTACAACTTTCTGTTAAAAACTTGTATTCGCTTGTTCCTTTCCACACTTTAGCACCTCAGTATTATTATTGGTAGACATATAGACCACAACCATGATTAGCACTGTATTGTCTTTCTTATTTTGATAACTAAGTTGACATTTCAGCAAGTAGCCGTTATTTTCACAGTAAAATAACGGTGTTCAAATGGCAAGCGGCACTGCGAGAGTATAGGGGTTCACTTTCTAAGATGTCTACGACTGGTATAGACGTTTCAAAGAGTGAAAGTTCAGAATATGCGTAAGGAAAAGGAATGCAAACAGTTGTCTGCAGAATTAAGCACTGTTAAAAATATATAAGGGAAAGCCATTCTATGAAATTGTTTGTTTTAGATATTTTGATAACAATAGTCTTATTGTTCTTGGGGGAACACGGTTAGCGTGTCTATGTTCCAATCTGGGCGAACTAGGTACGAATTCCGGTGGGGGTGAATTTTTCGATATGCTTTATTAAGGGAAGGGATTTCCTTAACCCCATAAGGAATGACTTTGAGCTAAGTGTAACTAGGACTCAATTGAGCAGCATCATTTAATCACTTCTAGAAACATTAATCAATGATGAGTATGATGATGCTGATGATGATAATGATAATAATAATAACAATAACAATAATAGATTTCTTTAACGATGTTAGCGACTGTCAGCGACACCATTGTGCTCCAACTTTCTCCCACAAATAAGAACCCATGAGGGACAAAGTTGCAGCACTGTAGCATCACTGACAGTCGCCAACATCGATAAACAATTCTATTACTGTTATTATTATTACTATTAATATTACTATTATTACTATTATGCAAAAGTCATTCAAACTAAGACTTAGAAGCTATACCCAGAGTAGTTATGAAAATATCTTGGGCATATTCCAAATTAACCAAAGTCGATTGAAGTTTTTGAGAAAAACAAAAATTTTCGATAAGTTTCCATGTAAATGGTGGTTTTGGATGGGTAGTTTAAAGCTTAGTGGGGCATATTTGGAATATGCTAATCTTAAGTACCGTTTTTGAGTTCTGCTGTTACCTATAGACACATATAACTGTGCACATGGCGAAGGACTGTGCCAAAGCCTCTAGCCGAGCCCTTCAATCAGATGAGAACTTTGAATGCAGTACCTACTGCTACAATCTGTGGAAAAATAAATGTGCCTGTCCTATGTTGATGAAGAGAGAGCATGACTGTATTGTTCTATTTCCTTGACGTGGCTTGTTAACCTGGGAACGTACAATAATTGATAACACCAGTCACCTTAATATCACAGTTTGAACTCGCAATTAACTAAGGCGTCAAACTGTTTGGCTAATGCGTTATCCCATGTCAGTGTCCATCTTCCCCTCCCCTCCCCTCCCCTCCCCTCCCCTCCCCTCTCTCCTACCTGAGAGAGCCTTTTCTCTTCTCTTCTTTTCTTTTCTTCCTGCCGGAACGTTCAGTGACCCTACCGTACAGTCGTCATAACGTACCGCAGCCCGCAATCAATCACTGACTCTGGTACAGGCCGTAACAAGTGTAAATGATTTCTGCTGCCCCTCGGCCACTGATCCACATCTAGGCCGGTCCATAACCAGTGTTTATACTCAACTGTTTCTGCAACACATTTCCCACAAACTCTCTAGGCTAAGAAGATGCGCCTTTTCCTTTGGAATAATTGCTCATTGTAGGTACCTATATACATCGAGCAACTAAAAGGAAAATAAAAACCAGTGAAATGACATTTCTAACAAGTATCTTTGATTATTAGAAAAGTGAAAATATACAAATAGATATTTTCAATTAGTCTGAATTAATACAGAAAAAATGTGGTACCAACATGTATCAAGAATGAATGACAACCGAATATCTAAAATAATGTTGGATTACGAACCAAAAGGACATGAAATATCGGCAGGCCAAGAATAAGGTGGATGACATCGCCATTGAAGATGGAACAATAGGCCTAAACCTTGTGGATGATGATAATTGCCTCTTCAGCAATGAAGTTCACTCGTTTTACTATTTGTGTAACCTTGCGTTTGATTACGTTGTGTTTTCTTGATAAACATTAAATTAAACACATATTTACGCTCACTCACACTTCCAGACTCCAGGGAGGATAGGGAATAACCTAGATAAAAAATGTTCCACCCTCCAGCCGGTAATCGAACCCGGGACCTCTGGACGTCAGCACACTAACCGCCAGACCAGAGACAGTCTAATGAGACTTGGACTCTCAATATAAGCTCATTAAGAACGCAAATAAAGCACAGATACTTATATAAGTGAAGTATTTTATATATTACAATCACGCGATTGCTATTCCCTTTATCATTTATTTTTATAATGCTAATATGTATAATTCATATAAAAGTTGATTAATTTTCTTTTCTGGAACATATGAATTGTGGGTTCAATACCCTAGGTCATGTTGGATCTTTTACCTGCAGGGTCATTGACACATAATCAAGTAGTGGCCTTAGTTGAGTAGCTTTTGTGTACCATTTGCGATAGTGTGCTTTAGGTCCATATACCTATACTTTAATCCTGCACAAATGGCCTTAGTTGGGTAGCCGCCACCTTGTATTATCTAACGCTATAGTCTCCTCTCATTCAGCTTTTGGTCCTATTTCCTGTTAAAGTGAGAACATTCTTTACACAAATGTTACAGCATTCAAGCGTTTAAAAAGATTTAGCCATTATATTAGTATATATTTCGTATAGACAAATGAATTGCTAGAAATTTTAATGGTATACACAATATCAACATCACTTCAAAAGAAGCCGACAGTAAAGCTAATGGGGGACAAATTCTCATGTTTTTGCTATGTACAAATACAAACGATAATGAAATTTAAGTTTCAGACGAGTATCAATATTTTGCATTTTATGCGTTTTACAATTCTTATGTGCAGTATTTTAATTTAGATATATTGAGCACAATAAATATTTGTATGTAACACTTGAAGTTTTCTCGTGAATATTAAGGTTTCTGTTGAATTTTGTGTTAAATTTCCGGGCTATGAAATTGTTATCTTGGTGTTATAATTTTAAAATGTGAAATATTACACCATAATCTATCAAGAATAAAGTAAAGAAAGAAGAAATACGAAGCAAAACAGAAGTTCACTTCATTTCAAGGATGCAGGTGTTTTCTCACGCAGGTTTTCTTCAACTTGCTTGTTTCTTTATTTACATATAAATTCTTTTCACGATATTAGACCATTACTACAAAAAGAGGTTCTATAGAATTCTGGGCAATTATTCTGGAGATTAACACGTTCAAATAGACACATAAACATCATTAACTATAGACAAAACGACCTTCGTTTGTATCAGAAGGGTATGTTCTTATAGCAAAGTGCCTTATTTAAGTTGATAACTTCCTTTTATAACGTTAATTTCTTTATCTGCAGGTATTTAATAGTCAGACAGAGAAACAGAGCCCGTAATGAGCACCATATGTGGCAGAAACGCCAGTCTCAGTTGCGTTAAGTCCTTGTGTGTACCTTGCACAGAAGAGGGGGGAATGGAGGGGAGGGGGGAGAGAAAGAGGCAGGTGTGAGTCCCATAAGGTCACGTCCTCCCAAAGTAAAAGTAGCGTCAAAAGCCCTACACACACACACACACGTACGTACACACACACACACACACACACACACACACACACACACACACACACACACACACACACACACAGACCCTATTCACTCCACGACGAGTTGAAACTTTGAGTGTGTGAATGCGGCGTGGGCAGAACACAACATAGCAAGACTGCGATACAAATGTCCCTTTCCATAGATCATTTACATTCAACATGATGCATTCAACTATCTTAATCCTGTGCTGCTTGTGAAAATAAACCAAAATGTGGCCGGCCACTGAATGTAGGTATCACAATGATCGAACAACCAAACCTTTTTACACTAGGGATCTTATGGACACATCGAAAATGTTTCTAACCATATTCGTACAATGAAATCCTCCTCACATGTGCTTCTGAAAGTAATTGTAATGTTGAATTAGGTCTGACAATTTGAGTGCCACAGCCGGCACTCGAACCATGGATCTTGAGGCTCTCCTTGCCGATGCTTTTAGGGCTAAAAGTAGTTTACTATAAAGTCCAAAAATTTAAAATATATATAATTGTAGCAGTGAAAGTCGCTTACATTGGAGTTTTCCTTGGAAATTTAACGGAATACTTGAATCATATGAGTTTAACACCTGTGTGGTTATCTAGCCTTGGTAGCTCAAATAGAAAAAGTATCTAAATGTATACGAAAAATCAGAAAATTCATGGTTCAAGCCTCTGGCGTCAAGTTGAACTTTTAAATACTCATTCAACTATACAACTTAGCCTTTAATGGCTAGCGTTAAATAAATGTAATTAAAAATAGTAATAATAATAATAATAATAATAATAATAATAATAATAATAATAATAATAATAATAATAATAATAATAATGATAATAATGATAATAATGATAATAATGATAATAATGATAATAATGATAATAATGATAATAATGATAATAATGATAATAATAACATAAACAATAACAATAGCAATAATAACAATAATAAAAATAATAACTTTTCTATCTTGAAATGGTCAGTTGTTAAGGTGTCTCATTTTAACATTTCACGATGACTTTTGAAGAAATACAATAATACGAATTAGTTATTTAGTTTTATTTCGCAATTATTTCGCGTTATAGGTATGCTACATTATTTACCTCCTCGTTTTTTCTTCCTCTTCCCCCTCTTCACCAAATTCATTAGATCTTTGTCACCATCTGCTTCCTCTTCCTCTCTTTTTTTTACATGTCGTGTGATGTTTTGAAAATGGGTAGTAATAAAACTGCCTTTGAAATGTTAATAATAATTAAGACATAAAAGATTTAATAGTATACAAATGTATGACTATTCCTTATTATTAGAATGAGGTTGGAACTATACTGTTTCTTTGGTAAACAGGTTATATGCTCGAAAAATTGTTTTAATGTCTTAAACATTCATCGCATCTTGCTTTCAACTTCCAAAATTTGCATATTAAAATGTTCTTGTGTATTTGTAAACAGTGGTCTTTTAATCTTTATGATTTCAGGCTAGGCAACTCAATGGCATTCGTGGAGGTGTTATCATAGTTTACGATTCTCTGTGTTAGATGGCGTGATATTGTATCCTAGATTTTCAGTAGGCGTAAATGATTTAAAAATATATCCGTTATTGTTCTTTAGTCCTTGAGTAGGCCAAAATGAGTCCGATTTTAACAATTCAGTGCAACAATTGCGACCCGAAACAAGTCTTACACTGTCCTATTGTGAAATAGGAATTGAACTGCTCTTATCTGATTCATATAACACTGCAAGGCAATATTTAGAAGCAGAAAGTCCTCTTGCATCCATCCTTGCTGTATTCCAGAGCGGTAAATGCAGGAATGTTCCGTACTTACTTATACCTACGCCTTAGTCTAGACAACTTTAACGGAAGTTCGGCTTCACTTTTCTCATAGACTGTAGTGAAAAGCTTCCCCAATAGAAGTACTTCCCTATATAGATGGCAGGTCGTAAATTTCAAGAACAATTTTGCCAAATACAATAGTACTCGATTGTCCAAAGGTGTCAGACCCTTCTAAGTAAAAGAAGACCAGTGGGGTTTTCCAAGAGGAACATACCACGAAAAGAATCGACATTTTTCTATAAGATTTTGATGATTCTACATGGTATCTTGTTGTAAATTAAATTTAAATAAATTCTGAGAGAGTGTTTTCAGTTAAAGTATCAAGTCCTGGGGTTTGCCAACAATGTAACTATGATTTAGCTTATGATTAATAACGCTGTAAGCTACATTGTGTAGATTCATTGTTTATTGAAATAACTTGAGATCAGAGTATCTTTAACAGTAAGAAATATTCTTCATCTTCTCTTTCTTCTATCTTCAAGGATTAGGTAAAGTCTGTTCCGGTCTCATACCTTTCCACCTCTTTCTGGGTCTTCCTATACACCGATATCCTCTTGATCTGTAATTCAAAATTTGCTTGGGAATTTTTCGGGTTGCATTCGTTGTATGTCGAGCTTCCATTTTTCTCTATACCGTAGTATTCTTTCTACTATCGGTTGCATTCCCAATTTCCTTCTGATGTATGTGAGAGAATATCCCATAATTTTCCTCATTTCACTCTGTCAAACGCTTTCTCTAAATATATGGAAGAAATGTGAGTAGTAATGAATATAGACATTCCTAAATCAAGCGCATGTATACTAACTTTTTAATAACAATCGTGATAGACATTTTTGAGAACTTGCAAAATTACGAATTATTTACATCTAAAGGGCAGATTGGACGGGAAGGGGGGGAGGGGGTCGTCCCTAAGAATATGGGTTCTTGATTGAGGTTGAAGGTGTATACAAAGTGTGGATTTAGACAACTTTTCATTTTTGAGTTATGTATACGCTTCAAAGGCGCGCGTTTCTAATTTCTTTTCTCGGGCTCAAGGACCGGTAAAATCTTGCTTTGGAGTACTTTGCATACCAAATATAAACCATAGAGAAGGGGAGAAAATCTGATGATGTTACATTCATATAGCTTTCTCATCCCACCGTAGTTTTCTTTCATAGTTCCTCTATGCACTAATCTTTAAAAAATATTTCCCCATTTACTTCATATTAATCCAGATAAACGTTTGTAAAAATGGTGTTATTACAACTTTTTTAGTATGTAACTACATTAAAGAGGGATGCAGGAGGCTGAATTCTTTAAAAATGGGGTAAATTATTTTAGCTATTTTTGAGAAAATAAAAAGGAGCGAATAATTTTCCATGTAAAGAATAACTTGGGTGTGATGAATCTTCTTCATGTGCCTTGAAAGATGCAGGGCAAAATTTGGTGTTCATTCAACAGTTTATGAACTACACTGTTCAAAGGCGCGCGCGCGTTTTACGAGAATGCTTTCTTTTATTGGGGGGGGGGGGGGGGGGTTGGTTGTGGCATTTAAGTAGGAAAATGGAGGTGAATTTTTGGGTGGAATACAATTAAGCCTAAAGCGGGAGACCCGGGCTCGATTCCTGGTACTAATGTGTGGATTTTATTCCCCTGGCGGGGGGGGGGGGGGGCTGACTGGGGCGATTACCACGTCCCACACTCCAGTACTGCACCCCACTCATGACGCCTGTGGTGATCGAAGGTGGAGGTCGCAGCAGCCGGGAGGCAGAACTTGGCCCGGAAAGGGGTGTTGCGCAGCAGAGTTAGTTTTTACAGTATAACTTCTGCCTACCCTAGAGGCATGGTAGATGAATTGGAAAACAAATAGAGAAAAGTGCCATGAGTGTAAATGTAGTAAAATAGAGAATCTAATTACAGGTTAAAGCACCTATAAGCTCGGTATCATTTCTGTTTGTTACTCCCATTAACGCATAGTGGTATTATGATCGATTTCTATCGAATATTCATACTTTGGCTTTTCGTGCATGCAGAATTACTATTCTTGCCGTTAGCGTCCATATCCATGTCTTGATGTTCTCCAGATGATCGATATTTTCCGTATAATCACTGTGTACTGCAAATTGGCTTGAAAGGTGCCAACACTTGAGGAAATATAGCAAGTACCGCGAATAATAACATATACTTTTGAACTGTTTATGGTGGCCCAAGGCTGTCGGGAGGTGCTGCACAGTCATTTGGCTAAATAGAGCTGTATTATAATAATATTTACGGTATTAGCTCATGTATCGCTCTGCAAGTACACGCTTGGGTCTCGCATACGTTTTAAGAGTCTTGTAGAAGTTTTATGAAGGTGTTAGTAGTGACCAAATACCTTATAACGAACGTTATTAACATATTAACCTTCTTTTCGGAAAATTCAACTATTAAGAAGGTAAAGTTTATTAAGGATGCTCTTGGTAGAGACGGAGTAGCAATTCCCATACTGAACTTCAATAAAATATATCTTAAGGTTTCCTGAAAACCATGCAAGCGACCATGATGAAAATTTTCACATCTATAAAATAGCTTCTTCTGATTCAGAAAACAGTCGAATCATAACTTAGATTAATAACTGCTAACCTGTTGATGTTTCAGTAAAAAGAAAATTTGCAACGTGATAACGTTGCTTTCTGCGACACTGAATACCTGCAATCTTATCGCACCCTTTGATGCCCCGAGGTTAACCATTTGAGCAGAACGATAATACACGTCTACGGGCAAATGCAAAAGCATACGCCTAGATACGCTGTCTTTCAGGCTATAATCGAAAGGACAGCCAGGCTGCACTTAAAGCTTTCAGTAACCAACACTTTAAGTGTAAATTAGTGTGGGAATGTTATCACAACATATTAAATCTTTCCTCCGTACCGATGTAGAGTTATGGTGGGCACCCGGTCATACGGGCTTGCAGGAAATAAGAAGGCTGATGTCCTAGTAAAGAAAGGACTGTTCTTTTTATAGCACCAGAACCTTTCTGTGAAATAAGCATCTTAGAAGCCAAAAACACAGTACAAAATTGGCTTCGTAATGAAAATCAAAATAAATGGAAAGTAATATCCATGAACAAACTTTACGGGCAGATAATAAGTCTGAGGATAAACTAAGTAACTCACTCGATAGATTAACCAAACCGCAACTTAGAAGAGTTATAAGTTACGAGACATAACTGAACATGGAACATAAAGAAAACATTTAAGGACAATGGGACTACACCAAATGGAACCCTTTGTCACTTGTGTTTGAAAGCCAATGAAACGGCGAAACATCTTATTAAAATGTGAAGCCACAGAAGGGAAAAGATACCTGATTCTCAGAGCAACCACAAAATTAGACTAAAGTTCTAATCTAGTGAGACAAATAATACAACTAGCATGTAGATAGTTATAGATCACTAGATTAGAAAACAAGCAACACACAAAAAGTCTTTTTAGGCTGAAGTGCACAAGGAAACCTGCTTCCAAACCTAGTCATAAGTTACAACATGTTTGACATATCGGTGAAAGATTAAGACCCTTTGAACAGAAATACTAATTTTCAAAATATATAAATATGTACATTTTATTTAAGAACACGTTTTAGGTGTTTCACCGGGTGTTTAGAGTAAATCATCATGTATGCATGAAAAAAAAAAAAAAAAAAAAAAAAAAAACTCTTCTGTAAAATTAAGTACAACAAGTTGAGCTAGACTAGACACAGAACAACAATGAAACTTGTAATTGGGCTACAATCCAGAGATAGTCCCAATAGTGGTACATAGAAATACAGAAAAACAAATCCAGTATTTTTGTGCAGCTAAATGTTCAGTCGCAAATCGGAATGCCAGCGATGCTTCTGTCTTCCTCTTAGAGGTTCAGGAGGAAGATAAATATGGCGGAGAAGAGGATTGCGATGTCGTGGACTTGATTGATGCAGCCTCCTGTAATAGATGCGGAGGATACACGTCACCTCCGGTAGACCTATATCAGAGTAGAGTTGCGCACGCGCCAGGGATTGCGCACGATTCTGTGTGCGCTGGATCCTGACGATCTGCGATGAAGCTGCAGAACCCCAAATGGCACATAAGCATACATAAACCGTATATGGACATATTTTACAACATAGATTCATATTATGTATAAAACCAAAACTCGATTTTTTTGTCATGTTCCTATACTAAGGATTTGATGTAAAACATTTGAGCACATTCACGTAGAATTAGAATTTTGAGTTAGTGCGGCCTTACTGTTTGTGACCGAACTGTACCTACGGGAGGGGGGGGGGGTAGTGCCCATCTCCGTGTTGTTATGCTGGCAAATGAAGAGGCACGCACGCACGCACGCACGCACGTGAACGCATCTCGAGTATGTATCGCTACACAGAAATAGCATTCTCGTACTTGCACGTGTAGTGTAAAAACACACTTATGGCTAAGCGAAGAGAGATGTTATTGCTAGTGGCACCCCCAGGCTTCTCTTCAAACCAAACACTGAGTGAGTGAGCAGATTATACTCCACCTAGGTAACCGCTGCTAAACCCAAACAACGCTTCTTCGTGTTTAATCCTGCTGTGGCTTAAAACTGTGTGTCTGGTGTAGCGTGAGTTGCTTCACAGGGACACTGTCACCTTCACATGGATTTCTCCACCCACTCCTCTAACGGTTATAACTTTCTCTGTTACGTGTAGTAAGTAGGGGAAGTAGTATATTCGACCCAAATTTGGTTAGAAGACAAAGATGGTATTCAAGTTAAGTATCTTTCAAGGATGCGACACGAAGATTTTGAAGAAAATTCCTCCACCCTAAACTATCCTTTACAAGGGAAATGTCTCCAAAATTTATATTTTCTCAAAAGTGACTAACCATTTTGATTACAATGCCACATGTCTAAGAAACTTTGATAGCAAATGAAGTGCATATTTTGAATTTTCTGGCTATAGCCCATGTAGTCATGTTTACTCTTGATGACTTGCATAACTGGTAAACCGTAAAAGAGAGACCACATCCTTCTATAAAACATGTAGATCTCGTTAAAACATACAAGTTATGTCCAAATGCATTTTTTGTGTGGAGTGAATCATTTCGGAGATATTTCTTGTTTGTATGAGTTTTGGAATATACAGAATGTCCCAAAATTAGACCTACAAACTTTGGGAGCTGATAGACAACATTATTTTAAGCACTTTTTGTTAAGGAAAGTTTTTTGCTGCGGTGCTTCATTTAAGCGCTAGACGAGTTGATTTGATAGATTATTGCCTCCCACCCAGTTTAAGTATTTACGGAAAGATCAACAATGCAAATTAGTATTGCATTTATCTTAGTAAGGTACACAATTTTAATCCAAGAAACAAACACAGAGCACATAAACAAAACACAATGTTCTCATTGTTTACAGTTAATCACAGCTTTACTATTCAAAGTAAACGTTGGAACGCACGCCCATTGCGATTAACACTAAGAATGCATCGGCGTGCCCTATTCTGCCGTCACCTTGCAAAAACACCAGTCATTTCTCTGGTTTAAAGGTTTGTCGGTCTAATTTTAGGACAGCCTATAAAACATTTTCTCAAATGGAAAGTAGTTATTCACTTTTTTATCTCTTAGTCGTGCAACAACAACAACAACAACAAAAAAACTGAATTTCAAAGCCTTTATATAGCAACCAGCTTTAAAAGATTTGACTATCGGTCAAAACTTACTGTATTCCCATATTCCCCTTGCACCTACAAGTAAACCATCAATAAGAGTACAAATGTTTATCTCGACTAACATGAAGAAGATAGAAGAATAAGAGTTTGTAAGAACAGTTAGTACAAGAGTAGAGAAAGTCATGTGAGTGTGACACATCAGGTTGGTTTTTTTTTTTTTTTTTTTTTTTTTTTTTTTTTTTTTTTCTGTTTAGTTCATGTTAATCTAGATTGCAGGCTTCATTACACATTTCGTGATAGAGTAGGTGAAGCGGCAGTCGAACTCTGAAAATCGACTCTGGAAGACTACAGAAAACAAACGAAACACTTTCAAAAGGTAAGAACGAATGATTTAGGAACTGTAATCCCACAACATTTATTTCACGTAAATTGGTATTTCAACTAGGTCTGTATTTTTTCTGTAGAATTCATACAAAGTACTATCATAATGAGATGAATTTTGCGGGCTATTCGCAAAAAATTCAAAATATGAAATTGACTTTTTATTTATGACGCTAAGTACTGTTGTCAGCGTCCCACTGTATATTGGACGTGAAAGACCTCTTAATTTTGCTCAGAGGCAAGCAAACAATCGTATTTATTTAATTTTCTGAATTATAATTCTTTAAAATGTTAGATTTTATAGCCCCTTTAAGTTCTTTGGTAATATTGGGGTGTACTACTTGAGAAACAACTGATGGTGTTATTACTCACTGGACTTTAGGATTTATTAACATTGCTATTTATTATTTTTAAGATTAAACACCTTACGTTTGTTCCCACATTCACGTGGGCGATAGGGAATTATTCTGATTGAAGAAAATTCTCCACCCCATTCTGGAATCGAGCCAGGAACCTCTGGGTTGAGAGGCCAGAAAGTTAACCACTTGACTGCAGAGCCAGTGTTATAAAATACTTTTAAACATGTGTACTTATAGTCGGCATTAAAATTTGTATACAAGTCCCAAGCTAGACATAATTTTTCTTATAGCATCCGAGATTACATATAAAGCATTTTAAATTGCTATTTTGCTGACTTGAAAACATTGTGCAAGTCATATTTTTTCACATAGCTACAGTTGCTGCTGAAGTCGCTCAAAAGGTTCCACTAAGAAAGATTTGAAAGTTGTTCTTCCGGAGCGAATCGCAGAAATTTAGGTTGACAAGTCTTGGGGTGTCCGAAGATATCCTTGGCCAAGTTTTTTTTTCTGCCAGGTATAACCTTCAGAGATCTCAGCAAACGATTTCAGGACTTTGTTGCCAGCGAAAGTGAAATTAGCAAATCTTCTGCAGTTCTCCCACAGCCTTTTAATGCGCCGTGTTTCGTAACATGTAGTGTGTTTCTCGAAAATTAAGATAATTGTAAAATATTGCTGTAACATTACACATATACACTGGTATGTATCTTGCCATGGACTTGTAAAATAATGGCCGCGTTTTTTACTACAGTTTTGTTTTGGAGTAGGGCTACTGGCTGTGTTTGATTTAGTAATAATTAACTTTCTGAGTTTGTCACACTCACAAAACCCCTCGAGTTATTGTGTTACTTTGTAGATTCTCTGTTTCTTTCTTTCCCTCGGCTTCTTTCATTTCCTCCTCTCTGTTCATGGTAGGTATGCAGAAAACAACAGTAAAATATTCAGAACTAAAATATATCTATTAAACGAACAATAGTTAAATTTTATTTATTGCTTAACACTTCAGTGGTTAAACTATCTTTAGGCATAGCAGCAACCTAAAACTTCTCATTTCCCAACACGTAATAAATATGATTAATGGCTTATATTGAGAATCTAACAAATTTTAGGATCGATCACATCATAGTGTAGCACTAATACGCCAATGCAATGGATCTCATGTATGCACCTCCTCTTAAATATACTGTTATCCACCAATAAAAGTTGCACCCGTTTATAACGACAGTGCTAACCACCAATTAAAAGATCCGCATGTAGCAATGGCTTTGAATCCGTGCGCATCCCCACTCAACTGAAAGTGACACTAACAATTCTCGTATGTTCAATCGAATAACAACTTGTTCGAGTTTAGTAATTAGCGTAAATAACATTCTATATCTCCGGTGGTTTAACTTGTCTCTAGGACCATAAAACTGGGAGGTGTTTTCCACCACGCAGGTTAGGGGCAGGAGGTAGAAAAAATGTATTGCGTGCAGAAACGTCAGAAACCTATTCATACTTGGCTCTCCAGTCTAGCACTGGCTCGACAGAAGCAGCCGAATTTTCCCCCACCTTCCCCAGAACAGTATCTCGTCTCTTTTCAACATATTTGTGTGCGTAGTGTTTAACGCCCACTTTTACTACACACGGCACCGCAGGCGGTGACATTGATGGTACATGGAATGAAGATGGAACACCGGTGGAGTGAGATGGCGGAGGAAACCGGAGAACCCGGAGAAAACCCGCCCCAGCGCCACTTCGTCCACCACAAATCCCACATGTGGTCACCTGGGATCGAACCCGGGCCGCTTTCAACATATCTCTTTCTCTTTCTTTAGACCAGAGACAAGATAAACTGCACAGGGTATAATAGTCAACTTGTCTTGTCGTTTTTGAAAGTCCGCTTTTTGAAGGTTATATCATATATACCCTGTGTATCATTGTACAACATAATAAAACCAGTAATTTCGCAGTTGAAGGCGTAACTATCCACTCTTGCACAATGGAATAAAATACACCATTAAAATGCCTTTCACGAGTGATAATAACATGCAGCGTGGAATATTAAAAACATTTTATATATGTTTGAAACTTAGACACACGGTCAAGTACAAATAGTCGTATGAAAGTTTAGTATAGTAGCAATAGTGCACTCGTTGCATAATAGAGTAAAAACATACTCAATGAATGCTTATTTTACATAAAAGACCTGTTTGAAGAAAGTAGAAATATGCCTTGATAGCATTGTTACCTATGTATAATCAATTTAAACATAGACAGAAAAGCTTCTTCAGATACCTACTTATACCGCAGAACTCACAATGAATTGATCTTTAATCAGAAAATTCCATATGAGTTAAATAAATTGAAGTTGTTAATGTGAATTTCCATCGCAAAATGGTTGCTAAAGAATTATTCTTGTACAAACTTCTAAGTGGCCTGCTATACAGTGAAGAATTACTTGATCACATTTCTCTAATGCTAACCACATTCCAGAAAATAACAATATTACAACTCAGAAGATGCCTTGAAAACAGCCTTGTGCTAAATGTGTGTTCTAAACATAACGAACGTTCAACAAAACCGGAATGGATCATAGCATTCCGTATAAACAATTATTTAAGAAACAGTTATATTTAATTGCATGTGATTTTCAGTTTTATTATTTATGATTATACTTCTATCACAAAGTAAATAAGTATTGTGACGGCAGGCGCGGCGCACAACAAAGGAGGGTCGGAGCTAAGCTACTTCAAACCACATACAAAGGCGCTCAAGGTCTGGCTGCCTCAATTTCAAGCACCCTGGACTCCAAGATGGAATATTGTTGTTGTGTATTCGTCTAGCCATATTGTAGCTATGCTTAAACAAAAACTCACTATAGACCCCCTGTGTTTTCTATTTGTACCTTTTGATTGTACTCCTATACATTCAAAGCTATTCTGTTTCCACGGCTACCAGAAACCCAAATATAATTATAAAATTCTCTAACGCAGCTACATACCTTTTGGGATATACGAGATTGCTGCGAAGGCAATTTCAGGTAGGTACTGTGAATTTTAGGTTGGCAGATTTTGCATCAATGTTCCGAGAGTTATGTGTTTTTGTCCGTCCCTCCGTTTGGCCGTGATAGTCGCACAATCACGAACATACAAATGCAAACTCAATTTTATTTATATAGATTATACCTTTCCAAAGGAAAAAGAGTATTTCTTTCTTCTGTATTTCCTGTTTCTTTCTCCAGTTTCCTCATATTCTTTGTTGGCAGGGGGGTGAAGGTTGTGACCTACCTACACGGGCTATTCAGGGGTTACCACTGCAACGGTGTCATGGTCAGGGGTGTCCAAACTATATATTTACTGCATAACTCGGTTTACTTATCTTCGTACTTCCATATACTTTACTAATGATTTATAGTATTATTCAGTAATATTACACATGTGTATGCATACCATAATCACATTGGCTTGCTAAACAACTTAACAATCGTTATAGATTATCTATAATATAATTAAAGCGCCTTTTAAAATGTTTCCAAAATGTATTTACTTTAATATCAACATGTAGTATATCTATATAACCTAACGTATCTGACACGTTATAAAGGACTGTACCTTCGTTTATATATTCAAAGTGAAACTTAAATAAACGCTTTAGAAAATAAATGCGTTTAGCTACGTGTAGGCGATTTTGTGATAGATTTTTGATAATGTTTATAGCTTACAAGTACTGAGGGTAACTCAGCAATTTAAAACATCTACGCTCCTAAGTTACATTAGATGATTAAATGAAATTATTTTGTTTTTTAAGATGCTGTCAATTACCAGGGTCATATTAGCACCTCCGGTGTGTCGGAATTTCGCCCTGCAGATCTTTTACATGCCAGTAAATGTACCAACAGGGGGATTTCGTTTTATGCATACTTGGGGCCCAAAAGACCTAGCTGTCAACGGGCCCTTAAACCCACTCATTCAATTCAAGTACACTTGTGTTTGGAGGCGTGCTTTCCAGGCTTACGTGTTGCCGTTTATAAGAACCATGGAAAACCTTGAATATGTTTTTGCGATGAACCTGGCGAGATTCGAACTGCAGACGTCTCGTTCACAAGTCCATGCCTTATCGATCTTAGGTACCAGGGCAGTAATTTTAAAATATCAATTTACAAGTGGAAGTTCGAAAAATATGATATGTAACATTTTCGTGACTTTGCTCTATTATTCGTTGAGAGCTATCCCTTGTATATTAAACCTACCTTTCGTATCAAAACATATTTTGCTACCTTACGTTGTAAATGTTTGCCCAGAAATGGTTTGAAAATAGATAATATAAACTGAGCAACATGCAAGAAGCATGTTTCTAACGAAAATACATTTATTGTCAGTTATGAACACGTGCGGAAAAAAGAGAAATATTAGAATGACCTAATTTCAAACAAATTGCTGAGATGAGGCTTAAATATATGTCTACCACCAACTATTTTGGAATGAATCCTGTCATCCGCAGATACAGCCAGTTATGTCTTTTATCCTGAAGTGGTGCAGATTTCAGAGTACAAAAACGCAATGCTCCAAGTATCACTTTGAAAAATCGATGTGTTGCACTCACATGACCTTCTCTGCTCTCGTACTGCTGTTAAAAACTCTTATTCCTCTATCTTCTTCATGCCAGTCGAGATGAACATTGGCAGAAATTATCATACTGCACGGTGAATATGGGAATACGGTAAACTTTAAGTATTGCAAAACTGGCACAAATAAAAGCGATATCTCCGAAAGTGTTCACCCTACAAAAAATTCTTTAGTGCATATAATTTGTGTGTTTTAACGAGATCTGCATTTTTTGTATTCTAAGATTTGTTCTATTTCTTACGGTTTACCAGTTATACAAAGGTCATCAAGTGTAAGCAGGACTACATGGGCTAAACCAGAGAATTTAAAATATACACTTCATTTGCCATTGAAATATCTTAAGTACCTTTGTGACATTTTAATCAAAATCGTTCGAGACATTTTTGAGAAAATCAAAATTTTCCAAAACGTTTCCATGCAATGATAGTTTAGGCTGGAGGAATTTTTTCGAAATATTTGTAACGCATCCTTGAAATATATTTAACTTAAATACCAACTTTGGTTTCTAACCAACTTTTCGTGTTAGTTACGCTGTTTACAATCAGACACACACACACACACACACACACACACACACACACACACACACACACACAATTTTCTAAAACTGCTTGTTTTTTATTCATGGGCCTTCAAAACATATATTTACAGTGAAATCTAGACATCGAATCTTTGGGTGGAAGACAATGCTTTCCCTACTTAGTAGAGAAAGTAAAAAGTACAGGTACTTAAAACACAAGTATTGTCCATACACTAATAAAATATGTAATCAAATGTAAGAGGATATTTTAATTTATAAAACTGGACAAAAACCTGAGAATATCTTTTTCTGGGGAAATTTCCGCCTTTGGTCTCCACCCAACGGCGTCTCGGACTTTCTATAATCTTATTATGTTCTCATAATGGTATAGGTATCTCTTCGGCATGTTCTTTGATATTAAGTTTTATGGTCGAACGACAGAGATATTTACTTTTCATACTTAATATGTGTATTTGAGATCCTGAGCTTACACATGGCTTGGCTTAAACTGTGATTTAAACTAAGGAGTCACATGTTATCCGAGAAGGCGATATTAGTGAAGAAGAAATGCAAATTACTTCATATACACTGCAGGAGACGATCCAGAATGTTTAGAATCCATCAAAACCATTTTCATGAATTGAATGACCGAGAGATTTGAATTAAATAGGTAATGGGCAATGAGGATACCAGGAATTAATCATGGTGTAAATATAAAACCGCGTTCATTGACATCGTAAATTTAAAATATCAGTAACAAAGTCCAATCAACCTACCAACTATCCAAGAGGAAGTGTTGAGAAGCGCGTCCTCTATATGAACGTGCATTAAGGCACACTAGAATCCCGCAATATCCAGTAGTAACAAAGGTGAGCCGAAACATCGTAAACGTGCGAGAATCAAAATTTTATAGAATAGTTAGAGCTTGGCAACTCTGCGCGCCCATCCACCCTGGCCCTAGATCACAATAAACTATAGCAGAGGCCGCCGCAAATGGCAACCTAGAACTAGCAATCCACAATTTGCAGGCTACCGCACAGCAAAATCACGGAAAGTGTAGCCTAAAATAGTGTAAATTGTTTAGTGTGTGTGTGTGTGTGTGTATGTGTGTGTGTGTGTGTGTGTGTGTGTGTGTGTGTGTGTGTGTGTGTGTGTGAGCGCGCGCGCTTGTTTGGGACGTACGGCGTATGCCCAAGTGTGAGGGCGTGTGTATACATGTGTGTAATAATAGAAGACGTTTCTTAATTCATTAATAGAGGCATTAATCTCTAATATAGGTTTCATATAATAAAAAATATTGTACAAAAATATGTCGGTAATTGTAAACCTATGAAAATTGTAGCCTGTAAGCCGAGGCCCATACATCGATACCAGGCAAAAGCCTTTATGAATAAACAGATCTGAAAATTCAAGTCTCGTTAGAAACAATGAAACATGCCAGGCATTTACTGGCTTTTCAAAATCTTTCCCCATGGTTGGTTTTTCTAACTCCATAGTAATTTGCCGATTCTTGCTCTCAATTAGGCGCTATCTGCTTCATCATTTCTAAAAGTACCAGCTTCTAGAGAAGTAAACTTCTGAGTACGTTTTAACTCCTGTTTTTCGGCCATTTATCTGCCTATTGTTGCTAGACAACCTATAAAAGGAACAGCGCCATAAACAAATGATTGAATTCATTCGATGCGCATGCGTAACCGTTACCAACTTTACAGTTTCGTGGAGTTCTTCAGCTCAGTAACGACAAACGTGTTGCTCTACGTTAAACTTTCAGGGTTTAAACCAAAGGGTATACCTCGCTTAAGCGGCGTCCTTAGCTTACTAAAGCTTCGGCTTGAACTTAAACTGTGAAACCAACGCTAAGTGATGGTTGTAAATCTGGAGGGAAAAATGTGCATCCTGAGATACAGAAATGGAGTTCAACAGTCGAAGAACGAAGTTGCTGGCACCACTAAATACCTGGCAAGCAATTGCAGTGTGTAATCAATAAAAAATGTGCCTTTCTTGTGAACAACACTTCTAAGAAGCGCTGAAAAAGAATTCCGGGTGAAACAATAGTGCATTGCGGCACACGGCAATTTGTATTTTGGTTCTTCTGTGAAGTGCTGGCCGCGTAGACTGCGCCAGCTCGTGTTTCTGAGAAGGAAGACCACGCCTCCAAGTTCCCACCCCCTCTATACACCAACAGCAAAACATGGGAAAAGAGGAAATTCCGTAGTCCTCAAGGTCCCTGTGCTTCTTGCACAAAACGCTGCAATAACAGTTCAGTTTTAGCAAGTGACAGTCTATCTGTTCGCATGAACCCACTGGATCCAAAATCACTGCATACTTTTCTTTCTGTGTTGACTCCATTGTTTCTCCAGCAACATTGGGATATCAGTCAAGCATATTTTTCCAAAAGCGTCCGTAATTCTTACTTGTTTTCTGCTTTCCTCTTCGTCTTCGCAATTCTATGTCTTATTTAACTCTAACGTTTTTGCCATTTACCATTCTTTCCAGTGCATGTCTTAGTAAGCAGTTTTCAAATAGGTAGGTATCTTTCTTTCAGATTCTCAATATTCTTCCTTCTCTGTTTACTCTGCTCGCATGGAGGACTGACACCCTCTAGTACATAAACTCTAGATCAGGGGTGATCAGCCTAAAGTCTGGAATGAGAATGAGGTAGGAGATGTTATGAAATGAGGGCGAAATGGATGAATGGAAAGGTGATGACGGAGCCGTCGGTGGAATGAATTGTGGGGGGAAAACGGAGAAGTCGGAGAAAACCCGTCCACCCACCGCATTGACCACCACAAATCCTACATACGGTTCCCTGGGATCGAAACCAGCTCAGCCTGGTTTTCTCGCTATTCATATTTTTAGCATTTTTCTTCCTGTAAAATGTTCCTTGTTCAGCAGTTTTTGTATTGCAGTAATGGTGTTCATAGAGACACAACAAATAAAAGCTTCCTAGATTTTATTGTCAGATGTGTTTAAGTACATATTTTTCAATTTCTAACATAAAAATTACATTTTTAGGCAAAAAAAAAAAAAAAAATATATATATATATATATATTTGTAAGTTTAAAAATTTTGGCAACTAAACTGAAGGCGACACATAGAAACCTAGGGCAATTTTAAAACTACATGTATTTTAAAACTAGGGTTAAAGTGTTAGACCAAAGTTCAAAATATTTTTTGTCCGATGGGCTTTTTTAATGATCCAATCTAAGATGAAGAAGTTTGGTCATAATTATTCAACTGCTAGAGCAAAATGGGAGAAATCTAAGATACCTATAACTTGTTTGCTTTACATTACTCTAAGGCGTATATTTAAAAAAGCTGGCATTAGTAATTTAAGTGAATTTTTCAGTCATGCATAAGATCCTTAAGGCTCATACCATGAAGATGACAATGAAGATTATTATTATTATTATTATTGTTGTTATTATTATTATTATTATTATTATTATTATTATTATTATTATTATTATTATTATTATTATTGTTGTTATTATTATTATTATTATTATTATTATTATTATTATTATTATTATTATTATTATTATTATTATTATTATTATTATTATTATTATTATTATTATTATTATTATTATTATTATTATTATTATTATTATTA
The DNA here is from genome assembly GCA_030765045.1 of Tenodera sinensis. NCBI lineage: Eukaryota > Metazoa > Arthropoda > Insecta > Mantodea > Mantidae > Tenodera > Tenodera sinensis. The sequence continues at coordinate 138,152,909 of CM060966.1, read as the reverse complement.
TTATTATTATTATTATTATTATTATTATTATTATGCAATTCTTTCATTGCATTGTACCATTCTTACATTGAAGGTCACTATGGTTTTATTGTACGCAGAAAGATAAGGCGAAAATGAAAAATGCATTATTTGGGTTCAGTTAGACTCACTGTGCAAAAATTAATGACAACTTTCTCTTTTTCTCTGCCATTGTCTTGCTCTTTCCTTCATATCGACGAGGCAATAACACCTTATGGAGAAGTGAACATTATTAGTTTTCGGCCTCTTTGTTTTGAAACTGGGTCAAGTTAATGGCAAGGCAGAACTCCTTATATGCGCCTGTTTTTGGTGCAAACGCCTTGAACACAGAAGCTCGCAATCGACTTTACAAGGAATAACAAATTTCTGTAATTTGGCTTTTCTTGAAAAGAAAACGTTAAAGACAGGCTTATTCTTTTGAACGGATTTTTTTTTTTTGTTTTTTGTAATACTTATAGATGATTATTATGCATTTTATCGTTTTGTATGATTGTTAGACGAGTATGAAAGCGGGAGCTTGCTCAGTGGATCTTCGACTTCCCTTGCTTGTATTCCTTGATGGCATGTATCTATGAAAGCTTGAGTAGCACGAGTAACCGGGACGCCTATTTAATTTAATCTGATCATTGTGAAATCAAAAAAATAATATCGTGCCAAATCGCTTCTCACAATCGACAAAATATATCTCAAGAAAACCTTTCTTTTTCTCAATTTCTTGTACGCCGCTTTGACTACGTAGTCCAGGCGCCTCATTAAGTGTCTGCTAGAAGCTACCTTCTCTACTCAGCTGGTACCTCCCTCCATACCAGTAGGCTACATGGTGCAGTTTGAACTAGTAAACAGAATTGGACGGACGTTGAGAATGATCGCACGCGCGTGTCCTTAGGAATGGGAGGGTGAAATTTGTATTTTACATCATGAAAAACCATTTTTTTTTTTTAATTTGTGACTATTCATGACGCCAGTCAGATTAGTCGGCTCATGAAATTTGAACCTGGGACCTCCCGAATGCCAGTCACAGACGTTACCGCGGAGCCATCTTACTTGGTTCAAGAAAACTTGATGATTGATCTGATGATATCAATGTCACAGTCAAACGACACAAACATCAAAGCTCATGAATTATCATGTGCTCCTTACTTTTTGCTATTCTCGTGCTATGCCACACCATCCTTACCTCCACGCAACACGCCTTCTTCCTCTTCTTCTTCAATTAACCTTGTCCCTTTCCTTTTAATCAAACGCAAATTACCGTGTTGACTTTCATTAGGTTTTGAAAACGCTTCAGTAGTCAGAAATTACAGAACGAAAACCTTCGTTGATCGCCGGCAGGTAAATAAAGGAAATGGTAATTTGCAAGGCAGGTCCCCTGTCACAAAACTCGGCCACACAACTACGGTAGCGCTCCCGGGGCAGACTTCTCCCTAAATTCGATAATTGGAGCAAAATACTTCCATACAGCAGTTGTACTTTGTTATTTTTCTCAAGTAAATGCAATGAATTTACATTTAAATGTTTGGAAAATGGTTCTAATTTTGTACGGTATCTCGTATATGATCCTGTAGGCTGCTGTTTTCCATGCAGTCGCTGTAATGGCCGAGGTAATTTAGTTGTGTTGGGGGACGAGAAAAATAGAATTTGGATGCATTTTCGAGTGAGAGATATCGGGCGCTCTTATCCATATCTTGATCGATATCTGGCGATTGTAATCGAGGAATCCCCTTGAGGTGCAACCCATTTATTGTTAAGGTTTCTACTGCCTTTCGTTCGTCCTTCACAAAATTGTCTGGAAGGCAGTGATTTAAAAATTCATTTTGTGTGCAGGTTATCCTTCGGTAGCGTCCAGGAAAATGTTTTCTGTAGCTTATAAAAACAGTAAACCGAATGAGATGGCTCACTCCTAAAGCCGAGGCCCTCATTCACTAAAATTAACATCCTAATTCCGACCAACCTGACTATCGTTTTCCACGCCTTTTTTCCTAGACACATTGGCTTAGTATACAGGTTCACGTTGCAACAGTAAGGGCAATAAAACCAAATGGAAAAATATGACAAACTTATTGCTGATTGCTATTTGCGGAAACAAATCATACTGGACTAAGCAACTCTAAGACCGTTTACTTATTTATTGGAATGTGCTTATTTCTCGCAAAAACGTTTTAATCAAAGCCTTCAGAAATCACATCATATTTTCTTAAGTTAATGTCAGAATAAATCATAATATGTAGACTGTTAAGGATATAAGTGTAGCTATTTTGGTAATTAGTACGTTAATAAATATCCGCTTCGGTGTGTTAGTTGTTTTCTCTCTTGGTCTAACAGTTTTACTACAAAATAATCACAAAGTTTCTACTGATGGTTTTTACGTGGCCGCGAAATAAATAACTCCTTCCTGCCGTATAGACTATCCTTTCTGTTTCATACGTCAATGCGTGACCTATTGGCCTAGCTATTGTGAGGTTACTGGCCTTGCAGAAAACAGAACTCGGTTTCAGTACGCCATTCGTTATCACGAGACCGACCCATTCAGCGTCACGCTTTTTATGTCATGCGTACTTGAAGGCACTAACTAACCTGAAAACATCCTACTTTAAATAAGTAAATTTATAGTTTGTAAATGAAGTAAATATTGATGTAGTATTGTTCATTACACTGTCCTCAATTACCAATACAAGTGACCTGTTCCTTCGTATATTCCTAAAAGCTAGGATAGTCGCAACATTTTGTTTCCGAAACTAAAAGCAAACACAAAATAGAAAATTAATTTTCATTTAGTCTCATAATACAAAGTTATTCAGATAATAATTATCTTTCAACAATATCCATGATCGTGGCTGCTAATAATGCATAGCCTGCTCTTCAAAATGTCTTATTTTGTCAGAGAAAACAAAGGATATACAGTGCGATTCTTAAACTCATATTCTGAAACTAAAAGTTTGTATCAGACATAGAATGTGACGTAATAAATAGAAAACAAAAGCAAGAACAAAGGAAAGAGAGCCGTATTTTACTTGAGTCATTAAGAGAGGTGAATGAAGAGCTGCTGTTGACTTATGGAGTGCTGAGTTGGGGGAGGGGGGGGGGGAGGGGGAATGTTGTGGCCGTGTTATATTAGGCGTAACAACCACCCGCACTTAAAATCAAAGAGAAGGGGAACACTGTCCATCTGTGTCTAGGATGGCCCACTCGTCATGCAAGTGGTCAAAACAAAACACAGGCGAACAAAACAGGGACCTGCTTTCTTTCGTGGTACTGGTGTAAATGTGTCTATTCAACAACAGTACAGCACTGTTTGATTCTCTTATCACTTTTAGCCGTGTGTAAATAGAAAGAAAATTATCAAACATTTGCGGTTTGTATGGGAAGAAGAAACATTCGCAGGTAAAACGCAGGTGTTTGTAATAAAGACAGACATATTCCAGAAAGTGAAACATAGAGTATGTAATAAGAAAATTTAGAAAACACCAGAAATGCTAAACATTCTGTTGCATTTAAAACGAAAATGCCCTCGCTGTATGTTTTAAATAATTACAATTACATTTTCAATAGCCTTATGTAGAGTGATTTTTTTTAAACAGATTATATGCGTTTTACTTATAGCTTATTCTGTAATGTTATACTACTATATTATGCGACGAGAGCATAATAACAGCAATTAAGATACGAGTATATTTTATGAAACGAGCGGTAGTCAGATTCATACGACTATTTATGCTCCACCATGTCTAATTTTAAGGCACATCTAATACGGGAATCGATAGTTGTGCCTTCAACTACTGATTTTATTATTTTGGCCTTATCACAATGACGCAGAAAGTATACCTATATGCTATAACCTTTAAAAAGGCACACTTTCAAAAACGAAGGAATGCTATTTACAATATTCCCACTAATTATTAAATAGAGTCACTCTATACGTAAATCGATAGTTTCGCTTTCAGCTGCATTTAAATGTGCGCAGACGACAAACGGTTGATTGTTGCACGCGGACCTTTTGATAGGTGGTTAGCAGTGTCATTTGATTCGTAGATAGCTGTTTACCATAAGAAACAAAACAGTTTTGGTCTCATTGCAAATATAAGGATAAAGTTTTGTTTATTTTAAATCTTTTAGTATTCTTTAATTGTTATTAACATTTTAAAAGGCAGCTTTATTACTACCTACCCATTTTCAAAACCCCATATGGCATGTAATTTCATTATTTCATTTATCCTCTGTTTAAGGATTACAAACTTACCTAAATATAAATTTTTTCAGTGCTAAAGTAGAAGTGTAACTCTTAAATTTGTTTCATTTGTATCTTTAACATATTTAGTAACAGTAGAGGCTTTGACTTGAGAGACAACTGATGATACTCGTAGGCTTTCATAACGTTAGTTTTATCAGCGTAGTTTTACTTTCTCTACCAGGTATAGTAAATAGAGGAAGTAATGTATTCCACCCAGAAGTTCCAAGTGAAGATCTCACAGGAAATATATTTTTTGAGACCCCCTGAAATTAAAATACATTTTTAGAAAGTGTGTGTGTGTGTGTGTGTGTGTGTGTGTGTGTGCGTGCGTGCGCGCGCGCGTTCGTGTGTGTCTGTGGCTGCCTGTGGACAGCGTAACTCTATAAGGAGAAGTCGCTTAAAAACCAAAGTTGGTATTTAAGTTTAATACCTTTTAAGGATGCGACACGTTGGTTTTGAAGAAAGTTCCTCCATCCTTTACAAGGAACATTTTTCAAAAATTTTCATTTTCTCGAAAATGACCAACAATTTTGATTAAAATGCCACACGTTTAAGATATTTTTAAGGTAAATAAAATTTATATTTTGAATTTTATAACTATTACCCACACAGTCTTGTTTACTCTTGACTACTTTTGCATAACTGGTAAACCATAAGAGATAACCATAAATCTTACTGTACAAAAATTTCGATCTCATTAAAATACACAGTTTATGTCCAATTAATCTTTTTTCTGGACTGAATTATTTGTGCGAGTTTTGGAATATTTAAGCTTTCGTAAAATGGAAGATCGTTACTTGTTTTTTTCTTATATCTTAGCCGTTCAAAGAGAGCGGAATTTCAAAGCTTTAAAAATTTGACTACCGCTCAAAGCCTACTGTATTCCCATGTTCCCCTTGCACCTACAAGGAAGTAAGCAATAAGATAATTTCTGCGAATGTTTATCTCAACTAACACGAAGAGATAGAGGAACGAAAGTTTGTAAGTATGGTTAGCACTAGAGTAGAGAAAGTCATGTGAGTGCAACATCAGTTTTGTCATATCAGTAAATGCTATTTCCTGTCTGTTTCTTATAGTTTAGCAGTCATCCCAGTTGAACCACTATTTTGATCATTTACCTTACTATTATTCAGCCCATTTAATGGAGACAAATGATAATGGTGCAACAAAGAAGATGAAAACTATGATTACTGTAAGAGAAACAAGAGGATTTAGGTTGAATAGTTGAGTAAACTGTAGATACTGGAGTAGTGCGGCAAGTGTTAAGTCAGCTGCCCTTAAGGGGACAAGGTAGTGATTCGTACACTATTTCAGTATTTCAAAACATAACTTTAGTTGAGGATATCTAAGCTCCTGCTGCTCAGATCAAAATTTAATTTGGGATGAATATTTAGTGATTCATTGTGATTACATTTATATAGAGAACATCAAAACAATTATTTAAAATGGGCATGTAATAAGGCAAAAACTGATAACATGTTTTTGAAAAAAATATAATATATATAGTACTAACGGTACAAATTCCTTCTACAACATTCAAGCATATGTGTTGAAACTTTTGTAGTGCGCTAGGCAATGTGTATTTATAACTGTTAACCTAAATTTACTTAAATATATCTGGCTATATTCAAAAGAAAAAATATTTAACTTTTGTATTAAAAAAAAAAAGTACATTTTTTTTGCACAAATATATTTTTTAAAATTTTCTGTTTTGGATTTTTCTAATAACAATGGGTTACGTTTGTAGAGTAAATGCTTCTGGAACTACTGTCAAATTTTCATTCAAATAGGTTCAGTGGTTTTGAAAACAAATGTACCTGAATTTGAAAAATGTCAAGTTACAGAAAACTACATTTAAAGAAAAGTGTGTCATCTCTGAAGCCCTCAAAACCCAGCATGGCCCAGCACTCCGCCATATTTAAATGGGGTAATTTAAAGCCTTAAATGTGCCGGTACCCTTATAATATATAGAAATATATAGAAAGAAAAATATAAAAAGCCAAAACTTTTGAACAGAAAAAGCAAGAGATTATTGGTAAGTAGCACTTAAGAGCACGGAAACGTTTATGTGGGACAAAATGAAGAAAATTGATGGGAAGATTTAAAATGTGAATATCGAGAGGAAAGGCGATTTTGAAACCGAGAAGAAATAAATACTGAGCTGTTTTAGAAAGATTACGATAAAAAGAGGAAGTATAAAATTGGTATAGAAGAGTAAATTAAATTTATGGTGAACTAGATGAGAAGAAATCGCTTGCTAGAAACTGGAAGAATAGGAAAGGAAAAACAAATTTCTGAATGGGTATTAACATAAGTGTTTCTTGAGGAAGAGGGAGGCATAGAGAAGGTTGAATTTGCAGTGAAGGACCTCCCCTTGTGCAGAAAACTATGGCTACTTGAGTATTATTCCTGGAGTGCGGAACGACAAAAAGTTTTCCCAATTCATGAAAAGAGTAATCGCACAACAATTGCAGCGTGTCTATTATAATTGAGAGGAAGATGTAGCAGTGATATCTGGGAAGACTGGTAGTCGTGAAGATGATTACAGCGATAGTGAGGTAATGATATAGGCGTGAGGAACTGGCTAGCCATGTCTTCAAGACCCGGTCCACCCGCGGAAGCTTAATTATAGTGTAAGGTTCCGAAATTGAGTCTGGTCGCACGCTGGAGGGTATAGCGTAGGCGTCCTCTGCCTCGATATATACCTCACTTCCAGTGGATTTCACTAAAACAACTATAGCAAACAGAAACAATGTGTGTAGTTGCACAAACTAAGAGAACAGTACCTCATGTGTTGCACTAACACGACTTTCTCTGCTTCTGTACTAACTACTCCAACAAACGCTTATTGCTCTATCTACTTCATGTCAATCGAGATACTCGTAATCGTTATCTGATTGCTAATTTTCCTGTAGGTGCAAGATGATATACAGTAGGCCTTAAGTGACAATCAAATACTCTAAAGCTGCCGCTACGAGATGACTTTGAAATTCCGTTCTCTTTGCATGGCAAAGAAATAAACAACTGAGTGACGATTCACCATTACATTATTGAAGCATTCAGAGCAATGACAATCAGTATCCCTGAAATGGTTAATTCTTCAAAAAAGGTATTTGACATAAATTGTGTGTTTTAACGAGAGCTACATTTGTTCCTATAGTAATAGTTTGTCTATTTGTTGCCAAGCGGGATGACTCAGGCGGTAACGTCAATGGACTGCATTCTGGAGGTCGCGGATTCAATCCCCGTGGCCGACCTTCCTGACCCATAGGTTTTTTCGGAGGTTTCACCGGTTCGTCAGGCGAATTCAATATCCTCGGATTTTCCTGTCCCTCCATTTCGTTACATTAATCATTTCATTTCACCGCTCATTCCGTGAGGTTTGTTTTAGGGTTGGAAGCATCGGCAAGCGTCGCGACAGCAGCACGATTGGGGGAAAGAATATTCTCCGGAAATCTCGTGCCCCGGATTGGATGGCAAGCCTACTGATTTCCGGGCTCCCCATGGAATGGTACAAGTGCGACGGGGGAGTCGATTTGCAAGTCCCGCGTACCCCTTGGGAGTACGAACCCGAAGGAGTGGGAGAGGACGCTGAGCCAGCCTCCACTGGGGTGCTTCCAACAGGGAAAATGTAGGAACCTTGCCCTCTGCTTTGTCGTGGCATCGTCCCTGCTGCCCTTCGATCCACTCGCCTCATCCATTGTCCCGGGGGTGCCCCGACATGGGCATAGGCACAAAAGATCGCCTTTTGCTGGAGGTACTAACTTCCCTTCGCAATTTGTCATAGTCATTGTGTGATTGTCTATCTGTTACGGTTAACCGGCTTTGCGGAAGTCATCCAGAATCAAGAGGACTTCTGATGACATTCCCAAAAAATTCAAGGTATACATTTCAATTTCGATAAAGATATCTTAAATATATAGTATTTTAATCAAAATTGTTACAACAGTTTTTGAGAAAATCAACATTTTCGAAAAATGTGCCATGTAAAGGGCAGTGTATGGTGGAGGTATTTTCTTGAAAATATTAGCGAGTTTTCGTTTTTGGGCTATAGTGTTCATGGACACACAGACCTTTTTCTAAATGCTTTTCTTTTTTCGGGGGTCCCCCCACGTGTATTTCCGAAGAAATCTCGATATCAAATGTTTGGGTGGAATAGAGTACTTCCCCTGCTTATTATTCGTAGTAGAGAAAGTAAAAATGGAGCGTTTTATTTTAGAAAATGCTGCTTTTGGGATTAGGAGCTTCAAAATGTGCATTTCCAGTGAAATCTCAACATGTAATTTTTGGGTGTCGCATGAAGTAGTAGAGAAATTGATATAGATTTTCTTAAACAGCGTGCCACAGAACAGCCTTACGAGAGAGTTTGGTTCTCTGGCACATGGCGGGCGCAATATTGGACACAGTTTTCTGCAACATTTTCCCCCAAGAATGAAAGACCCTCGCCGCCATGTTTCTTTGGTGCTGGCTTTCTTGTTTTGGTAGTTTTATCAGTTCCTCTACCCTCACACAACATTTGCATATGAATAGCGAGACAGAGCGGGTCTGGCTACCCCAGTGAATGTCGTCCTCGTCGGCAGGGCAGATACCAGAACACACGGCAGGCACCCATACTTAGACACCACACTGACCTCTCTCTATCGATCTGCGTTAGATGAACCGCCACCTGGAGATGCTTGCTACACAGCCTGTACTATCATTCTCAAGCAATGCAGTCCGCACATTCACAGGTACGAGTAGCAATTAGAATTCCCGGTAGCGTGTGTAGCTATAACTTTATTACTTGCGGAGGCACTTTCATACTTCGACTGATGACTTCTTCACCTACCAACATGGGTGGCCGAGGTCGCTAAGGCACGCACTTATGAGCCGGAGGTCTACGGGTCACATACAACCGCGACCGTCTTTCCTTATTAGATACTTCTTTTTCTATAGGTTTTCCTCCATCGTCATAACTCCAAACACCGGACAGGTAGCCTAAGATTAGGCCTGCAATTTCTTCCCAAATTTCCTTTCCCAACATTCATTTCATTTCGCACGTCATCAGTATGCTGCCTGTGGTGCCATCTATAGTAAGAACGAGTGCTGAACGTTTTTGCACTGCGATATTATACCAATTGCTTCGCATAAATATTAAACGATTTTAAATTTCAGTGTGATATGTATTTTAGTTTCAATTATTAAGTTTAAGCTAACATGTTAATATCGCATGCTAAATAACCATACGATACAGTATGTTTAAAACACTCTAACTATTTACCTGATTATAATGCACAAAACTATCACATACTTTTATTTTACTAACCGTAATTCAAAAGAAAATACATTTTAAATTCTATAATTTAAAATGTCTAATTTTTAAGTTTTGTTTAGCTTTAAAACTGATGACTCAAAAACCGTTCAAAAGGAAAACTAATTGTGTAACTAATGTACACGACACATTTCAGAAGAATTGGATGAAAACTGGCGTGGAACATTTTCGAAAAGTAAATACGCTGAGAAATGGCTTTCAAGAACTTCTAATCTTCAATATTAAAAGCATTTTATTCCGTATTTTAGCCTACATTATATATGATATTGATATTTATAATATAAAAAGTTAAAACGAATTTTGAATTTATGCCACCTAAGTATTTTTGCAGGCATTAAAAATGTCAGTTTTTGCGAGATTTATGCTAAATTTTAGTGGTAACGTTAAACGCTGAAGCAAAAACACAATAAAAACAAAAAAGAAATGGAAGGGGGGGGGGGAGAAAAGAAGACCCCCTAGCGTACGGAAATGGAACTGCTCTACAAGCCGCGAGAGTCAAGTTTTCAGTTGGCAACACCGAAAGTTCTCTCAACAATGTATGCTTTTGAAGGTTATGTGGTGGTGTTAAGAAGAAATTCCTCTTTTTGATGCGCACAAAAGAAATGACAGTCATACACACTCTCTGTCTCTTTGTAAACTTAATATTAAAAGAAAAACTCAAACAGCACAAAAATGTATTTCTCACCTTAACTATATTGATCAGAGCAGCACGTTAGCAATGCGACTTTTCCCTTCTAATGACTACCTCAACGCATAGAGAGTGACAGTTCCGCCAAAAGTGGGATATCCTAATCGCTAATAAGCATTCCCACTCTTAGACACCAAGTACCTAGTCTTAGATAACTTTCACTTACATCGTTACGCTATGCACCGAATCATATTCTTTATAAAGGGCATATGAGTCCCATATCATCAGATAAAATGAAGCTTATCCTCGTCTCGAAAGCTAGAAACAAGAGATTCATCCTGTTTACCATTTACACTTACTGGACTGTTGTATAAGTAGTTCTTTAAAGACCTCGCATGCTATATTTACTACCTTTTTAATCAGCTATACTTTCAATTCTGTTCACATACCTACGTACCTATTCATTCATAACTCGGAATTGGTTATAGCTTGTTGTTAATGTTAGTCACTTAAACAAGGTCTTTTTTAAAAAATAGTCTACTTATTGTTGTTTTACATGCCAGTTATGTCAGGAAAGTTGATGTAAATAAACAATTAGAACCAATTAAGAAACATACAGGCATCTAGGAAAATATTTTTATATGTAACTATAATATAGACTGTTATCTCTATCATGTTATAAAGCTATAACCAACATTTTGTCTGGTAATTCTAAATTTTGGTTATGTAACTTATACAAACGTAATAAGCAAAAATATCACTTTAAAATATTTCTGTATAGATGTGTATTTTTCACGCAAGAGTAGCCAAATTGATTGCTGTGAACTTGGTATAGAAAATACCTAGGTTCCGCTTGAAAATACACTATTATGTTTTAATTTTTATTAACACAACTTTATTGCCTATTTTCAAAATATGATAGGACATTAACGTTGAAAGTATTGGAGACAGAGAGAGAGAGAGAGAGAGAGAGAGAGAGAGAGAGAGAAAGGGGGAGGGGGTGAGGGCAATAGGGAGGAGGACGATTTATTTATTTTTAAATTTTCTGAAATTCTGAATCATAGATATATAAGAGATAAACTTTTCTAAAGTACCTCAACCTTTTGTGATTCCTTTACGTAACACCTTATAAATAATGACTATGTTTGAAACATGTCTTTTAAAATTTAAATATTAAATTGGCTCATAGAATTTAAACTATTTTAATGCATAATATAATTATTATTTTATTGAAAATCTCATTTAATATCTTACAGTTATTACACGTATAATCTTAAGATCATTTCTTTATTTTTAAATCATCCTGTATCTATAGTATATATCCTGCAGATATACGGAAGTAGGTTAAGTCGTTAATGACACATAAAACAAATATATGGATGCTTGTTGTTTTGCTTTCTGCGAACTGGATTTAGACCTAAAGATTTAGAATATGGAATGAAAAGTTTTATTGAAAGTTCTTTGCGCAATAAATTAAAAAAAAATTGTAAGTGCCAAAGTATAAGCGTTATCTATCTCTAAACAATATTACCCAATACCGAGAAGTCTGTTAAGTACCAAACTTGGTATTTAAATTCAGAACCTTTCAACCATAAGACACGAAGCTTTTGGACAATTTTCCCCAACTACGCTTTACATGGAAAACTTTTCGTTATTTTCGATTTTCTCAAAAATTGCTCTAACGATTTTCATTAAAATGTTATACACTTGAGCTATTTTCACGACAAAATGAATATCTTGAATTTTTTTGGAATATTTTCTGAAGTGCTGTTTTTTTCTGAACCACTTTTGCATAATTGTGAAACCGTAAGAGATCTTGTTGCACAAAAAACATTCTTTGTTCTTGGTTTCAATTAATTTGCATTTTTAAATATATTATACTTTTCTCAACTGCAAATTGCTATTTTTTTCTTTCGTTCTTTCTTGTATTCATACAAAGAGAAGAGAATTTCAAAGCCTTCATGTACTGATCCATCATATTTATCAGCCCAATTAACCGTGTTATTTATCCTCACACCTCCTCGCACATACTCTGAGCTTAGTTCAATACTGGAGCAGCTGGGAGCGAAACATAGGAGCAGATTTGAGACGGCGTCAAAGGTGGCGCACGCATTTCTTCGTCATAATCCGAGCGGGATGGTTCAGGTGGTAACATCGGTGGCCCGTATTCGGGAGGGCGCGGGTTCGATCCCCGTGACCGACCTTCCTGACCCATGGGGTTCTTTTCGGAGGTTTCCCCGGGTCGCTCGGCGAATGCCGGGAAGGTCTTCCATATCCTTCAAATTTCCTGTCCCTCTATTTGGTTACATTTATCATTCCATTTCACCCTTCGTCCCGTCTTTCAGGGTTGAAAGCGTTGGCGAGCGTTGCGACCGCAGCATGGCAGGGGAACGAATGCACTCTGGAACTCTCTTCCTCCAGATTGGAAGGCGAGCCACTGATCCCCGGGCCCCCTATAGGGTGGTACAATTCCGAGGGGGAAGGGGAGCTAAGGCAGCCTCCGTCGGGGTGCTTCTAACTGCAACAATGTAGGGACCGTGCCATCTGCTCTGTCGTGGCAACGTTCCGGCCGCCCTTCGGATCCACTCTCCTCATCCTTCCTCCCGGGGGGGGGGTGCCCCGTCAGGGGAATAATCACAAAAGATCGCCTTTCGGTCAAGGAGCTAAATCCCCCTGCGCACGTTGTCATAGAGTCAAACAGAGATAGAAGAATAACCATTTCTAAGAATAATTTGTAGAAGAATGAGTGGAGAAAGTTCTATGACTGTAATGTACCAGAACTTTTTTTTTATTTGCAAACACGTACATTTGGATAGTGTGCAACAGTTACGACGTGCATAAGTGGGTGAGATATTTCAGGAAACGAGTGAAGCGAAAGCCAGTGTAAATTGATCTGCAATGAAGAAAACACACGCTCCTGTAAAACATTTGGTGTCGTGGTTTATGAATGATAAGGCTGGAGTGTGAACATCGTCACGTGATAAGCATTCTCACAGTCTTGAGCGAGGTAATCGTGTGCACTATCACACCACACTGCAGAGAGATGGTCCATGAATACATACAAAGCGTTAATTGAAACAAGTATTTGAGCGTTTGCCACACAAAGGCAGGACGGTCGGACGGACGGACGCTGGCGCCACTAGTCTTGCGTCGCTACTTCCCCCCTCTCCTCGTGCCCTGCGCCCTGAGCGTCGCGACGCTCCGCCTTCCTCCCACGACAAGTTCCAATCAATGATGATGTTGGTGTTTTCACACCTGGATAACGATCCCGAGATTAAACAAGCATGTCGCTTGCCTCGTGTTTTAATTGCATGTGTGCTTTTCTTAATACTTTTACTTTCTGTGGCGCTTACTTAAGGCAAGCAGGCTTGCATTCCACCCAAAAATTCGATATCGATATTTCATTAAAATGCACGTTTTAAATATCCTGAATATTAAAAGTGCAGTTTTATTAAAGGGCCCGTTTGTGTTTGTTAATTAGTAAACAGCACAACTGAAGGACAGAATTCTGTATAAATACTAAATTTTGGACTTATTGAGTCAGACTTTAAGGAATCATGGAGGAGATTAAAAACATCCTTTAGATAGGAACGTTTTCTTGTTTTATTTTCTGAAGAATAAAAACAATTTTGTTTAAAATGACATATGCGTGTTGTGTTAGAATGACGAATAAAACGTATCAATGCATTTTTGTGAAAAATTCTGTTCATTTAAAACTCTGTTGACTCTTAATACATTTTGTGTAAAGAGGGTCCACTATAGTAAAGCTTTTCCTCTCTTTCTCTTACTGTCTTGGCCTCTGAGACTGCACATGGTCACTTTGCAACTGATAACTGCTGATCAGTTATCTATGACCCCTGCTCTTGTATAAGTATTTTCTGAGAGAAAAATACAGAACTCATTAAAGTTCACTGTTTGTCACCTTTTTCGTAACATACCTAAGTCAGTTTGAAAGATTCAAAAGGAAATTTTAAGGCCATCGTCTGGCATTAGCGTTTTTGAAAGCTTTCCAAAATATTGAGGAGCCTAAGCCGCAAAACGTAGTCGTAAAATCTGTGAAGCAAACTCCAATGGTAGAGGCTTTGGTGCGGGTGTGATCAATTCTAAAAGCAACTCTTAATCTACTCTCGTACTTAGGCAGTTTTAAGACGGTGTCCACTCTGGGAAGTTTTACCGAAGTTTATAATTCTTTGATCTGGCAGGTCATATCGGACGATGAATCAAATGGATGAAATTATGCTTAAATGAGCTCATGGTTCCATAGAACCTAAAATTACCTAGTGTTTGTCTTCTGAACTCGGGACCTCTTGAAGAGCTTCACTGCAAGGCTAGAAATTGGGAAATATGAAAATTCTCGTTCTTAGGTCATGAAACAGTTTAGAAATGACGTATATTTAGTCTGTAAAAATACAGAAATGTAATCTTCTTGGCCATTGACTATAAATATAGGTTATGATTTCCGATCTTACGCTGGAAACAATTTTTTCTTTTTATATAATGGGTCAGCACATTGGTAATTAACTCCATTACAGCATAACAAGAAAATACAGCAATACTTTTTCCATAAGTATTGTTAAAAGGTTTTAACGTCCAGAAACTTAATTAAACATATATGTAGAAGTGGAATAAAGATTCCTCTGTATTGTTTGAATAAAATGCAAGTTAAAGAATTGTGTATGGCACGCATATCGAATGCTAACAGCCCTAATGACCTAGTTGTCGATGGGCCCTTAAACCCAACTCACTCACTCACTCACTCGAATGCTAACCACAATGAGATTTTCTTTAGTTTTCTTAACCCTTTCAGTCCCGGTGTCCATTATAATGGACATAGGCATTTTTTGCCTACTTGTAATACTTTTAACGGTTTTTTCTGCTATATTCTTGTTATACTGTTCGTCACCAATTAAACCTATGTAAAAACATGTTCTGAATTGTACAAAATTATTTATTTTTTACAATTTACATTGTAGTGTTTTTTTTTTAAGAAAAGAAGCAAAATCCATGCAACCGCAGTCAAATGATACCCCGTCATCATCCACGCGTGCCATCACACCGATTATTTTACGTGGGCCCTCCCCGTCCTTTACCACAGGCACATTTGACTGCGGTTGCCGAGACTTGAACTCACGACCTCAGGCTTTGAGTGCATGGCCAGTGCACTACGTGTTGCCTTAACGTCATTATTACTTAGAAAAAGTGTAAAAATAAGACAAAAGCCATGAATATTTCACTCATAACGGTCACGATTTATCAGTTAACCCTTTCAGACCCGAATTATTTTGTTACTTATGCCGTTCTTCCTCTAATTCGAAACCGGTTTAGATTAGGTGGTCTGGGACACCTTCAGCTTGCTGGCTTGGTTGTTGACGGGCCCTTAAACCCAACTCACTCACTCGAATTCTAACCACAATGAGATTTTCTTTAGTTTTCTTAACTGATAAATCGTGACCGTTTTGAGTGAAACATTCATGGCTTTTGTCTAATTTTTACACTTTTTCTGAGTAATAATGACTATTTTCAACTCTGTAATTCTAAATGAAAAGTCAAAGATATTTTCGCAATATGTTCTTTTAAGACTCTAAAATCTTCACAACCAGGCTTATAAATCCCTTTTAGTGTTCCAGCCATTTAGGAAGTTAAACTGATAGGTTAATTATTGCCTATGTCCGTCCCACAGAACTGGACCTTTCAATTGTGAAAGAACTGTCGAAATTGGTGGAGTGATTTCTAAGATTACTGTATAGCACTAATGTTCCCCGTTTATGGTATATTAACTGGTCTATCACATTACGTGGTTAGCTTTTTAAAGTGCAGTGGAGAATTAATTAATTTCATTTACTTTATGAAGTCATTACACATTGGTCTA
Organism: Tenodera sinensis; assembly: GCA_030765045.1. Classification (NCBI taxonomy): domain Eukaryota; kingdom Metazoa; phylum Arthropoda; class Insecta; order Mantodea; family Mantidae; genus Tenodera; species Tenodera sinensis. Next base: position 138,136,855 of record CM060966.1, on the reverse strand, counting down.
TAGGAATTTTATAATAAATGCTCCCCTTTATTTATTGGGGAATCTGATTAATATATGATACACCCGTATTGGTAAGTAGTTCACTATTTCAATAACTGTCGCACAAACATTGTGTGAACAATGCTGTCATGTCTTTGTATTTAAATTTGAATGAATTTAGTCACAACGGGACGTTGCCAAATGCATCTTGAAATTAAACTTTACATAATACTTTAACATTAAATTGTGACCATATTCATTCGGACTAACATAGAAAAGCATTACAGCATTGTTTGCACACTATTTTCGCGACAATTAATGAAATAATTAACCATTTATATCCATTCTTCAAGCAGCTAAATGGCTCCGAATACTTGACACAACTTTTTTTCCAGCGAAACGGCTGTTTATTGACAATAATTATATTGAACATATTTGTTGCATTCATCATGTAGAATCCCTACTTCACGTATCACCGAAGCAATACCTTCCACCCTGTATATCATTGCAATTTACAACTTTTCTTCATTTGTTTAATGCACACAGTTCATAACATTAACAAGCCGACGCTGATACGAGTAAGTGCTTTACAGTGGCGAATACGGCTTCAAAGAAGTTGTTTTGACATTATTTTCGAAAGAGTGAAGTGCAAAGCCGCAGTTCCAAAACCGGGGAGCTGCGAGCCCCAGACAGTTTTTTGTGCAGCTGTTCTTGGGGGACCTGTACTGTACACATACAACAAGAACTTCCCCTACATACACTCACCCGCGATTGTACACAGATAACGTCGCTCGGCCTTAACGTGTCATGTGGGTAAAGGGCTACGGCAGAACGCTTGCGTGCTAGCTTTTCCATCTACAAGATTAATTTTGGCGATAAAACGTTTTTATGACATCATGTGGAGCTGTAAAAATTATTATTAAAAAAGGACCGGAGTTCCACAATTTCATGGTAGTCCTCCTTCCCCCCAGTTTATCTCCCTGCTCGTGTGTCATTTGGGAGGTGTAGTAACATGACACTGCAGTTCCTATGGGCTAATCAAATTTACGTTTCCCTATCAATCGCTGTCAAACATTCGACTATAAGTGTTTCTGAATGTGTCTGACAAAAAGAATCACTACCTGATGGATGATCAGAGATCATTGAAACTAAACTGTAGTTATCACTTAAGCGAGTGTCCCACGGTTCATCTTTTTGATCAAAAGCATTGTACACAACAAAAGATTGAGTTGCATCTAGTATTTGTACCCAATGAGATGAAAACAGTTAATCATAGACAGTAACGTAATATGGCGGACTGCGCCTGAAACGTGTGTGTTTGAGTTTGTGCTGCAGTAGCAGTTCTTCGTGGTTCTGCAATATTTTGCACGTAATTTTGCCTTCAACACGATGTAAGAGATTGAGAAATAAATGTTAAATTCGTAAAAAATTGTAATAGTTTTCCGGGCCTCCTTTAACCTCAGTTCGTTTTGTGGAAGACTCAGTATACCTCGGCGTGTCCTGTTATCTTCTTTGTAATCATGGCGTCTTTTACTCCTGTTACATCTTCTCTTTCTACACAGAATCATGGAAATAATCTTATTTTTAAGTAAGTACCTCGTTTAAAATGGTAATAAATTTGTCAAATTTTTATATTCTAACGAAATAAGAACACCAACTTGTTCGTAAAGAAATAGGATTTTATTAAAACAAGGTAAAATTAAATATGAGTAACACCGTGTTAAGTAAGCAATAGTCTTCCTTCGATGCTATAAACGAAATTAGCAAGGGCATTTGCAGGGACGTTCAGTCGCATCCTTTATTGACTGCTACAGTATAGTGGGTCCATAAGAAATACCTTTTCTTTTAAATAACCAGTAGTCAGCAGGATTTGTCTGGAGATCTACAAGGCCAACTGTTCGGAAAATGTCGACTAATCGAAAGAGTGGATCAGGTGTACGATCACCAATGTGTTTTACAGTATTGTGTATGTGGAGAGGGGCGCCGTCTTGCATGAAAACGATGTTTTCGATTTCATGATTCTGTAACGTTGGTATTGCAAAGTCTTAGGATATTTTAAAATATCACTGACTTTTTGTTTGTCCTTTCTCAATTTGTTAAAATTTCCTCAAATTTGTTCACCATCTTGCAAAATGATTTTTCTCTTCTCTATATATTAATGTTCGATATCTTCCCAGTGGATGTGCATATTGTCTGTTACACTCGTAATTGCACTGAAGCAGACCTATTCGAACTCGTATAGGTAAAGCCATTGCTCCTGCAATTCCTATCTGCATTCTTATGTTTATACAAACACAGTTACCACAGGAAAACAGACCTAAGCAGTGGTGATACCAATATGAAACTGTTGCATCTGTCATGTCTATTTCTCACGCCTTATACGCGAATTGTCATTTGCTTTTGGACTAAAGTGCACCTCAGTGTGCCAGACACCGTTTCCTTTGTATGCAATTCCATTGGATACAAGAAGTTTGGTCATAAAAGTTGGACCGTGGAAAATGGGCTTTACTGAAGAACAGCTAACCTTTAAACTCAATTCATTACCTTCTCTGCTCTGTGAGATAGTTCATTCGTAATGAAAAGCTCATGTTGTTAACATGTTAATTTTGATTTTATGCAAATTCCATTTTACGGTTATCACAAATTATTAGCTGAAAGATGAAACTTGTATTAGAAAAATAATTTCAGCACGTTTTAAGGGGAGGTTAAATATATTAAATCCATGACCTATTATCTGGAAATTCAGACATGAGACTGAAATTTTTATAGGATGTACATATATGCATGTGTTTTAAATTCACTCTGTCTCTTGTATTACTATAGGGGTTGTATATTAAGAAAGGCAGAACTTTTTTAACTATACAGCTTTGTCACTAAAGCTCATAAGAAATTAGCTTTTAAAAACTCTTGTGTGTGCACGTATATGACTTTTCTACTCACTCTTGTATATATTATTCTTAAAAACACTTATTCTACTATTTACTTCGTGTTAAGCGAGATAAACGTCTGTAGTAATTGTTTAATTACATACTTTCCTGCAGCTAGAACGGGGATAGGGGAATAAATAAAGTAGGCTTAACCGGTAGGCACATATTTTAAGAACTGGTTGCTATGTGATGGATTTAAATTCCATTCTCTTGCATGTCCAGAACATTAAAAAACGAATATGAACTTCCCATTTGACAAAAATAAAAGTGTTGAAAAATTCAAACAACTAACACGGAATATTTCGGAAATGGTTCACGAAATATGTAGGTATTTGACATCTAAATTGTGTACTTGAACGAGTTCTATATTCTTTATAAAGTAAGATTTAATTTATCTCTTACGTTTTGCTAGTTATGCAAAAATCATTCTGAATGAAGAGGACTTGTAAGGATATTCCCAGAAAATTCAAGATGTACATTTATTTGTCATGAAAATATCTTAAACATGTGGTGTATACTTCAACAAAAACCGTTAAAGACATTTTTGAGAGAATAACCTCAGCACCAACTTATCTTTATATGGAACATTTTCTTGAAATTGTTTCACCCTTTGGGGGATACTGAACTTAAATACCAAGTTTGATATTCGTTTCTGATTTATGCTGTTCACAGGCATATACATGCGCACACACATACACACGGATATTTTTTGTAAAATCTTTTTCCTTTTGATACAGAGGACCTCAAATTATGTATTTCCCGCGACAACCGGATATAGAATTTTTAGGTGGAATGCACACCTTCCTCCACCTACTCTGCACATGATAGAGAAAGGAAAAATGAATAATAGTATTATGTTAGGTGAAGGCTTAGAAGACAAACGAATAGCTAAAAGCGTAGGGGAAAACTGTTGCTAAGGTGTGAACTTATCTGATGACAGAATGATAATAACCCACAAATGAACCTTAAGCTAAAATAGTAAAGGTGTGTCGCTTGAAATAAGAACAATGGATACGGGTTTAAGACTTTCCGGATATGAATTAATGACATTACGTGTTTATCTTGTGACAAGGACGTCGAATACGCTAGTGTCGATACGCGTGAACGAAAATCGAGTGACTGGAATACAGTCTGAATAATCGGAGGATAGGAAAAAATATGGCATAAGGAACACCGGGAGAAACAAAAGCCGTGGTGAGGAGTGTTCGACCTCGCGGAGGGAGAGAGGGAGGGGGAGGAAAGATTGCAAGAGAACGATCGTTGTCCTGGAATTCCAGGCACGTTTTCTTTCTCCAGCTCCTAGCATCAGACTTTTCTTCCAGTAAGAGGGGTTTTCGCTGGGCCCTAGAGAAAAACCTTCGCTAAAGGCGGCAGGCAAGGAATCACGTTTTGGGGGTGGTGGATCTTGCAGGGGCTGCTGGGATAGCTTAGCAGACGTGTTCTACAATGGAGCGGACTTGCCATGGGGGGTCGAAATGGGAAGAAAGAGACAGAGACGAGAAAAAAGTTAAAGGGGAAACATTTTACACGTGGAAGTTGGATGTGTCCCCACTAAGTTCATCAACTATTTCGTGTTTGTTGGGATACTGAGCAATAGTCTCTTTGTTTGATGTTTGGAACTTCTAAGCACATCAAGTACTGAAGACACATTGGCTTAGCACCCTTAGTGTACCTCTTTGGAACAAAAATATTGCTTGCATTTTTGTGCATCGTGTACCTTTGACTCTTGAAACCTCTCCACTTCTGTTGTTTTGAAGCAAAGATACTCGTCTTCTCTTATTCGTAAACACCAGACTGGAGGTCAAATTTTAAGCAAAATCGTTAGATATATTCGGAAAATTAAGATCACAGGCACTTTTGGAAGTGAAATCCCCTATCCCTAGACTACCTTTAATACTGAATATTTTTCGAAATTTCAGCTAAAATGATTACAACGATTTTGATTAAAATAACATGCATTATAGATAAATGGCAAGTAAAATATATAACTTGAATTCCTTGCGGAGCTCTCTTTATTTGGAAGGAATTTTAAATAACTGCTAAACCATAAGAGATAGACAAAAGGTTTACTGTACAAAAAATGCACATTTATTTAAAAAGCACAATTTCTTTCAAATAAAGTTTATTGTAGCGTGAGTCACTTCCGATATATTCGCTGTTATTGGTTTGAATTTCTCAATATTAGGTCATTCTTTGAAGTGCTGTCACCATTCAGTTGTTTTTCCGATCATATGGAAAGGGTGGCCCACATATAAACATTAGACTGGATATTGCACCCCCTTCTGTACCTACAACGAAGTAAGGAATTGAGCAAATTCTGCAAGCAAAGTTTTTGTGAAAACGTTGTAAAAACTAAGTAAAAGAAGCCATAGTGAGTAGAGAAAGTGATGTGAATTTGAGGACATTGGTATGTATGCTAAGCTTAATATGGTGTTAAACTATATACATTTTAAAAATCAAAAGTCATGGGGGTTAGCGCTGTCATAAGTTAAAGAAAATTAGATCATCTATCCAAGAAATGTTTTTGACGTGCTGATAATACAATATTTGTAATATCATTTCATAATTTTCGTCCATAGACTTTTTAAGTGAGTCTGTAAGTGAAATTTTAAAAACCCATATTAGGAACACATACCTACCACAATTTTGTTTACAGATGTTCTTATTTTTAGTAGACATAAAGTGCTTAGTGATGAACGATACGAGCGGATTGACTTTTTTATCCAGTGATATAGAAGCTCTAAAAATGTTTGTTTAGAAAAAATATTATTCCACATAAAACCCATAATTTTTAATTTTTAAATATTCAATACATGGCAGATAAAAATTTTCCTTTCATTCTGTTAAACTAGATGGTTTGTAACATCACAAAAAGTTTCAGTCAACTTAAGTAGTTTCTGAAAAAAGTGTACCCAAAGTTGCAACATTTAAACCTACAGAAAAATGTAAAAAGGAAACCTAACTTAACGTGTTTTTTTTTGGCTAAATCACCAAAATTTAAAACATTCCTGCATCATTATCTACTTGTTCCAATGATTTTTGATCCGCCCTCTTCCTTTTCAAGCGCTTTTATTTGATTCTAGCCTCTCATCAATTCCTGAGCAAATTTTTGTGCAGTTATAACTTTATAGCAAATTTAATATCGCTGGTGATACTGGTGTTTGAATCTTCATTTAAAGGACTTATATATTAATAATACCAATATTGTAATATATCATTAGATTCGTAAAATCTCGTAGATTTTTACAAGACACAAAAGGAAAAGTAATTTTTGGGCCATACATACGTAATACTGTCTTTGACGCAAGATTTTTGCTAGCTCAATAATTTTTCATTTCACCACCAGCCAGCAAAATCAACAACCTTTCAACATGTTGCTTCACTCAGTTATCTGCAAGAGAAACACGCCTTTCTTGTAACCTTGCTTTTGACTCACTCCATTTTTCTAGGAAAGCGTTACCTGAAATAGGTATTACAAAAGGATATCTTGTTATGTGAGCTCTTTACTTGCGTCTTGTTGATCTCTGCAACGCAGTAAACAAGGTGCACTGTCATTTGCCCCAGCAGTAAAAACGAACCATTCCAAAAGGCAAAGAGCTTACCATATCCCAGAGACACTTGAAGTTTGGAAGAGACATACATACATACACACATGCAGAGGTTTAGAAAGGGAACGCAGTCTGTCAGGTAACACACGCCAAGCCTTTATACGGGAGGTGCACCAAGAATTCCAAGCTATGTACGTTTCCAACTACGTGACTGATACATAAGGATACGACCTGGCGACAAAGGGACATGACGTCACACAATATCCTTTCTACATGTCCTTTGAGTAGATCCATGCTAGTCTGACACAGGGATGGGTAAAAAACTTCAAATGACAACGCTACTCAGAAAATTCTATGTGAAGTATGGTAGAGGTGTAAAGACAAACTTTTTAGCGATTATTTTCATTCAAAGCAATGCTTCGGTCATCACTATTTTGATAGACAATGCTGTCAATGTGGTTCAAACACATGTCATGACTTAGAAGCCCTGGGAAGTTTTCTCGGATCTTAGAATAAACGTTACGTCCCCCAAAGATTGTATCCTAATCAACACTTTTTGGTTTAGTTTTTACAACCTACATTTTGCCCTGTGGGTATATTGCGGATTCTTTAATCAAAGAAATACCATTTATTTATATACATACGCTTATGAAAGTAGTTTCAATCTAATGCCTTAATATTTCATTTGTAAACTGGATTGTACTGGTGATGAAAGCACTTTTCCTAGCACTATATTGGGGTTCTTCTTGTGCGTGGTCACTTCCTGATATTTGCAGTTACAGTGAAGTAAGACATGCAGCGCTGTTTACTTGTCATCTAAGTATGGCCACATCGGTTAACTTTTCCAATTCTGTGTAGATATTGTTGGATTTGTTCATAGCTTGTAGCAATTGTATGAGTATGAATGTGTTTCTTGCCTGGTATGAACATTCGGAAAAATTGATTTTTGTGTGGTGGTCTTTGTGTGAGGATATATACACTGCATTCAAGATATTTCTGTAGTATTGATGAAGCCTTAGTTTGCAAAATGAGAGGTATTCTGTCATATACTTTGAGGATTAGAATCAGAATCATTCCTTGTCTCCCACAGTGTAGGATTTTGAATGTGAGCGTCACATGACTTGTGTTTAATAATAAAAATCTGATGTGTTGCAATCACATGAGTTTCTCTTCTCTTGTACTAACTATTCTTACAAACTCTATACCTCTGTCTTCTGTTAGTCGAGATAAACATTTGCAGAAATTATCTTATTGCTGATTTTTCTGTTCATGCAAGGAGAATATGGAAATCAGTAGGCTTTGAGCAATAGTCAAATCTAAAGTGGTTCGGTATATGAAGGCTTTGAAATTACCTTCTCTTTGCACGACCAAGAGGAAAAAAGTGAATAATGACGTTCCATATGCGAAAAGAGTAAGTTCTGCAAAACTCGCACAGTTAACAAGGAATATCTCAAAAAAAAAAAAAAAAAAAAAAAAAAAAAAAAAAAATCATTTGGACATAGATTGTGTGTTTCAACATGATCTAACTTTTTGGTTCAGTAAGATTTGGTCTATCTCTTTGCAAAACTCATCAAGAGTAGACATGAATATATGGACTATAGGTAGAAAATTCAAAATATACATTTCATTTGTCATAAACATTTCTTGAACATAAGGCATTTTAATCTAAATCGTTGGCCATTTTTGAGAAAATCATTAATCCATTTCATTTAAAGGGCAGTTTTGGGTGGGTGAATTTTCTTCAAAATCTACGTGTCGCATTCTTGAAAGACTTTAAATTTAAATACCAATTTTCATTTTTAACCGAGTTTTCTTTTTTGAGTTATGCTGTTCACAAACACACCTTTTCCTAAAAATACTTTTTTTTTCAGGGGGCCTCAAAACATATTTCCCTTGAAACCTCAACATTGACGTTTTGGGTGAATATACCCAAATACTTCCCCTATTTATTTCACGTACTAGAGAAAGTAAAAAATTGATACAACCAATATTAAGAAGGACCGCCTCTGATACACAGTTGGTAGCGCGCTTGCCTCTGGCGCACAGGACCCGGGTTTGATCGCCGGTACCAGCATAGGGATTCCTCCCCCACTGGGAGGGCTGGCACGGGGTACACTCAGCCTCGTTAGGTCGCGGGGGTCAATTGAGGAGCTACTTGATGGAGATCGAGAAGGCCGAATAACTGGCTGGAACGCTGACCACGTACCACCCTCTAGTGCTGCACCCTTCAATGACGCCTGTAGTGGGTAGAGGTGGGGGACGCAGAGGTTGGGCGGCAAGCCTTGGTCCTTCATGGGCCGTTACGCTGGGGTTTAATATTAAGAAACCCTACAGTCCAATGAGCAATAACACCATCGGTTGTTTCTCAAGTCAATGCCTCTGTTATGACCAAGGAAGTTAAAGGAGGCCATATAAACGAAACAATTAATACGTGTAATCTATTGCATTCACTTAGCATTTAAACAAGTAGAAAACTATTTAAGAGTGTACACTATTAAGTCATGCTAGCTGTTCAGTCTCCTGAACGTTTATATCCAAATAGTTTGCTCATAAATCATAAACCAATCCAATACGAAAACTTCAGCAACTTAAACCCTTCGCATTTGACTATATTCATAATTTTATCGTTTCCATTTTATCGTTTCCATTTTATCACTATAATATTTTATCGCTCTCACGACCACTTGCTTTTATGTAAATTTATCGAATAGCAACGTTTCTTATTAGCTTCTCTGTACCGGGTAATGATGCTTCAATTGTCTCCATGAATAATTTATTGCTAAGGAGTAACGGAAAACTAAAAGAGCATATGTCTGCGCTAACGTTTTGTTCTCTGAAGAGATTAAATGCGGAAAGAATCTAGTTGCACTGATTCAACGAATCACATTATCACGTGACGAAACCAAATACACATGTACCTCTTTTATTTGGTTCATATTTTTCATCTTTATCTCAATGCGGTCGGCGTTTCCATGTTGAATTCAATCCGGAATGTCATCGATTTGGATACGCAAGGTTCAAGCTTATATGTTGGCCACTTAGTTTATTTTGGCGAACCTATAAAAAATGTGTTTACTGGTATTTAAGTAGGTTTTTGAGGAGAATATATTGCGATAGTATAGAAACAATGAAAGTGGCTTTGTGTTGTGCTTTATTACACCACTTTCGCTAAGAAAACCAAATGACGAGCGTGCAGCGTGAAACGAGTACAGTAGAAGTTAGCATCTTTGGCGGATTCAAATCAATTTGAATACGATAGGTTTTTCCATACAACAAAATTTCGATCGGTCCCACTTCTAAGAGGATTCAGTTTGATCTGAACTCGCGTTCCCATGCAGTGTATAATCCGGAAGAGAACTCAAATGGATTTGAGTTTCCCAAGGAAAAATGATTGATAGAGATAAGGGGAAAATGTAACATTCTTAACCAATAGCTTTAAATTCATCCCATTTTAGATACAAAAGTATACTTGGACACCTATATAGTCGATGTTTAAGCCTGAAAAGAGAAGGGTTTTAAATTTCCTTTTACATGCAGTCATTTCCCCCCTAGGGCTTATACCATCACATGTAGGCTCACCTTTCAATCCGGAGGACGAGATTTCTAGAGCGCATTCTTTCTGCCTGTCGTACTGCTGCCACAACGCTCGTCGACGCCTGAAAAATACGTAACAGGATGAAGAGGAAATGAAATGATTAATGTAACGGAATGGAAGGACAGGAAATTTGGAGGATATGGAAATCCTTCCCAGAATTGATCTGGTGATCCGGGAAAAAAAAAAAAAAAAAAAAAAAAAAAAAAAAAAAAAAAAAAAAAAAAAAACATGGGTCAGGAAGGAACCCGCGACCTCCCGAATACGGCCACAGATGTTATCACTGGGTTTCCCGAGATATGTTGACATTAAATTTTAAGCAGGGTGCTAAACTTCTCCGCTTATTATAGATGAAACTGCCTAAACTTCCAGTAAATATAATGGTAAGGCGGGAAATAATCAAAATAATACGGTATAAAGGTGTTTATCTATTAAGAAATAAATGACAGTGATTTTTGGATAGCCTTTGAGGACAAAGGTTGTTTAGTTTTGTATAAAACACATAACAAGTTCGGATGGAAAGATATTTAAACATCTCTGTTAAATTTGAAAGAATAGGTTTAGCATGATTATGCTGGAATATTATTTGTGAAAGGATTATGAAATGACTAGGGTAGGTGTGTGAAAAATATTTTTAAACGCAACATAAAAAAGATGTTACCAACCTGGTGTATACTATACTATTCCCGCAATAAGTAAGACATTTGACGTAAATAAAGGCGAGAGGCAGCTCCAAGCACGTGGCTGCAGTGAATGGTTTCTTTGGCCCTCGACCGCAACTCTTAGAGTAAGATTACAAAATAAATCTCATGTTATCTTTATGTTATAACTTTTAAAATGTGGTAATGGTAACGTTTATTATTCTGTCATTTTCACTGGCAAATATTTATCTTCATAAACAGGAGGGAGATTGAAGAGGCAGCTTGTGCATGAAGAATCCTTACAATTAGCTATGGCAATAAAAATCAGTGCATGCTATGTGACTAACACTCTCACGTTGTTTAAATAGAATATTCTAAATACTGATATATATTTGCGGTAAAAGTAGTTATATAATCAAATAAAATGAGTTGTAATACTTTGTAGATTTCCACTTCAATATGATACAATAATAGAACTGACCAGAGCCATGGGTTGGAAAAGCAATAATTTAAGATAATAGACTCTCATTATATTCCTTGTCAGCGTGTAATAAATATTTATTGTCTGCGTTACATACATTCTATAGTATCTGTGACCAAAAGAAATTTCTATAATTGTAATACAAATTATTTCAGACATGACGTGTATATTGGATATTCATTAAAAATCAAACCTTACTGACAACTTAGACATAGAAAATAAAATACGTAACAATAGATTTATCGCGACATTGACACAAGAATTTATGGGTATCTCAAGGTCATATGTGCGTTGTTAATTTATCCAATCATATAATCGACATAACTGCCGTCTGGGATACTTGAATCCTGACCAAGGAATTCTAAATTTAATTATTCAAAAATCTTTTTAGAGACATTTGAGGTGAGATATTTTAAAACCATAGGGAAAGGCATTAAATTTAATTTCAAACATTCAGAGTTACAGTTTGTGTATTTGATACTGCTCCCAAAAAGCTCCATCACAGCTTCTAATTTAGAACAGAACCCCTCTACTAAACATTACTTATGTCAACAAGTTTCTATCTGCAGGTAGAGTAAAGAGGTCTAAGCCCGTGATACAAAGTTGCAATACTTTTATTCTGCAAATCTCTTTGAACATTTGATTTGAACATATCTTTCCTGCTTATTATTAATTTGAAATGTTATTTTTGCTTTATAGGTATAGAAAGTAGGGCGAGTATTATACTCGACCCAAAATTTAGATATCGAGATTTCGCCGGAAATATATTTTGTGGCCCCCGGAATAAAAAAAAAAGAAAAAGATCCGTGTGTGTCAGAGTCTGTCTGTGAACACCATAACTCAGAAACGAAAAGTTGGTTATAAAGCAAAGTTGGTATTTAAGTTTGATATCTTTTAGGGATACAACACGAAGATTTTGAAGAAAATTCTCCGCTCTAAACTACCCTTTACATGGAAAAATGTTCTAAAATTTATATTTTCTCAAATATGGCTCTGAAGATTTTGATTAAAATGCCTATGTTCAAGATATTTTTATGCCAAATAAAATGTATATTTTGAATTTTCTGGCTATAGCCTACGTAGACCTTCATGACCTTAGCATAACTGGTAAACCGTAAGAGATAGACCAAGTCTTACTATACCAGAGATGTAGATCTCGTTAAAATACACAAGTTATGTCCAAGTGTATTTCTTTGTGGAGTGGACCATTTTCTTGTTATTTGTGTGAGTTTTACTGTACTTTAAACTTTTCTCAAATGGAAGGTCGTTATTCACTTTGTTATCTCTTGGCCGTGCAAAGAGAGTGTAATTTCAAAAATTTTATAATATAGTATCCAGCTCTAAAAGATTTGACTATCGCTCAGCCATATTTCCCTTGCACCTACAAGAAAGTTAACAATAAGATACTTTCCACAAATGTTTAGAATCTTGATTAACAGGAAGAAGATAGAGGAATAAGTGTTTGTAAGAATAGTACGTAAGATTTGTTGTTTTCCAGAAGACAGAGAGTATATAGCAATGCTATTGGAATTGATGTTACGTAGTGACGCAGGAGTAACACAAATCATGTGCAAGGATGTAGTAATGCAGCAAATGGATATTTGAATGAGGGGAAAATGCAATTGTGCCGATATGGGTTTCCAATATGACCTCCTGAAGCTAATGGGGTCTCCACCTGGACACGTATATGTTCACTAATGAATAAGGAGAGGGGTGTGCAGTCACGTGTGAGGTCCGAGGCACGTGATTTAGGACCGATACCTGCCCCTCCGTGTTGTTCCCACCCCAGCTTTCCGCAACGTCATACCTGCCTTGGTATGTGTGCTGCTGGTCTCGTCTCTACACTGCCAAAATATTAGATACCTACTGCACTCCATCCGCAATCAGATCCTGCATCTTCGTATTGAACTGGTAGCACCTCAAGCTTTTTGTAACAAATTACAAAGTCAAATTGTAACAATCACGATGCTTTTTCTACATTTCACCACATACCTTCATTTGTTCCTCTACGAAGTTTGCATGTCACATTACTTTCTCTACTATATACAATATAGTATAATTATATAATTATATATAATAAGTAGGGGAAGTATTGTATTCAAACCAAAATTTCAATGTTGAGTTTTCACCAGAGATATATCTTTTGAGGCCCCCTGAATCCAAAAAAGTGGTTGTAGAAAAAGTTCCGCGTGCGCGAGCCCGTGTGTGTGTGTGTGTGTGTGTGTGTGTGTGTGTGTGTGTGTGTGCGCGCGCGCGTGTGTTTGTGTCTGTCTGTGAACAGCGTAACTCAAAAAGTTAAATAGTTGGTTAAAAACCAAGGTTGGTACTTAAATTTAATATCTTTCAAGGATGCGACATGAAGATTTTCAAGAAAATTCCTTCACCCTAAACTATACTTGCGTGGAAAATTTTTGCAAAATTTTGATTTTCTCAAAAGTGGCTCTTAAGGCTTTGACTAAAATGCCATATGTTTAAGATATTTTTATGGAAAATGAAATGTATATTTTGAAACTTCTGATTGTAGCCTATGTAGTCCTGTTTAGTCTTGATGACTTTTGCATAACTTGTAAACCGTAAGAGATAGACCAAATCTTACTGTACAAAAGATGTGGATCTCATTAAAATAGATAAGTTATCTCTAAATGTATTATTTTGGAGTGAGCCATTTCGGAGACAAGTTATTTTTGTGAGTTTTAAGTACTAAAACGTTTCTCAAATGAAAGGTCGTTATTAACTTTTTTACTTCTTGGCCGAGCAAAGAGAACTGACTTTGAAAGCCTTAAAAGATTTGACTATCGCTCGAAGTCTTTTGTATTCCCATATTCCCCTTGCCCCTGTAAGAAAATCAGCAGTAAGATAATTTCTGCAAGTGTTTATCTCCACTAACATAAAGAAGTTAAGGGAATAAGAGTTTGTAAGAATAGTAGAACAAGAGCAGAGAAAATTATGCGAGTGCAACGCATCTTATTGTTCTGTATTGCTCTTGTTAATTACAATAAGTCTCAATACAAGCGTCGCTCGAATACGGGCCTGGGACGCAGTCATTTTATTTTGTTTTTTTTAACGACGCTGTCAATTGCCAGGATCACATCAGCGTCGCCGGTGTGCCGGAATTTTGTCCCGCAGGAGTTCTTTAACATGCCAGTAAATCTACTGACATGGAGCTGTCGTTTTTAAGCACACTTAAAAACCATCGGTCTGGGCCGGATTTGAACCCGCGACCTTGGGATCAGTAGGCCAGCGTCTAACCAACTGAGCCACCCAGACCGACGGGGACGCAAATGCCTACAACATTTAATGTACAAAAAGTGCCAAAGAAAATCTCACTGCAGCGCGCAGCTATATCACGTTTTTTATTTTTGTTATTTATTTTGGATTCATATTTCTGGTGAAATCTCGACATCGAATTTTTGGGTGGAATACAATACTTCCCCTACTTACCAGTAGAGAAAGTAATAAGTAAAGAAGAAGTTAGTGAGGTGTCTGTGTGTGTGTGTGTGTGTGTGTGTGTGTGTGTGTGTGTGTGTGTGTGTGTGAAAACTTTATTGTTGCTAGATAGTGAGTAATAACAATTGAAGGTATTTAAAATATGGATATGGTAAATGCACGAGGGAAAAAAAAAAACAAAAAAAAAAAAAAAAAAAAAACAGAGCAAATAAAATGGCCAAGGGAGAGCAAAATTGAAATTGTTCAGGTAGGGAGTAAGAGAGGAGAAAATTTGGTTTGGGCATAGGATGAGAAGATACTGCTGCCAAGAGATGCACTGGAAGAAATAAATGATTCAGGGAGGTGATACTAGTTGAAATATTATAGTAATAATATAAATGCTTCTAACACAGAGAAGAACGGAAACAGAGAAAGAAATACACGAAGCTGAGTTGTTTGCAGTGTAGGATTGTTACGGATTGTTACATTTTTTATATTCGTTACAGGGAAGTCATGTAGAATTATTCTATTTAAGTCATTTATAGTATGCTCGATACTGGCAATATTAAAATCATGAACTTGAGGTATCTTTTTCTTTGTAACTATATAATATTTTAGAATGAAACTTTCACAGCACTTAAAATACATCTTCCTACGGAGATTAACATGGTTATTTAAAATATATCTTATAGTTCATAACTTATCATTTTACTTTTAAACTATGGGCTCTTTTTAATCTAAAACCCTACTTAATCATCCTATAAACTTTTATTCATATTAAATGTTATAGAATATATTAGAATCTGCCCCAAATACTAACATGTTATTAGTGTAAATGCGAGTTTTCTAGTTTGCTAGTTTGCACAAAAATAGTTTCCAGCAAAACAAATGTAACTTTTGGTTTAAGACTAAAAATAACAAAACACTCTGCAGACTTCATCCACATTGTCACTAGCGAAAGTTTCAGCTTTTATAAGTTCTGTGCGGTTTCATTAAAGCAAAATTGCTCAGTCAACCTTCGGTGTGGATGTCCGACAGTCCTTCTTCCTAGAAATTGGTATTTTATGTATATATACATTCCAGGTGTTCCTGTTTAATTCGATCTGTAAGTTTGAAGATATTTATTTTCTGATACACTCATTTCTTTTCTTATCCAACAGGGTGTACCCTGCAACGCTCTTTAAGAATCTTATTTCTGTCGCTTCTAATTTTTGTTCTTATCTTTTCGTAAACGTCCAACATTCTCATCCTACATTTACGTGTTCTAAAATTATCTTATCAATTACGATTTTTGCTCTTAAGGTGTCACATCCTTTAAATGTCAATACTTTAGTTTTGGTTTTTGAAATTTTTAAATATGTTGCACTTACTTTATTTAAATTAAAAATGGCTCTTTGTAGATTGTCTTCTTAGTTACAAATCACTACTTGATTACGGGAGAACAACATTGTGTCTAAGTATTTGGTTTTTATTTTAACATGTGTATCCAAATTAATTTGCCATTCTGTCATGACTTCAATATATAATTGAAAAGAGAAGGTGGTAAAGGACACCCCTGTCTGACGCCTCTGTTATATGTAGACTCTCTCTCTCTCTCTCTGTAGACTTATTTTAATTAATTTTTATTTTTCATAAATTACCTTAAAATATGGCCAATACCTTAAATTAATCAAAAGACAGGGTGAATTTTTATCATAAAAACAAACTTCAATGTCAGTTTTTTTGCCTAAATAGCTGAAGAACGACTTCTCAGGAAAGATTTACATACAGAAACGGTTTTAAAAGCTTCGAGTGAAACTATAGGTAAAGATGACGTAGACTGCCTGTTGTTTTGAGGCCCATGATGGAGGTTTATGTAGTGTAACCGAAACACCTGTGCATTACTCGGAACAAACGACGTGCACGAAGAAAACCAGCCGCAGCCCAAAAAGGTCTCCAGTCGTAAAACCATAGACAGCAGTGGAGCATTGCTATACACCATTAGTTACAGGTAGAGGAGACCGTTAGGCTTTGACTTTCTCCCACGTTCAAGACGATAAGGGTTGTTACCCTTGTAAAGATATGTAACCTTGTTTGTCGGCTAGCACCTGCAGAAAACTTGACCTTCACCACTGTGTGAATAGACACAGCTCAGAAGTGGAAGTGCCCAGTATTTTAATTTCTCTGCTATATATAGTAAGCAGGGGAAGTATTGAACTCCATCCAAAATTTCAATGTTGAGATGTCACCGGAAATATGTTTTGATACACCTAAATAAAAGCAAGCATTTTTGGAGCAAGTTCCGCGCGTGTGTGCATGCGTGTGTCTGATCAGTATAACTTATAAACGAAAACTGTTAAAAACTTAAATTTGGTATTTAAGTTTAATATCTCTCAAGGATGCGCCACTAATTTCTTCAAGAAAATTCATCCATGCTAAACTAATCTTTATATGAAAACTGTTTCTAAAAATTATGATTTTCTCTAAAATGGTTAACGATTTTGATTGAAACACCATATGTTTAAGATATTTTTATTACAAATGAAATGTATATTTCTAATTCTCTTGTCAGTAGTACTACGTGTAGCCCTGTTTACTTTTGATGACTTCAGCAAAACTTATCAACCAAATCACACACGATATGTCCAAATACATTTCTGTAGAGTGAACCATTTCGGAGATATTCCCTGTTATTTGTTATTTTCGGAAATGGAAGGTTGTTATTCACTTCTTCATCTTTGGCCGTGCAAAGAGAAAGGAATTTGAAAACTTGAAAAGATTTGACTGCTGTTCAAAGCCCACTGTATTCCCATATTCGCCTTGCCCTCCAAGGAAATCAGCAATAAGATAATTTGTACAAAAATTTACCTCCACTAACATGAAGAAGTTAGAGGAATAAAATTTTGTAAGAATAGTTAGCACAAGAGCAGAGAAAGTCATGTGAATGCAACATATTTTTTATTATCTTTTGTATTACTTAGCTCGAAATTTAAATAGAGGAAGTAATTGTATTCCGTCCAAAAACGATATAGAGATTTCACCGGTAGTATACGGTTTGAGGTTCTGGAATCCAAAAGAAGTATATTTAGTAAAAGGTTCGTACATATGTTAGCATTTCACTCGACAGTGACATAAACATTAACGTGAACACCAAGCTCTTGACAACCTCAACTACGAAATTGCGGAGAAAATGTTTTAAAGGCATATCTTATATGTGTACATATTTTGTTAGTTTACGTGTTTTATATATTTTGCCCAGAACTATCTTGTTCCTTTACAAGACACACACACACACACACACACACACACATACACACACACACACACACACGCGCGCGCGCGCACACGCACGCACGCACACATATACTTGTTTGCACTTATTTAATTTTGAGAAAAATGCTTTGCCCAAAGCTATAACGATTTCACTCACTTTTCTCTGGACACCAAATAGAAGAATTCATTTTTTGTTTATGTTAGCTACCTGTTGGCTCAGAAGTTTTTGGAAAACCCAGCTCACCCCTCTTCTCCTAGCCTCGCGGCTATAAACACAAAGGGTTGTTTCCTGCATTCCTGGCAGTTTTCCTTCAAAAGTTCAATGACATGTGTTTATCCAGACACACCCCTAGAGATGCTAACGGTAGTAAATACAGTTTTGTTATGTTCGACATGATAATGAAAACATAGCTAAGTTTTGCTACATCGAATATATCCACAGAACTGAAATAGAGATATTTCCAATAGGTTTTGGTATGGAATACAATATCATGATTATTCAAGAACCTATCGTATTTTTAAAAAATATGTGTTAGCAGCGTTACTAAAAAACGAAGTAGGTACCTACTAACGTTCATGCTTAAGACTTTTTAAAAAACCCAAGCATAACAATTTTAGGAAATTCATCTACGGCAACTATATTTTATTCAAAAAGATCCCATGTATTCATTCAGGCCAAATCAGGCCGAGTAATTCTGCATTTTAAATACATTTCAGTTATATTTTATTTTAAAGAAAATACATTAAACATGCATCTTCAAATGAAAATCATATATATTATATGCTTAAATAGCTTCTAAATATGCTACAGCTTCAAGACTTTGTCTACCCATTATAGATTTGCAGGCTTATCTTGTATGAAATAGTATTAGTTTAAAAGTAATTTGTGTGTTTAATTTATTCATATGTTTTGCGTAGAAATAATAAATTTAGATGTCATATTAACAATTTTATGCGAAGAAAAAGAATTAGAACGTTCAAACCACTTCCATCAGGTCATCTGAAACATACGACATAAACACTTAACCCTACGAAACAAATATTTTTAAAAAATTACATGTTTAATAAGTTCTCTACTTTTCCTAAATTAAGTTTCTTTCCTGTCTTTGTAGTTTTCTAGTTACACCAAATTATGGTGAATAATTTCAGAATGAAGAAGACCATAGATTACATAAATTCAATTTAAATAATCTTTATTCATTGTGAAAACATTTTAAACTCGTGAATATTAATTAAAACCATAAAGACATTTTTAAGAAATAATAAATAACGAATGTTTCCTTGTAAAGGGCAATCTGAAATGTTCTTGATGTTGACCAGGCATACTAAAACAGTGAATAAATATGAAGCGTAATACGCACTCACTCACTCATGTCGATATCGAATTCTTTTTATAAAATATAATACTTTCTTCATCATAACTTCATAAGTAGTGATTGAGAAAATGAAAGTGCTAGTTTGAACATTTCATTGTCTGACTAGATTTCATAGAATTTTGATTGTTGCTTTTGGCTTAAAAATACTTTTAACTACTTTTATAAACATAACTGAAGTCTGATGTATTATTATGACTAATACAATTTACTATGTTCTGGACTATATATAAAAATTTTGCGAAAACTTCAGAAATACATAAAAGCTTATTACAGGAAAATATATGGTTTATCGATAAGGCATACAGTTTGTATGGAACAAACTTGAAGTAGCATTAACCATTTCCGGAATATTCGGTTTTATTTCTTTAAGTGTTCTAGTTCTAAACATTATATTTCAAATTATTAAAGAACCATATATTTGATTTTATGAATTCCTGTAAAAAGCATGCAATACCCTTACTAAGACCAGCATAGAACATGCTGTTTTTTAACAGTTGGATGTATTTTTAATGTTTCATTTATACACCGCCTTTAGCATGGAAGGTCATATCCGTGACATTTTAACTCTTGTAACAATTGTTCAACAGCAATGGCGTTCACAGGTCTAACGGTGGTTGTGAAATTTGGGTTTCTATTACTTAGGATTAATTTATTACATTAAATTCACACGCATTAAATTTGTAGTGCCAGACCCTAGGGAAGATGGGGAATAATCATAGTTGAAGAAAAATTCCTACCCTTCTGCCGGGAATGGAACCCGGAACCGCTTGCACAGCAGGCAGATGCTCTACCGACTGAGCTAAGAAATTACACAAAATGGATATTGCCGTAGGAATAAATAATTAGGAAATAGATACAAATACATGTATAAATATAAGGGACTAGTAAAGAAAATTCGCATGATAATTAAATACCACTTGTACGTTTAGATGTGTCATTTTTAACTTTTATAGATATAACGACACCTTTGTATTGCGTATCCGGATAAAAATTGATAATGCACGTGTTTTGGAACAATATTATGCTTATTCCATAAGGCAGCTGAAGAAGTTTACTTTTAATTAATTTACTGTAAAGTCATTTGTGCAACTCGTGAAGAAAGAATACGTTTCTTTAAGAGCAACATTTTTATGATCGAGTCGTAGGCGAGGTCGCTAAGCATGTATCCATTAGATACGCAAGAGCTTAGACATAAAGCAAAACCTTGGGAGAATAAAGCGAGTAAGGTGGTAAAATGAAGGATAGAAGAAGCGGAGCTATTTTAATTTTTTCCTTTCTTGTTCAACTCCTCAGACCAAAGTTTTCCACTAACGGTGATTATGCCTACTGAAACGAATGCCACTGTCGCCGCTGTGCCATTCTGTTGTTTATTTTCCGATTGTCCTCTTACGGCGACATTTCTCGGAAACACTGGTTGCTATAGCTTCATCATAAGCATCTCTTGAAGAGAGAAATCTTGCGTAAATACTTTTCAGATTGAGACTACATCAAGACAAGGCTATTGAGACCGAGAATTACATTCACATAACTTTCTCAACCCATCTTAAACAAACTTTTAAAAATCTCAAGTTTTCTGTCTACTACACGTTAGTCGAGAAAAACATTTGTAGAAATGCTTTTGTTCCCTATTTCCTTGTAGGTGCAGTGGGAGTAGGGAAATACGATAGCCTTTATGCCATTGTCAAATGCTTTTAGAGCTGGTCGCTACATGATGACATTCAAATTTTGTTCTATTTGCATGACTAAGTCAAAAAATGGAGAAAAGTATTCAAATATACTTATCAATAACAAGGAACACCTCGGAACTCAACAAATTTATTTGACGTAAATTGTGTGCTTTGACAAGATCTACATTTTTTGTGCAGTTGGTAAGATTTTGTTTATTTACCAATTATACACGGCTTCAAAAGATATTCACAGAAAATTCAAGCTGCACATTACATTTGTCATGAAAATATATTAAACTTGTGGCATTTTAATCTAAATCGTTATTTATTCAGCAAATTTCTTTAGCTGTTATTGAGAAGTTCAAAAAGTTCGAAGCATTTTCAAGTTAAGAGTAGTTTCGAAGGGAAGGGGTTTATTTTTAAAATTCCTCTTGGCTAGGTGTTTGGTATTTAACGTAGTATTCGTTTTGGAGTTATATTGTTCACAGTCAGGCGCGCGCGCACGCACGCAAAACGCACACGCACTCATGGATATTTCCGTAAAAATTCGATGGACCTCTAAACGTGTATCTTTAGTGAGATGTTGATATCAAACTTTTCGCTGGAATAGAATACTTGCGCTAGTTGCGATAGAGAAACTACAAATACCTAGAAGATACAGGAAGGTGACTGTGCGACTACGGTTATCTGTTGAATACCACAAAGAGTACCAGTAAATAAAACAGCAGCCCAATGTTCCCTAAGTCCAAAGTTCAACAGACACAAAGTGGATGCTCCAGGAACGCCATCCATCAACAAGCTCTCCAAGCAGGTGGTGCAGGAAAGAGATTACACAACTAATACCATTTGTCTGGCATACACTGGCTGAAAAGAACCAATGAACTCACGTAGTCGTCGCGATGCGATAGAACTATGTTTAGAAGAATTAATAAAAAGGCACATAGTTAAACATTTTCTTGAGCTTTCTCATACCCCAGAATGTCAATCGTGTTTAAGAAAATCGCTGTAAGTGCATACAAGATGTTACAAATGGAGTAAATGCGTTAATTTGTCAGAAGTACACACGTGCCGGGTTCGAAGCCTTGCTGCACTGAGGAAGAGTGAGATAAAGAGTGGGCCCGCTGCTATTGATTCTGGGTAGGAGCTGAAAATCTTGGGTCCCCGTGGGGGTATGCGTATCGATAAGCAGCTCAAATTTCCCACTGACTCATATAACAGTCACCTGGGGAGTAGAACGACGCGGCGGTGGCGGCTGCACAAGATCCCTGCACGATAATCAAGACGATATGGAGAACACTCGACCCCGCGCCTCGCCGCGCCGCACCGACACTTTCACGCTGCATTTTCATTGGCGAAAATTACCTGTTTCAGCAAATACTGACCGGTGCTTTGCTACGTTTATCTGCGCATTAGCTCGGGGTGTTATGTTACAGAACGTTATGCTATCTCTACTACATAAGTAGAGGAAGTATTGCATCCCATCCAAAACGTCGATACCTACGATATTTCACTGGAAATGCAAAGTCCTCTGAAGCAGAAACAACATTTTTAGGAAGAAGTCCATACTTCTTTACATACAGCATGACTCAAAAGGAAATGTTCCATAAATACCAAAATTGGTTCAATAATCAAACGGGATGGTTCCACGGTAATGTGGAAAAATCTCGAAAAATCGAAATATTTCTTGCTCTTTGAAATCCGTATACCTCATACCTTCATTTGGAATTTTTCTATCGTTTAACGCCGCTTTAACTGCTTGGTCATATTCTATTGCAAATATATCAAGTGTACACCACTATAGATAGATTACCTTAGTTGTATACTCTCCTTTCTGTACCACTTGTCTCTTTTAGCGAGAATTCCCCGCTCAGAACATTTAACTGGTATGGAAGTTTCCACAAAATATTCTAGAATGTTCCAGAAGATTCTATTATTTATCAATAACTTTACGCTGTGCGAGTGTGCTGCCGCGTCTGTTTATCTCTCCAACTACCTGACACCAACTTCCGATAAGCTTGGGCCGCAGCGCTGCATCAAAATATTTTCTCCGTTCTACTACTCCATACTAATAATATTTAATCAAAATTCTTATAGCCATAAATGTATGATAGCAAGGATATAAAGATGATTAACTATTTTATGAAATGTTCGCTGCTTTATTTTAAATTTCTCCAAAGATTGGGATATTCCTTTCGAAACACATTATTGGTTTTACATTAAACCACTGTAGAGCGTATATTTTATCCCACGCCTGGCCTTAAAAAGGCAAAGAAATGTTTATAATCTAGCCCAGAAGTTTAAAACTTTTGTTTATTTTGGTCCATGGTCTTTCTGAATACATTTGGGTGCCTCCAAACACTTTAAACGGTTTGAGTGAAGGTTTAGTGACGGACCAAGGCGATTTCATTATTTTTGTTGCCTCATTATTTCACATTGTAACCCCTTCGGCCCATAAATTGTCGTGATACGTAATTAGAGGGGAGTAGAGTCACGGTTTCATTAAAACGTTTGGCCAGCACGTACACAAGCCCCAGTCAGGTACCACAGAGTTTTTCCTTGCCCCGATAGAAACATACCTTAGTGATATACGACTGCCACATCTTCTGGCTAAATTAAAAAGCAAATCTCAAATTCTCACTTGGGGAAAGGGTTATAGCCTTGTTGCCTAGCAACTATTGGGTCATTAACAGCATATGCCCAGCTGTCACTGACACTTGTTCTCCTTCTTACTCAAATATAAAGATAAATATTTCCTTACAAGGATTTTTCACGCAATTAACTGCCCCCCCCCCCACCCGTTTTTTTTTCTTGCGTGGTAACTCGTAATGGGCTGGTAATTTATGTGCCTATATATGTGTCAGAGAGAGAAGATTGTATGAAAGAGAATTGTATAAAAGAAAAGGAGAGAGAATTGGATACTGACAGCAGACACTGTTCTTTCTTTTGAATTAAGACATTTATAAATTGTGTAAGTAACTATGTATATGAAACAATTGTAGAAGAGCGGATACGTTTGATTTTCCTTGAGATCCAATGTTTCTGATCGCAGTTACTTAGTGTTCGAGCCCCAAGGAGAATTAAAATGATGTCCTACTCTGTATAGAGTATCTAGCGAATAAGGACGAAAATAAACCAATGTTTCAGTATTTAACGTAAACTATAGCAGGTAGAGAAAGTTATATGACTGTAATACATAAACTATTTTTAAATTCTCTACTAGTTCTTACAGAAAATGGAGGAAGTACTGTATTCCACCCAAAAATTTGCTATCGAGTTCTGATTCCAAAATAAGTATTTTTTAGAAAAAAGGTCAGTGTTTATGCGTGTAAGTCTGTCTGTGAACAGCACAACCCAAAAACTCGTTTAAATACCAAATTTGGTATTTAGGTTCAGCGTCTTGCAAAGAACCCGCTTGCAAACTACCACATTATATACAGAAGTTTTGAAATTGTAGATGTTCTGAAAAATGGCTACCGATTTTGATTGGAATACCAAATGTTTAAAATACTCATGAACTAAAACCTGTATCTTAACTTTTGTAGAATAATCTGAGTAGTCCTCTTAATTCGAAAGTGGTTTTGCATGATTTGTATAACTGGTAAATCATAATAAATGGACAAACACTTAATACACTAAAAAGGCAGATATCTTTAAAATACGCAATTTATTCCAAATAACTCTTTTTGTAACACCAGAAATGTTCTAGAAATTCGTTTATATTACTTTGAATTTTTCTGTAGATGTGTTATCTTTTTAAAACGCTGTCACTCACTTGTTTCTCGCGATGTCATGGAAAGAGTGTAAAATTGAAAGATGAGTATAATGTACCAGTTTTTAAACACATGAATATCCACTCGGTTTCCTCTATACCTACAACAGATGTGTAGCAAAACTCTTTCTGCAAAGATTAATTTCGATGAACCTGGAATAGAAAGAAAAACTGTGCAGTGTTGGACTCACATGACTTTCTCTACTGTATTTCATGTTAATCGAGATAAACATTTGCAGAAACTACCTTAATGCTAATTTTCTTGTAGGTGAAAAGGAGTGTGGGCTTTGAGTGATAGTCAAACCTTTCAGGCCTGATCGCTAAGTGATACCTTTGAAATTGCGTTCCCTTTGCATGGCCAAGGGATTAAAAAACCGAATAACGTACTTCTTTTTGAGCAAAGTATAAGAATTAGAAAATTCAAAGAAATAAGAAGGAATATCTCGGAAATGGTTCCATCCACAAAAAAAGTGTTCACGATAAATTGTGTATTTTAACAACATTTACCTTTTTTCTTAGTAAGATTTTGTTTACCTTCGACGGTTTACGAGTTATGCAAAAGTCATTAAGAATGAAAAGGACTTCTCAGAACATTCCCAAAACTTCAAAATATACATTGCATTCGTCATAAACATATATTAAACGTATGGTTTAATCTTTTGAGCCATTTTTGAGAAAATCAAAATTTTTGGAAAATGTTGCATGCAGCGGGTAGTCTGAGGAGGAGCGGTTCTCTTGATAATCTCCATGTCGAATGGTTGGAAGCTACTGAACTTAAACACCAAGTTTGGTATTTAACCGACTTTTCGTTTTTGAGACAGACACACAGACACACATACACATATACACAGACCTTTTTCAAATTTTATTTTTGGATTCCTGGAGTCTATGTATTTCCGGTGAAATCTCGATATCGAAAGTAATAAGCCTTCTTAAGAAGAGTTAGTAGAGGTTTTACACAACATAGATAGTGGGTAGTAAAAGTCATGTGATAACATCAGATTTTTATTTAACAAACACTTCAGCTGTAAGTTCTAGCGTAGCCAGCCATTTTAAAGACCATTAAAGACCACTTTAAAAACTATTTGTAATTAACTTTATGTTGACTGCATTTTCCGGACACTGGTAAGCGTGACAAATTAAAAATATTCATATAAGAGGCAGGTAACCCTAGTATCAGGCACACATATTAAGAATTCTATCCTTGAGGGTAGAAAAAAAGTCCAGATTTCAAAGGTCGTCTTGAATCAAATTACCCAATTAAAACCCATGTGTCACAATGCTGCTTTCAGCATATTATTATACTTAAAGAAAGACATTTGTCGTCGAATCATTACAAAGATTACATGTTTCGAAGCTTGCATATAAAAGAACGGTTGTTCTGTCATTAATATATGACATTAATTTATTTACGATATTTCCAAATTTCTTCCAGATGACGTTCGTTATCCTGTAATTATAAAGCAATGTTGTGCAGACCTAGAAAACCGCTCGTGAAACGTAAAAGCCGGAGAAAAAAAATTATTAATCCTTGCAATGAAAAACCAGGTATCATAGTGCTGATTTGTCATTTGAAATGTTTCTATTACCTATATACTATAGATGGTGCAGAAATATATGATGGGGGTACACAAGCGCTTATATAAATTCAATACTTATTATAGCTATATCAAGTGTGTGTCATATAGATGACCTTAGTCGTATAGTTAAATTCCAAAGTTGGTATTAAGTTCAGTATCTCCCAAGGATGCAAGTTGAAGATTTTCAAGAAAATACCCGTACCTCAAACTACTCTCTACACAGTTAATGTTTCGTTATTTTTCATTTTTTAAGGCAAAAAGAAAAAGAAAGGAGGGGACCCACAAACAGTGTTTATTAAGATATTCTATTCATAATATATTAGTATGAGAAACAAGCTGAACATCTGGAATGCCGTGTGAATATTTGATTTAATTTTGTGTAGGTTGTAAAACAAATAAACCTTTAAATTTGAACAAAAACTTACTGCACTAAAAAGGTAAAATTCACTAAAATGTATAATCTGAATCATAATTTTTTTAAAGGTTAGTGTTTTTATTTTGCAAGCTTACACCTAAGCCTCACCTACGGACATGCTTAAAAGTTCGTGTTTCTCTCCCCCTCCCCCCCCCCCTCTTGTTTTCTTACCAAAGCAAAAATTTGTTACGAGTAAACATTTGAATGCTTTTTTCACATTATGAAAGCATCTTAACTTGAACAAAATTCTTGAATAAGCAATATCGTAAGGTAGTACGTATTTAAGACACACTTTTATATTCACAGCATAATGTATATGAAATTTTCACTCCTAGAAAAAGCTGTGTGATGCATCACATCAGTTCTTTTCCCTATCCTTCTATACGCCTTAACGTAGTTCTATTGTGTTCTAATAAATTGTTGGCTTTGGAGCACTCATCTCAAACAGGAATCACGTTTAAATAAACCTGTTTGGTTAATGTTACCGCCCAAAACAAACGTCTTGTAACTCTCAGCTCAAGGGACCCCGGGCTTATTTAATCATACTTCGAAACCTGAGCTATTAAAAAAAGTTAAAGCTTTCAATATATTAATTTGATAACAGATTTCTGTAATTTTATTTTCTCTACCAAGGCCTAGGCGACTCGCAGACCATGAGCAGGCTGCGCTCAGTGAGCACTAGTTTCCCAGCCGTGCTATATTACACATTTATAGTAAATAGAGAAAATAGTACATTCCGCCCATGATTCGATACGGAGATTACACCGAAAGTATATGTTTTGAGACCCCCTGATCAACCAATATTAGAAAAATGTCTATGTGTATGTGGACGGGCGAGGAGTGTCTGTGTACAGCATAATTCGAAAACGAAAACTCGAAATACCAAATCTTCTAAGGATACGACATGGAGATTTTTACAAAAAACCCCAAACCAAATTACACTTTACATGATTTTTTCAAAATTTTTATTTGCTCAAAAAATTATCTAACGGTTTGATTAAAATACTTAATGTTTAAGCTATTTTCATAATAAATAAAATGTATGTCTTGAATTTTCTGACAATAGTTTGTGAATCCCTTTTTATTCTAAATGACTTTTGCATAACTGGTAAACTGTAAGATACAAAAATCTTACCTCACAAAAATACAAATCTCGTTAAAGCACACAAATTACGCAAAAATAATGTTTTGTGCGGAATTAACACTTCTTGTCATTTGTTTCATTTTTCAAATGGGAAGGAAGCTTAAAGCCATCACATAGCGATCAGCTCTTAAACGATTTGGCTATCACTTAACCTTACTGCAATTTTTATATTCCCATTGTAGATGAAAATGTAATAACAGGTACTTCTGTAAATTTTTAACTGGATTAAGTGAAGTAGATATAACAGCAAGATTTTTAAGAATTGTTTGTTGAAGAGAACGTCATGAAAATTTGCATTGAACGAGGTAAAAATCGTAGATTAAGACGACTCCTAAAGCTGACCATCACTGGTTACTTTACCCTACAAATTTCGAATGCTTGGTTAGAATTTATTTTCCATCCCACTGTCAGCGTAAACGACTCGTATGCTAAGATGGTGAAGGAACTGAGCATTGTTTCCTAAAAACGCCGTACAAGTAATTTCATATACCTACCCGACACCATAATTCTTGTTTGTGTACTTTGGACGGTGCCACTGTTTTTATTCACTGGCCGAAATGTTTTAAGGCACTGCGTCCTTGTGGGCGACGTAGTTAAGTTCCGCGGCTGTAAATCACTCATACCTAGCGTTCTTTGGGACCAGCGAGAAAGAAACAATGGATAATAATTCAGTCACCCGTGACAGAAACGGCTAAATAATAACAAAACAGTTAAAACAAGCTAGAAACGCACAACTGATAACACGTTAGAACAAGGAGGACCTTTGTGAATTCACCTATCCCTTACATTTTATCAAAAACACTTGCACTTTGTCATAAGCAAACCACGAGAACATTTATCTACATCTGTTCCCAGTATTCCAAAAACAAAATGTTATAGTTTATATCTACTCTCATTATTACTACTATTACTATATTAGTACCGATACCGAGATTTTACTGGAAATGCACGTTTTGAATAAAAAAATGTATTGCACTCATCTGTCTTCTCTACTCTTGTACTAACTATTCTTCTATCTTGTTCATGTCGAGATAAACATTTACATTTCCTAATTTTCTTGTAGGAGCAAGGGAATTATGGGAATACAGTAGACTTTAAGCGGTAGTCAAATCTTCTAAAGCTAGTGACTATATGAAGGCTTTGAAATTCCGTTCCCTTTGCACGGCCAAGAGATCAAAAAGTGAATAACTATCTGAGAAAAGTGTAAATATTGCAAAGACCACAAAATTAACAAGAAATCTTTCCGAAATGGCTCACTCCACAAAAAATGCACTTGGACATAAATTGTGTTTTTTTAAACGAGATTTACATCTTTTCATAGCAAGATTTGGTGTATATCTTACGGCTTAGCAGTTATGTAAAAGTCATCAAGAGTAAACAGGACCACGTAGTCTATAGCCAGGAAATTCAAAATACATATCTCATTTGCCATAAAATATCTTATACATATGGCATTTTAAATAAAATTGTTAGAGCTATTTTTAAGAAACTCAAAATTTTTGAAAACAAATTTCCATGTAAAGGGTAGTTTAGGGTAAAGAATTTTTTTAAAAATCTTCGTGTGGCATCATTGAAAGATATGAAACTTAAATACCAACTTTGGTTTTTAACCGACTTTTCCTTTTTGAGTTACAGTTACAGATAGACACACACACACACACTCTCTCACACACGCACGCGCACACACAGACACACACGGAACGTTTTGAAAAAATGCTTTTATTTTATTTTTTTTTTATTTATTTATTTTTTTTTTTTTTTTTTTGGACTGAGACTTCCCAAAAATGTTTCCGGTGAAATTTCCACATCGAAATTTTCGGTGGAATACAGTACTTCCCCCAACTTACTATAAGTAGAGAAAGTAAAAAAGGGTCCCCTAATAGGTGATTGGAGTGTGGGATGTGATAAGAGCTAGAAAAGTAATATTACTTATTCTGTTCAACAATATAATGGGATATTTGTCAGATAAGGATTTTAGTATGCCTCTGCCGGCACCATTTGCCGGTGTCTCTCGGTACTCTCGCGCAGCGGAGAGCCCGCCAATGGGTTACCGCATGTTTTAATGATCTTTTAGTATCTTAAATGTATGCAACTATCTATAGGTCTTCAAGAAGAGTGCTGCTTACGGTTTAAAATCTTTGATTCATATGGACAGTATAAATAAAATGGAACAGTAAAACTAAAGAAGGTTGTAGCTTCTGTTTAGTTCTGTGTGTGGCGTCATTCATCCCTCTTCTACATTCATCAGCCATTTTTCACATCTGGTATGAACAAGTCTAATGCGGAAATATCAAAATGTTTTGTTCATATTAGGTTCGGTTCTAACCGAGCGGGATGGCTCAGACGGTAACGTCTTTGGCCCTCATTCGGGAGATCACGGGTTCGATTCCGGCGACCTTCCTGACCTTGGGTTTTCTAGGGGTATTTTCCAGGTCACTAAAGCGAATGCTGGGAAGAATATTTACCTTACATACCCCGTATCACTTCATGGTGCTTGGGCTCTGAAAATACGGTGTTGGGATGAGAGGAGGCGCTATGGTCGGCCAGCCACCCTTCCAGGAGGGGCTGATTTATCCTGGCCGGTGGCAGGCTCATGACGACTTAACTCCGTCAGGCTGAAGAACTTATTAGGGACCCATCGTAGTTGTACTTCCGCCTGTGATGAGTTCTAGCCGCCAGTGGAGTACTTTCTTCTCATCCTTCCTACCGGTGTCTGACGCACAATAAGCCATCGGTCAACGTGCTCGTATTCCTACGGTGACAGACAGATAAGTCCGGTTTTAAGGAAGGTTCAAGTATGTAGTATACATTCAACCAGATTAACCAATATATTTCGTACTTAGAAGACGTCGACAGTGAATTTTCTCTCCAATAAAATTGTGTACCTGTATCCGATTTGTACCCCTTTTTCATGGTTTAGAGCATTCACTTAGCAGATCAAGTTGCGAAACCTGTAGTGATCATACAATAGCTTCCTTACATTTGGAAATGACACAGTTACAATGCTAAAACCTGTTTTGGTATAAACAGAATACTAATTTATGGTGGATATTCATGGCTGTCGAGCAGAATGGTTATTATGGAGTTGTTAGTTCAAACCATTAAACTATTACATATTTCGAGAAGACCTTCATAGTATAACCAATTTTGCATCTTCGATTGTTTAAGGTATTAATGCGTTTATCCTGAATCAATTTTTACTTTCTCTACTGCCAGTAGTAAGTAGGGGAAGTATTGTATTTCCCCTAAAATATTTCACCGGGAATGCATGTTTTGAGGCCCGCCTGAATCCCAAAAAGCAGTTTAAGAACTGTATGTGAAGAGCTTAACTCAAAAACTAAAAATCTGTTATAAACCAAAGTTGGTACTTAAGTTTAATACCTTTCAAGGCTGCAACACAAAGATTTTGAAGAAAATTCCTCTGTACTAAACTACTTGCTTGGAAAATGTTCCAAAAATTTTCATTTTCTCAAAAATGGCTCTAACGATTTTAATTAAAATGCTACCTGTTTAAGATATTTTTATGGCAAATGAAATTTATATTTTGAATTTTCTCGCTGTAGCCTACGTAATCCTGTTTCCTCTTGATGACTTTTGCATAAGTGTAAACCATATGTAGATCTCGTTAAAACACACAAGCTATTTCCCAATGCAGTTTTTCTTGTGTGGAATGAACCATTTCAGAGCTATTCCTTGTTATATGTGTGAATTTTGCAATACTTGTACATTTCTCAAATGAAAGGTCGTTATTAACTTTTTTCTCTTTTGGCCGTGCAAAGAGAAGGGAGTTTCAAAGATTTAAAAGATTTGCCCATCGCTCAAAGCCTACTGTATTCCCATATTCCCCTTGCACCTACAAGAAAATTAGCAATAAGGTAATTTCTGCAAACATTTATGTCGACTAATACGAAGAAATAGAGGAATAAGAGTTTGTAAAATTAGTCAGTACAAGAGTAGAGAAAGTCATGTGAGTGCAACACAGATTTTTCAAAGAAAAACTAAAGCTCATATGGATAAAAGTTGAGACACTTTGAGGCTCTTTTTTCGATGACTTTTATTGGGGTAGGTAATCCCACTGTGAGCTTTTCAACACGATCACGTGTACTGCAACAAGGAACTTATAACAGCGTGACATCTAAAAATGACAAAGGAAGTATATAATGAATGAGTGCAAGTGGAACGTTTTTACGCTCATTTGCATGTTAATGTTGTGATAATGCTAGCCCGAGGTGGAAAAGGGTGGCATTTTAATCGTCATGGTTTGGTTGCACCTGTTTCCCCATCCCTCCTGGAGAAAGTACCTTTTAGTTTTTTTTTTATTCTCTTCCGAAAACAAGACCAGTAAGAAGAGAGTGTGATGTTATCATCGCCTTGCCTGGAGACCCACCAGGTTCACCGGAAGTGAGTGTCAGGACCCGTCTCCATGGCATCAGTCACAACAGGTAGGTATCTAGATATCACTGTTTTCTCACTAGAATGCCGATCGTCTGTCTGTCTGTCGCAAAGGGTTCTAACTGGACTGAAGAACGTGTGCTGAGTTTGTATCCAGTGTTCTTCCTCGCGGGGTTAGGCTGACATAATAAATAGGGCCCGGATTTTCAGCTTTTAACCCTTTTCCCCCTCGCTATTTAATTAGCAAGTTTCCCATTCAGCTTCCTCAAACGGAATATATGAACTCATCCTTCTTGAAATGAAACTCTTCATTGAAACTCATCGTAAAATAATTTTCAATACTATCATAAGCGGCAGCATGGCGTTACTTCGCGTTACTACCCTTAAATGCAGCCTTTGCATATATTACAGAGGGCAATCCAACAGTTTTATAAATGTTTTAATTTTTATGCAATTGTCATCATATTTTCAGAATGTATTAGATTGGTCAAAATTAGGACGTGTCCCTCTGATGCATAGTTTTGTTTATTTTAACAATTTAATAAAATAAATTCAGTTATGTTTAAATAGACTTTTGAATAAAAATATTTAAATAATTTCTCTAATGTATAATACTTCTCTTCTTTATCTGACTACCCTCCCCGTTTGAAGGATTAATACAAGTCTGTGCCTAGAGTCAGACGCCTGTCGAAGATCAGAGTGAAGACCTGGAAGCGGGTGTTAGCCAAGCATCAGGTATGAGAGTGAGGAAGAGGGTGATATGAAATGCGGGTGAAATGGACAAATGAAAAGGTGGTGATGGGGCAGTTGGTGGAATGAGAACCCGGAGAAAACCCTCCCAGATGCCACTTCGTCCACCGCATGCGGGTCCCTGGCATAGAACCCGGGCCCCCTAGGTGTTAGGCGAACGGTCTAACCACTCACTCACAGCACCGCCCGTATATAGCTATGTATTAACATTTTTGAAAATGCAGTATTTTTAGTCTTTTAGATATTGACACATCTATTTTTTAAAATAATACACAAATTTTATACCCATAGGAAACTGTATGGACAACGTAGATGTTAGTGCATATACATTTCAAGATCTGAAGTAAAATGCGACGGTGAGCATTTTGAATAGTAAAACAGGTTTTGGTAAAAAGCAACTTTTGTGGAAAAACTAAGTTTTGCCCCTACATTAGACTTTGCCAGCAGGATACGTACGGAAGATGGCAGCATCTACTAGTGGTCCCTGTCTTTTCGTTTACTGACCGCAATTCCAAAGTAAAAGTCCGAAAAAAAAAAGAGTTGCATTTCTCCTCTAACTTCAATAGATGGACGTTGACAACTCATTAAGGCACATTTTTATTTTATACCAAAAGCTATTCTTCGGTTGGAAAGTGCAAGTTTGCCACTCAGTGATACTCCGAATATCATTGGCGATCCTGTAAAATCTAAGAAAAACGTAAAATAATTGGTGCCTGTTGTCATCCACGAAACGAAACCTTAAAAAGACCTGTTTTAACCATAAAAGAAACCTACACTGAAGATTTATTTCACCTAAACTCTAAGCCCTAGTGAGAGCATAAGATCAGCCCAAACTATGACTGTTAACAATTAAGATCGTATCACATGTCATTCTTGACACTTATATTCTTGGAAAGCTAATGAAATTTAATTTTAAACTATAATTAGGTGGAAGGCATACACGATAAAAATGTCAACTAAATTGGTTGACATCTTTAGAAACTATCAGCTTCAATACCAAGTGCCTTTAATTATTTCCATGACTCTTTCTAGTTCTAGATACGGGATGCGTTTATATCCAATTAAAATTTTGATATTGAGATTTAACGAAAATATTACTTTTAAGACTCCTTGAATCTCAAAACACATATTTTTAAAAGAAGGTAAGACAAAAGCTTCTTTATTGGATTATCCCTTGGTGCTTCATAATGATTACAAGTGCATCGCCAAAGGTGGGAAGAATTCGTCAGGAAGACCCAAAGGTAACATACATACTATAGCTTGCACATTATTATTATCCTTATGAAGTCTGAGGGTAACATTCATTTAGCATATGATTTCTTAACAGTGTGAAAGTAAATCCAGACAGACACCTAAGCAAGCACATCAACTAGAATCCACTTCAGAGGAGGGACTCAAACAACGCAGGCTATCCTATAAGATTATCTGCTTCTGCATATGAAGAAATTCTCATTTCGGTAAGTCAATTTTTATTCCCGTGTGTTACTTTTTCATCTTAACTATGTACCTAAGTACGCATTTCTAGGTTGATCACTCGGCAACATTTATAATTAAGTTTACATTAGAAAACTGTGGAGCTTCTTTTTAAACTGCTGGAATAGTTCATTGATACGTATGCATGTCTTGGTAGGACTTTTAGATTAAATAACTTAATAACAATCAAGTTTTAGATATTCATAAAATGCAATTATGTATTTTGAGTTTAGCTTATTCTTCCTCTTTCCTCCTTCTGTCTGGTAATTACTAGTAAAAGGGTATATTTTTGTATGCCCTTTATAAAACAACTCAAAATGGCCGTTTTAGTGCTGTCCAGGTACATTTATTATGGAAAAATAATATAGCAATGGTTACAGTAAAGAATTAATAAAGGACAGAAATTAATCCTAATAATGACGAAAAAGAACAACTAGCACCCTTGTGGGCCAAGGCTTATCGCCCAACAGCTGCATCCCCCACCTCTGCTCACTACAGGCGTTATGAGTGGGGTACAGAACTGGAGTGTGGGACGTGGTCAGTGGCCCGAGCTCTCCCGTTTGGTTATGCGGCCTTCGCTACTTCTTTGTCATGTAGCTCCTCAATTGGCCCCTCCGGCTGAGTGCACCCCGTGTCAGACCTTCCAGGGGGGAAAAATCCCTACATCGGCACCGGGGATCGAATTAATCCTTAAATGCAGAATTCTTATATTTTTGTTAGTAAAATTATTTCCTTTCCCTTAAAATGCGAAGACAAAGCTAAACGGTAAAAATATTTCGGATATTGATTTTAAAAAAGTTTAATTTTCCATTTCCCTTCAGAGTAAGGCGTTATTTGACACGAAAAAATTAAATTACCTAAAATACCTAATTATATGAGCCTAATTTTTATCTGCTTCAGAAATTGTCTTATAGTAAAACGGGCATTTATAATTTTACAGGATACAAGATATAAACAAGATATCTGCACCTAAAGCTGTAAATGGAAAGTTTTCTTTCTAAGGCAAAAATATGTGCCATGAAATACTTATAATTTCCATATTTTATCGCTACACTAAAGAATACCTTAACTCGTAAACTCTAGATAATATAGGGCAAATAGTACGTGTTTATAAAGATCACACTGCTCTTCAATGTGCTGAAAAATACTAGTCGATTTAGGTGAACTGTGGAGATTTTTAAGTTGTTGCAAGTGAGTCTGCAGACTAAAAGTTATTGCTATGTAGTTTAAACCAGAGAAAAGTTGTAAGAGCGCTCAAATGAGTTTCTTTAGCTCTATGATGCATGCATTTAAGAATTAAATTTACAAACGCAAATAGAAAAAAAAAAACAAACAAAAAAACAAAAAAAGAAAATTAAAATCGAAGAAACATTTTCCACATGTTAGCACATTTTTACTTTCTCTACTGGTAAGCAGAGAAAGTATTGTATTCCACCCAAAAACTCGATATCGAGTTTTCATCGGCAATATATGTTTTGAGACCCCCTGAATCCAAGAAATTTTTTTTAGAAAAAGGTCAATGTGCGTGTCTGCTTGTCTGTCAGTCTGTGGACAGCATAACTCAAGAACGAAAAGTCAGTTAAAATCCAAGGTTAGTATTTGAGTTTAATGTTCTTCAAGGATGCGACAGGCAAATTTTGAAGAAAATCACCCCACCCTAAACTTTCCTTTACAAGGAAAGTTTTTCAAAAATTTTGATTTTCTTGAAAATGGCTCCAACGATTTTAATTAAAATGAGATATGTTTAAGATATTTTTATGATAAATGAAATGTATATCTTGAATTTTCTGGCTATAGCCTATGTAGTCCTGTTTAATCTGGATGACTTTTGAATAACTCCTAAAACCGTAAGAGATAGACAAAATCTTACTGTACAAAAAATGTAGATTTCGCTTAAACATACAATTTATATGGTGATAAATTATTTTGTATAGTGAACCATTTCGGAGATATTCCTTGTTCTTTGTGTCAGTTTCAGAAAACTTAAATTTTCGTGAAATGCAACATCGTAGTTCTTTTTGTTGTATGTTAAGCGTGCAAAGAGAACGGGATCTCTTTGACTATCGCTCAAGGCCTAGTGTATTCTAATATTCCCCTTGCACCTACAAGGAAATAAGCCATAAGATAATTTCTGTAAATGTTTATCTCAAGTAACACGAAGAAGATAATATAGGAATAGGAGTTTGAAAGAATGGTTAGTACAAGAGTAGAGAGTCATGTGAGTGCAACACATCAGATTTTTAATGTCAATCATTGCTGTCATTTTAATAATGTTATATTATTTTCATTCTCTGTTACGTTTCAGAACCTTGCAAAGAAGACTCTCCAGGCCAAGAATCAGCGAGCAACATTCAGAAGTGTCGAAGATTGACTTCATATTTTCAACTTCTATGAGTTACATCATTTGAGTGCAACACCGTTTTTCCTGGTGAGTGGTGAAACGCAATTCGTGCCGTATTAAATATTTACATTCTTAAAAATAATCATAGCTATATAGGACAAGCAAATATTATGCGACTAAATATATCTATATATTCACACAAACTTCATCTTCCTGCACATTCTAATATTAGAACTTTAAATCATTTCTTAGTTTTTCAAACAGCTGTAAGGTGTGCCAAGGATAGCAATATTACGTACTTATGTCTACATTTCAAACGTGATACTTAAATCAAGTTGTGTGTAGCGAATAGTGAGAACGTAAATACGAGACTTAGTCTCATGCAGGCATTGTGTGGGTTACTATAATTAACAGTGACAAAGATACAGATGGCCTTGCGAGCTTTTGTAGGTACCACATGAAATTAAATAATTAATTGTGTAAAATGGAGTGGAATTTCGAATTCTAAGTTAGTAATTTTCACGTTGTATCAAAGATTACCTGTGCCAAAGTTGGTCGAAAGCGGTGCAAGGGTGTACCAAGTTATAAGAAACACACACATATACACACGCACGGACACATACATGCGCACACATACACGCACATACACACGCACGCATGCACAGACACACACACGCACAGACCCACACGCGCGCACACATGCGCAGACAGATGCACACGCACAGACACATGCACAGACACACACTTACACAGACGTACTCACGCGTACAGATACACAGACACACATGCACACACGCACAGACAGAGAAGCACACACGCACAGACCTGCACGCGCGCACACATGCACAGACACACACAGACACACGCACAGACAGAGAAGCACACACGCACAGACCCGCACGCGCGCACACATGCACAGACACACACAGACACACGCACAGACACACACATACACACGCGCATAGATACACACATACACAGACGTACACACGCGCACAAATACACAGACACACAGAGAAATGAAAGACCTTACATTGTTGCGTATTCGTACTTTGGGGAAGCAGTTTATGAGACCAGACCAGACATCCCTTAAAAACGTTACATAGGCCACTGGACGAGGAGTCACCAATGCCGGATGTACAACATGTATCTAGTGTTATCATTATCACCGACATGGGACCTCGCGTTATCCTGCAACAATTCCACTCCACGTGCACAATGTCTTAAGTAGTCAGGTCTAAGAGCGTACTTACGACGTGTTAAATTTCGCATGATAAGCACTTGTATTCACAATTGCGACATAAAGCACAACATAGCCAAGATCAGTTCTTGAAGCTCCATAGAGGGACTTGGAATAAAAGAGAAATCATCTTCACCTGTCATTTGTCACTTGAGGTGCAGTCTGCGCATACAAAAGTTGCAACATGTTATTGTCCTTGTTTTTCGAGTACTAACGTGGAACATTTCTTCTTTAGCTCAACCTTGTATGGTAAAAGAAAGGAAAACAAAATGAAATTAAAGAGCCTTTCTTGCATGATTCATTTTCAAGATGATTCTTCTTATATCAATTATTGGGATAAAGAGCAATAATCTAATGAAGCTGACCTTAAAAGCGTTAAAAGCATATTCTGAAACTTTTGAAGATAGAAAACATAGAATTTATACCAGACACAAAATTTAATGGCGGCTGATAGCTGACTATTACTGTTCACTTTTCTGTTGTACAAATAAATTTGTGGGCACAAATGAATATTTATATTAGTGGCTTTACAGCGTGATTTCACAGCCTGTTTAACTATAGGTCACCGCAAGGGTGGCAGGTCTCTGATAAGTTCACCAGCTCCTCCTGCCATCCGCCATTAAATGTTGTGTCGGCCACATATGTATATGTTATACACGAATAACTCCGATTTTTAGTGTTACAAGGAAATTTAGCCTTCCTGGGCAACAAACACGCCAGGAGAAGGGCGTAAACAAAGTTTCACAGCCGCTAATCCAAATTATACTTCTACAAAGTTTAGAGTTAAATGTGCACGTGAACTTCCTCACTTTGTTCTCTGTTTTTAAGCTTTTTAAATTGCAAGTAGATCTTCCTTTTTAAGTATCTCTAACTTATGCACGGGATTGAAAAATGTTGATTAAATATGCTTAATATAAATAACATTACTGTCAGAATTACACATTCAGTGGCAAAATTCTCTGAAAGGGACGGAACAAACACCGTTCACACCTTGAATGCACTGATATACGGTGCATGCAGTTTTCCCTATCCCACTGGTTGCTGTTATGACGTCATGAGAGACTATATAGTGAGACTACCTCAGCACCTCGCCTAGGTTGTTAGAAGAACTAAACTCGCACAAGTGGCCATCCACTATTCAACGTAGTAAGTGCTTCTTTAGAACGGAAATCATAGTATTCACTCTTAGTTGGTGGGTTATTATTTATATCGTGACAAATGACAAGTCCAGTTACTTTTCTGTCACTTTATTCCGCTTCTAAAACTGAATAACAAAACGCAATCCTCGTTTTACAATCCGTCCTTGCAATTCACGGCTGTTCTGTCCTCTCGTAACCTTGACACATACGTCACTGTCTTTCAGTTGTACTCTCTCTTTCTCTCTCTCCCTGTCAAACAGCTGTCTTCAAGGATGCAAACAATAAAGAGTGTTTCACACAACAAACAACTCCAAAGCGACGATTAAATGTCAATACTGTCTCTACGTACACAAACTCTTTCAACATTGACTGTACACAACACACACTTAAATATTAATTGCTAAATCTCAACACAATACTCAATTCTGCAGAATTGCTCTAACACTGGCTCGCTCACTCGCTTTTGTGGTCCAGTACAAGTGCCAGCGAATTCTCTGGAAAATACACCTTTTCTCGAACAGTCTGAAATCACTTTGTTCTGCCGCACGCATAGTCGTCATTGTTCTGACCACTGCATTGCCGTCGGGCCGCGTGTTGCCTAGCAACGTCGTGGTGTGAGGTAGTTTGAGCTTGAGTGTTTGACGGGCGGCCGGATTGTCAATATTTAAATTATGTTATTTTAATTATAGATGAATGTTAGTCATTTCATTACTGTATAACCCATGCGGTGCGTTCATGGGGAATACGCCAGTAAATTAGCCTGAGATTGTTTGCTAGAAAGTCGGTCTACAGAGTGACTGAAGGTAGGCACTGAGTAAGGAACCGGCCGGATATCTCATTCTCTCAGATCGGCAACAACATCGGTAGCCTTACCACGAAACGGATGCTGCAGAGGAAGAAGGCGGGAGTAGAGGAAATGAATTCACTTGCACATTGTGTAATGTTGTAGTTGAACCAAAACAACCAACAAAAGTTTCACGGCCCACAAAATCTTCCTCTGTAGCCAAACAGGTCTTATATCTTTGTATAGCTTTTGCACGTTCGCATGTCCTGTGTGCCTTACAGACAACGCAATTGTAAATGGTTTATAATGCAGAGAGATTTTACAAATCCTATAGAAAATCCAACTTCGCTAATAATATACACAATGTTGCAATCTTAATTTTACGTGGTCAAGTGTTTCCTAAGTCATTGTAGTATCACTTTACATTATTATCACTCGCCTGTTTCCAGTACTAACACAGTTTTACTAAAAAGATTAAAATATATCGTGACAAACGAGAATGTGAAAAGTTCCACTCCTGATAGCAGTGTGACAAATGAAAAAGTCCAATTAGTTTTTCTGCCACTTTATTTCTCTTCTAAAACCGAATCACAAAACACAGTTCACTTTTTAACGTTAACTCGTTCTACAATTCGTCGTGACTTTGCAATTGACAGCTGCTGTGTTTTATTGTAATCTTGACATAGTAAAACCCAATACTGCTCGACTGTTCACACAAACAGCTGCCTCCAACGATTTATTCACTAAAAGTTGTTCCACACAACAAACAAATCCAATGCGACTATTAAACGTCAACTCCAAAATCTGACTTCTCTCGTCGTCGGGACTGGCTTACATAGGCTGACGAATTACCAGCGAATAACGCCTTTTCTCCACAACTTCTCGTAAATAAGCAGGCGTTTGAAGGTCTCTCAAAGACTAGAATCGCTTTGTTCTGAATTCTTAGTCATCTTTGTTATGACCGCTCCATTATCGCCGGACCGCGTATTTAGAAGCAGTGGTGTGAGATAGATAACCCGAGTTTCCCTTTGAGGCGGCTACCAGCTGGCGTCATAATATGTTATGTCCAGGCAAAAAATATTGTGCAAACTTATTTTACGGAGTGTTTAAAAAAGTGACCGATATTGCAACAGGAGTTGGGGTGGGTTAAAAAAAAATGTTCCTATAAACACATATCCGGAAACCAATGTGTCTTGAAATACGAGTCATTTTAGAAAATGTCCAAATGTCAGATTATCCACATTTTTGTGCGTTTAGCATACACCAATGTCTTTAAATGTACCCAACGCCAGAAATCCAATGGATTGAGGTCCGGCAAATACGGAGGCCATGCTGCTGGACTTCCTTGACCAATCCATCCATTTAATTGCGAGAATACACATTGGTTGTGCCACATTTTAGTTGCCGACGTTTCATTTCAACAATAAAATTATTGTTCTATAGAAATTTTAATATTTGTTTCTTGCCTCTTGAAATACTTGGTTGTCTTTAGACATCCTTAGGTTTTTTCGCATAGAGAAATTTAAGAATAAGTTATTGAAGCTAAAAATTTATTCTTAGAGTTGCCTTACCCATCACTGGTTTATCTCTACTGACAGTAGATGACTTGCAGTTGCTTCTGAACTTTTCACCATAACTTGATAGCATTTTTACTTTCGTGTCTTTTGGGAACATTAAGGCATGATTGCATAAATATAACTTACTGACGTCAGAATAGTATAGCATGGTATAAAACTAATGTATGATCTCCGAGTCACAGTTCTACATTAATCTCAGTTTGTAATATAAAGTTTGGCAATGTCGTTAAACAAGCCGCAGCAATCACCTGTTTTTCACATGCAAAGTAATATACTATATTATTAATTAAAAATATAAAGATATAGTGCAATAAAAGAAGCAGTTTCAGTTTCTCAGAATGGAACTGCATGGAGCTGCCTGAAACTGCTCGGGTTTTTAATTCGAGGTTAATTATCTATTTACCTTATTAATAGTTTCTAACTGTACATTTTACCAACTATTTGATCAAGGCATATTGAAATCCAACACATTTTCCTTAAGT
Organism: Tenodera sinensis; assembly: GCA_030765045.1. Taxonomy (NCBI): domain Eukaryota; kingdom Metazoa; phylum Arthropoda; class Insecta; order Mantodea; family Mantidae; genus Tenodera; species Tenodera sinensis. The sequence continues at coordinate 138,094,880 of CM060966.1, read as the reverse complement.
TTGAAGAACACAATTGCAAATTGATTTCAATTTTCCGTATTTCTAGCAGTAAGCCTCAAAAACAATAACTTCACATTTTACCATTTATGAAACATGTTCTAGGTTAATAGTAACCTGTAGAATTTTATTTCCTTTTTTACATAATACTATTTGAAACAATACTCGTATTTCTACAAAAAACATTACTTATCATTTTATTATTTTATTTAAATCTGTGCCATTTATTTCTTCCTTCTGCAGTTATGCGGATATACGTATGTTCAATCAATTTAAAGTGGAGAAAATTCACCAGTCAGATTTGATCTTAGATCAAAGTGCCTTGAACTTAGATAAAGATGTATGCAACCTAAATTCCAAGTTTCAACTTGACTGAAGATAATTTTTCCATGGTTGAATTCAGATTGACTTTTATGCAACCGAATCTAAAAGTATTAACCGCATCTTCGCCATAGATTGGCCAGAACCAAGATATTAAAACTAATTCCTTTATGACTGAACTATCTAGAAGGATGGTATGAGTTTTGTATTCACGCGTGACGTCAATAAGTTTTAAAGGCTGAAGCTGTTACAATTGAAAGTTATTTTGAATCCTGCCGAGGAAGTCGTGAAGTGCCAATACTACAGAGGCCTGCCAAATCTCCCAGTCATCTTGTCTGCCCTCCTGATGGGTGTCAGTAGCCATTTTGAAACGACCAGGAGATTTTGTCACTCGTTTTGAATTGCGTAGGCTCCTGTGTTGGAGCGTACACAGCTTTCACATGCGCGGCACGTAATTCCATTGTTTTAATAGGCGAGCCACTTCCGTTATTCGCTTGGCTCTTTCCTCTCTTTTCTCCGTGATTCTCTCATTCACTCCCCCTTCTCTGCCCCCTCCTCCCGTACTCTCCTCGCCAAAGTATGCTCATACGCGTTTTCAAAGTTTATCGGCCATTGTAATTTGATTTTGATTGCAGTTCCTTCGCCAATGTTAGCTCACCATCATTCAACTATTTCTTCGAATCATAAACAGCGTTCTTTTGTGAACATCCTTTTTATGAGAGGTTATAAAACACACTTAACTTCTATGAATTACCCTTACGAAATGCTTCCTGTAAACATGTTTTCTCACGTTATAAAACTTTGCACCTGTGTTCGTGTTACATCTGAAAATAACATTAAAAGCTTCGGAGACAGAGGACATTCCAGCCTGATAAAAATAACGCTATATGGAAGAAAAGTGTACAGTTATAAGTATTAATCATCAAGTTTCATCAACAGTAGCACCATTTTTATCTAGAGCAAATCCAAACCCGCATAGGATTTAGTTGACTATTTCACGATTAGAAGAAAGTATGTAAAGATCAGACAAAATACCTATTAGTTGGCATTCTGAAGTGCAAATCTTTATTTTCAGCTGAATATGCAATGACTATCACAAAGCGTATTTTATAGAGGCATATGGTAAACAAATGCTAGGGAGGCGATAAACATTGTGTTTCCATGATTGGTTGAAACACGTCGCTCCGTATCGTTTTATCGGTGAAAAGTAGTATGGCGAATAGAATAAAACTATCACATTGATGTCGCAGATTGAACTGCGATTTTTTGTAGTAAAGTATATCTTCCAAATCTTCCAATTACCCTCCCATTATGTAGGTCTTACACCCCCTAGGACTTACAAGCCAGTGCCTAGGGTCAGATGCTTGTCGGGGAGTACAGAAACCTATGAACCGGACAGAATGAAGACCTGGAAGCGGGTGGTCAGCCAAGCACCAAGTATGAGAGTAAGGAAGAGGATGATATGAAATGCAGGCGAAATGGATGATTGTATTTTTTTTTCAAGTGGAGGAAAAATCCATTTACGGAGCCCCATGCGCTGGGATGGAACAGAGGGGGACTGTGGGCCTCACCCGAAGGTACTACCCACTAAAAAAACCTCCACCGGTGAGAATTAAGGGAGGAAAGGTAAGGCAGTACCGCTGTTGCACCTGCGGATTCATGGAGCGGGTTTATTGACTTGGCCACAAGGGCCGAAGCCAGGAGAGATAGAGCCAGGACGTAAACATGGCCGAGGCCCTGCGTACGCCCTTGGGAAGTCAAGAGTGATAGTAAGGGAGAATTAGGTGTAGGAAGTTGAAGGAATTGGGTGGTGATTCTTAGTACCGCCGACGTCCACCGGTGGGTTGCGTCGGAGGTGCTGCAGTGGCCCCATTAGAAGGTAATAATGAAGCAATTCTTGGAATGAGTGGCGGGGAAAACCAGAGAACTCGGAGAAAACCCACCCAGACGTCGTTTCGTCCACCACGAATACTACATGTGGGTCCCTGGGATCGAACCCGGGCCGCCTAGGTGGCAGGCGAGTGCGCTAACCGCTCAGCCACGGCGCCGCAAGTAAAATATATCGAAAATAAAAATACCCCTGGTCCAAATGTTCTAGTTAAACCCCATTCACTCACTCGCCCATCCACCCACCCATCCATCTCTTTTCCTCCTTTCTCACTCACTCACTCACTCACTCACTCACTCACTCACTCACTCACTCACTCACTCACTCACTCACTCACTCACTCACTCACTCACTCACTCACTCACAAGTACCCATGTCTCGGCTCTCTGGCCCATAGGGTTCCTATACGTTGGGAACAAACTTTAGTTTTAGTTGTAACGGCTGACTTAGGCCTCAAAAGTCAGGTACCTTGGACGGGATGATGAACTTCGTCTGGGACTGAGGCCGCAAGTATCTGCGTACAAGACCGCGCTAAAGATAACTTGCAACAGTGTTGCCAAATTTTTGTTAGAGAAAATCCCCCTATAGGTCTTCAAAATCCCTCAAAAACAAATTCCCTTTCTGCTCATTAAACCTAACTTTTGTTAACTTGCTCTCATATAAGAGTAACTCTTCTAGAATATTTTGTCGTTTCAAACTTCTTGAAAAGTACGAACAAATTAGATGTAGGTAACAGTGACTCAACAATTTTTGGGAAGACATTCTGATGCACCACTAGCAACCAAATTAAGAGAATGGCAAATGCAATCAATAACAACAATTTCATCATTCTCCTTTCGAAAACGAGATACAAAGGATGTTCTCCTATCACGACATTGGCGTTATCCCCACAGTAACGAACAATGCTTTCAATGCAAACACCATGCTTCTATAGCCAGCGTTTGAACACACAAAAAAGATTCTCCGATGTAGCGTGTTTAATTTGAACATAGTCTATGGGAAGACTGCTAAGGCCTCGTTGGCAGTAGACTTTGTGATAATGCATACATTTCCTAACTCTATGTAGACTTCGTAAATCTTTATTTTCGTCAGTCAAAATTAAAAATACTTTTCCTTTCAAGAATTCCTTAATCTCTTCCTCTACAGCCCTGCCGCTCATATTTGTAATTGCACACTTAATGTTTGTTCATTCAAGATTCATACCATGCTCAATGGTGGAATATCTGATTAATTCTGAGGTGATTCATGGAACTGAAGCTGAAATGAATGAGTGAATAAGTGGGGTGTAGGGGTCCGTCAAACGGTAGCATTTTCTTTTCCGCGATTGTTTCGTCAGTGGTGTTTCATTACCTACGTATACTGCAGAAACTGTTAACGAAGTAATCATGCCACATAATCCTGAAACTTCTAAGGAGGGAAAATTATTATTGAAAGCGTAAGTGCATAGGTAAATGAATTTGAATTCTTGAATTTCAAAATTTTACTTGAAAAATCCTTTAATTCCCAAAGAATTCCCTCATTCCCTTTTGAGTTGAAAAATATCTTCGCCGAGGGAAAAATTCCTCGACCTGGCAACCAAAATTGCATGTAGCGAAGAGAAAATCGGTCATTGTTACGCTTAAATTTGTGATAGTGATGGGTGCCTGCAAGTGCGGAAAAGGGAGGGGGGACTGAAGAGAGAAAAGTTGTACATTTTTGTAAGTTCTCTCCTTTGAAACCTACACTTTAAACACGGATATACGCAATAAATTATGTATTACTAGTGAATCATTTTAACTGGTAAATAATTTATGTCAAACTTTGGTCTATGCCATAGATATTTTTCATTTTCGATCTACTTTCACTAAAGAAAATCCCAGTTCGAACTGTAAAATCAATTTGACAACAGTACGTGTAACGACAAGTCCATATTTTATAGATACATTTATGAAAATCTCGAACTTGAATTTAGATTATTTCAATATCTATTGTATAGTTTGTAACAATAAGTCAGAAAATAATTGATTATGCACATTCATTTTAATTTTTGCTAATCCCAAGCAGATGAAGATAAAGATTAAGACGATTTACGGGATTATTAACTACATTTATGAATCACCGGTCTGAGGAATTTCCAATACTTACAGCTACAGTTTTATAGCTTCGTTTTATGGCTTTCATTTTATCGCAACTATCTGAAGCTGTTATGTAAATTCATCAGCACAACGCGCGCACACAAATGCCTCTTGTATTTGTCGCTTGTTTTTCCTACAATACAAGATTGGTACACTATAGCAAGATGAAATGTAATTATGTGGCGTCAGTTATCAGGGAAGGGTGTGATAGTGACGTGAAGTAAGTGTATGTGGAGGTCCAGGCGGACGAATGGTCAGCCTGAATTTTCTCATCTCATCGCTCATCTGTAAATCAGAGCGTCCTTGAAGTCCGATTAGCACAGCAGGAGCCTGTCCCGTCTAGTTACCAACTTCCCAGCTGGGAATTCCTTCACTGCGAGGTCTCATATCGATCCCTTGCTCTCTCTCTCTCTCTCTCTCTCGCTCTTTGCTCCAAACTTAAATATCCACATTGAACACTTTTTAATACTTAGAATATCAAAATAAATACTTTTTTGGTCGACAATTACTCGAATTCCTCTTTTCATTAGCAATTCACATGCATTCTTGGGAACTTATGCCCAGCTCTTTCAAGTAAGCGATTCTAAGATTTTTTTATGAAACTCCTACTCTTGTAAGCAAACGTTTTGCTGTTTTTAACGATTTTATTTAACATGCGTAGTGAAATAACCAATTTCTGCATATTTCAACCAGTTTAATTGATATGTTTAGACAGTTGATAGTAAAAGTGGGCCTTTTAGCAGTTCATGACTGTGTTAAAAGTATACAATTCTATCACTCAGTGCTCAAAAGCTTTTAACACTCCAATAATGGTAACTTTGTTTTCTTGTGGAATGTGACCATCGCCTCCTTCCAGTAGGTCGTGAATCTGAGTTACACAATGCTTGTTTAAAACGGCGGGTCATTTGAACTTGAGTATAAGTAAGTTTAGAAACAATTGTAATATTAATTAAATTTCGTTACGTTATTTTCGTCGTTTTATTATTTCCACTGCCTCCCTTATGTAGAATATTATGGTTTTGTAAAAGTCATGTTGCCAACACTGATGCTACGCAAGGCAAATGAACATCGCAACCGGAAGACTATCATGACCATGAGAAAGGTAAAACAATGTCATATATTTATATATAATCTATAATATATCTATAAATATTCAGGACTGTCTAAAAATAGTGTATGATGCACGAGTTAAAAGGATTTTATTTTGTTGATAGGTTTCCTCAACTCGGCCTGTGGTCTTGTTTCGGAATCACAGAATAAAATCTTCCTTTTCACCCTTGTATCATAAATAACTATTATACACATCGTGTAGATATGGATGTTTTATAAAATCAAAGTATTAACACATTGATGTATGGCTAAGAAATAAAACTGCCGTACAGAGTTTTAGTGGTTGTTCAGTTAATGTCAGTCTGGGTGGCTCAGTTGGTTAGACGCTGGCCTACTGATTCCAAGGTCATCCGGTCCAGACCGATGGTTTTTAAGTGTGCTTAAAAACGACAGCTCCATGTCAATAGATTTACTGGCATGGAAAAGAACTCCTGCGGGACAACATTCCGGCACACCGGTGACGCTGATGTGATCCTGGCAATTGACAGCGTAGTTAAACAACAAAATAATTTAAAAACCTGCGTTTTTAATATTACATTTAAACGTCTACAAACAGCCCTCCAGTTTCCAGGGAAAGTGTTCTTTCCTTTGAGCAAGTGTTCACGTCATCTGTTTGGCACCACTATACGCCACGAAACCTAGAATCACACCTGAAGGATGAAGGATATGAAATGAAAGGCAAACGATGGAAAGGAAGTCGTTTAAAAAAAAGACCACAACATTCCCCTACCAACCACGGAAAACCACGAAAAACCCAAGGTTAGAGTGTACGGGAATCGAACCCTGAACCTTCCAAATTCCAGTCCCATACGTTATCAGGAGCCATCCCACTCGGTACCATTACGGATTACTTATGTTGGTTGCTGTACTTGTTCGTGTGGGAAAACTAGGTAGAAAAAGAAAAACAGCAAATCACGGCCAAGAATTGCGACACAGTTCTTTGGAATATGTTAACCATGACTGCCTTAAGGCTTGGTAGCTCTCCTGCTTACCTATTAACTCGAGATGCGCCCGACAAACGTATCTGATACATGATGCTGCAGTGTTGGTGCTCAAATATAAAATATTCAATTCTTGTAATTTATCCAACTAAAGCGCAAACAGAAATATTTTCCACACAATTATTAGCTAAAAATAGCTTTGGAAGCAGAAAGACAAATCTGAAATCCTTTACTTACGCATTTAAATCGTAAACATCTCATGGTAATGATTCCACTCCCATAATCGTTGATGTTAATATATAATTTAGAAATTAATTATATGAATTAACTACTTGCCGTTAATCCTTATAAATATGTTGGTATTTACCCAATTGAAAGGTAGATGTGATACGAAAGACAGGTCTACCGTGGATGTAACCCCATGATTTTAGGCTTATTAGTTAAAATTAGGAAATTTGGACTATTGAAGAACCTATTAGCCTGAATTCAATCTAGTTATCATTCTAGAACACGCTGAAAATTACCAAATGTATGATTTTATCTGTATGAGGCGTATTTTTCGAGTAAGTACCGTTTAAATATTTAACCGCTTCAGCGCTGCAGTCGAGATTTTGAGCATGCGCGATCTCTTCCTTCCTTCACGGATTTTCATCTGTTTCAACTGAAGAAATACCTTGTTGGAAAACATTTCATTCATGGTGAAAAAGTGCAGACTTAGGTTTTATTACAGGCGGCACCATTCTTTACAAAAGCTGGTTTCCTGTTATGATAAGTGGCTAAATAACGGCGGTAACTAAGCGTGCAAGTAGTAAAAGGTGCAAGGTAATGAATGATAATAAAGTATTTGGAAAATAATGTTCTTTCATTTTTTAAAAAATTATCGGTACTTACTTTAGAAATACGCCTCGTACATAAGGGAGTGTTCTAAAAGCCGTGAGTTACTAATCCTAATTTTGTAACGTGCTGTCTATAATATTTTATCTATGTTAAGGGTATTTTATATATATTGTATATTTAGCATATTTAATGACATCAGTTATTGAAGAAACTATTTGTTTAGAGAATTAGTAATGTGGGCTTTGTAAAGAAAAAAAGACATGGTGTATTAACACGCATTGTTATGCTCTGGAGTTTTGGATACCAGTTTCACATGTGGATTTAGTGTAAAAATGAGTGACAGTGATTTTCACGGTTTATCAGCAAAAATTTTAAAAGCAATTCAAGATCGGACTATCAATATATTTTTAGAAAAGTCAAGGAAAGCTTAGTTGCGTAGTTATACATAGTTTATTGTTTATTAAGTTTATTTTAGTTTTGGTAATGAAACAGATACAAATGAAAATTCTTTTTTGGCGTAGTTTTATGAGAACTTGAAAAGTATTAAAAACTTCGAGTCTTTGGAGTGAGTATTCCATGTGAGACTGTATTTTACGATTTGTTACCGTGTTTTCTGTTTTGATAGAATATAAAGTACCTATAGCTTCTGCTGGCTAGTAACTACAGACGAAATACAGCAAGTTCTTTGAAAATGCTAAATTCCTAAAAAAACCTTATTGGGCTTATATCTCCCCAAAAGGTTTTGTAGCATTACAAAATTAAGTGGAAATGAAGACAGATGGAAGCTTAAGACGCAGAAAGTACAAGCTTGCATAACGAAAGACTTTTCGGCATAAAAGGTATTTGTTGAAAAATGTGTATCACAATGTTTATCATCAAAGCGGCTCGGGCTCGATCCCAGGCAACTGCATGTGGGACGAAGCGGCGCTGCGGCGGGTTTCCTCCGGGTTCTCCGGTTTCCCCCGCCATCACTCCACCGATGCTCCATCTTCATTCCATGTATCATCAGTGTTACCACCTGCGGTGCCGTAGTAGTAAAACCGGGCGTTAAACACTACAAAAAATGTTTACTCAAACGTTCTGTTCTCCTATATTAGCCAAGAGGTAGAGAAAGTAAACATTCTGATGCAATTGCTGTGTAGCTTTTTTACGCTTATTGCTTTTGATGTTGCATCTGATACAGTGCGTATTCACAAATAGTTGAGTAAACACGTTGATAATCACATATCTTTATATATTTTCGCACACTAGAAAAATCCATTTTAACCGCAACTTAATGTACGTATTCCGAAACTTCGCTCCTCTAAATGCAAGAAAAAAAAATCCGTAAACAGCTATTATTGTCAGTAAAGAACCACTTCACCGAAGAAAAAAAAAATAATAATAATTTGTGTCAAATGTTTGGAACCATGTAGCTTCTTGACGAATGGATATAAATGGTTTATTTTACATTGTATGAACGATCCTGTAATGCACTTGTACCTTAATACGAATGAATTTAGTCACAATTTAATGTCACAATTTAAATTGTCACTAAATTAATTCCAATTGAAAGAAACAGATATAATAGCATTGTTTTCTCAATGTTTGTGCGACAGTTAGTGAAATAATAACCACTGATATCCATTCGTCAGGAAGCTAGATGGCTCCAAATATTTGGCATAAATTATTTTTCTTGGGTGAAGTGGTTCTTTATTGACAATAATTGTATTGAATGTATTTGTTACATTCATCATGTAGACTCCCTGGTTAACGTATGGCCAAAGCAATGTCTTCCACCCGGTACATGTGTATATTTTTAAGCAACCTCAAATATTCCTAGAACTTTGTAAAGAGTGCAATGAAAAGGTTGAAAAATCGAGATAGTTTCAAAATATTGTTTTGAGCTAAAAATAAAAGCACCTACTGAAAAACACCAAAGTACTTAAACTAGAACATTGTTAGTTTAGCATATTACAAATGTTCTGTTGTTTTTAGAACCACTATTAAATGAATATTTCTCTATATGTTAACAACAGGCCAAGAATCTCTAATGTCATTTATTTCAGAGATGGCCCCAACTAGGCAGCAAACCAAGGTACATGAATGGCGTTTAAATGTGGGTCAACTGAATTACAAGTTATTACACTCGACTTCGCGTGTAAAGGCAACACTGCCTTTCACAAAACCAACAAAATCTCACAGCAATTTGGTGGTTTCTCCCACATTTTTCTTTGAGGGGATGGGGGTTCAAAATACTCATTTTGCATAGTTTTCGGGGGTATAATTTGGAAAAGGGACATTAAGCCTATTACGGACACGCATCAGCATTCTACACATGCAAAAGCATTTTGGCTCCACACGCCCTATATAACGGCTCGCTTGGAAATATTGGTCCACACAAGGAATTTTAATACGTCCGTTGCCATGCTTCATTTCCATTGCACTGTTGCCTTCACTAAGTATTTATAAATTGACTTGCATCGACTGTGTCTCGCATATCAAAACCCGTATCCTTCCGCAAACGGATTTACGCAACTAACAGAGAAAAAGTGAGATGGTTAAAACCGAGCCATAGGCGAGGTCGGAATTTCTATACGGCTAAAGAAATACCAGTTTCTCAACGAATGCCTATTATACTCGTAAGTAGAAGTTGTTTATATTATCCGATCTGAGTTCTACCTCGGTTATTTTCCACGAACAAATTGAAGGCAAAGTTCAAAATATTAGTGTTTGAGACTTCCTTGATATCTTGATCAAACCACAACTTTTCTAGGTTAGTTGCTTCATTAAGACAGTATCTACCCATAGCTATCTAGTCGTCTTCCTGTACCATCTTGTTATTGCTCTTGGGTTTTGGTAAGGTGTAGACTTTGGAAGATGGATGTGGTGAATGGGAAGCTGAATAGATGCCTTTAGTTGCGTAGTCATCTGCCTGTGCCAGTTACCAATATTTTGGTTTCTTTTATGCTGTAGGTAGACTTTTACTTAGCAACTGATGGAAAAATATTAAAAAGGTTCCACTCAAATTGTAAAGCCGTAATTTCCCGAATGCGAGCCACAGAGCTACGACCTAAGCCATTTCGGTTTGTGCTACATGTGTTGGCGTTTATGTATAGAAAGGTTCCTAGCTTTTGTTTAGTAGTCATTCAGAAAATTATCGATTGCTTAGAAACGGTTCATGTTATCATTGATCAATTCTGTTATCTCTCATTACAATTGACTCCCTTTCTTTAAATACTTTTGGTTTCATTTCTTTCTCATTTTTGCTTTCTCTACTACGTATAGTAAGTAGGGGAAATATTGTATTTAACCCAAAGATTCAATGTCGAGATTTCACTCGAAAAATATGTTTTAAGGCACCCTGAACAAAAAAAAAAGTGTGTGTGTGTGTCTGTGAACAGCATAACTCAAAAACGAAAAGTTGCTTAAAAACCAAAGTTGGTATTAAGTTTGATATGTTTTAAGGATGCGGCGCGAAGATTTTCAAGAAAATTCCTACATCCTAAACTACGCTTTACATCGAAAATTTTTCGAATAGCATGATTTTCTCAAAAACAGCTCTAACGATTTTGATCAAAATGCCATATGGTTAAGCTATTTTTATGGAAAATGAAATGTATGTTTTGAACTTTCTGGCTGTAGCAGTTATAGCCCTGTTTACTCCTGATGACTTTTGGTAAACTGTGAGAGATAGTCAAAATTCTACTGTACACAAATGTAGATCTCATTAAAACATACAAGTTATATCCAAACTCATTTTTTGTGGAATGAAACACTTCGGAGATATTCTTTGTTATTCCTCAGAATTTTGCAACACTTTCTGACGTTTTCAAATGAGAGATCACTATTTACTTTTTTATCTCTTAGTCATGGAAAAGAGAACGGAATTTCAAAGTCATCATATAGCGACCATCCTTAAAACCTTTGACCATCGATTAAGGTTCCTCTTGCGCCTACAAGAAAATTAGTAATAAGATCAATTACACAAATGTTATCTTGATTAGTGTGAAGTAGATATGGGAATAAGTATTTGTAAGAATAGTTAGTACAAGAGTAGAGAAAGTCATGTGAGTGCAACACGTCATATTTTGTTTGTTTGTATTAATTGTTGTCACGATGGTCATTTGTTTTTCAACATTGGAACATCTTTGAAAGTGAATACAACACGTTTATTACTTTAATTATAATAGTTATTATTCATATAATCGTAACAATTTGTTTATCAAACAAGCTGCGTTCTACTAAAGTTATATTTTCCTATGTTCAATGTATTCTTTATTGCATACTTGGTAGGAAGTGTGCGCATTCAAATGTTTATTTTCTCAGCTTTACAACACTTTGGGAATTAGCTATACTTACAAGACAATTTTAATCATGCTTTTCCTCATTGTGTTATGTGTGAAAAAGCAAATATTCTAGAATTATGTAATGTGACACAGCAATTTTTGTGTAATTAGCATTTATACATTACTCTGAAGTAGTATCGTTTTATGTAACATATTTAATAGTGGATTTTTCCTGTTGTGGATATCTTGTTAAACACGCAATGTACAGAACAGCAGCTGAAGCCTGAAGTTTCATTATTCATACAGTTTTTATCCTGAAAACTGGAAACTCCAACATAATATGCAAATTTAGCTGGTTTAATGTAGTTGTACTAGTATTCTGTAACTTCATGCAAGACATAAAATTTGCTAGTTGTAATCGCTATTTATATTTTGCACATATATACGAAACATTATCTACGTAACACATAGAAAATGTCAATTATATACGAGATAGGTATATGCGTTAACACGGTTTGCCAATTCATAAATTCATGTTAAAATGTCATGCAAAGTTTAATTTTTAAGAGAAATTTGAGAACATCACGATAACATTAAATTGTGGCTAAATTCTTTCGAATTAAGGTAGAAATGCATTACAGCATTGTTTACAAAATGTTTGTGCGGCAGTTAGTAAATAATAAACCATTTGTATATCCATTGGCCAAGAAGCTAGATGTCTGCAAATATTAGACAGATTATTTATTTTTTTTTTCGCCGAAACGGTTCTTTATTGACAATACAGGTATTGGACACATTTGTTAAACTCATTATGTAGATCACCTGGTTAACAAATGGCCGAAGCTTCACCTTCCTCCCGGTATACAATATATATATATATAGTTAGTGTAGGTATTACTTGAGAGAGTCAGTGATTTTAGGTTCTTAAAATATTTCTGAGTGAAGGTTTACTGTGTGCAGTTACAATAAATCATTCACATCACTTTTTCCTGTAATACAAAGATATGCTTACTTTAAACTGAGTTTCTCGCAAAATAAAGCTGAATTGTGTTTATTTCTCAGTGTTGCCATATTTTAGCATCTTTGGTTAATCAATCAAAGATTTGCATATAAAGCAGGTTTTGCTTTCTCTATTGGGACAAAAGAACTATTGCATCCGACTCAATGACTGAAAATTTGAAATTCTTAAATAATAATGCTAGTTTTTTAACTTATAGTTGTAATGTATTTCAAACATGTGACAGCATAAGTTTCATGCATTTTGCTCTAATAGTTTAGAAAGTATGATGATTTGTTTATTTCTGTTACGTACTATTACGGTTCCTTGCCGCAAACATTTTTAAATGTTTGCCTAATATTTTAAAATACATGCAATTTTTAAAATTGCCCTAGGTTTTCCCCGTCTTCTCCGATTTAGCCTTCAAAATTTTTTAACTTACAAATATGTTTCTTCTGCCTAAAATAGTAATTTTTGTTTTTGAAAATTAGAAATATATGCTTAGAGACATCTGACAATAAAACTTGGGGCAATTTTTATTTATTGTATCTCTATGAATATGTGTTGTAAATTTCATTACTGCAGTACAAAAACAGTTCCGCGAGATCAATAGCTAGAAAACAGCGATACAATATTTGAACGTGTAACTCCATTGAAGTTCACGAGGGGTTTAAACACATCATTGGGCAGTTAAAAATGACTTCTGAGGCATTTTTCATTTAGGAATGTAACAATTATTTTATAGAATTAAAATCCAAAAAGTTGTTTATATTTTCTGGATTTTCGTGAAATTTCAGTCGTATATATCCTTATAGAAAATTGCAGTATGAAAATACATCAGTGCATTTAGAAGGCAACACCTGTTGAACGGTCACAATGACGATTAGCTCATCGAAGTGTTCTTTCATGGAGGTTTGTATGCTATCCATTTTACTATGAAGCTTATTACATTCACATGATTTTCTGTTCACACTTTTCTTTTACGAAACACAATCACACTTCTTTCTCTACCCCCTCTTCTACAAACAATGCATACAGTTTGTTATATGTTTGAAATAGAAATGCAATGTATTACGTTCACACGGTATTCTCCACTAATTTTTCTTTTTTAAGCACAATCATACTTCGTTCTCTACTCCTCTTCTACAAACAATTCATACAGTTTCTTATATGTTTGAAATAGAAATGCAATGTATTACAATCACAAGGTTTTCTCTATTCACTTTTCTTTTACGTAGCTCATTCGCAAGTTCTTCACTTCTCGCTCTTCAACATACAATTCATACATTGTCTATATAATTGAAATAGAAATGCAACGCATTGCATTTACAAGACTTTCTGTATTCACTTTTCTTCCTATGGTATTTGTGGTTGTTATACAATGCTTTTGCATGGTTATTCGTATGTATTTATTGTTGTTTATGGTATCTTAAGAGTTTTATGTAACTCTTAGTTTAAGAGTATTAAGTAGTATATATTTTTAAATGTCTCCAAAGGCTATTGGGTAAATGCAACCTAAATCTAAACTTTGTAGGAATAAATTGGCAAACCACGGGCAACGCCGGGTATTTTAGCTATTTTACAATAATTTATGTGATATCTTAAGAAAGTATGTTCTCCTCCACAAGTTGGGGGCCTTAATCCCACAGTTTGAGAGCGAAAACTTAATACAAGTGAGAAAATAGTTTTAGGCTTTAGTCATACAACTCTCATGTCTAGTAGTTTTACATAATCAGAAACCTGCCTATGGTAGTAATTATTAATGAATACTCATTAGTTTATCGATTCACGGAGCTTTCCTAAGCCGCAGGATGCTAAGGGATGCGTGGAGTGATGTGTTTTTGTTTAAGAACGTGGTTTATGATGGCTGGCCGGAAACGGAAGTTCTTGAGAGGGAAGCGAAGGGGTCGGCACACCTGAGATGTTATAGAAGGAATCCAAAATAATAAAGGAACACGGTGTCATAAATAATAGTCTCTGGAAGGACACGTTTCACTTTCCCTCTCTAGGGGAGGAAGCCAAATTCCTAAGTGTACTCATTGTGTACAGGACACCCCATCACTGCACACTGAAGTTAACCATTTATACCTATCTGAAAATGACTGTGCTAAGACGTTATTGATATTCCTTTATTTACGTTTACACACTTAGAAGACAACTAAATTACACATAACAGAATTAGTAGCAATGATCTGCGTATTTTGGTTTTATACTGGTTGTTACTTTCCCTGCGTTCAATTCACAAATCATGACTAATCGGACTTCCGTTTAAGAATTATATGAAAAATGGCATATGTGGCAAAATAATTAATGCGATAGAGGGTTAGACGTTGGTTTGTGTGTGCATGAATATCATTATCCTATTTTAATTATATTGGATCTCACAGTTTTCATCCTTTGCTTTACGTGTCCCCACAGGAACGAATGGTGAAACCCAAAGAAAATATCCGAAGGACACCCAAGAATACTCTCGTCAAGGTGATGCCCATCTAAGGGAAGTGCTCTTTAAACGATGACACTATGACACTTAGTGTTTAATAATAGAACGTTGTGAAATAAGTTCATGTAATAACTGCATAACATTATAAATGAAGGGTGGCCTCGTAGCTGTGCAATGGGTCCGGGTTCGATTCCAAGCGGGGATTGGGAGGTTTTCTATGGCCAAGATTATTCCCTATTCTCCAAGCCTGGAAGTATGAATGGGAGTGTAAATGTAATGCACTAAAGGTCCATAGACTCAAACCCACTGTAAAAGAGTGAACAGCATTGCCTAGCAATATGTTCCAAGCGAGAGGCCGCCCAAAATTATACATGAACGTTATAGGATTTTTTTAAAAAACGAATTATAAAGCTTAAAATAATATTTTCTAAGAAGATAATACGAAGTGTTTGTGTATGTGTGTGTGTGTGTGTGTGTGTGTGTGTGTGTGTGTGTGTGTGTGTGTGTGTGTGTGTGTGTGTGTGTGTGTGTGTGTGTTGTTTTAATATGTAACGTCATTATATCGATAGAGTTTATTGTAGCTCATTTAATTTGCCGGAAGACGTCTTATTAGAAGCTGAAAAAGCGGAAATATCTCTAACTCCATGTCGTAGTTATGAGCAAGATTACGAGAGATTTTTAACTGAGTGAGTGAGAGTGAGTGAGTGTTTGAGTGAGTGAGTTTTAAGGGCCCGTCAACAAAAAGGTCATTTGGTCCCATAACTTTTAACTGAATGCGACTAAATGTGTAATGAGTATTTTTGAAACTTTGCATGTACGTGATTTCAGAACCAAATAAATAGCTGTATTTTTTAGTGTTATTGACGCAGTTTGTTTGCAGTAAATAACACAAAATAACTATGCTTTTTAAGTGAAAGTAAGAAAGTTTTTCTTACTGTTGTTTGACATAGCCATATCGTAAATGAACAAAGTTAAAACATATTTAAGTAATAGAACATTTGCATTTGTAACTTATTATTTTAAAGTAGCAATGTTATTATTCGATTAACAGACATAAATAGCGATTTCAAGTATTTATTGGTTAACATGGCAACGCTTGTTGTATAAAGCAATTGATAATTTGTGTACTCATCTTTAAGATGGTACAGGGTGTAATTTAAAAAATTTTCGATGGCATCATAACTTACGCAACAACAATATTAAGAATGGCTTGTATCTGTGAAGAAAGTGTCTGCAAATACACTGTATGGCTGGTCGGGGTGTTTTCGAAAAAATATTTCCTTTCAATTGCAGCAGAAAATATGCGGGACTTTTGAAACGCACAGTATTGTAAGAAATGCTGAGAATGAATTCACTTACTTGGATCTATGATAACATCAGTTTCTGAACTGCAGGTAAACAAACGTGGTTTGTTCGATGTGAATATTAAATTGAAAGCGCAAGGACTGGTTCAAGTATTTGGCAGGCTGTAACTGTACAACGTGAGAGGGGAGGGGGTGGTGGAATTGTGATTATTACTATACCTTCCAGAGACGGGGAGGAAAGGGGAACACAACACTTATTGCAAAATTTCATCTCCGCCTCCTTTTACCAACTCCATCAAAAAGGAAGAGCGAAACAACACGCGCTGGCTCATTACGACTGCGGCCCCCAAACACTATAAGCTATTTGGACTACGACCGAGATGGGCCAAGCAGGCTTTTATTGGCCATAAATTATACCGCAAAGTTTCTTTAGACCTGTCACCAAAGTCTTCCGGGAGAACGTTCCTTCTTCTAACAAGCTAACACCGGATGGATACCTTTGCATTTTATATAGTAATATACCTTCACCTACGCCGGGCGGTACGGTGGATGGCAATGGTGTCACTGCAGACAGTGCTTGGTCTTACTGTAACACTAGGTGTTTATTATTATTATTATTATTATTATTATTATTATTATTATTATTATTATTATTATTATTATTATTATTATTATTATTATTATTATTATTATTATTATTATTATTATTATTATTATTATTATTATTATTATTATTATTATTATTATTATTATTATTAAACTTAATTTTACTAAAATATTATAATAACATAGCAAAACCCTCAACTAAGCTTATGTTATCATGTTATCTACCGAGTTTTTTTATATTTTCTTTTGCTATTTTTCTGTCTTTCCTTCTTTTACACACTGTATTTAAAATCTTCTTAAAAATTAATAACGTTCCTTTTTCTGATGTGCCATACAAATTAAAATGTAGTTATTGACTACGCAGATAGTTTATGGCTAATAAAGTTATGTATAGTATAAAAATCAGGCATTTAGTATGTAAAAGACATGCAACATTTCCTTACATTATGCCTTTTTCAAAACGAAAAAAGTATATTCAAATTTTTAATCTATTTTGTTATATTTTTGCTTCCTATTGTTTAATTTGTGTAGTCCTCTTTAACTTCTGTACGTGGGTTTGACACTGGAAGCAACTAATTCGTCGACTGTTGGTTTTTTCTGTTGATTTTTACTAGATTATCATTAGAAGTACACTTGCATTCACTCACTTTTATGCTTCTGCGAATTCTCTTTCTTTCTTTCCTTCGTTCTTTCTTCTTTCTTTCTTTCTTTCTCTCTTTCTTTGTTTGTTTGTTTCTTTCTTTCTTTGTTTGTTTCTTTGTTTGTTTGTTGTTTGTTTGTTTGTTTGTTTCTTTCTTTCTTTCTTTCTTTCTTTCTTTCTTTCTTTCTTTCTTTCTCTTTCTTTCTTTCTCTTTCTTTCTTTCTTTCTTTCTTTCTTTCTTTTTCTTTCTTTCTTTCTTTTTCTTTCTTTCTTTCTTTTTCTTTCTTTCTTTCTTTCTTTCTTTCTTTTTCTTTCTTTCTTTTTCTTTCTTTCTTTTACTTTCTTTCTTTTTCTTTCTTTCTTTCTTTCTTTCTTTCTTTCTTTCTTTCTTTCTTTCTTTCTTTCTTTCTTTCTTTCTTTCTTTCTTTCTTTCTTTCTCCCATCCCTCCTTTCTTTTTTGTTTGTTCCATTTAGGTGGCACCGTTACCTGCTCTTTTGACACTCTCATTATCTACCGTATGTAACATGAAAGACTGTAATACGACACCACTTTCAGTGTGCATACTATTTGTTTTCGGCCCCATTCCACAAACTATTAGGCAAAACCTATTTTTCTAGCACCTACAATTAGCCGGAAATAGTTTTGACTCGGAATTATAAAATTAATTAAGTAATGCCGGTTTTTTAGGCTGAGATTGCATTAAATTGTAATAGGATGGTTTCATAATACTCGCGAACGGGACCAGAACGTGTACTATAGATAATAATGGAAACGTTCCCAGCTAACGAGAAGCTTACCTACCGAAGGAAGGCCGTTCCTGGGAATGGCATATTAGATTCATATTGCCTGTAGCTGTCTTCATAGTAGATATTATATAGGTATCTAGTAGACCGTGAGCTATAACCAATGCTCTAGTCGCAATAAACGTATTAAGATGTACACATTCCGCAGGAGAATCAGAAATAATGGCGTGACTTCTAGGAAGTAAACTTAACATGCATCGTGCTCACTGAATCAGACGCAGGTAAAATATTATCACTGATGAGGTTGAGCAAAATCGATAGTACATGTTGTTATGGACAGGCGTTCCCGTTCCCAGTTTATTGCAAACCAACCTTTCATCAATAATTACATGTTGGACAAGTTACTGCAGGACTGTAGATCTCGTGAAAATGTGCAGTTTGTAACAATAATCATTTCTGAAACATTCTTCTAGATTTATGTGCTATGTAATATATTTGAAAATAAACCAGTGCTATAATATTTTATCTACTAGGTACTTTAATAATCGGTGATGCTTTAGTTCGTAGTTACAAGGCAATAAAAGCTATACCTTATATTCTAACATAACTGAAAAACACGTTATCAAAACAGAATATACAGATTCAACAAAACGTAAAATACACTTTGATGGTGATAAACTATATCTTATTTTGTCTTGATAATACTATTGCTGGAAGTAAATTTATTAATATGTTGCATATTGGACTGCTTGGATCAGTTGTTGCTGATGAACCGTGAAAATCCGCTTCACTCATGTATTTTAAATTCATGTATGAAACTGACATCCAAAATTGGAGAATACAAGTGTTTGTTGATCTATCATGTCTTTTTACTTTCTCTACTGTTGCACCCAAAATTTCGAAATTTTACAGGAAATATATGTTTTGAGGCTCCCTGAATTAAAAAAAAAGCCGTTTTAGAAAAAGGTCCGCGTGTGTGTGTGTGTGTGTGTGTGTGTGTGTGTGTGTGTGTGTGTGTGTGTGTGTGTGTGTGTGTGTGTGTGTGTGTGTGTGTCTGCGAGCAGCATAACTCAAAAACGAAAAGTCACTTAAAAACCAAAGCTGATATTTAAGTTTAATATCTTTCAGAGATGCGACACAAATATTTTGAAGAAAATTTCTCTACCCTAAACTACCCTTTAATTGGAAAATTTTTCGAAAATTCAGATTTTCTCAAAAATGTCTCTAACGGTTGTGATTTAAATACCATATGTTTGAGATAGTCCTGTTTGCCCTTGACCAGTTTTGTATAACTGGTAAACAGTAAAAGATACACCACACTTTACTATACAAAAATGCAGATCTCGTTAAAACACACAAGTTATGCCCGGATGCATTTTTTGTGGAGTGAACCATTTCGGAGATATTCCTTGTTATTTATGTGAGTTGTGCAATACTTATACTGTTCTCAAATAGAAAGTCGTATTCCCACATTCCCCTTGTACCTACAAGGAAATAAGCAATAAGATAATTTCTGCAAATGTTCATGTGTATTAACATGAAGAAGACATAGGAATAAGAGTTTGTAAGAATGGTTAGTACAAGAGTAGAGGAAGTCATATGAATGCAGCACATCAGATTTTTTTCCAAAGCGCACATTACTCTTTCTCTAAACATATCGTTTCCGCAATAAATAAATTGCATTCAATATACTAAATATGCAACATATATACTAAAATATTCTAAATGTAAATGAAATATTGCCGACATCACTTTATAAAATTAGGATTAGTAAGCCTTCGGTCGTGTTCTAACTTAAACCTCTCGTTACTAAATCTCTACTTTTCTTACTAGCAGTGTAAATATCTATTAATTGTGAGATACCCTGATCACTTCAAGGTAGGGATATGGTATAAAGCAAACAATACTTGAAAGCAAAATGATTTGAGTTGGCATGACTATACATCCCTGAACCTCTTACCTACCATAAACTCATTTGAATCATCCCCTTCAGACTGGGGTTAACCAGCCCTTCATCTCGAGGTATGTCGGTCGCTTTGCAGCCATATAGTGTCTATCTGTGGCCGCGGCACTAACTCTGTTAAGGTAGGGATAGGGTGGAGAAATAGGGTGCAACATGTGCACCAAATAGCATTCCCCCAACTTTACTTCATTTTTTGGATTCTGTGCTTGCTGCATGCGACAAGTGTATGGGCTTTGCGTAAAGAAGTTCAATATGTAACTAACAGACAACTGCCTCTAACGATTAGCGACTCACCGTTACTTCCTATATGTCTACTGTTCCTATAAAAAAGTGAGTTTTTGGTTCTTTTACGTTAATCACTCCGGGAAATGTTTCAAATCAAGCAATATTGACTTGAAATGTGCAGGTAGCCTTTGAAAGAAATAACTAAGGAGGATTTTGGATCCAGTGAATGAATAAGAGTTGTAATGAAGTAATAAGACGCATGCAAGCAATGAGACAAGTACATGAAACACACACGCACGCACACACACACACACACACACACACACACACACACACACACATGTATCTGAGAAAAAACTACCAAATGCTGTACTGCACATCATTCCTTTATTGCATAACTATAGCCCGGTTGCATACATATCGCTAACTAAAGATCAGATTTAATCTAAGTTCAGAAAATTAACTAAGATTAGAGTAAATTCACATTCTATAAAAGCAATCTAAGATCTTCAAATCTCAGTTCAACTTTGATCTTAGTTTGTAATATAACGTGAAAATCGCTGCTTCTGGGCAGTAACAATATCTTGCTTTTAAGCTTTGAATTCATTTGACAGGGATACATAGGAATAACAGATATAATTAGTTAATTATGCATTTATCTTTTTAAAAAGTGGAATCAAGACTGAAAACGTGAGTTTTTTAAATAGCGTATGATCCTGAGGTTAGAATATTAAATTCGTTCTGACTCTTTTAGGCATGGTCACTAGATCGCTAGGCTTTAGCGTACCTTAGTGAAGGAGATGCGGGTTCGAGTCCCGCCCCGGCATGGGTGTTTGTGTACTATAAATATGTGTGCACGTGAGTAAGGAAGGAGTATGGAAGAACATCCAGAACCAGGGATGGAAAATGCAGAGGTCAAAGAAAAATAATTTAAAATGATGAAATTAAAGTGTAAATATTTGTGTCAAAATCGACAAACACTATACACATTTACAGTCTCGGCAGAAGTAAATATTGTGAAGGCTCCTTTAAACATTCTTTTGATTATAATTAACTTTTCTCTTTAGATTTTAGAAAATGATGTGAAGTGTGAGATTAATATACCTACATATGCCATCTAGCATAGCTCTATTCAGTAAGTGATGACTGTTGTTTCGGCCGTCTGCGTAGGTTTTTAACAAAGTCACTTCGGTGACTATAAATTCTTTGATACTCATGAATCTTTGTGTATCAGAGTGACTATTTTATACACAGAGGCGTTAATTTATCATACACGAATTATCACTGGTCATTCTTTTGTTTTGTACAAGTACAGGTCATTCTTTTGTTTAGTCAGTATCGCCAACAGTATCCAATAAATCACTGAAAAGCAATTTATTCGAGTTTAGAATTGATTACAATCAAAATAGTTCTACTTCAATTTGACAACTGTGGTTTTAGCAATTTAATAAGGTATTCTTCAAGAAGAAATGTTACTTGTTAATGTTAAAAATAAAATGAAATTTGTTTGAGATTATAAACTTATTTTCTGCCATAACAAGAGAAGATCGAAATGCATGTAATTCTTGGGTTTCATTTTCCTCAGTTAGCAACGAGTATATTTTAGGTTATTTTCTATAGAATTTAACATGTTCTGGTGAAAACTGTTCGATATAGTATTTAAATTCATATTTTATTTTTGAAATGCTCGAAATAAATATCATTCAATCTCTCCGTTCGAGAATTTATGGGTTACGTCAAACGTCTTATGATATTACCCCTGATTATCTTATTTGCTTAGCGACCTTCTGCGTGAATAATTTGCTGGTATAGATCCTCTTTGTGCCATGTGTGAGCTTGCTATCCATTTAATTGCAAGGAACAGTTTTGGATCGTGGAATTATGTTCCGTGGGCTTTGGAACATGAAATAAGCGTGACACCCGATAAACAACTTTGTTGTGCAGGTGCCTTCTTGAGCCCTTTGCTTACTTACTGGTTTTCCTGCACCTCTACTCCATTTATATTACTATTATACTGTGAATGGAGTATAGGATCATAGTATGCTCTCGCATTGTAGAGGAAAGTAAGGAAACCTCAATTATATTGGGATGTAACTGCTTGAGTTACCAAATGCGACATACACGTCTATCAACAACCCGTCTCACTGGGTGCAAACTGTTATTTGCTTCTTTCTTTAAAAATGTTAGCCACATTTAATTTTTATGCACACTTTTTCAATGTATTTATTGAGGCTATTTTCTTCTACAGGTTATGACGACTTGCTGTGACCAAATGGGGTGTTTCCAGAATCGAGCTACTGTCGGGTACAAACGTCTCCTGCGTGAAGGTAAGGACTTTTACAAACATTGGTGGGGGATGCGGGAATAAAAATGAACTGGAAAAGCAATACATACAGTAACTAAATTTCGGCACATCCCTTAAAGTTCTCAAATTAAGGCTTTCACGTGGTCAAGAGCGCACAAGGAACTTTAATCCGTAGTAACCTCCCTAGAGCTTTGCGTTTCATCTACGTATCTCCAATTCAGAAAGACAGCTTCAAGCGGTGTGACGTATTGGAACAATGAGAAAGCCTATCATTTCGTGTGACGCCAGGTGAGAACCGTGTTGCCTAAAGTTAACAGCGCTGTGTGTATGGAATTGGAGGGTTCAGTCAGGTGTAGCGCTCTCAATGACAATAACATGGCCAGTACGAGTAAAGCGGAGCAACCAATGTTTCTCTCTGGTTCTGTTATGAAATTAGCAAGGTCCAAATCCCCAAGAAAATTATCAAATCACAACCTATTTCTCAGACATTACGTGCTGCTTTGATAAAGTGGTTAAAGAAAAACGAAACAGAAAGTGTCGGAAAAGTCCATATAATTTTGTTCTGTATGGCTCTGTTCTAATTTTCAGAGTAAATGACATGACGTTCCATTGTATTTACTTTGATATGACTGTCCTTCACATAAACTAAAACTGTTATGTATTTTCTCATAGCACAGAACCGAAATGTAATTGCTTATAATCTGTGATACACATGTTAAAGGTCATCCAAAATGATGAGGGCTTCTGAGGGCATTCCAAAAAAATTCCTGATATACATTTCATGTGTCACGAAAATAGCTTAATCATGTGGTATTCTAATAAAAAATTATCACAACCATTTACACACACACACACACACACACACACACACACACACACACACACACACACACACACACACACACACATACACACACACACACACACCAGATCTTTTTTAAAAATGATTTTTATTTGTATGACTTCAAAACGAGTATTTTCAGTGATATTTTGAGGAAATGTAACACCTTCTCTATCTGCTTTGTAACTGCTGAATCAAATTAATCGCAAACATACATTAGAAAATAAAAAGAAAGTAAAGATAAAATTAAGATTTAATTGATAAAATTCAGTTATGAATCTTCTTCTTTACCCGATTATCCTCCCTTTATGTAGGACTTACAAGCTAGTGCCTAGTAACATAAATAAAACAGCAATCGAAAAATTCGACTTTCACTATCAAAAACAACTTGCGCAGCTTTAGCATTTCTTTTAGAATGAGTTGAGATTCAATACCAACAACTTTCTTAATATCTGCATAATCTGTTGTGTTTCACGCCGTGTGATTTTACACTATTTCTATTGGAATTTGTAGCCCTACATTGAAGATGAACATAGTAGTTGTATCGTTTATTACACGCTACTATAAACATCTGAATGTTACGTAAACGCACATCCTCGTTTCCTTATACGACGCGAGCTGCGGTAAGGTAGGCTGTTAAATAGAATTCCGTATGCGTGGAAGGTAAGAGGTAAGGGAGAGCGAAACATCGAAGGGGAACCAACCGTAAAATTAATCATGAAAGGAATCCATTTCTCGGCTCCCGGCGAGACCCCGAAACTGCTCTGCAACTGTACACAAGCACAGAACTGCTGGCAAAATTCCACGCGCATTTCCTTCTTAGGAAACAAAAATATGGAACCAAACTTGCGAAACAAAACAAAAAGTGTTTACTCCTTAAGGATGTAACAACTAACATGTCACACTCTAACTCTGTTGTCATGTGTGTAACAGTCACGTGAATTTCTCTACCATCTACTATTTCAGAGGCAGTGTGTATAACAGTATATTGGTTTTTTATCACTTTCCTATCACAGGGAGCAGTGAATTCGAATAAAATATTGTGTATCCAAAATTACTAAAAATATACATTTTGAGTTTCTCGTAATCTAAAATAGCATGTCGAGGTAAAGATCTGCATGCGTGTGTCCATCTCCACCTCTCTGTGAATCGTGTTACTCAAAAACGAAATTTGACAACTTCCAATTGCATACTTGAACTAGACACCCTTTTAAGGACACAATATAGGCTCCGATTTCAAGCAGCTAGCCCTATGGGAAGACAATACTGACCACCACCCCCTTCCTTTTTCAGTTATTACTAAATAGTAACATTTTACAAATTTAAGTTTATTTATTATCACTTTTAAACTAGCACATTATGCAACGGAACACCAAGATTTGCTTAAGATTCTCTTACTCTTTATCCTTACTTAATACCCAGTTGTTGCAGTTTGATACGGTTACTGCAAAAAATAGAAACAACAAAGTGTAAAAAGCCATTTTACCCAACCAATTTTTTTTTATGAAAAAAAGTTTCAAAATTAAAGACATGGTAAATCTAAGCCCTATGGACCTCGGGCTAATTTGAGTATCATTTCAACCATTTCATTCAAGGTCCATTATGATCAAATCGGTTAAAGAACAAATCTGAAGAAAAAGAATAGAAAGAATGTCAGAAAACAGGTTACCACAACAGCTATGGGATATGTCACGAAAGGAAGAGGAATTTGGGGAAACTGAGGAAAATGGACACTAGAACAGGTTGGAGAGTCTAACCCTTGAAGATAAGAAGTATTTTTATTCACCACAACCTTTGAAAATTTCTCGTTAAATTGTCGTTTACTTCTCCATTTTCAATTACTTTAAATAAAGTTTATATTCAATGTAATGAATTTGGATGAAAAATTGGGAAATAAATTTTAGGAATATGGGTATGATGATGGAAGAGAAAATTTACTAACATTTTCCAAGTAGGGCTGAAGTGCCAGTGGCGAATCCGCAAGACTCTTTCTTGTATCTCTGGGAGCGGTATCGCTCGATGTTAACTCTTGGCTAAATTATTCTCCTTAAATCGTTTGTAATGCATTTTATTTCCTTTTAATAAAGTTTAGCATTCAAATATAACACATAATATCACAATTTCTTATACAATTTTCCTTATCCGTTGCTGTTTTTACATTAAATTAGCTAGCTGCCGTATTTTCGACGGAATTCATTCCAATATATTCACAAAATCGTTGTTATATTTTATGTATTACTCGTGGAGGAATGTGTATGACAAGTGAGCACGACTTCTCAATGCCTCTGCTTTGTATGTAATTTTGAGGGCTTAGAAAAGAAGTTGCTTCAAGGCTTACTTTTGGTAGTGAAAGCTTCACTTGGCACTGCTATACTCTGTTTGACTTCTTGACAATAACTCATGACGCTGTTCATGGTTCATTCGAAGATTGTGAAGTTGTTTACTTGGACTAGTATGAACTTCATGTACAATTCGCAAATGTATCTTGTTCCTTCTGTTACCACTCCTCTGTTTTTTTTTTGGAAAAAAAAAAGTCCTTTACCTCATTCTCAAATGACATACTGATTGTTACTACCTATTCTTGTTCTACTTCCCTCTAACACGTCCTCATCTTGACTGATCCTTTGCTTACTATAGGACTGACTTAAAAACTACTTGTTTACTTAGTTTACCTCAATATTCTTGTGAATCCCATAAAATTCTTGCAGTACATGCTATCGAGTATCGTTTTTAGATAAACATATAGTACAAACACTCTCTTTGTTTTGATTCGGAACTTAGAAACTTAGATGTTGCAGAAAAGAAACGCTAAACATAAATCCTCATTGAACAGCCGAGGTAGACGTTTACATCGTTTAACCGATAAGAAAAATTTGATACTTTTCGAGGCACTAGCTTTCCAGTAGTAAAAATAAAAGAAATCAATATAAAAGAGAGGTTTTACCTCACTAGACAAATTTCTGCCAAACACGGTTCGCTTTGAGATGAACATAAAGCAGCTTTGAGTGGTAGTTTCAACAGCTGTTTGACGATGAATTTGGCGCAGGAAAAGGAAGGTCCACTTCAGCAGGTAATGTGTGATGGCATCAGCTGTATGCCTTTTTATTTATTTTTTTACCGTCTTCTTTCTACGTGGTTAATCCCTAACAGGGCGGGATTCTTGTACGGTAGAGAAGACACCAACAATCGCGGAGATCTCTTGAACCACCGCACCGGCAGCTGTCAGCCAGACTTTCGACAGTGCACTGCTTCGGCATTTCCAGGTGCAACACGACGACGACCTTCCCTTCTTGGTTGTAGGTGCTCTTGACCTTTGTGCTAGTCATTGTGGTTTGCAAGAATTTCCTCTTCTTGCTCTCCATTAAAACTACATTACATCAGCAATTTAGAGGAAATAATTTGAAATAAAACTCTACCAGTTTATGGTGATAGATTCAGTAATAACGTCAAACGAAGAAACTTGGAAATTTCCCTCGTTTACATCAACAGGAGATGAGAAAAACAATAATCGCTTGTAATTTAAGAAACCAACTATTTTAGTATTGAAACAAATAACCAGAAATATCTTGGAAATAGTTAAGTCCACAAAAGTGATATAAATCGCGTGCTAACTAAATTTTTTGCGCAAGATTGCGTGTTGAGATTTTGTATATATCACTTATGCAAAACTCATCAGAATGAAGAAGACTAAAACAGCTATTCCCAGAAAATTCAAATCATACAATTTATTTTTCATGAAAATAGCTTAAACACGTGGTAATTTAATAAAAAATCGTTAAGAGCCGTTTTCAAGAAAGTAAACATTTCAAACCTTTTTCCATGTAATGGGTAATCTGGAGTGGAGTAATTTTCTTTAAAATCTTCGCGATCATCTTTGAAAGATGCTGAACTTAAATTTTAGTTTGGCGTGTAACTGATTTTTTATTTTTGAATTATGCTGTTCACAAAAGCTGATCTTTTTCTAAAACGGGTTTTTTTTAAGGATTCGGAGACCTAAGAAGTATTTCCAGTGAAATCTCAGTGTTGATCTTTTGGATAGAATCCAATTCTCTCCTTGCCTACTATGTATGTACTCGAAAGTCTTCTTTTTTTCGTCACGGTTTAGATCTTTTATTGGTCTGTTTCGGCTCCAAATTGCTGCTTCTATCTTTTCCTAGGTCTTCCCACGTTGCTTCTTCCTCGTGGTGAATAGTTGTATGCTGATTTTGGTATTGCGTTTTCAGTCACCCTTATTAAGTGTTGTTTCCAGTTTGTTGTATCTAGTTCTTACCTTTAATTGTTGACTTATTTCTGTATTATGCTTTTGTCTGTTCTTTGATACCTTCTATTGATCTGAGGAATGTCATTTCTGCAGCTTGTGTTATAGCCGAGTGTTGTGCTGTTATAGTCCATGTATTGGATCCATAAGTTATTGTAGGAACTGCCATCGTCTTGTGTAATTTCAGTATAGAGTCTTTTCAGGTGTTATTTCTTGAAAGTTCTATTTAGTATTCCACTTGTATGACTAAACTTATTTAGTTTGTTATTTATATCTGTTTCCACTGTATATGATATTTGGCAGTCTAGAAAGTTATATTTTGTCACTTGTTTTGTTGGTTTGTTTCTTAAAATTACCTTTGACCTAACTGGATGAGAACCCTTGAAATCCATCGTTTTTTATTTTTCAGATGTATTTCCATACTCTATTGCTTTGATATTTCGTTTAATTTGCAATAGCATTTTTTGTAATTCGTCTTCTGTTTTTGCTATTAAAATCTCGTCATTTGCGAGGGCTAATATTTTTATTATTAAATTTCCTAAGTTAATTCCCTCTTTTGTTATTTGCTTCCATGATCTTATCCGATGGTTTTTAAATGTGTTAGATTTACTGGCATGTAAAGGAACTCCTACGGAAGGAAATTCTGGCACACCGGCGGGCGACACTGATATGATCTTGACAATTGACAACGTCGTTAAACAACAAAATAATTACATTTTTAGTGACATAATAAACCAAGGTTTTATAGTATTATTCCTTTTACATATCTCAATGTGCAATTTAGTGGCTCCCTGCATCTCACCGTAACCCTGCAAATAATTTCAAATAGCTACTCATCTATAGGTGCACATTTTGCAACTGACAGCTTTAGTGACACTTGGCGAAAACTGGCCTGTTGTCTCGATTCGGTGTATTTATCGAAACAAAGTCGATCAAGTTAGACATCCATAGAGCTAGGTCTAGAGTATCAGAACTGCAGTTCCACAGCGCTCCAGGAGTATTTCTATAAAGCAAATTTGAAATGTTTAACATTTCGTGAGCTTTGTAGTGCGACAGAAGTGCAGCCGTATGGTGAAGGTGGAACACAGTGTCTGAGGCTTTTCCATCCCCTCTCCCCCATCTTACCACTATCTTACTTCTCCCCCGTCTTTCGCACAGGAACGTGATGCGTGTACAAATTTGGACGGAGTCGGGGATCGAACTGCCAACGTACAGTGCGCGCCAAAACCCCTTTGGCATCACATCCCAGATCCAATTGTAATGCAGGGTCAGTGACGACTTCTTGACGGATGCTGTGACAGGGGTAGTGTTTTACAAACACACGGCCATGTCTTGTGTTCAAAATAATCTCACTGTAGTTTTATAAACTGATTTTCTTTCCAAAACACAGGTAATTATTTACACAGCATTTCCTAAACATTTGATTGTTGTACTTGCATGTGTTTCTCTACTCGCACAGAAACTATTCTCAAAAGTGGTTATTCCGCTATCAACTTCTCATTCCCAACACAGTAGTGCATTGAATATATTATGATATTTAGCGTTCGGAAGTGATTTTGTCCAAAACTGCTATTGCGGAACAGGATTTGCCGAAGTTGAGTACGTTCATGTGTTGTGTGGTAACGATGTTGAAGCATTATTTTCGTTTGAAAGCATGTTACCTTAATCCAGTGATATTTGAAGTTAGAAGTAATACCTTTGTGTAATATCCACTGCAGTTAAGTGTAATTTTGGCCATATTGAATTCTTGGGAACTGCCGATTAGCTGTTTCCGCAATACCAGAAATCGAACCGAGGTCCTCCCAAATGCAAGTCTCAAGCTTTACAGCGAAGCCATTTTGTTTGGTACCGTATGTAGAGCATTGAATACTATTTAAGCAGTTTCATATATGCACGTACGCACATTATTTGCCTACCGTAAGAGTGAACAAATAGAAATTCTTACCTCTCATCTACGAGCCCATGTTCTAATCTCTGTTGAGTCACATTTCCTGACCAGCGCTTTTGTTCATTGTTTTCTGAGACCTTACGACAAGCCTTAGGCACCTTTTCAGCTTTAGGTCTCTAAGTACACACGTACTATCAGTGATTCATGTCATTTATTCATTGTCTGGCGTGACCTGCGCTGTTAAGAGGTTAAACCTAAGGTCCAGAGCAGTCACAAATAAACATATCAAGTTGCCAATAGAAACAACCCACATTAACTTCACTAAATGGGGTATACGATGGCCGATAAAGGATGGCTTCTCTCCTATGTGTCCGAGTAAAGGTAACCATTAAGGTGCAGAAACATTACTTCTTAAAAGCCTTGGCGCACTGTCTCACCTTTTAGTTTAAACTCCCATTAGTGTTCTTTGATATCTGATTGACTGTCATTTCTGATTGGCAGTTCTAGCTAAATGTAAGATAAACTATTTAATGGGACACTGAACACTCTTCCCATCTTTGACTTTGGTTTACGAAACAATACGGGCATCCCAAAGATGGACAAACTTACTAGGACATCTAGCCATTGGCAATCAATTAGACTCTATACGTGTTGTAATAAATAGTGTGTCAAAATTAAGAAATATATTCATCTTTTAAGGAGACAACGTGGTCTGAACATACAGAAATTACACCTTAGTGAGTTAAATTACCACAGCTCTTAAAGTTCTCAATGGTTTTTTTCTGAAATTTCTCTGAATTGTTCTATAAATCATAACAATTATTATTTTCATTGATAGTTTATGTGGCTGAGTCACTAAAAATTACTTCAGCCAGAAAAACAGTAATATAATTTACTCTAAAAAATGTGAATTCATGTACCTTTTTCTCTGAAACCACTTGCAATACAGAATCACACTTTTCCACACTTTTCCTAGCATAATCAGTTATTTCCTAAACCTCGATTATTTAGCTATGCATACCAGTTTACTAAACATTAAAAAATAATTTGCAAAGTCAACAAAGTAAAAATGAGGAAAACTTGCAACGTTGTTGCTTTCTTACTGTCATTAATATGTATTATAAAAGTATCATTGTAGTTCAGAAAGTTTGACTTTGTGCTGTATACACGTACTAAAAATTTCAGCACTCTACCTCTCGTAATTTCTGAGGAAAAGGTACATGAATTCACATGTTTTCAGAGTACATTTTATTATTATTCTGCTGGATGAAATAATTGTTATACACTCAACTACATTAACTATCAGTGAAAGTAATAATTGTTATGATTTATAGAATAATTCATAAAAATTTCGTAAAAAAATTATTTTGTTGTTTAACGATGCTATTAATTGCCAGGATCACATCAGCATCACCGGTGTGCCGGAATTTTATCCCACAGTAGTTCTTTTACATGCCAGTAGATCTATTGACATGGAGCTGTCGTTTTAAGCACACTTAAAAAACCATCGGTCTAGGCCGGATTTGAACCCGTGACCTTGGGATCAGTAGGCCAGCGTCTAACTAACTGAGCTACCCAGACCGACAAGAATTTCAGGAAAACTGATTGCGAATTTTAAGAGCAGTGATAATTTAACTTAATTTAACTCAATGATGTGTTATTTCGATGCTCAGACTAAATTTGTCCCGTTAAAAAACCTATGAGTTGCACTCACATACTTTCTCTACTCATTCTTGTACAAACAAACTATTCTTACAAACTCTTATTCCTCTATCTGCCTTCATTTCAATCGAGGTAGATACTTGTAGAAATGGTTTTATTACATATTTCCTTGTCGGTATGATGCAAGGAATTATGCAATAAAACACACGCTTAAGTGATAGTCAAATGTTTTAAGAGCTGGTCACTATATGATTCCTTTCAAAGTCTATACTTTTGCATGGTCAAGAGGCAAAGAAAGAGACAAATAACGACATCCCATTTGTGAAAAGTGTAAATATTTTAAAATGCAAACCAATAACAAGTAATACCTAGGAAATGACGAACCTCCCAAAAATAAATATATTTGACATAAATTGTGTGTTTTAAGGAGATCTACATTTTTTGTGCAGTAAGATATTTTTACCTGTCTCTTACTGTTTACCAATAATTGTAAAATGATTATTCAGAATGAAGAGGACTTTAGAGGTTATTGCCAGAAAATTCAGGAGATACATTTTATTATCGCGAAAATATTTTGAATATATTGTAATTTAATGGAAGTCGCATAGCAACTTTTGAGGACTTTTCCACAAATGTATTCGATATAATTGATTTGAATGTTTAAAGATTTATCTTTTCTTAAATGGGAAATGGATATTCATTTTTTACTCTTTTTTACCCTGCGGTCACCAAGAAAATTTACCGATCAGGATCTCATATTTATATTAAATTCAAACATACCATTTATTTCTTGCCCCAAACTTCAAATTCTGAGGAGGGGAATCCCCCAG
Source organism: Tenodera sinensis (assembly GCA_030765045.1). NCBI lineage: Eukaryota > Metazoa > Arthropoda > Insecta > Mantodea > Mantidae > Tenodera > Tenodera sinensis. The sequence goes on along the minus strand of CM060966.1, from coordinate 138,062,701 downwards.
TTGGGAATCAAACCCGGGACCTAACATGCTAAACGTTAGGGCATAGGGCACTACATTAACAACCAGCTTTTATTAAGTTAATGTTTCTTATTATTACGTGGTAGCTGCGGAAAATTCTTTTTAATTGAATTTATTTTAAGTATTGTTTCATGTTGCACTGATAGAATATTTATCACACTGTGCATGTGTTTGGATGCGGGCTATAAAACTGTTGGTTGAAAAGTTTGTGGAAAGACTATGGACCATTGGTAGTACGTGAATTTTCACCAGATTCGTCTGCTCACATGTCTGGTGAAAATGACAAATCCTCAGCAACGTAGATGCGTCAAATAAGTAATCTAAAAATCGTAAGCAAGTGATTGGTGCGATCGATACCAACATGGTAAAAGTTGTATATGAGGGTAACAATGGCAGTCCGGCCCCTATAAAAACCCCTGTTCCCACAAATTTTTCCCAGTGTGACAAATATCCCTGTAGTGACACCATCCAAACCATCGCGCAGGTTAAGCCGTATGACGGCTAGGTACTGCGGTAAAGACACTCGAGCGGGGGAAACATCATCTCCGCTCGACTCGAACTGCCTCTGGTGCCTCTGGTGCCAAACACACAATGAAGCCAGTTGCCTGCTTCTGAATCGGAATTAACACACTATTGCTTAAATTACGGAATGTCGACAATTTTTGATACCATTTCTGCATACGGTAACATTTACCTGTATTAAGCATTGTGGGAAATGGCTTTTCACTGCTGCATAAGCCACTTTTTCAAAACCAACAAAGAAGACTGTGAAGTGGAATGTCAATCCTAAAAGACGTTCGCAAAGTTGTTTTATTTCCTCTCATAATTCTATATAGTTTTCCATTATTCACATCCAACCAACGTAGCTGTCCCAAACTATATATCGGCCCCTATCCCCCCCCCCCAAAAGAAACTGTTTTTTCGGATAAAAACTATTAGACCGTCCCAAACTGTTACAGCCGTTGGGCGCTGTGCGCTCTGTGTTTACATTCTGTTCTGCCCTATACAAAGGACATGTCAGAATCAGCATCTGTTGTCACATTGAAAACGTCAGTGGAATAGTTTGGTACAACTAATTTCACCGTGAATGGAGAAAACATATATGTAATTATTATTTACTTATGCCAACAAACTTACTGTTGGTGTTGCTCAATGGTAGAGCAGCCGCCCGGTAAGCGGAAGGTCTGTGGTTCAAATCGCAGTTGTGGCATTGAATTTTTAAGTTCCAGTTCTACCTTTCAAACATATATGTAGTTTGGTTATACAGAAATACCAAATTGTAAATGGAAGGGAAAACATTTAAAGCACTGCAAACAATTTAAAAAGTAACAGAAGTATCGTGAAGTATAAACAAGGCAGAAAAACAAAGTTCGCCGCTACCATCGGAGCTCTTTGAATATTTATGTAAAATTCATACCAATATACCTACCATTTTACAAATTACCTACACTACTCTGAGTGTAAATACTTCATTAGCAAGTATGAAGTATATGAAGTATGAGCTATATTACAACAAACAGACGAATGACAAGATAATACAACACGTAACTGTTTATATTTTTGGCAGTACATGTGTATGTATTTGTAACATCTATTTGTTAATTGGATTTGTTATTACAGCCCTGACTGCGATGTTTACAGCTCCAGTAACCTGCGTAACCCCGTTCCCCTCGCCACATTATTCCCAAATACAGCGTGTACACATTGTAAGCAAAAGGATATTTGTCCTAACTCTAGGTATAGACAGTTGTGTTGTCGTGAGACAGTTCAGTGTTTGTAAACAAGACACAATAGTGTATCATAGTGTTGTTGGATCACATTCCGAGATACATATGAAGCTATCAGTTTTGAGACCAACAAGGACCTCGGCTACACAAAGCATTGATATAAGCAGCTGAAGGTCTTGCTGAAGATAACATCTCGGCAGAGTTTTCTACTTCTCTGGAGGGAATGCAAGGCACTAATCATCATAATAAGGTAATCTGTTCAACCAAATGTGACGCGTTTACTTCCGTCTGCTTGGTGAAGAAAACAAAAGAAGCCAAGAAACTCCACGGTGCTGTGGGTTCCGCCAGCCAATTGGCCTATCAGCATTCTCTAAGATGGGACAGAGTAGGTGTGGCTTCCTTTCAAGATAACACTGATATTCTGCGCCTTTCGAATGAGATCTTTCTACCATACTGTAATCTTACTTGTAGTAATTAGCGTAATTTGCAAACCTTTGCTAATCTTTACGTGAGAAGTTCACGAAAAGAACACGTTAAAACATGCTTTTCTTTTAAAATGTTGGTTTTCCCCTGTGGTCTATAAGCTCATAAGTGTCGATTAACAAATAGTAAGTTCTTAGTCGGTAGATACGGGGTACAGATGTAACAACTTCACGCAGACCCTTAAGCATTATCGAATTCTTATAACATATTATTATTCTATTCACATGACGTTATACAGGATGCACTTTTGACTAGAAATATTGAAGGACTGCACTGATATATTGATATAAAATTCAGTTCAAGAAGGCCATGTCAGCTCGACTTTTATAAAAATAATGTTATTTAAGAAGACCATTATTTTGAGATGACTGTTTTCTTCTTCAACTCCTAATGAGGGTCATGGGTTTGAGATGGCCGTTTATTTGTTCAGTTTCTGAGGAAGACCATGGAATTTCTTATGACTGAAAGCTCGACATTTATAAATTTGACACGACTGATCAGCCGTGAAGCCATAATTAATAACGCTTGCCGTAAAATCTTCAAGTCTTACATTACTAATACTTTTAAATTCAGCGATGTGTATTTGACTGCGTGCGGAATACAGAAAACCAAATCTTGCGTATTGCAAGCCACTACTTCGTCATCTTCATCATTTTCATCGCCATCTTCATCCACAACGGGGCCAAATGACTCAGATGTCAACGAGCCCTTAAACCCCACTCATTTACTCACTCATTCACAATCAGCATTATGCACATTGACTTGTTCCGGCTTCGGAAAGATGTTACAGTTAATTCAGTGTATATAAGGATACATAGTTTACCTACATACTTCCGTTTCTATATGTTATACCAATTGGCAGAAAGAAAAAATATTTTATGGTCATATATTCTAATTTTCTGAATATTTCACTATGTTTACAAATTCCGGTTGAAATAAAAACTTTTTGAATTAAAGTGCAGTGAAGTAAGCAGCTAAGTTTCAATTAAAATGCCTTAGATAATATGTGTACCAAGTTTCAAAAGTATATCTGTAAAATTATGCTCCCAGGGGTATTCTGAACATACTTGTGTGTCAAAAAATCATAAACGGAGAAAAATGAAGTTAAACTTTGGCAGCTGTATAACAAATTTACACACAGCCGTTTAAATCCTTTAGTAGGTCATTTAAAGTACGCTTTTGCATAAGCAAAAACCTACTTAAAAATCAAAGCCAAAGATTTAAACTTAATTGTGGTATAAAAATGAAAATGAAAAATGTTGTCATTTTCATGCATTTTTCATCGATAGTTTACCCTGAGTGGTGTATCCCTCTGCATGAGACACTTGTAGAACAGCTACAAAATGGTAATTTGCAGTAAAACTCGTGTGACTGTTACACATGCAACCTGAGCCGGTAGTCGACTAGAACCCCTGCTGGTCGTGTCATCTAGGTGTCGCACTGCCCCACCCTCCCTGAGCCACGTGGACCGCTCTAGAACCACCTTACTTAGTTATATCTAATGATAGTTTATCTATCCGCCCTGTAATGGCGATTGTCATTGTATGTTGATGAGCCTACAACAGGGAGAGGCCTAGTGCGCGTGCGCAGGCATTGTAATTACTGTGACATATACGTCTTCGAGGTTTAACCTAAAAATACCAAAAGACCCCAGGTGTTGCTTGCACCGTCATTTGTCAACTCCATCTCCCCATTATCATATACTGCACGTGTCATAGAGGATGTTCTGTATTTAAATTATGTGTGATATGTCACCAAGGTATTAATGTATATCATCATTGTTTCCTCGACTGTCGCGCCTCTATACGACCTTCGTAACAAAGACATTACTCACACAAGTATTTATTTTAGAATTGCTGCCCTTTGTCTGGGCTACAAACAATTGTTTCGCCGTACTGTGACGTCTAAACAAATCTGTTTCAGGTCCATTGTACAAACAAGAATCACCACGTTATTATCGGATGAAAACTCATCACAGCCTAAGTGCCCATAACTACATGAAAATTCCCAGTTCCGACCACCCAGTTTACGATTTATCTTGGTTTTTCTAGCCGCAAAGGTACACAAGCGCCAGACATTTTCTTTCGATAAACCCCAAAACCTACGCTACGGTTTAAGTAGAGCCTAGGCTGAACAACAATGACACTTTTACTATCTAAAAGACCTGATGTGTTGCACTCACGTTACTTTCTCTACTCTCGTACAAACTATTGTTACAAACGCTTATTCTACTATTTGCTTCATATTAATCAATATAAACATTTGCAGAAATTATCTTATTGCCAATTTTCTTGTAGGTGCAATGGAAGTATGGGAAGACGGTAGGCTATGAGCGATAGTTATATATTTTTATAGGTGGTTGCTTTCTGATGCCTTGGACGTTCCATTTTCTTAAAGGGCAGCTAAATAATCGGCAAATTGAGCAATATCAAATTAATTAATCTCAGGACATCTGAAGAATTACGATAGGTATAGACTACAAATAGAGAGAGAGAGATCTTGTGCAGTGCGACCTACATAACTCTATTGTGGCTAGCATATCCCCATAAACGGAAAAAGGAACCACAGGAGGCTACAGGCCTCAGGCAGACAGGTCAAGAGACGCGCCAAAGTCCCTGACAGTTTCTGGATTGAAGACCACTCCCAGTCCTGGAGGTGGCTATAGAGTGACAAGTCACCCGTGACCAAGTACAATTATTTCAGCAGAGAAAACGAAAGTGATGGCCTTAATTGGTAATACCCAATGCGATCATAACCACTCTTCAAAAGTGAAGTGCTAGAACAACTGAAATATTTTAGCTACTTAGAATGTAAATTTGTTATGAATATATAGAAATTGAAAATAAAAAGTATATACCTTTCAAAACGTATGTGGCACTATAAAACGAACATCGAAAACGCAAAACAAGAAGAGATACCATATTAAAATTTTATAAAACCATGGCTGTGTCCATTATTCTTATGGAGTCAAGACCTGGACCTTGAATGGAAAAGACAAAATAATAATTGAAACGGCTGAAATGAACTTTTTTGGGGCACGTAGCTGGTTGTGGTCTCAAAGATCATATTAGGAGTGAAACAATAAGAGAGCAACTAAAAATATTTAATTTAAACGACAAAATCAGGGAGTATAAAATGAAATGGCAAGATCGTATCTCTCGAATGCCAGAAGAAAGACTTACCAAACAGGCGTTCCAGTACAAACCAGTTGGTAGTAGAGAAGTTGGAAGACCAAGAAAACACTGAGAGATCCCTTCTGAGCCGAAACAGGCCTATCTTGAAGGTTGATGATGATGACCAAGCAGTCCTCTAGTGTCCACGGGGAGTACCGTTTTCTTTAAGCAAGCATCCGCGCCATCTGTGCAGCAACGCCATACAAAACCTCACGCACACGTAAAAGACGTGAGGGAAAAGGAGCGAAAAGAAAAATTTTAAACGAAATCGTGGTCGATGAGAAATCGTCCCAACTTTTGCCTACCAACCACAGAAAACCAGGAAAAACCCATGGTGCGAATGGGCGGTCGACGTAAATCGAACTCGAAACCTCCCGAATGTGAGCTTCACGCGTTACCGGTACTCATTCGGCATCTGAAGAGTTCCCAGGCACCGATTAATAATTTGCAACCTATCTCTGCAGCACTTGCTTCACATGTAGCGACGAAGTTTGTAGCAAATGTACTTAAAATACCATTTATTAAATTATGACGTTGAACACACGGCTCTTTTTTTCTCTCTGGTCTTCAAATTATGGGTCTGAACCAAACTCTTTGATATGTGCGAGTAGACTGAAAGACCACATTTGTGTAAAAGTTCTATTTTTACTGAGGAGGAATGCAGTCAGTAAAGACCATGCCATCTTGTTATTAAGCTTTCCGCTAGGCTTCAACTGGAATATTTTCGCCTCAGGCTCACATGTGTATTTACGCTAAGGAGCGCTCTCCTGTTTGTAAAAAGAGAAGACGACGGCTAACAAACAAACCGAGCGCTTTCTCTCAGACACACACAAAGAGAAAATGAATGTATTTCCTGAGATGTTTCAAGTCGACTGGCCGAGTGTTGGACATGCACTCTTGATTAATGGTGATAAAGCATCGGAACAGATGTCCGTTGAGGGGCGGGCGTGGCCAGGGTGACATACCTGGTGACGGAGTCACAAGGACACCTGCTCGACCCAGCCCATAATGTACTCTTCCTTTTGTTTGCTCAACGTCAGACATGAAGATCGGCCAGCATTCTGTCGAATTTCGTTAGGTCATCATCATGTTGAAGAGATTCTGTAGAACGGCGTCTGTGACAGACGAGTAACATGGCGCAGAAGTAACATGAAATGTCATCAAGAGAGATGCTTCTTTGCAGAAGTCATTCTGACGACACTGCAAAACAGAACTTCGGCACTCTACAGTCTTGACCTTCAAGTGAACTTTCCACAGCTTGGGCAATACCTGAGGGGAGAAGGGGATATTCTATATCTACGGAGAATACCAGTTGTCAACAGTTGCATAATAATGCGCTGCGAAAGTGACGCATATGATGCTCGAGGCTTGTTTTTCACTTCGGGCTGCAGAGGTAAATCAACTAATCAATCATAGAACACTTTACTGCAAATCCAGCTTCTTCTATTTTCTCTTCTCTTCTGATTTACCGAAGTGTAACCTCTCTCCGAGTATCATTCTCCCAATCGTTGGTTCTTCCAGCGATTGATAATCGATTGATTGATAAATTCAGCTTCAGAGTACAAGTCTTCACACGCATTTTGCTATGGCCTATGATAATCAGAATGAAAAAAAATTAAAAAACTATACGATAATAATGGACGGCACATATTAAAAAATAGTAAACAGAAACATTGATGTGCGTAATTTTGACAGTTACAAACCCTTCCCATCCCCCAATAAAATACAAGCTTGGATGTAGTTTGCCACTCTTAAGCATCAAACATGGCGATGACAGAAAATAAGCTACGGACATCGATGTCAGAAGAACAGCTTTCTTGTGAAGTTACGTATTGTGTTGAAGGGTTGTCAAGACAACCAGTATGCGACAACTATTGAGGGCGGTTCTCTGGATCTCATGGTGGCGGAAATGATAGGGCGTTGTGAGGGAAAGACATTGGCCTTGACTGTACTCCAGTTCTTTGCTTCAGGGGTGTACATACACGGGTAATATGTGCCCGAAGACAAATCCGTAATGAAAACTGCAGCGAGAAACTTCAGAGTGTATAGTGCATGCTATAAGCGTAAGTATAGTGTAGTAATCCTTAGGCCTGTTGTTATTGTGAAAGCACAGATGGTGGACACTGATTTTAAATTAAATAAAATAATCAATGGAAAAGAAATTGCGAAAGGAATCATCCCATGCCTATGCTTAGGAAACTTGCGGGACTCTAGGACTGAAATTTGGATTTTGTATATTTTATAGGTGAGAAATCAATACTTTACACACCTAAAGCTGTTTATGTTAAAAGCTACCTCACAAAATTCCAGCGCAATCTGTTTCATAGTTTTGAGGGAATTAATTATTCCATTTGTTCACGATGTGAAAATACCTTAATACTCAAAACACTCCTTGCACATCAAAAACTAAAATATCACAATAGTTTCATTATTTTATATACTTGCCCTTCTACATCAATCAAATTTTCTATGTTTGAAACATAAATGCAACGTATTACATTCACACGGTTTTCCCTACTCGCTTTTCTTCCTGCAGTATTTGTGATTGTTTAACACTGCGCTTGCATAGTGTCTTTTTTTTTTTATTCTTTATAGTATTGTAAGGTTTAACTCTTGCTTCTAGAGTATTAATTAGTATATTATTAATTGTCTCCAAAGAAACAACGCTATTGGCTAACTGCAACCTAAGTCTACAAGTTGTAGGGATAAAACGTTAAACCATGGGAAACGTCGGTATTTCAGCTAGTGCTTTATTAAAATAACTGACCAAAGATGCCTAAGACGAAAATTATTTATCTGTGTGCTTAACCAGAAGAGTAATAAATTGTGGATCCTCATTAAAACAAAGAAAAAATAAAAAATTTCATTCATTGTCCACTTTCAAATGAAGATCTCTTGTTCATTTATGCTGTTTACCCGCAAATGTGTATTTTCAAGATAAGCAACTGAAGTTGTTAAAAAGAATATGATACAGATTGGCTTACAGTGTGCTGCATTGTTTCTTTTGTTTCCTGCGTACTACTTGTGCGTGTCGCTTTTATCTCACATGTTCTCCTAGGAGGTCTCAACATTGCGCTTCGTCTATGTTAGACGCTATAAAGAAGGTGTACAAGTGCATTATGGTCACGGCATGACCGGAACGTAAAGAACATACATTAATAGCTGCCGTAATAAGAAATTATGAACACTTCGAGCACAATAAAGTCATGGGGAGTAAAGAAAAATTACATCTGCTTCTGTTCTTTTTTTTGTATGTTGCTAAGACCACCACGGTATCGAGCAAGCAGTTGAGGGAGCGGGAACAAGTACATGCAGTAGACTGGATTATTGAAATTGCAAGTGCCGCTCCACAAAAGGTTTAAATATCGATATCTCGAGCGGAATATTAACTCGACAGTGGAGCGCGTGTACAGATCAGGTCTCCCTCTGTACGTGATATGTTGCTATAAACGAGCTTTTGTTTCTCAATAAAGAGAAACAGCAGCATGCCGAAATGTATGTCCTCCTTGTGGGAAACTGCAGCTCTGTGTCTTCCCTGTTTTGTTTCCACTTGTGGACCTTGTATAGTAAACCTGTGATGTCACATCAGTGAAGGGAGAAAAACTAGTAGATAGGCGGATGTTTTTAAACCAACAGAACTCACGTCCATTAGCTTTCTGTTTATGTGTTTCCAAAACCTCTAAGTAATTACAATTATAACAAAAATTCCTCTAGTAAGTTTACATTTTCACTTTCTCTACTGCGTATAATAAGCAGGTGAAATATGGTATTCGAGCAAAAAATTCGATGTCACAGGCAATTACCCTCCGCACTTGGGGGACACATACCCCCTAGAACCTACAAGCCTGTGTCTAGGGTCAGAGGCCTGTCGGCGGACACAGGAACTTATGGACCAGGTACTGAAGACCTGGAAGAAGTTGATTTACCCAGCACCAGGTAGGAGAGCGTGGAAGAGGATGACATAAACCTGCCCAGACGCCGCTTCGTTCACCACGAATACCACCTGCGGGGACCTGAGGTCCATCCGGACCGCCTTGGTGATAGGCGAACGATTTAGTACCGCATATACAGTAGAACTATTGGCTAAAAATGAGTTAGCACTTGTAGTGGTGATTTTCTTTTTACGCTCAGTATAGTATAGACGGAGTCTTTTGAGTTTACTCAGAAGAGCTTCTAGATCGTTAGTGTATTGGAGAGCCTACATCAGTAGTGCCTACAGTATTTTCAAAGATATTTGTAAGCTGAAGAAAATTGAGAGTAAGGCTTTTTTTTATATAACGGATTCGATCGGCTTTAGTATTATTTCTGCTCTGCTCACGTTTTTAATGGTATATTTTATGCGAGATTGAGTGTGTTCCTCAACAATCCTAGGAAAGATCCTTAGGTTCGAGTGGATCAGCTAGTGATTGTGTTTTAGCAGCAGTTGTTTCGATAAAGGTTTCGATGGAGAGGAAAACAGGAACAGCACGTTTTATACTTGAAACGCCAGGCTCCTGACACCCAGGTTGGGTTTCTGGTAGATACTAAAGGATTTTTCTCCCTGTCTATATTTTCTTCTTTGCTAGGAGATGGTGGTGTACTTGTAAGTTCTCTTGGGTTTTTAACCGGGTACCTTCACTCTAAATAGCACAGAACATGTACGTGAGAATGTTGAGCTAGGTCTGTGTGTTGGGTCACACAGGCAAATGTTAAATTTTGTCTAACATTAAAAGTTTTCCAGGGAAAAGTAGTAATTATAAATTATAATGGTAAACCACTCAAAGCAGTTGATGATGCCAAATACTTAGGCATCACTTTCGACAGAAAGCTAAGTTGGAAAAAACATATGACAAACATCTCAGAAAAGGTTGAAAAGAAATTGCAAATCCTGAAAAGGTTAGCTGGTGCTAAATGGGGCTGCTCAAGGAGAGTCCTTAACACAACATACAAAATGTATATTAAACCAAACCTCTTGTACTGTTCTGAAGCTTTAATAACAGCAGCAAATGCTAACATCAATAAACTTGAACAAATACAAAATCAGGCTCTTCGCCTAATCACTGGAGCAGTTAAATCCACACCTATTGATGCCATGCTTGCCTTAACACGGACCCCATCAATAATAACAAAAATAGAAGAACAAGCATTGCTCCAACACGAGAAAATGTTACGACTGCCAAACTCTAAATGGACAGAAGAGAACCTCGCCCCTTCAATCCTTAAAACTCATAGTAGTTTCCTAGAAAAGGTAACACAGATTAAATCCAAATTGAACATTCCTAACACCAGAGAAAATCTACTTATAAGAGAAAATCCATTGGAATTATTGCAACCTACCTTCAATTTGGAATTAATAGAGGAAATAAGTAAATCAGACACACCAAAAGAAATACAAAAACTTCTAGCTCTGGAAACAATCAATACTAGGTATCCCACAGAAGAATGGCTGCACATATATACTGATGGATCCTCGAAGGAAAACCTTACTGGAGCTGGAGTTACATGTTCACATTTTTCCTTTTATCATTCTGTTGGCAGAGACACAACAAATTATGATGGAGAAATAGAGGCTATATACATTGCTCTCCGACAATTATTAAATCTTCCCTTAAATAAATTTAACAAGGCAGTAATTCTTTCAGATTCTAAAGCTGCAATTCAGGGAATATGTTCAAATACTACAAAGAAGTCAACAAAAATTAGAGAATGCTACAAAGTGTTAACACAACTCCATAAAGTTAATAAGACTGTTCATCTCCAATGGATTCCAGCACACTGTGGAGTCATGGGGAACGAGGCTGCAGACTCACTTGCAAAGAAAGGCACAACAATAACACAAAAGTCTAAATTCAATTTCTCATATTCCTCAATAAAACGCTTGATCATTAAAAATTTTTCTCATTCATACCTACAAGAAATAGAAACAAATGCCAAAGATAAAAAATGGATTACACTACTTTCCAACCCAGATATAATCCCCCAGAGACCAAGGAAAACAGCGGTTGCAGCCTTCCGGCTACTGACAAATCACGACTGCTTAGCAAGTCATCTCTACAGAATAGGTATCTCAGCCTCACCAATATGTGTCCTGTGTAACGATCCAGCAGAAATGAATGAAGAACACTTGAAGACCTGTGAAGCATTAAGATCAGAAGAAACTACAGTTCAAAAGTATTGGAAGGCACGAATGCTAATGGCTTCATTGCCAGATGCAAGGCACTAGAAAACAACAACAACATAATTTGATGACTTGAGTATATATTTTTGGGTGCATATTTTTGTCGTCACTGTTAACTGAAATGATTAAAGCTGTACCAGTGTTTATTTTCAAGATATTTGTGGGAACCTCAAAACAATTGGTCGAAACTTGCTTTTTCCTTCTTCTTTCTGGGCGTGAAACAAAACAAATATTTTAACACGTCTTTTCCTGGTTTTCTGTTTTTCGTATTCAATCGGATGTTATTTCTCTCGTTATTGTAATTAAACATAACTGAATTGATAATTAATGTCACCATTCCCTATGAGCAATGGGAACTTCCCAGAACGATTGCTATAGTCCTTTTGGACGTCACGAGATTTCCGGAAACAAAACAGCTGACGTAACCGTGAATCCAAAGGCCGCTTTAATGCGTTCGAAGCCGCCTGGCATAAAAAGAGACAGATAAAGCTGCATTATTTTACGGGACAACATTATTAAGCCAATTATATAATTATATAATACCAGGGGGGAGAGGTAGGGAAACATCGAGGACTGGAGTGATCAGTGAGACAACACCACGAAGTTGCTACTTTTTCCTACATTTGCTAAAAATTATAGTGATTTTCGCTGTATTTTCATACATCGGTTCTTTCGTGACGCTCCTTTTCTATCTTACACTAGGTTACAAATGAAAACTTTATCTGCGATACGATTATAAATAGGTGACCTTTACTCATTTAAGTGCGCAAAATAAAAAAAATAAAAAAAAAACATTCCGTATTTCCGTAGCACATCTTGTCTTGGCAATATGACGATATTCACTAAAAATATAATGGTAAAATTTGCAAAAATATTACACACTTATACACAACTCTTAAAACATCAGAACTGCGTCTTGGTTTGGTGGTTATTGTGCTATCCTCAGAGAGATATCGGGTTCTATTCCCGGCAGGAGGATGAGCATTTTGCTTAGCTAGAATTATTCCCCATTCTCATTAATGTCTGGACGTATAAATGAAACTCTGACTGTAATGTAATAAGCTCTGCTAAAGTAATACCAGTCCAATGATTAACATCTTAGTAAGCGAGTGAACGTCATTGCTGATGTAAAAAAACCGCCCATATGACTTTAGAAGTTAAAGGCACCATATAAATGGAACAAAAATAAAAAAAATGGTTGACGCGGTAGCTCTTCGGTAGAGCACCTGCCTGCTGTACAAGGGGTCCCGGGTTCGATTCCTGGCAATGTTTCTTTCCCCATCCCCCCCTAGAGTCTGGAAGGATCAATGGGAGTTATGTGTGAACTTAATTTCATAAATTTAAAAAAAAGGAAGAAAAACGAAAGTAATAGAAACCTAAAGTTTAACGTGTGATAAAAATTTCAGCACATTAAACCAATAAATTTCAGAGATATTGACGCATATGTGTACATAATTATTAGTTCTTCGAAATTGCAGCTAAACAAGATGAGAAAATCTAAAACCTATAACCAGCTTTATTTTCAACAACAACAACAATACCAATAATAATAATAATAATAATAATAATAATAATAATAATAATAATAATAATAATAATAATAATAATAATAATAATAATAATAATAATAATAATAATAATAATAATAATAATAATAATAATAATTTTAGTCCATTTACGATTAACGTACTCTATGAAACAAACCAAAATGAACGGAAGATCTGAAATATTTACACAGAAGTAAATTCTAAATTTGAAAAAATGCAAAATTCACTATTTCGAATCTCCTTAAGCTCGTACAGGCAGCAAGGGTATTCTATTTATGAACAATTCCGGAGTTTATTTGGCTCGGAAATGGTAGACTAATGAGGTTATTGTTTCCTGAAAGCTACTCAACTTCTGTGTGGCATGCTGCAAATTGCAAGGTATCAGAGGTGACTGGGAACATGCTGACATTGACATCACCAATGTAAATATTAGTTTTCAGTCAAGTGTCACCTGTAAAACCGGTCATGGGTCTATTGAACAAGTGATACACACGGGATCACAGTCCAAATCCGCGACATCGACCGGCAGATGTCTCGCTTGGTAACATCTGCCTCTAGCAAACTTGCTTCTTTTGTCTAGAGCGTGCTTAGAAGTAAACGATCAATTAATAGCGAGTTACGCTAATAATTACATATTAATGGTCTGTTTACATTCACAGTTAATAATCAAGTTTAAGACGTAACATTTAAATTAATTTATTATTAATAATTACAACAACGTTAAAAAATTCCAGGCTGCTTTGTAAGGTTGTACTACAGATTACCACTGGTCACAGCAATTTGGTTATTAATGAAAATAATCGGCTGTTTTGCATAGAAATTTAAAAATAATTGCTTTCATAGCGTTCTTTTAGAGGCCATAAGTAGAAAGTTATCCATGCATTTTTAATTATAATATTAATTTTAAAATTGTACTAGTTTAGGTTGCAATTTGTATTGCGCATTTGCAATAAATTACTTAATTATTATAGTGATTGCTTAGATTTGTTTGGAAATTGCTTCTTTTTTCATTCTTGATTTATTGTTTTCCTCTGCCTGCTGTCTTATTGATATTTAGAAATAACTATCTACGCAATTGCTAATGAAATTGATTGATCTCCTTGCAAGTGAAATGTTTAGTTAGAATAGATGACACTTTCTTCTGAGATGGAATAGTTATTTATGTAACCAGTGTATAATCTTAGGATTGTGATACGAGTATATGTTTAGCGTGTGAGTTAAAGCGAACGCGCTAATTTTTTTGAGTGTCACAACGAAAAGATCACACACATGTTGCATACGTTTTATGGAATTTAAGCATTAAAATACGTAAACATAATTAATGAATTTGCTAAAAGAAGAATTATAATGTGTCAAAAATTGGAGCTGTATGACTTAATGTGGTTCCTAAGCAGATGTTTCATTCGTTTCAACAATTACCTATAGAGGGAAATGGAAGGTAAAAAACTATTGAAAATATGGAATTTATTCCACTTGACATTTTGAGCAAAGTCAAAAGTGCTGAGAGTTTATTAATTCAAGAAATATCAAAAGATGTTTACGAAAAGGAATATTGTGACACTAGTATATGTTTAGCGCGTGAGTGAAAGCTCAAGTAGGTTGTGACTAATGTCTAATGTTGTTGGTTTTGGTTTTAAAATACATTTAATGAGGCGATTCTTCTGTTTGAATGTTGATCCGATGATTTCAGGTTTTCTTACGGGAGATTGGAGAAAACCATATTGTGGTCGTGGCTAACTAAAAATTTAGGCTACGGCGCAAACTGCAGTGACGTATTTCTCCTAGTCTGATCATGGCCCAATGAAGCAAAACCAAAATCGCCTAATATATTCATATTCTAAACACCAAAAACAATTGCTCGTCGAGTTCATACCTCATGATGGTATACAATGTTAGCCATTTATTACACTACCATTACTATGTAACTCCGATTCGCGCCGTAACCTGTCTTTTTCGTTAGCCACGTTATGGTGATGACGTCATTCCTGTCTTATTACCATGGTACTTACGCCATTCATTTTGGCACTGGTGCCAGAAATAGGCTAATTTTGCAGATTTATGCCCACATAATAAGCCATTTTAATGCTAGGATTGCATTAAATATCTTTTTGTAAGTTTGGCGGATATTCTTTTTATTTAATATTGAAGTTAGTATGAAGGGTGCAGACAGATGCATATTCAATACAAAATATCTGAATGCTGTGCTGTTCAGTTTTCTGAGAATTGGGCTTACAATACTTCGAAAATTAGGTTTGGTACTAAACAAACTGCTCTGTTACCGATTTTTACTTTCTCTACTACGTATAGTAAGTAGAGGAAGTATTGTTTTCCACCCAAAAATTCGATGTCGATATTTCGCCGGAAATATGTTTTGTACCTGTAAGAAAACCTGAAATCTCACTCTCGCAAGTGCAGCAACATTCAAACAAAGAATCATCTCATGCATTCACAAAACTTTTCATATTCTTTTTCATAAACATCTTTTGATTCTTTTCCGAAATTAATAAACTCTGAGCACTCTTAGTTTCGTTCAAAATGTCAAGCGGAATACAGTTCATATTTTCAGTAGTTTTATCATTAGCTTCCATTTTCTTCCAAATGAAACAACCATATTACGTCATAGATCTGTGATCTCTGATACATTATAATGTTTTATTTAGCAACATTATTAATAATTATTACTTTCTCTAGTACGCATAGTAAGTAGAGAAAGTATTGTATTCCACCCAAAAATTCGATGTAGAGATTTCACGGAAATGCGTTTTGAGGCCCCCTGAAGTCAAACAAATCACTTTTGGAAAAAGGTCCGTCCGTCCGCGCGCGCGTGTGTGTGTGTGTGTGTGTGTGCGTGCGTGTGAAAAACCCTAAGCGTAAAAAACCGAAAAGTCGGTTAAATAACAAAATAGAGTAAGTGAAAACGAGTATATTGAGAGTAAAGCTGTGAAATCTTTGGCAACAAACCCCGTTGTGGCAGAAAGGCATGAGCCGGCCTTGTGGAATCTTCTGGGACATATGTTTTGCCCGCATGTTTTCATATTCACAAAGTAAATTACAGTTAACTTTAAACGTTTACGGATATCTGTTATGATTTTTGCTTTGTTTTTATTCATTAAGGTTGTTAAACGCTGAAATCAAAACAAAACAAACCCCGTATCTAATACGTGATTGCAAATGTATAAAAAGATGTGCACGTTGAGAGTCTAAAATTCAAATCTTTGCCGGAATTCATTTTCCAGAAAGGCTTCGGTTAAGTTTGATTTTGATTTCCCTGTGGTCCAGAGCTATCTGTATGACGATCTTGTCGGTGATTTAACACCCTCCGTTGGTACCACCCTATCATCCCTTTCACATCTCACAGGTAAGGGGTGCCTACCCCAGAGATAATTTTCCCTTTTCCCTCTAAGGGAGGAGATAATAAATCTGAAGCCAGACCATTTCCAAGAATGTTGTTGAAGGTACATTCGTCTGCATACTACTAACCACCCTTTGGGTCGAATAATTCCTTGTTCGTCGGTTCTTTAAACCAAAAGAACGTAATGGCAACGAATGCTACAAAAATGATTCTACTGAATAGAAGCACTTAATTATCATAAGTAATGATACTAGTGAATTCATTTAGGGGATATAAAAACTACAAATAGGGTTTATAAACACTATTGCGATGATATGTAACGAATATTTGTTTTAAAATGCAAAATGAACTATTTATATTTATGCAAATATCAGCATTGTGGTGAAACAAAGAGAAGCTATAACCTTATAAAATTAAAATACGAGTAGTTCTGATGTTTTGCAGGAAGCATATGTAAGTTTGTCCGACACTGTACTAGGGATCATCTAAGATGAGAGCAAACTATTTTCCTAATTCATTATACTAAAATTCCAATTCAATATAATAAAACACTCACACTTAGGTAATTAGGCTTAAAGAGCAAGGTGATGTTGTAAAGGCTAAAAGTTGGCTGTTTTCTAATACCAGACGTCGAAAGAAAAGGTGATGAAATTGAAACAGAAGCCCTTATCTTAAAACTGCTGTATGTAGTTTATGCTGTCTCTTCTAGAGCCTGGAATCCACCAACGACTCCGTTTTGGAATGTTTTCCTTTATGCCAAAATGATCATGAAATCTCAACAAACATGGCCATTTTCCCGCTACTGACCAATGCGCAGCGAGAACTGCAAAACTAAATGAAAAGCGAAATCCGCTAGATTAGTGGTGTTTTCATTTGTTGTTCCTTTTTCCCGCTTCCTACTCATATAAATGCACATAAATGCTAAAATAGTGTATTGTCGTACTTTCCACGAAACGAAATGGCTTGAATCATACTAAACTTATATAAATATCATCATAAGCATTGTTGCTACTGGTTACTGATTAATGTACACACAAAGAAAACTAAAGCTATCTTAAACTCCTGTGAATCATAAACCTAAACTTACATCTACTGTAAATAGTGAATTACAAATATCTGTAAGGAACGCACGCTTGCTTCTCTCGCGCACTTTGGTGTAATCTCTGGTTGCTAATTATTAACCTAAACTTCGCGTGACTTTTGTCGTTTATAATTTATTTGCGGTAATTTCTATTTATATGTTGGCATCACTTTGTTTATGCAGTTATTCTAAAACGCTGGAGCTGTCTGGTAGTAAATATGAAGTTTTGCAAGTATCAAAATTGGGGTCTTTTGTGAATAGGAATGTTGTAAAGCAATCCCACGTGTAAAATAAAACCATTTTTAGCATAAATAGCATACACTTCTTCCAGACAGTCCTGAAATTTGTAAAGTTGTAACAAAAGAGTACATTTATTCCAGGTCTACGTGCAACTAAGAGAAATTACTCCTGGACTGAGATCAACATAAGCGTGTAGTGAGAATATAGATGTTTTACCTGACACTAGTTAATGAAGGGAGCAAATGTTATATCACACTGTTTTCTGGAATTTTTTTTAGAGATTCCAGTGTTACCTTTCGGCAGCTTCCTGAATTTCGTTCGGATCATCCAACTTATTTCATCTACCTTCGTACCTGCCGCCATTGTATACTTTATCCAGGTCATAGACAAAAGAATAACGATTTAAGATTCAAACCAAAGAATGTACTCATACAAGACTGCCAACACACGGAACAGGTTAACTGGACAGCGCATTGCGGTAAATGAAGAATGACGTTTTTACGAGTATTTGTGAACAAACAACTGCCGTGAGACATTAGTTACATAAAAAGACAATGCAATGTAAGAGCTAAGTGGATCAAATTGATTTATGATATATGTATGTGCAAACAAAAAGTATAATTGCCATGTGATTGGACCTGACAGCAAAGTTGGTAACTTTAGAGGCATACTAATTTTATTTTACTAGCGGCACAAAAGTAATGTGTATTGTATTAGAAGATCCAACATTAGTTTCAGCTATCTAAAATGCATTTTAATGGTTTTTCCTTGGATTATGATTGATTGATGTCTAACATATTTATAAAGCGAGCGAGGTATGTGCACCTGTATGTCGCCTTTCCCTCAAGTGGTTGAACCGAATCTATACTACGTTTCCATAGGAAATTGAAATCGATTTGAATGTGAACTTATTTTCAATACTTGATTTTTTTATTATATTTATATTCTCATCAATAGCAGTAATTGTAATTATTTTAACATGAATTGAGGATTATATTATAATAGTTGTTACGCTTAATCGATTTATTTTTTTATTTTTTATTTATTATTTTTTTTTTACTTTAATATTTGTACTGTCAATAATATCCGCATTTCCATGTTGAATTCATTCCGAAGTGGGATCGATTTGGATACCCAAGGCTCAAGCATAACTAATTCTAGCGTTTAGGTGGGTCACTTAGTTTATGTTGGTGAGCCTGTAAAAAATATCTTTTCTGCGTATTTTAAATAGGTTTTGAGGTTAGTGAATGCTTTTTAGAATATATATATATATAATGCGTGAGCATAGGAATAATAAAATTAGCTTTTTTGTTGTTTGCTTAAAAAAAAAAAAAAAAAAAAAAAAAAAAACAAAGACAACCGTGCAGCGTGTCACGAGTACAGTAGAAGTAAGCACCTTTGGCGGATTCAGATTTATTTGAATCCGGTAGGTGTTTTGATCCGATCCCACTACTAAAAGTATCGGATCCAAGGAGTCATTTCGATCTAAATTCGTATTCCCATGCAGTATTAAATCCGAGTAAGAACTCAAATCGATTTGAATTCCCCATGGAAACGTATATGTATTTAAAATATTTTAGGTTCACTAACACGTTTCATCCTAAACGCGAAGGATTTCTAATGAAGTACGAAGAAAAGAAGCCGATGTATGTTGCTAACTTTTGAGTTCTGTGAAACATATTCTACCTAGCACAATTTTATAACAATGTTTTCAACAGTTGTAGTTATGTACAGTTATTCGTAAAGTTCAATGTTTAAGAAGTTATTGTAAGTGTGGGTAGTATAAAAGTTGCTATTTGTTTTAAATGTTAATACCACAGAAAAAGCAGTTAAATAAACGCTCTCTAAAATATCTGCCAATGAGGTAGAATGGTCAGTATTCTGGCTTCCCAACCCAGAAGTCCCGAGTTAGATTCTTTGCTGGTATGGCAGAATTATTATTTAGTAAGATTAATTTCTTGTTTTTTTTTTTTTTTTCTTTTGTCCAGTCTGGAAAAGGGAATTAATATACCTTGTTTCACCGAGAAAATGAATACACTGAATATTAGAAAAACGTGCAGTGCTCGAAGTTATTTCTAAACTCAAAACCCTCGTTATGTCTGTAAAACTTATAGGGTCCTGCTGAAATGAAACAATAAAATAATTATGTGACATATACGTTGCAATGAGAGATAGGTAGTTTTCTTTTCATTTTTATTTCAATTTTTTTCTCCATTTTTGTGCTTTTACAGCTACATAAAATTCATTATAAATAAAGAGGACAGCATGAGCTATTTTCAAGAATCTCAAGGTTCAAACTGCGCATCTGTGTGGTATGGGGTGAAGTTTCTACCTCATATTCTAGTGGTCGCGAGTTCGAATCTCCGTTAGGGTGAGATACCCGTGTAAGATTCCTCCCTGTGTTTTCCAGTATCCTGGAAATCCTTTTAAGCTCGATGGATTTGATCTCACTTTAGCATCATTTCATCCAATCACTAATTCCTATATGACCTAACCAGTAAAAGGACACAATATAATAAATAAATAAATAAGTAAAGAAAGAAAGAAATACGAGTTTGTTATGAAAGTATGCTCAACAGGCGATATTTTATTAAATTATTTGAAAACTTTTATGTGAAAATAAGTAATTTAAAATATCTTTGATATAAAGGACAGTTCTAAGTGTAAATTCTATAAGGCTGCTTTTGGTTTGTTGAACTTAGAAATAGAAATTCATGTTTATCGGACTTTCATTGTTATTTATCAAGTACATATGAATTAATTGAAGGACCTAATAACATACATTGCTATGAAGTTTAATACTTAAGTTTCGGGTCAAAACCATGATTTACCCAACTCAAACAGAATACAGAAAAATTAAATAAAAACAATTGCTAGAAAATGTGCGTGCGTATGAAGATCAGCTCTGAAAATTGAAAATCGTATCGATATTACATTTGTATTTGGGATAGAGGTTTTAGAAGAGGAAAAGCTAAGTTTTTTACTTTCTTTACTACATATATCAAGTAGAGGAAGTATTAGTATATTCCACCCAAAAATCGATGCCGAGATTTCACCAGCAATATGCTTTGAGGCACCGTGAATTAAAAAAAAAACGTATTTTTAGAAAAAGGTCCGCGCGCGCGCGCGTGTGTGTCTGTGTGTCTGTCAACTTGTGGAAAACACAACTCAAAAACGAAAAGTCGGTTAAAAACCAAAGTTGGTATATAAGTTGAAGATGTTTTAAGGATGCGACACGAAGAAAATTCTTCCATTCTAAAATACCCTTTATATGGAAAATTTTTCGAAAGTATTGAATGTTTTAGATGTCAAATATATTACTTTAATATCCTATTGAAGAGCTATGAGTTGGTAATCAGTAGAGAAAGGCGTGTGTCTGTAACAGATTTTTGTGATTTTTTTTGTCCGTAGTTTCTCAAGCATACTCTTTTGTTTCAGCCCTTTTTGTAAACAAATACAACAAATAGGTAAAATATGTAATATTTATTCCAACAATTCTAGTTATACAAATACAAAACAATTACCTCAGCTATTGGAAGCTAAAGCTTCGACTTTGATTCTCCCACTTCCCGTCATAACTTAACTCCTTAATAATTAAATTCTTTTACCACCTCAATTTCTTTGTTACGCCCATGATGAGCTGCAAATTTCAATTTTATTGCACTCGTGCACGTTAAGGTTGTGTTCTTTGTCGATACATTTAGAGTAAGCGATGAAAGAGACTTTACATTGTTTGCTGAGAACTCGTGGATAATGTCAAGGCCGCCATAAACTACACATTTTGACAAGGACTGTGGTACATACGGGCAGATAGGTGGACCTGCGTGCACTGCCAACTTACGCAGTTGTTATTTCCCGCTTCCTTGTTACGCCGTAACACGCAATGACAAACTAGGCAAGTGTCGTCAGAGTCGATGAATAAATCTTGATGTAAGTGAAGCCCCGGGACCTACATAAAGCGCTAAATCTTCCTGTCCAGCCTAATGGCTAAGGACACTTCATTTAGACAGCCTGACTCAACCAGGAATAGAACCTGGACCAACAGCTCTAGAGGCAAAGGCTTTAGACTGCTTGATAAGTTAATTGGTAAGAACAGAATTTATGAAAATAATTTTTGTGCGTCGAAGAAGTAATGAAAATTTGGCATAACCCCTCAATTATAATATGCTCATCATAACGAAAGGTAGTGAATAACAAATTTTGCCCGGAAAATTATCTAGATAAACTTCTCTTATATGACATTCCTCACAAAAGTAATATCTCCTTGGTGGAAAATAATCTATGAGCAATGTAACCTATTGTCGGTTTTGCGTTTACTGAATAGAAAATTAATATACCTATACATAGGGCAAACCGTTGTTTATTGCCAATAATTGTATTGGACATATTTGCAACACTCACGAAGAAGTGTTGATTAGCGTATGGCCAAAGCAGTACCTTCCATCCGGTATATACATACATTATTTATGCTTGAGCGCATCCAAATCTATCTCACTCCAGATTGCGATCAACTTGGAAATGGGGATCATATTGAGAATGGGATTGGACTCAAATCGATTTCAATTCCGCATGGAGGGTTAGTGATTACGAGTGACACTTTTTCTTACATAATAAAAAAAGGCAAAGTGCATATACGTGCATTCAAATGAAAGCCGTCGGCATCCAACCGTGCCATCCTACCGATTACTTTAGTTGTGCCCTCCCCATCCTTTACCACAATTTCTGTTTAATGCAGTATGTACGTTACATCTATGGTCCTGGGTTAGATAGATTAGCTACTGCTATCGTGCCTTAGGCCGCATGGCCATAAATGCCGATGTCGAAGCCAAGTAGCATTGGCATTGTTATCCAGTTAGTTGGAAGAACAAGAAAGGAAAACACAACATGAGGAAAATTTAAAAAAAAAAAAAAAAAAAAAAAAAAAAAAAAAAAAAAAAAAAAAAAAAAAACATGGAGCAAACATTTTCTTAGAGTATGAGTAATTTGAAAAGAATGGAATTAACTTTTTTAAGACAAAGGTTATGTGAATGTAGCAAGTTAAGATTGTGTTCTAAGATGACAGTTTTAAGATTCAGTGAGCCACAAGGCGCCTTTTACTGGCAGAATTTTCATACATAATGTAATACAATAAATGTTTTCCAGATCATAGATAATTATAAACAATAGGATGTAGAAAAACAGTCCATTTAATTACATTTATATAGCTTAAACAACGAGTTTTAGCAACAAAGTATAAAAACAACAGATTGAAATGGTCTCCACAGAGAGTAACAGTTGTAACAAAAGAAGGTAACCAAAGAGTTAGACATTTGCATACAAACCGTATAAATTTCAAGAAAGTGGAAATAGAGTATACTTTGCACTTATCATGATTATATGGACCAGTTGCATGTGTACGAAGCATAAAAAATATTTAATTAAATGCTCTAGTTGCACTTGAACTAATCTAATCTTAAACTGGAACTGTCTGAACTAAATCACGTCTTTCTTTTGTTTAGGAGGGAGCTGCGCTCTATCGTTCCAGAACAGGACAGTTGCAGAGCGGAAATGTTGCACCAGTGGTGAAGATCGCCGAAATACGAGAGAAGCCGGGTTCAAGAATGGTTTTACTTTGTAAGATTCTGTGTAAAAATGGTTTGAAAATTAAATGGCAGTACAAAAAGATTGACATTAAATTTTCTCAAATAAAATATTTGTTTTCACGTGTTGAAGGGCTGTCTTTTCATAAATATTAAATGGTAAAAGTCGTATTTTGCTTTTTTATTTCCCTTTGTTTACCTAATGTACTTAATGTGTGTGAGTATAGATACAAAATGATGAATAACTCTTACAGAGAATATGTTTCTTTAAAGAAGTGATCCTCACCTATAAAAAGGCTTAGCTGAAACTATTGCATTAAGAACAATCCGCAGTTTTATCTGCGTTGTCCTAAAAATATGAATTCCCTCCCATTCCCGTTCTCTGTGCAGAAATGAAAATGCTAATACTAAATGCGAGTAAAATGTAACATAATCATGTAACATTAACTTTGACTAAATGGAGAGCAAAGCGAGAAAAGCAAATGAGATGACTACCTGTGTGATTCACAGTCGGAGTTCGCAAGTGCAAATAACTTGGACAGAAAGCGAATTTAGTAAAATACAAGGTTATCATGATTATTTAACGAGCCTTCGTAGCTTCTCCTTCTTTCCCTGTCTTTACCCTTCTCCAGTGACAATAGTATTCAAAATCCTGGTTGGACAAGTTATAACCAAGAATGCCGACATGAAAGGGAAGTATTGATCATTTCTGACGGCTCACCAAATCGTTACTCAACTGTTGCTTGATTCACAGCATGCCGTATACACCAGAAACTACACGTGGCTAGGTTCTTGGTCTATGATAAACTGCTAACTAAGTCGACAAATTCAAGAAACTGTGCAAATTCACAGAAATTTAATCACAGTTTAATGCCACCAAGAAAGGCGGTTTATTGCAGAAGTATTAGAAGAAAAGCTTTCATTCGAAAGCAGAAAGTGTATCATAGCGCAACAGACAAGCATGTTTAAAGCTATTTGGATAAGAATTTTAATTCCAGCATAAACATACAGAGAATTTGTTGAAGGATAGAACGTTTTTATATTTTTTTAATATAATATTGCATTATATTTACTGTAAAGCTTTGAGTGTTTTTGTAAGAATAAGTTAAAGCTCTTTTTATAACCATAATCGTTTAACCCAAGAATGCTGCTTATTTCAAGCAACATTTGCAACCTTTTCCATAACAGACATTAAAAAGTTGGAGATAGGTCTCAATTAAATTAAAACGTGATTTTTCCACGAGACTACACTCTACCTTTCCTTGTCCTCGTTACAGCGCCACGCCTCTAGCCCCATATTGCAACTGTCAAGCAGTTCATTGGTAATCATCCCTCGCTGCTTGCGAGACCCCGTGTACCAGCCAATCCGACCGCCAGATTGCATATTTAATACCAGCACCTAATGCCACCTCCCTACATAACTAAAAGAAAAATAAATTCAAAAGACGTCACTGTGTAGCTAAGACCAGCTGACCAAAATGTCATTGACCTACACAACAGTAATCACACGATCAAAAGGAGCATACTAGATCGTACAGGAAGACGACTACGTAACTGAGATTACCTAGTAACGAAGGCGTCTATGCAACTGAGGTCATCAGTCTTGCATCTCTGAGTAATATCTGACTTAAAAATCAGAATATCATATATGATTTTTCAAGGACAACTGCACTTCTAACATCTAACAAACTAATTAAGCAATATCAAATCGTTGCAATAAATATCTAACTATAATTACGACTTGCTGAACACTGGATTGGCAGGGAAGATAAAGTGCTAGTACCAATTACGAAGCTAACAACGGTTTGATCAGGGAGGTCAAGAAGGGTCGCTGTGAATTCCTACATCATAGCAGGTAGAAATCTGTGAGAAATGGGGATATGTGAATTCCTATTATTTCGGAGAAATGTTGTAGGCTGGTAAATTCTGAACTGCCGTAATACAGGTTAGTGAGGTTAAAAATATTATCTTTGTTTTTTGTTTATTGCATTAACATATCAAGCAGCATGA
This sequence comes from Tenodera sinensis, assembly GCA_030765045.1. Taxonomy (NCBI): domain Eukaryota; kingdom Metazoa; phylum Arthropoda; class Insecta; order Mantodea; family Mantidae; genus Tenodera; species Tenodera sinensis. The sequence goes on along the minus strand of CM060966.1, from coordinate 138,037,334 downwards.
CAAAGCGCCTGGTCAATAATGTTTAACATAAATTTGTTACGTTGAAACATTCCCTAACCTCTTCAGAAACAAATGGAAACCCCCAAAAATATATAACAACTTTCCTATTTCAGTCTCAGCTTTAACAATCTGTACACTGATCAAAGAACATCGTCAAGAATATACAACTCGATGTCTGTAGGATCAAAAATTTAATTTTATGATTATATTGACACGTAAATATGCAAGCAAAAAGTAGTGTTCTTCCATAAATATGTCTTGTATTACACAGTGCCTCTAAGGTTCTCCAGATCTCAGTTTTAATTTTATCATGTTTTTAGAAGATTTGAAGAGAGTACAAACAAGTCAACCAACGCAGTGGAGTAAATAACGCCTCATTTATATAGTGGAAAATTATCCTTATGTGTTACATTCGCATGACTTTCTCTCCTATTTTTCAACAAATAATTCTTAAAAATCTCTTATTCTTGGATTTATTTCACCATAATCGAGATACACATTGTGCAATGAATGAGGAATACATACGCTTAAGCGATAGTCAACTCTTTAAAGAGCCGATCACTATGTGATGGCTTTGACCAGCAGGGGAAAATAGTAACTTTCCTATAAAGTTTTAAAGCAGCAGCATGTTCTAAAGAAAACGCTACACAGCACCATTTCTATCTCTTAACTACAAAAATTACAAATACTTCAGCAAAGTTGTAATGTTATGACATAACATATTCCAGTGACTTCAATTTCTCCTTAAAGTTTTGGATAGAGAGACAGAAATACAAACACAGAGTTTAATACATGAGTCAATTGCTATTTATTTAAAGTTTAGTAGAGCAGGTATACAGGTTTCCACAAACATCTCCTTCTTTTATCTCATTTTCCAGACTTCAGATCCCTTCTGGGACACACGAACTGAATTGAATGCATAAGATGCAGCTTCTAGTTGCTGATAAAATAACCTGCAAATCCAATAATACAGAGTTGTTGTAATTTACTGTATTGAAAACTTTATTGAATTACATAAGTGTAAGTTTCTTATCCATCAGAGAAAGTTAGACACTACTGGTTTAATGTATGGGGACTTTCAAAAGTCACTTCACACTTTAAACTGCTAAAAATAATATATTTGACAGCATAAAAACAAAAGAAGCCGCTTACTGGGCAAGAAATGAGGGTTTTCACCATTATTGTGAGTACAGTTTTGTTGAATAAAACATTAGTAATTTTATTCATGTTGAAATAAGAATTTGTAGGTTAAAAATCATGGCTCTACCACTAAATGATAGATTGCAGCTGAGGAATGCTATTATGACAGCAAGGGAAGCTTTTGTCAAGGTGTAAGGAAATATACAACTTTTCCCGAATGCCAGTCTCACAAGTTACCACGAAGCCATCTCTCCCAGTTCATCGCTACCAAGATTTTTCTTTTAAGGAGATTTTCTTCTTTCAAAAATGTTATATTTAAATGCTGTCCAGGAGAATTTGGTGCCTCAGACAATCGTACCACTTTACCTAACCTAATGTCGTAATATGTATAGGGTAACAAGAACTACTTGGCATTTGTGTAGGTTTTGGTTTTGTAAAAAATAAATGCAGTCAAGCAAGTAATGATGCCAATTATATCAAGTAGTTTTTCTTGTTCTCAAGTAACTGATAGCCTATTAATTGATACTTGACCTCACTATTAGCCCTAAATGTAAGGTGCAGAGCCATTTTGGTTTCATATACCTTTGAAAATGATGTTAACTTAAGAATTTTTTAAAGCAATGCAAGTATTTCTCTTAAAACTTGTCGAAACATAATACTTTAAGTTTTGGGAGAAGTGACACATAAAACGTCAGAAAATGCTGCAAGTTTTCGTCTCTACTAACGTTGTTACTTGTTGTCTTCTTGCTTAAAAACTGTCCCACACAAACACTGATAGCATCCACAAGCTCTTCATGAATGTATTATAAAATTACTAAGTAATTCATCAGTTGTTTAAATCAATGTGAACTCAATGAGTTGGGATCTCACAATGTGTCCAAAGCAAGCTTTTTGTATGTGGATAATCTTAAGTTGCGAATAACTGCGAACAATAACTGTGGCTGAGAGGGAACATGGATTCAATAATTTTAGTAATGACCAAACAAATATATGTTTTGATAGTCATAATAGTACAACAGAATGCGTAAAGATTTGTTGCTAGTTGGATTTTAGATGTCATGTAAATGGAGAGAAATAACATGGGTTAAGGGAGAGTCGGACAGTTCAGTTTCGTAAAACGTGTCACAATCGTGTGACGTAACACATGTTCAGGGATTCGTTGGAAAGGTTGCCAGGGAAGGGCATTACAGCCACGTGGGTACAAAGTAAACCACATAATCTTCACACTCCGCAAGATACCTAGTCTTTCTACCTCATCTAGTATACAGTTCTTATGGGCTCCTTTTTCAGAATGACAGCAAGACAAAAAGAATTTCTTATTGTATGACGTCATAGCGCATTCAATTAACTACCACTGGATTAGAGTAACGGTATGAAGTTAAGTAAAAATATAAAACCTGAAAAATAGGTATATACAATTATTATTTATCTACGCCAACAAGCTTACTGCTGGTGTTTTAAACACACAAGCCTTGTGTGGGCAATATTAAAGTACTTATCTCTGATGTGAGATTCTCTCGTGGTCTACCGGGAAAGTACGAATCAGCTGGGGAATTTAATGTTGTACTGGAAAGTTGGCCATGGTAGCTTAGTGGTTGAAGCAGCCGCTCCATAAGCGGAAGATCCGTGGTTAAAATCCCGGCTATGACATTGAATTTTTCGGTCCTGATTCCACGTCTTCAGGAATATAGAAATTCGAGATGCAGTAATCTAGCACATGAACAGTTGTAGACATCGTACGTGGGATATACCAGAAGCTGCAACATCAGAGTTTAGCAATGACAACGAAAGCTTATAGGTATATGACAAACAAACTAAAAATACATTAAAACTGAAATTATGTACACGTATTGCGGATTGAGACGGTTTATTTCTAAGCGTTCAAAAGAAATGGAAAATATAGAGGCTTTGGACATTTTATGTTTGGTGAAATAAATACGCATCGTGCTTTACTACAGTGCATCTATATTTCAAAGGTCTTTAAATAATTATGAAACAGAATAAAGAAGATAAACAGAATAAAGAAGATAAACAGATCGATGGTATACAAGGATTAAGTGTTGTCACTGTAATAGTAGCTTTTCCGTCGTGGAGTCTGCAGAGAAGAGTTCCATGCAAACACGTCTGTGAGAGAACCAGGCACAGTAGGCAGTAAACAGGTAGAGGATTGAGATATCCCCTTATAAACATAGAACCATCTTACTGTATACAAGCCTACTAAATCATTACACCATTCAAACTTGCACTCTAACAGACATACAAAAGAAACAATCTATAATTTCAGGATGCATTTTTAACGCGGTAAATAAGCAAATATTTAGAACAAAGCAACTGAAAAGCTTAAGACTTATTCAGGGACTTGTTATTTAAAGTGATTTGTGATTGCTCAACGTTTGACATATTTTGTAGAGCATGTAAAGAATTCAGTTCTTCCATCACATCTTAAAAATCAATAAGCACGTTAGGTATAAAAGAGGTCGTGCTGAAGAATCTGAAGAAAGTGGTGAACGTCAGGGTTTATCTCCTTGCGTGTTCCCCACAAACCGTTCCAATTCCCGAATCCCACTTTCCTCCCCTACCAATGATTGGAAATACGTGCATACGTAATCAGCAGGTCTATTCAACTGAGCAGTGCAGCGCAGCGTTGCCAACCTACTAAATCGAGAATGTTCCACATAGGGAGGTGGTAAGTAGCTTTATGTGACTGCGGTATGTTCTGTTTGATTACTACACAATGAGGTAAGTACTAGGTAAGAAATACCAACAACAGGTGCTGTCAAAAAAGGCCAATTTCCTTTTTAATGAATTAATTAGGTGTCTAAGGAAGAAACTGGGGTCAGTCATCTGCTCTGATTTTCTTTCCCTTACAGCTTAGGTACCTAAGTAAAAAAATAAGCAATTCGCTCAACCGAACCATGTATATCGAAACTACAGGGTTTAGATCTCTTGTATATATATTGATTCCTTCCTTGAAAATATCACAAGGCTTTCTCTAGCCATTACAAATTAACTTTTACTGTTCTTATAAATATATATGTTGCATTCATGTGAATTTTTCTACTCAATCTTCAACAAACTAAGCTTAAAAATATTATTTTCTCTATTTCACCTTAATAGTGATAGAAGTTTTTAGAAATGGCCTTATTGAACATTGCAGGCACAATGGGTATACAGCTTAACGTCAAGTCTAATTCATTAAGAGCTGGTCGCTATGTGATGGCTTTGAAATGCTATTCTCCTTATCTAGGAAGTTGTGGGGTGGGAATCAATGGCGACTTCCCTTTTGAGAAGAGCATAAGTATTTTAAAATCGAAACCAATAAATAATAGCGATATTAAAAACCAGAAATATTTCGAAATGATTAACTCCTCAAAGAAATGTATTTAAAAAAAATTCTTCTGTGCTTTAACAAGAGCCATAATTTTTGTGTAGTAAGATTATGCATTATGATTTATTAGTTATAAAGTCATATGGACTAAAGAAGATTTCGGAGGTTATTCCCAGAAAAGTCAAGACACACTTTATTTATCATGAACATGTCTTACAGCAAATATTATTTCAATTAAAATCATTACATCCATTTTTTAAGAATTAAACAATTTTGAAAAAAAAATTTACGTCAAGGTTGTAGTTTAAAGTGGTTGTATTTTTTGAAAATATTGGAAGATACTGAACTTAAATGCCAATTTTAGTATCTAACTTTTCTTTCTTGAGTTACGTAGCTCTCTCTCTCTCTCTCTCTCTCTCTCTCTCACACACACACACACACACACACACACACACACACACACAAACGCAACGAACTTTGTTCCAAAAATACTTTTTGGATTCTGGGGACCTTCAAACGTATATTTCCTATGAAATTTCTATATCCACTTTTGGAAGAAATATAATACCATCCTACTTAATATGTACATGATAGAGAAAGTAAAAATAAATAAATAGCAGTAGAATATTTAGACTATAAATCGTAGTAAGGAATCTACCAAACATGGAAACAAAGAACAGGAGAATCTGATCGATATGTGTTGATTTCGCAATTCCATATTGTGTATGACATATTCTTGTATATCATCTGTACAAAATATTAACTTATTTAAAACATTTAAAATGCATCAGGTTGTATTATTTCTTTTCTCTGAGATAGCTAAACACGAATTTAATAACCGTGTGTCATTTCAGTAGCTTGCATTTTATTTTATAAAATGTCTTCATACTATTGCAGTCTTTTTAAGTTAATTAAGTAATTGAATTCCTCAAGTTATAGGTAAGCTTAAAAATGATTATATTGTTTAATTACATAACGTGTCAAGTGTAATAAAAATTAAAAGAACGTTGACTAATGTTTGTGGTAGACAGATATTTCATTATTTTCTACTTTTGGAGGACAGATTGACCACTTCAAATACACTCCATTTTCGATCGATAATTACTCAGCTCACAAAAATATGCTGTCACTATTTAATGGAAATATATCTTCTGTGAGCTTATGTAATGTGCAGATAGTCTTTAAATGAAACATGAAAACTATGCTGCCTTGCACGTGCATTATGTTTTAATATTGTTTTTAATTTCAATAATTAAAACTACTCCCTAAAATGCATTTCGTTTTATATAGAGATGAGAGTGACTCCAAAATAATGCATATTGCGCATGTGCTAACATTTCCACGTCATTAGGTGATGTAGGTAATGTGGTGGAGCATTAGATGTTACGCTGTAAGAAACTTTAGTTCGATGTTCGGCGAAATACATTTATAAATTGCTTCAACAAGAATGTCCTGAGCGTACAATAGATCATACCATCACATTCCAATTACTTTCATGTCTGTCCCATAGAAACTTATTTTTCTGTCGACTTCACGTTAATTGAGGAAAATGTTTGCAAAAATGATTTCATCACACAATTAATTACTGGAAAGTCTGTTTACTCAACGCGTGTGCAGTTGCTGCTCAAAGGAAGTGTGTCCTACCCACAACTAATGACTGTCGTAAATCCATTTCCACACTTCAGAAACGACAAACTTCTATCCCTGTCTTTGAAGATCAATAGCAGCCCTGATTTTAAGGGAGGGACAGTTACATGTTGACTCCGCTAGGAGACTCAGTTGCCAAAATTCTGAATTCCAGTTCTTTTCTGTTTCAGTAGGTACAAAGGTTCATGTTAAGATGTTGCAATTCTACCTGAAAGGACTCAAGAGGAAGGGCCCATATTGTAAAACGATTATTAGCGGCGGCCGAACTGCACACACGTTGACTAAACAGATTTTAGAAGGAGAATAGGTGAAACCGAAGCGATAGCCAAATACTTCTGAAGTGATAGATTTGAAATTCTGTACTTAACATATGAGAAACAAAGCAAATTACTTTCTTTTCTCCTTTCTTTTCTTTTCATTTTCATTTTTCGTTGTTTTTCCTGACTTTCACGAGAGCTTGTTTTATTCTTTCATATATCCGGAGATTTATATACACAGAAATACCCATGTCCGAGTCGGGTCTCGAACCCGCGACCCTCTGTGTGACGGATCGCCTAAGGCTACGGCAACTTGGCATAAATATAAATATTGGACAATTCAAACCAATATCGCAGAAATAGTTGACATAGTTTAAATATTTAAAACAGATCTGGAATAGACATTTTGTCAATGCCTTATGGTTAACCAGCCACACAAAAGTTGCAAAATTACATCTAATTTACAATGAAGAGCACTTCAACTGATTATCTATTCGTAGAAAATCTAAGATATGCATTATAGTTGTTATGCAAAGATTTTGAACATATGATACTCGTACATTAATCAAAAGCAATTTTTTCCATATAAGTATTCTCTTTAAAATATTCATGCCCCATGCTTGGAATTGCTCACCATAGAAGATACAAAATTTGGTATTCATCGGACATTTCATTTTTGAGTTACACACACACACACACACACACACACACACACACACACACACACACACACACACACACACACACACACACACACACAGAGGGTGCCTCAGTACGTGTATACCTGGTGAAATCTTTACATTGCAGTATTTATTCTAGATAAATGAAACACTAAAAGGAAAGATTGGCGATGCAAGTTTGCATATAGGTCAGACGATGTGAAACTGTAATTTGGAAACACTCACTCAACCATCCTAAATTCCGGATTTGAATCCGCCGGATTATAACCTTATATCCAAACAAACAACCAAGCGTGTCTCTGCGTATCCAACAGCTATAATTCAAATCAGAATTAAATGATTTCTGAACGCTACTGCAAGTTCGGGAATCCGGTTTTAGATTTCGAAGGGATTAAATAGGTACGAAGGTTTTTGCTGCAATCGATGAACACGCAAGGCCATTCAAGTTGGAAGGCCGTGCTCAATCTGTCAATATTAAATGTCTGGCGTTTCATCTTTTACTTTGATGGACGTCTTCTGGGGTATTAGCAAAGTGATGGAGTGCACATCAAACCTTGCAGTACTAACCAACTGACTTCCAGTCCAGAAGTTTTAATTTTTCATCAGTTTAAGGTCAATATTTTGATCGATGTTTTTGGAAATACATTGAAAAAGTAAAGTATGGGATAATCCTCTTGTGTTATTTGCAAAGATGCACTATTTCGTATTTTACTTACGAACTAAACTACATAAGCTGTTAAAACATTTCTGTATCAATTGTATATTGCAGCATAGAAGTTCATAGATCCCTTCGTGTAAGCAAACATTACATACTTATTTTTGAACAAACATTATTAGTTTATTCTGTTTTATAGTTACAAAGTTTTAATTAGGAAATGATTAATATGATTAATAATGGACAATATTCAGAGGACTTCCTACATACAAGTTTTTCTTTTGTTAAGCTCACTTTTAACTTCTAGGTCACATTGCGAAGGTTACTATAGTTCCATTTGTTCACCTGAGTCACTGTATGTAATACAGAAGGCCTTGGATACGTAATCTGTAACATCTGCTTAAGAAGCTTGTTGATAAATGGTCTACTTGAACAGTCGTCTTCCTCTGCCACGTGTTCTATTATTCAGCTTCTTTAGCGGAATGTGGAATTGACCGTATGAGTGTGAACCTCAGATGCTACCGCCGAGCCATTTCGCCTATAGGTATATTAATGTTACCTACTTCGCAAATTATTCACACAAAAATCTATTGTACATCTACTAGCAACCTTCCTCCAACATGCGCACGGCAGAAGTAGATGATCATCCATTGAAATGGGGAAATGATGTGGTTGCCCCTCCGGAACGTTGGTTCTCTAGATCTACAGATCGCTACCTACCGTAGCGCCTCACATTCATCACGTTACTGAGTATACACCGGTATAGGCCCAAACATGTGCAGGGTTAATTATGAGCAATATTTCGGATTGAGACCTCCCTATTAATCTATAATATATAGCGCATCCCACCCTTAGAAGACAGTACACGTTAAATGGAGCGCAGTGTTGCAACATGTACTAATTGCGAATCTTTCTCCGCGCGCGATCCCGAGGTGGCCGAGTCCTGTACTTAGTCCTTCAATTGCTGGTTGACGGATACTTTTAACTTTGGTATCCCTCCATGCCTTTGTCACTGTATGGCCTAAATTCACAAATGACTCCTCTGTATAAACAATTGATTTCCCCTGGTCCCTAAACCCTTTTACGTCTTTTAGATATTTATGTCGCCATCTGATGATATCGATATCGTCTCTTTCTATTAATATGCACTTGTTACCCCTTCTTTCATATTCGGACCCCAAATCATGTAAGAACCGACAAAGAGTGGCCCTTGAGAAATTTGGTAGGGTCTCATCACTGTTGACCCGTGACAAAATTATATTCAGCGTGGGTGGAATATTTGCAAACTGTAAAGAAAGAACAATTCGCCGCACTCCACCTTGCACTATTCACTATATACTTCTTTTCCCCCCGCTCTTTTTGTTTTCTTTTTCGATGGCGTTCTTAGAAGTCCTTTCATTACTTTCTTTTTAATCCTATTCACTACTGCTTCTGAACACCCGATAGTCTTAGCTGTTTCTTTTGCTACGTTACTTACACGCATTTTACTTGAAAAATAATCTAACACCTTCATAATTATTTCGCGTTCCTTCTTAATTTACCAATGTATCGTCTCTTTCTAGCTTCCCCTTCCATAACTATAAATATTTACGGAAAATATTAAATAAATAACACAATAACAGCTCATAGATTCCACATAGTTACGCACACGACTTTTTTCGAACTAATGCTAGTGCTGCTCCTTATACTGTCTTCTGTGTCAGGCCTGGCGCGAGAATACGCTGAATAGATGAATACCTTTTGTTTACCCTACTCGATGAAAGAAAGAAGTTACAGCCTTTTGGTTTATTTTAAAAACTTTCTCCAACCCTCCTCAACATTTGTTCTCGCTTGGTCCCCGATGTAAACTTAATAACAAAAAAGTTTCACACTGCGTAACTTTTGCAGTGCACAGATATAACATTTTCCGAAAACATTTAATTTAAAAAATTGTAACACTTATCTGAGTAAACATAGAGAATTCAAAGTGGGCAGGTAGTAGCACTATAGTTTACTCTACCTTAGAACAAAATATAGACGCATTCTAGCAGTTAGTTTGTTAGTTAGTGCGTGATGAGTATAGGAACAGCATATATCGGACTTCTGTTGAAAAAAACGTTTTCTGAAGAAATATGGGCCTATAGAAATATATAATAATTCTAAAAAGGATATAAACTAATAGAGAAAAAAATTCTGCATAGGATAATGTGTTTAAACCTGAAATTTATAATAACTGAATATTTATACCATGCTATTAGGAACCTGGCAACAGTGCGAGGGTAGAAAAGGACGAGGCTAATGGCAACTTGTATGCACTAGATAGAGACAGATATATCCCATTTAACTCCATACAGTCATCTAAGAGTGGAACAAGGTATAGATGTGTGCACTTTCAACTGTAGCTACACCTTGTAAGTGTTTGAGGAAGTGAACCAGAAGAGCTTCATGCCCAGAATGATTTTCAGTATTCATATGGAGGTTTTTAAAGTTCTTTTTATATAAATCTAAACTGTGTGCTTTGGTTTCCAAGTTTCATTTTTCAAAATGTACGTACCATTTTCCCATCATGTGGGTTTGAACTCGGTTTCTTGGATTCATTAGGTCAGTCGACATAATCGCGCGGCCAAACCACACGTTCTAGTACTGTCCTATATTTCTGTAGCCACTCGTGACAACCTGTTATCCATTGCAGTGGCGTGCAGCCACATGTTAAGTCTTTAGTTTATGTGACTTTGGTAACGCTACAATTTAGAAATGCTTCTTCAGAGAGACAGCAGATAGGCTATACTAACTTCCTAATAAGTACTATTTCGATTCCAGAGAATAATATTGACATATTTCTGTCTATGATTTATTGGTCACAATCTTTAATTACTTTGAATACGTATAACTTATTTTCTTGACGTCGTAGACCATTGGTTTTCCATCTCAAATTGATTGTCTATGAACCTCTACTGCCAACAAAATTCGTGCCGTGATACTCATTTACTCTCTGTATATATACCACATTTATATTGCAACTTACAGAAATTTGTATCGAAATGAAAATATGAATTTAAAAGGTTTCATTTCGATACAGATTTCTAATAGCAAATAAACACATTTAAATGTAGAAGTCGAAAAAGAAAATTTCTGTATTAGTATTTTGAAAACATGTGAGACCGAGGCGAACAAGGAAAGATTATAGTAAACAAAAGACTAGAAAATACCTGAACGGTACAGTGAACATGACGACTATTTCGTAAATTACAGTACACACGTACGTTTAGCCTAAAAAACTCAAATGTTGTTAGAGTGCTACTGAGCGTAATATACAAAAAACTTTACAGGATCATTTCCTTTCTTGTACAGCGTTACTGATGCCCTGAATTTATTACGAAAGGCTAGTAACTATCAGGGGCATGAAGGCGGCCCTTCTACTCCAGTTCCCTGATATTCTTGATTATTTTTTGTGGTATGTCATCTAAGTAATGTTCCGCTCTTTGCTTTTAATTGAGCGTTGGATTACAGTGCTGTAAATGGTTGCGGTTCGTGAGTTACTGGTTCCTGTTCGAAAGTATGTATAAACCTACACTGCTCCTTTTTTACGTTCGTCTCTTTATAAAATCACACTCCAGATTTACTTAAAACCCAGCAGGACCTAGCACTAAGCTTACATTATCTCTGGCTTCCTTCTTCCTTCTTTTTCACTTTCTCCGCTACTAATACTAAATAAAGAGAACATCATATTCGACCCAAAATGTCGATGTCGCGGTTTCGCCAGAAATATACGTTTTGAGGCCCCTGAATAAAAAAAGGCATTTTTACTTTCTCTACTACGCTTAGTAAAGTAGAACAAGGATTGTATTCTACCCAAAAATTATGTCGAGATATCCATCCAAAGATTCGATATATTTTTGGAAATATATGTTTTGAGGCCCCTGAATAAATAAAAAAAAAAGGTCCGTGTCTGTCAGTGGACAGCATAACTCAAATACGAAATGTCGGGTAGAAACCCAAGTTGGTATTTAAGCTTAATGTTTTCAAGCATGCGACACGAAGATTTTGAGGAACATTTTTCCACATTGAACTACCCTTTACATGGAAAATTTTTCGAAAATTTTCATTTTCTTGAAAGTGGTTCTAGTGACTTTGATAAAAGTCATATGTTTAAGATATTTTTATGACAATGAAATGTATATTTTTAATTTTCTGGCTACAGCCCACGTAGTCCTATTTACTCTGGATGACTTTTACATAACTGGTAAAGCGTGAGAGATACAGCAAATCTTACTAAAATACACAATTTATGCCTGAATAAATATTTTTGTAAATGAACGATTTGGGATATATTTTTTATTTGTGTGAGTTTAGGACAGTTTGAAAGCTTTAAAAGATTTAACTACCGCTCAAAGCCTGCTGTATTCCCATATGTCCCTTGCACCTATAAGGAAATAAACAATAACACAATTTCTGCAAATGTTTGTATTAACATGAAGATATAGGAATAGGAGTTTGTAAGAATGGTTAGTTCAAGAGTAGAGAAAGTCATCTGAGTGCAACATAACAGATTTTTAAACTGGCACTTGAAGCTAGCTAATTTACTGTCTCATCCAATCGACTAATAGTTGCGCGATCCACTGCTTTCTGGAGGAAGATGTGTAGATGTTGCTAAGAACTTCCCGATTCGTCCAATGTACGAGGTTTCGTTTGATACTTACTTACTCAGCTTCGTAAGTAAACGTCACTGGGTGAACGATGGAATTCCACACCTGCTAGCATGAAGCAATCTGTTACTGTGACACAATGGCCATCTTCGTTATTGTCGCGATCATTGTCGGTACTACTTGACATGAAAAATCACTACCCTATTAATGTCCTCTATGTCTGCACTATTTTTAACATTATTCTGTCAATATTAAAACTTTAAGAGCCATTAAATAATACTTAGTTACTTCCCACCCACCCTGTGGAAGTCACACACACACACACACACACACACACACACACACACACACACACACACACACACACGCACACGCACACGCACACGCACACGCACACGCACACGCACACGCACACACGCACACACACACACACACAGTATATTATTTTGCAACAAATGACAGGCATGCCCATCCAATTGTCAGTGCGCAGTGCTTGTTACAGTTAATGGATTTTGCTAATTAATTTTGAAACGTGTATATGGCAACATGTATTTTGCGAAATAAAATCATACCAAAATAGATGATCTAATGTGAGTTTGTGCTAAAGAATTTGCAAGGAGCTTGTGGATGATGTAGGGAGGTGCCAAGAGTTTTTCCCACAGCCAGCCCAGGTAGAGTGTTAAACACGTGTCTGTCTGTGTGTGTGTGTTTCAGGAGCGAGCAGACATGACATAATCGGAAGATCACACAATTTGCGAGTTGTGACGTTATGTAACACGTGCTAATGGACCAGAAGCCGAGGGCTATGCCACGGGACACAGTTAGTTGCTAAGAGACGCATATCTATCAATATTCAACAGAGTGCTGCCTCCGCTTGGCTTATAAATAAGGATCGTTTAAAACAATTACTCACAATGCAGTGTGCGCTTTTCATTTTTTGTACATTTGTGTCACTGTTATATGCATTTTAATTGCTTTGCGTGGTTTATAAGATAATGAGACCTTCTGTTAACAGCTGAATATTAATGCCTAGCCTTGAGTTTAAGTTATCAAACTTGCTAAATGCTACGATAGTAAACCTACGTCTTCTGTGTTTGTTTAAGATAATAGTCGTTGTGGATATCTAACCAAAGAAACCACTCAATTCTGTTTTACTTTCTCTGCTGCTTTCTAGTGGTAGAGGAAATCTTCGATATGATTAAAACACGTCAAGTACAAATTGTCCACAAAAAGTAAACTAATTTTTATCTACTACTATAATAATCAGTGATGTTTTAGGCAACACAACTATACTCTATATTGTTAAAAAAAACACTATGAAAACATAAAATATATATGTTCAACAAAACGTGAAATATAATTTAATGATGATCGTAAATATCTGTTGTACAACGTATCAATAATCTATGTAAAATGGTGTCAAATCAATTAATAGAAACCTTGTAATGCATAGAGTATGGGGGTACACTAAAATTTCAATATCACAAATGTTTCGTTTTGTTTTTCCTTTTTTTAAACTGCTGCCTTGGAGAAAGTATTATGCCCAATAATTCAATATGAAGATTTCATAGAAACTACATGTTTATCCTTTTCTTCCCTGGAAGTTTTTTATATGAATATTCTACAACCTTGGCAATACTAGAGTTCCAAAAAACATAACTGCTTCCATTAGAACCCATGGGAGTGGGGTGGGGTGGGGGGGGGGGGGGAGCTTCACACCCTAAAAGGGGATCCTGTATTAGCACGACAGAAAAAAAAGTTGTATATTTTTTGTTTCAGGTAGCAATTAGTAATGTACATATTATTGGTTAACACTATTCATGAAGTACTTTGGAGGTTTCAGTCATGTCGTTACAAGGATATTACAGATGTACTTACTATTATCTTTTAATTTGTTTTTATTGTGACATAATTATGACAAGTCCAGTACTTTTTCTGTCATTTTATTTGTGTACTAAAACAGAATCTCAAAACACAGTCCTCTTTTCACTTTCTCTACTAAGCATAGTAAGTAAAGGAAGTATTGTATTTCACCCAAAAATCGATGTCAAGGTTTCACCGAATATGTGTTTCAAGACCTCCTGAATCCATAAAAGGCATTTTTAGAAAAAGGTCCGTGGTGTGTGTATGTGTGTGTGTGTGTGTGTGGGTGCGTGTGTTTGCCAGTATGTATGTCAGTATGCATGTGGACAGCATAACTCAAAAACGAAAAGCCGATTAAAAACCAAAGTTAGTATTTAAGTTTAATATCTTTCAAAAATGTGACACGAAGATATTGAAGAAAATTGCTGCACCCTAAACTACCCTTCACATCAAACATTTTACGAAAATTTTGTTTTTCTCAAAAATGGCTTTAACGATTTTGATTAAAATGGTATGTGCTTAAGATATTTTTATAGTAAATGAAATATATGATATATATTATATATATAATCCAGATAAATTTCATTCGACAGCTGACCTTCCCGGACAAGTCTTATGATGCTGTGATTATTGAAATATTGGCACGTTAAAAAACATACTTTAAATTATCTCTGTAAAAGGCGTCAAGTGCTTTTCTTTTTAATTAAATGATGCATAGCTTAGACATTCAAGGGAAAGACACGCAATTCCAAAGAAAAAATTTAGTGTTCATTAAAATACACACTATGTGACAAATGCATTTTTTAGTTTTATATAATTTGTTGTTGGAAGCATTTATTACTGTATACTTATATTTTTCGAAGGAAAGTTATCATACATCATGCAAAGGAACAGGTTTGACAAGGTGTAATTCTTCTTTCGTCATACTTTTTTCCGCATGAGCTCATTAGTAATGTGGTTATGCTTAATTGCAAAGGAAGTACTCAATTTTGTAGTCATTCATCTTTGGAGCTAGTGCACTATTGCTAATTTGAAGCAATTTGAAAAAACTCTGTGATTAATATGGCACCACTTTTCTGCAAATATTACATTATCTTAGAAAACTATATTTGAATTGATATTTGGTAGAAAAATCTGTGAATTATGTTTTTACAACAGAAAATAAACACATTGTAGTATTTCTTTATATAGATATACCTACATTTTAGACAATTTTTTTAATCAGAAACGCATGAAATTTTCTCGTTGGTTGAAATCGACAATCATGTGCATAACAATGTCAACCAATGAAAGCCTTCATTAGCGAAAAAATTATGAAATTTAATTAGGTATCACCTCCTAAAATGTGACAGCAAGCTCTCTAGATAAAGTGTGGCATTAGTTAAGATAAATTAATTCATAAACCGACTCCCTTACACTTTTACCTTATTACAAGATGTCAATAGAGAGTGGCAAGCAATGATATCTGCTAAATCAAGCTTGATATTTTTGGCTGTACACGCAGAATAGAGCATGGGCCACGTCCCCACTCCAGTACTGCATCCCACTCATGACGCATGTGGTGGGCAAAGATGGAGAACGCAGGGGTCGAGCGGCTGGCCTTGGTCCGGGTGGGCTGTTGAGTTGGAGGGGGAGTTATATGCAAAATAGATCGACGGAGAGAGAGCAAGTGGGAGAGAAACAGAGTAAAACTATTCAATAATTTAATACTGCCCCACATTAATTGCACGTTCACATTCCTTCTCTGCTGCAATGATATTTTCAGCTATATTTCTGCTTTCTGCTCCACTTTTTTTATTAATTATTAATTCACGTTGTTTACATTATAAATGTGATAGGGGGTTTATGAGATAGAGGGAATGGGACATGTACTCGTTTTTAAGAGTAATGAAACTAAACTTTCTAACAATTTCAGCAATGTTAGTTGAAATTTTATAATATTTTTGAACAACACATTTTATTATAGCAATACATTTTCATACCCTTATATACATAACCTTCCAAGAGAGCAATTTACAGAAAACAAAAATCGAGACTCATGTGAAACCTATAAAAAATTAAATAATTTTAATGCTTTACTTTTATTTATTTCTTTAATGTTATTTACAATCAAAGCTTAAATTTTGTGTAGCATTAAAACCTTTCCCGGAAAAAATAAAGTACATAGCATTTGATAAAAATTAATCCTGTGTTACATTATTAAATTCTAAATCCAAAGGAGCTCTTGCCATCCTAGTTCCCTTCATCACCGCTCTAAGAAAGTATTGTGACGTTGGGCTCGGCACACAATAATGGACGGACGGAGCCACACCACATACCGGGCCGGCGAACGGGAAAGACGTTATAGTTCAGGCTGCCTCGCGCGTCTGCTGTATGTACGTGATTGTTAACAGAAACAGGATGAGTCGAGGACGTTCGCGAAACTTCTAGCTGCGTAATTTTCGGTGTGTGTCGGTGTGTGCGTGTGTGTGTGTGGGGGGGGGGGGAGGCTTAAGAAAGGTCAATGTGGCGTCACCCCTAATGTGCTGTGCGCGCGTGTATCGTTGTGAGAAGATTCAACGAGCGTCGCTGGCGATTGTTATGTCGTAATTAGAGTGTAAGAGACAGAGGAAGTGAAGAAATATACATGAATAGACTGAGAAAGGTTATGAGGAGAAACAACTGTGAGTTCTGATGCCTCGAAGGACTGTAAATTGTATTAAGTACAAGAAGAGAAATGTGTATTTCAGGCAAGAGTTTAGAGGGCAGTAAACTGATAGAAATATAACCGGAATGATTTTGTTGTCTTTGTCACACTACAATAAAAATCTTTAAATAGCTACAAAATTTGCGTAATTGGGAATTTTTGTGAAACTAGTGAAAACGTAAGTAAAGTTAGCCGCAATTGGATTCTGATTCTCAAGGTTTGGGGAATTTATCTTTGAAAATTATGAAAACAAAATCTTAAATGTACTCTAAAACAAAGTTAATGACATATGGATTTGTTAACATGGTTGCAGTAATTTTTAATTTTAAATTTGCAAGTACATGAAATCAAAAGCATTGGAGTACTTTTATACATGTAAATGAGAAAATTAAACATTTTTGACCACAATTAGGAAGTTTCAACACTATATTTGCTTGATTTAACCGGAGTAATAAACCATTTCTATGCTTAAAATCCATGTATAGGTATTAAACCCTTGAAGGTCTACAACGGAAAGCTTTGTAAAGGACTTAAACCCCGTTACTTTGACAACGGTGAAATTGTAAATCTTGATATTTTACTACTTGTTATTTTGGATTGGAGAATGCAAAATATCACCCTTTGTTGTCACAGTGCTTTATAAAAACGACGAGCATCACCAACGGTTTAAAAAAATCTTGTGGGCACGGCTGTAACGTTTTTTTCTGAAGGTTACCCAATTTGACACCTGGTGTATACCTACAGGACACGCGATTTGAATATGGCGAAGGTAGAGCACGAGACAAACCCCCGTGCCTGCCTAAATATCTCCCTACCACGTTTTTTCCTTACGTACCAAAAGTGTGGGAAATATGCACTGCCATTTTTTCCATCGCTACCTAACGGAGGGTTTAACCATTATTCATTCAGGAGTCTCTTTCTTCGCCAATCTGAATATCTTTACAAATAAGCTCTTCGTGCAACCCCTTCACCGCATGTAGATACGGACTTGAATATGAATGAGAGGGGCAAAAGAAATTATTGCACTGGGATAGATTGATTTTGGGTACGCGCATCTTTGGGGTAACAAGGGTGCGTGGCCGATAAAAGGTGGGGCCTTGATCTGCATAACAGGTCAATATGGCATTCAGATTCGGCAAGTCACTTACATACATCCGATCAATCGCCGACCGTTTGTAACGGAAAAATAAAATTACCTATGTATCGGAAGGTATTCTATGTATATTAGCATTAGAGAGGAAATTCTGACTATCAATAGCAAGGTATGAACAGCGGAAAACATATTCAACCTCACGATAAAGGGTTACAATGCTTTGGAAGCATCGATCTTGATCCAAAATGAAACCGTTATTTTGGGAAAAATTGGGAGCGTGGCACAACGGTCACACAAATTCTAGCGAATTTAAGCTTTTGTTATTTCACTATTGCAATCTTATATCCACCAAAAGATGCAAAATTCAGTTACTTTCTTAATTCTCTATGAATAAAAATGATAAATTGGGTAAAATACTTTTGAAGAATCGAAAAATAATAGAATTAATTATAGCTAGACAGTGGAAATAATATTTTTAAGAAGAACTAAATGGTGCTCTAGATTGGGCTTAATAAGAAGCGAAACGATCAGAAATGTATTGAATAATTATAACTTAAACAACAAAATCGAAGAAAATAAACACAAATGGAAAGGACAAATTAACTGCATGAGTCAACAAAGGATACAAACCAGAAAAGAAAGGACCCATCGGACACCCTAGAAAAAGATCGGGATAAATAGAAACATGCAAGGATGGAACAGGTGGAAACGCCTAATGCTTCAACTGAAGAAGACAAGAAGAAAAAAACTTTATAGGTAATTTTAAGGTCATTTCCAAAATTTTCTCCTATGAAATAATGACGTTACCATATTGCTCAACCCCATCTTTTGTGCATGAAGCATTTTCCCTTCACTCATTCAGTAAGCAAACATTAGAGAGGTTTGTTTTTGGTCCCATAAGTGCGTCACAGCTAAGCTGAAAGTAGGTCGCATAAGTTTGGGCATCACTGATTATGACGTTCTATTACATTTGTTTTCTTCTTTTTCATTTAGGGGATTTTATAATGCCTATTTTTAGTGAAACAGGTGTACGAAACTTTTAAATGTATGTAATACTTTCTCTACTTAAGCTAAGTGTAACGAAACAAATATTTGTTTACACGAAAAAGTGTGGCTTAAATACTTATTATGTCAAAACCTTGCAAAACAAACCCATAAGGCTTACAAATTTTTGTTATGCAACATTTGTTCAACAAACCTAATAATAACTCAGAAATTTCGACATTTGATTTTGCGCTCCTTTAGAATCCCTTTCGGGAAAGTAATTAAAAATAAACTTCAAGTTATTTCTTGCATTGATTACTGATGTTAATACGTTCCCTTCTAGTTGTATTCCAGAAGGAAAACCTTGATGGGTCACCCTGTACGTAACCTGTTTGTGAACCGCACTGTGATGGCATGGAAATGCAACAGGTCTACTATTTAAACAGGCAGCATCACACACAGGTATATGATGCACAAATAAGATGCAGATATCCTTCAGCGAACAATCGGCAGGGTCCCTCGTTGCTATGATACATCGCGGGCGATCAGGAGGGTAGGAAAGGGAATTTTTGCATAATCGCGGACCCTACCGAACCATTCGGGTGCATGGGAAAAAAAGTATTCAAAGGATTCACTTGTATTCCCTTTTAGGCAATACTATCCATTGGCCCCGCTGTCATATATCATTAGAAGTTGGCATTGGTAGGCTGGAAAAGCTGCTAACCTTTTCACAGCTCGATAATATTGGCGAGATGATTCACTTTACTCGTTTAGAACAAGCTCTCGACACTTGCAACGAACGAGAATTGTTACAGGAATAAAGCGTGCACAGTAAACATTACATTTTTATACATAATAATAAAAGACGCTCATCTTCGAAACTCATATCACTTTCTCCATCCATAACAAATTAATATAATCATATATTTTATAGATACAAATTATATTGTACATATATCTAGGACCAGTTGCATAAATATCGCTGACTGGAGGTCATATGTAATCTAAGACCAGAACATGAACTGAGATCAGAGTAGAATCACATTGTATAAATATCGAGTTTTAGTTCAACTTTGATCTTAGTTTGTAATATAACGTTTAGTACCCTGGTAAATCAATTGAAAATTACTACTTACGGGCCGCAGCAATAATTTGTGTGTGTTTTTTTTTTAATACTTCGGATGCATTCTACAGGGCGCAATACGATATGTACGTAAATGGCGCAAACGAGAAACAAGAGATGTGAAATTTCACACGCGAAGAGAGAAACATATTGGTGGATAATGTAATTAAAGGTATAAACATACAGTGGAATTAAAGAAAATAAAAGAAACTGACGCAGTTTCAGTTTCTTAGAAAGAAACTCCATCGAAACAAGTCACTGGGGTTTTAATTCGAGGTTAGTCATGTAATTACCTAATTAATCGTTTCGTTTGTATCTTTTGCCAATTATTGGATCAAAGTATATTGAAGTCTAACACATTTGCCTTAAATTTGAACACAATCGCAAATTGATTTAAGACTTTTATGTTTCTAGAAGTAAGCCTCAAACACAAAAACTTAAATTTTAGCATTTGTAAAAAATGTTCTAGGTTACGAGTAATCATCTTTTGCTTCTCCTGTAGGATTCTTTGAATATAATGAAATTTGGAACAATGATTCCAGTATCCAAATAACTGCTAAAATGAATTACCTTTTATTATTTTATATAAAACTATACCATTTATTTATTATTCCTACAGTTCTACTGATCTAAGTTCAACTATGTTAACTGGAGAACATTCCTCAATCAGAGTTGATCTTAGATCAAGGTTTATACAACCGAAATTCTAAGTTCAGCTTAACTGAAGATCATTTGGTCGAACTCGCATCAACTTTTATGAAACTGGGTCCTAAAGGAGCAGTAGTATACGCTATTTACTTCTTTATAATTATTGTTAGGAATTAGTATGCTTATAATAATTAAAATTGGGTGTGAAAATGTAAGATGTCTTACTTAGAACTGTATTACAAGTTCGAAGGAGATACCTCTTGCCATATTAGAGTGATTGTACATGCTATTCACTTAATCGCGTTATACGCACAATCTCTGAACAAAAGAATTCGTCATAGACAAGGGGTAGGGCAGTAAACAGGTGTAGATTACTCCGACCATTGCTACACAAATGCTGGGGTGATTCCTCTTCTACCATGAAGTCCCTATCCATTTCCTTTCATCTGTTTCACTCTTCATATTGTGCCAGTTTGACTCAATACATTATGTTTTATTTATTTATTTATTTCCACTAATTACATGCGTACTGGACTCAAATACACAAAATACCATAAACACAATAATTATGAATAATCTTTTACACTCAAAAGCAAGAAGTTATTCAAATCCTTGGCAACGTGACGCTAGCCATAGAACGACAAAACTAATGAATGTTTCCAGCACGGAAGCACGGCGCTTAGCGTTGCATAGTTGTTCTTTGCCAACGCGACAATATGTTTGAGGGTTGTAGGGCTAGGCGTCGGCGATTGGAGCGTTGCGACGTGACGGTAAAGTTTGGTCTGGTAATTCGCTGGCGCTTAGATGCTACTTTCCTTGGGACCCCGTGGTTGATGGTGCAGGCAGACTGCCGCCATATTCGCGTTGTTGATCGCTGCATAGGTGTTTGGATCTGCTCGCCCACCGGTCTCTTCTTCCCAAGGCTCACGTAAGACACAAAAAGCCTACGTGCGAGTAGGCCATCAATCGTGTAATGATTCGACTCTCTTCAATTTTATGGCAATATTGCTTTCTCTGCCACGCATATAATGGCAGAGTGTATTGCATTCCACTCAAAAGTTTGACACCAAGATTTCACTGGAAATGCAGGTTTTGAGACCTCCTAGATCCAAAACAAGATTTTTCACAAAAAAAAAAAAAAAAAGTCCGTGTGTGCGTGTCTATGTGCGCATGACTCTGTGTGTGTGTGTGTGTGTTTGTGTGCGTGTGTGTGTATCTGTGTGTGTTTTCTTTTCATTGCATAGTAATATTACATTTCGAGTTCTCTTATAGTTATCAATTATTACATAATTTTATTTGCATAGGTGAAATAAACACAGTTTCGTTAGCATATGTCGCATTTTACATTTTAAAATATGAAATAAAACTATAGTGGGTATGAATCAAATATGCATAATTTTTTAAAATCTATTTTAAATACAAGGGATTAAATAGTGTTCGGCCCATTGCGACCCCGACCTGGATATTTTGCGGGCTACCACTCCCCAGGTGGAAGGGATGAGGCGAAGTGAGACCGGAGGTTTGTCAGAGAGCAGAGTTAGCGAAGCCCAGAGACACCACACAGAAGTCCCTCACAGTTACAGATATTAACACCTAGTGCACAACTGAAGTGTGTCCTCCACCCAGAGAGAGGGTGACGAGGCGACCCTTGCGGCCCGGGCAGCAACGTCCAGGAAAGGCTAGGGAAGAAGCAACTATGCTATCTGTTCGCATTCGTCCTTCCCCATACCACTTACGCTAGTGAACACGTAACTAGCAACAAGAAGCTCCTAGACAAAATAAGTTTTCTCCGGAGCCTTCGAGAAAGATCTGGTTACGTATTCAGTGGCGTGTTTGAAGGAGTTCATGAAAGGCCCGTGTGACGTCATAAGGAGGCGAGGAAACAACAACAGAGAGAGGCAGAGTTGCGGTTACAGATACGAGTCAGTCAGTGTGTCAGCTGTGAGTGTGCGTCATAAATGGGATTCAACGAGCGTCGAGTGATTATAACGTCGGAGTTAGTGTATGAGAAACAGAGAAAGTGAAGAAACACAGTGAAAGCACTGAAGCAAGGTTACGAGGAATAAAAGTTGTGAGTTGTGATGGCACGAAAGACTGTAAACTGTGTTAGCGACGAGAAGGAAATTGGTGTTTGTGATAAAATTTAAGATAGAAAACCAACAGGACTGATGTCATTTTGTCATAGTATTTATTTAAGTGTTTGTGTGAAAGCTTGTAGTATTTTAAGTGAAAGTCTCAAAATGCTACAACGTGAAGAGAAAATCGATGAATTTCTCGTATCTAGCAGGAAAAAGGCGTACTACAGCAGAGGAGTGTTATTTTCTCGAAGCACTCTGCACTTGTTTTGGAAGACTCACTTTTGTTTCTCCTTGCGTCTGTTTGAACTGGGAAGGGAGACAGACGCTGCTTGCACAAAGGATTGTGGGTAGGAGGTTTGTTTGGGGATTATCACACAGTTCATTGATGCTTGTTATGGTTGCGAATTCGGCAAGAAAATTTCTCCTCAGGCAGCCTCTAAGTCTATGTGCTTAGTAATTTTGGTGTCGGGGAGGATACATAGGGTGGCTTATGTAAAGGGGTGCTTTTATTTGTTCATTAAGAGAGCAAGGGGGTGGTTGAGAAATCTCGGTAGGTGTGCAAACCGAAGATGCCAGCACAAGAGGCTCAACATCATCCACAGTTGGAAAAATTGTGTTTAATGAGTCTAACACTACTGAAAGAAAGTTTTCGTATATTTAAATTATACCTAGTTTAATAATTTAGTTAGAACTTTAAGTTTTGAATTTCTAGCACAACTATTGATGTCATTCAGGTGCATGTGCAGATTCCGACACTTTCGTGCACTAAACTGATAAATATAGTGAATGGAATCTGTGAGAAAGAAAACTCTTTAATAAAACATGTTACAATAAATAGTAAGGAAACGTGTATTATTATTATTATTATTATTATTATTATTATTATTATTATTATTATTATTATTATTATTATTATTATTATTATTATTATTATTATTATTATTATTATTATTATTATTATTATTATTATTATTATTACTACTATTACTATTATTATTATTATTATCTATTATTATTATTACTATTATTATTATTATTATTATTATTATTATTATTATTATTATTATTATTATTATTATTATTATTATTATTATTATTATTATTATTATTATTATTATTATTATTATTATTATTATTATTATTATTATTATTATTATTATTATTATTATTATTATTATTATTATTATTATTAATGTAGTTATTGCGTGGAAAAATGTTTCGAAAATGTTTATTTTCTAAAAATGCTTCTAAAAATTTTGATTAAAATACCACATACATGCTTTACATATATGCATTATAAACCAAGTGTATATATTGAATTTTATGGCAACACCTGTATAACCCTCTTCATTTGGAAGGAATTGAGTAAGTAATTTTGTACAATGGATAAGCCAAAGAACAAAAATGTGCTCTACAAAAGATGGAGAAGTCTTTATAACAAACTTGTATCAGCTACTTCCGTGATATTCGTTCTTATTGAATTTACGTTTTCAATAATTCTCTCTTTTTTAAAAGCGGTTTGAGTATTTAGTTGTTTCTCGCGTTGTCATGGAAAGAATGGTGCAATTTCAAGAAGTCACTCCATATCTTGGGTATGGTGGTGGAAAAAATGGCGTATGTTCACCTGGAATGGGAGGACAGACAAACAGGCGTTACATATCTAAGTAGAATGGGATAGAAGAAGGGCGAACAGAAAAGGCAAGCACGTATTTGGAAAGATAGTATTTTAGGAAAGTGGGTATAAGATGTAAAAATGTGTTGATATATAGGAAAGCAAAATATAGGGAGAGAGAGAAAGAGGGGTGGGGGAATCTGCCACCCGCCGTGTGACAAGAAACAACAAGTGATTAAGTCAGGAATGGAAGGAGGGATGAAAATAAAAGTTCAGGGATAAAGTCAAGTAGATATTATAAAAAACAAAAGTTAAGTGAGGAAAGAAAGTGGAAGTGATAAAGAAATAAGAAGGAAGTGAATTGGTAAGCTGTAGGAAATTAGTAGCAAATGATCATGAAGTATAAGAAACAAAATGAGGAGGGGGAGGAGAAGTATTAGAATAAAGCGGGTAATTTAAAATAATAATGGATTTAGGGAAATGGAAATAATAAGGGGAGTTGGTGAAAATAAGTGAATCAGGGGGATGTCCTGTGACAGACGGGCTAGGACCAAGTTTATGGGCTGCCCAAGATGTGTATGCTTCAGTGTTGAATAAATTCATATTAATTCATCATACTCTCTTTTAAACAGCAGATTGTCGACTCGGTTTCCTCTATCCCCCTTATGTCTACAATGAAATTTGCAATGAAACTATTTCTGTACAGTTTTATCTCGATTAATATGAAGTATAAAAAACTTCTTTGTAAGGAGTTTTTTACAAAAGTTATTTAAGTTGGTAGAGAACGTGAATATAACACAGATTGTTTTTATCAGTTGCTTAAATAAATATCTTAATATAATAAATATAAGTATTCGTTTCCAACAGTTACAGATTACTGTAGACTTGTGTCTCTATTTCAACTTGATTACAGACTGTTATAAACATCCCCAAACTGGTGTCGTCAGAGATTTATAGGGGTGGGAGTTGCAAGACAACTCGGAAGAAAAGGGATACTTGTGGGCTGATAGAGAAATAAATAATAGCTTTTATACATGTTTTCTGACATTCCCAAAGGGAACATGAATCATTGTAATTTATATCAAAGACATGCATTAATTTTCATCAGGTACATATTATACATATATTTATCGGCGAAATACCTGAAATTGTCCCTTGAAAGGTTTCTTCTTTAGTTTATAGATAAATCTTCTGGCGATTAATTCAATAGGTAGGTATGTCTAAAAACATATCACTTTTATCACATGCTTTTAAGTACTCCATTGTCATAAATGATCTTATTATTAGAAGCATGCATTTTACTATACTTTGTTTACATATTTGATTATTGATTAAATAATGTGATTAAGACAAATGACTGTTTAAATCATGTAGAGCATTATTGTGCAACCATGGAAGTGCTTACGTAATTAGCTGCTATTCCCCACTTCAATCTTTCAGTAGGAGCGCGAATCACGCCTGTCGCGTTTAGACTCGCAACCAGTCAGTACCCAGTGACGGACACAACAGGTGATTCCATGGCAGTTTCTAAGTCATGCCTTGAATTTTCTTGGAATGTTCTCAGAAGACCTCTTCATTCTGATGATTTTTGCGTAAATGGTAAACAGTAAAAGACAGACAAAAGCTTACTAAATAAAAATGTGAATCTCGTTAAAACACTCAATTTATGTCAAATGTTTCGTTTTTCTTTTGAGTGAAGCATTTGTAATATATTATTTCTTATTTATTTAATTTGCCATTACTCACACTTTTTTCAAATAGTAATATATTATTCCTTTTTTATCTCCTGACTTTGCAAAGAGAACGGAATTTCAAAGACATCGCGTAGCAACCAGTTCTTAAAAAATTTCACCATCGCTTTAAGCCTACTGTATTCCCATTTTCCCCTTGCACCTACAAGAAAATTAGCAATAAGATAATTTCTGAAAATGTTAATGTCAATTACAATGAAGTAGACAGAAATATAAACATTTGCAAGAATAGTTTGTATAAGAGTGAGTATAGCTCAGTCACAATATATTACGCGACGATCACTTGGTGTATCTTCTAAGGTTATGCACTTCGACTTTGCCACCAAATATTGATAGACTTCTTAAATGTAAGCAATACCTAAAGGAATCACAAATGAATAGATTTTAATTGATTAAGATTTGAAAGTGCTTTTGTAAATCAATCGCAACGTACATTCGGCATTTACTTTTTGAATTATGCTGAACATATACACACAAAAATACATATATGGATATTTTCTAATTCTTTATCTAAGTACCTCAAAACATGTATATCCGGTGAAATATGGATACAAAATTGTGAAGTGCGATATACTGACATTTGTTACATTCCTAATCTCTTTTATTAACATTTATTTAAGATCGCTTCGACTTCTTACTTCAAAATTACACCTGTATTGTTCGACCGCATGCACAGGGGCATGCAATTGGAATACGTATTTCAGTTGTTTCCTGTAAGCTGGCCAACTAAATATTAATGAGCATGTTATGGTTGTGGAAATACCTCAAGGAAGTTTTCCATTTTATATAGTGGAAAACTACAAATCGGTTGTTCTTCATTACCTTCAAAACTCGTTATCGTTTTGTTTGAAGAGCCTTGGTGAAGAAGCGATAATGAGGCACACATTGACAGATATAAAGCAACTTGTTTGCTTTGTGCATGGATACTAAACTTGCTTCCTCGTAAGTATAATCACGTTGCATGAGTAGGTAATTTCCAGGTTATCTTCAAGTTCCGGCCCTAACTGACTACAGTGTCTTATGATAAACATTGTCCTCGGGGGAATTTCTGTGGATAAAAATACACATTTAAAAACACCTCTTAAATGGTCCACATTAATGTGTATAACACATGAAAGCTCGTAAGTCACAATACTTATATCGGAATAGTCATTTTAAGGCATAAAGAACATACTGAACTCAGATTTAGATTTGGAAAAATAGTCATATATATATCACTCACTCACTCACTAACTCACTTACTCACTACTCACTCATACACTCACTCGGTCACTCACACTCACTCACCCACTCACACACTCACTCACCCACTCACTGTCTCACTCACTCAAACACACACTAACTCACACACTCACCCACTCACTCACCCATTCACTAGTCACTCACACACTCACTAACTAACTCACTCACTCACTCGCTCACTCACTCACTCACTCACACACGCTCACTCATACTCGCACACACTCACTCACACACTCACTCATTCATTCACTCACTCACACACTTACTCACTCACACACTCACTCACTGTCTCACTCATCATGCATAGCTTTGTGACTAAATTTTCAAATACCTAAGTGAAAATTTATATATACTATGAGATTCTCTACATTATCATAACCATTTACTTTGCTAAAAATAATGGTAGAAATCCATGTTTATTCTAACCGAAAACTTTTTAATTCACTTACTGCTTATCTGGAAATATACGTTTTGAGAGTCACTGAATACAAAAGCAGCATTTTTAGATAGAATGTACTGATTTATGTGTGTACATATGCTTATCTCTGAACAGCATATATGAGAAACAAGTTGTTGGGTAAGTAAAGTATTCAGCATCTTTCAAAGATGCGAATATGAAGATTTTCAAGAAAATTCGGGTATCCCAAACTACGCATTACACGAAAAAATGTTGATTATTTTTTATTTTATAAAAAGTGACTCAGATTTGAATTAAAATAATACAGATTTAGATATTTGTATGAAAATTTAAATTATGTCGTAAGTATTTTGGGAATAGTTTGCGAAGTTTTCATTCGGAATGAACTTTGTAAATGGTAAGAGGTTTGCAGGAACTTACTACGAAAATAACGTTTATCTTGCCAAAATACACATTTATGTGACACATTGTGTGCTTTAGCAAGATCTATATTTTTATGGAGGTTACTATTTTCGAGATATTCCTCATTGGTTTAAATGTTTGAATACTTATACTTTTCTTAAGCATGAAGTCATTGTTTTTTATGTCCTGGCCATGCAAAGAGAACGGAATTTCAATCACATCACAAGTGACCAACTCTTAAAATATTCATACATTTCTGCAAATTTTTTCTAACTACCTCGATAACTACCATATGAAACTCTATTGCCTTCATCAGGAACTGACCATCTCAATATCATGACCTTCTTCTGGAGACATGGATTATGTTTATAAACGTCGAGCTTCCATGGGCTTCTGGAACTGAACTAAAAATGCAGATGGCCGTTTATTTTTATTCAGTTCCTATGAAGGCTATGAGTTTGAAATGACCATTTATACATTAAGCTCATGATTATGGGCATGAAGTTTCATATGAGCGAAAGCTCGACATTTTTAAATGTAACACGGCTGGTCAATGAAGGCTGGTTCAGAACCACCGACAATGATGACGATGATCAGAACGAGATACATGAAATACATGTAGAGTGTTCACAACCAACGGCAGGCCTTCCCGGACTCTGGGAACGACAAGCAAGACTTCGCCAAGATTCAACTTTAGTGTTCCCTTTAGCGGGCACGGCGTATTAGTTCCATTAAACGCATATTAAACACTTCTTCCTTTAAGGTAGAATTCTTCAAGGTTACTAGAACTCTCGCTAGTCGAAGGGGAAAATCAAACCGGAAAGAATTTTATATAACAATAAAGGACAACAAATAATCTTAATGAACGCTTGCTGATTTCTTGGAATCGGAAATACGCATAGTTTCTCGTTTAGATCTTCACTTTATCGAAATTTGGCGTTGGTTAGCCTCTTTTATGTTGACTGAATCGCAGAGTAGGTTAAAATTTATTCTTTGCTTGAAAAGAATGACATCACAATGCGCAACATCCAATAACTATTCCCGTTGCCGCTGTTGTGAACCAAAGTGTTCATATGCAAGAATAGCTGGCCATGAGCAGCAAAGGTCTTTGCAAGATTTATTCAACATTCTTCTTTGTTAATTGAAGCAAAAATAGAGATATAGATTAGATTGGATTGCGTTCAGTGAGTTCACAAGTAGCCATGTCAATAATACACAGAATCGTATAGAATTCTATGATAGAATTTTTTTTCGAACTCAAGCCGATTTTTGCTTTCTCTACCATGTATAAGTAGGGAAAGTATTCCATTCGACCCAAAAATTCGATGTCGAGATTTCACCGGTAATATGTTTTGAGCTCCGCTGAATAATAATAATAATAATAATAATAATAATAATAATAATAATAATAATAATAATAATAATAATAATAATAATAATAATAATAAAAATAATTTTAGAAAAAGGTATGTGTGTGTATGTGTGTCTGTCTGTGTGTGTGTGTGTGTGTGTGTGTGTGTGTGTGTGTGTGTGTGTGTGTGTTTATGTGTGCGCGCGCGCTAGTCTGTGGACAACATAACACAAAAACGAAAAGTCGGTTAAAAACCAAAGTTGGTATTTAAGTTTAATACTTTTAAGGCTGCCATACGAAGATTTTGAAGAGTATTGCTCCACCCTAAACTACCCTTCACGTGGAAAATGTTTCGAAAATATTTATTTTCTCAAAAATGCCTCTAACGATTTTGATAAAAATGCCATATGTGTAAAATATTTTTATCACAAATGAAATGTATATCTTGCATTTTCTGAGCTATAGCCGACGTAGTCCTGTTTACTCTGGATAACTTTCGTTGTTGTTGTTGTGTTTAACGCCCGCTTTTACTACTACGGCACCACAGGCGGTGACACTGATGACACATGGAATGAAGATGGAGCACCGGTGGAATGAGATGGCGGGGGAAACCGGAGCACCCGGAGAAAACCCGCCCTGACGCGGATAACTTTCGCGTAACTGGTAAACCGTAATAGATAGACCTTTAAAAGGCTTGACTATTGCTCAAAGCCTACTGTATTCTCATATTCCCTTTGCACCTACAAGAAAATTAGCAATAATATACTTTCTGCAAATGTTTATCTCAACTAACACGAAGAAGATATAGGAATAGGGCTTTGTAAGAATGGTTAGTACAGGAGTAGAGAAAGTCATGTGAGTGCAACACATCAGATGTGTTGCAAATTTATCAACTGTCTTGGGATGGAATATAGAGTAGAAAACACTCAGAGCGGATGTGAAACATTTTTATCTGTTTTACGCGATTCCTACACCCTTATGTTGTTTCCCTCGTTCACAAGATTTTTCTGTTCACACAATAGAAGTGGAGCTACACTTTAATTCGTTTAATACAGATCGGCGATGGCGTCACAGGGAACATGTGAGCTACTTTATGTAGCGTTACCGCGGCATGAATCACAGTCGGCACATGTAAGTTGCGATTTACTATGCCTCTTCTTACCAGACCCTTACCCTTTTATTTATTTGTCACACTATGTTCTGGCCTTGAGACGGCAATGAAATCTCTTCTATAAAGGTAAAATAACCACCGTTGCGCTCCATACAGGTGTGTCATATCATCATCGTGCTCATTTGGTTAACATCGGTACCTCGAAAGTTACGTGGCTCTTTCTGAACAAACCTATCTGTCGTGCGAGTCACAGTGGCCTATTGCAATCTTTGCTTCTGTTGTTAATGCGAAGAAAACGACCAAAGTGGCGTGTGTCACTCGCATTCGGAAGGCCGTGGTGTGGATATCCGCGGTCGCCTTCCTCAACAATGGTTTTCTCAGGCGTTTCTCCAAGTTACTAAGCGAATTCTGGGAAGGTTTCTTACAGGTGTCTCTGGGCTCTATGGCGGGGAATTTGTGTTGTGAAACCTTTATACTGTGGCTTCAAGCCCCGCGGAGGGGGTATCTGGCTCCAGAGAGGCCACCTGTCGGTTAAACTACAAACCACCAGGGAGATTCAACCCGTAAATGGTAAAGAACCTACTCTCTGCTACGTCGGAGCCCCTGGACCGGCCGCCTTCTGTATACTCTCATCTCATTCATTCCTCCCAGGGCGATCGCTTTTGGGACTCAGCTATTAAGAGTCGCATGGCTGCGGTGCCAAAGTTCTCGTCCGTGCACATTACTTTACGTTAAGTTTAACTTTTACCAAGGATGTAACACGAATATCACGAAGAAAATTCACCCATCCGTAACTGCCCTTTCCTTTAAAAAAAAATTTAAATTTTGATACCCCCAGCCGGGAATCGTCCCGGGACCCCTCATACAGCAGGCAGGTACTGCACCGACTGATTTGGGGGCCAATGATTTTTTCTCCATCTTCATTCCAAACATTTTCTGTGTTAAAGAATGTAAAATTTAGAAGAAAAAGATATGATTGTACTTAAAAAATCGCTCAGCTCAGCCGAGATTAAAAGCGGGTTCTTTGGGTTAAACACTAACCAACCATTCGTTTAAGTGATTCACATAAGTAGGTTGCGTTTTCTATTTATCTGTTCGCTAGAATGAAGACGCGTTTATGTTGTAACTAGACAAAAGAGTACATATATGGGGGTGAGATGACACACTGTTTACAAGCCTGGTTTATATTACTGTACTGTTGATACTGTGTGAGCTCATGAGATTATGACAAATAATTAGGCTTTCCGCCCGACCGCTGCATATCCTCCTTCTGCTCACTACAGGCTTTACGAGTGGGGTGCAGTACTGGAGTGTGGGGCGTTTTCAGCGCTCCGAGCTCTCCCGGACAGTTATGCGGGCTTCATGATCTGGGGCCGCTACTTCTTCATCAAGCAGCTCCTCAGTTGGCCCCTCCGGGACCTAACAAGGCTGACTGCATCCCGTGCCAGACCTCTCAGCGGGGGAAAAATTCCCACGCCCTTACCGGTATCGAACCTGGGTCCTCCGCACCAGAGACAGGCGCACTGCTACTACGCTACGGAAACGGTCTAGGTTCATGTTTGCGATTGCCAAAAGCTTCAAAATTCTTTCAACTTCTTGTTTATTGTCCTGTAGGAGATCTGCAAGGCTGACAGGCAGGTGTGGTCTGAGTTCATACTAGCGCATTCTTCTAGGCTGTATTAGTATATGGAGAGATACCAAAAGGTCAAGTTTCCCTGGAAAATGGGTGAAGGCGACGAAGACTAAAAAGACTAAACAGGTATCATTATTTGGGTAGTCTACATCTGGCGAGGTTGAGCCTAGGTTGACTCATGAACCTGCGTTTGGACATCTCTGATCTGTCTTCTTTGCCAGTGAATTCAGCAGTATAAAAGCTACCAAATCTCGCGGACAGATGCCGTGTCTCGTGAAAAACAATGCACATTCAAGGATGTTTTAATAGTATCATTATGAGCTGCATTTTAACTAAGAGAGTATAAGAATCATCGTGACATTCATTTCAAATTAGTTGAATAAAATGTGGTTTTAAAGCGCCGATAGGGTCGAAATTCCGCTTGTAGGTATTTTCTACAAAGTATCCCTGGGCTCGTAATTAGCAGCTATTGCAAGAGTTATGGACTGCATAACCGCTACCGACAACGTCACATAATGGCTCGTAAATATCACAACACTCATCGGCCTTGCCAGTGACAAGAAGAGGTACTTGAGAAACGAGAAATAATTCAACGGTAAGAATGCTTACACAATTCTCACTTTTATTGCGCAGTAATTAACTCCATAAAAATCAAATACTTTATCATCCATGAACATTTCAGTTTGTGTCCAGTAGGTATCAATATTAAATATCCTAAATCGTGAAAGGATGCAATGCTCCAGCGCCATTTATTGTACTATAGGTAGTGGCTGAGGATGGCTGCAGATTAAAACAGCTGCTCGTCAATGGATTATTTTCTCGGACACAGATCAAACGAACTGAACTCATAACTCTTCCTAAATGTTCCACAAGAACTACGTGTTTTGATATATTCTGAATGAAGCTGTCAAAAAGTTCACATCTGTAGCAGGGGAAATTATAGAAAGAAGAAGAATACTACAACTCTTGATAACAACAGTGAGAAGTTTATACAGAAATAATGATAGTTACAGGCCAGAAGGGAAAGAGAAACAGAGCAAAACTAAATAAAAATATTAGAAAAGAGTGCCAGTTGTCACCTATATTATTTAATGTATATATTGATGATGCTGTAGGATAATTACAGAATAATTTAGGTACACACTACTAAATAAATAATACTATTTCACATGTAATGCCATTTGCAGACGACTTAGTGGCTTTGAGAAGCGTATATGTCAATTAAACAAATACTATCATGAATGAAATCAAGGAACCCTTGAATTAGCCTCATAATAAATAAAGGATTGTAGTTAAACATAACATTTGATTTGCATTCAAAAAGTATTGAATTAACAATCTTCTTTAATATAAGTAAAAAGAAAATTAATTGTAAACAGTTTCGAACAGACTGCAGACTACAGGCTAAAAGTTTCAACCAATAAAACTAAAGAAATTATTGACGGTTGAAATAAGCATAAAAGTAGAACCATTATTAAT
Source organism: Tenodera sinensis (assembly GCA_030765045.1). Classification (NCBI taxonomy): domain Eukaryota; kingdom Metazoa; phylum Arthropoda; class Insecta; order Mantodea; family Mantidae; genus Tenodera; species Tenodera sinensis. Next base: position 138,003,528 of record CM060966.1, on the reverse strand, counting down.
TTTCTTTTTTCCACTAAGCAATTTAAATCCTTCATATTTTGGTGCACAAAATTTATGTTTAAATGAAATTGAGAGGAATTAATCAATGATTTCAAATCTTGGCTTTTAGAGGACCGGAAATAATACGAACAAAAACAGTGTTACGAGAAAAGATTAGAACAAATAAACTGCTTTAGGTACTTAGGCTACAATGTGTCGTATCTCAAAAATTAAGATATAAGAAATAAAATTAATATGTTTAATTAGATCTATGGCACCATAAAAGAAGCATGAAACATTAAGACTAGATTAAAAATTAAAATTTTATACACTAATGGCTGTCTCAACAATGTTGGACAGTGACGAAACAAGAAGAAAAATTGAGGTGGCAGGGATGTGATTTTTAAGACATATAGCTGGTTATACTTTACGAGATAGAAGAAGTGAAGAAATACATAAGCAGTTATAGATCTTAATTTTAAGAGAAAAGATTCACCAATATCAGAAAAATTGGAGGAACCACGTAGAAACAATGGATAATGACCACATTCCCAGATTAATTATGGCTTATAAACCTACAAGAAAAAGAAATATAGGTAGACCGAGAAGATGGACAGAAGTTTTGATATACGAGACCGGAGCAAGCATCTGATGGTGCTGGTGGTGGTAGCGGTGACGGCGGCGGCAGCGCTGGCGGAGGCGGTGATGGTGGTAGTGACGACGATGGAATCTTAGTCGTTAGGGACCCTGTCCTTTGCTATTTGCTCTCCTCAGGTACGACCACCCTTGATATCCTCTCACCCCAGTTGACCCTCTCAGGGAGCGTTCCATCAGGGCCAAAGCATAAAGATTTCGTTGGTCGCCCTTGTCTATTCTACCCTATCCCTCATTCATATTAAGTGTACATAGAATCAGTTCCAAAACGATGACATCTTTACCCCTTCTACGTGGTTTACTGCAAGTCCATACGATACCGACCTTCTACATATGCTTTTATGAAAGATATTTAGGAACATCATTACACTCTTACTGTTAAATATTTTAGGTATTTAAAATATTCTATAAATCGTAATAAAGAAAACATTGAGTCTCTCTTGCTAACTTCATAAAACGTAGCTTTGTTTCTTTAAAAACTGGAATTTCACTAGGTTACTCCGATCATATTTATAGAAACGTTTACGAAACGTACTAGGAAGTATATGAACCTTTACCTTCGCTACTTCAGAGAGCAAATAAACATTGTAATAGTGGAATATTACCCAATATCATTAATCGCTCTTTGAATATTTCAAAAAAGCTGCACTTTTAATTTCAGTATAACCGGATTTCCCCAAGGACAAGTGACTATCAAGAACATATAAATAGATCTTAGGTGTAGTGGTAACATTTTCTCCACTTAAGGCAATTTTACACGGCTAGTTGGTATTACACTATTCATATAAAAATTATTTTATTCACAATATGTAATTCATAGCACGTTTGTCATCATTGATGGTCTTAAATGACACAATTTACACGTGGTGTATGCAGATAAAGAAATCAAAACAGAAATGTCGGCATAATTAACTGTTTGCTTTCTCTACTAACCACTATACAGCAAATGGAGGAAGTACTGCATTCCGCCCAAAACTTCTAATTTGAGATTAATTGGAAAGATATATTTTGAGTCCCCATGAACACCAAAAAGTGTCAGCGCGCTCGCGGCTGATATACCAGGGAATGGGCCCGATCGCCTACCTGCGTCAGTGACCCGTTCTCTGACAGGACAATTCGCCATAGAGAAACAGTCGCTATTATATGTCGTTCTGGGCTCCAGATGGGATTCAAGAATATTCCGTTTCTGGATACTTTCTCATTGTGTGTGGGGCCTAGTGTATAAGCGGCTGAGCGTCGATTCAGACAGTTTAACGTTCACAACGCGTTCAGTGGACTGCGACTGTGAATCGTGCCGAGTACAGTTCAGTGTGAGTTGTGATCCGCTAGTGACAGTTCAGTTGTGATTCTATTCCACGGTTAAGTTCTAGAGCTCTGAGTTTGTGCAACGGAGACGTATCTCTCTCTCTCTCTCTCTCTCTCTCTCTCTCTCTACGCGCGCGCGCGGGTGTGTTTGTGTGTTTGCGCGCGTGTGTGTAAACAGCATAACTGAGAAATCTGATGTGGTGCACTCACACGAGTTTCTCTGCTCTTGTACTAACTAAATTCCTCTCTTCTTCACACTAGTCGAGATAAACATGTGCATAACATTTGCTTATAGATGCAAGATGAATATGGGAATACAGTAGGCTTTGAGTGATAGTCAATGTTTTAAAACTGGTCACTATATGAAGGCTTTAAAATTCCGTTCTCTTTGCAACAGTCAATAACGACCTTCCATTTGAGAAAAGTATAAGTATCGCAAAACTCACAAATAACATGGAATATCTCCGAAATGGCTCACTCCACCCCTCAAAAAAAAAAAAAAAAAAAGCGTTTGGACAGAACTTGTGTGTTTTAATTAGATCTATACTTTTTGTATAGTAATATGTGGCCTTTCTGTCACGGTTTACCAGTTAAGTAAAGGTCATCAAGAGTAAATAGGATAACATGGGATATAGCCAGAACATTCAAAATATACATTTCATTTGCCAAAAAAAAAAAAAAAAAAAAAAAAAAAAAAAATGGCATTTTAATCAAAACCGTTGGAGTCTTCTTTTTTTGTTGTTGAGAAAATCAAAATTTTCCAAACAATTTCCATGCAAAGGGTAGCTTAGGCTGGAGGAATTTTCTTCAAAACCTTCATGTCGTATTCTTTAAAAATTTTAAACTTAAATGCCAACTTTGGATTTTAACTGACTTTTCGTTTTTGAGTTGTGCTGTTCAGACTCACACACACATACACACATGAACCTTTTTCTAAAAATGTTCCTTTTTGGATTCAGGGGACTTCCGAAATTTCGACATCGAATTTTTAGGTGGAATACAATACTTCCCCTATTTACTGTAGTACGTAGTAGAGAAAGTAAAAACGAATAGTCCCGCAAATATAGAACTTGGTATTTCAGTTCAGCGTCTTCCATAAATACGACACGAAGATTTTGAAATCCTGACAACTTTGATTAAGATATCCGTGTAAGACATTTTCATGTCATGGAATATGTATCTTGAATTTCCGAAATCTTTATCATTCTCAAGAAGCTTGCATTATTCAAAGTAATAAAAAATTGTATTACACAAAAACATAATATACATGTGGCAAACACACGTCAGCATTTTCGAGACATTCCTTGTTATTGGATTATCTACTTACACTTTCCTGTTTTTCGCTCTTTTCATTATGTAAGTATGTTCTCTTCCTTGATCATCAGATACCTATGTAGCACCCAGATTTAAAATATTCTTCTTGCACTAAAAACAAAATATGCAATGAAACTACGTAGATTTACATGAATTAAATAGCAGAATAGTTATAATTGTGCGTTGAAGAATGAGAATAGAAAATCATGTGAATGTAAACATCTAGGTTTTGTGATATGTTACTAATCAATATATAATAGAAAACATAAGGATCGCGTAAATATAATTATTACGTGTGAACTCAACCTAAGGAAACTTAACGATGTAACAACGAATAAATCGGATACGAATAATGCTTTTCATGAATGGCTCTTATCTTTTGAGGAAGCGGTGGCAACACCTCGTACCTTGACCAGTAGGGATATTTTGTGCTTACCAACCCTGGGAGGAATGCTTGTCAAGATTTGATTCTCACTTCAGACCCCTGTTTATGCATTTTGTACGTGTTAACGAAAAATAGAAAATAAAAGCCCAGTGCAGCAGCCCATGAAGGGCCAAAGCTTGCCGCCAGACCGCTGCGTCCCACGCCTCTGCCTACTACAGGCATCATAGGTGGGGTGCAGTACTGGAGGATGTAACGTGGTCAGCATCCCGAGCCCTCCCGGCCAGTTATAGGGCTTTCTCGACCTGGGGCCGCTAATTCTCCATCAAGCAGCTCCTCAATTGGTCCTCCCGGGACCTAACGAGGCTGAGTGCACACCGTGCCAGACCTCCCGATCCCCTTGCTGGTACTGCGGATGGAACCCGGGTCCTCCGCGCCAAAGACAAGCGCACTACCAACTGTACTACGGAGAAGATCAATGGCAGCTGATACCTGACCATTATTCCTCTCTTTCCTGTTGTTCAAATTAATTTTGTGTCGCAATTGATATATCATCAGCTTTACAATGTGATTTGACAACATGCTTAATTACAACACGGCAAGGTGTGGTAAGGCTGTGATTGGATGTTGTGTTGAGCCATTCGCCATTACATTTTGTGTCAACCATAAGTAATTGGAAATTATTCATCAGCAAAAATATATGAGTAACCAAACGTGGATAGAACAATCACTTTTTATATGTATACTTGAATATAAGACTGATAAATGAATTTAACATGGGAGTGTTCACATATGTTTTAGATATAATGGCATACTTCTAAACCCTAGGTTAACTAGAAGAGCTGAAAAATGTGACACACAATATCAGATATATACAGCCTTTAACTGAAATGGTCACATAGGCAGCCTTTCCTTTCAAACAATTATTGTCTTTGGGCTTTTGGGAGCTTTTATACGTTAGACCACGATTACATTTACACTCATTCACATTCCAGACCCTGAGATGGACAGGAAATAATCACGCCTAAAGAGGAAAATCCCGCCCCTACCGGAAATTGAACCCAAGACCCCTAGCACAGCAGTACGGATGAGTTACGGGGCCAGTCCTCAATATTTTTGCAATAACGCACAAGAAGATATCTTGTGCTTGAAGTTAGTTAAGTATGCTGATATTATTTACAGCATTTTCCAAGGAATGTGTTGGATCTCTCACTGCTTGAAGTAAGTTAAATATGCTGATATTATTTAGAGTATTTTCCAAGGAATGTGTTGGATCTCTCACTGCTTGAAGTAAGTTAAATATGCTGATATTATTTAGAGCATTTTCCAAGGAATGTGTTGGATCTCTCACTGCTTGAAGTAAGTTAAATATGCTGATATTATTTAGAGTATTTTCCAAGGAATGTGTTGGATCTCTCACTGCTTGAAGTAAGTTAAATATGCTGATATTATTTAGAGTATTTTCCAAGGAATGTGTTGGATCTCTCACTGCTTGAAGTAAGTTAAATATGCTGATATTATTTATATCATTATTCCAAGGGGTATGCAGAATCTCTCATTGGTTGAAGTTAGTTAAGTATGCTGATATTATTTACAGCGTTATTCCAAGGACTGTGCTGAATCTTTCACAAGAATTTTTCTTGCGGACGTGGGTCTATGTTTTTGGCTCTACGTATAGCAATATGTACCCGTGCTTGAGGTGGGCTTGAGGTCTCTTCCTACGCGTGCCCGCCGAGTAAACTAGTGGAACAGGTTTTTTTAACGCTTCTTTACTCTCTCCTTCTCCCTCTCTCCTTCATACCTGTTGTACCTCCTTGTCTCATCCTGTGGTAGGAATTTTTCCTGATATTCTTGGTGTGTGTGTGTGTGTCTGTGTGTGTGTGTGTGTGTGTCTGTCTGTGTGTGTGTGTGTGTGTGTGTGTGTGTGTGTGTGTGTGCGCACCTCCTTCTATTCATTTTTCCCAGTCATTTGTTGTCTTATTTCTTTTCCTTTTTATTTATATACTCACGGACTTGACCACACTCTTAAACATTACCTCAAACGTTTTGTCACGCGGAAAGAAAGAAAAAAAATTACAACATGCATTACATATTACAAATCCCTCCGCAATTTAAGCGTGTATTTAACGTGGTAACAATTTAATTTAATAGGTTACACAAGAGGCAGAATATTCTTGTTGTTTTTTAAAAAGAAGGCTACTGTGTTTTCAATCATCTGTTTAAAATTCAACGAATACTGAAACCTTTAATCGTTCATGTATTGTTATTTTAGCAGCTGTATTTCAATTCGGTAGAATTTAAGCATAGGATAGTATCTGTTGTATTAAACTTCAAATTAAAAATTAATTTTAAGGTCTATAACTATTCATTCTTCATTTTGATATGAACAAACAGTTAATATAAAATCCTCCAATTATATTTGTTTACAGTATTTAACTAATTAATTAATTAATAATTCATTTTAATACTATTTAATATTAATAGTGATCTAAAAATAAACAACTTACAATAACATTTTAATTAAGATTTATTTTCAAGTTGGCACTACAGTTAATCCAGCAGGCTGTAGTACAACTAGCACAATAAAATATTTTTAAATGGTCCGCTAATTGTTTTTACTGCGCATAGATAAGTTTTAAATTGGCGGAACCGTAAGAAGGAGCTGATATAACCAAAGCAATAATACCACAACCAAGACATGATAATCCGACATGAGTGGATTAGACCATACCATTTATTATGGCAAGAAGCGTAATGCAATTAATATTGATTATATGTTAGCGGTCTAAATTGAAGAAGTTGTTCAAATACCAGTAAAGGAAAATAAAAGCACTGAACCTCGAATACAATATTTACTATAAAAACGCAATTCTAGATTTGTTACATGAAATTATCATACGTAACACCGCGAATAATTTTCGTTTCGTTTAGGTAAGTTTAATGTTAAACAAATTAGATTTACCAGAACTGTAAAATAAAATATTACTTCAAATTGTTATTAATACATTATAAATTAAGTCCAAAACACTGTTCACGCAGTATGGTAATCAGCATACATATTAACAGATTGAAACAATTGCTTATAAGTTTCTTGGTTTATCTTTTTCATGAGGTTGCCTTATATTTTAAAATTTTGTTTTTTACATTTCATTACATTTAATTGGAATGTTTTCGTGTTTATTGGCTTGGTGAAATCCTTCAGCAGACCACCTCTGCAGTCTGGTGGTTAGCATGCTAACTTCCAAATTCTGTGGTCCCGGATTCGATTCTTGGCTGGAAGACGGGAAACTTTCTTTAGCTCCATAGGGTCTGGAAGTATGACCGAGAGTGTAAATGCGTTTATGAAATTAATGGTTATAGAGAAAACCCAAAGTTACACAAACAGTAAAGGATATATTGGCGATGGGGAATTGTTCCAAAGGAGAAACTGCCCATATTATCTTAGATATTTAGGCGGTATATAAACGGAGTCTTCAAAAACCAAACTTTTAGCTGTTATTTTGTCGTATGAATTTAACACATTTACACATGATGATTTCACCCAACTTAAAGGGGCTTGGGATAATTTCCCAGAGATGGTACTGCTCTGCATTTTTATAAAAGGAGTTTGATATTTTAGTTCTGAATGGGGTTCCCTCTTATTTTGGAGTTGTCATTCCAAATATGTTATTATTTTTCTTGTTGAAGGCCAGGTGTAAGAAAAAAATGAAAAAGAATTTTCAGATAATCTCATTACCAATATAGAGACACCCAGTATATTTATACCCCTCTGCAAGATAAGTGTTCTGCTTAAGAACATAGTGTATTTTAGAATTATGTAATACTTAATATAACGTACATACATTTGAAAAGAACTACCAATAATTAATATAATCGTTATTATTTTACAGGAAGAATGTTTCTTCTCTTCCCACTTTTTCCATAATCATGACAATTAGTTTCTATTTTTAGGTACCAAGATGTGTGTACTCATGTTAACTGTCCAACCATCATGATATCTTCTTACAATGCTTTTCATATCTTGATGAACACGTTCACCTGTTCCCCGCTGTAAAATCCAAGACAACAATTTGGAAAATAGTCGATGTATGTAGGAAGTGTAACTTCAAACTCATTTTACAACATAGTTTTCTCAAATTTTCCAAAACGGTGTTCACAATTATTTTGTAATCTGGACTGCTTCTGTTTCCTAGGAAATATTTACATCTTTGTAGGTATGCCAGGCTTGCTTTTCTCTGTTTGGCTCATTGTATCCTTAAAATTGTGTCACACATTCATTTCCTAACCTGAGGTCCAGCAAAATTACCTCCTTTTAACTTATTTAGTGTGATTCTATGCTAAACACTACACATGAACTTGAAACACTCACTGTCCTTATTTTATTTATTGTTCTTTATAGTATCGTAAGAGTTTTAATTTTGTGTAAATGCATTCAGTAATACTTTTTAAATGTCTTAAAAAGAAACAAGGCTACTGGCAACTGCAGTTTAAGTCTAAAAGTTGTAGGGATAAACCAAACCACGAGCAACTTTCGGCTGAAAAGCTTCGGGTTGAGAAAGCTGTGTGAGTGTACCACATAAGTGCAAGTCTATTTATATTTCCTGCACATCTTGTATCGTCGTAATGCATATTATTCATATCTCCTTAAACACAGAACAGTCTCTTTAGCGTGCAAATTCAATCACCTAGAGACTATGAGATAAAGTAACAGTCATTTTACTGCATTAAACTATCTACGAGTAATAAACCACGGAAAACTAATTTCAGAAATAACGAGTGACAGTAAGGATACCAGTCGTTATATATTCATTCTTATTTGTACTGGTAGGAGTTACGGTCATACAATATTCTCTTACATTTCACTAGGGAAAACACTTAATCTAGAGGGATAAAAACTAATGTTTACATGTTTGTCCTTTATGTGCTCCTAAACCGCTTGACCAATCACCTCGAAATCTGGCACATATATGTACTTCTTCAAGGAAAACACTTGCATGCTATCCATTTTAGTATTCAACGTAACATTCACATGGTTTTCTCTCACATATTCTTCCCTATTCACCCGTCAACATATAATTGATACGATTTTCTAATATAATAATAATAATAATAATAATAATAATAATAATAATAATAATAATAATAATAATAATAATAATAATAATAATAATAATAATAATAATAATAATAATAATAATAATAATAATAATAATAATAATAATAATAATAATAATAATAATAATAATAATAATAATAATAATAATAATAATAATAATAATAATAATAATAATAATAATAATAATAATAATAATAATAATAATAATAATAATAATAATAATAATAATAATAATAATAATAATAATAATAATAATAATAATAATAATAATAATAATAATAATAATAATAATAATAATAATAATAATAATAATAATAATAATAATAATAATAATAATAATAATAATAATAATAATAATAATAATAATAATAATAATAATAATAATAATAATAATAATAATAATAATAATAATAATAATAATAATAATAATAATAATAATAATAATAATAATAATAATAATACTTGCTATCACATGACTTTCTGGTTCTGAATGTTAGTCGAGATAAACATTATCTTGTAGGTGCAAGAAGAATATGGGAACGCAGTAGGTTTTGAACGATAGTCAATATTTAAGTCCAACATATTTTCCTTAAATTTGAAGAACATAATTACAAATTTATTTCACTCTTGCTTCTAGAACTTAAGCCTCAAACCCAACAACTTCACATTTTACCGTTCGTGAAAATTTTTCTACGTTAGAAGTAATCGGGTTTTGCTTCTTCTGTAAATTCTTTGGGGGGATAATATAATTTGAAACAATATTCCTGCTATCCAAATTACTACAAAACGGATCACTCACCATTTTATTGTTTTGTTTCAAAGTGCACTACTTATTTGTTACTCCTGTAGCTCTGCTGATCTAAGTTTGATGAAGTTAACTGCAGAAAATTCACCAGATTTGATCTTATATCAAAATGTCAGAAACTTAGATGAAGATTTATACAACCAAAACTCAAATTGAGCTTGACTGAAGATCATTTTCTGGTGCTTGAACTCAGATTGGTTAAATTCCTTTATTTGAACAGAGTGCAAAATAATTCATTTTCCACAGCGTACAGAAGAGGGCGTGTTTCGGTTAAATAATAACCATCTTCGCAAAAAAAAAACAACAATATATGTTAATGTATAACCTTCGGTAAATAGTTTATACCAAAATCGAGAACGGAAACTTTCATTTTAATCCATATAAATATTTTAGAAATAGTTTCATTTTACATTTAGTTCTGAGTACATGCTGAAGTCTTCTAATAGCTGATCGCTATGAGATAAGTTTGATATTCCATTCTCTTTGAATGTCCAGGACATAAAGAAGAATGACGACTTCCTCTCTGACAACACTATAACTATGAGAAAATTCAAATGAATAGCAAGAAATATCTCGGAAGTAGTTCACTCCACACACAGAAAAAAAAATTGGAAAAGTATGTTATATAAATGTTGTTTTAACGAAATGTACAATTTATATACAGCTTACGGCTTTTCCATATATGCGAAAGACATCCAGAATTAAAAGAACTTCCTAGGACATTCTTAGAAAATTCAAGACATTCATTTATTTGTCATAAAATATCTTGAACATATGGTGTTTTGATCAAAGAGATAATGGCATTTTTGGGAAAACCAAAAGTGTTAGACATTTTTTATGTAAAGGGTAGTCTGGGGTGTAGCATTTCCTTGAAACTCTGGAGTTAAGCCCTTGGAGGATACTTATCTTAAATACTAAGTTTGGTATTCATCAGCTTTTCGTTTTTGAGTTATGGCGTTCAGAGACACACACCGAACATTTATAAATTTAATTTTATTCAGGGAGCCTCAAAACACGTATTTATCGTGAAATTTCGGTATCGAAATTTTGGGTGGAATAGAATAGCTCTCTTACCCTGTCCGTAGTAGAGAAAGCAAAATGTACGATAAAGGTATTGGAAAATGCATTATCTTGGAAGAGTTTAATGGTACATAAAGATGTTTTGATGCAAATTGTCTTTGCCTAGCTCTGATAGTTTACTAAAACAGAATTATGCGAACTATGTAAAATAAAGAAGTTGACAAGTTATTGCAAAGTATTCTAAACAAATTATATTTGCTCTCTCTTAAACAGACAATAGTGGTTTAATTAAAATGATTAAAGCCATTTTTTGCAAAAATAAGAAAATAAATGTAAAGATAATATTTCCGTGGTAGAGTGAGATGACGGAGAGATGTGAAAATAACAATACTGTGTAGAGAAATCCATTAGGGAGAGACATATTAGACCTCTTTTAAATTGAGGAAGTTTTGTTTGAATGTGATTTTTGTTACCGTGTCTGCGAATATTAGAATGATGAAATGCTTCCGTTACATATAAAGATGACAAGTATTTTGAGATAAATAATCTGGGACCAGCGCCATTAAAGTAATTGGTAGTGTGGCACTCGTAAATTGGGCTAAAATATATTAGAATTATTGCTTCACACCTTACTGAGCCAATCAAACATGTTGTTTATTACTAACCTACCGACAGCTTTAAACTATTCCATGAAGTAACAGGTTGACACATGCTCTATTAAAGTGCTATTAGGAATCTAGTTCTTGGAAGCAATCACTGTTAACTATTTTTTCAATGTTGTAAGCTTTACGAAATAACTGTTAGTGGAGTGAAGTGCGTGTGTTTCTGAAAATTTGAATTTTCCTGGTTGGGCAGAGGTTGGGTTTGGAGGGGCCTGATACGTCTTGCCCCGAAAAGGCCTATTGCGCAGCGGGGTTGCTCACAAGGGCCCATTGCAGTTGAACACACCAATCTACACATGAAACTATGTCCATGTCATAATGAGATCATCACCAAAACCATTACAGCTGTAATCATAATTTTGCACTACACGTTGTACAGTACTTGGGGCGGAATATATGTTTAAAATCAAGTTTGTATATCCAAAGCAAGACATGTGACATCCTTCTTCTTGTTCTCCTCCTCCTCCTCCTCCTCTTCCTCCTCCTCCTCCTCCTCCTCCTCCTCCTCTAAGGTCTCTGGATACAATTGATTAGAACTAACGCAACAGGGTTGAGATTTAGAAAACTAACTGTCCGCCACACGACGTACCTTTTAACAAATCCGTCGTGCAATGAGCACGTAATTAAATCGACATTAAGTAGAGAAATAATGGTATAATGTCCTGTAACCACCATCCACAAGGATTAGGCCTGTTGTTGTTGTAGTGTTTAACGCCCGCTTTTACTACTACGGCACCGCAGGCGGTGACACTGATGACACATGAAGATGGAGCACCGGTGGAATGAGATGGCGGGGGAAACCGGAGTACCCGGAGAAAACCCGCCCTGACGCCGCTTCGTCCACCACGAATACCACATGCGGGTCCCTGGGATCGAACCCGGGCCGCCTAGGTGGTAGGCGAGCGCGCTAACCGCTCGGCCACGGCGCCGCCGGATTAGGCCTATTGACCTGTTCCGTCTTTAAAGGCAATATCGTACAGCCATTTAATTCTTGCTCTGTCTATATTTCTGGGCCCTCTTGGTTCGTGTTCAAACATTATTTTAGGTAGTCAGTCCTCATTTATTTATGTTGAATGCGGTACAGTTATTATTTTCATGCTGTATTAGTTCAGAAAAATTGAATATGTCTAGCTGTCGCATATTTTCACTTCTCTAATGATCTAAGATAGTGACACCATCTACACTTCTTGGACATTTCATTTCATATAGGTTTCTGTTTACTTTTTAGTTGCTCGATTTATAATTTTCTGAACTATAAGTTAATAGTGGTACAACTAGTGTTTTATAAAACGTTACTTATGTTGAACGTTGAGCTTCATCCCTTAAACCTCTTCTCATTGTTCAGCAGATATGCTGAAATTTATTAATTTTATTTGTAGCGTGTTGTTCTTTTATATATTAAATATTGCAGCCTGAATAGTTAAAAAAGTGCACCTGTTCTATAATTTCTTGTCCCAGGGTTATTTTACATCTTCTATGGTCAGCTCCTTCAAAAACCAAATGTTTTAGTTTTGTTGTTTCAAATTGTGAGATTATATGTCTCCGTCAGCGTTTGTAATTTGGTAAGTTATTGTCTGTAAATGAACTTCGGAATCCGCCATTAAGGTCTAGTCATACCCAAATCACGGATAATAATGTCTATAATTTTATAAAACATTATCTAAGTATTTTGTGTATCCAAAACAAGAAATGTTTGCACTGAAAATGGGATCTAGTCATAACTTACCGTTATTAATTCTTTCTAAATTTTAGCTGCCTCTGTAAAGAGTCAGAAATTTCTAGAGAGTTTCTATTTTGTTTTTGTGTGTTAGCATCCAAAAGCGATTCATGAAGTTTGAATCAGAATGCTCAACTATGGAATGGTAACAGTGTGCATGGCGCTGAGTGGTGATAATTTGACTTCTTTGTTTCAGGGCTGGACCACGCCCCAAAACGTAGCCGATGACGACTGTGGCCATCACAATAAATCTCATTTGACAGTGGCAGAGAGCCAAAGCAACACCTGGTTGTTGTATCACGATGACAAGAGTCAGTGGTAGACATTCCACAAGTGACTGGATGCGAAAACGTGGCAGGAATGTGCAAGGCGCCTCAGTGTTGCCCATTCACTACTATTTCTTAATTTGCTCACTCACTGTACTTCTGGGCTTGTGGAATATAATACATACATTGTAATAAAACAGGGTTATTATCTGTAATTTAATTACAACATATGTTACATGCCAGATATCTGCTATGTCAATTCACTGTCAGTGTGACCTGTCACACACACATACACGCGCGCGCGCGTCTTTTTCTAAACATGCTTTTTCAAAACATATATTTCTGGTGAAATCCCGACATCGAAATCTTGCTTCGAATACAGTACTTCCTCCACTTACCACATGTACAGAGTACAGAGTACAGAAAGTAGAATGACCACGTTATAATTCGTATAATTGCACGCCTCTATGTATCAAATAGTCAAAATGTATGCAACTCAAACTACAGATTATCTCAAGATAAGTACTCCTAATAGGTATACTTTCTTACGCAAATTCTGTTTAGTGGGCAATAAGTAGAATTTTTATGGCTTTTAATGTTGTTTTCATTTATAAAAAGAAAAAGGTCATTTGGAAGAATATTCTAAGTCATATTTTCGAAGAAAATGAGATATGCATGTCATCTAGTGGTAATGCAGGTAAGTTAATTTTTAGTCAATAAATGCACAGGTCATAGAAATTACCTTGGGAATATATGCTATGCCTAGTAAGATCATTCTGTCTACGGTTTTACAACGAAAAAGCATATATATTAGATATAAACAAAGGTTCAGTAAACCCCGACCTATTAAACGTATGAAGTTATTCACTTCTCAAAATGCGCCCCTTCTTACTCAACGTGCGCGCGAGATACTTCAGAAGAGTGTTTATTCGACATGACCGCCTACGTAGCGCAGTTGGTAGCGCGCTTGCCTCTGGCGCGGAGGACCCGGGTTCGTTATCCCCTCTGGGAGGTCTGGCACGGGGTGCACTCAGCCTCGTTAGGTCCCGGGGGGACCAATAGAGGAGCTACTTGATAGAGAAGTAGCGGCCCGAGGTCCAGAAGACCGCATAACCGGCCGGGAGGGCTCGGGGCGCTGACCACGTCCCACCCTCCAATACTGCACCTCACCAATGACGCCTGTAGTGGGCAGAGGTGGGGGACGCAGCGGCCGGGCGGTAGGCCTTGGCCCCTTGTGGGCAGTCGCGCCGAGGTTTAGTTAGTTTATTCGACATATTTACCAGTAAGTGCTGCCAAGTATGAAGATTTGCAGGTTCTCCAACTATTTTCTGCACCTAAAGCTCAAAGCTTTTTTTGAAACCTTTCAAACCTTCCCCAGGTGTAACACAAATTATAAAGTGGACTACCTCATTTTGAACTTAGTACAATACTCAATGTAAAAAACGTAACAAGAAGCAAATGCATTCGCAGTTATATTATAATAAATTTTGTTGCCATGCAGATTTCTATTTGAAACTCACACTTTAGTATTAACTCTACAGATGTTGTATTAAATATGTGAGATATAATTTACTTATAAACTTTAAAAAGCTAATTACCCAGAAGTAACTTTTCACTTTCTGGACTACGTACAAGTAGAGGAAGTATTGTTTTCGACATAAGATTTAGGTTTCGAGATTTCACCGTAAATATGTTTTGAGATCCCCTGAATCCAGAAAGAGCACTTTTGGAAAACGATTCCTATGTGTGTGTGTCTGTGTGTGTGTGTGTGTGGGTCTGTCTGTGTGTGCATGCATGTGCATGCATGTGTGTGTTTGTCTGAACAGCATAACTAAAAACATATTATTGAACCCAGTTGACAAAACAATAATTTTATTTAAATCATATTCAAAATTAAAGAAAGGGTGGTTGAAAACCAAGGCTGGTATTTAAATTTAATATCTTTGAAGAATACGACACGAAGATGTTGAAGAACATTCCTGAAACCTAAACTAGCCTTTACTCGCAAAATTGTTTCAAATTTGTGATTTTCTGATAGACCACATCTTACTATACAAAAATCTGATGTGTTGCACTCACACGACTTTCTCCACTATTTTACTAACCATTCTTGCAAATTCTTATTCCTATATCTTCTTCGTGTTAGTTGAGATAAATGTTTGCAAAAGAATTATATTATCATTTGGAGAAAATACCTTATTGTTTATTTCCTTGTAGGTGCAAGGAAAATATAGGAATACAGTAGGCTTTGAGCGATAGTCAAATCTTTTAAAGCCTTAAAATTTCCTTCTCTTTGCACGGCTAACATAAAACATGAATAACGATGTACCATTTGACGAAAGTTTAGGTTTTACAAAACTCACACAAATAACAACTAATATCTCCAAAATGGTATACCCTACAAAAACATTGAAATTTTATTTTAGAAATATCTAAATTTTTTGTTATCTCTTGCGGTTTACCAGTTTTGCAACAATCATCAAGAGAAAACAAAATTTACAAAACTCACACAAATAACAACTAATATCTCCAAAATGGTATACCCTACAAAAACATTGAAATTTTATTTTAGGAATATCTAAATTTTTTGTACAGAAAGATTTTGTCTATCTCTTGCGGTTTACCAGTTTTGCAACAATCATCAAGAGAAAACAAAACTACTTTGGCTATAGCCAGAAAATTTAAAATATAAATTTCATTTCTTATAAAAATATCGTAAACATATGGAGCTATTTTCGAAATCAAAATGTACGAAAAATAGGGTTGCTTAGATGGAAGAATTTTCTTAAAAATCTGTGTCGTATCCTTAAAATATGTTGAAATTAAATACCAACTTTGGTTTTTAACCAAGTTTTCGTTTTTGAGTATTGCTGTCCACAGACTGACAAACATTCATACACGCTCATGGACTTTTTCCTGAAAATGTTTTTTTTTTTTTTTTAATTCAGGGGACCTCATATTACACATTTCTGGTGAAATATCGACATCAGATTTTTGGATGAAATACAATACTTCCTCTACTTACTATACGTAGCAGAGAAGGTAAAACGTAGATCTCGTTAAAATTCCATTATCTCCAAATACATTTTTCGTGGAATGAACCATCTCGGAGATATGTTATTTGTGTGAGTTTTGCAATACACTTCTCAAATGGAAGGTTGCAGTTCACTTTTTTATCTCTTGGTGGTGTAAAGAACGGAATTTTAAAGCTTTAAAAGATTTGACTATCGCTCTATAAGTCTATTGTATTCCCATATTTCCCTTGCACCTACAAGGAAATAAGCAGTAAGTTAATTTCTGCAAATTTCGACTAAAACGAGGAAGATAAAGGAATAGCTAGTACAAGAGTGGAGAAAGTCATGCGAGTGAAATACATCAGATTTTTGTGTGTTCTTTGTATGTGGTGTTCAATAATACTAGTGAATCATTTCCGTGCTGAAAGAGCCCATTTGACGTGTTATGTTTTCGAGCCTGTTGCAAGTGAGGCAGTAGTGCCCTGGAAGGTTCAGTTATGGTGATTTCGTGCTTGTGAGAGGTTGCCTGTGAATTTTCGTAGAAATGGTGCAGTGAGTGGTGGAACCAAGTTATAAGATAAGGTAAGATAATTGATAGCTACAAAATAAACAGAGCAGAATTTTATTATATTTTTACATGAACGAAATCGTGAGAGTCAGTTCGTAAACCAACAATCTAGATTTAATGTCCACTTCGTTACACTATGTTTATGTTGTGTAGAGGAAAGCAATTAAAACACTTATCATGAAGTCTAATACAGACCACCCACGAAAACTGAAAGCAAGTGAATTCCTATTTTTGCATGTAGAAAACTTTTTGTGTCTTCGGTAAGTAAATTGAGTATAATGTAAGCATGCACACAAATGCTACGTTTTCCTTAGCTTTAAAACTTCGATGACACTATGAAAACAAGGCATTTGGTTTATAAAACTAAGTCGTTATTTTTTAGTAGGAATGCCACACTTAATTCTACGATTTACATAGTATGTATTCCCTTGAGTACAGTGTCTATGTGCTTAAGTTTTATGTTCTAGCATTATAAAGACCACGGTTTCATCAATGTTCGTAATCAAATGTTTACAGCTTCACAATTCTTACATATACATATCTATTTGTCTGGAAGTTTCACTCGTATCGACTACATTACCAGCACGGGAATTCCAGTCAAACGGAGCATTTATATGCACGTGACACAAAGGATTTATCCCCATTTTGGCTCTAAGTAAATTCTCAACTTTGATATGTATATAAAAAAATCTGATGTGTTGCACTCACATGACTTTCTCTACTCTTGTACTAACCATTCCCACAAACTCTTATTCATATATCTTCTTCGTGTTAGTTGAGATAAACATTTGTACATTTGTAGGTACAAGGGGAATATCAGAATACAATAGGCTTTGTGCAATAGTCAAATCTTTTAAAGCTTTGAGATTCCGCTCTCTTTGCACACTTAACATATACAAAATGAATAACGATGTTCCGTTTCACGAAAGTTTTAAGTTTTCCGAAACTCGCTCACATAACAAGGAATATCTCCGAAATGGTTCACCTCACAAGAAAATTTATTGAGACATACATTGTGTATTTTAGCAAGATCTACATTTTTTGTGGAGTATGATTTTGTCTATCTCTAACAATTTACCAGTTATGCAAAAGTCGTGCAGAGTAAATACACTACAGGAGCTATAGTCAGAAAATTCAAGATATACATTTCATTTGGAGCCATTTTCAAGAAAATCAAAATTTTCGAAAAATGTTCCATGTAAAGGGTAGTTTAGAGTGGGGCTATTTTCTTCAAAATCTTAAATCTTAAATACCAACTTTGGTTTTTAACCTACTTTTCGTTTTTGAGTAATGCTGTACACAAAGACACACACAGACACATACACGGACCTTTTTCTAAAAATGCTTTTGTTTTTGGATTCAGGGGGTCTCAAAACACATATTTCCGGTGAAATCTCGACATCAAATTTTTGGGTGGAATGCAATAGTTCCCCTACTTACCAGTAGAGAAAGTAAAAATGAAAAGTCGGTTAAAAGCAAAAGTTGGTAGGTTATAGCTTAATATCTTTCAAGGATGCGACACGAAGATTTTGAACGAAATAGCTCCACCCTAAACTACCCTTTATATGGAAAATTTTTCGAAAAATTTGATTTTCTTGAAAATGGCTCTAACGATTTTGATTAAAATGCCGTATGTTTAAGATATTTGTATGTCAGATGAAATGTATATTTATTTTAAATTTTCTGGCTAAGGTCTATATAGTTTTGTTTACTCTGGATAAATTTTGAATAACTCACCAACCATAAGAGATAGGCAAAATCTTACTATACAAAAAATGTAACCTTGCTAAGACATACAATTTATGTTCAAATATATTCTTTGTTTTTTTGTAGAGTAAACCATTTCGGAGATATTCCTTGTTATTTGTGTCAGCTTTGAAAAACTTAAAAGTTTCGTGAAATGGTACATCGTTGTTCTTTTTTTATGTTAAGCATGCAAAGAGAACGGACTTTGAAAACCTTTTTTTATTCAAAGCATTATTCAGGTGAAATCTAGACAATGAAATTTTGGGTGGAACTCAGAACTTCCCCTACTTACTGGACGTAGTAGAGAGAGTAAAAAAAGAACTTCTATTTAACAAAAGTGTAACCATTTGTGTATCTAATAATGAATTAATGATGATTTTTAATAATGTTCTTTGGTTTCAAAAAGTGCCAAAACATGCATTTCCGCTGAAATCTGTGTGTTAATTTTTGGGTGAAGTACAATACTTCCTTTACTTTAAGGACATAGTAGAGGAAGTAAACATATTTGTCAAACAAGTGTTAAAATGTTGTGCGAGGTTTAAGAGTTGCAACGTCACGTTGACATTAAACTGTGAGTTAGTTCATTCAAATTAAGGTACAAATGCATTACAACATTATTCACATAATGTTTGCGAGACAGTTAATGAAATAATGAACCAGTTATACCCATTTGTCAAGAAACTAGATGGCTCCAAATATTTCACGCAATTAGTTTTTTCTGTGAAACGGCTCTTTATTGACAATAATTATATTGGACATATTCATTACACTCATGTAGAATCCTGGTTAATACATGGCCAAAGCAGTACCTTCTATCCTTGTTAGTTATTAATTTTTTAAGAGCAGCGTTAACGGTGTTTAATTTTAGTAAAACAAATATATAAGTAAATAAATAAGGAGTAGGGTATACGATTTTGAGTTTATGGTTAAGTTAATTAAAAACAATATTTTGTTGACGACGCTGCCAATTGCCAAGATCATATCAACGTCGCCGGTGTGCCGGAATTTCGTCCTGGAGGAGTTCTTTTACATGCCAGTAAATCTACTGACATGCAGTTGTCGTTCTTTTTTAGATTTAAAAACTGTCGGTCTAGGCTGGATTTGAATCCGCAACCTTGGTATCAATTGGTCAGCGTCTAACTAACACGACCACCCAGATTAACTTTAAGTTCCGTACCTAAATTCGATACTTTTATCTATAACTTGCAGTTTTGACTTCGTAGGGCAATATCTCAGATTCCTGCTTTAATAAAACTATTATCATTAGCTACGTGTACAATGACTTGAAATCTCTTATCCAAAGAGACTGTTGTGATTAAAATGCTGTTATGTTTAACGTCCTAAATTTTTCATTTCCTTTTCAATTAGAAGACGATGACGCATGCGCCCTCGGTAACAGTTCTGTGAATTCCTCCTTTCATTCCTAGAATGTTTACTATTCATTAATGCGTTATACTCTGCATTCATCACGAGACACGCTGTGCTTATGCATTTTATTATATCTCTACTAATGCTATCGAACACTTTTTATCTAAAGGCGATTTATAATCCGGTAGCCTAATTGGGATGCTGGTATTATGTAGCAATAAACTTTATCTGTTCTCTGCCAATCTCTTCTACCTGTCCATCTCTAACCTCTTCCCTTAGTAAATGTTTCAAAAGTTTCTCACCAGTCTAGACAGTATTTAGGACCTTTTCATTTTATATCGCTTGGATCGCTGAAACATCGATTCTCGAGAGATTTGCAGCATACGGCTCACTCGGAAGAAGGAAAAGTATATTTCATACACAAGATTATAGCAGAGAAGGTTCTGCTTTTGCTTGCTGGGTGAAGTAACTGTTTCGCCAAATGAATATACTTAAATGTCACAAAATTTCAATCTTTTTGGTGAACGTGAATATCAATATATATCTTTTGGCTCTTTATTGCATAGATGATTAATTGATAAATATTCATAGGATATCAGACAAAACGATTCAAAGTGAAGTTTTAATATCTGTTAAATTTTCCTAGTAAAACGTTGTTAAAGGGCTTTTTATTCTACGAGTATCTTGACAAAACTTCAAAACAGGTACATTTTGATTTTAAAATGTGCTCAAAATAACCTAACCTCATTTTGAACTTCTTACGTACAAACTAATACAATTTGAGTTATATAGAGAAATTTTGTAATTTTATACGAGCTAAGAACACTGTAGCCTACCTTCTAAGTAACCCTAAAAAACTATCGCTGTCATATTTTAACTTAAGAGGCGTCTACTATATGATTTGATACAAATAATATAATGATGTAGTTTTTAGACTTGGCGCATGACCTTGTGCGAGTGACATCATTCATATTGGTGGTGGAGGTAACTCTGTTTCCTACTTGAAATCCACAAGATACTGCGGATAGTGCCATCGGGCACTATATTTAATTAAGCACTGTCCTGCGATGTTTACTACACCAAAATCGGAGAGATACTAATCTGACAGTCTTATGGTCTTATAAATGTAAAACTGAGCTCGGCCATAAAGCACTGCGCAACTTCCCCTTTCAACCCTTTAGTACCTTTAATTTTTAAAAATGTATCCTTATCCTTGTTTTCAACCCCTTGTATATAAAGCAGAACCACTTGCCCTATCGGAATGCAAATTTGTGCGCTATAGCATATGACAAAAAAAACATGCGTTTTCACCTCATACATACTGCACTAGTTGACGACACAGGACAAAACGTAAGATACTGAAGTTCAAACTATCGGCGAAGATAACATCACTCACATATTTCAGAAACTACCCTTACGGATATTTCCAACCTCTCAGAAAATGCTTCCTGCAATGCGAGTAAGAGAGTGATATAATACTCAGTCACGTGACTTTTACCACCCACTTTTTTACAAAACTTCATTTGTCTTCTTGATGTTAATTGAGACACCCGTTTGCAGAAATGCTTCATTTGTACGTTTTTTTTTAGGTACAAGGACATAAAGGGCCTAAAGTGATAGTCAAATGTGTAAAGAGAAGGCCACTATATTCTGACCATAAAATTTTTGTCTTTGAATGACTGCAAGAAACAATTATTGAATGTGCGCCCCGCAATTCATAAAGAATGAGCTACTCTGAAATTCAGGTCAATAACAAAGAACACCTAGAAAATAGTTAATTACAAAGCTATTTAATTGTTTTAGATGTAGTAATTTTGTGGTCTATCTTTTACTATTTACCAAATGTAAAACATTATGCAACAAATGCAGGCTCACCCCCCCCCCCCGCGTATTACATGGACTTTGTACCTACCGACACACACCACTTGCCGCAATGCCACCGTATTGTAACAGAGGTGGATTGTAACGGAGTGATTTTGCTGTATAAAAGTATTTGAAAAGAACCTTTAGGAATCGACGTATTTAAACTTGCTCCTAGATATAAATATACTTTCCTTAGGGCATTTTGCTCTCGTATATTGGCACACTTGGCTTCACGTGCATTTACGAGCAATCTTTTTTCCTCGAATAAAGTAAATAGAACGTAAAATCAGAACTAAATTATCAGATTCCTATGTCTCAGCACAGTTAAACGTGTCTAACAGATATAATGCCAGATTTTGAAGCTTAATTTACTGTTATTAAAGATTATCGTTTATTATACGTGTTTTAGATTTGTTTGGTCTTGTGAATACATACATTATGCATAATGTTTAGTCGTAAGTTAATACCAATTGACAGTGCAAAGCTCGATTTACTCCTCTCTCTCCTTCCAAAGACAACGTCATGCGGGAAGTATGAAAGACTGTTATACAACATTTATTGAGAACGAAGAAGGCTTCGCAGGGCCAGGGAAATGAGTAGGGTTTTAGGACTCTTCGATGACTAAGTCATTTGGGTCTAATTCACAAGGTTTTCATTGAACATTCAAAATATAAATTGTGTTCATCACGCAAATATCTTGGCATTACACTCAAATTCTTTGGAGCTATTTTTAAAAAATAACAAGGAACTGAATTATTACATACAAAGTGTAGTGCACCCATATAATAGAGCAACGTTAGCAGTAAAATTTGAGCACAAAAATAATTCATAAGGAGACAGTGAATAGAAAATCCTATATCCCACATTTTTAAAATCAAGCTTTCAGTTTTCGGGTATTTATTTCTCATATTAATAGTAGTCTTTCTGCAAAAGTTAAGACTTCTCCTGTAATTAGTTTACACTGCATTGTTTAGTTAAAATATTATAGTATTATATAAAATATCCCTTGCGTTTCTTTTTTTAGATATAACTTGATCCGTAAAAGGTACTGGAATTTTTTCCATTTGCAACTTTTATTTTTTAATTAATATGCAATCATATTTCCTGCCACTTACAGGCTCAACAGACTATATATCAACAAAACGTTCATACAATTATAATACAAAGGTAATAAGGAGCTTATACTCCAATTCCATAGCAATCTGTCTAGAACTGTACCACAAAAATATATTTTGATGCTAAGAAAAATGTTTTTGAGAAACTCAGAAAATAAAATTTGGTGGGTATTTAAATGCTATAATTTCTTATGATTAAATGGCCACTGAGATATTTAAAAATCGCGTAGATTAAAAAACATGCCATAATGTATCATAACAAAAAGTAAACGTTTTAAGGCGTATTTGCAGATCTTTGTTTCTCTTTAATACATGTAAATCTATTAAACTTTCGATAAACAATATGATTTTTAAAACTAACTCCATGATAAGGTGATCAGTACTGCAATATTGTTGTAAACAAACAATATTGGTAAGAACAAATTGACAACTATGTAGGAAAGGTTTGTATTGAGGAGATACCTGACATATTATATGGGGAGGGTGTAGCATATAGAGATCCAGTTAGCTTTATCTTGTCTCTGGCAGGTGAAGATGGTGCTATGTAAATTGTTCAGAAATGGGAGTGCCGAAGAATGGGAATCCTACATTCTCTAAAGTTATGCGGAACTTTGGAAGTGGGTGTTTGAGTTCTCATTGACTACATATTAGGGCTGGTAAAACTCTCTTTAACAAGTCTAAATGTTCATTTGGAAATTGAGAGAAAACAAGAAAGAAATTAAAACAGGTAACATTTAGATGTACAGTATAAACACTCCCCCCCCCCCATAAAAAAAGAGAGAAAGAAAAAAAGAAAAAAAGAAAATTGGTGTAACAACTTTCAGGAAAGTGTCCCTTAGATCGTTTTCAAGTTAGAGCAAAATAAATGCTAAGTACAGGAGGTAATTGTCATTAGAATACAACAATAAGTAGGTATATTGAGTACGCAGATGAGCAGCGGTAAGCGCCGTGTTTCCGTGTAGAAGTATACATTAGTTTTGATGTTCTATGGGTGACGTCACGATGCGAAGGATTTAAGTAACTTCTGTACAGGTTAGTTTATGAGAAAAAGTGTAAATGAAATGGATACGGGATAATTTGTGTAATAGAGGTCATTCCTGATGTAAGTAGACAAATTAATAATAAAGGAAACCAATAAAATATAACGGATCGACTCAATTTGTGATAACGTCTTCCTTGAGGTATAAATGGAAATGCAATACCTTGTGTACTGAGTCTCCTAGTATGTGTATGGAAGTATTCTTTAATTCATGCATTTAAATTTAGAAGCTGGGTTCTCTAAATTAATATTTTTGGTGTATTAAGGAAGGGTACAGTTTGCTCGAGATACTTCTATACTGGTAGATTTATCTCTGAAGACAAGGGTTCCTAATCTGTGGTACGCGCACCCCTCAAGGGTACGCGACAGGTCAATAGAAAATTAAAACGGATTTGGTGCCACCTCTCGAAGTAAATACACAAACAAGCTTAATGTTGAGGACGATTTAAGATGGTATTTGACAAAGTTGTTTATATGTTTAAAAAAAAAAAAAGCTCGCTCTTCTCATTAAATATTGTATTTGCCTTGTAAAAAGGTTATTAAAAAGATATAAGAAACATCTCTTTGTTGTATTGGAATATATTTACTAATAAAACTAATCAGGTTAAACCATAATAACTGAAAAACCTTTTAACGATTTTTAAATAACCAACTTCATTACTTAAGAAGGGGTACATAAGTTTTATGGTTTAAAAGTTGTAAAAAGTGTTTGAAAAAGATTGAGAACCTCTGTCTTAAGATATTGAACTTCACATATACAAATAAAATGCATGGATCATAAATTACTTGTTTTTATAAAAGTATGATGTTCAGTAAAATTCAACAAAGTTTAATAATTAAAACAAGTGGACAAATATAAAACTTTATAAATAAATGGTTAAGCCTATTTTAGCTTAAGAAAGGAAACCATTGATTTTAAAAACATAACACTAGAGAACACAAAAGGAAGAGGTTAAGTTTCTAAGGAAGACTAAGGGATATACAGTGCTACATAACCTACTGAATAAAAACATAAGAAGACAGCTGAATATACGTCTATTCATATATTCGGCTGGAGTGAAAAAGAAATAGGTTGATTTAACATGAATAAATAGAAAAACATCTCGGTGAGTTAGTGAACAAATGAAATTAGGAGCATATCTAACCTCAAATTTAAAGGAGACTAAAATCAAAACGTAAAGCTTTTGCAAATTGTATTTGAAGCTTGTCCTAAATCTGTTTGAGCTAAACGCAACTGCCGCTCCAGTCTAATGAATTTGAAGAAGAAAATTGTTATTTCTGTAGGGTAGGTGGCAGATTTCAATACTTTTTATATAAATTTAATACACCTATGTGAGACAATTTTTTTTCTCCTGGAAATGGCTAAGAGAGATTCTTCAGAATTCTTTACATACTATTTATGAAACAATTAAGAAAAAAGACTATTATATTGCAGTGGCAATAATTTCTGATACTCAATAAATAATAGCATGATTTAATATAGCTAATATACAGAATGGATAATTTAAGTCGAGACTGTACAAAATGTCCAAATTTAAGCATTGTAGAAATAAGTGTCTTGATTTAAAGCTGCGTGACATTAAGGGGGAATTAGTCGTGTTATATTTGGAGGATGTTGTGATGGTCATTTTAAGGTCAAATGAATTTATTTATTTGTTCATATTCCGTGTTTATGCTGTTTTCTCACCTAAAATGACTAAAACATACAAGTACATTAGAATTATACATTAATTTTCATATATGTTAAACCTTATTTCATGACGGTAGCGATTAATATCTTTAACATGTTTTGAATTTTTTTATTCTTATTTTTACCTCTTTCGTTTTCATTGTGTTTCTGAATTGTTTTACTCAATTTACTCTGTCATATCCACACACATTTACATACACACAAAGATATATGCCCGGGACTCGAACCCGCGACACTGCGCAGTGCCCACGGCTATGAGGGCCGGCTAACAATTACCCAGAGTAAACAAAAACAGCTATCTTAAGTATCAGAATTAAAATACATTTATTTGTATTCGTTCTGATGCAAATTCAAATGTAATATGAATAAAACTACTCACCTTAAGCGCAGAAGTTCGCTGAGAATATATCTTGTGCACCCCTGTTTCTAGTTGACAAAGTTGAATTTTTAGAAATAATTAGATGCTAGATCTAAACGATAAGGGCATAATTATGAGAAACAGTCGCTGTAAACAGTGATGGAGTTCGTTTGTTTCAAAGCTGTAGCAAGATGGCGCGGGGATCTGCATCTTGCTGCTCCATTGTTTCGAAATCCTGCATAAATGTGTACTGAGATATCACTTTAAGTTAAAACAAAATAATAATATTGAAATTTGTAAATAAAGAACTCTAAAAGCATCATCGTCATTCACTTACTCAGGAATTCCAGGATTTTGTGCTTCTGAGGCACAAAGATATAAAATATTGAGCTAAACAGTGCGTGGAACACATCGAAAATGTTAGTGGCTCATATTCATCATTCACTCATATTCACTCATTCTATAAACTTCATTAACTACATCCACGTTGTATAGTTTAATAGCATTCAGTGGCAAATTTTTGTTACGAATGTTTTTATATAATTAGTATATTATTTATTTTGTGATAGTAGCAATTCTAGTCAAAGTTCTTCTATGAAGAATTGTCATTTGACTTACACGTATGTAAGCCATGATGGTATATAGCTACTTGAATAGGCTTACTGTCCTTTTTAAGAAATTTGGTTTGACCTTCTGTACGTCTTCTAAGTTTTCTTTTTTAGGCTTTCCAACATAATCGCTAGTTCACGAGCCGGAAGACAAGTACAAGTGCAAATTATTGGGTCAAATTGTGGCCGATATCAATGTGGTGCACAGAAAGTAAACACTCACACTCTGACTTTTGTAAAACTTAGAATGAACCAAGAACATGCACATCTTACGACATTCTTTCTATTATTATATTAATTTTATTAGTATCTCACTCTTTAAATTGCTGCTATTAAATTTTTTTTGGCATTCGCCGTTTCCGAAATATTTGTTAATGTATATTTACTATATTTACTCACTATTTTATGAAGAATGCAGTAATTTGTACACATCACATGTTTTATTCAAAAGATGTCTCCAAAATTACATGTCGAATTTTTGGAAGGAATGTAGCACTTATTTTAACATGCTAGAACATAAAAAATTGGCATGATAGATTCATACAACTTTCCATATCCATTTAGTTATTTTATATCTTTCTGTAAATTCTTCACACGAAAGCGTATTTTTCTATCTGTTTCCTGCTAATCAAGATAAACATTTACAGACACAAGAGTAGAAGCCAAACCCTTATAAATAAATGACATATTTTAAGATGCTGTGCAAGAGTAACGACTATCTCGGAAATAGTTAATGCCAAAACAATAAAGGTATAGATTGTGCTTATTGGCTAGGTGGAAAATACTATGTAGTTTAATGGTTTGTCAGTTTACAAACCTTTTTCAGAACGAATAGGACATCACAAACTATTGCCAGAAAAGTTTAGTTATGTAATTATCTGGAACTTGTATTTTAATCAATGATATTGGTCATTTTGGATAAAGTAATAAAAATGACTAAATGTACCTACAAGGAAAACTATACTGTTAAAACACGTGCACAAATACGTCCGCGTACGCTACCTTTTCCTACTTAGGGCTTCTTTTGTATTCAAAGCATGCATTTCTCTGAATTCCCGCTATCAAATACACACTTTATCTATTATAGATAAGCAGTAGAATATGTCAAAATATAAAGTCTTACGAAATTCAAACCAACTGAAAGGAATATCTTGGAAATGGTTAATACTGCAGCAAGTAGTGTGTATTAAAGAGGTCATGACTTATGTAGTAAGATTTTGTGTGTGTGTGTGTGTGTGTGTGTGTGTGTGTGTGTGTGTGTGTGTGTGTGTGTGTGTGTGTGTGTGTGTGTGTGTGTGTGTGTGTGTGTGTGTGTGTGTCATATATATACATTTTTATTAGGTAACATTACATAAATTTCATGGCAAAAGATGTGTTCTTGTAATCGCAGAAAATTGTATTTCTCATGAAAATCTCTTATTATGATCAAAGTCTTTGGAAATCAGTCATTTTTGAGAAAATAAAAAATAGTGCACATTTTTCATGAAAATTTTAGCGGAAAATTAGTTGAAAATCTTTGTGTTTCATCTTTGGACATTACTTATACTTAAATGCCAAGTTTGCAAATTTCTGAATTTGGCTTTTGAGATGTAATGTACACAGACACGCCAGTGCGCATGATTTTGGATTCCAGTGACATCAAAACATGCATTCCTAGTAAAATACCAATATCGAATTTTTTAATGGAATATGTGATATAATGAACACATAAACATTAGTGCGCCTGCTTTTTTGGATTTAAGCGATATCAAAACATGTATTTCTGGTGAAATAGTGATATCGAACTTTTTAGTGGAACATAATGTCATATAATGTATATACATCAAAAGATGTATTGCTGGTCAATGGGTGATATCCAATCTTTTAGTGGACTAAAGTGACTATATCTACACATAGTAGTGTGCCTACTTTTTGGATTTAAGGGACATCAAAACATGTATTCCTGGTGAAACAGCGATATCGAATTTTTAGTGGAATATGTGTGATAATGATCACATATACACATTAGCATTCCTACTTTATGTATTCAAGTGACATCAAAACATATATTAGTAGTGAAATGGTTATATCAAATTTTTTAATAGAGTAGGTAGCTATAAATTGCATAGGTGACAGAGAAGACATAGTAAATGTGAGTGGAAGATATAAAAGATACGCCATTAACACGCTGCAGAAGGAAGGGTGTGAAAGAAAACCTTAACCTCAAACGAACACGTTAAACCAATCAGCTATGGTTAGTTAATTCTTGTGGTAACTCTACGCTTATTGAGCGTATGAAATAATAGGTTGCCCATTCAAGCAGTTTTTTGTTTCATTCATTGACTCGACCATTCAACTAGAACTTGGATTTCAACATCTTAACACCTCTACTACCGCTGGCTTTAATCTGCTCCTTCTCGTACAAAAAATACCCGCCGTATGCTTTACTGATGTCTCATTTACATGTTGATGGATGATAAAATCCACGACAACAGCAGTGGCGCGTATATCTGCATGCTATCAAGTGCTGGGAATTTACATAAGGATCTTTATTTTTTTCCTGTTTGCCTTTGGGGCTCGCAATGCCGCGGCCGACACTGTTTTCATTAATGAAAAGACGGTATAGTAGTCAACGCTTCGGCATCTCATTCGCGATTAATTTCTTGCTCATCATTATCATTTTAGTCTTACCTTCTCTCCTTCTCACCAGATGGAGACGGTGAGATAAATACTACTGAACTTACATTATATTAAAGCATACATTGTATAACTGAAATAGTCATTTTCAAACAGTTTTCTCTCCAGCAATAAAACAGTTTCACAAAGGAACCTCTGATTTTCCAACAGTCACAGGAAATTCTATACTCATTATTATTTATAATTCTTCTCCTACTTCCACTACTTCTATTTGAAGGTTAGGCTATAAAGCAAAGACATCTTTTTATGTATTGAAACCATTGACATTTGTTCTTGTATATCTTTTCTAACTTATATTTGTTTAATTCCTCTCGCATTTGAATATTATGTATATAATTTAATGTGTAACCTGATATTCCTCTGAGGAATTGCATCTCAGCTGTTTGTAACCTCCATTTAGATCCATTGAGGACCCACTTTTCACTACCATATAAAAGTAGAGCGACTGCAAGCACTTCATAAAATGTCATAATTGTCTCTTTTCTGGTTTTGTTAATATTCCTTGAGCTGGAACATTTGTTGGAATTTTTTTAATTCACGCCCTTCTCTCCTTCGTATGATATGTGGCAACCGAAATAATTAAAACTGCTGACTTGTTCTATTATTTTGTTATTAATCACAAATTTCGATCGCACTGGAAACCTTCCTTCAAAAAGTATAACATTAGTTTTATTAATATATATTTCTTAATTATAGTTTTCTAATGCCTCTTGTAACTTATGTATTGCTCTTTGAAGCTCATCTTCTGAAGTGGAAAGAATGACCTGGTCGTCCGCAAATAAAATTGTATTTATTTTAAAATCAAGTTTTGTCTGTCTTTGTCATAGCTTATAATTATTTGTGGAAAATATTCATAAAAACATGTATTACTTTCCTTAGCGGTTGCGTTTCTAAGATGAAGTGAATATGTGACAGATGTGATACAAGAAATGATAATTTTGAAAAAAAGCACTATCACTGGCGAAGGATGAATGGATGGATTAATGTTTTAACCTATGTGTTTGTACATTTTTATTAAGGTAAGTTTATAAAACTAAATATATATTTATTTTTTATGTCTCCTTCTGCTTTTACATAATTTGTAGTTTGAAGCGTAATAGGTACATGTTTATGTATACATCTATTTAGCTTCGTCTTTTTTATCACATTTAAATGGGCTCAAGATTCAATAGACAAGTATGACGAACTAAACCTTGGATTAACTTTCTGTTGGTGGAAAGCAAGAGTCACACTGCGCAATCTCCAAACACGTTCTGCTGGTCGGTTATGTAATAGAAAACAAGATAGAGTGAAGTTGCAGTTTGCCTGTACGCAATCGGAAGGATGATGGATGGAATAGGTGCATACCATCTACTTAAGTTGTGGCACGATTTGCAGTAGAAGTTTATTAAAAACTGTGTTTACCTTTATAACTGGCAACACAGCCTTGTAGCTTGCATTAGAAGGCGAGTTTTTAAATTTAACATGGATCCAGTAGTAAAGTGACAACTTCATGTTGGAACTGTCATTACTCCATCGTTGAAACTGAATCCACTACCAAACTTCAGGCTTCATCGTGCCTCATTTTCAGCTATAGTCCATTTTATAATACATCGGAACTAACCTGTTCACAGCAGTAAAGGGAACTATCTCCTATCATAGTTAAGACTTCTGCTTCTTCTTCTTCTTCTTCTTCTTCTTCTTCTTCTTCTTTGTCTTCTACTTCCCTCATACATCAGACATTTCTGTCTAGCATCTACATATCTTGCTCGTGCCACCTTTTATTTGGCCTTCCAACATTTATTTTTCCTATTGCTTTGTAGTTATTATAATGGAATGCTAATTGCTGACCAACTCATGTCTGTAACTGTAACTCTCTCTGCTGTTTCCTCGCCTCCTTATATAGTGGGGACGACTTCACACGCACATTTCTCGACTTTCACAAACACACCGGCGCTGTCGTAGCCAGTTCCTTCTCTAAGGTTCTGGAAACCCTTTGCCTTGCCGCTTGATTATTGCCAGTCACCTGTTCGCTGGCGTGAGTCGTGTGGGCAAATTTGACCTTGCACCCTGATAGCTCGCTGGCCTCGTATGTGGTGTGATGTAACTTGGCCTCGACCATCCTTTGTTGTGCGCCGTGCCCGGTGTCAGCATACTATAACATTGAAGCCAATTTTTTTCTAGTTCACACATGGGAGCGTCACGTCATTCTTTTGTTTTCTATAAGTTATCACTAGATCAGTGTCGCCAAGTGTATCCCAAAAATCGCTGAAAAACACTTTATTAAAATTACAGTCGATTGATAGTCAAAATACCACTCCATTTCAATTTGACGACTGTGTTTCCTTTAATAATAAATCTATTTTTCCAGAACAAAGGTCATTTGTTAATGTTAAAAATAATGTGAAATTTACTTATTTGAGATTATAAATTGGTTTTCTATTGTAACAAGAGAACAATGAAATATACATAAGTAATTCTTGGGTTTCGTTTTTCTCAGTTGGCAATGCTGAATAAGTCGAACTACACTAATCGAAGTTATTTTTTACAAAATTTAATATTTTCTACTAAAATATATTCAGTATACTATTTTAATTAATGCTTTATTTATGAAATAGCCCAGACAAATATCATTCCCTCTGCTCGAGAATTAATTGATTAGGTGAGATGTCTTATGATGTTACTTGTGATCATTTTGGATAAACAGCTGATGTTACCTACATGATGTCACCACAAATTCACGTACGTACGCTTTTCTAAGATTGCTTGTTTTGGATTCAGGGACCCTCAAAACATATTTCCTTGAAATGTCGGCCTCAAAATTTTGGGTCGAATACAACACTTTCCCTACTTACCACACGTAGTAGAGAAAATAATTTGTTTTTATTTTTTCCCCAAGTTTAATTATGTGTGTTAGGAAACTACTTGAATTAGAGGTTTGAGCTTTTGCTTTGTCATTTCTTAATTTCCTCATATCAGTGTACAAATTTAAATTAAAGAGATTGAAAATTAAGAAATTCTCAGTGACCCTTAATTTTTTGTTGTACGACGTTTGTTATTTTATTGAACAAAAGCAGAGGCAAAAGAGACTCCAGTAACCAGTGGAAAGGCGCAAAGATAGCCTGAGAGATGTTTGAGATCAAATAAAATTGCACTTGGGTAACCAGCTGGGTACAAGTACATACATTGCACAGGAAGAAATAAAATAAAGAAGAATGACTATATGTCATAGAAGTCGGGATTTTACTCATAAAGTACTGCAAACCAAGGAGCCCCCCCCCCCCCCCCTTGTAGTGTTACGCAGTAGGTTACCCGTCTTGAGCAACACAAAAAGAACAAGAGAGTGTTGGTTGCAAGTAGCCGGTTTATAAAGGAAAACAAGGTCATTCAAGAGACTTAACGCTTAAATTCCGTCGTACGCCGTCACATTTGTCGCAATCGGCGAGCATTCCTGCTAAGGCCTCTTTGGTAATTGTGTCGGTCGCCAGCCATTTAAACTCTTAAATGTCTCCACGAACCATACCATACCATACCATACCATACCATACCATACCATACCATACCATACCATACCATACCATACCATACCTTTGCTATTTATGTTTCAGATACAGTACAGTAACTTCCTGATTCATTAAAATTATACCTTAGTCACTTAAACACAACTTTTAAGACCACTTTTAGTGAATTAAACAGGATTTAATTCCAAACAAGTCCTCTCTTAATAAGGAAAACTAATCATTAAAAAATAAGTAAGTATATTTTGTGCTGAATATTTGAGATCTTTCAATGTTTTATGTAATATGAATGATCTGGTCAAGTACGACGTGTAAAATTAGAAGTCTAAACTTGGCCTTGCCACTTTTTTAGCTAAAAACTTGAATTTCTGGCTACATTTATCTTATTTACGTATTCACACACACACAAACACACACACACTTGACTAAACAGTGTACTGTGCTCTTAGTTTTTTTTTATATAATGGTGTGACAAAAAAGACAAAATTCCAGTTAAGTTAGCTTTCTCCCTTTATCTGCTTTGAAAATGTCTGCACAAAAACACAGTTCTCTTCTACCGACGTTAACACAGTCTGTCTTTCGTTATATTACAACTCACAACTGTTTTCTTTTCGTAGCCTTGACTCAGTCCTTTCACTGTGTCTGTTCACTTTTATACCTGTGAAACACTAACTCCAACGATACAATCACTCAACTTTTATTAAAACTTCCTCACTTTGAAATGAGTATCTTTTACAGCTGTCTCGTACTCACTGAGACACTGACGAACAAAAGACTCTCGCCTTCACGCACTCCGCAAACTTTTATACCGGCGGTGATTTAGCCAGATGTTTCTCGAACGTCTGAAAACAAGCCGGCTACCTGACACTACTCAAATGCTCTGGAAAACCCTTTGTGTTACCGCTTGATTGCTGTTAGTGTTAGCGCGCGTGAGTGGTGTGGGGAAACTTGGCCTTGAGTGCCTTTGATACGCACCACACCAATGTGATGGGGCAGCTTCGCCCCGGCCGTTGTTTGTTGTGCTGTCGTTGTTGTGAACCGGCGTCACAATAGTATATATACAATAGAAAAAGATTTTCGATATTAATTTGCTACACCGTCAGCTTCTTTACGGGGGACAAACACAAATGCAAGTGGTGATACAAGCACCTCCTATTTGTGTGTCCGACAGACGAAAACATATGCAACAGAGACTATCAACCTCAGTTGGATGTTGCAAATATCAACTTGTGTAAACCGTGCTGGAACATGACGCAGGACTTGGAAATATTCTGTTCTCCTAATGTGCTCAATCATTTTTAATGGGCATACTTGAACATATGTCAAAACAAATTAAAAACAATAAGAATTCTCAGTTGGTAAAATAATGGTTTACAATGTTATTTGGTCTCTCATCCAACATAATCATGATAACTCTTCCATCACTCCAGAGATGTTCCCCTTATGCAATAAGACTTTGAAATGGTATGAATTAAATGTTTCCCAATCCTTCTAGCGTAATACAAGATTTTGATGTTCTTATCAGATAAGTGGCTTGTGACAGCTTACAACATGTAGGCACAATGTTTAAAGAAGTGTCTGATAGGTACTGCACGAGGAGTTGGAATCGGGCAAACGTAGGATAAATGTTCATGCTAACGCATGTCCGAAAACAAACACCTGTTGAAATATGAGCTATTTTACTTATGTTGAGTATTTACACCAGCCAATGAGCTGTATTCTAGGGATGGATTGGTCAAGGTGGTGCAGTAGCTTGGACCTCAGATCATTGGATTTCTGGTTATGGGAACATTTAAAGACATTAATGTACGTCAAACCCTTGGACAGTGTGCATATGTTACAAGAGCGTGTGACCAATGCATGAGAAACTGGGTATGATTGAAGAGTTATGTATTCTTTGAGAAGAGGAGTTGACGGATGTGTAAGAATGCATGGAGCATCTGCTGTAGTAGTATCGACATAACGTGCAGATGTTACCAGAGGATAGAATGGCAGAAGTCTTTACAACTCCTCTTTGGTGTTTGTGAATGGTTACCTAATAATTTTTTGTGACAGTAAAGCGTTCACTAGAATGCACTCGGATGAAGTCCATTGTCTGGTGTAAGTAGGTACTCAAGACAAAATGGCCCATATCTCAACAGGTGTTTGTTTCCGGACATATGTTAATAGGAACATTTATTCTAGTTTTGATCAATCATAACTCCTGTAGCAATATGAGACACTTTTTTTTAAACACCCGGTATTATAAACACACGCTCGAGTCGAGTTCAGATCCAAGTAGATTTACAGTTTTCATCTCATCACCTGTAGCGTTTAATCCTAGCTTCTTTATTTGAGTTTGTTTCGGACAGATAAAGTTTAGACGGGACTGAAAGTTATGTGAATGTAACATTTAAGTCAATATTTGAACAATCCTAACTTATCTACGCTAATGGGTAAGATCTTTGTAGCATATTTGTTGGAATTCACAGTAAACAAACGTGCAATCTCTTGCACCCGGAAGTCGATTCAAGCCGCTATCAATCATACAAGCCACGAATGAAAAATAAGGGAACAAATGAAAGTTGCAGCTCGTTAGTCATGTAGCGAGCGGTCTTCACGGAGTGACCCTGCGCTGGTTTAATATTTGCTAAATGGATGTACATGCACCTTCTGTTTTTCTTAATCGTTGCAATCTTCGAAAATTGACGTTGACCCTGAACATTCATCATCGGCGGGGCCGATAAAACATCAACCTAACGATGCTTTTGGTATGATAATGCTAGCTTACCTTTTGTGTAGGGTTATAGACGTGAGTCCTGATACAGAATTCATAAACAAGGGCCAAATCTCGCCTAATTAGGAAATTCTTTGAAAACATCCAATGGGATTGCACATACTTAAATAGGAAAACAGCATTTCTATAATTCTGTTACACAAAATTGTAAATAAAGAGCGCAAAGGGAGTAACTATTTCTTATCACTGAAAATTTCTGAAAAAAATGGTCCAAAACTTTGCAAGGAAGATTAATATTATTTCGTTCTCATTAATATTTCGCATTTGAGGTTCTCAATTTCGGGCATACCTAAGGCCCTTTATATTTAGGAAGTGTCTAACCATGTATTTCTGGTGAAATTTTGATATCGAATCTTTGGGCGGAATATTGTATTTCCACTACTTACTACGTGTGCTAGAGAAAGTCTTGTAGGCTCCATAAAAGTTAATCTAAGTTCAACCACCTGAAAATGAGCTTCAGCCAAACTGAAGTTGCAATTTTGGTTTTATAAACCTCCAAGTTCACGGCATCTTCATCTAAGATCATTCCTCACTGTCAATTTTTCTAGTTAACTTCATTGAACTTAGATCAGCAGAACTACAGAAGTAAGACATAAATAGCACCTACCTACGGATTTAAATACAATAATAAAAGGTAAGAAATGCATTTTGGTAACTATTTAGATAGCGTTTTTTTTTTAAATTGTATTATCTCCAGAAAAATAAATTGGACACCAGAAGCAAAAATTTATTACTCATAAGTTGAACTGAAACGATGATCTTAGATTAGTTTTATATAACTCTGATCTCAGCTATATTTACGTAAGCAATCGGGCTTTAGAGTCATACGTTTATAGCTGGCTTACCCAACGTTAAATAATTGGTTTTTTAAACTCAAATGACAAATTCATTAATTTCATTTACTTCCACATTTCCTTATTAAATTCTTGTATACTCATCTAGCCTTTTAATTGTGATTTCTTACAGCCACAGGCATTTCTAATAGCGGATGAAAAATCCCTGGTTATTCACACATGTGGGACAGTTCTAAGTTCCTTAACTTTACCCTGACAATCTTTCACGTTCTGCATAGTCTAGAAGAATCCTCGATCGGAAGAATAGTCGAGTAATTTTTAAGACTATTCCACTCATGCGTGACTTGGTCGAAATCAACCAGTCATTGCATAATTTCAAATTTTAAGCATTGACATCTTTCCCTCACGAAAAATTTATCACATTTCATTATCACTTCCACTACTTTTCTTATGTTACGTTCGTTTACGTGTAATTTTTTGGCGAAGGGTGCTCCGGTTCTCGCCCGGTCTAGTGCCGCTGTGATGAAGCGAACGCACTCTACAATAGAAACAAATGTTTCGAGCTATTTCGATACAACCTTTCAAGTATAAACATAGTGAGAAATTGTAGAAGCATTAAACCAGTGCCATCCAACTTTCTCATGTACTCAGGCACATCTAACTCATGCCTGAGGAGACTCAGGCGCCATCACAGCCACCGTTAGCCACCCTGCTTCTGAGAGAAATAAGGGAAAGCACTGGTTAGGGAAGCAATGAATACAACTTAGGTGTACAAAAACATACTTTATGGGTGTGTCTGGGAGGATATTCGCAAGGAAATAGCTTTGTCTTGAAATTTGAATTAATACTAGAATTCGTTGGAGTAAAAATTTGCTTATGAAGGGCGCCAGAAAAATACATCACAGGACGTTGGACAGCTCTGGATTAAACGTTTTTAAATTTTTCAATATAATACTTCATTGTGTTACAACATATAGAAAATTATACATAAAAATGGATAGAACATGTTAATAGAAAGGGAAGATCTCGACTACCCAGATAAATTGTAAATGACCAGGCACGTGGGAAAAGAACACTAGGAAGACCTAAGAAATGATGGCATGAGAGTGGAACAGGTCACATGGCCTAATCTCCGTGAAACGAAGAACAAGGAGAAGAAAAAGAGATGTTTACTGTAAAGCTTTACAGGTTTTGCGATGCTGAGGACAAAGTTAAGGCTTTTCTTATAACCGAATCGGTTAAGTCAATAAATGCTGCTTATTTCAAGAAATATTTGCAATATTTTCCATAACAGACATTAAGAATCTGGAGATAAATCTAAATAAAATTTAAACCTGGCTTTTATACGGGGGCAGGTGTATCTAAGCCCTCCCCTCCCCAACTTTCTTTGTCCGCATTACAGCGTGACGCCTTTAGCCCCGTGTTGCAATTGTCCGCAGTTCATTGGTCATTAGTTATGCCTCACCCCTTGTGAGATTCCGTAAAACGATAATAAACTGCGAGATGCTCTCTAACAGTGCAGTTTACTAAATTCAGTTTTTGTACTAAAGGTGATCCATGGGAACTGCTACCACCAACACAATTTCACATTTATGACAATGTTTCCCTGGGAACAGACTCCACTCAAATGAAAAGCGTGATTTTCTGAAGTATGAAATTAGACTTAATTTGTTTTGCACATGTATTGTCAACAACTAAAGAAATGTGTACCAAATTTTATTCCAATATCTAAGCACATTGTAGATATATTTATTTATATCAATTTTATAGGGCGTAATCAAAATTTATTTCCTCTAAGAGATTTTGAGCTACAGAGTTGGCTTTTTTTTTATTAGTTTTATTATCTCTGTAACAATTTAAAGGTTGGACATCTTCACATAATGAATAGCTTTTCTTAATTTTTTTAATACCGCAAAGTGTGAAAATATCATAAATAACAATATGCGCTGCATTGTTATAGTCATTATTTTTTTTCTAAATTATTTTTTTCTAAATTATAACCAATATCAATAATATAATGAGGCATTTTACTACTTATGTTCTGAACTATATTGGAAAACATTTTAGATCTTTAGCTAGATTGTGGGAGAACATCGATTTTGAATATGAGAAAATAACAAAAAGGACTGAGGAAAATTGGTTTACATTTTAATTACACACTTCCCCACTAACCTGTATGCGAGTATATTATTTTTCCATCTAATTTTGTTCATCGATTTGCAACACACTAAATTATTTCAAAAGTAAGAAAAAATCACACGATCAGAAGTGAAAGGTGTGGGCATGCCTAATTAAAAGGCAGAAGGTAATTGTACCAGCGCACCGCTTTAAAAAGGCGTCCAAATGTGTGTTCCCCCTCCCTAGAGGATTAAAACTTTAAGGTATGGTGCACTTTTTGCAATAAAAATTCAAAATTCGATTTTTTTTACCAAACAGGCTAAAATACT
This sequence comes from Tenodera sinensis, assembly GCA_030765045.1. NCBI lineage: Eukaryota > Metazoa > Arthropoda > Insecta > Mantodea > Mantidae > Tenodera > Tenodera sinensis. The sequence goes on along the minus strand of CM060966.1, from coordinate 137,964,749 downwards.
ATTTGACTGTTCCCTTGTGAATTTGCTATTTCACAACGGGTCGTGACGCGTGCAGATGTACCATGGTAGGTAGGCACTCTGCAGCAGTGAAAGCACCTAAAAATAAATTAGATACGGAAAGGAATACATTATTCCTGTACTGCTATTTGCAAGATGAGATCCCAAATTCAGAAACAAGGAAACGAGCAAGTGCACGTCGAATTAATTATTATTGGAGAGTAAGTTCGTGAAATAAGAAATGAGACTGTGCACTGCACGGATTGACCTTGCGGCAGGCAGCGTCTTCGCACTCTTTAGATCGACATATTTATGGGGCCAGGGTGGAGGGGGGGGGGGGGGGGGGACGTAATTGTTAAGTCGTGGGCGAAGTTGAGCGCGGTTGGGTCAGGCCTTGCTGTCACGTGCTGCATGATCTGCGTGCACATCTCTCCCTCTCTCTTCCTTACAAATATCTTGTTAAATGGTGATACCTTCACAGTATTCTTTAACACATAATATTCGCTTTTAATTTGTTAAATACTTAAAGAGGGACCTTTGAAAACATTCTGTCTCCCTCCCTCCTCCCCCTTCCCCTTCTCTTCCTCTCTCTCTCTCTCTCTCTCTCTCTCTCTCTCTCACTATACATATCTCCTAAGTAACGACGAATGTTAACCCTTACAAAACAAAATTTTTTAACTTAAATTTTAATCAAAGCTAAGTTGAAGTGAATGTTTTGTACTCATAGAAAGAATACATCACATCGTAAGTTACTTGTAGCATTTCAGTTCTTAATATTTCTAAACCTAATGTTAGTTGACATGAAAATGAGCTAATACATTAATTGAAAAAAATATTAGTTGGAAGAAAAATGAAGGTATATCACTGTTACTGGTGAAATGAAATAATTTTCCAGTCAAAATGATTCAACTGAATAAGAGCTGCTAATTTATTATTGAAGAGCTTGTAATTTCCTTTTTAGTTTTATATATTACTTAGGAGGATGTATAGAGAGAGCAAGAGAAGGGGAGGGAAGGGAGATAGAATTTAAAAATAATTTTATAGGATTATTTTTTAACAATTTATAACATTGCAAAAAACCTTAAAACTATCGTAACTACACATTTCGATCTAAATGTCATCTAACACACAGTTAATTAAACTTAATAACATCTGGAACTCAAGCAGTAATTCACTGTCAGCTCAGTTAGTCGTGAATGTATCGACAGAATTTGAAGTTTCCGTTACCTATATTACTATATATTTTGATAAAGGAATAGTCATTGTTTTTGAGTTTATTCACATAAGTAATTATAATAAACTGAAGCAAGCTTCTTACAAGTAAGATGTTTAGTATTTAATACTTACACACACCCATACACACACGCACACACATCGACACACACGCACACACATTGACACACACACGCACACACCCAGACACACACACGCACACACATCGACACACACACACACACACACACACACACACACACGCACACACCCAGACACACACACGCACACACATCGACACACACACACACATCGACACACACGCACACACGCATACACACACACGCACACACATCGACACACACACACACACGCACACACCCAGACACACACACGCACACACATCGACACACACGCACGCACACATCGACACACACGCACGTACACACACACACGCACACACCCATACACACACACATCGACACACACACCCATACACACACACCCATACATACACACATCGACACACACGCACGTACACACACACACACCCATACACACACATCGACACACACACCCATACACACACACCCATACATACACACATCGACACATACACACATATAACACTGTGATAGACATTTTCTGAAGGGTTTCTTTGCAAGTGAGAATGTTCCCCGGTCTACTAGCAGGATATTCGAAGCCTCTATTCCAAGTTGTGTGGCGTGGTCTAATATCGGTTCGGCCACGTAGATCTACATGTGTGTGCTAGTCTCATTCAGACGGCTTCTCGTTGACAGGAATGCCGAAGAAGCTTGAATCTTGTCCTGCCACACTCTCGACCACTCCTTGTGATATCTTGGCCACCACTTCCACTGCAGAATCACCTTCTGCAGTTACTTCACAGGTCACTGCAGTCACCCACAGGTTCCAGTAGACGTAGTTAAAGTTACTCAAAAATTGAAATTTCTTTTTTCATTAAAAGTAGTTGACAATATTAGGATTATATCACACTTCTGCAATCACTCTATTAACAAATAATTTAAGGAGCAATGACTGTTACTGCGCCACGCCCCCTTTTTACTTCCTTTTCAAAAGAGTTTGCCATTTTTGTATTTAATGCTGTTTTGACTGTGGTTTCCTAAGTATTTACTGAGTTCATTTTGTTTTGAAGTGTTTACTTTTGAAACACCTCTGCAAGAATGAAAATTAAAGTAAATCTTTAACTCTACATTTTTTCTTCAAAACTATTGTGTGTACATTTATCAAATTGAGCAATTTGATAGTAAAGGTCCTGCTGCATTAATCCTGTGGAAAAGAATGTCAATAAATGTTTTAGTTAAATTTTGGTGAGACTTTGCTCGAACGAATTTAAAGAATTACGTCAAAGTAACTATATTATTTTTTCTCTCAAAAATATAATACATTATGTGCCACAGAATTATGTATTGTATATTCAACTCATAACATTTTTCAATAAAATATGTCAAGCAATTTTTGAGGAAATACACATTATTGTTTTTTAGATAGCTAAAGCTGATAAAACTCAAAGACCTCAAAAAATTACAGAGTATGTGAAAATAATTAGTAATTACCACACCAAATTTCAGTTTTATAAGTTACAAAATGCAGGAGTTATAACTACTGTATTAAATGATGACTTTTTACTTACGTACCCCCTTAATAGTATCAGAACATTTCACCCTTTTTGTTTAAATGTAATACGCATCCTAGCACTTAATGGATTAAGTGAAGGGCTTTGGATATTTATAATTTATTATTCGTAGTAACTGTTGTCAAGAAGTCAGATTAATCCAAGGTAACGTATAATATAAAAAGAAAATCTGTGCACCATTGCTGAAGTAACAAAGCAAGAGATTAGCTAAGGATCTCAGGTGAAGTTTTGCATCGAATAGAGCAGAAATAATGGGTTGTTACGAAGTGAGAAAAAAAGATTTTAAATGCACATATCAGTTATAAAGGAACTTGGATAACTCGAAGCTGAAGGGAAAGAAAAAATTCGAAACACCCTTAAATTTGAATTACAAAAGTTAAGTCTAAAATGGACATTTTCGCAATATGGGTACATACATCCATCAAATTTTTCTGGTTCCACTCTTTCCATTTTCACTCGAGGCGCTACTTAAAATTTTCTCTTTATCATTCAGATAAGTTGACAAAGTGTTCGGTGGTATCCCGTATTCTTTCGTGAATTTAGATTTTTTCTTCAAAACCTTCCCAACTTCTCCAATGACGATGACCTTTTCTGCAAAAGTTAAAGTCTTGTACTCGAAAGGGACGTAGTGGCATAGATTTGCAACGCACTGAACAGTAGGAAGCTCAAGCGACACGTGTTTTAAAACAAGGGGATGTAGGATCAGGTATAGAGGCTCAAGGCCGGCAGCTAGGAAGGCTATTCCAGCCCCAAACAGCATTCCAATAAAACAAATAACCCCAAAGCGATGACCTCTTTTGCAGAAACGCATGGACGAAGTTATCATATTAACTTTCCGCGTTTAGATGAACATTCGACAGACATTTCCGAACAAAAACTTCGAATTAAGGAAAATGAAGTTCGAATTGCATGCGAATTTTTTACATTACTTTAATAAAAAATTCAAGGGACAGGCAAATCTTCGAATTGACGATGATTTCAAATTATAAACGTTCGAATGTATTACAATTCGTGGATAAAGTATGAACAGCGCAGAAAATAATCATAAAAAATCATGTAACATTGCATGAGATAAAAAATTCTTGCTAGATGCACAAAGGTGTAGTGAATGGGCCGAAAGTTTCGGGTCAAAGAAGATGCCATTAAAATAAATGATTCATATGCAGAGTTAAAGAGGTGGAAAAAGGGAGAAAGGAGAAAGTTGAATCTGCATTTTAGGGCCTGCCTTGAGCAGGTGATTGATTGATTGATTGATTGATTGATACCCGCTGTAAGCTTAGCCTGTGTATCAGGCAAAAAACAGGATAATTACCAATAGTGTCTTTCCAACAACCCAGAGTAAAGTGTGCCAACATATTACGTTGCCATCACTGGATAGCCAATTGCCATCCTAAACCATCATGGGCTTTTGACGCACTTTTTATTTCTTCTTCTTTTGGAAAGGATTTATACCTAAACTTGCAGACACTGCCTTTGCAATCTTGTCTCCAAAAGTTACCCAAATGAGTTAGCTGTCGTGTGGCCGTTGAACTCCAAAAGTTAACAAAGTAAGTTCTATAAATTTAAGAATTTATAAATAGCAAAAGAGATGGCTTAATATTGAACAGCGTCGAATATAATTTTTGTTTATATAACAATTTACTGGTATTTTGTGTTTCTTTAAGATGGACAACTTTGTACTTGAGTTTCTCCACGTTTTATTTTCTATTCTTGAAAATGGAATTTTAAATAGGTATATTTTTTTGCAAAATCCTGAGGAAGCGATAAGGTAAAGCACAACTTAAAAATAAGATAACCAGCACGTCTTCTAATATTTAGTATTAATAAATTATAGTATCACATAAGGTGAAAATCGGTAATTCAAAACACAGACACACGCACATACAAACACAGGCAGATCAGCACACAGACACAGGTAAAGACACACACACACACACACACACACACACACACACACACACACACACACACACACACACACACACATTGTGACACACAGACCATTTTTCTAAAAATGCTTTTTTTTTTTTATCCAGGGAATTTTGAAATTTGTATTACCGGTGAAATCATATTGAATTTTGGATGGAATGCAATAGTTCCTCTAATTATAAGCACATCGTAGAGGAGATAAAAGTTTAAGTGCTAAATAAAAACAGGGATTCTGAAAGGGTTGAAGCAATGTTTGCAAACAATTTCCTTTACACAAGAGCGTAGATAATGTTTACATTTATGGCTAAGTGACAAGAATGAATAAGTTGCAATAATGAAGTGCAGAAGAAGGAACGGGGTTGGTCGGTCGGTCTGTCGGTCGGTCCGTCCCATTGCTACTGTTGTCTCACCGAGTTTCCAAATATGTCTCGACCTGGCCCTAGCGGCAGGAAGAAGAAACCTGCTGCTGCCGAAGTTTCCTTTGTTTAACTCCTTCCCTCCCCATGCAAGGCTAAATAAGAAAAACCAAACATGGAGTCAATTACCTGTCCTTCATGCACCTTTTAACCTCGGTGAGACCCAGTGACCCCCAGGCAGCACACATTCTTCTCCAGCGCGAAGAAAAATAATTGAAGGTGCTACCGCGATTGGATTAATTAGCGAGCCGGTTCATGTGTTTATCTTTTTATCATTTCATTTTGTGCTGTTGATTATATGGAAACAGCAATTTCTATAAAAATGACTCCACTAAAAACCTTCTACCGTTTTATTTTTGTTTTAATAGAGACAAGATCTCATTAACCCAGGAGAGGTAGTTATTAAAATCAAAATATAAGCGGCGGAAGCGTGTAACAACGTGGGTTTTTCGTAATCAGAATTTGAAATGCCTAAACCGCACTACACTACCAGAGTTGTGAATAACGGTACGTACGTACAAAAGTTAGTTGTGAATGAGTGGGAAACGCTGCTATGGTCACACTGGGCTTCTCAGTTACCTATTAATTATTGAACTGAATACAGAACCTCTATTCTGTTGTTACGCGTATAACATTTTCACTATTCTACCAGGTACCTATCTAAAGCCTCTTGTAATGTTGAAACTGGTTTTTCAATTCAAGAGCTTACAAGATTAGGCAACACTTGAAAGACCTGGAAAGACTTTTCTTCAATTGTTTCATTTATACAGTCTCCTTGAAGTTGTTTGGTTATATCGGATACTTTGACTTGAGAAACAGGTAATGATATTACTTGTTCATCTTTAGAGTTTCTTAACGTTGGTTTTTAACATTAAACACGCCATTTTCTCACAGATTCATACTTTCAATCTCTGTGAGGATGGGGAATTATTCTGGTTAAAGAAAATTTCCCAAATCTAATCGGGGATCGAATCCTGGACCTCTGAATTGAGAACCCAGTCCACTAACTACTGGACCTCCTGGTCAAACTTGACAGTTTAAAAATGTTTATTTACATATTTTCTTTTTGCCAAACTGAACCCTTTCAGAATATATTTATTGATAATTTATTACGTAAAAGTATATTAAACAGAATAGTAAGCTGAGTATGAATATAATATTACTTCTTATATTAATTTATATTACTTCATATTATATCATTTTAATAATTAAGGAATTAATAATTAAAAAATGTATAGGAAAGGACCATGCTGTTGAAGGTAACCGGCAGAACCAATTCTGGCAAAGGTTTGCCCCTCCCCTTTCTGTATCAAGCACACAACCAAACGTCTGATTAATTGCATTTAATTTATAAAGTATTACAAATGATCACCTTTTGCAGAGTAACGAAATATACATTAGACTGAATAACTTGAGTAGGGTGTCTTGATTGTTAACTGATACATAAATTAGAACAAAATACAGCACTCGCCCTTCAGGCAATACACACTGTAAGTTACAAAGTTCTGCAATTCAATTTAACATTTACATTTACAGTAACCTATGTAAATAAAAAAAGAAAGTGAAAGTTTCATAACATGGATCAGTAGGTAATCCACATAATGCATCCTTTAAACAAGATGAATGGTGAAATATACAACTGAATTTACAGGTTTACCCCATACAACTTCAATCAAGATGAGAAGTTGGGCATGTTTTCGAGTCTATATGAAAACCCTGGTTACTCGCGTACACATATTGTATTACAAATTCCCGAGGGCTATTTCCCAAAACAATTAACATATTCCCTGGAAGCACAACCCAGGCAAGTTCATGGTCAAAAAGGCCATTTTAAAATCCCATGCTTTAAGCCCAAACAATTACTAAATTACTTAGTACCGCACGGCAGAGCAAGAGGATCACTTCTGAGCTCGTCTAGTCAGGCCCGAGGCCAAGAAAATCAACTGGCTAACGGCAAAACTGGGAGTCGGCAAAATAAGTGCAATCGGCACAAGTTACACTTTCAATTTTTGACTTCAGACTTAGATATTTAGCTTCCAGCGCACAGAAGTAAACCTAGGAGGCAGTCATTTGGGTGATGGTATCAGTAAACGGAAGGTAGAAGGTGAAATTTCACTCGATCATAATTTTCTATACCATCTGTCTCTGTACTATCGCCAATGCCCTTGGTAACGATAGAATCTTGTCCCGCATATACCTTTAATTAGCTTTACCCTTGTGTTTACTTGCGATCTTTGTTACTTTTTGTTTAACGAGTTAACGATGCTTTACCTGCCTGGTCAATCGTGAGGATATAGTGGAGCAAAACCGCAGATAAATCCCTGTAAACGCTCTGGTACACAGGATTTGATCCCGCGACCTTCCGAATGTGACTAGACCCTTTCGTGATATACATTTTTGACTTACTAATAGGGGTAGAAGAGTACCGCATATTGAGGCGGTTCCTTTATAAGCAGAAAACGTGAACTATAGAGCCTTTGGAAAGCAATCATTTTTGTTTCCGAAAGTAAATAGCAGCGCTTGGAAAAAGTGAAAAGGACATTTAATGTATCTGAAATCTCGAAGAGAAAAGTAAACTGTAATTTATTCAGTGCATATTTATTTCAAGAGAATTATAAATCCTTAGAAATTAAAATAAGGAGAATAATAAGGCCAATAGTACACAATGATTATGTATTGTCGCTGTATATAAGATAATGGTAGCTTTTCCGTCGACAACGTCTGCAAATAGTTTCACGCAAATATTGACTGAGTTAAAACCGGGAACAACGAGCAGCAAAAAGGTAAGGAACTGGGATCCTACCTTGCAAATAAAGGTTATAATAAAGGAGCATCTTACCACATACATAGTTTCAATGTGATATTGTGTGTATAATGTGGAATTAAAATATACGGAAAATATTCTAAGCAACATACTAATGGAGATAAATAAATGACAATGCAGATAAAAGTGGAAAAGTCAAAGAGTGGTTGTAGCAAGATTAGTAAAGAATATATACCTACTTGACGTAGTGGAGGAAGTGACAGATTGAGATACTTGTGCTTATAGTAAGTGTTTTGGTAAGGAAGATTTTTATAGAAAAAGAATGAACCTCTGAACTAATTAGGGCATTATTTTATGTGGAGTGAGATATTGTGCAATTTCAGGCCTCCCTACCTCACTCACTCACTCACTCACTCACTCACTCACTCACTCACTCACTCACTCACTCACTCACTCACTCACTCACTCACTCACTCACTCACTCACTCACTCACTCAGTCACTCAGTCACTCACTCAGTCACTCACTCAGTCACTCAGTCAGTCACTCAGTCAGTCACTCAGTCAGTCACTCAGTCACTCACTCACTCACTCACTCACTCACTCACTCACTCACTCACTCACTCAACCTTTAACATATATTTGAATTTTCTATGGTTGAAACAGAAATGCAGCTTATTACATTCACACGGTTTTCTCTGCTCACTTGTCTTTGACGCAACAGAATCACATCTCTTTCTCTACTGCCTCTTCTACAAACAATTTATACAGTTTCCTATATGTGTAAAACAGGAATGAAATCTATTACATTCACAGGGTTTTCTCTACTCGGTTTTATTTTGCGCAACACATTCATATGTTCTTCGCCACTTCATCTTCTACGAGCAACTCACACACTTTTCTATGCTTGAAATAGAAATACAACGTACTACGTTCCCACGGTTTTCTCTACTCACTTTCTTTTACGAAACACAATCACATTTCTCTTTACTTCCTCTTGTAGAAACAATTTTATACCATTCCCTATATGTTTGAAATAGAAATGCAATCTATTACATTCACACGGTTTTCTCTACTCGCTTTTATTTTGCGTAACACATTCACACGTCCTTCTCTACTTGCCCTTCAATGTACTATTTACACAATTTCCTGTGATCGAAATAGAAGTGCAACATAATCAGGCTTCTTTCTGTGCTCTCTCTTCTACGAAAAATTCGTAAAATTCCTGTTCCCACTGTTTTCTGTACTGCTTTTATTTTTAGGAAGCATAATCACATTTCTTTTTCTGCTCCCTCTTCTACAAATAATTTACACAACTTTCTATATGTTTGAAATAAAAATGCAATGTATTAACATTCACTGCCCACTTTTCTTCTAGTATTTGCGGTTTTCAATATTGCTTTAGCATAGTGTTCCCGGCGTTTTTATTTATTTTGTTTATTTTTGTTCTTTATGATACTCTAAGACTGATTAACTTTGTTTCATCGTATTAATTGGTGTGGTTTTAAATGTCTCCAAAAAGACACAAGACTACAAGGCAGGAGCAATCTAACTCTAAAAGTTGTAGGGATAAACCGTCAAACACCGCCGGATATTTCAGCTAGTGATAAATAAATTCAGTTGAATGTCTTTTTAATTTTGAGATGAAAATAAAAATGTCAGTGCGAGTTATAGCAGGTAAGGAATAATTAAAATGTAATTTACTAAATCATGGAAAGACAAATTCTAAGCTGGCGATGTACAAACACATTCCTGCAAGGCTATAAACTTGGCAGTACTAAGATTTATAGCGACCAAGCAAGAATAAATTTGTGGAAATGTGAAGGTCGCGCAGGTTTATGTTATTCGTAAAATAAATAAAGAGTTCACATGGAATCGACCTGTAACACGGCCCCACCTCTTGGATACGGTAGCTAGCTTGTTTAGTCGCCTCTCTTCCCTGCTAACGAAGAAATTCAGTCTTCTATCGGCCGCGTTCTCGACCTAATGAACACCCTAAGATAAGGTTCCAGTCATATATCAGCTACAATTAACAAGGAATCGGTTTTTTTCGGCAGCAAGATAAAGAAACTGACTCTCGTTTCGCTGGCTACCGAACAACATCTGCCTCCGTTTGTGGATTCCTGTGCGTACTTGAGCACCCATACTCTCAAATTATTCTGATAAACACGCTTTATTTATTACTTAGCTTACATCTACAATACTAACACAATTGCCGAACTGCTTTGGCAGTTTTAGCCTTTGAATAATTAGCCTATGTTTCCAATTTAATGAATTGATTTTCAAAGTTGTATCCTTAGCAGACAACATGGAACTCTACAGAGATCACATCACAAAATTTTGTGTGTGAAAAGTCATTAAAAAATCTGATGTTAGACTTTTTCTACTCATTAAAAATTAATATATCATTTCTACTATAAAAACCGAAGGTGCAACAGCCCTTTTCGGGGCAAGGTCTACCGCCCAACCGCTGCGTCCCCCACCTCTGCCTACCTCAGGTGTGATGGAATAAATTATTCATCTGGACTACTCAAGGTAGAGAAATAAAACTATAATGATTCACATCACACATTTTTTTTCACTGTTCATTACAACTCCCATTATCCCTTATATCATATTATGGTACTTACGTGAAATACAACTCTGCTATTGACGTTACATCGCATACGATAAAGTTTCAACTTTAAATCTAAATGTTGCATGGACGATACGGAAAATAAAGCACAACTGCTGCCAAATCCTAACATTGGGGTAGATGTTCTACCTGTGTCGTAAAAACGTATGTTTGAAACACACACACACACACACACACACACACACACACACACACACACACACACACACACACACACACACACACACGCACACACACGCACACACATAATCTCTCTCTAACTAACGCTTATCTAGATAAATTATATATTTCAATAAGCTTTACATTTTGCTATAGTACGATTTTCTATCTGTTCATTAGTTTCTATCTCCTATTGTTCAGCAGCTATATGGAACATTTGCAAATTAAATCTGAAAGAGGACTTCACAGGTTCTGTGATTTCCTGTGAAATTGTGGTTAGTGGTCTGTAAACTGCTACAGACATTTTTCTACCACTTTGCCACAGATTTGAGCTAGTCATTAAACCTTTAGTCAAAGCATTCTTTAATGTAAATAGAGTAGGTAGCTGAAATTCCCGGCTCTGCCCCTGATTTGAAGACTTTTGAACTTAGGTTGTACATGCCCAATAGCCTTGTCTCTTTGGAGACATTAGAATACATTACCTAATACTGTTAAACAAGGAGTTATATAAAACTGTTAGTGTACTATAAATAACAAGATATGAACAGAATGAACAAATAAAAAGTGTGAATGTAATACGTTACATTTTTATTACAATCATAAAAGGTTATATGAATTGTATGTTAAAGGGCGAGTGGAGGAGGATATGTGAATGTGTTACATAAAAGAAAAGTGAGTAGAGAATACCGTGTGATCAAAAGTGTACTACTTCTGAAATCAGTGTACAGTAATTTTAATATGTGAGCAGTTTGTTACCAGCCATAGAGAAACAGGTTATTGCACCTCTTTGGAGGCGGCGCCGTGGCCGAGCGGTTAGCGCGCTCGCCTACCACCTAGGCGGCCCGGGTTCGATCCCAGGGACCCGCATGTGGTATTCGTGGTGGACGAAGCGGCGTCAGGGCGGGTTTTCTCCGGGTGCTCCGGTTTCCCCCGCCATCTCATTCCACCGGTGCTCCATCTTCATTCCATGTATCATCAGTGTCACCGCCTGCGGTGCCGTAGTAGTAAAAGCGGGCGTTAAACACTACAACAACAACAACAGCACCTCTTTGGATTCCGGATGAAGACGTTACCCAAAACTATAACCTCATATTTTTGGCCAAGCTTTAAGTCTAGAAGTTCTAAATGTTACAATTTTAAATTAACAACAAATATCATATTTGTAACTGCACAAATCCCTAATTATGTAGATTGTTCGGAATTCTTCCCAATCTACAAAGTTGTAAGAACTAACAGTTCCTACGGAGCCCAAATGACCTAATAGTCAAGGGTCCCTTAAACTCAGTCACTCACTCACTCACTCACTCACTCACTCACTTACTCACTCACTCACTCACTCACTCACTCACTCACTCAGTCACTCACTGAGACACTCACTCGGTCACTCACTCTGTCACTCACTCACTGGCTCACTCTTATTCACTCACATTTTCTGTTTCTCCGATTCAGTAGGAATTCACATATTCCCATTCTTCACAGATTTCTACCTTCTATAATTTTGTAGGAATTCTTAGCGTTGAGAAATTCGCTGAAAATTCAAGATAAGTGTTAGTCATGGAAATATCTTAAGCGGCTATTATTTAAACCAAAATAGAACCATTTTTGAAAAGTAAATGATAAATGGGCAAGTTAAATTTTTCTCTTACAGGAGTTTTATCTGTTATGATTTCATAGTTACAAAAACTCACACAACAGAACTCACACAGATAACAAGGAATATATCCGAAATAGTTCACCACAAAAAGATGCATTTGTACATAATTTGTGTGTTTTAACGAGATCCACATTTTTGTATAGTAAGATTTGGTCTATCTGTTACGGTTTACCAGTTATGCAAAAGTCATTAAGAGTAAACAGGGCTACATGGGCTATAGCCGAAAGTTGAAAATATGCATTTCATTTACCATAAAAATATCTCAAACATATGGCATTTTAATCAAAATCGTTAGAGCCATTTTTGAGAAAATCAAAATGTTCCAAAAGTTCCCCTTGAAAATGTAGTTTAGGGTGGGGAAATTTTCTTGGTTTTTAAGCCACTTTTCGTTTTTGAGCTATGCTGTGCATACCGACCTGTTTCTTTTTTATTTAGGCAGCTTTAAAACATATTTACGGTGAAATCATGACATAGAATTTGTTGGTCAATACTTCCCTTACTTATTATACATAGTGGAGAAACTAAGCACATTTTATACATGTGCTCCAAAAAGTTGAAAATATGTATTTTCGACGAAATGTGTAAACGAAATTTGTACGTAGAATACATAGCCACTTCATCTACCCACCTACAGCTGTGCGTTAAAAAACGAATAAAAGCCGTACACGTTGTTTTATTCCAGTTTTAGGTTCATTCAAATCTATACATTTACGAGGTAAACAAGATTGCGGAGAAAAACAAATATGAAATAGAATGAGGTGTCGCTTGGAAACATGCGAGCCAATCTGAAAGTGGCATTCCAAGTTGGCGGCTCTTTATCAGAGGAATGTCGTATGGAGTGGGGACGTGCTCACGTGGTTTAATTACCTGCTTATCAGAAGATCTACACGACTACTGGGCCTTCCTGAAATTTATAATGATACTTAGTCGTCCATCTACAACATGGTGTCACTATAGCGAGGCAATGCATCTCATTGACATGCTTGCCCATCTCATGTTAGAAGCGTTTTATCTTCTATTACCTACTTCGTCTCTAGCTTTCTGAACGGATAAAGGATTTAGAATCGCTTCACCCAACCACGTTCGAAGAACTAACCGAAATCAAGCTAGCTCTTAAATGCAATGTTTCTGTGAAATGGAGGAAAATATCGAATATTGTATTTATATAGTTTCGTTACTAAGCTGTAGAGGAAGCATCGTATTAAAAAAACTTTATATCCATACTTCACGTGATACAAATGTTTCTAGAATCCCTTAATGGCAAAAGAATCAACAGAAAACGGCCCTTGTGTCTGTGTGTGGGTCTGAGAACAATAGTGTGACAAAATGAGTCTAGTTACTTCTCTATCGCTCTATTTTTCTCCAAAACTTTTGCACAAATAACAGTTCCCTTCTACTGATAACATAGACTTTCCTGATATTACATACAACTCGCAACTATTTACATCTCGTAATCTTGACTCAGTCCTTTCACTGTCTTTCCTCACTTTCTCTGTCTCTCATAGGTACACTCACTCCGACGATACAATCATTCGACACTTGTTAATACTTCACTTCGACGCGACGCATCTTTCATGACGACCACACACACAGCTGTCTCTCGCACTCACTGACACACTGACCGACTCAAGTCTGTAGCTCTCTCCTCTGATGTTTCCCCGTCTCCTTATATAGCGAGGATAACGTAATATGGAATTTTCTCGACTTCTACAAACACACTGGCTACCGGATGCCCCTTGAAGGTTCCAGCAATATTTTGTTATGCGCCGCTTGTGCCCCACGCCCGGCGTCACACTAAATCTGTCTTATATTCCCATAACATTCTCTCTTATTCTTGTACAAATAATTCTTACAAACACTAATTCTTCAACTATTTCATATTAATCAAGATAGACATTTGTAGAAATGGTTTTATCGCATATTTCCTTGTAGGTACAGTGGAAACAGGGGAATATAATACGTTTAAGGAATAGTTGAATCTTCAAGAGTTGTCGCTATGTGATGGCATTTAAGTTCCACTCTCTTTGCATGACCAAAAGCAAGGGAAAACGAATAATCACTTCCCATTTGAGGAATTTAGAAGTACTCGAAAATTCAAACCAATAACAAGGACTTAACCAGAAGTGGAAAAAAGCATTTCAGATAAATTGTATACTTCAGCAAGATTTACATTTTTTCTGTGGTACCAATTATTTGAAACTCATTCAGAATAAAGAGGACTTTCGAGGCTATTGCCAGAAAATCCAAAATGTATATTTCATTTCTCATGAAAATGTCTGAAAGAGTAATAATCTAATCCAAATCATCTTCTTTTTCAAGGCTTAGACCTTTCGGTCCGTTCCACCCCCGTCAAATTGTTCTCGCTATCGATCTTTTGTTACTGGTCTCCCTCTTATTGGACTATAGCTCATGACTGCTTCTGTAATTCCTGTAACAGGCGTGTTATTAATATGCTCCTTGCAATTTTGTTGGTATCCTTTTACGTACTGTATAATACTGTCTAGTTTTGGTTCTTCTCTAATTTCTTCACTTGTTCTTTTATCTAACAAGGTATAGTCAGCAACATATCTAAGGCATTTCATTTCACCTGCTTCTATTCGTTTCTCAAGATTTTTTGTTAAATTTATTTATCTAAATCATTTTTAGAAAATCCAAATTTAACATTGTTACATCTATTATGAGATGCATATTTTTTTTCCAACCGCATGTTACATTTTTGGAACACCCTAAACTTTAATACAAGTTTCGTATTTAGCAGACATTTCTTTGGGTTATGCTATTCATAGATGTGCGTGCGCGAGCACCATTCAGACAGATCCTATTTAATTTCTGAAGAGTATGTCTCTAGTGATGGACTTAACATTTGGGAAGGAATTACTGTTGGTGGATTTATGATTGTTTATTTAAATTGCTAAAACGCGGTTTGTACTGCAACACTGATCACTAGAAAGTTCACAGCATTTTGGTTTTTTCTCATTTCCCAGAAATGATGCTATCCCTAACGATAGCATCGAACAGTAGAGAATGTGGTTGAAATTATCATACACAGGATCAACATACAATTTTCTGAAGTTACTAAACACACAATGTGTCGATAGGTATCAGCTGACACGAGTATCAGTGTATTCAACAGGTTCCGCCCGTAGAAAAGGTAGATATGAGATTTCATACCGCGGCGGATATGGACCCAAGTTCACTCAGAACTAACTTCCCTTCAAACCGAAAAAAAGACAGATCAGGAAATGAGATTCTTTCTGCCTCCCATTTAGGTTGCCATAGATCTGCATGCTGTTACAAGTAAATTGTCCGCGACACGGTTCGAATATGTAGCTGTTGCATTACATATATCAAAGGGGACTTGAAAAAATCTGTGCGAACAATTTCAGCACAGTTTGTCATCTTTATGCAAATAGAAGTACATCTGTTAGGTAAAGAAAGGTAACGAGTTGGCACTTACTGTCTAATTTTTTCTTTATTTCACTCAAAACTTCAATAGTGAAACTTCACCGAAAATGCACACTTCCTGCCCTGCAAATGTTTAACACACTCGTACTTACGGTTTTCTCAACCATTACCAAAAACACTACTACGACCCCTTAACCAACAGATTTGTGCTAATTTTCGATTTTAGATGAACAACTGATGCGTGTGAATTGGGCTAAATTGAAACAAATATTTTAAACATAAGGTACATCTGTGTGTGTATGTTACCTTTACGGCAAGAATGTTCAAAACGGATTATTACGGAATTAGCGAAACTTATCTATGTGGTCTATTTTCCACAAGGAGGAGTGGGACGCGAAATAAAATAATCTGATGTGTTGCACTCACATGACTTTCTCTACTCTTGTACTACCTATTCTTACAAACTCTTATTCCTGTATCTTCTTCGTGATAGTTTAGATAAACATTTGCACAAATTATCTTATTGCTTATTTCCTTGTAGGTACAAGGGGAATATGAGAATCCGGTATACTTTGAGTGATAGTGAAATCCTTCAAAGCTTTGAGATTCCGTGCTCTTTGCAGTTTAACATAAAAAGTGAACAACGATGTTGCATTTGATGAAAGTTTAAGATTTCCGAAACTGACACAAATAATAAGGAATATCTCTGAAATGATTGAAGATCGCGGGTTCAAATCCGGCCTAGATCGACAGTTTCCAAAACTTTTCGTTTTGGAGTTATGCAATCCACAGACTTTTTCTAATTTTTTATTCATTTGTTTTTTTATTCAAGGGGCCTCAAAACATATTTCCGGTAAAATCTCGACATCAAAATTTTGGCTGGAATACAAAAAGTGAAATATATGGTTTGTTAGATACTTGTTATTAATAAATAGTTGAACCTGATTTATGCGTGTATCAAGTGGAATAGGGAAGAATACTTGTAACTCACAATTACTTACAAATGAAATTGTAATAATACAGCATAAGCACTACAATAGGCCTACGCGTGTAAAATTGGAATAACAATAAATATATGTATGAAGAAAACAAGAAACTAGATTAGACAGGATAAACTAAGTGGATGTAGAGTGATATACAGGTAACAAGAAACGTAAGAGAGATAGAATGCGAGATAGAGAGACAGAGAGAGAGAGAGAGACTGAGACAGAGACAAAATTCTTCAGTCAATGCAATAATGCGAGTTGAACGCGAGTTGAGAATAAGTTACAAATTTTGAAAATTCTCAATTTTAAGCTTTTTATCTCTGTATCTGTTGGGGTTTTTTGGTTACTGATGAAATAAAAATACAGAGAACCTTCATTTTGTGTTGTGAATCCTATCTTTTCCACAGCATTTGTCACCACTTATTCAATTTACAGATTTTAATGCACATACATGTGCAATGTGCACCTGCAGTTTGTTTTCATGGCTTCAAATATTCTGGCTCTCATATTTTTACACATTTATTAGCAGCTTATCGCTTCATAGCTTTGCATAAAAAGAAACATTTTGTAAAGATTTATAGCATTAAATGGAATTAGATAAAAATGAATTGTTATATGATTATTTTGTAGAATGATTATGAATATAAATTTTAAGGACCAGAGAAGGCAAGAGAAATATATTTTATGTTGTTCTTATTTATTTATTTTTCTAGTGATTTGATAACTCATGAGGAGGAA
This sequence comes from Tenodera sinensis, assembly GCA_030765045.1. Classification (NCBI taxonomy): domain Eukaryota; kingdom Metazoa; phylum Arthropoda; class Insecta; order Mantodea; family Mantidae; genus Tenodera; species Tenodera sinensis. The sequence goes on along the minus strand of CM060966.1, from coordinate 137,947,181 downwards.
AGCAGGACTGTTTTATTTGTTGCAATAGGTTGCTACCATTGTAAACATGTTGGTTTGAGACGTATCGATGAATATTTTATCCCGCTAGTATTGGTAGTGGTTGGAGGGGGGGGGGGCGAGGTTCGTTATTTTTCTCAAGGGGAAGAAGTTCCACTTAATACACAGCAGGTTGTTTCGGTCCGCCTATTAAAACTGTAGAGGGCTCGGATTTGTGTTGCGAATTGCCTGTCCAATAGGGGAGGCAAAAATATAAGAACAGGATTGAGAGAAAAGGAGGACACAAAGAAAATAATATAAATTGGAACGAAATGGAAGGAAGAAACGAATGAAAGAAAAAACAATTGAAATTCAATTTACGTAGTCCCGGTTATCCGAGAGTGGAGGAGATACAAGTTGAAGGGCCAGGGGGGAGGACTCTAATGGTGGTCCTTTTTAAAACTAATGGCAACCAGAGGACCCTGATTCCAACCTGAGGGTTATGTATAGTTTTTATTCAAAAACCGAACTACTGGAAAAACAGTAATTGGTATACCGTGTGAAAGGGGAACAAAAATAAACTAAGAAATAAAATATCGAGAAGCTACAACGGAAAGTCACAAAATCCAAGAGTTCTTTCCAAAACCTTAGGGAAATTAATAGGTTGTGGAGATCGGAAAATAATATGATAGCACTTTCACTACAATACCGAGTTTATATAGACAGAGGTTTATTATGTCTATGTGAAGGTCTTGAATGAAGTTCTCCAAGAATTAAAACGCACACTGATCTAAGTATCAATAATGTGATAATTGCAATGTGAACACCAACTAAATCATTATAGTTATAATCATAATTTGTGTACTACATATTGTACTGTTTTTGGGACACAATATACGTGTAAATCAAGTTTGTAGGTCCAAAGCAAGGTGTGTGGTATCTATGTAAATAAATACTCAGAAAGAACTAATGTTAGCATGCTGATGTTTACTTAGGTGCACTTAATTGACGAACCATCCCTTCTATTCAGTTTAAACTTTTGGTGAACCCAGTAAGCAATGTTTCTGACAAAATTATGAATTAGCTTTTCAAAAATTATAATATTATATAAAAATTTCTCCTTGCTTATAATTTAAAACAATTAACTCAATTTCTGTAACACATAACAGAGCAACGGCACGAGGAGCTGAAAATTCATGCTTCAAATCCCGGCTATGGCATTCACTTTTCCAGTATCATTCTTTCTATCCAAAACAAACACTCACACACTTTCTGTCTAAGAATAATTAGTTATTAATAGAAACGATTTAGTTTCAAGGTTAAACAAAACAACAGCTTTATAAAACCACAAACCTTTCTAAAGATAACATACTTAAAATTCAAGTGAGAACCTTAGAAGCATATTGTAAAAGAATGCTGTTGTAATCCGTTACCTTCTTTGACGACTCTTAGTAAAGATGTAGTGTATGCGTTAATTGATTACTGACCTTGTATAATTATAGAAAATGAAACTGGATATGCTTCTCAAATGAGCTTGAGAGCATAGTCAGGAAATTACAAAGTAAAATATCTTCATTCCATAACAAGTTTAAAGTAAATTATACTTGCAAGACCAAGCGGGGTGGCTGAGATGGTATGGCCAGCATTCGAAAAGTCCTGGTTCAAATCCCGTAGGCTAAGGTTTTTCCGGTCTGGTAACAGTGATGCGGCGTTCCCCGTCTCTCGACGATGGTGAGTACAACATGGGCTCGCATATAATTCTTATCGATTCCGCCTGCATTTCATATATCTCTTCCTCACTGTCATACCTGGAGCTTGGCTGACCACCCGCTTCCAGGTGTTCACTCTGTCCGGTCCATATGTTCCTGTGCTCTCCGACAGGCGTCTGATCCTAGGCACTGGCTTGTAAGTCCTACATAAGGGGAGGATAATCAGAAAAAGAAGAAGAAAAACATTCAAAGCCACTGAGAAGTTGTCAGCCGATATAATACAATTGAAACTTAATATTACTTGTAGAACTGTTATGCAGGAGTACAATTGTCCACATTGCGGGTGAACAACTGTATAGCCCCAACGACCTTTTCGGTAGCACTCAAAAGGGTTGCTAACATGCAGCTACAGACGAAGTTACTCCGGTCACCGAAGAAGTCTTCCAGCTACGACGCTACTCACAGGCGAGGTCCATCTCCGTATTCTACTCGCTGGCCATCGGACCACTCTTCCCCATCTTAATTCCTAGAAATCAATCTACTTCAAAGCTCTTTGTCCCCTTTCGCTTCTCTAGTTCTTGCAACCACCCAATTACCTGGAATCACCTAGCCGCGGTCAACTCCTCGTACCTGGTCCCTACTGGCTTTCCCTCTAGTGCTCTGTTAAGCAATTATCTAACATTATTTTTCCACTGTAGCATGAAATAAATTCCCTCTACAGGATAATTCATACACGTTAATTTGATACGATATATTTCTCTGACTTTATATCTTTTCTCTACATGACTATCTTCTCTAGAAATCAGTTAATTATTGATCCTACTTCATCACATTCCTTATTCTTTTAAAATGAATATTTAATTTATGAAATCCTAATTTCAGCATCAAAAGCTACCCCAACAGACATCACCCAGCTTACACCATATTTCCAAACTTTCAAAGACATTTAAGTGAAAGAGACAGCTTATACTCTAATAAACATCCCTGTTGATGTTCCTGGATACCAGAATTCGAAGTCTTTCCAAGAATTTGAAATTATAACACCAGTCGATGCACAAAATCTGTGGAAGTTGGTGCCAGTCATTTGTAGGTGCTCCAGTATATCTCAAAGATATCAACGAACATTTATGAACATGGTTTATTAATAAAACCATAGCAGAGAAAAACTAATTATTTCCTATGGTCAAAATAAGATTTCAAAGAAAATCTTACAAACAATTTGACAAGTGAAGCGTTTTAAATTAACAAAAATGTATCCTACCAACAACAAGTTAATACGCCTATCTGAAATAAATGCATATAGGCAATTGAAATTCTTTGTGTCATTGATATTATATTATCAAACTTCAGAGTGAATTTCAGTTCCCTTTAATGAAAACTGGATTTTAAGGCTTTTCCACAGGTGCATTCTCTTAAAATGGATTATTGTAGCCAAGAGAAGTATAAATAAAAGTGAAAATGGTAGGTGCAGAAGGACGTGGGAGATCAGGCTGGAGTGCGACGTGATAAAATAAGAAGGCAGCAGCCTAATGAGAAGACACCAGAGTGAACAACTTACTCTCCATTCGCGGATTGCTGTTAAATTGCCCGCCGGGTTGAATAATGGAAGTGTTTGTTTCCCTTAATGAGTGAGGCCCCGTGTTATATTCCAACAAACGAGTTGTGCGTCTAGATACGAAAGATTAAGACAAATGTCCCAAACCCAGCATGCAAATTAAACCAATAGGCATCAAGTTTATTTAAATTTATTTATTTTGGGTGCTTTAGCACTCGCCATAGTATGTCGTCCTTCTCTGAGAATGCTTTATAGGCTAGCCTATAGCAGGAAGGAGCTGGAGAAATTACATTGTGATTTAAATGGTGTGGCTGTCATCCACAAACCTTAGACTTCATTGGTCATTCATGACTGAACTCGCTTCAAATATATTTGAAATTCTGTGTCATGTTCACATTGCTTTCTCTATCATCATTTCAGGACGATTCTATACTTGACACCTATGGCTCTACTCTTAAGAAGTACACAAGTTGTTGTCTGCTAATGCTGAATTTCTGTAAATGAAGTCATTACTTCTCTTGCTCTCCAACATTTTTCTCTGATGCATGGGGCACTAGAAGTGGCCGGGCATATTTGAAGGTGGCCTTGGCCCTCTTGCAGATTACATAGAGGACAGAGTGGTGAAGAATAATCGCATTTCTGTTCAAATGTTTTGTCAGATAATTATATAACGTAATCAACCTGAAGATTGCAACTGCCGTTTTTCGAGTGATACTCAGGAATTACTGTTTGAGTGTTTGGTGGTTCCCAACTTTTGTTTTTTGACTATTCATAGTAATATTTTACAATAATTTTTTTTAAAATTCAGAGTTGACTAATGTTTTAGCTGCATAAAATGGTAGATTTCTGCACACTGCCGATACGCTTTTTTACCAGAATATCAGCTTTATCAATACCACTCAGTCCACAGTGAGCTGGTATCCATTGGAAGACTATGTACTGCTAGTTGGGTAAGGATTTTCCAACATTCTATAATTTCTTGACACTTTATGGCAACTTTGAAGTACGTAATTGCTATAATTGCCGCCCTGGAATCTGAGAGAATAACTGCATGATGAAAATGTGAGATCTTATAGCAAAAGATTTTAGAGGGCCATTCAAATTGCTTCAATTCCTCCATAGCCTAAAGATTTGTAATAATAAAAGAGGTAGCACGTGACTCCAGCCTCTGCTCCATCTCGGTTTGATATCAGTGATCCGTCAGTATACATACGGAGCCACTCATGTTCCGGAAATCTGGTATGTTTCTATCTAACGCCAATAATTTTAGAACGTTAGTTGGAGAATTACTTTCCTTTACTTTTGTCATTTGTAAATAATATATAATGTCTAGTGTTTCTGTTGGATTGACTATATATATTGAATTAGCAGGGTCTACGTAGCGTGAACAATTTTAGAGATATTGCTTGCTATTGTCTGAATTTTGCAATACTTACACTTTTCTCAAATGGGAGATCGATATCCATTTTGTTTATCTCGTGATTATGCAAAGAGAACGAAATTTCTAAGCAACGAGCTCTTAAGATTTGACCATTACTCAAATTCTACTGTATTCCCATATTCCCGTTGCAACTACAAGAAAATTTTCTATAAGATAATTTCTGAAAATGTTTGTGGATTCAATGCAGAAGATAGAAGAATAAGGGTTTGTAAGAATTGTTTGTACAAGAGTAGAGAAAATCATGTGAGTGCAGCACATCAGATTTTTATATGTGTATTTGTGTTGTTATTTTGCACAAATTGTATTTTTCTTGCCAGACATCGGTTAGGTATATGCACTTGTATTCAACATGAACTCAGTGCCATTTACTTTCACTACTAATTAATTACCGTAAGCACAGAAAATGTAATTTACCAAATATCAGTCCTGCAACAGTGTATAAACAATATCAATTGCCTGGATTTTGTTTCTCCATTTAAGTACCTCGATATTTTAAGATTGTGGCTTACGACTACTAGTCAATAGTCCAGCCACATGAACTGAAAAATCCATTATGTTGGAAAGGGAGAACAACCCCTCTGCGACTGAGAAATGTTCATGTCAGCGGTTTTGAGATCAAGGACCACTTACTCGAGCAGTTCCAGATATAGATGGATACTCTTCCCCTACCCCACCCCACCCCCTCTTTGGAGGGAAAAAATCGTGTGCTTTTATGAAAAGTAGCGGTGAAGTGCCAGTAAAATTTCTTTGTGGCTGGCTTGCGAATTTTATCTCAACTGTAAAAAAAATTAAACTGCATTTTGCTTTAAATTGCACCCAAATTTACTGAAAACATTACGAAAATATAATGTATTTTTGTTTGAATGATCTGAGATTCCTAAAACGACATTAGTTGAAGTCAACTAATTATGTAAAGTTACTAAAGGATATTGACTTAAATGTTACTTTTCAAAACCCACACCTTGAAATCATCTGAATCCAGACACTCAAAAGGTAAAGCCAACCTCTTACTTGTTGAAATCGAGCCACCTCTAGGATGATGATGATGGCTGAACACATTGCACACCCGTGTTTTCAATATTGAGACAGTTTCACTCTGTAAACTCTCCTAAAGAAAAGTAAAATATAGAGACTTTAGGAAGGAGATCGTTGTATGCTTTGAAAAAAGTTACAACGCTTCGAAAAAGTACGAAAAGAATGTGTTGTGTCTCATATTTGCATAAGAAAAATAAGTTGTAATTTGTCCCGTGTATGCGTATTTCAATAGCATTATAAATACATAATTATAAATAAAAATAAAGAACATAAAAAGTCAATAGTATACTTAAATTAATTGTTAATATTGTACATAAGGTAATACTAGCTTTTCCGTCGGCAACGGCTCCAGACGAGAGTTTTCATATGAATATCGACTGAGTTACAACCGGGAACTACAAGCAGCAAAAGGGTAATGAGCTCGGACCGTGCGTTAGAGACAAGGTAAAAAAGAAACATCCTACCACATACAAACTCAATTATTACCTACACTACGAAAGAACATCCAAAATAGAACACTAATGAGTTTCAATATTAATACCACATTGTCACTTGCAAATTATATTGCTGCCAAACATTTTTTCTTTCTGTGTCACGTTCTCAGATACACTTACACACACATACACACACACAAATATATACACATTCACTCACGTACTCGCTCACGTACTCACTCGCTCACGTACTCACTCACTCACTCACTCACTCACTCACTCACTCACTCACTCACTCACTCACTCACTCACTCACTCAAAGAGAGTCGGAGAGGTAAGAGGCGCCAAGAGAGAAGCGCGTAACTTTTTCGGCGAATTCCCATTTTGGAATATGAATTTCCTAATTTCACCTGGGCATCCAAATTTTTGTTTAAGTATTATGTGAAAGTAAAGATGTGGGTTAAATGAGGTGAGGTAAGATGGACAAACTAGGACTTAGGTATCTCAACAATGCGGTCTTTTGTACCACTGTCTGCCGAGGATGGCGCTCCGGGAGGAAGGAGGGAGGAGAGACAAGACGAAGCAGCCGATCTAGGAGATAGAGAGAGGCCAGGTTTCCTACCACTTACAGATTGAAACTCCCCGGCAGCGTCTAGCTCAATAGGCTGGAGCCGAACACATCTTCCGCGGGGCTTGAAGCATTCCCGTTGGGGGGTGGTGGTGGGGCTACAGAGGGCAAATTCCCGCCATGCACCGTCCAAAAAAAGAAAACCCTGCGCCAGGAAGGTCGACTACGGGATTTTAACCCACATACTCCCGAATGCGGACCTCAGATTCAGCCATCCTTTTCGCCTATCTAGAATGTATTTTATCAGAAAGTAAGTATATTAATATTGTTGCTTCCGTTACAAGAGCTAGGATAATTTCTCAAACTCTATCCGCAGGCTGATAAAGAATAACACTCTAGGAAATAAGTTCCTTATTTGTGTATGTTAAAATAAATAACCATCAGATTTTCGAACAACCTGTTTTTTTTTTTTTTTTTCCATTTAATGAAATGTGTTACATTTTCTTTGCATTGTTTACATTCCATTCCTTCAATTCCTGTAGCTGAGCTCATCAGTAGAGAAAATAAGGGTTACTTAACTCGGTGTTCGAAGGCGATCCTCTCAAGTGTGACGCCTACTAGCCCGCTACACAATATTTATAGGCCATATTTCCTTTCTTCACATTGTAGTTACGTCACATTCCAGCGTGCTGTGATACACACGGGTGAAAAAGAGATAAGAAAGGAAATAACAAGAAGAGTATAATGAAAAATAGGCTGATCGGCTCGGACAATAAGGCCAGCCAGTATCGTTAGTATTCCATCCGAAGCTACTGGTGGCGGGGAGTGGCCTATCACGTTCTGGCTGGTGAAAACCAGTAGCTCAAGAACATTCATGGCTAATGAAGGCGAAGAAGAACAAGCGCTCACTCGCTCACTCACTCGCTTGGAATGGAAAACTCTGTGGTCCAAACCCCTCATTAATAATTTGGCGCAAGAGATCGGAATAAAGTATCTGCTTGTATGTATTCATTCATAAACTTGAGTACACAACGGGTTCACGTAATTGTAAAGCAACTACACTCAGACAAATTACAGAGCACACGGAGTAATTAAAGGAAGGTGAGGTCAAAAGTGCGTAATGATGATCCTTACAAGTCGTCGTCCTCTTTTTATAGGACTCTTTGCTCTTTAAGTATATACACAGAAAACAAAATTAGTGCCTAGTTACCCTGACAGCCACACGAGAAGAACGAAGATAACCGTCTCTGAAGAACCAAAACCAAGCCTTCAGTAAAGAAATTAAAATGAAAGTATTTACATGTGAAAATGGCATGCTCGTTGTTACCATTTCTGTGACCTGATTCCGTTATTGTTTAAATTTATAGTCTCATCGCCCATTCTAAACCAGTGGTATTCAACCTTTTTTCTCCGCGTACCCCTAAAGACAATTTTCCATTCCCGCTTGTATCCCTAGACCAGGCCTGGGCGACTCGCGCGATTGAGTGACCTGCTAAACAGGGATGGTGCATTGAGTCCCTTTTGAAAATTACAAGGTAAATTGAGTCCCTCCTAAAATTTTCAAGGTAGGTAAATTGAGTCCGTCGGTCCGTAATTGTGACAAAATTTTGGGACTGCACAACCATTTATCAGGTTGATGTGGTTAAAATGTAATGTTAAAATCATTCGTACGAGCAACTTGCAACAGTTTTGTCAGAAGGTAAACATTTAAAAGAAACAGCTTTCACAAAGACAAATCTCAGTACCTATGTCTTTATTAGTAAACTTTACCATCTGCTTCCACAAAAATGTTTCTTTTTCCAATGCTTTGTTTCTCTTTTTGCCTGTACTACGTAACTGAACATACACAACAACACCGCCACCACCAGCACCACCACTACCACCACCAACACCAACACCCCCCATCCATACAAGTATTAGGCTTAAGACCTATTGCGGACTTAAACCGGTATAAAATTCTCCATCCATCGATTCCCAGGACGTTCCAGAGGTCCTTTTCCGTTTGGATGATAATGAAGCATGGCTTTACGGATTCTACTAGAGCGCATTCGTTGTGCAGGTGTAACTCAGCAAGCCAAATCTTTTCCAAAATCTGAATACACAACTGTAACTGACTGGCCAACAGCAGATCCTTTTGCTTACAGTAAGCCAAGAGGAGTCTCTCTAAGACCCTTTGTTCATGGAATTAGCAGCGGAAGAAGGGTGAAGATGGGCACCACTTTATGTAGGCTTATTACACTATATATTGATTTTAACGCGTTTAAATTACTTATTGCAGCTGCTTAGCTATTGCCCTATCATTTCTTTACACAATTATAAATTTTACCCGACAACAATTCTGGTATCAGAGTGTAGGTATACATTATAATCTAAGTGGATACCCCACGCACTGCGATCTACATGTAATTGCTCCACTCTTAGGTCTCAACTTGATGTAAACTCAAGCCTTCAATATGCCGAAACCAAAGCACACCATAAAATATAGTACCATAAACATTGGCGTTACCCGTGAGTTTCCAAGATGTATGATAACTAGGATTCGAACCTTTATACAACTATCACGACATGAAGTGATCGCAAGTTACTTCCTCACGGGCACTGCGTGAGTACAGTGCCAGCACAAAACACACTGCCTATAGCGCATAGTGTCCCTCAAATGTGTTCATTAGTTCCACACAGTAAAATGCACGAAAATCGAAATATTAACACATTGTTGAACTTGTACATGAATTTGGGAGTAAATATTTTACTGCTGATGGTGACAACGTCGAATGTAAGTTATGCAAAAACTTTATTTACTACGTTCTTACGTCAACTATATCTTGCCTCCTCTGTGTTGTGATCACGTGACAGACACTTGCTATAGTTCAAACACCGCAACCTTTCGTTTCCTGCACGAAGGTTCGGTCCTTAGTGATAACCCTGGTAAAGACTATTTGAATGTAACGCGATAGCAGCGCTATTCCTAAACCTCCCGAGTAAATATCGTTGTGATGCGTCATAAACACGTGGCGTTAGTTTGTGTTAGTTGCAGTTGATACGAACGCTAGGTAACCGTGATGGGATGCAAGCTGTGGATCGAAGTACAGATTTTTTGTGGCAAACTCCACAATAGGAAGGAATGAAGTGAAGCACCTACAGGAAACTACAGGCCTCAGAAACGCGCGGAAGTCCATAACCAGCGCTAATGCTTAGTTGCATGAATGAGTGAAGGGAGAATGTTTCATGCTTAAATCGAAGAAGGGAGAGTAAAGCGACAAAACGACGTCATTAGCACATTAGAGAAGACGTTGCGCACTGCTGTTCTTAGCAGTTCCGGTTCCTTAACAGTTCAAATGACAGGGGCTTGTCAAATCGCTATCCACTCAGGTAGTAAGAATGTACGGCGTTGCAACAGCTACAGGTTCAGAGGAAACATGCGCGTTTTCGCATGCATGTACTCAACTGATTCTTTGTAGGCTCGGTGTCGATCTGGCTGGCTCAGCTGATTAGGTGCTAGCCTATAGTTACCAAAGTCCTGGGTTCAAATATGGCCCAGACCGATGGTTTTTAAGTAGGTATACTTAAAAGCGACAGCCCCATATCAGTAGATATACTGGCGCTTAAAAGAAGTCCTATACAATAAACGTTTCAGCACACTGGCACTTATATGATCCTGGTAACTGACAGTATCGTTAACAAACAAAATTAATTTTATGACTCTCGGATTTTGGTCTTGCCGTTGTAGACGGACAGCGGGTAAATATGGCAACAACGTAGTAAGGCGGCTGCGTGGCAGCGCGAACATTAATCACAAGGTAACTTCTCACCGATAATATTGTACTAATATGTATTACGTCATTATTATAGAACAAAGAGGGAAACCCCCCCTTTTACAACAACATTGCACTAGGGGCATCAATGTGCAGATGTCGTGTGATAGTAAAGTTCAATAAGAAATTCCTTTATCGGGAAAGGTGAAGATGATTGAGCATTATTGAATACATTATCTGTACAGTATGCAACAGAGCAGGGCTGAAGAGGCGACTATTTTGTTTACCAATCGGTTTCCACTATTCAATGCATACGTTCACACCGACGATGAGTGATAATCAAAAGCAGACAGGGTCGTAAACTGGTTTCGCCACGTTTCTGTGTTATCAGCTACTGCAAGTAAAAAGCAGAGGGTGGTTTTCTTTCAACATTTCCGAGCAATCATCGCCAGACTAGAGCAATTAGTGCTTAGTGCCAACATTCCTAATCTTTCACTCTACACAGACGCTATAATTGCACGATTGCCAACACTACGTTTACGAATTTAATCCAATGGATATTCTGGAATCCAGCTATTCAGTTACATTTTGTGGTTAAACGACTCATTTTAGCAGCAAATAGAAAATACAAAAACAACTCATTTTTAAAGCTCTAGCTCTATGCTAATTGCAGAGGTAAATGATAAAGAAATGGTAACATTTTGGCAGTGGAACATTCGACCAAATTTTATTCTTATTTATGGAACCATGCATTATAGAGAAAAATGGTAGTGGAAGTTATGTTCGAGCTTAACGTTAAGGAGTAACAATTAAAGTCCGCACATCATACCCCTAACATCTTGTTTAAGGTATATTTGTGAGTTGGTAATGGCTAAAGAAAGTTCTGTGAACTACAGAAATAAATGTTTCTATTTTGCAGCATTACTTCTCATTTTTACTTTCTCTGCGTATAGGAAGTAGAGGAAATATTGTATTCGACCCAAAATTTCGATGTCGAGATTTCAGGGGATTTATACGTTTTGAGGCACCCTCAATACAAAAGTGCATTTTTAGAAAAATGTGTGTGTGTGTGTGTGTGTGTGTGTGTGTGTGTGTGTGTGTGTGTGTGTGTGTGTGTGTGTGTGTGTGTGAATAGCGTAACAAAAACGAAAAGTGGGTCAAAAATTAAAGTTGATATTTAAGTTTAATACCTTTCAAGGATGCGACACAAAGATTTTGAAGAAAATTCCTCCAATTGGAAATTTTTACGAAAATTTGGTTTTCTAAAAAGTGGTATTAATGATTTTTATTAAAATGCTATATTTTTATGGTAAATGAAATTTATATTTTCAATCTTCTGGCTATAAGCCACGTAGTCCTGCTTACTCTTGATAACTTTTGCATAACTGGTAAACTGTAAGAGATAGACCAAATCTTACTTTACAAAAAATGTAGATTCGTTAAAACAGAAATTATGTGCAAATGGATCTTTCTTTGGAGTGAGCCATTTCGGAGATATTCCTTTTTATTTGTGTGAGTTTTGCAATACTTACACTTTTGTCTTGGCCGTGCAAAAAGAAAGACGTTTTAAAGCCTTCACATAGCGACCAGCTTTAACAGCTTTGGCTATCACCCAAAGCCTACTGTAAGGTAATTTCTGTAAATGTTTGTCTCGACTGACATGAAGAAGATAGAGGAATACGAGTTTGTAAGAATAGTTATGGTGCTGTCCAAATAATGAAGCTTACTTAGGACACAGAATCTCGTAGCGGCTCTAAGGACGTCACCTCAGAGAACGCTCTGATTGGTTCCTGGCAGAAGCTCTCTGAGGAAGAAATAGATCCATTTTTCAATGTTACTGCTGTTTTTATACATTACTGGTGTTTATGTTAAGTAGCATGTACATGCGCATAGAAAGAACATACGAAGTTCAGAATACAGTGTTTTCCACATTAGGCAAAATGAAGAAATAATAAATATTATTTTTGAAACTCTTTCGCTACATATAATCCAGTAGGAAACAATCTATAAACAATTTTAGGATGTTGTACTGTAGAGGCGCATAATTTGTGGATCACGTTTATTTATTTTTTTTTGTGTGGTGATAGACGTTGCAGGTGGGTTGTTGCAGTGCCAGGAGGCGGTTTTAATTACGATGGCCACAGACCTCCACCTGCTGAGTCTGTTCTCCTAAAACAACAAGCGGGTGGAGGAGGCAGTAAACATCAACACTAGCTCGGAGAAGAAACGAGGCTTCAAGTCCCGAACACTCAACTAGGGTATGGGTAAAATAACACAAAGCTTCGAACCGCGAACCATAATATCGCAGACACAGCTTAGTGCTTGCAAACTTTCCTGTGTCCCTCACGTTACATGAGAAAAAACAACAATATTAAACTAAGTTTAATACTTTTTTCTTCTACGATCTTTCCTCTCCCCTCTCCTTCACTTTCTGCCCCCCTCTCTACTCACTCCCCTTTCTACTCACTCCCCTTTCTACTCACCTCATCTCTCCTCTCTACTCTCCTCTGCTCTCTACTCTACTCTCTCTCTATTCTCCTCTCCTTCCTACTCTCCTCTCCTTCCTACTCTCCTCTCCTCCCTACTCTCCTCTCCTCCTTACTCTCCTCTCCTCCTTACTCTCCTCTCCTCCTTACTCTCCTCTCCTCCCTGCTCTCCTCTCCTCCCTGCTCTCCGCCCAGATCTCCTCTCCTCCCTACTCTTCTCTCCTCCCTGATCTCCTCTCCTCCCTGATCTCCTCTCCTCACTGATCTCCTCTCCTCCCTGACTCCTCTCCTCCCTGATTTCCTCTCCTCCCTGACTCCTCTCCTCCCTGATTTCCTCTCCTCCCTGCTCTCCTCTCCTCCCTACTCTCCTCTCCTCCCTACTCTCCTCCCTGATCTCCTCTCCTCCCTGACTCCTCTCCTCCCTGATTTCCTCTCCTCCCTGACTCCTCTCCTCCCTGATTTCCTCTCCTCCCTGCTCTCCTCTCCTCCCTGCTCTACTCTCCTCCCTGATCTCTCCTCCCTGATCTCTCCTCCCTGATCTCCTCTCCTCCCTGCTCTCCTCTCCTCCCTGCTCTCCTCTCCTCCCTGCTCTCCTCTCCTCCCTACTCTCCTCTCCTCCCTACTCTCCTCTCCTCCCTGATCTCCTCTCCTCCCTGATCTCCTCTCCTCCCTGACCTTCTCTCCTCCCTGATTTCCTCTCCTCCCTGCTCTCCTCTCCTCTCCTCCCTGATCTCCTCTCCTCCCTGGTCTCCTCTCCTCCCTGCTTTACTGTCGTCCCATTCCCCTCTCCATTCAACTACTCTCTGCAATTTCTAAGCAAAAGAAATATATTTTCCTATGATGTTCTCTCTATGTTCTCCTTTTTCCAATTTTCTCTTCTCTTTTCTTGCCTTCACTTCTCTTCCCTTCCTTTCCTCTCCAAATGTCCTACCGCCCTTTTCACACAACTGCAAAAATCTCGGCAATGTCTAACAAAGAGAATTCTCTCTCTTTTATTGTCTTTTGTTCTCCACTACCCTCATTTCTCTCCTAAATCACGTCACTCCTTTCCACTCCACAACAAAGAGCTCGGCAATGTCGAAGAAAAAGAATCTCATCTCATATCTTCTTTCACTCACTCTCTTCTCTCTCCTCTGCCCTCCTCTCCACTTCTCTGATGTTCTCTCCAAGATCACTGCCCTCCTTTCTACTCACTACAAAGTCCACAGAAATTTCTAAGAACAAAAATTCCCCTCTCCTCTTTCTTCTCCCCTTCTCTTTCTTCTCGCTTCTCTTTCTTCTCCTCTTATCTCTCCTTCCATCTCTGCTATTGTCCTCTTCTCTTCTCTCCTGCCCTCTCCTCTTCTCTCTTCTATTCTCTCCACTCCACTCCTATCATCTTCTCTCCATGGTCACTGCCCTCCTTTCCACTCAACTACAAAGACCTCGGCAATTTCTTAGAAAATGTCAAAGGTAATGTCACTTCTATTAAAAGTGAAAACTTGCATGAAGTTCAGCGATATTTTTATGCTACAAATAAGCTTGCTTCTGCTCAGAGATATTCTTATGAGATTAGAATTCTATTCGTTACACAATCGTTTTGTACTTGAAGTCTTATCGAGGATTTACGTCGGAGCTTATTACGGCTAATTGGCAACTGAACATAAACAAATAAAAGCAAGCAATTATAACTGAAGGTAAAGTAATTTACAAACCTTCACATGAAATTAGGGTTCATGGTCGATGATGAATCGTTTTGCACAAAAACTTCGATGGGAAATAAGTACGTTGACAAGTTAATGGAAAGATAAATGTCGCAGTGGGGTTTTGAAAGGATCGCTGCTAAATGTTGCGGTACAGGTTTTCTGAATCTAGGACGATAAGGTAACAAAAATGGTTAACCGACCGTGGCGTGCTGGTATGATAAAAGATATATCCTACCTTTAACTACTTTGAAACAACTTGCTTTTTTTATGCAGGTCGCTTATTTTAAAATCAACTTTGTCAGCTCATGCAACTGTGGTTTCCTTTCCAGGCTTGAATAATGGAGCATACGTTCACAGTTTTGCGTGTTTATACTTGAATAAAAGTAATTGAAATATACAACGAAAATATAAGGTCACAAGGAAGAATTGTGTAAGTATGAAGCTTCGTCTGTCTCATTATTAGAAATTAATTTGTGTTATATTTCAAAATTTAGGCACGGAGAAACTGGAGATCCATTTAAAATAATGAAATTTATTCAAATAGATTTTACATAAGGCGTACTTTTCAATTGTTTGATATTCATCCAAATCTTTAATTTTCTGTGCCACTTATATACCGGGTGGAAGGTACTGCTTCGGCCATAGTTAACCAGGGATTCTACTTGAGCGTAACAAATATGTACAATACAATTACTGTCAATAAAGAACCGTTTCGCTGAAAAAAATAATTTGTGTCGGGTATTTGGAGCCATCTAGCTTCTTGACGAATGTATCGAGTGAATTTAATCACAATTTAATGTTAAAATGTCATGTAGAGTTTAATTTGCAGGATATTTTGCAGCGTTACTTAACCAACAGCAATACCCATAATCCAAAAAAATCAGTTTCTCAATTACACTATGTATAAGAGAAATTGTGAATTAATACGCTAAAAAATTGACTTTAATTTTTATTTTGGTAGCATCTATGATCTTTAAGAAATAAGTCCCAGGATTTTACTTAGA
Source organism: Tenodera sinensis (assembly GCA_030765045.1). Taxonomy (NCBI): domain Eukaryota; kingdom Metazoa; phylum Arthropoda; class Insecta; order Mantodea; family Mantidae; genus Tenodera; species Tenodera sinensis. Next base: position 137,931,536 of record CM060966.1, on the reverse strand, counting down.
AACGCCTTCAGCAAAGTCTTAAAATTTCAAGTGAGTATACTCTAATTATTCTTGTATTAGACTACTCGTATGTATAATAAGTGCTTTATACCCCCTACTTGCATAAAAGGTGCGAAGATGATACCATCTATCCTTACAAAAATGGATAACTGGATAACAAACCAAATTTTAAAGTTGAAGCGCTGTATATTTTTTAAAATTAAAGCAAAAGATTTATTTTTTGCTATATAAACTTAAACTTCGTGGTACGTTTTCGAAAAGATTTATTTTCTCACAAACTATAAAACATATTTTGATGAAACCTTGCATACTTATATAACTACATATAAACTTCAATACTATATAAGCATTTCTTAATATGCTATAGACGTTCTATTTCATACTTGATAGCAGTGCGAATATTAAAAAGGTATGAATTTTATGATTTTATTTTTAAAAAATAATTAAAAATATAACAATATCTTTGGAACAGATTGTTTGAATATAATTACATAAGTAGTGTGCAAAATTGCAAGTAATTATCTCGGAAGGTTATTTTTAAGAAAGCGCATAAAATATTTCTAATTTTATCTAGCTTTGTAAAAATATTTCTTCAATTTTATTGAAATTCACTATAAATATGTGACATAAGGTAGTAAAACATCCAATTTTAATAAAGCAGGTATTAATAGCAAGGCAGTTATGATTTTTATGCAATATCCTGCATTTAATAAAGCTTCTGCAATATTTGTAATTAAAAATAAAACTTCAGAATGTTCGCATATACTGGCAACAATAATTTACATTGAATTTGTGGAATGACAATGTACGTATTTCGTTGTATCGTAATGGGAAGTAAATAGCTAGGTGGTGGTGCTGAGGAAAAGCAGGTGAGTAGGGTTTCCGCCGCCAGCATGAAATGCGGAAACATGGCAGCAGGTGTGTTGTTACTTTGATATGGATGGTGGAGTAGAGTCTAGATAGGTAAGTAGCAGAGAGAGGGCCATGAAAACAGCAACAACGGAGGCCGTGAAATTGATACTCATCTGTACTGACATCTCTTTTGCCGTCATGCAGGATATATCGTCGTGGCCATGCACAGGTGTTAGTTAGGCTAATAAGGACTCTTGCTCGGGTAACAAATGAAGCAGGAAGGAGCTTGACCTGCAACATGTACCTTATACTAAATACTTCTTACGTATGACCTTCCAAAGGAACTACTAACACACAAATATCACATGACTTTCTTTAATCACTATCATTTATTATTATATCTCTTTAACGAGCTGCTTTTAGAAAGCCTTCAAAATGCATAGAAATGCTTTGATTACACGTCTGCTATTTCGCATAAGAACGAAACCCAAATTTTGAAAAATATTTGCTTAAAATCATAATTTCTTGGTCTTTGCTTAAGGTATTGTCTTTAAGTTGATTGTAATATTTGATGTACTTAAATAGAATCACTGCTCGCTATTCTGTGCAGTAATGTTTCACATGCACGGCTCAAGAAATCTCAAAGATTGTCAAAAGATTACTGCTGTCAGGACGTTGTCAGGTCTTGTTCAAATGAATTGCTACACAGTTTTCCTGATCTGTATTTGGTGTTGAGGAGAATATTTAAGTATTAATGAGTTAACTTATGATGCAGCGCACGACAGTTTGGACATGAACGCCTTTCTGCCTATGAATATGGATTCACTGACGTAGTAAAGAGTTCCGACTTTACTGTGAAAAACAACCCATGCTGACAACAACTCCCACTATTTCAACACCCACTCATGGTGACCTACATCTTCTGTGTCGTTTCACCTATTTGTGTATTTGGTTCCATCTGCATTTAAGATTACACGACATCCTCGTTGATGCGAGTTCTTCGCGTGAGAAACACTGAATTGCTACACATTCTTCATCTTGTGGAGCTATCTCAGTCCAGTTAAAATATCCACAAAGTTCTCAAGAACATTGCAATAGAATCAAATTGCTTAAGAATAACCATCCGCTTAATATAATCCCTGAAATCATCCATTTATCCGTTAACATGTCCAATCCTCAGTTGTCCACTCCCTTTCCCAGTTCTTCAGCGTTTCATGCACTTCTTCAATATCATATGCTCTGTTCCTTTAATTAACATTTATTATTCGATGTAGCCCGGTTGTCTAAATATCGCTGACTGAAGATCACAATTGATCTTAAGGTCAGACGAACTGAGGTCAGAGAAGAAGCACATTGTACAAAACTAATCTAAGATCATCGAGTCTCAGTTCAACTTTGAGCTTAATTCGTAATATAACGTTTGACAACATCGTACAACAGCAGAAAATCACAGCTTCACTTGTTTTTCAGCTTTGGTAGCATTCGACACGGCGCAGCACAATAGGGAAAACAAGAAACGAGCGATAGTCAAATTTCACACGGGAAGTAAAAACATATTGGTAGATATTCTAATTGAAAATATAAACTTACAGTAGGAAGAAAACCGAAACAGTTCGTTGCTCACAAACACTCTGCATGGAAGGAAATCGCTGGAGATTTTAATTCTATGTATTCACCTAATTAATAGTTTTATCTGCATACTTTACCAATTACTGGATCAAGGCATATGTCCAACACATTTTCTTTAAATTTTAAGAACACAAGTGCAAATTGATTCAACGTTTTATGTTTCTAAAGTAAGCCTGAAAAACAAGTAGTTCACATTTTAACATTTGTGAAACATTTTCTAGGTTAGGAGTGATCAGTGTTTACTTCTGTAAAATTTTGTCTTTTAACATAATATAATTCGAAACAATGCTCAATGCATTAATTACTATCTTACTTGAAGCTGTACTATTTATTTCTCTCTCCTGAAGTTCTGATACTCTAAGTTTAATCCAGTTAAATGGATCAAATTCACCAGTCAGCTTTGGTCTTACACTAAATTGCTATGAACTTCGATCAAGTTTCTACAGCAAAACTTCTAGCTTCAGCTTGACTAAGCATCATGTTCTGCTGGTTGAACTTATTAAATTTTATGCAACCAGGCATTGTTAAAGTGCTACATATAGAACCTTTCACACAAAGGTCTTGAATCCACATCTTTTCTACAAGCTATTCTTATAAAAACCAATTTTTTTTTGTCTTCTTCATGTTAATCGAGATAAATATTTACAGAAGAATTCATATACATTTAATGTTATGTACACCCGTGGATAAAAAAGAAACGTCCTACAGGACACGGTGCCTTATTTACACCATCCGCGAATTTTAATACTACTAACCCATCCCATATGATTACCTTTTTTTTGTCCATGGGGGTGCAAGGAGCTATAGAAAGTTGAAACGATATTCAAGTATTTGAAAAAGCAGATCAATATATACTGACATCACAGGTACAGTGCCTTAGCACTTCAAAAACTGTACTATAAAGTATTTAAGAATTCAAATCAAAGACAGTAAACACGTCATAAAAAGCATATAAATCGTGCGATTCAACGAGATAAACATTTATTTCTCTGGTAACTTGCATCCGAGTCTTATGGTATTCCAGTTAATCAAAATTATATAAAATGCACTCCAAAATGATGACTTTACAAGCTACTCCCAAAACAAATCCAGATATAAATTTTATTAGTCATCTAAATGCTTCCCAAGTTTGGTATTTATACAACTTTTTTTCAGTCATACTATTCATGCAAAGAGATAGATACTGTCTGAAAGTGCTTCTTTCTTTTGGAATTCAATTGAGATCAAAACATGTAGGTATCTCAGAAATCCGCATATAAACTTTTTGGTTAAACATTCACTTGAACTTGCAATTGACATGTTGTAGAGAACACATTTAATATATTTATAACTCATTCTATGAGTGAATAGATTGTTGTAAAACTTGGTATACGCTATGTTAAGGCCCATCCAGTGTTTCACATACCTAGTGAGAGAATATATTAGAGGGCAAAATAAAGAAACTGTTAGGGTACAGTCATACGAGTATTGCTGTTCAATTTTATTACAGTTTTATAGGGATCCCTCATACATAATCATTTCATAGAAAAGAATTGATTCTTCGAACAATTTACTACAGTCACGACATACTATTTCTTGGAAAAGGAGTTCGTGCTATGTAATGCGGACTGGATTATATCCAATATTTAATAACAAAACAAAGACTGCTTACAAGTTAGTTTTTAATACTAATGAGCTTGACTTTTATAAATCCCGCATCAGATATACATTTGGAAAATTAAACTTAAAAGAATAAAAACGTTCAATAGCAGATGTTCTTTGACGGAGCCTTGTATCTCTCAACGGCAATTGTAAGTTTGGTTTATAAGTTATATATAATTCAATAAACATGAAGATAACTTCATAGGGTAGTCACAAGACTCAAGATATATATTCTGTTTGTCATGCTAATATTTCAAACACATATTTTAATTAAAATCATTGGTGCTAGTTTTCAGACTAGTAAATAAGTTTGGGATGGGGAAGTAGATTTTTTAAAAGTCCCTCCAGCTGATGTCCTAAAATACTTCAAGTACCATAACCCCATTCCCTGACTGGGACGGAAGGTATGCAATAATCCAATTTTCATAAGAATCGCTTTAACAATAATTCTTGAATGATAGCGACATACTCATATTTAAAGAGTTTTTGTTTTACATTGTAGGCACTACATGAATAAATTGTTCCTGGAAACTAAAAAGTTGTCAATAAATTTTCCTTGCAGCTTTATTGCGTATACCTATGTATGAAATACACAAATTCAAACAATATTCTTAAAATGCTTTTCAACTAATATCCTTAGGCGGTGTTTATTTAAAAAATACCTATACATGATATGTTTAGAAAGTATAAGAAGTTTGACTGTTGAAAACTTAATTAAAAATAGTGCAACTGAATAATGTAAAATGTTTGCTTTCGATTTAAAATGTGGCATTATTTCATTACATGCGGAGTTTGTATAAAGGTGACGAACATAATATTTTTAATTTCTGTTACTTGTGTGAACCATATGTCAGTTTTCAAATAAACCAAGCTCATACTTTGAGATGCAGCATTAAAATTATACTTTTTCAAGATTTCACTCAAATTGTCACGTATAAACACGTTTACAAACTTTGTTTTGCTATCGTTTTTCTTTGGAATTTATTGAGGTTCAAGAATTAATTTTAAAGTCCCATGTGAAAAGTTCCCAGGAATCATAAAGCATAAACTTTTCATACATGTTAGTTTTGGTTCATAAAAGTAATGTTAAAAATAATATTATTATAACTATTTTTCACCAGCTTTTTTATAAACTTTCCCAACATAAACGGTTTTCCTATAGCAGATTTAGCGGATTGAACTTTCGAAATGTGCATAAAAAATAATACAATAATTAGATGTTCATCGTGTGGAACATGTCAAGATTAAGTGCAGAGGAAAATGTAATCCAATATAGATGAACATAACAGTGTCGAAAAAGAATATAGATGATTTTTTCTTTTTTTAGTGGGCGAACCGTTTTCTAAGTTCATTTCCCCTCAATTTTCACCAAACATCAGTTGAGAGTTCCTTTAAATGACATTCAAATTATTTGAAAAGTAATTAACCAAGTGCACATGTGCTGAACTGTGTATTTATTATAGGCCAAAGCGTAACAAATTATTTAGTAATTACTTTAGACGAAGTAAAGATTAATTAAAGCAGTAAAGCCACAAGGAAGTGCCACAAGGTCGTTGTTTCTGTAAGAGCTAACTAACTAACACGCAGGATAATGGCCTCCGAGTTGTCTGCAGCATCCCATACCTGTTTCTGGTCGTCGCTAAAGGGTACGAAGTGAACAAACGATCTGACCCGCAACAACCAGCCAGGTTACCTGCGTTCCTGCACCCTCAGTCACCCTCCGCTGTTGCCACATACTGCAAATACGACCTGTCATCAATGTAGCTAGCTAATACACCTTTAGATTACTATCCGGCCTCAAAATGTGGCAATGTTCCATAATTTACTATCGTGCAACAATCAGTGATGCTTTAGTTCATACTTGCCAGGCAACAAAAGCTGCATGTTCTAACAAAACAGTCTACCAAAACACGAGACACAGATTCAACAATAACCATTTTTTAATAATGATTATCTGTATCTTATTTTCCTAGATAATAATATGCATTAAAACCAAAACTTTCTCCCTTAGTTGATAGTTATTGGAAATATTACAAGCATGATAACTTGTAATACTTATTGGAGGTACAAATTGGAGGTATTAATTCCGTATAACTACATAAATAAATCTTTCTTGATTTTTCTGGCAGTATATCAATAGTTGCATCTTGGACTGCTTTTAAAATTTATCCTGATCAACAGTGAAAATCATCTTCATTCATTTTTACTTTACTCACATATGAAAATAGCACACAAGATCGTAGAATACAAGAATGTTTGTTAATGTATCGTGTCTTTTTTTCCAAAGCCCACATTACTTTTTCTCTAAAGATATCGTTTATGCAATAAATAAATTTCATTGAATATATTAAATATACAAGAAATACTACTCTTAACGTATACAGCATATTGTAGACAACTCGTTACAACATTAGGTTTAGTAACTCTCGGCTCTTAGAACACTCACTCCCTTCGGTCGTGTTCTAACTTAAACTTTTCCTTACCTACTAAACCTCTAATATCTATTATTTAGATGATTAAAAGGCTCATGGTGAATTTACAAGTATTTATTTCCTTTTCTTACTTGCAAAAATGCGCAATTTTATGTATTACCACATTAAAATGACATTTTCTTCTCACTTCAATATGTTATTATATTCGTATCCCCAACTATTTTTACAAAACTCTTCGTTCTGCTTCATGTTATATAGATAAACTATATAGAGAAAAATTAGCAGTCGAGAAAGCAAGCATTAAGAAACAATACGTACTTGCCACGCCTATTAAAACTATAGACTTCAAATGCTAATTATGGTAATTATCATAATGTTGACGAAAAAAAGGCTGTATAGTAAATTTTTAAGTATATTATATATTGTTATTTCAAATTTAATTTTGAAGAAAGGAAAAAGCAAGTAGTTTGTGCAAAATTCAAATAAAATGAACAGAAATTTAAGTGCTATTTGCAGAAAATTTAAAATATGTTTGTCAGGATTTCCTATATACGAATATGTTTATCAATTTCCGGAACTATGCTTAGAAAATAAATTTTAAGAAAAATGTTCATTATTATAAATTATTTATGGAATTTCCTTACAGTTATCATATGTGCTTGCTGAGTTTATTTGTTCTAATTATATGTGCTGCCTGTGTACATAGAGGCATAAGGATGTTTCTATACTGGTAACAATATATTTATGTAAACATTCAGGTGATTTAAAAAGTTGTCCTGTGGCACTATGGCCCTTTGGCTGTAGCCTTGGCCTACCGCCCAGCCGCTGGATCCCCACCTCTGCCCACTACAAGCGTCATGTTATGATACTGAAACTATTAGTTTGTTTTGTATATCTAATGTATGTTCAAAATTCTTATCTACCTTACATACAGAGCAAGACTTAATCCTTGTATGTCATTGGCTTTTTATCTTCTTTATTCTCGTTTATAATGATTAATAACGCTCTTGAAGTACAAATACATTACATTACTTTCTCACTATCTTGAACCATTGTTATTTTTAGGACATATAACCATCGACTTCCAAAGCCTCCATATTATCCATTTTCTCGTGAGTGTTTACACAAAAGGTCTCAACACCTTCAGCGTTTTTGCCGAAATACTGTACACATGTTTAAAAGATGCAAATTAAAAGCTCTTGCGGTCTAGGATGGAATATCCAAATGCTAATCTACCGACCGTTTGCTTGCCCAGAACTCGATTCACCAACTTGCCGACTATCAACATCATCTTAACTCAAGGAGGAGCGTAAAGACAAGAGAATGAGGAAGAAGAGAATAATTATACGTCACGTGTCTGCTCTCGAAGTTTCTCATTCTCTTATGTTCAATCAAGTGGACAATTTTAATTTATTTTCAAGCGTTCCTTATTCTGAGAGGAGGAAAACGATTTGTAAGGAAAATGAATGGAGAGCCTGACGTTAATGTATTTGTCCATCACTTCGCCGATTCATTTGTACATCGCTCACAATTGAAGCTATTGTAATCTGTAACGTTCAACTCTGTGCAACTTTATTCGCAGTTTCAACAAAAAAGTGCACATCATGTTAGTTTGAAGAACGAACTGTTAACACTTGAGCTTTTTAAGGGAACACAAACATGAATATCTGTGTTACAAGAATATTAATGCTTTAAACTTATTTTCCCAACTTAGTATACGCAGTAGAGAAAGTGTTTTTACTTTCTCTACTGGTAAGTAGGGGAAGTATTGTATTCCACCCAAAAATTCGAAGTCGAGATTTCACCGGAAATACATGTTTTGAGGCCCCCTGAATAAAAAAAAAAGCATTTTTAGAAAAAGGTCCGTGTGTGTGTCTGTGCGTCTGTGCGTCTGTGTGTCTGTCAGTCTGTCAGTCTGTCAGTCTGTGGACAGCATAGCTCAAAAACGAAAAGTCGGTTAAAAACCAAAGTTGGTATTTAAGTTTAATATCGTTCAAGGATGTGACACGGAGATTTTGAAGAAAATAGCCCCACCCTAAACTACCCTTTACATGGAAAATTTTTCGAAAATTTTGATTTTCTTGAAAATGGCTCTAACGATTTTGATTAAAATGTCATATGTTTGAGATATTTTTATGATAAATGAAATGTATATCTTGAATTTTCTGGCTATAGCCCCTGTAGTCGTATTTACTCTGGACGACTTTTGCATAACTGGTAAACCGTTAGAGATAGACCAAATTATACTATACAAAAAATGTAGATCTTGCTAAATTACACAATTTATGTCTCAATAAATTTTCTTGTAGGGTGAACCATTTCGGAGATATACCTTGTTATGTGTGTGAGTTTCGGAAAACTTGGAACTTTCGTGAAATGGGTCATCGTTGTTCATTTTTATATGTTACGTGTACAAAGAGAACGTAATCTCAAAGCTTTAAAATATTTGACTATCGCACAAAGCCTACTGTATTCCAATATTCCCCTTGCACCTACAAGGAAATAAGCAATAGGATAATTTGTAGAAATGTTTATTTTAACTAACACGAAGAAGGATATAGGAATAAGAGTTTGTAAGAATGGTTAGTACAAGAGTAGAGAAAGTCATGTGAGTGCAACACATCAGATTTTTTAATCTTATGTCCTTTAACATGATAGATCAATTCGAACGATGAAAGAATTGGGTGAAATTATGTTAAAATGAGTTGGGATTCCCCGACGTTTGTCTTCTCAGAAAAAGAGAAAACCTTGGAAAAAACGTATATGTTTAACTAATCCTAAACGGGATTCGAAATCAGGACCTCTTCAATGCGAGACAGATACGCTACCACCACAACGCAGGGTGGGCTGGTGAGGTATTATATTCCAGTCAAAAATTGGATACCGAGATTTCACCGAAAATCGTGTTTTCACACTCCCAACAGAGAGGGTTGGTTCAGGCGGTGTCGTCCGCCTTAGGGGGGTCGCCGGCTCGATCCCCGTGGCCGACATTTCTGATAGATCGTTTTTTTTTCGGAGGTTTCCCCGCGTCGCCAGGTGAATGCTGGAATTCGAATTATTAAGCATGTGTATGAGGTAGTTCATATAAATTGTGGTGTTATGAGTTTCCATTCCACAGTAAATTTCCTATGTTTTTCTTTATTAATGGAGGAAACAACTTGTAGAACGACTTGCATTAGGTATAAAACATTGAAATTTACACAGTAGTTATACACGCGTAATAATAACACAATATTTACAAATTGGATATATATAATCAGAGATATAATATTTCCTTCAACGGTGGAAAAAATAAAATTTTGCCAGTTAATGCCATTTTAAGCTTCTTAATAATAAAGCATCTTTAAAACATGTGGTATTGCTTAAGACAAGTATATTCGTAAGAACATATAAATGAATGTAGTACAATTTAATTGTATGTTCAACGCAGAAATTGTCCAAAAAGATAACGAGTGGTGCCAAAGAATGAGGGCGTGTAGTGACCTTGTAATTCTGAGTGACAAATGATCAACAATCTATCTTGTGAGAGTAACATCTAGCTGTCAACACTAACTTCCTTCAGGCCACGAGTCCTTTTACTTAATCAATTAGGGTATTATAAGGCGTTAAATAAACGCTAATGAACTTATTGTGAATTAAAAAAAGAAAACATACAATCATTAATCAATGAGTCAACTTAGATAAGCGTGAAGATTTCTATCATTAATTAAAACATCCCTTAGAAGCTAATGTCGGAGTCCTTGCAGACTTTATGCTGACTAATGCATCTTAAATCAGAGCAATAAAAGGTGAATTTCAAGTTTAAGATGTTGCTCAGTTCGACGTATTTAGAAACTTCGATAACTGTTGTTCGCAATAACCCCAGCAATACCAACGGCGAAGAGGTACTTTATGTCCACCTTCTGTAATCTTTTAAATTCTGTCTTGTAAATTGCTTCAAGGTTTTCAATGTTGCCCTTTTATTATTATTATTATTATTATTATTATTATTATTATTATTATTATTATTATTATTATTATTATTATTATTATTATTATTATTATTATTATTATTATTATTATTATTATTATTATTATTATTATTATTATTATTATTATTATTATTATTATTATTATTATTATTATTATTATTATTATTGTCTTATTATTATTGTCTTATTATTATTGTCTTATTATTATTGTCTTATTATTATTGTCTATTATTATTGTCTATTATTATTGTCTATTATTATCTATTATTATTATCTATTATTATTATTATCTATTATTATTAATATTATTATTAATATTATTATTAATATTATTATTAATATTATTATTAATATTATTATTAATATTATTATTAATATTATTATTAATATTATTATTATTATTATTATTATTATTATTATTATTGTTATATTTCTACTCCTTGTACCTCTGATTCATCAAATCTCCTCTTGAATATCGATAAATTTTAAAATATGAATTGAATTGTAATTAATTTTAGAAAAAAAACAGCTAAAATTGGAGATAAACCCACCTAGGAATCATATCTATGAAAGTGAATAAATTGAATTTATGATTTTATATTACTTAATGAGTTGAAATGTTTCTTAAATATGGTGTAGATTAATTATTAATGTATACTACATCGTAACCTAAATTGGGTTTATTAGGAGCCAAAGAAACACTTCCTATTTTATTTGCCATGCCTGCGAGTGAAATTTTTCTCCATGAAAGCAACTTCTTTTCCTGATAATAGGTGAAGTTTTTAACAACTTACATCGCAGTATAAAATTATACAATCCATTTAAAATTATTTTCGGTTGTTCAGTTATTCACCGTCACTTCTTAGGTTCTTATTAAACCACCTGTTTTTTCAAATTATATTGAAAACCTTACAGAAATTCTATTCTTCTGTATTTATCATGGTTCATTTTTTGTAATGTAGCTCACTGAGAAAAAGGTTTCTTCGGTGCAAATACAGCCTCCTCCAGTCTTCTCTGTTTTACAGTGTCCTGTGCGTCTCTACACATAACATTTATTTAAAGGGTCTATCACCCAATATCCTTTTCTGCTCCAAAATCTTTCAGTTAACAACTACTCCAGTGCAGTTTTAGTAACAAATTACTTATCTAATATTTCGGCTATATTTTTCTCCCTTCTTAATTTTAGCAGAACTATTTCTAAAACTTCATTACTTTTGTCAACTGCAGACTCTCAATATTTTATCACTTCGTTGCAACGTTCGTATTTCCGTGCTACACAGTGCCACACTCTACTCAAAGTTTGTTGATGTGTTCCATAGTCTTTCTTCAAGGGTCAACAGAAATTGGTTATTTTTTGTTAAACATTTCCTATTGTTAATGAAGCTGTTTAGTAAAATTTTTATTATATTGTAACCGTGTTTATATTTACGTATTGTACTGGCATTTAGCAATTTAAAATTAAGATATATTAAGATATTTATTTGAGTATAATCGTGGCTTACTTTTTCATTTTCTTTTTCAAAACTCAAAGCTATGCAGTTGTACTCTAATGTTACCTCATCGTGATTCACGTGTGCCTTCTCACTGGATATTTTACGTGGGCCCTGCCCATGCTTTACTATATCCACATTTGATGCAGTCGGTGGGGTTAAGCTCATGATGCTCGACTTTGAAGGGGTGACCTTTAATAATCACGCCTATTGGAATTACTTAGACTAAGGTGCCTGTGACAGGTATACGTATACAGGTTAAGGAGTTAGAAGAGGAGTAATATATGCAGTAAAATAATTCATGCAAAAGAGGGTTAAAACTTTCACTATCCTATCTCAAATTTGCTATTGTAGCTTATTTCTTTGCGTAATTATAACCGCAGGATCTCTCCTAACAGTTACTTCGTTATAAATATCTTGGCACTAATGCCCTTAACACTTAGTGCAAAGAACGCGTAATGTTAGCCAGCGTTCCTGAAATGTTTTCTTCTAATTCAAAGTCTTTACTGATTAAAATGCCAGGGAAGAGGGGGAATTGAAAATATAGCTAGGCGACTTGACTGTTCGATTGGCTTGGGACAATTTTTATAAATCACGTTTACTGGTGTTTGGAGGGGGAAGGGAAGCGGGCGATTATTGCTTGCCTCAAGGAGAGAACTCCAGGTTCTGAAGGGTCCCAGAACCTAGGGTGGAGCACCGAGTGTGCCAGCATTTACATCCTAACTCAGCTGTATAGATGGTCATGTGGCTTCACAGAACTGACCTACATTCATATCTGAAATGCAAAAAGTGACCTATATGTGCTTTCTAAATCTCCTTCATATGAAGCGAGAAAATCGTTTTTAGACAAATCGTACTAAAAGTGGAGTTTTTAATGTCACGAGTAGTCGAAATTGAACAATATATCCAGAATACTCTATTACTACAACTCTTGTTTTCTACGATGGAAATTTGTACACGCACACGCACACGCGCACGCACGCACAAACACACACACACATACTGTATCTTAACGTAAATACAGTGACACTGCTTCAAGTCTCTATGTAGAAAGCATCCCATAAATTAGTTACTCCTTGGATTATGTCAGGTTGCCAAGGAGGTGAGAAAGAAACTTGGACTTGTAAAGCCCAGTTCGTACGTTTATGCAGCAAAAGAACAATGAGTGTGTAATTAGTGTTGATTTCTGTTAAGTGAGGCCATCTCGACTGTAATAAAAGGAAATAAATAATTGATAAAAGTGAATATTCAACGAATTAAATAATTGAAGAAAATGGGTATCACTACACCAGAGAGCGCTTAGATTGAATGTTGTAGAGAAGGCTTAGGCTACTCGCGGGATGCCTTGAGCGATCCCAATTTTCTTTTACCTACTATACATTAATCAGTGAAAGGCCGCGAGCGGGCTGCGCTTAGTGAGCACCAGTTTGCCAGTCCTGTTGTAGGGTAACTTAGTTCGGTCTAACCTCGCCTGCGCTTTGCGTTCATGAAGCTTTCCATAGAGCGCTCAACAATACTTTCATTTGGCGGTTTATTAGAAGACTTCCGTAGTGCGAAATTGAGAAGTGAAAGATATGTGCCTAGGTATTAGCGCACTATCTTGGTAGTTGTAGTATACACACCTATCAGGGTGGGAAAAGCTCTATTTGAAACGTACAGTAAAACACCTAGCAAATACTCCTGTAGTATATCTACAGGATGATTCAAAAGTACTTTTACGAAGTTTGGAAATGGATTCCTTACATTCGAACAAGAAAAAAAAAAAAAAAAAAAAAAAAAAAAAAATTAATGCAAACATGTGTCCCAAAGTCCTTTGTCTCTAATTTATTGAATTTCAAAATTTATAAAAGCCAATTATAGTTTCCCTGTTCAAACAATTAATGCTACAAATAATTGTTAAAAAATTGTTACATGCTTATTGTGTTGAATTAGTTTTGCCGCACTCTTCTGTATAGGTATTGCAAAATAATATGATTCTATAAAGGATAATCTTTTCAGGATTGGTACTATGAGAGTCAAACAACAATGAAGGCAAAATAAAGCACTAGAGTTCACCACTGCGCATGCCCGATGATACTGCTATTTCCATACAAATTTTAACATAATATTACACATTATATGAGTATGTATGTACTTATGTAGTACGTAGTTCAAAATATAGAAAGTTTTTATTAAGCTAACATAACACGTTTACAATCTCTTTAAACGTATAAATAATCGTGGCAATTTGTTTGGTTCACCTAGCGCTGTGTGCAGATCTGAAGGAATTTTGTAGACGGAGCTGTAGCTGGAGTAGCGGTTAAATTTGATTATAATGTGTTTGATCGTCGAGTCTTTTGTTGCAATGTTCACAAAAAGGAGATTGCTGTCTGGTACTGTATGTTAATTTTGTGTGGCCAATTCTTAGCCTGGAGGGCAACATCTTGTGAGAGCTTTACAGACACAGGATGTGTTGAGTTTCACTTCACGTAATTTGTCTGCATGTTGTTTTGAAAACAGTTACATTTCTACTACTGTACAAAAGCAGTCTTATATGCAAGAACAGAGTGTTGCAGCTTCGGGTCATTCTGGGTAGCTCAGTTGGTTAGGCGCGGGTTCAAATCCGGTCCAGACCGATTGTTTACCATGTTAGTAGATTTGCTGGCATGTAAAAGAACTCGTGCGGAATGAAATTCCGACACACGCTGGCAATCGACAGCGTCATAAATAAACAAAATAGTATTTTAATTTTTCTCTGCTTTTACATTTACCTCAGTTCCTGAATGGTAAGTCATCCACATCAGAGGTACATGTTACTTCGTGTGACTGTTTCCTATTCATCGTTTAACGTTGCTGTAACTTACTACTTATACCGTGAAGATTACTGTAAGTTTATTGTCCCTTCAAACTCAGCTTATGCCAGTCCCCCTCATGCACCATTTACTTTTGTGGCTGTTAACAATATTTTGAACTTTAGGATTTTGGAAGTGTTCTTTAAGTGTACGAGACGAGCTACACTTACTCTTATACACACTATTCTTGCAAATGCTTATCTATCTACTATATTAATCGATACAAGCATTTTTACTTTCTCTACTGGTAAGTATGATTTTAGACCCCCGGAAACCAAAAAGCATTTTTGGAAAAAGGTCCGCGTCATGTGAGTGAAAATCATCATATTTTTAAAAATTATTTTATTGATAATTTTCTTGTACGTGCAAGGAGGACATGGGAATACAGAAGGCGTTAGCAATAGTGAAATGTTTTAAGAGCTGGTTGCTATGCGATGTTTTTGAAATTCCATTCTCTTTCTAAGGCTAAGAGATAAAAAAAACCAATAACATATTCCTATTTCAGAAAAGAATAGATATTGGTAAATTAAAAAAATATAAAATAAATTGGTAAATGGTTCATTCAAAAGGATTGTGTTTTAACGATATCATTTTTTTTATTTAGTAAGGTTTTATGTGTCTTACTGTATACTATTTATGCAAAAATCACACAGAATAAAGAGGATATCTCCAGAAATTTCAAAGGTATGGGTTAGAAACTGCCATGTTTGTGTGCGTCACTGGATTCTGACCGTCTGTTCCTCCGACTGAAGGAGTGGAATGGGTATATCCCCTCATTACGTAAGCGCCGTCTCCGAAGGGACAAGGTTGGACACCGCTATTCCAGAGTATTAGCCAGTAGTTCACCCGACCTATATAAGAGAGTCGGGAGAGAACAGTTTTAGTGAGGCTAATGTTCAGAGTTGTGAGTAGAGGTCAGAGATCAGAGTCAAGTGCAGATAGTGAGGAGTATTTGTGTTAAGATCATGACCAGCTGTAAATTGCGTTAATAATAAAACAGAGAACTGTGTTTTGTGATTCAGTTTTGGAAGAAATAAAAGTGACATTAAAAGTAACTGGACTTATAATTTGTGAGAATATGGAGTAACCTTTATAAGTGAACAGAATTGCAATTTCGCAGTACCTCGGAGCAGCAGCTTTTAACCAGACTGTACACGTTATTTTCATGGGTTAAATCCCGCTCTCTCTCGAAATAACACAGGGACTTTAAGCGCGTGGCGTATCACACACTAGAGGATTTTTTTATTGCCACCCACGGAGTCTAGGCCTACTCTATATGCTATATAAAAGAGCGAGGTTTGGGGATGAGAGAAAAACCACCCCACCTTCTTTCAAATGATTGTTCATTGTAACCTATACCACTTGCTTGTGCTATATGCACGATATTGCACTTGGGGGAGGGGGAGGAACATTTTAAAGGATGAGGGGGTGATAGATGTACACGTGACTTGAAATTGTTAAATTGAAATCGACTTAAGCGATCTCTCCTCCTCCATTTCCTGAGAATGAAAAGTCGAGTAGGGCTCAGGATTAAAATCATAGCTTATTGTGTTCAGTAATAACCATAAAGGGAAGGAATGGTAGTCAATAAACATTTATTACGGAACTTAAACGTTCGTGCCACAGATGTTGCACTTTCTTGCAAGAAAACAAGCTTTGCCAGAGAAGGAGGAAATCTAACGATTAAAACCATCTTGTGGTGTTTATATACAGTATGGCTAAGGGATACACACAACAAACAAAACATCAGGTTGCAGTGGATTATCTGCATTCTTTAATTTCAGAAGCTTTCTTCGGGACTGTGACCAATGAGCATGTCAAGCAAAAAGAGTAGAACTAGAATAGGGCTCACTAGAAAGGTACTACAGACTTATGTTAAATTAAAAATTAATCACGTGTCTGACATACGAACTGTCGCCAGTAACTGATAACATTATTCACAATAACTTCAGTGAAAAACTATGTGATTAATGAAATTTGTTGCCAATCTTACCAAAACTATAAGAAACAGCAGCATTTTTTTACCGGCATAAAATATACCTATTGGTTAGTGAACATTAGTATACGTATGTTACGTATACTAGGGGTAGTACTATATTCCACCCAAAAAATCCATATCGAGATTTAATCGAAAATGTATGTTTTGGAACACCCTAGAGCGATAAAAGGCAATTTGATTTCTTTTTTCAGAAAAAAAAAAAGTCTTCGCATGAGTGAGACAGAGACAGAGAGAGAGAGAGAGAGAGAGAGAGAGAGAGAGAGAGTGTGTGTGTGTGTGTGTGTGTGTGTGTGTGTGTGTGTGTGTGTGTGTGTGTGTGTGTGTCCGTGTGAGTGTTTGAACAGCATAACAAAAGCGAGAGGTTGGTTAAATACCGAACTAATCTTTACAGGGCATATTTCTTAAAAATTTTGAGTTTATCAAAAATGGCCCTAACGGTTTTGATTAAAATAGCATAAGTCTAACATGTTTTTATAACAAATGAAATGTATATTTTAAATTTTTTCTAGCTTCATCCTAGGAAGTCCTCATTCTAGATGACTTTTGCATAACTGGTAAACCATAAGAGATGGAGAAAATCTTATAACACAAAAGATGTAGATCTGTTAAAACACTGAACTATTTTGGAAATATTCCTTGTTATCTGAATTTTCCAATACTTATGCTTTTCTTAAATGGCAAATAGTTATTAATTTTTAATTTCTTGACCATGTAAAGAGAACGGAGTTTAAAAGCCATCACATAGTTAACAGCTTTAAAACATCTATCACTTAAGTCTAGGTATTGCATGCTCTCCTTACACCCACAAGAAAATTAGCTACGAGATAATTTCTGTAAATGTTACGCTTTTTAAGAACAGTTTGTACAAGAATAGAGAAAGTCAAACTAAACTCTGTATACCTTTCGAAAGTAACATAGGGAAGCAGAGATGTTTGTTATGGTAACATAATCTATTTGCTGACCTGTTTATTAAGACTATGCTTGCTCACTATACCTTCGCTGAAGGACATTTATCTAGAATGACGGGCAGCCTATATATTTCTATCACGATTGCAATGAAAATAACATTAGTAAGGTGCTGCTCTCTCGGTTCTACAGCTGTTGATGTCAAAGTCTGTCCTGCATACAAGGTGATAGGCCTACAACTTTAATTGCAATTTCCTTAGATTAAACTGAAACATAAGTTCTGTATCATTTTCCTATATCGTATTTTTTTGCATAAATAAAAAATAAAATCGATCGAATGTTTGAGTGCCAATATACCACCACTCCGTTATCGTTTACTACCGCAATCACCACGGAGAGATATAAATAATAATGATGAATTGTTCATCTTTTCCATTTGTTTCTAAAATGAATCGTTTAGCCATAAAATGATATTATATAATTAGATTCCAGCGTGCCTATTGGAATGAATTCGTGGACACACGTTTGGCAAGCGCACAAACACATCAGGAATGTTTCTTATAAACCTACCTGCTCAAGACTATTGAATATGCTTGAAAAGTTTGAAAGAATACCACCCCTCCCCTTGTTACTTGCAGTGTTTGAGACAAACACACAGACACGTGGCGAAAACACTTTTCTAGGTCTGGTCTGGTTGAACTTATATCATCGTAGGTATGAAGAATATGTGTGACAGCATTAGCCATATTAATGAACAAAACAGTCGCCTATTCAATACTAGATTTTGCACTTAATGTATTCAATAATATTCAATAACATATCTCCTTTATCTTGTACGATAGATGAATTTGTCATTGGACTTTTTTATTCATTTTAATCTACTATCACACGAAATCTGCGCACTCTATCCCTAACACACCTACAGAGTGTGTTGGTAGTGTTTAACGTTCGCTTTTACTACTACGGCACCGCAGGCGGTGACACTATGATACACGGAATGAAGATGGAGCACTGGTGGAATGAGATGGCGGGGGAAACCGGAGAACCCGGAGAAAACCCGCCCCAGCGACGCTTTGCCCACCACGAATCCCACATGCGGTTGCCTGGGATCAAACCTGGGCCGCTTTGGTGAGAAGCGAATGGTCTATTCACTCGGCTACTGCGCGGCCACACCTACAAAGTGGAAGGTACTGCTTCGGCCATTCGCTAACCAGGGAACGTATTGCCGAAGCAGTACCTTCCATCCTGTATATAGGGAAGACATATTGAGTAGCTTTAGTATGTATGCATCAATGTTTCTACATTGCGAATAGGTATGGCGCTGTCTAAATGAGAATATCTTATCACAGCGGTTTCTTTTCCAATGCCAGATTCACGCCTGGATTGCCGCACAACAAAGGACAGACGACGCCAAGCTACTTCACACCGCATAGTAGGCCGGCGAGGAAAGCCGCAAACTCAAGCTTCGTCACACCTCTCACGCGAGCGAACACGTGACCAAGAATGAAACGGCAACACAAAGAAAGCGTTTTCTCCCGAGCCTTCGAGAAAGACCTGGCTGCGTCCCCGATGGCGCGTTTGTGGAGATCGAGAAAGGTCCGTGTGACGTAACCCCTTTTATAACGAGGCAACGCAACAGCATTAGAGACGCGAGTCAGTCAGTACGTCAGCTGTGCGTTTACGTTGTAAAAAATAATTTAACGAGTGTCGAGTGATTGCATTGTCATAATATATGAGAGACGAGAAAGTGAAGAGAGACACTGAAAGGACTGAGGCATGGGTACGGGAAGTAAAGGTTGTGAGTTGTGATGGCACGAAAGACTGTAGACTGTGTTAACGAAGAGAAGAAAACTGTATTTATGATAAAATGTTAAGAGGACAATAAAGTGATAGAAAAGTAACTGAACTGACTTTGTTATTTTGTCATAGTACTTACACATCAACACCATATCATCTATATTATAGAACATATGCTGAGTCTGGTTTATTTGCTACTTCTGTTTTGTGTACTGCTAAGTTCATGATATAACAGGAAACTCAGAAGGTATTTCCGAGTGGGGCATAAAAACGACACGTTTTTTGGGTAGATCCTCTCTTATAAGTGCGTGAGGAGCGAGTAAAGCGTATCCAAACCGTGACCTTATCGCTTATTAGGAATGGGCGAGTTCATAATGAACCCTCACATTTATTCAGGTGAAAAAAATAATACAGAAATGACGTTACCCGTGTCTCAAAATTAATTTTACGGCACACCTCTCGAGTGACTCGCGGCTATGCACGTCTGCTGTAGGTCAAGTGTCACAGTTTGGGGTTTCTGTCGTGGACTGTGAAATATGAGAACTGTGTGTGTGTGTGTGTGCGACTCGTTACGGATAACTGCTTATTCACACTTTGTTCATCACTGCCAAAATGCCACGTTGCTGTGTTCACCGTTATTAGTAAAACTCGTGATTTCTTAACTGCAGCTCGAACACTAGGTTTTGATGAAAACCACGATCGTGTTTTGAATCCTCCCGAAGAGGAAAGGCAAAAGTCCAATAGTTTTCAAAAGTGATATGTTATTCAGAATTACATTTAAAAGGCAGTTGTCAATGTAATATTGGATGAATGACAAGGGAATAATATTTGTCACCATTAGGAACTTTCTAAATCCAGGACTTATAACGTTGCAGTACCAACACTCTGCAGCAATTGTTAATCTGGCATTCTTTGTTTGATGTTCTATTTAGGGGATTTTGTATTCATGGTTGTGGTATAGACAGCTGTAATAATGGATTAAATGTTATTGCTGTGATATCATAGATTTATTACTCCTGTCGTAAAGAATGGAGAATGTACAAAATATTAAGAAGGGGAAGAAAAGAAGTTTCCAGCAACATTCTATGCATTTTAACAATTGGAAACCGTAAAGATATTTAAACATTTGTATAATATAGAAAACTTTCCTACAGAACGATGCAATACGAGTCAATTATATTCTTATCCTCTTACTAAGTTTGTTGAGAACTGTCGAATGCTTGTTGTTTGTAACCTTACAACCTTGCTTTAATTATAAGCGCTTATTGAGATACCATACGTGTATTTTATGATTTACTAACTCTAAATGAGAATAGGTTTATCATGCTTTTTATTTTGCATTAGTAAATACTGCGTTCCGCAGTTATCTTTTAAGAAACTTTCTAAAGAGAATATTGCGATTCAAATGTGTCAAGTGTAATTTGCAGAACGATGAAGAAGTTCTGAAAATAAATTACATAAATTAAATAAAGCGATAACTTAGCACTGCTCCTCCCTTTTGCCTGCACTGCAACGACCTGAAGACAACGTAACACTGAACGGGAGTAGAGTGAAAAGTTAACCTACAACCCCAGCCTTTGTGGCTGTTTCTATTCCCAATTATTGTCTGCCGAGTATATTACACATAGATCTGTTCCTTTCTCATCCGAGCTATCACACACATATACCAAAGATAATGGACTATTCCTGTTAGTTACCAGGCTGTTTTTCTTTTGTTCTTTGCAATTTCATGTGTGATTGTGCTGGTTATGTCTTCATGTTTAAGGGCCAAATAGTTACGGACGTTATATTTAACACATTGGTGAACATTAAATGTACATAATAAATATCAGCATGAACCAATACCTGGTATTGAAGAACTTGTAGACATCTTAGTTAGGTACTTTCCTTATTGAGGGGAAATGAGAATTAAAGTCGGAATCTAAAAAAGACACAAAAAAGAAACAAACAAGCTGGTTTACTCAATGTTTTTGTAAAAGAATTCTGTAAAAATGCACATTAGTATAACTATCCGGACAAAGCTATTCATAACATTTGTTCAGGATGAATATTGTTCGTTTATACAAAACAATTACTTGATAATTGCTTTTAAAATCACATAGTACAGTGCCAAAGACCCGAAAGATGTAAAGTTATCTTCCACGTTAGAGAGAAGAAGGAAAGCAGAAAATAAATGTGGAGGGTGGGAGAAGGTGAAGGGGTGTAAGATCGAACAGAGGGAAAACTTCTTCACACTCAACGTAATGAAGGAAGCGCGCTATCTTCGTAAATTTATAATTATAAAAATCTGATGTTTTTTACTCACATGACTTTCTCTGCTCTTGTACTAGCTATTCTAACTTTTATTCCTCCATCTTCTTCATGTTAGTCAAGATGAACATTTGCAGAAATTATTTTATCGCCCTTTTTCTTGTAGGTGTAAGGGGAGTATGGGAATACAGTAGGCTTTGAGCAATAGTCATATCTTTTAAAGTGTTGAAATTCCGTTCTTTTTGCACGGTCAAGAGAAAAGTTTAAGCACTGCAAAATAGCATAAATAAGAAGGTATCTCCGAAATGGTTCACTCCACTCCAAGTTGTGTGTTTTAACGAGATCTACATTTTTTGTGCAGTAAGATTTGGTCTATCTCTTATGGTTTACCAGTTATGCAAAATTCATTAAGAGTAAACAGGATTACACAGACTGTAGTCATAAAATTCAAAATATACATTTAATTTGCCGTAAAATATCTTAAACATTTGGAATTTTAGTCAAAATCGTTAGCCATTTTTGAGAAAATCAAAATTTTCGAAAGCTTTTCCATGTAAAAGGTAGTTAAGGGTAGAGGAATTTTCTTCAAAATCTTATCACATCCTTGAAATATATTAAAATTAAATACCAACAATGGTTTTTAACTGACTTTTCGTTTTTGAGTTATGCTGTTCACACGCACACGCGCGGGAGCGCAAACGGACCTTTTTCTAATTCTGCTTTTTTTTGGATTCAGAAGGCCTCTAAAGATATACTTTCGGTGAAATGTCGACATCGAAATTTTGGGTCAAATTGTTACTATACGTAGCACAAAAGATAAAAATACATATTGGAAAATTTGAAAGTCAGTTATAGTTAAAATCTGCCAAAATGACCATTGGAAATGATGCTTCATGCAACCTGCTACTTTCCTCGTTAGCAAGGTCTGAATTAACGGATATTTTCTTGTTGTTGCAATCCCCAAAGAGGTGACTGCCGTACAATGGCATCTCGTCGATTCTTAGCTTGGTGTTCGGAATGCTATCTTGTTC
The DNA here is from genome assembly GCA_030765045.1 of Tenodera sinensis. Lineage (NCBI taxonomy): Eukaryota > Metazoa > Arthropoda > Insecta > Mantodea > Mantidae > Tenodera > Tenodera sinensis. Next base: position 137,908,707 of record CM060966.1, on the reverse strand, counting down.
TCGTGGAGTCGTTGTTTGAGACCCAAATAAGGAAGCTAGATATGTCTAAAAGAGGAAAAATGAACGCTTGGAGCATTTAGGATCTAAAGTAGACATTCAACATATGCCCTAAACCAAGCTACAGTCCCTTATTAACTTACCCAGGATCTGAGACAAATAACGCAAGAGAAAGGGTGTGATCATCTAATAATCGGTCCTCTTCAGAAGGTATGGTCAGGCAGCGATGACCTTCAAGTTACCATCCAGTAACTGAATACTTCAGATTCCGGAACACCTCATTAGTGAGATAAACTATGACATAAAACTGCAGGCATGTTCTCTATATCAAAGAGACAAGCGGTGTTAAATTAAATAGTATCTAGAAATTGCTTAGCCTATAAATAAGGTGACAAACGAACTCAACTTTACCTGTAATTGTGATTATCTGTTGAACCCCATGTCGCATCCAAGCTATTCGACTGTTAAAGTCAGCCATGTCCAAACGGAGGCTCACCCTCCCTGCGTGTCATGTGGACTTTGCACTACTGACACACCCCTTCATTTGCTGTGAATGCCATCATTCTCATAACAAACAGTGCTGGATTGCAACAGTGATGTCGTTGTCTAAACCCTCCATGTCTTACAAACTAAGTACCAAGAGGAGTGACGGGACCAATTGAACTAATAGAACGGTTGAATTACGACTTTTCCAGTTAACAGATTCAGAGATTTTAAAAGTTAGGAAAATGACTCCTTTGTTTTCCAACCACTTGGCAATGGAACCAAAATCAGCATCATTGCAAGTGCAGATGGAATTAGTCACATTGCAAAATGACACAGCTGCTCAAAGTACTTGTAAACAGCGTTTAGGAATCGAGGTATTTAAACTTGATCCTAGAAATAGGTAAATATCTTTGTCATTTAGCCCTCATATATTGCCAATGTCTGCCTCAATATCACTCCGAGAAACCTTTTTTCTACAGTGTGTTCGTATTTCAGCCGGACCGCCTCGCGGTGAACCGGACCAAGCGAGGGCCGACGCCCTCTCCGCCAGAGTTAGGCCTAAAGGACCGGAAAGAAACAGGTATGGAACACTTACTACTGTGCTAATTGCTTACTTACATCACAAAAGATGTTGAAATTCATGACTTTCAACGCGAACACATTCCCTGTATCTCCGAAAACAACTCTGGTTTACTCGCAAAAGTTCGCGTAGACTATTGCCTGTATTTCTCTTACGATGTTGTCCTTCAATTCTTGTAACGTGTGCGGATTTGATGCTTACACTTTATTCGTTAACGTTCCCCATAAATAAAAACTACTGAGACGTTCAGCACAAGAGGTTTAAGTTTCCAAGCATCAGGTTTTGTTAGACTATCTTAGAAATTTGGAACTGCAGTAATTACATAATATAAATAACAGCACAATGCTCACCTCCAAAACACATTCCACAAGTCTCCCTCAAATATTTCATCGCTTTCGTTTTAATATACCTCAACGCAGATCTACAGCAATAGCTGAGGTAATTATCCGTTTATATCTCCTATTTGTTCACTCCACACAAAAAAATGCATTTCGGCATAAATTTTGTGTTTTAGTAAGATTTACACTTTTTATAGTAAGATTTGGTCTATTTATTAGGTTTACCAGTTATGCAAAAATCATCAAGAGCAACCAGAAATGCATAGCCAGAAAATTCAAAATACACATTTCATTTTCATAAAAATATCTTAAAGATATAACGTTTTAAACAAAATAGTTTGAGCCAAGTTTGAGAAAATCAAACTTTTCGAAGAAATTTCCATGTAATGGTTAGTTAAGGGTGGGATAATTTTCTTCAAAATCTTCGTGTCGTGTCGTTGAATATTAAACTTAAATACCAACTTTGGTTTTTAATCGACTGTTCGTTTTTATTTATACTGTTCACACACACACACACACACACACACACACACACACACACACACACACACACACACACACACACACACACACACACACGAGCGCGCGGACTTTTTACTAAAACTGCTTTTTTTAATTCAGGGCGCCTCAAAACATATTTCCAATGAAATCTGGAGATAGAATTTTTGGGTTGAATACAGTACTTCCCCTACTATACGTAGTGGAAAAAGCAAAAATAATCTGAAAATGTGAAAGAGCTTGGCGACGCTATCAATGGTATAATATTGGCACGAACCCACGGCCCCTGCTGCTAGTACAATTCCGTATATATAAAATTTTCCTTCACCAAGCTATGCCATATTTCTCGGAAGGTCTATTGGATATGTAGCATAATAGGAAGAGAGAAAAATCAAACAAGGAATGGATTATTGATGTGTTCTTGCGGGAACGCATTTCCGTGCATATTTTATACAGGATGGCCAACATGGGAGGTGGGTGCCCATATAAAACCCCGACAGTATCATTACACACAAGGTTAGCTCCTCGATAATTCTTGTGAGCGGAGTATACATTCCCGTAAATCTATTTGGGCCCACCCTCCCTCGCTTCTTGGTTTGCAGGGGAAATATGGTATCGGCATTCTCATTCCTCAGAAACCCTGTCGAGTTTTATACACCACTTGTGTTATTTGCTTCCTGGAAAACCGCGCTTGTCAGTCGTTAAACATTTCCAAACAATACATTTTAGGTATTTCTCATATTACAAACTTAGTAAACGAGATCATCCAAACTTGGAGATGAATTCCCTACGTATAGTAAGCAGGGTAAGTATTGCATTCAATCCAAAATTTCGATGTGGAGATTTCATGGAAATATATTCTTTGAGGCCTCCTGAATTCAAAAAAACATTTTTAGAAAAAGATCGGTGTGTGTGTTTGTGTGTGTGTGTTTGTGTGTGTGTGTTTGTGTGTGTGTGTGTTTGTGTGTGTGTGTGTGTGTGTTTGTGTGTGTGTGTGTGTGTGTGTGTGTTTGTGTGTGTGTGTGTGTGTGTGTGTGTGTTTGTGTGTGTGTGTTTGTGTGTGTGTGTGTTTGTGTGTGTGTTTGTGTGTGTGTGTGTGTGTGTGTGTGTGTGTGTGTGTGTGTGTGTGTGTGTCTGCCTGTAAACGGGATAACTCAAACACGAAAAGTCGGCTAAAAACCAAAGTTGGTATTTAATATATCTTTCCAGGATACGACACGAAGATTTTGAAGAAAATTCCTCCACCCTAAAATACCTTTTACATGGAAAATTATTCGAAAATTTTGATTTTCTTATGGAGAAAGTAAATTAAGTACTTAAAAATTATCACACTTTTTGACAGGGCATTAAAGAATTTTTGTGTGAAAATGCAAACTACATAGGATTTTTATTTAGCGCTGGATATAAAACTATGCTTTGATATTCAGGAAAAATCTTGGTAGTTGCAGCTTCAAATTCATACAAGAAAAATGCACCTGAAGTTGTGTGTGTTTTCAAGATACATATGACCCTTTTGTATGAAATTCTGTCAGTGTAATTCAATTACTATTTGCACTTAGAAATATTTACATTGTAATCGCACCAAACTTCAATTTATTCTAACGATTAGTAACCGCTATATTTAAATTTGAAATATTAATATAAGTTAACCTCGTCGGCATAAAAATAACCTAGTGCATTCAAGTGATTACTTTCAGAGAGTAATTCCACTCACGGTTCTCCGTAAGTCAATATACAATATTTAAGACTCCTTCACACCTCTGGATATCTTTGCCGTTAATTTCGGTGCGGTGTAACTTCACGAACAGTCTGTACAACTATCTTGGTACTTGCAAAGGTGAATGTATTGTAACATGGACACTTTGCGTGACGTGACGTAATTATGTTGGTGTTTTATGACTATGTGAAAATATCGGTTCACGACTGGGAAGAACCTGTGCTGTGATTACCTGGGAATCTCATTCACTGACCATAATGGAGGGCAAGAGGGCGAATGACTTCATCATCGGGAGCTCCTGGAGGATCTGGAACAGAAATCGAAAGTGGGTAATTTGCATCTCGGGAGAAACAAAAGAGTAGAGTAATTGCGCTCACCTCTGACATTAGACCAAGGTCAGTAACAAGTCGCTAGACGCCAGCGCAGCTAATAGACGTGCGGAATTATTGTGGCAACTGTCATCATATGACGTGAACAGTGAGACATTCTGAAATATTATGTTCCCATATACTCGTATTTGCTTCATTAGCAACACCCACTCTTAGAGTTACTTTAAAAGATTGTATCAAAATTCATCTATCTCGAACGTTTTTGAAATATATTAGAACAGTTTTTGAGAAAATAAACAGTTTCGAAAAATGCACAGGATAGTTTGGTACGTAGGGATTCGTTTGGAAATGTTCGAATCGCATCCTTGGAAGATACTTACGAACTTGAACACCAACCTTGATATTTATCCCCGTTTCGTTTTTGAGTTATGCCGTTCACACATACACACACACCCCCCAACACATACACACACACTCCAACACACACACACACAAACACACACCCGAACACAAACCCAACACACTCTCCAACACACACACCCCAAAGCACACACCCCAATACACCAACACACACCCCAACACACACATACACACACGCTCCAACACACCCGAACACACACCCAATACACACCAACACACATACACACCCCAACGCACACAGCCCAATACACCAACACACACACCCCAACACACACACATACACACACACTCCAACACACCCGAACACACACCCAATACACACCAACACACATACACACCCAACGCACACACCCCAATACACCAACACACACACCCCAACACACACACATACACACACACTCCAACACACCCGAACACACACCCAATACACACCAACACACATACACACCCCAACGCACACACCCCAATACACCAACACACACCCCAACACACACACTCCAACACACCCGAACACACACCCAATGCACACCAACATACAACGCACACACCGCAATACACCAACACACACACCCCAACACACACATACACACACTCACACACACACTCCAACACACCCGAACATACACCCAATACACTCTCCAACACACACACCAACACACATACCCACCCCAACGCACACACCCCAATACACCAACACACACACCCCAATGCACCAACACACACACACCCCAACACACACACACCCCAACACACACATACACACACACTCCAACACACCCGAACACAAACCCAATACACTCTCCAACACACACACACACAAACACACACACCCCAACACATACACACACACTCCAACACACCCGAACACAAACCCAATACACTCTCCAACACACACACACAAACACACACACGCTCCAACACACACACATACACACACTCCAACACACCCGAACACAAACCCAATACACTCTCCAACACACACACACAAACACACACACGCTCCAACACACACATACACACACTCCAACACACCCGAACACACACCCAATACACTCTCCAACACACACACACAAACACACACACACGCTCCAACACACCCGAACACACACCCAATACACACCAACACACATACACACCCCAACGCACACAGCCCAATACACCAACACACACACCCCAACACACACACATACACACACACTCCAACACACCCGAACACACACCCAATACACACCAACACACATACACAGCCAACGCACACACCCCAATACACCAACACACACACCCCAACACACACACACATACACACACACTCCAACACACCCGAACACACACCCAATACACACCAACACACATACACACCCCAACGCACACACCCCAATACACCAACACACACCCCAACATACACACTCCAACACACCCGAACACACACCCAATGCACACCAACATACAACGCACACACCGCAATACACCAACACACACACCCCAACACACACATACACACACTCACACACACACTCCAACACACCCGAACATACACCCAATACACTCTCCAACACACACACACCAACACACATACCCACCCCAACGCACACACCCCAATACACCAACACACACACCCCAATGCACCAACACACACACCCCAACACACACATACACACACACTCCAACACACCCGAACACAAACCCAATACACTCTCCAACACACACACACACCAACACACATACGCACCCCAACGCACACACCCTAACACACATACACACACTCCAACACACCCAAACACACACCCAATACACTCTCCAACACACACACCGACAGACACACCCGAACATAAACTCCAACGCCTACTAACACACACCTCAACACACTAATTCACACCAACACACATACAAATACACATAGAGTACTAACACATATACCAACACACACACTCCAACACACACACACACACACACACACCAACATACACACCAACACACCACCAACATTAGCCCCAACGAACACTAACACACACCCCAACATATTTTCACATACCCCAACACACTAACACACACCAACACACATGGCGTACTAACACACACAAACACCAATACCTGTAGACCTTTTTCTAAAAGTACTTTTTTGAATTCATAGTTCAGGAAGTAATAAAGACTAGTGGATAGAAAAGGTCACATAAATGTAGTAGGTACATCAGATTTTTGTTTTTATTCAAGTGTCTCAAAACCTGTTGGGTGCAAGATTCTTTCAGTTTAGTAAGTAAGAAGCATGAGAAATCCATTTTACCTGTCTGCTAAGATGAAATACTTGTTGTGCATATTTTGTTTGTGTCTTGCCATGTTGGGTAGACTCCTTAACAAATGTCCCTTATTTACTTACCAATTAAAAGTGACTTAGCCGACTTCTAAACCAATAACCAAACACGGTTTAAATCCTCTTGTTGGGAAGAAGGACAATCAATCGTGGGTCTTCCTAATGGTACGTCCAGTCCAGTCTGAGAATCAATAAAAGTCATTGAAATGCTTGTCTTCAACGACTAAAGACTGGCGAGGGGACAGGGTAAGACCCACCGACATATTGACATGACATATCCCCTCCTTCCACTTTTCTAATCTCTTCTCGCACTTTTGTCTGACGCCACCATGTCCCGCTCTAATCTATTGATCTGACTTGACTTTTTCTTTACCATTTGCAACAAGTTTACTTGCGAGCATGTTGTCTCTTAATTCAGGGCAATGCTACAACGCCACCTAGACATTTTAACGGAGGTATATGTTTTGAGGTACCCTGATTTAAAAATAAGATATTGTAACAAAACGGTAAGATCCGTCCGGTTACTTTTCTATCACTTTATTGTCTTATAATATACAGTTTTCTTCTCGTTGCTAACACAGTCTACAGTTTTTCGTGTTATCACAACTCACAAATTTTACTTTTCGTAACCTTGCCTAGTCCCTTTAGTGTCTTTCTTCACTTTTTCTGTTTCTCCTACACTAGCCATGAGAGTGCAATCACTCGACGGTCGTGAAATCTTCTTTACGAGGAACACGCACAGTTGACACACTTTAACTTAAAACTCACTCCAACTTTTCTTCTCAAGCTCTCAGCTAGACGTCTCGCGAACATTCTCGACAACCCCTTTGCTTCTGCCACCTTCATTGTTGGCAGTCACGTACACACAGCAGTACCGCGAGGCAGCTCCTCGCCGGCACGGCATGTGGTGTGAAGTAGCTTGGTCCCTCCCGTCCTTTGTTGAGCACCTAGCTCAATATCACAATATTTTTAAGGGCTGTGAAAGGCGATTTTTTCCCGACGAGGTTAACTTACGCCAATACTTAAAATTTATATATCGGAGCACCTAATCATTGGAATAAATTAAAGTTTGTGTAATTACAGTGCATTTAACTACTGTATAACAACTAAATTAGATTCACAGAATTCAACCCACAAGTGGCAAAAAATACACTATATATCCTGAAACAAAATGTTACATCTCTTCTTTCATATGTGCTTTTCCTATAGGAATTTGAAGCTACATGCAACATGATCTATCCTGAATAACATAAGACTTAGCTTTATATGCTGCGTTAAATAAAAATCCTGTATACTTTGTATTTTGCATATAAAATTACTTAACCGTCTATAAAGGGTGATATGAGTATTTTAAGCATTTATATACCTCGAATTAATAGAAAAGTAGGTCTAAGGGATTCAAGTAACATTAAAAAAATAAGCAGTAAAATTTTATAGCAATATCTGTCATAGCTTTTGAGAAACGTGCACCTAAAGTATGAAAAATCAGTGTAATAAAAAAGAACAAAGACAATGTGACAAAGACTGATGATCGTTATCGTGACATGATAACATAGTTTTTATGTCCGCAATTGCAAGAATTGAACGTGAAAGACTTGTGGTTCCAACAGAATGGGGCAATCTGCCACACTATCGCTGAAGCAACACTGTTGCTGAGGGAAAGGTTCACTGCTTATCCCATCTCTCACTACTGGCCACCGAGATAGTGTGATTTGACACCATGTGACTTTTCGTGCAGGTATGTCAAATCTCGTGTCTAATGCACAAACCATCCCCCAACTCACGTCAGAAATGAGGTGTTTCATGAGTCAAATTCAAGCACAACTTCGCTCTGAGTCATCAAAAATCTTGTCCTCAGAGTGGATGTGTGCAGACGAAGCCATGGAGGACATTTTCCTGATATTTTGTTTCATGTTTGATCGCAATCTTTTTGTTTCATATTGACACAATAATATTAGCAATTTTCAAATAAATTATGCCTTTTATTATTGAATGAAAATTGTGTTCTTTATGGGACACCATTTATAATTAATTTTAAAGTTGAAGAACTGTATAATTAAAAATAAAAAATTCATTTTTTAAAACCACGTCACCTCCCAGTGTCCTTAATAGATCTATGATACGGAGGCGGAAGGACAGCACAACTAAAAATGGAAAGTTGGATAACTATACCTAATACGCGAATTCAGCATCTTCCAACAATATGACTCAAAGCTTTCAAGCAAATTTCCTCCAAATTACATTTTATATGGGTGTAACTATCAATATACGAGTATGTTTAAGTTAAAGTGTCAACAAGATCTTCCGCACCATGCCGGTGCCTACCGCTCATAATAACGTTGGTATCTTATTTATTTACCTTACCTTTCATGAATTACATAGCTGAAACTACCAGATTTTTTATTTCGTGCAGCCAGTGTTGCCACCAGAATTCCCGTCTCTAGGGGAATCTTGGCCAAATGAGAGCTGCGGAGCGACTTCCCGATAACCCTGATTAATAAACTACATAACTTGAACATCCTGGGAGTAACCTTGAAAAATTGAATTATTTTGTTTGCCAACGACGCTGTCAATTGCCAGGATCATATCCACGTTGCCGGTGTACCGGAGCTTCATCGCACAGGAGTTCCTTTACATGCCAGTATACCTACATACTGACATGGGGCTGTCGCTTTAAAAGTCCATGTAAAACCCGGTTCTGGGAATCAGTAGGCTCGCGTCTAACCAATTGAACCACCTAAATTAAAATAACCTATTAATTTCTCTTCATTCTAACTAATAAATAAAATATGTAATTTTTAAAAGCTACGCACAATAAGATAGGGACAGAAGCCTGATAAGGAGGCCCCTGTGCACAATCATGGCATTTTCACGCCAATACAGAACGCGCGCGAGAAACACAGCATTTAAATAGCGCCAATAAATAAAGTATCAGTTTATTGAACATAGTTTCATGAAGGTGTCTTTATAAATAAGTTTTAAAATGCAAGCCAAATAAATTAATAAGGAAATTAATTGAACTTGAACACGAAACGTTCATAAAAAGGCGGATCGCTGTATGGTAGCTTTGAATTTCCATTCTTTGCTTGAAGTTGAAAGACAAGAACAAATAAATACATAGTTCCCACTTTAAAAAACTATAAAATTCATAGCAATAAAAATTAATATTTTGGAAAAGGTTTCTAGGCATAAAAATCTATTTGTATTATTAGATTAAATCTCTTATGGTTTACCAATTGTAGAAAATAAGGCTGATAAATAACCACCGGTAACGATAACCAGAACGAGAAAGCTTTCCAGGGCCTCGCGAACGGGAAAGAAGACGACCTGTTCCCGTCACAGGGTACGGCATGTTAGATTCATATGGTGGAACTGGACTTTTCGCTGTAAAAATTATTCAAAGCGGCCATGCCCTGAAACAGCTGCCAGAGCTGTTTTGGGTGGGAGTGTCTTCTTAAAATATTTATCCTATTCTTGAAAAGATGAACTTATGGTATTTATTTATTTTTGAGTTATGCTGCTCACACATACACACACCAAATTTGTTCTACTTTTAAAAGGGGTATTCAGGGATTTCAAAATGTAAATTTTTAGTGAAATGTTGAAATCGAATTGTTCGATAAAACGTAATACTTCGTTCAGTAGGTGCTTAAGAAAGTAAACGGCGTAAAATATTTCCTATGTCGATCATTCTTTGTGAAAATCCAGAACGCTGTACTTTTGCGATCAAGAGATACGAAAGTCGCTTACGCGGCGTGTAAATTCCTGACACAAAATAAGTGTAAATAAGCGTGTTCCTCTTGAAGAACGGCCCCCTTCGATTCGCAGGAGATCAATTTGATGACACGGTTTAGGAAGTGAAGTGCCATCTGCCCCTTGAACTGGACTATCTCCTTTCCAAACGCTCGGCTTTACAATTTCCACTTCCCCCGTTGCATCCAACCACCCCTGAAACGAGCAACTGCCCCGTACAGCTGTACTGTTCAATATCAAACCACCACCTTGGTAACGATCTACCATATCCACACTAACCATCGCTTACACGGGTGGCAGAGGTCGTTAAGGCATGGACTTGTGAACGGAAGGTCTGGACTCATACTGCGCTAGAGTTATCTTTCCCGTCTGAGGCTTCTTCAAGGTTTTCCTCAGTCCTCATAACTGACAAATACCGAGGAGGTACTGTAAACTCAAGCCTAGAACGTTTCTTGCCAAATTTCTTGTCCCGCCACCGCTACCACCACCGCCGCCGCCGCCGCAGCAGCCTCCACCACCACCACCACCACCACCACCGCCGCCACCACCACCACCGCCGCCACCGCCACCACCGCCACCACCACCACCACCGCCACCACCACCACCACCGCCACCGCCACCGCCACCGCCACCGCCACCGCCACTACCAGTGCCACCTAGATAAAAAAGCTGGTAGGTTTTAACATTTCTACATCCTCATCTGCTTTGATTAGAAATACACCTTTGGGGCTGTCTGTTTCAGACATTGGTTCCGCTATGCGTGCGTGTGTGTGCGTGTGTGTGCGTGCGTGTGTGTGTGTGCGTGCGTGCGTGCGTGTGTGTGTGGGGGGGAGAGAGGTAGAGAGAGAGGGTTACGAATATTATCTTCGCACTTTAAAGAAAATGTTGGAAATTCAAACAAATAAACAATATTTCGGAAATGGCTAATCAATTAGTTTACTGTGAAGCTCTATCGGTGCTTTCTGTAATGATATCGGTTAACTTTTTAGAGTTACTAATTCTATCGCTAGGCGTGCATAGCGGCAGGTTATTTATCAGCCCAACGATTAGCACTATGGGAGAGAAGCAGGACTCCTACAATTCTGCTTAGGGACCTTCCTCTTTCAAGGACTGAGGTTCTTGGAAACCACAGATTGGCAAGGTAATCATTAAACCATGGAGAAAGATTTCTTCCTTTTTTTTTTTTTTTTTTTTTTTTTTTTTTTTTTTTTTTTTTTTTTTGTACAGAAAACTTTTGTCTCTTCCTTATACAAACTTAACTGCGAATGAAAATGATATAACGGAAAATTGAAATATGCTTTTTTATTTATCATCCAATTTATCACCCATTTTTTTTGACAAAAACTAAGGAATAAATTACAATGAAAATGATTATTTGGAGCTTAGGGAATGTTTACGTAATAAAATGCTCAAATTAAATTTTGAGTTTTCTATTTCTACTCTCTCCTCTCCAGTATGGATTTTCTGCTTCTACAAAAAGAATTGACCTATCAAGGACATATCAATTGTTGGGTTTTTCGTATTTTGCAACGTTTTTCCCGTATATTTTCGATTTCATTTAAAGTTGTTCAGTTTAGGTACAGGAAAATGAATTAAAACATTTTTCACAAAAAATATCGTCGAAAATCTGGGAAGGTCAGACCGTCGAAAGCTTTATCTGCACTATTTCATTAATAAAATATGATTTTAAATACTACATCGCAAAGATATCATAAGTTCTATAAAAATTACTTAAAATATATTCATTACTACAGTTCAAATCAGTACTACCAACTGAGGAAAACAGAACCTAAGAGTTACACCCATTTCGATTGTCTCCTGTTGTTATAACAAAAAACGAGTTGATAATCGTAAATAAAGTTTACTTTATTTTTAACATTAATAAATAACCTTAGTTGTGAGAAAACACATTAATTATTAAAAGAACAATAATTGTGAAAACACAGTTGTCAAATTGAAATGAACATCGAGTTGGAAGGTGTAAATGTGAGAGCAGAATTTCACATAATTTAGCAGTTCCGTATGATATTGTAGATTAATCTGTAGATAGGAATTAAATGCAGAAGTATTACTATGCGCTGTTTTCTTCTTTCTGTATGTAGCCCAGCTTTCTCTGCAGATGTTTTGGTCTATTTATCGATTTCGCTCGGTCGGTGACACTGACTAAACAAAAGAATGACCCAGTGATAATCTTGGAAAAACAAAACAATGATCAGATAGTAAATAGTATATGACAAATTAACGCTTCCATGTAATGAAATAGTCGAATAAATTTCACATTGATTTTAAGGGTAAGAATTTCCACTTAGGATTTCTAAAATATGTATCTCTCTGTCTATTTGGTAATTTTATAGATATAAGCATACAGTTTACTGAGTAAAAATGATACTAATGACAACACGAAAAAATTCAGGCAGCCGAGGGGGGAATTCGACCAACTTTCACCCGTTCTTGTATGCTCATATGCAGGAATCCCTACGTTGTTTGTACCTATCTATTCTACAATTTATCCATATTTTATTTCTTCCTTCACTACGTATAGTAAGAAGGGGAAGTATTGTATTCCACTCAAAAATTCGACGTGGAGATTTCACCGGAAATATATGTTTAGCGGACCCCTGAATCAAAAAAAAAAAAAAAAAAAAATAATATACATAGTTTTGTGGAAAAATCTTCGTGCGTGCGTGCATGTGTGTGTGTGTGTGGTGTGTGTGTGTGTGTGTGTGTGGTGTGTGTGTGTGAGAGAGAGAGAGAATGGCGTAACTCAAAAACGAAAAGTCAACTAAAAACCAAAATTGGTATTTAAGTTTAATATCTTTTAAGCATGCAACACAAATATTTTGAAGAAAATTCCTCCCTCCTAACCTACCCTTTACATGGAACATTTTTTAAAAAAATTGATTCTCTTAAAAATGGCTAACGATTTTGATGCAAATGTTTAGTACTTTTATGATCCTGCTTACTGTCGATGACTTCTGCATAACTGGTAAACCGTAAGAGATAGCCCAAATCTTACTACACAAAAATGTAGATCTTGCTGAACACGCAATTTATGTCCACTTTTTTTGTACAGTGAACCGTTTCGGAGATATCCCTCGTTATTTGTGTGACTTTTGAAATACTTAAACTTTCGTAAAATGGAACATCATTATTCATTTTTTATGTTAGCCGTGCAAAGAGAGCGGAATTTGAAAGTTTTAAAACATTTGACTATCGCTTAAAGCCTACAATATTCCCGCATTCCCCTTGCACCTACAAGGAAATGCGCAATAAAATAATTTCTGCAAATGTTTATCTCGATTAACGAGAAGATATGGGAATAAGAGTTTGTAAGAATAGTTGGTAAAAATTGGAGAAAGTCATGTGAATAAAACACATCAGATTTTTTCTATATACTTCTTGATCATGATAAATATTAGCTATAAATTTAATCGATATGTAAATAGATAGAGGAGGTCGGGATATCTACCGTTGAAAACAAGTTGAAATGCAAAGCTCGCTATTCTATACTTTTTCTATGGGCTAATAAGAAATAAATAATTTGACCAACATTTAAGTTTATTAATTAAAATAGTAGAAAATTGAAATAAACAGTAAGTAGCTAAAGCTACAAAATTTTGTTAGCTGAAATTGCATACATAATTGGTTCCTACTTATTCTCTACATTCAGTTTCCGTGAATCCTTTGTTTCCCTGTTATATACTCTCAATAAGAGTAAAGGAGTTCATAGGGAACATACAGATAAATCAAGAGGTGATGATTTTTACGGTAACGTGTGCGACTCCCATTAGGGAGTGTCGAGTTCAAATCCCCTTAACAAAGCTGTTTTTGCTATTTTCTTAGATCGCTAGTTAAATGCTGGATGGCCATCCTTCTTGTTTACCATCACACCAGGCATTGGACTGATCGCCCAGTCTGGATATGCTGAGATAGATTTGTTTATTACTACTGACCCAAGGCATTGGCTTATAAGTACTTGGAGATGTAAGCCTTGTAAACAGAAGACTAATGAAAAAGACTATTTTTGACTTCAATATTACACATTTCAATTAAAATGGTTTGGAAAACTTTTATAGTATATTCTTCTCCATGTAAATGGTTCTTTGTGGATCAGGGATTTCATGAAAATGTCCATCTTGTATCCCTCCTAATTGCTAAAGTTGATATAGGTCACTTGGTAGAGAGATGACTCAAAAAATCAGTTTTGGTTTTATGCACAATATGAATGTATGCAATTTTAAAATATGTCTATGTAAAGTTTGTGTTCATTTAAGGGCGTTTAAATGTGGATTTACATCAAGCTAACCTGGGTATGTCTTTTACCATTTACTAAAAGTAACTTCTTTCATCCACTTTCGAAAAAGCTATAATAAATAAACCTGTGTTTTTTTTTTGTTTTTTTTTTTTTCGTGCATCCTACGCAAAATGTATTGTTCTAAGCAGCTTGTCAAACTTTTCTATTATCTTTGTATAAAATTAAAAAAAAAATATAAATGTCTAAAATTTTTTAATGTAACATAATGATTAACATGTCTTAATGTTTCTCCAGCAATGTCTAATGACGTGTTTGTAAAGTGACTACAATATCATCTGAAGTGTCTCACTTTAATTGGTTAGAAGCAAAATGTGCCTAAACAAGAAAACATGTGAAAGTTTTTGCAAATTTTCCTGTTTATTGAAACATCTACAAGTTAGCAATTATTAACCCAAGTTATGATTTAACTGTAGTTTCTGAATCAGAATAAGCTGTTTTATAATTTCATTATGGTACCTCGTATAGTTTTTAAGAAACATTAATATACCTACATATATTTCATTAAAGTTCAGCATGGAAATTGCTACTCTGTCTACCAAGTGTCTTTATCTAGCTTTATATTTTTAACTTCGCTGTTCGTATCTATTTCCGGTGAAATCACGATATCGAATTTTGGGGTGGTGTTTTAAATTCACAAGTACCTGCCTCAAAGCACTGGGTGTGCAGTGGTCCGAAATTGTAAATATATGTTTACATGTCCTAAAAGACTCTTTATATATTTTAAATAATCACTTATATTCCATGTTTTAACTGTTATCCTCTTGCTATAATCCTTTAATGTTTCTTTAGATATTTTGCATCTTAATTTTAATCATTTTTTTTTCTTAAAATTTGACTTTGTCATATATCTTTGCATTCTTGATCTTTATGGTCACCTGCAATGTCAGGCAGATGTCACAATTTTTGTCTGTGAAATATATATATTTCTACCTGCCTTAGGCAAGTGGCAGGTATTTAAATGTAATTCCATATATATACACACACACATACACAGACCTACCGAATTGTTTATATTGGGTCACAATTTACCCTCAGCGAGCTCTGTTCAGACAAATGAAGATAAGACGTGTAACATTTGAGATGTTGAGGAAACTGCATTTCCGGACCAAGAGTTAATTTTACCTAAGCTGAAGAAGCTCCAATGGGAGAGATTAGGCAGCACGATAGTGCCCGACCCTGGACATAAAGCGTGTTCTGTAAAGCTCCCCGAGGGCAAAAGAAGGGGCTACAGAAGAGACTGTCAAATACTTGAAACTATCCTCTTCCCTGATATGGCCTTTGATTCGACCTTCCTCAGACGACGTTTATTTAAAGCCACAGGGGGAAGGACGTCACACTCCCCTTCCCGTGGAAATTCGCACCCAGGAACATGTTCTGTCTTCAGAAAGTGTCCAGCGTTTAAAGATGCTGGCTAAAGCACCCTAATATATCTGCTTCAGGCCTTTATTTACAATGTTTACTTCATCCCTAAACAATGGCAAATTTAATGATAGCAGAACTAGGAGCAAAGTCTTAAACTTCCAAATATTCATACACGTACAGTGATGGGACAGTACTACTACAAGGGCAATTCATAAAGTAAGGTCTGAAACTTTTTACACATCAAACCATCGTACAAAGTTGCAAAACGGTTATTTTATTTTATTTCTTACATCCTGTTATATTTTTCTACAACTTGCCATATTTGTTTAAACGTTTGTCATAACGTGCAAGATTTCGTGTTCCTACAACATAGAAGTCTGCCACCTGTGAGGATAATCATTCTTTGGATGACCGGTTGGCCCCGAATTAATTCCGAAACGCAGTTGTTAATTCCCATTAGTTGCCACCGCATTTACCCAAGTGTTGATTCCTATAAACTCTTATCAGTACCATCACATTCTTTTCCTATTTTACACAGACTTCGGACTGTATACATGCAGAAGGTATGGTTAAAATAGTCCGCTGTTCTGATTTTTATTCTCATAATGTAAGTGTAAAACAAGCAATGTTTCAATTGTCAAGCATAAGTTATAAAATTGTGACATTGGTCGTACAACAATATACGGACGAGAGGGAGTCGGGCGGCCTGGAGTGGTTGTGTGTGTGTGTGTGTGTGTGTGTGTGTGTGTGTGTGTGTGTGTGTGTGTGTGTGTGTGTGTGTGTGGCTGTGGCGGCGCGATAACAACAAAAGGGGCCGAGAAGCGTCTCGTTGATTCTCGCTGAGTCATTGCACACGTGTGCATGGAAAGATCTCGAAAGGTCAAGTGACATCGGCTCCAGTATAAATGGACACAGTGTGCACTTTAGTTTTTAGTTTAGTTGAGTCTAGTTGGAATTGTAGTCGTGAATTTAGTTGTGTAAGTAGTCGTATACAGTTAGTTTTTAGTTACGAGAGAGAGTCGGCCAGCCTGTCAGTGAGCACTTGTGTGTCGTCGAGTTATTGTATCCTAATAGTCAAGATATAAGAGACAGAGAAACTGTGGATTGTGTAACAGAAAAGACCATAAACTGTGTTAATAACAAGAAGGAAATTGTGCATTTGTAGCAAAATTTGGAGGAACATAAAGTAATAGGAAAGTAACCGGACTTCGGATTTTACAGGTTTGTTACATTATATAGATGGGAGAATCTTATGGCAGATGTTTTGAGGGTGGTTGAAAATGGTTGAATTAGGCAGCTTTTCCATTTGTTCTTATATGCAGTTCTGTTTGTCCCGCAGTTTTTGGTCCTTTTCTTGCTTCACATGAACGTTCAATTTAACATGGAATTTCTTGGGGCATTTAGTAGTCCATTCAGAACTACTACTAAAGCCGGCCCTATTACTGCATGGAAGAATAGAGGCTGAAGTAAATAAAAAAATCTGATGTGTTGCACTCACATTATTTTCTCTACTTTTGTGCTAATCATTCTTACAAACTCGTATTCCTTTATCTTTTTCGCATTAGTTGAGATGAACATTTTCAGATTAGCTTATTTTTGTTCTTGTAGGTACAAGGGGAATGGCAATACAGTAAGCTTTGAGAGATAGTCATATCTTTTAAACCTTTGAGATTCCGATCTCTTTGCACGGCTAAGTATCACAATTTTCAATTTGACTAAAGTTTGTTTCCCAAAAGTCACAAATAGCAAGGAATATCTTCGAAATGGTTCACCCTACAGGGACATAAATTGTGTGTTTTAGCGAGTTCTACATTTTGTGTATAGTAAGACTTGGTCTTGCATCTTACAGTTTACAAGTTATGCAAAAATCACCCAGAGTAAATAGCATTACATAGGCTATCGCCAAGAAAATTCAAAATGTACATTTCGTTTGCCATAAACATGCCTCAAGCATATGGCATTTTAATCAAAATCGTTGGTCATTTTGGAGAGTCAAAGCTTTCGAAAAATTTTTCATGTAAAGGATAGTTTAGGGCGGAGCAATTTTTTTCAAAATCTTCGTGTCACATCTTTAAAAGGCATGAAACTTAAATAAAAAGTTTCATTTTTAACTGAGTTTTCGTGTTTGAGTTACGCTGCCCTCAGACTGACACACACGGACCTTTTTCTAAAAATTCTCTTTTATTCAGGGGTCCTCAAAACATTTATTTCCAACAAAATCTCGGCATCGAATTTTTGGGTGGAATGCAATACTTCTGCCTACTATACGTAGTAGAGAAAGAAAAATGCCATACAAGTGTTGATTGTAAGGTTTGCGTGACATTAGGACCTCGATGAAGCAATCTTCATTTTGGTCAGAGGGAAGCGGAGGCAGTCCAAAAAAGTTTTCAGAAGTCTTCTAATTTCAGATTCCTTTGCATTAAAATCATTTGATAATCTTTCTGAAACATGCCTATTACTATGCCACCCTCCATTGCTCACACACAGTGCACTGACTACTTGTATATTGGTGGTGGTGGCGGAATTGGGTAGTGAATCTCCGCCAGCCGAAAGTTAGCGGATTCAACTTGGATGTTGTTGTTTAGGGAATTTGGGAACCAATTCGTTCACTATTCGTCTGCAGAGGGCGCAAAGCGGACCAGGATAACCAGTGGATAATCACTGGATAACCGTGGAAATTGTAAATCGCCGAACTTCACGGATCTTTTCATCCATGGTATTGAGCAAATCTTCTGTGATCATTGATGATCGACCATTGATGGGCCCTGTCCCTTACGGCCTTGAAAGTTCTCACCCATTTACGCACTTTGCTGTCACTCTTTGCATGGGACCACACACTTCACTGATCTGTCGGCGAATATCCGCTGCTGAAACGTCCCCTGCTGACAAAAACAGAATCACGGACCGTATTTTACAGTCGATTGTTTTAAGCACTGTGAACAGCACACTGCAACACTACCAAAGCAAATGGCGTAGTTCTATACGCAAGGCATGCCGGGATTTGCTCCCCATGCATGTTTCAAAATTCGCCCGAAATTGATGAGCTACGGTGATTCGGACCTTACTTTTGGAATTACCCTCGATACTCGATACCGACATACACGGCATTTGGTTCTCACATTATAACAAGCTGTAAAAGCGATTGCTTGTTCACTGAATTGTCTTCTTATTAGCAGTTTTCTGTGTATAAACCCATATAATCAATTTTGCTTTTGCTCATCGTTTTTAGATATCACGGCATCACGTTCTGACGGCGACGGGAAACATTTACCAGAGGCATCCAAAAAGCTTTGCAACCAGTCTCTGCATTGTTGAACAATGAGTAGTCTATTAAAAACCAAAGTTGGTACTTAAGTTCAGTGTCTTTGAAGAATACAAAACGAAGATTTTGAAGAAAATTGCTGTACCCTAAACTACCCTTTGCATGGAAAGTTTTCAAAATTTTGATGTTCTTGAAAATGGCTCTAACTATATTGATTAAAATGCCATATGTTTGAGATATTTTTATGACAAATGAAATGTACGTCTTCAATTTTCTGGCTATAGCTCCTGTAGCCGTATTTACTCTGGACGACTTTTGCATAACTGGCAAATCGTTAGAGATACAACAAATCTTATTACAGAAAAATGTAAATGTTGCTAAAATACACCATTTATGTGTAAATAAATTGTTTATAGAGTGAACCATTTGAGAGATATGCCTTGTTATATGTGTGAGTTTTGGAGAACTTACTTCTGTTAAATGGAACATCGTTATTCAACTTTCTATATGTTAACTGTGCAAAGAGAACGGAATTTGAAAGCTTTCAAACATTTGACTATGGCTCAAAGCCTAGTGTTTCCTTCCACCTACAAGGAAATAAATAATAAGATAATTTCTGCGAATGTTTATCTCAACTAACACGAAGAAGATATAGGAATAAGAGTTTGTAGGAATGATTAGTACAAGAGTAGAGAAAGCTGTGTGAGTGCAACAAATCAGATTTTTTGCCCAGTAACTACGAACTAAAGCATCACTGATTGTTAGAGTAGTGGATAAAGGTACTATATTACCTTTAACCCATTAGAATCGAAAGTGCATCAAAATTATACCATGAATTTTCTGCATTAAAGCGAAGATGCACTTTTCTGACTTGTTTTCCTTTTTATAAGGAGCTCGCAATTATGAAGAAAAAATGTTGAAGATTAATCCAGCAAGGTGTATACAGTCTGCAGAGATTCCGTGACCCTTATTTGTGATCATTATTAAGACATTCCATGAACACACCCTGTTTGTGCACGAGATTTCATTTTTATCTCTTTAAGAGGTGTCCTTGACTTGTTTATTGCTTTGGGTTTTAGTTGCAAAATTTCTCCAAGTGCTTTATGCAAAACCAGTTCTTCGTAAGGTCATCTATTTTTATTTTGTTGTCTCCAGGAACTTCTGAAAACTTCCTTGAATTCTTACACGCTGTTTTTCAGTATTAAATTGAAAAGACCCGTTTAAGCATTTCTGGAAACGTCATTTGGTGAAAAAATAGCAGCATTTGTAAGAATCAAACAAAAAGATCAACAAAATACCCATCATTTATTTTCAAAGCTGTTATACGGGTTATACGAGTTACTGCATATGTAGTTTTCAATTCGCCAGAAATAAATTCAATACAAATTGCACCTTAGATACACTTGAGCTTGAAGCAAACTGAGATTGCAATCATCTATTTAAACGGTATATTGATACAAGCCTTGGACAACACCTTACTAATATTATACTCACAGCAACATCTCGGGAATGTTTAATGCCACGAATAGCATCATTTTGTTTATTTAAAGATTTTAAGATTTTGCTTTTCTATTGCAATTTTGGTCTAGTGCTTAATGTTTCCCAGTACCATAAAATTCATTGTGAATGAAGAGTTATAACTAACTTATGTTCTTTGTCTCATTTGTCATGAAAGTAATATATATTGTAGCAAAATCAACAAAACTCGAGTCCAATTACTTTTTATCACTTTATTTTCTTCTAAAACTTTTGCACAACACAGTTCTCTGCTACTGACGTTAACGCAGTCTACAACCCTTCGTGATATTACAACTCAGCTGTTTTCTTCTCGTGACCTTGACTCACTCCTTTGTCTTTCTTCACTTTCTCTGTCTCTCAAACGGCTCACTTTGACGATAACATCACTCAACACTCATTAACTGCTTCGCTGTTTTCCTTTCGACATGACCATACACATACACACGCACACACACACACACACACACACACACACACACACACACACACTAAATCTGAATATGAAAACTGATTACCCTTGCCTCGCCTCTTAGATATCAAGGATGACGTAAAACGGACATTTCTCGACCTTTTTGGAACTTCTACAAATAGGGGGCCGCCAGATGCTTCTCGAATGATCTCGAAAATCCCTTTCACATGCCGTGCTCATTGTCATGTGTTCACAAACAGTCGCGCAAGGCAGCCTGACCTTAAGCCTGTGGTGTGAGCCAGTCCGGCCCCGAACCTTTGCTGTGTTGCCGCTGCCGCCCCTGTCATCACAATATTTATATTTTAATGAAAATATATTCTGGTTTCATAAATAAATCGGAGAGAGATAGCGTACTTCATGTTTGAGTCAGCATACCAGGTAAGAATTTTAAACAAAATTCTCCTCTCCAAACTACCTTTTAGGTTAAAGAAACTGTTATTCATCTTCTTCAAAACACTCCTAAAGATTATGATTGAAATACTACATGTTCAAGATATTTACATCAATAAGAAATTGTACTTCTTGAATTTGCTGTAAATACTCTGTGAAGCGCTCTGTTCGGAATGCATTTTTCATACTGTTATCTAACTGGTAAATTATAAAAGATAGAACTTATAAACGCAAATTGTATGACATTGGTTGCTATACCTTTGTCTATAAAGCATCCTACCTACTTATTTTCTCTTTAAGGGTTCAATAACAACAAAACAAGTGATTTATGATACACAAACAGTTGTTTTGTTTTTCGTATTGTGAATACAACTATTCAATTTTGTTAATTTGAAATGTCATGAATAAAAATTTTATATAAATAATTTTGCACTTGCATAACTAAGGGTTTATGTGAGATTGCTGAAGAATCAGATTATTTTAAAATCTTAATAGAAGTAAGCCCTAAATGTATTTTACTAAGCTCAATTTGGCTTGATAATAGCTCTTCCCCAACAACAAATTAGTACTTATTTATTAATTATGTTCTTGTTTTAAAATCATATAGGTATAAGCAAGTACATTTCCATATTACATATTCTGTAATTTAATTGGTGTTTGTTTTGCATACCATTATCTACTTTGCATTTGAATAATCTGCCATCCTGAATACGTACATGCTTCCTTACGAATTTAAATAATTCAAGAGTCAGACTTATCTTTCTCCCAGTCTATAAATATGTTACTCTTTACTTACATTCCTGTACCAGTTAACAGAAAGCATTGCATTCCAACCAAACGTTTTACCTTAGCATTGCCAAGGGTACTTAGGCCCATCTTCTTTTAATTGTTTGCTTAAAGACATACAGTTAATAGTTATTTTCAATCACTGTTTCTACTACTGAATTGCGCAATTGTTTCAAAGTTTTCATTGTTGATATTTTTGAGAAACAATGAAACGGCAAGGTGGTCATAAAGGGCTACCCCGTCGGTATAATGTAATTCATGTAAAAAAGGAATAGTTAAACAATCTTAAACAGGAGTGTTACAAACATGACAAGACAATACCCAGTTTTAAAATAAATTTGTTTTAAATATTCCTCAGACATTTTGCTATTAGTGGTGGTCATAAAGTATTGGGGGTGGGGGGGCGCTTGGTAATCTAAGTTCTGGAATAAAGCTTGGTAATGCTAGGGTTAATGTCGAAATTTTAGCGAAAATATATGTTTCGAGGCCCACAGAATGCTCAGAAGGAGGTTTCACAAAAAAGTGTGTGACAGAGAGAGAGAGAGAGAGAGAGAGAGTGAGTGAGTGTGGGAGTGAGTGAGTGAGAGAGAGAGAGAGAGAGAGAGAGAGAGAGAGAGAGAGAACAGCTCCACCCAAACTGCCCGTTACAGTTCAACATTTTCGATTTTCTAAAAAAATGGACCGGCTTGATCAAATAGCATGTGTTTAAGATGTTTATATACCAAACAAGGTGTCTATATTGAGTGGCTTAAAATAGCTTAACCGTTCTCTTCATTCAAAACAAATTTTGTATAATTTTGTATAAGAGCATAAGAGATACACACATATACGTACTAACAAAAAAGTAGAGCGTTTAAGTCTCACAATGCTTTCTTTTTTGTAACATTAGCCTTTTCCAAATATAAGTTATTATTGGTTTTCAACTTTGTTAATAATTTGCCATTTTTTAAAAGTGCTGTCTCTATTTTGTTGTTTCTCACAATGTCTTGGAAAAGTATAGAATTGTTAGGCTGCCGTATAGGTCTAACATTTTACCGTCGATTTGGTTTCCTCCATCCTCATTGTATCATTGTATAGTAATGGAACTATTTCTGCAAAGTAGAGAAAGTCATGTGAAAGGCAGTGATTGTTAAACTATGTGAATATGTAATTGTGATCAGACTGCGATGTTGTTAAAGAAGGTGCATGTAACGGTTCCCAATACTGCTACATGACGACCTTGTAGGAGGAGATCTAGGTCAAGCTGTGACCCTGAGGTATGAAGCGCCATTCATTATTCCACTTGTCCTCGGAAACCTCTACCGGCTGGGCTGCTGCTACTGCTGGGGTAGAAAAAAAGAGAACAACCGACCCGTTTATGAAGGTAAACGATGGGCTGGGCACCCAGCTATTATTATCTGATGATCAGTACCAAGTGATAATTCCTTGTAATGAATCTTGTGTGCTAAAACTCCTGCTCTTATGGTATTGCTAAATTTACTGACAACTTACATAATTTAACTACAAGCTGGAAATATCTATTTTCTCGTCAACACCTTTATCCGAACAAAACTGTGATTTTAACTTTCTGTCAATCTGGATTACATATAGCTTTTTCACTGTGGCCTGGTTGCATAAATATAGCTTACTGAAGATCAGATTTAATGTAAGGTCAGAACATGAACATAAAATTAATCTAAGATCATCAAGCTTCGGATTAATTTTGGTCTTGGTTCGTAATATAACATTTGGCAACGTCGTAAAACAGCTGGAAATCGCTGCTGCCGGGCAGCAGCAATCAGTTGTTTTTCACCTTCGGACGCTTTCGACAGAGCGCGTTACGATAGGAAAATGGCGTAAAATAAAAATGAGAGACTATTATATTTTACCCACGAACAAATATTTTATTTAAAATTATAGTATTTATTTATTAAGTGAATGTCTTAAAAATTCTCTAATTATCCTTATCTTATAAAGAGTACATACATTGTTGCCAGGCTCGGTGACGAATAGATGTGTACCATGTGATGTTTTGTTATCCACCCCAGTTCAAACTTGTTGTTTGAGCTCTGAAGTCTTAGAACGGGAAGGGTACTGGCTACATAAACAAACAGTAGACTCCTGGACAAACGTTCATTTACCAGTGGTACTTCATTTGCTGTTAGGAGATACACAGCACTTCATCATATCTCACATCTGCAGACAACGGCAGTGTTAAAGTGTTATTGTTTAGTAACTTCATACTTTACACAGTTTTCAAATGGAAATAAATAATGAAATGCAAGAGAGACTTACAGGATCTATTAACAACGTTAATCCAACGTGCGTCTCCGAGTCCACACCACATCTCCAATCCTACATAACCAGGCACACAATGCATCAAGTTGGCAGCAGTAATTTTGAGTACCTTCACTAGTTGGTTAAAATGCTATCAGTCTACTTACAGTATTTCAATTTGCTTTTTACCTATTTACTACCATTTGTGATCCGTATTACCCTTTTACTCATATTTGACAGGCACTATCAGATAAACAGGACGTTGTTAGATAGGATTATATTAGCAAAATATTATTACCCAATTACTTATCACTGAGCTTATCGACCGGGATGGCTCAGGTAGTTTCGTCCGTGGCCCGCATTCGGGAGGTCTTGGGTTCAATCCCAGTGGACGGCCTACTTGATCCATGGTTTTTTTCGGGGGCTTCATCAGGTCACCAGGCGAATGCTCGCCATTTCATCCCCCGAATTTCCTGTCCCTCCATTTCACTTCTCTTCTCATCCCTCCACCGTTCATGAAGTACTAATTGGTCGGGGTTGTACTAGCCTACGTCGAGGAGTTTCATTCTATAACTGGTAGAGACTCTGCCCTCTGCTATGCCGTGACTTCTTGGGTGGGCGACCCTCGTCTCCTCATGCCTCATCCCTCCTCCCGGGGGTGACCTGCACGGGACATAGCTCAACGTGCCGAATCCCTTGTGTGAAGTAAGAATAGTGGAATATATGTGAGAGGCAAATAAAATAAAGAGAAGTATGCGGCAAGAAGGATCTAATCATCTATTCCAATAAATACTTATTTAGAAATCTCTGGAAAGAATTATTTGCAGAACAAGGGAGTTGTGCTTGTTAGGGGAAAGGGAATGAAGTGGATGGGAAGGGAAAATATGAAAGAAACACTATGTGGTTCACTTGCACGATTTTCTCCACCAATTGCAATTTCACTAATACATTTCACATATTATAAGCATTGATATTGTGACGCCGGCTGCGCGCCAAAGATACGCACAAGGGCAAGCTACGTCACAGCGCGTGTCCGATACACAAGAACAACGATACACAAAGACACATTCTAGACTATTCTATAAACTTTCGACTGCCGGCTTGTTCACGAGAATTTTTTTTTTTTTTTTAAAAAAAAGGTGTACTTTCTAGAACATTTGTCAGTAATTTGCCTGGGCCATGTAAGCGAGTCGGGCCAACCAGGGCAGTCAGTATTGAGACAAGTCAGTTTTAAATTTGAAGCACTTTCTGAGGTGAGTGTTACGAAGGTGTTTAGCGAGTGCACCGTCGAAACCAGCTGTTGGTGAGACAGAGTGTAGAAAGCTCTTAAAGTACATGTCAAGGTTACAAGAGGACAACAGCTGTGAGTTGCAAGGGCACGACGAATTTGACATTGTGTTAACGACAGAACAGAACAGTGTGTTTTTGTGATTCAATGTTAGAAGAAATAAAGTGACAGGTAAAGTAACTGGTCTTTGTCATTTGTCATATCTCGCTACATATATTTTGGTCTAGATATTATTTAAACATAACTAACCGTGCTGCTTGTTTACATGCAGCATGCGGAAACAAGTTTGAAATTTTAATATAAGCGGAATGTAAAATGTTTTGAACTTGCAGGAAGGAAAGGAAAAGTGATTATTATTATTATTATTATTATTATTATTATTATTATTATTATTATTATTATTATTATTATTATTATTATTATTATTATTATTATTATTATTATTATTATTACTATTATTATTATTAATAATATTATTATTAATATTATTTCATGACATTGGTGGACTGTTATCCTCAGTTCTATTACTACTACTTAGGGCTACTCAACTAGCAAGAAGATAGCTCTTTGGTAGTATTATGCTTCGCCATTGCAAGCAACTTGGCAATTAAATGACGAGCTACGCAATTGGATAAATAAAGAGATGACGCTTATAGAGTGCAGGGCTCGCTTCTACATGGATAATTGTTTGTGTTGTCTATCATTCCATAGCACAAATTACACTTTTCAGCAGCAACACACCAACCGTTCTCGCCTCGTCCTGAAACAGATGCTGAGAACCTCCCGAATGGCGCTTTGCAAGTTAATAAGCAGCCATGCGGACTTGTCGAGAGGCAGAGGTGCTAAAAATATGAAGTACAGGAGTACTTTTTAGACGTGGCGAATGACTGGAAAATCTGCCAGGGTGACGTCATGCAAATTGATAGTGAGGTCTCTCTTTCCAACTTGAGATAAACAAGACACGAGCGGGCACTGTTGTCTATCAGTCCGGCACGCTAGGGATTCTGGCAAGTCAGGCGATGGCTTATTGTGTGTCAGACCCTGGGAGGAAGAATGATATGAAAGTGCCATACAGGCGACCAGAACTCATCACACTCATCCCTAACAGATGCAGACAAGTTCTTTAGCCCGACGGAGTTCCAGGTTGCCACAGAGAGCGCATCACTCGACAGTTCCGGCTGAACAGTTACTTTCCCTGCAATGGTGACTGGCCCACCACAGCACCTTGACTCAGCCGAGCACCGCATCCTCAGAGCGCAAGCATCAGCTTAACACAGCCCGGTGGCCACTCCGCTGGCTATTACAACATGGAAAGACTGGGTAGAGAGAATGAAATAAATTAATTGAAAGGGAGTGAAACATTGAATGCAAGGTAAATATCTTCTCCAGCATTCACCTGGGTGGTCTGGGAAAACACTCAAAAAACCCAAGGTCATGAAGGTCGGGCCTCAGCCATCCCACTTGTTAATCACGCCCCGTCCCGCGATGTTTACTACATGGATGCCGGAGAGATACTAACCTGACACCTTATGGTGTTATATAAAATTGAACTCGATCATAAACCACTACACAACTTCAAATACCTCTGTATAAGAATACTTGCAAACTTTGTCACACTCTTCGGAGTACAAGTTTTACACATATATTTTATATATTATATTAAATTACCTTCATTTGTTGTTAACTGTAAAGATAATTTCCTGGGAAATCAGCGCCCGTAAAGATATATAGTGAGTAGAAAGAAGCACATGAATAACGGGATAACGAGAGCAGAAGTACTGGTTTAGCTGACATAAATATACATGATTTACACACTTAGTAAAGGACATTATTATGAGCAGATACAAGCTATTCTTCTTTCACAGTTACAACTATTTATGCAGCGATTACACAACATCAATTTTAAAAAGGCTGTAAGTTGAGAAGGTGATAAATTGTGAGTGATTATGCGGTTTTAGCTGAATAGCGGTGCATAACACATTAGAAAATTAACAAGGGGGAATCCTAAATGCTCTTTTATGCTGCAAATGAGCACCTTGCAGGTTGCATTTTAATTCCATCGCGTGCGCGACTGCCAAGGTCATGGTCACTAGGGGAATGATGAGAGCTACTGGCTTATAAATTATTTCACCGTCTCAAAATGTGTTGCACAAGTGTTTTGATTCTTATTCAAAACAGTTTCATGTAATATTCATGCTCCAGGCCCCCCCTCTCTCCGCGCTGGAGTGGGGGAAGCTGGGATCTCTCTCGCGTATTTTCATTGATGCGTAGCAGCAAGAATTGTAAAACTCTACTCCATTAACTACAGCGGATACTAATTGAAAAGCGGCGCGTGCGCAGCTTTGTGTGTTATTATCATAATATTACTCTATCAGATCTACACTGACTCTCAATGAAGGAATTCCGAGCATCCAGAAGCTAACGAGGCAAGGATTTCGCCTCGAAATATGTGTAACAGTCACACGAGCCCCTCTCTCTTTTCATTCCATAGCTATCATTCAGGTTATCCATATCAAATTAACCACTTATCCATGTTACTCACGAGAGTACTTCCACGATCATAAATAATCAGCAATGAAAGAGAGCGTGTTTGTGTGCGTGTGATTGTTTAAGTGTGTGAGTGCGAGTATGTGTTTGTGACAGTGTGTGTGTGTGTGTGTGTGTGTGTGTGTGTGTGTGTGATTGTGTGGGTTTGTGTGTTATTCTGTGTGGTTGTGTGGGTTGGTGTGTTTGTGTACTTCTGTGTGTGATTGTGTGTTTGTGAGTGTATGTATAAGTGTGTGTTTGTGACTGTATGTGTGTGTTTGTGAGTGTATGTGTGTGTGTGTGACGAGAGGTGCAGTCAAATTGTTTTTGGCGTTCTTTGTAGGAGGCACCTATGAGGAGCTAACGTATTTAGCTGCTAGCGACCCTGCCCTCTGCTGTCGTCTCTCCTCAAATCCGGGCAAATTTACTATTCTCTCACCTCGCCCCTCGCCCCTCACTCCCGTGGAACATAAGCACAACGCTCGTTCGAAATGCTAAGTACCCCCACCCCCTTTGAACGTTTTCGGAGAGTCATAACCCGAGTGTGAATTAAGGATGCACAGTGAACCTGTTGAACAATTTTTCTTCACACCAAACAACCCTTTACATCGACAGAATATTATTCTTTACTTTCTCAAGATACTTGTGGATAACAATTTTAATAAAATTTCAGTTGGAAGCGAGAAGACTCTATTTATAAGTGCAAGAAATTATAATATTTTATTTTTAAAAAATCATGTGCTGCACTCACATGATTGTACTAGCTATTCTTAAAACCGTTTATTCTTTCATCTACTTCAGGTTAATCCAGATAAACATTAGCAAACATTGTTTCATTGCATATCTCCTTATAGGTACAATGGAAATATGCGAATAGATTTATGCGATGGTCAAATACTTTGAGAGTTGTTTCTTATGTGATGGCTTTAAAGTTCTGTTCTGTTTGCATGGCAAAAAAGTCCAACCAAGGACTTCCTATTAGAGGTGAGTACAATTATATGTATTTCAAATTAACTATCTAGAACTTTAGTAGATAGATTTTGTCTAAAGGTTTACCAGTTATACAAAAGTCATTCAAGTTGAACAGAACTATAGCTGATGTTCAAAGAAATTCAAAGATATGCTGACATTTAATTTAAGGGAAAATATGAGTATGTGATATTTAATGAAAATCCTTTAAAGCAAATTTTAAGAAATTAAACTTTTTTAAAATAGTTCTATGTAAAGGGTAATTTGCGGTGGGGAATTTTTGTTGAAAGTGTCCTTGTCGAATCCTTGAAAGATGCTGAAATCAAATATTAAGTTTAGTTTTTAATTGACTTTTCATTTTACAGTTATGTTGCTCCTAGACACACGCACAAACACACAGTTTACACGCAGAGCATTTTTCTAAAAATGCTTTTATGGTTTCAGGGGGCCTCAATATACATATACACATACGTTATAACCTCTGTACGAAATGCAATAGATCTACTTATACCTCGTGTACTATATTTTGTGTTTGAGAACACATAGGGATCCAGGAAGATTGCTACCACACATAGAAGGGTAGGTTAATCAGGTTTCTGTTATTACTGGGGATATAGTGGGGGGATTATTTCATATGTTGTGAGCAGGAAAGATTCAGAACGTGACCAATATATCGGAAAGCTCTTCACCCTCTTTTGACATGAAGATGTCTCTAATGTGTATTTATTACAAGGCGGTGGTTGTCACTTTATTGCCTGCTATTGGTAAGTATATCTGCTTTGGGTCACCAGCTGTGCTTCCTATCTTACTTGAGGGTAGATCTCTCATGTAGGTACAACATAAATGTGATCTTGCTGAAGTTGCACCTCATGGCACAACATACATGTCTTCATAACATCTGAATTTTCAGGTGAGTACGTCAGTAATTTCTCATGAAGGTGGTTCATGGATTAATATATAGTGTCAACACCACGCCCTCTGGTCAGTGTTTCTTCAGGCGGTCTTCCTTCACCTGTCATCTGTTTTCTGCTTCGTTGTCTGCTGCGACAGTGCTTAATAGAACCTCTTATGCGGCATATTAATTCTATTAAATACATTTAAGATTATTATTCATCTTGTTTTAAGTTGAGATTATTATTATTATTATTATTATTATTATTATTATTATTATTATTATTATTATTATTATTATTATTATTATTATTATTATTATTATTATTATTATTATTATTATTATTATTATTATTATTATTATTATTATTATTATTATTATTATTATTATTATTATTATTATTATTATTATTATTATTATTATTATTATTATTATTATTATTATTATTATTATTATTATTATTATTATTATTATTATTATTATTATTATTATTATTATTATCTATTATTATTATTATTATTATTATTATTATTAGTAGTAGTAGTAGTAGTAGTAGTAGTAGTAGTAGTAGTAGTAGTAGTAGTAGTAGTAGTAGTAGTAGTAGTAGTAGTAGTAGTAGTAGTAGTAGTAGTAGTATTAGTATTATTTGTATTATTTGTATTATTTGTATTATTATTATCATTATTATCATCATTATCATTATTAGTATTATTGTTATTGTTATTTTTGTTATTATTATTATCATTATTATTATTATTATTATTATTATTATTATTATTATTATTATTATTATTATTATTATTATTATTATTATTATTATTATTATTACTTTTTGTTTAAAGACGCTGTCAATTGCCAGAATCACATCAGCGTTACCGGTGTGGCGTAATTTTGTTCCGCACAAATTCTTTTACATGCCAATAAATTACTGATATGGAGCTGTTGTTTGTACCCGCGACTTTGGGATCAGTAAGCTAGCGTCTAACCAACTGAGCCACCCAGACACAACACACGTAGCTCTCTCTCTCTCTCTCTCTCTCTCTCTCACACACACACACACACACACACACACACACCACACACCACACACCACACACCACACACCACACACCACACACCACACACCACACACCACACACCACACACCACACACCACACACCACACACCACACACCACACACCACACACCACACACCACACACCACACACCACACACCACACACCACACACCACACACCACACACCACACACCACACACCACACACCACACACCACACACCACACACCACACACCACACACCACACACCACACACCACACACCACACACCACACACCACACACCACACACCACACACCACACACCACACACCACACACACCACACACACCACACACACCACACACACCACACACACCACACACACCACACACACCACACACACCACACACACCACACACACCACACACACCACACACACCACACACACCACACACACCACACACACCACAGACACACACACACCACAGACACACAGACACAGACACACACAGACACAGACACACACAGACACAGACACACAGACACAGACACACAGACACAGACACAGACACACAGACACAGACACACACACAGACACAGACACACACAGACACACACACACAGACACACACACTCAAACTAAAAACTGACTCCCGACGATTCATATCTGTAGCTCTCTATTGCTGTAACTCGTTGCCTCTCCTCCTTATATAGCAAGGATGACGTAACGCGAACGTTTCTCGAACTTCTACAAACACGCCCGCCGGACATTTTTGGAATACTCTGGAAAAGCCGCTGTGCTGTTAGTCACGAGTTTGCTCGCGTGGGTGGTGTGGGGATGCTTGACCTTGAGCGTCTTAGTTGCACCCTCTCCAGTGGGATGGGGCAGCCCTGCCCCGACGTCCTTTATTATGTTGTCGCTGCTGCCGATATCGTGGGCGGACGTCATAGTATTTATAAATATACCTATAGACGACAAAGAAGAAGCTGAATTAAAGGTTTTTGTGTTAACACTGATTTACCTCGTGCTATTAACACTTAGATTGCATTCTGCGGCAAAACCTTTTATTTTATGTTTTATTAATACCATTGGGAAGTTAATTAACAAACATTGCTCTTTTTTCTGCAGGCGAGAAATTACTTCCGAGTGTTGTCCTAGGGGACTGAGTTTCTGCCACAGTATCCCATATGTGATCACTGCTAGTGGCCGATAACTCTTCACATTTCCATTTATATTATTACTATTAAATATTTCTATGCCAATTATATTTGAATTTGTGAAAAAGTGCTTCCGTATTGTAAGAAATGCATTTCTTAGTTTAGTACATAGATTTACCGAACGAAATGACTCCGTGGTAACGTGTGAGGCTCCTATTCGGGAGGTCGTGGGTTTGATTCACGTAGCCAACCTTCCTGACCCATGGGTTTTTCGGGGTTTCCTCCGAGTCACTAGGGGAATGCTGGAAAAGATAATTACACTCCCCGAATTTGCGAATTTCACTTCATTAGTATTTAATTTATTGTTCATCCCGTTGGTTCTTTCAGGGTCGTGCCAGCGAAGGCCTCAGGTGCAGCTTGGCAGGGATGATTATGCGCACAGGAAGTCTTTCCGCCCATCGTTGACCTTGGGATTCGGGTAGGGGGGCGGCAAACGGAGGTGTTAGACCGCAGCGGGGTCTCCCTGGAAGGTCCCGGAAAGTCTAAAGACCTCGGGATGTTATCAAACTTGGTAAACCTTAGAGGGCTATATCAATGTCTGTACTGTTAGTCTGGAGCTTGCCGCTCGGTGGCTCCTCTCACCTCATCCTTCCTCCCAGAGGGGTCCCCTTGAGGGTAAAAGGTACAATAAGCGTTGAACCCTCTCCGTATCTCTCCTATTAAGTTCCTTCTAATGAGCTGATTTTATGACACCTTCAGAAGGAAGACTGGTTAAAGTAACGGTGGTACCGTTGTCAAATGGGGTAGAGGATTAAGTATGTAAACGACCACCATCCACAGTGTAAAGAGCAAAACTTGCGTTAATCACTGATTATTCATAATTTATTTCAAGCCATGTTTTAAAATATCGTCCTATTACAAAATTTTAATTTCTTATTAATGTACTCACACCTAAAATAGTTCCTCTTACACCTTAAAATTCTACCTTATTTTTTGCGGCCGCTGTTGTATCCGCTGAGATATTATGAGAAAGAAGTAAGTCTTTCGGAAATAAAAGCCTAGAAATGAATACTTGCTTGAATCTGCTGCCAAAGTGGCAAAAGATCAACATACAATCTCGTCTGTTAATAATTTTGAGTAAAGTACTTGTGTGGTTGTTTAACTCTTTAACATTATTCAGTAATTAATTAATATCTTGAAGCCCACTAGCGTTTAACCACTGCGCCCCCCACCTCTGCCCACCACAGGCGTCATGAGTGTAGTGGCCAGAGGTGGGACATGGTCAATGCCCTGTGGTCAATAGCTGGTTATGCAATCTTCGCAACCAGAGGCCCCTGTTCCTCAATAAGTAGTTCCTCACTTGGCCCCTCAAGGACCTAACGAGGCTGAGTGCACCCCGAACTAGTTCACCCAACGGGAGAAAATCCCCACACCGGTACTGGAAATCGAACCCGGGTCTACCACTTGATAAGCAGCAGGACTATCACCGCGTTAAGGAGACGACATCAAACTATGGTGGTATGTTCAGGACTTCACACCACATACCAGACTGGCGAGCAAAGGTCAGGCGATCAACAACAATAAGAGTGGCAGAACCAAAAGGGGTTTTCTCCAGGGCCTTCAGGAAAGATTTCGTTACTCATCGTCGGCGTGCTCCGTGCGACCTTCATCCGCTCTATATAAGTAGACGAGGCTACAGTCAATGAGTGTGAGACAACTGCGTGTGTGTCGGTGCGTCGTAGAGAAGCTTTAAAGAGGGTCGAGTGATTGTATCGTCGCAGTTAGTATACGAGAGGCAGAGAAAGTGAACAAACACGCATAAAGGACTGAGTCAAGGTTACGAGAAGAAAATAGTTGTGAGTTGTGGTATCACTAAACACTGTAGACTGTGCTAACGACAAGAAAGTGCAAAAGTTTAGAACACAAAGCAGTAATAGAAAAGTAACTGCACTAGATTTTGTAATTTTATCAGAGTATGTGTTAATTATTTATCCAGGGATTTGAATTATATAGAGCATTGTGATATATGCAAAGATATTAAAAAGAAAAAGTACTCAGATTTTGATAACAAAGCGTAATAGACCAAAATAAATTTTATATGTAATTGGATTGAGAAAAACTAAGTTTTATGGTCTTTGTGGTTACCCACATTTATCAAGAACATTATCTGTTGCTGCATGGAAGTATTAAAACAGTTGTTACACGCAAATCAATTTGTTTCTAGTTACAAAACTTTTTGTGCCTTATGCAAATTTGATTATAACAAGGCGGTTGGTTATTGAACCTACTACAGGAGTGACTTATTACTTCGAACAAGGTATTCACGACACAACTTAATGCGCAACATTATTACTCTTATGTTAAAGGTCATTCTGAAAATAACCAACACCGCTTTGCGTTACTAAATGCAAGTTTTAAATCCTCTGAATTTCCCTCTGTCGAGTGACGTGTGCGATGACGCTTAGGTATAAATGTCGCTGACTGGAGATCAAATTTAATCTAAGATCAGAACATAAACTGAGATCAGTGTAGAATTGCATTGTGTGAAACTAATCTAAGATCTTCAAGTCTGAGTTCAATTTCGATCTTGGTTCGTAATATAACATGGCAACGACGTAAACAGCTGAGAATCGCTGTTTTCGGGCGGCAACAGCAATCCCTTGCTTTTGAGCTTCGGACACAAATTTCACTGGAAAGAAAAAAAACATCTGATGTGTTGCACTCACATGACTTTCTCTGCTCTTGTACTAACCATTCTTACAAACTCTTATTACTACATCTTCTTTGTATTAGTTGAGATAAACATTGGTACAACATTTCTTATTATTTCCTTGTATGTGTAAGAGGAATATTAGAACACAGTAGGCTTTGAGCGATAGTCAAATATTTTAAAGCTTTGAGATCTCGTTCTCTTTGCGCGCTTAGCGTATACAAAAATGAACAACGATATTCCATTTCACGAAAGTTTTCTTTTCCGAAACTGACACAAATAACAAGGAATATCTCCGAAATAGTTCACTCTACAAAAAAATTTATTTAGACATAAATTGTGTGTTTTAGCGAGACCTACACTTCTTGTAGAGTAGGATTTTGTCTATCTCTTACGATTTATGAGCTATTTAAAAGACATCCAGAGTAAACAGGACTACATAGGCTATAGCCAGAAAATTCAAAATATACATTTTATTTGCAATACTTAAACATATGGCATTTTAATCAAAATCGTTGGAGCCGTTTTCAAGATAAACGAAATATTCGAAACATTTTTCATGTAAAGGGTTGTTTAGGGTGAGGCTATTTTCTTCAAAATCTTCGTGTCGCATCCTTGAAAGACATTAAACTTAAATACCAACTTTGGTTTTTAACCGACTTTTCGTTTTTTAGTTATGCTGTCCACAGACACACACACAGACACACACACACAAACAAACACACACACATACACAAACACGGAACTTTTTCTAAAACTCCTTTTTTTTTGGATTTAGGGGGTCTCAAAACATATATTTCCGGTGAAATCTCGACATAGAATTTTTGGGTGTAACAAAATACTTCCTTCTACTTGTCAGTGGAGAAAGTAGGACACACAAATTGGTAGATATTGTAATTGTATAAACTGTAAACATATAGCGAAAAAAAAACACTTTCAGTTTCTAGGAAAGAACCTGCACAGAATAAGCTCACTGATAATTTTAATTGGAGATTAATTATGTATTTACCTTATTAATCGTTTTATTTGTATATTTTTCCAATTATTGAAACAAAGCGCATTTAAGTTAAATATGAAGAACACAATTGCAAGTTTATTTCAAGTTTTTGTTTATAGAAGTAAGCCTCAAACACAACTTCACGTTTTACCATTTGCGAAAAACATTTTAGGTCAGGAGTAGCAGATTTGGTTTTTCTTGCAAAGTTTTGTTTTTATTTATAATACGATGTGAAACAATGGTCCTATTATCCAAGGAAAAAAAAAAAAAAAAAAAAAAAAACCCTACAAAAATGCATTACGGAGCATTTTAGTATGTTACTTAAAGCTGTACCATTTATCTATTTCTTCTGTAGTTTTGTTAATCTAAGTTCAATCAAGTTAACTGGAGAAAATTCATCAGTGTATATGATCATAGATCAAGATGCCATGAACTTAGATCAAGGTTTATACAACTAAAGTTCTAAGGTCCGCTTGACTGCAGATTATTTTCACCATTTTGTGGTGGTTAAACTCACATTGACTTTTATGCAACAGGGACTGCGTTATGTATGATGTTTACTAATGATGAAGAAATCTATTAAAATGAGTCTTGAAGCAATTTGAAATCACATCTTGAAGTTGTAGTGCAGTATCGGCTGCACTGGTAGGAAAGGTGGTATAAACGACATCACTAGATCTGCAGTGTCATTCGGGGATTCTTCAAATGTAGTTCTTGGCTAAAATTTATCTTGTGCGGGTCATCTGGGATTTACAGGATTCTTTCA
Organism: Tenodera sinensis; assembly: GCA_030765045.1. Taxonomy (NCBI): domain Eukaryota; kingdom Metazoa; phylum Arthropoda; class Insecta; order Mantodea; family Mantidae; genus Tenodera; species Tenodera sinensis. The sequence goes on along the minus strand of CM060966.1, from coordinate 137,871,578 downwards.
TGGACAAGACCCTCTCCTCATGTCCATTTCACCTCCTTATCTCCTGCCCATATCTGGAGGTTATTCCAATGGAAGCTGAGTTGGCTAACCTTCCGGCTCTTCTAAAGCAACAAACAAATGGAAGTGAAATACGTGTTTGTTTAAATGCTTAAAACTCGCATTCTGGCGGTAAATAGAAGTTCTATTCTTCAATTGAATTTAAGATATTTTCTGGAATCTAATTCAGTAAAGCGTGCTTGCGCCTTGGTCTTTTTTGGGGGGTCGTGTATCTTCAATGTAGTAAACGCTTTGGAAACACATCGTGTATATTTGTAACCACTACCTTAGATGACCTTTAAAATTTTGAAAATATTGAATTTTTAAGTATACTTAAAAGCGAGAATCTGTGTCAATAGAACTGTGGAACCAAATTCCGGCAAATAGGCGATAATTGACAGAGTTGCCCTTTTTTATTCCTTTTTAATTTTGAAAATGCCTGTAATGGCCTAATATTTCGTTAAAACTTTGATCACAGTATTTTCAAATGTTTTTGGCTTTGTTTAGTGATGATTTAGATTTATGTTTCAAATAATCGCAACATTTAGTATTGTATTTATATGCTGAAATAAATACTTAGAACTTTTTCCTTATTTCAGTACGTTTATATACTAACATTTGCATATAAATATTTCTGTCTCTTTCTCTCTCTCTCTCCCTCTCTCTCTCTCCCACCCTCTCTCTATGTGTGTGGTTGTCTGTGTGTAGACGTTAAGTTTTAAGCCACATACGAAAAATAACTTTGTTTTCGCATTTAGGTATTAAAGAAAATTTAGAATGTTATTTGTAGAATAAACTATTTTACGTCAACCAAATATTTTGCTTTATAGATGAATTTATCTGAGAAAAGTAAATAAGAAAAAAAGTGTTTAAATACCATACACTCTGTACATTACACTTTAAAACATCAAAGGAGCTATTATAAATGTAGTTAAAATAGTTTGAGTTGATTAACTTGGAGCTGTAAAATTTTGAATGGATGATTCTTAGTATGTGCACTATATATAGATATATAACGAGTTTGAGTAAGGTTGTAAAAATATTTAAGCATTTTATTGTTCACCTTTATGTTACCTTAAGGGATTAATTAAGTATTTATTATTAATTATTTTAGAAACTAACTTCCCTTTTAAAGCAAAAGAGCGTCACAAATTCTCAAAAATATATAGGTAATATTAAATGTTTATCATTGTAAGAAAAAACCATTTCAAGATTAAAAAAAGTATTATGCTGGGAGGATGCACTTTTTAAGCACAGAATAAATATAAATTAGATAAAAGTAGATACATAAATACTTTGAATTTTGTCATTGTGATTTCGGTTACATTTTATGAAACTGTTATGTTGTACTGACAGGTTTTTAAAGGAAATACTCAAAATGGTCCCCGTTAGTGCGGCTACACACTGAATCCCCGATGTGCTGAGGTATCCCTGGAGTATCTCATGTTGTCCAAGCGCTACTATGCAAAGGGGTGGGCTACGTGGCATGATAGGTATATCATACAACCTCCAAATGCAGTAATTCAGAACTACAAACAGTTATATTGCCCACCAGTTTGAAACTGACAAGATGCTATTGTAAAATTGACGTTACAATGGGATTTTCAATGAAATTATATAAAATTAAATATACCCTCTCACGGTTTTCTCTCCCATAGGTGCAAGTATGTGTAACTTAGAATTATTCAGAATGATATCTAATTCCTGATCTACACCAGTTTTTGAGAGGTATTAGACGAAATGTGCCATTTTTATGTCTTCAGTTCTTTTTAGCTATTTTTCTTTAGAGACACAGAACGGCGGCTGATTTTCTCTTTGCTACATGCCATCTTGACTGTAAGTATAGTTCGATCTTGCTCGTAGACACTTATAGCTCGTTGCAGCACAAGGTTTGTTATCCCTTCCCAGGCGACTGATTATTAAGGGACAATAGTCGTTACAGCTTACAAGTTAATGATTTCTTCCGGGCGAATAAGGGATATATGGTTGAAAGAGCCGAACACTACTTCTTTTGTTTTTGATGATTTTCAGTATAAAAAATTCAGTTCAGTCTGCCACATAAATGTGACAATGACCCTTGTAAGTTGCAAGTGGAGTTAATCTGACTATTATTGTGTTTGTTACACGATACCTAGTTATCATACACTGTATTTTGAACAAATTTAATAATTTGCTGTTCATACAATATAAAGAGGACTTTCAAATTTACTGTAAATGTCAACATAATGTAATATGTGTATGTATAATTGTAAGTTAATATCCACAATGCATTACTATGTATGGTCGTGATAAGACCGTGCTGCCAAAACGACCTTAAATAAATATTTACAAAAAAAAAATATATATATATATATATATATATATATATATATATATATATATATATATATATATATAAAGAGGGTTGTAAGAGGGACGTGAAACGTAGACATGAAGTATGCCCGAACCCATATTTGCTTTTGTCAACTCTTATATAAGGTGAAATATACATTTCACACTAATACATGCATTCCAGGAGAACAAATAGCTAATAGTTTGAGAGCCGGAAGTTTACTAATCTAAGAAAAAGCATTGTTTTTCTTTTCGGCGAAGTTTTCCGAAATCTTGGCCAGCAAGTAGTTTCTCCAGTTCCCTACCTTTCTTTTTCGACTTCTTGCCAGTGTGCGTGAGCCTCCCCTTCCTATCTACTCCTCCACAAACCTCACCCCCTGCCCCTGCAATTTTTCTCGCCAACTACGTGATGGGACTCCAAATACGCGTTGCGAATTTTCTGATGGCAACGGGGTGAAATGACGAGACCCTTGGGAATTTTCTCTATTTCTTCTTGTTCCTTCGTCTCTCTTTTTCTGTTTAATCTTATTCGCCGGTCGATATGTTTGTTAGCTCTTCCATTTTCCTATTTTCTTCCTTTCACTTGTGTTTTCGTCCGCTGACGGTTTGACAAAGCTGGTCATGAAATGGCTAGTGTGTTTACACTTGTTCCTGCTTTAGACACCAACAACAAAACTGCAATGAATAAGTTGAAGCGACAGGCCTAGAATTATTTAAAATTCACACACCACATGAATAACTTTAAGACGGAGTTTCAGTTGCTTGAACAGTCGTATGACTGAGATTTAACCAAACAACAAAACTACTAAAAAAAGGGTATACATCCTCGTTAGTAGTTTTTGGTCTCACTTTACGTAATATTATGACAAAGGCGACAAAATCAGTCCGACTACTTGTATATCAGTTTATTGCCTCCTAAAATTTTATCACAGATACTATTTTCTTCTCTCCTCAGTCCTTTCAGTAACTTTTTTCACTTTCTCTGTCTCTCATAAAACCACTACGAGATACAATCGCTCGACGCTCGTTAGAAACTTCAACCGAGGTATCTTTCGCTACGACACGCACAGCTGTCTCGCAATTACTGACACACTGTCCCACTCATGTCTGTAACCGTAAAACTCGCTCACTGCTGTTCTGTGGTCTCCTGATATATTGGGGATGAAACCACACAGACCTTTCGCAAACTCCTTCAAACACGCCAGCAGTGACGTAACCAGATCTTTCTCAAAGGCACTGGAATAAGCCCATTTTGAGCAGCCATTTCATTGTTGTCAGTCATGAATACACAAACGTTGTGCAAGGCAGCCTCATTTTCAACACCTTTGCCCGCTCGGTGACCCCAAGTGGCGTGAAGTAGCTTAGCTCCGATAGTCCCTTGTTATGAGCCGAGTCCAGCGTTACAATATCAATTCTTATTTTAATCTTATATTAATCCTTCGTCCGTTTATATAAGTAATTGGATAGTACTTGTAAACGCGTTTTTCAAACGTGTAATTTCTTAGCTATTTTATAAATTGCAAACCCGGCCGCCGGCCATACATCAAAGAGAACCAAGGTCAACTGCCTCACACCATTGCTCGGCCAGTAAAAAGGTAACGATGGAGAGGGTCGGTACAAAGTGATTTTTCTCGATTCGAGAAGTTCCGACTGCCGACTTGTTTACCAAAAGTTTCTCGAGAAAATGTGTGTTTTCCAGAGAATTCACCGGTACTTGGTCTCGGCTATATAAGGGAGTGATTGTGCCAATGTTAGAGCAGTTTTTCAGAGTTCAGTATTGAGTTATGGTAACCGCAAAATTTAATGGGCTGATAGTTGACTCCTGGTATTCTTTCTTCTATTGTGCAAATAACTTTTGTGGGTGCATAAGATATTTGTATCACAGGCTGTACAGTGTGATTTCACACTGTTTAACTACATAATACTGCAAGACATGGCAAGCTTATGACTGGATTTTATGTTGAGCCAGTCGCTATTACTTTTTGTGACAGCTACAGTTTTTTAAGTGTGTGTTGTGTACAGTCAGTTTCGAGAGAGTTCGAGTGTGTATCGTCAGAAATAAATATTTTGTTGTTTAATGACGCTGTAAATTGCAAGGGTCACATCAGCGTCGCCGGTGTGTCGGAATTTTGTCACGTAGAAGTTCTTTTACATGCCAGTAAATCTACTGACATGGAGCCGTCGTTTTTAAGCACACTTAAAAACCATCGGTCTGGGCCGGATTTGAACCCGTGACCTTGGGATCAGTAGGCCAGCATTTAACCAACTGACCAACCCAGAGACAGTTTTGGTTATTTAATCGCCACGTCGGAGTTATGTGTTGAGTGAAGCAGTTTTAGTGAGTGTATCGTCGAAGCCAGCTGTTAAATGGACAGAGAAGGTGAAGTTCGTGTCAATGTTACGACAGAACAGAACAGCTGTGAGTTACAAGGTCACGACGAATCGTAGATTGTATTAACAATAAAATAAAGGATTGTGTTTTCGTGCTTCAGCTTTAGAATAGATATAAACTTACACAAAAGGGTAACTAGATTTGTTATTTGTTGCTTTGGTGTCTGGAGTGGGATTTGTCACATTGTCATTTTGTTACAACACTCTCTAAGTGCCTTTGGGAGCAGTGTTCTCTTTAAGGAATGTTGGGGCATGACACGCCTTTAATGTTAAAGTAATAAAAAAAACGTAAGTTAAAGCAATATAAGTAATGTTGTATTTGAATATATTGAAAACCAAAATTGAAAAATTGCTTAAGCTTAAAATAAGGTGCAATGTATCAACGTGTGTGTGTGTGTGTGTGTGTGTGTGTGTGTGTGTGTGTGTGTGTGTGTGTGTGTGTGTGTGTGTGTGTGTGTGTGTGTGTGTGTGTGTGTGTGTGTGTGTGTGTGTGTGTGTGTGTGTGTGTGTGTGTGTGTGTGTGTGTGTGTGTGTGTGTGTGTGTGTGTGTGTGTGTGTGTGTGTGTGTGTGTGTGTGTGTGTGTGTGTGTGTGTGTGTGTGTGTGTGTGTGTGTGTGTGTGTGTGTGTGTGTGTGTGTGTGTGTGTGTGTGTGTGTGTGTGTGTGTGTGTGTGTGTGTGTGTGTGTGTGTGTGTGTGTGTGTGTGTGTGTGTGTGTGTGTGTGTGTGTGTGTGTGTGTGTGTGTGTGTGTGTGTGTGTGTGTGTGTGTGTGTGTGTGTGTGTGTGTGTGTGTGTGTGTGTGTGTGTGTGTGTGTGTGTGTGTGTGTGTGTGTGTGTGTGTGTGTGTGTGTGTGTGTGTGTGTGTGTGTGTGTGTGTGTGTGTGTGTGTGTGTGTGTGTGTGTGTGTGTGTGTGTGTGTGTGTGTGTGTGTGTGTGTGTGTGTGTGTGTGTGTGTGTGTGTGTGTGTGTGTGTGTGTGTGTGTGTGTGTGTGTGTGTGTGTGTGTGTGTGTGTGTGTGTGTGTGTGTGTGTGTGTGTGTGTGTGTGTGTGTGTGTGTGTGTGTGTGTGTGTGTGTGTGTGTGTGTGTGTGTGTGTGTGTGTGTGTGTGTGTGTGTGTGTGTGTGTGTGTGTGTGTGTGTGTGTGTGTGTGTGTGTGTGTGTGTGTGTGTGTGTGTGTGTGTGTGTGTGTGTGTGTGTGTGTGTGTGTGTGTGTGTGTGTGTGTGTGTGTGTGTGTGTGTGTGTGTGTGTGTGTGTGTGTGTGTGTGTGTGTGTGTGTGTGTGTGTGTGTGTGTGTGTGTGTGTGTGTGTGTGTGTGTGTGTGTGTGTGTGTGTGTGTGTGTGTGTGTGTGTGTGTGTGTGTGTGTGTGTGTGTGTGTGTGTGTGTGTGTGTGTGTGTGTGTGTGTGTGTGTGTGTGTGTGTGTGTGTGTGTGTGTGTGTGTGTGTGTGTGTGTGTGTGTGTGTGTGTGTGTGTGTGTGTGTGTGTGTGTGTGTGTGTGTGTGTGTGTGTGTGTGTGTGTGTGTGTGTGTGTGTGTGTGTGTGTGTGTGTGTGTGTGTGTGTGTGTGTGTGTGTGTGTGTGTGTGTGTGTGTGTGTGTGTGTGTGTGTGTGTGTGTGTGTGTGTGTGTGTGTGTGTGTGTGTGTGTGTGTGTGTGTGTGTGTGTGTGTGTGTGTGTGTGTGTGTGTGTGTGTGTGTGTGTGTGTGTGTGTGTGTGTGTGTGTGTGTGTGTGTGTGTGTGTGTGTGTGTGTGTGTGTGTGTGTGTGTGTGTGTGTGTGTGTGTGTGTGACATAAGATTGACATAAAAACAGCTATATCCAATTGTTTCACTCCCTTGCAATGATACTGCATAAGCATTTCCATAAAAATTGAATCGTTAATAAGTCCCAAATTTGATTATTCTGTCACGCTTTTGCAGAAAACAGAAGTCAGAGATTCCCTATACATATATGTTTTAAATTCACATGACTTCTTCTAGCCAGTATCTCAATTCTTCTGCAAATTATTCCTATAAAAACTCATTTTGTAATCCACTTTGCAGAAATGGTTTTCTTGCGCATTTGATTATACGTGCAATGGGAAAAACCTATTTTCATATGTTAGCTTTGAAATTCTTTACTTTTATATATCTTGCTAAAATCACTGAATAGCGAGAACACTTCAAACATGACAAAAGTATTGTAAAATTCAAAGCATTAATGACACAAAAATTATTTGAAATTTTTCAGTGCATCAAGAATTCGCCTTCTTATTATTTCCGTTGTCTCCAGCCTTCTTCGTGTTGTTGTGGTCTGTGCTCTTGTTTTAAGGCACAATTTATTACTGGTTGAACTACTGCTTTATAAATCTTGACGTTTGTTTCATTTCTCATGTATTTTTTCCCATACTATCTCATTAATACATCCACGTACTTTTGTTGCTTTTAGATACATTTAATTGTTAATTTCTTGGGCTAGACTTTCTCCACTAGTAATACTCACGCCCAGTGAAATGCGTTACCTGTACTATAATGTTGTTTTCAATTTCTAAGTTACATTTACTTTTGTATATGGAGATTTTAATATACTGTTTGCATTTTCCATAAAACTCGTCCTTTAAGATAATTTTTATTTTTATTATTTTTTCGTTTATATATAAAATATTTTGAAATTAGATTCGTACAAGAGGTACCTTACTTAAGTGCTAAACAGTAAGAAAATAAAACACTTGTAAGCACGTATTAATCTGTGAAGTGTATGGTAAGTAGGTTTGAAGTTATTACAAACTCACAGACGTGACTGCTTTCCTCACTTACGAAGACGATGGAGATTCACGATCTAGATTTTGCTGCACCGTTATTTACTTAACTCAACTTACATTACCAGTGAAGTAACACTGTTTACGACTGACCTAACTGAAAAGGTCACGTCATTAGCTTTACGCATTGACTCGTTCCGCTTTGAAATAGTAATTACGAGGAATAATGCATTGTCTATTCCTGATGTATAGAAATCAGATCTGTTGCAATTCTCATAGTGTATGACGGTGTGTAACGACAATTCTTTTTTTACCACTAGAGTATGAAGTAAACAACTTAGGTAAAGTAAAATACGCCAAATAGTCATGATCGGTGATAGCCTCAGTTAAAACAACTTTGAAATCGTCGGACTATAAATTGACAAATTTATTTAATCTACGTTTAGAGCTATTGTAGAATAATCTAATGTAGTATACTCTTTGGAATTTAACTACCTGCCCCATATAGTCATATGATTGAATCTGTTAAATATAAAGTGGGTGTTTATACTTAGTTGAATAATTCTTCCACCAACATTACATTGTTGAATATACAGTTTTAGCCAAGGAATGGTTTAAATTAATAAATAAGTGATTAGCTAGTAACATTTCATGGTAGTTAACTCCTACTATGGGAAAATTATAAACTTTCAACCATGTCCCGTTACAAGACGCTGCTTACACTTACAAAAGTGTAATTGGAACTCTTTAAAAACAACAAAATGATAAAATGATGGATTTAACAGCCATGATTGTTTTAAATTTGCATTCATTTCTGTGAAATACTTACTATAATCTTAGTTACTACCCTTTGTTATGAATAGGTATTAAAAACTGAATTTGTGCTTGTATTACAGTGGGGTTAACAATGCAGGTGATGCTTTTCTTTCTATCCAGATACTTGAGATAGAGCGTTAAGTGTGGGAAGAACAGCAAGAAGAGTAAACGTATATTGGAAAAGGAGAGAAGAATGGAAGGGACATAAAAGGGTACACTACAAAGATGTACAATGGATAAAAGATTTAGAAAAGGGTCGTCGCCTTGATATTGAAAGTTCCCAGTGAATATAAGGCAATAGGCTGCCCTTTCTTGGGACTTGTTTTCAACTGAATACTTGGCATCATCTTAACTCAACTATCACTTCTTTTTTTACATTTTATTTATTAATTTGGCTACTAAATTCACACTGGTGTTATACTCCCTCCGGTAGATTTCAAAAATTTTGGAAATAAATGCTTACAATATTTTAAAAGAATACAAATAGAACTTGAATTAAGTATCATGGGATAATTTTCTTTTTGTTTTTCTTTCTTTCTTTCTTTCTTTCTTTCTTTCGTTCTTTCTTTCTTTCTTTCTTTCTTTCTTTCTTTCTTTCTTTCTTTCTTTCTTTCTTTCTTTCTTTCTTTCTTTCTTTCTTTCTTTCTTTCTTTCTTTCTTTCTTTCTTTCTTTCTTTCTTTCTTTCTTTCTTTCTTTCTTTCTTTCTTTCTTTCTTTCTTTCTTTCTTTCTTTCTTTCTTTCTTTCTTTCTTTCTTTCTTTCTTTCTTTCTTTCTTTCTTTCTTTCTTTCTTTCTTTCTTTCTTTCTTTCTTTCTTTCTTTCTTTCTTTCTTTCTTTCTTTCTTTCTTTCTTTCTTTCTTTCTTTCTTTCTTTCTTTCTTTCTTTCTATCTTTCTTTCTTTCTTTCTTTCTTTCTTTCTTTCTTTCTTTCTTTCTTTCTCTCTTTCTCTCTTTCTTTCTCTCTTTCTCTCTCTTTCTCTCTCTTTCTCTTTCTTTCTCTCTCTTTCTCTCTCTTTCTCTCTCTTTCTCTCTCTTTCTCTCTCTTTCTCTCTCTTTCTCTCTCTTTCCTTCCTTCCCTCTTTCCCTATTTCCCTATTTCCTTATTTCCTTCTTCCTTCATTCCATCATTCCTTCTTTCCTTCTTCCTCCCTTGATTCCATCATTCCTTCTTTCCTTCTTCCTCCCTTGATTCCATCATTCCTTCTTTCCTTCTTCCTCCCTTGATTCCATCATTCCTTCTTTCCTTCTTCCTCCCTTGATTCCATCATTCCTTCTTTCCTTCTTCCTCCCTTCATTCCATCATTCCTTCTTTCCTTCTTCCTCTCTTCATTCCATCATTCCTTCTTCCTCCCTTCATTCCATAATTCCTTCATTCATTATTTGTTTCCTTCTTTATTTTTTATTTATTTTCTTCCTTCTTTGGCTATTTCTTTCCCATATCTTTCTTTCATTTTGACTTTCTTTCCAAACGAAGCGTTACTATGGCTTCTAAATTCATTCTTCCGCGCATCCCATGATCACCAAAGGTTTTTTTCGTAAGTTTTTACCGCGTAACCTTTAAATATTTCTTCACAAAAATGCCTCTAAGCAAGGCAGTGGGGAAATAACTGCTATATTATACACGGCGATCCGTACAACGCTAAACACCTTGGAGCACTTAGTTTGCTCTGGGAAGGAGTAATCAAAATAGACTTTTATGGCTGCAGTGGTCTGAGAGAATCGATGTTTTTCTTCTTCTTCTTCTTCTTCTTCTTCTTCTTCTTCTTCTTCTTCTTCTTCTTGTTAGTTTATCTTCCTTTCACCATGTAGGTCATATTGGGAGATGCATGAATTAAATATGCAAAATTATGTCCAAATGCGCTCGGGGTCTATTGAACTTAGTTACCAGAGATTGACTTCACAAGATAAAGAACATGCAGTGCCGAATTGAGAAATGCATTTCGTTTATAACTAGAGGCCGACTTCATTTCATGTTACGGTGAATTATCCGGATAAAGGTTGATCCACAGCCACCGATAACGGTAACGATAACCAGAACGAGAAGGTTGAAATACATGTACTCAAATGGGAGTGCTCACAACCGTCGGAAAGCTTTTCCCATTCCCTGGGAACGGGAAAGAAGACTTGGCCAAGTTTCAACTTTCTCGTTTCGTTGCTGGGCATGACATAATAGATTTATATTATTCGCACGTACTGACTTTTCGCTGTAGAAATTAAGGCAGCCTTGCCATGAACGACTGCTAGATCTCTCAAGCCGCAAGCGAGAGAAGATATAAGTAAGAAACAAATGAATTGCCAATGCACAATATTGACGTCCTCTTTCTATCCATAAGTTGATTGATAATATGCCTTGTGTTCTCGTTGCCTTGCATTCGCTTCCCGTTGCCGTTGCCGTTCTGGTTACCGTTACCGGATGGTTGTGAATCTGACTTAAAGCGTTTTCTTTTTTCGATCAAAGCTTTGTAGCTTCCACAACTTCTTCGTAATATTGGTACGATGTAAATTGTGCCAAATTCTAAAAGAAAAAGGGAAACCAGCACATATAATAAAGGCAATTAAAAGCTTATACCAGAATACAAATAGATAAAGTAAAGAGTATTGCAGAAACGTTTATTGAATTAATGAAGGAGTTAGACAAGGTGGCACAGTCTCACCATTACTTTTTAATATATATTTGGATGATGACAAAACGTATTAGATGAAAATTCTATAGTGAAATAAAAATAATTAGTAAAATATGTTTCAGGGCTAAGAGGCCATGGTCTACTGGGCTGCTTCTTTCCATTCCCAGACGTTTCGTTTGCAGCTGTGGCAAGCATCATCAGCGGCGTTGTAAAACTCGTTGGTCTCGCTGTCGCTACTTTGTTGCAGCTGCAAGGGAAACGTCTGGGAGTGGAAAGAAGAAACCCTCTCAGCCCGCAAGCATATATTGCTAATTATCACTCCGGCCGTGAAAGCCTTCGTTTATTAAAGAAATTAAAATGGATTATATATTATTTACTCATAACCAAATTATAATAGCCTCTTCAAAAAATCAGCTGCAAAAGTCAACGCATGAATTATTGTGTAAACCAATAAAAGAATACATGTTAAAAATATCAGGTCAGAAAGCCAACTCTATGGCTTTTCTTGGACCGTATCACGAGAACACAAACTGCAATTGGAATGGAAATAATTAAACACGTGGGCTGTTTTAAATATTTAGAAAGTATGATCCCATACAGGCGTAATATGGAAACTACAAAGATTTTAGCATATCTGTGGTACAAAAATAGATGCTTAAGAAATAAAACAAGGGAATTAAAATTAAAATTTTATGAAACAATCGCAATACTGCCGTTGATTTGTGTATCAGAAACATGGCCTTTAACAAAATTGGAGGAGAGAAAAATATAAACATCCGAAATACGGTTTCTCAGAACAGTCGTAGGAGTAAGGTTAAGAGACTAAAAGAGCAGTGAAAATATAAGTAATGAATTAAACTTTTCACACTAAATGATAAGATAAAGGCAAATAAATGCAATTTGTTTCAACATGTAACAAGAATGAAGAGAGATTTCTAAAAAAAGATGTTAAATTGTATACCTTAGGACATAGAAGTATTGGAAAACCTAAACATCTGTCATCAGTTCCCACTAGGGAATGAAACGGGTCAATAGGTCTAATGCAGGAAGTTAATGAGGTTGATTTTTTTTTTTAGTTTACATCCTCTAACGAAGTGTCCTGTCAGACGTGAATGAAACGGGTGAAATGATGCTTAAATGAGGCCGAGGTCCATAGAGCTTTAAGTCACCCGACATTCGTCTCCTTAGGATAAGGGAAAACTTCGGAAAAAATCCGATTAGCTCACCGTAAGCGAGATTCGAACTCGCGATAATGATGATGATGATGATGATGATGAATATTTGTTTCTGTATTCTGTGAAACAATCCTAAAGCCCCAACCTTATCTTCCGTAGTCTAGAGGTAATATGCTAGCCTTGGTTTCCGAGGTCGTGGGATCAAAGCCGGCGGAGGGCATGGATTTTTTTTTCCGGCGTAACAATTCTTATGCGGAAGGGAATTAAAGCCTGTAGTCCCGTCTCATAGATTTACGGCACGTTAAAGAACCTGAAAGAGGCCTCTGAGCAAAATTAAGCGTATTTTACGCCCAACGCGGAGAACCATAGCACTTAAAGAGCATCCATAAACAAAAAAGTCAATCTGATTTCCTAACCCCATTAGAATGAATAAATAAATACATAAATGAGAAGGAAATGAACGAATGTTTAAGTTGTAACTTTCATATGAGTTTTGGGATACACCTGGCAAAAAGTGCCCAGTTTCCATTGGTCAGTGCTAGTCCCTGAACTTATTTATTGAAGATGAGACGTGGAAACATCTCCCATAAAGATACACTTTTGAAAGGGTCGTATGTCAAGGGTTGCGCATCCAAATCTTTGTTCTTGCTCTCAATACACTCACTCTCTTACAGACCTGCTCTTTCTCCTCTATTATTCAGTTTCTTCTTTTGTCGCTAAGGTCTGCTCATCCTTGTGTTTGACTTGTCCTACCTATTCCTTTTTGTCACATGGGGAAGAAATACGTTACACTTTTACAATGTGTTGCCGCTTCTCCTTCTCCCATTATTTTGCCGAGGTTAAGGGGTAGCTGCCCTGTTCCTGCACACAATAGAGGCACCTGAAAACGTTAGATAAACTGAGGAGCATCTCTTGTAACAGGATCTGGCTTCACCTTTCAGATACACAAGTAATTACAACAGCCTCTAACTCGAAGGAGTTGGGTTGCTATGGGAAGTGACGATAGCTAGTGTTTTATTTTCAATACAAGTAATGTATAAGTTTATCTACATCTACTGTCTAATGCTCAAAACAAGCTATCAACATATCAAATACAAAATACACTTTAATAAATCACCTATATCTTTATTTTACTTTCTTTACTATGTATAGTAAGTAGGGGAAGTATTGTATTCGACCTAAAATTCGATATCGAGATTTCACCGGAAATGTATGTTTTGAGGCCCCTCTGAATCCAAAACAAGCATTTTCAGGAAAAGACCCGTGTGAGTGCGCGCGCGCGCGCGTTTGTGCGTCTGTCTGTGAATAAGATAACTCGAAAACGAAAACTCGGCTAAGAAACAAAATTGGTATTTAAGTTAATATCTTTTAAGGGTGCGATATGAAGATTTTGAAAGAAGTTTCTCTACTCTAAGTACGCTTTAATGGAAAATTTTGATTTTCTCAAAAATGGCGCTAACGATTTTGATTAAAATGCCGTGACAAATGAAATGTATATTTTGAATTATCTGGCTATAACTCATGTAGTCCTATTTACCTTAATGACTTTTGCATAACTGGTAAACCGTAAGAGATATACACATCTTATTGTCCAAAAATGTAGATTTGTTAAAACACATAAGTTATGTTCAAAAGCATTTTTTTTTTTTTTTTAGTGAACCATTTCGAACATGTTCTGTTATTTTTGTGAGTTTTTCAATGCTTTTCTCAAATGGAAAGTCGTTATTCACTTTATCTCATGACCGTGCAAAGAGAATAGAATTTCAAAGCCTGCTATAGTGACCAGCTTTAAAAGAGTTGACTATGGCTGAAAGCCTACCGTATTCCCCTTTCACCTACGCAATAATATAATTTTTGCAAACGTTTATCTCGACTAACACGAAAGAGATGTAGGAATAAGAGTTTGTAAGAATGGTTAGTGAAAGAGTAAACTTTCCTTGACTTTTATGAAAGATGCCTCTTGGACTGGTTTTAATGTTTTTCTTGATGAACCGTGAGAATCACTCATTTTTGCTTTAAATTTACATAAGAAACTAGCATCCAAAATTGCACGACATGACAATGTGCTAATATAGCGTATGCTTTTTTTTTTTTCTCCCAAAGCCCAAATTACTCTTTGTCTATACATATGTTTCCGCGATCAGTAAATTTCGTTAAATATACTAAATATACAACATAACTAATACCAAAATATTCATAAAATATTGTAGACAACATGTATTAGTATTACTAACCCGCTGCTCTTACAACACTTCTCTCGGTCGTGTTCTAACTTGAGTCTCTCATTACTAAACCTAACTTTTGTAACTATGGTCTAAACATCTATCCCGTGGTATGTATCTGTGTGTTGCGTGTGCGCGTGCGCGTGTGCGAGTGTGTGTGAAGATAAAGCCAAAACATTCTGCAATCGACAAAAAATTACAATAATTCTGAGGTATTACATTCACATGCATTTCTATTCCCAATATTGCTTATTTTTACATAGGTTCTAACAACTCTTCTTACAAAATCTACGTTTTCTTCTTGTCTGCTTCATAACATCGAGATAAATGATCGCAAAATTCATTTCATTGCACACTTTGTTAAAAGTATAAAGGTTGTTCATTAAACAGAAGTGGTAGCCATATGTTTAAATGAAGGTCACACTTTTCATAACATCGTGATAAAAGTATTGCAACAGAGTTTTAAAACGTATAAACTGTTGGCAAATTCCAAATAATATCGGTGAATATATCGTAAATGGTTTGTGGCACAACAATAGTTACTTGAAATAAATTACATATATTAAATAGATCTATTTGGGGGGGGGGGGGATTGCAACCTTTGCATTTTTTGCAGAATTATACACAATGTTCCTTCCGAATGAAGAGAATATTAAGGCTATTTCCAGAAAGTCAACACAAGCGTTTTTCATGTAGATATCTTTTAAATATGTATGATATTTTAATAAATCGTCAAGCCATTGTTTGAGAACATACAAAGTTTTGAAAAATGCCCTTTGTGAAGGGTAGGTTACGGTGGAGGATTTTCTTGAAATTCCTTAGTTGCATCTTTGGAAGTACTACATGAAGGTAATCCAACTTTTTTTAAGCTATGCTTTTCATAATCACGACGTACCCTTGCTACACAGGGAGCTTTTTCAATTTATTTATTTTGGATTCAGTGGGCCTTAAAGCATATACCTCAGGTGATATATCGATATGGAATTTTTGGGTGCAATACAATAAATACCTTCTGTATGTACTAGGTAAGTGGTGAATAAATTAACCAACTTACTAATGTTCTGATTTCCCGTTGCATATAACATTTTGGGTTAATGTTCTAAATGAATATCAGGGTGCATTAAAAAGAGAATTTTCGGTGAAATCTTCGCATCGAATTTTGCTTAGAACATAATTATATCATAATAAATACAATCGAAATACCGCTTCCTACTAGCGTCAGTCTGTTTTATGTAACTGATAACAAAAGATAACTTTTGATATATTTTGAAGTGAAAATGCAAGCCATCCTAAATGTCTGATTAAATGCACTGCTCTACACACGTATTTGAAAAACTTCCAAAGTTTAAACTTGATTGATTCTGGTAAAATGAATTACTTGTATGTGCGACAACAATCTACCACAGAAACAAACGATGGAGGCTATAAATATAGTTCAACAGCCATAACAATGTGTCCCAGAAAAAAGAACCATACATTTTCCTCCCATCTAGTGGAGTTCATTTATGATCTGGTCTGCGTGGTTCACTCATTCTTATCAAATGCATATGTATGTGTGCACTTTTTAAGATATGATAAATATTTTAAAGGAAGTAGTGGAAGTACTGTAGTGTAGATAGCATATGTAATGTGTGGATCTGCACGTGTAACAGTTAATCTAAAAAAAGGGTCCATTTAATAGATTACCCTTTGGCTTCAATTCAATATCACATATTTCGGTTTAAAACTCTTATTAATAGTATGTTATAACATTTTCCACTAACAGAATTTTCCACAAACGTATTATATTTTGCACAAATACTGATTTTGTTTTGTGCACTTTTGTGAAACTGTTTATTTTCTAGCTTAAGCCCTGACTCGCGCGCGCGCGCGCACACACACACACACACACACACACACACACACACACACACACACACACATACACACACACAAACACACACACACACACACCTTATTTGGTTTTGTTTACTCAGAGGATATGAAACACGTATCCTTGGGGAAAAGTGCTGTATCGAGTTTGTGGGCCTAAGGCATTATTTCCTTTAGCATAGAGAAAGTAAAAACATGAATGAAATTCCTGCACCAGGGCATTCCTTATACATGAAACCTGAACCAGCTGAAAGTAGAAGTATTTGGTTGCTATGGTAAATACTACTAGTGACGTATGCATAATGAGAGATTACTTTTTAACTGTCCATTGAGCGTAGGAAAGGTTTTTATGTAAGTTGTTTGTATGTGTGGGTGTAGAGCGCAGCACTGACCTTGCCCAAGCAATCGATCGTATTTAAATTTTATTCAAATGAGCAGGAGTAAGGTTCAGACGGCCGGGCGACCCACAAACTCGGCGTGAATGTAGGTCCATATCAGATGAGAGCGGCTCGGCTCGCAGCTACTATGTGCTTCCTGGAACAACTGCATGTTTTTGTACACCAGTCTACATACAAATGCACTGCCTTGCATCAGTAGATTACTTGCACATTTACTTGGACCAAATAGTGTTTTTACTGTAATAATAGTAACAACAACAACAATAATAATAATATTAATATAATAATTATAATTATAATGATAAGAATGATAAGAATAATGATAATACAAAAGACAAAGTTCGATTACGCTTTCTGTTACTTTATTTTCCCTTCTAAAACTGAAGCACAAAAATGGTTGTTTTATTGTTAATACAGTCCACAATTCGTCGTGACCTTCGAACTCACAGCTAGCTGTTTAGTTCTCTCGTAACCTTGATACGCATACTTTTGTCTTTCAGCGCTTTCTGTCTAACAGCTGGCTTCGATGATCACACTCGCTAAAACGGGTTTTCAGAACAACCCCGACGCGACGTTTCAATGTCCCAAACTGTCTCTGTCGACACATACAGTTCTCTCGACGACTGTACAAACACGCGCGCGCACTCACACACATACACACACATACACACTCGGGCGCGCGCGCGCGCAGAATGACTTAGCCCGGATTTTTCGCAAAACTCGTCTTTTCTCGAGCCATTCACGAACAAGCCGTCTGTATAAAGTTTGCGAACGTTCTGAGGTTTAGTCAAACATCGTTTATGCATACGGATCCAGTGTACCAATGGTGTTGAAGAAAACGCTTTCAGAGCATTTGCTGAGTTGCGCAGGAGATGCTTGATTTCAGATAAGAGAATTTTGTATTGAACTGAGTTGAATTAGTTGTCGACACATTATTAAAATGTCTGACTTATTCAGGGTGTAATAAAACAATATTCATCGAGATATAAAAAGAACGCTCCTATAATTAGTTTAAATATTCGTTTTGTAGGAAATTTATCAGTTTTTATACATTTTATAGTATCTAATTACAACTTTTAAATTTTACTTGTAGTTTCACATGCTTTGGTGAAGCTTTGGATAATTTAATTCCAAATTCACCAACATTTGGTTCAGTTGTGGAATTCTTACAGTATATCTCAATATCTTCTTGAACATTCCAATGCCTATAAAGAAATCACTGTCAAAACGCTTAACCTTTTAAACAGAGGTTGCAGCGAAAATTGTTTCCGACAGTCAGAAAATTTTACTTTCCCTACTATTATATTCCACCCAAAAATTTGATACCGATATTTCTACGGAAACGCTGCTGTGGATTCCTTTGAATCTATAAAAGAACTCTTTTTAGAAAAATACCTGCCTGTCCATGTGTGCGTCTGTGAACAACACAACTCAAAAACGAAAAGTCGGTTGGATACCAAACTTGTATTTACATACACTGTTTTCTAAGAATGGAGATAGTTTAAAGAAACTCCGTCCACCACAGACTATCCTTTACATGTGATATTACTTTTCGAAAGGTTCGATTTTCTCAAAGTGGCTATACAATTTTGATTAAAATCCATTGTTTAAGATATTTTTATGGCAAATGAAATGTATACCTGGAACTTTTTGGGAATGTCCTCAGAAGTCCTCGTTATTCTAGATGACTTTTCCATAACTGGTAAATTACAACAAACAGACAAAATCTTACTATACAAAAATATAGATTTTATTAAAATACACAGTTCATGTCAAATACAATTTGTCGTAGAGTGAACCATTTCGGATATGTTGCTTCTTATTTACTTCTATTTGCTAATAGTTATAGCACTTTGTCGTTATTACTTTTTTATCACTTGGACAGCAAAGAGAATGGAATTTCAATCATATAGCTACTTAATTTAAAAGAGTTCAGTATCTTTTAAAGCCTACTGTAATTACATATTCCCCTTGAAAATACAAAAAAATTAGCAATAAGATAATTTTTGCAAATGTTTATCCCTATTAATATAAAGTAAGAACAGTTTGTAAAAGAGTAGGAAAAGTAATGTGAGTACAATACGTCAGAACTTTTTACATTTGTATGACTACCCTACTGGCAAGTTCAATTCCTGATCAATTTCCTGATCATTAAGAGTCATTTGGATACTTTTTACGTATATAAATAACATGAGCTTTCAATTTTAACTTAAATTCTAATGCCTCATGTAAGAATTGTACCAAATACGTAATGGTGGGTATCTGTAACTTAACTTAAAGCAAACTTACATCCATTTAACGGTATATAACAATTCAAGTATGGTAATTGCATCATTGCAGAACGAAGAAGGATATGAAAATGTGATACGAACTCGATTAATAGAAATATTACGTACGCGAAAGGAACATTAATTACTAACAGGTGTTGAACAGTAGCAAAGGTTACTAACATTAACCTTAGCGACGACCAAGTATCGATTAATTATTACCCACGCTGGTTGTTGGCCTTAAAAGATCAATAACTTGCAGCTCATACTTTGTGCTGCAGAATTAAATCGTCAGTAAATATTATCAAAAAAAGTAGTAAAGACCATGATTTTAATAATAAAGAGGCTGAGGAATGTTCAAACATTGACGCCAGAACGAAAGGAAATAAGTTTGAAGTTTGTGCAGCGACGTCGCAGATAACAAACCTGACCATTTCTCGTAGCCTGTTGACTTTTCCAGACTGCATTTACCGCACCGTGTTTACCTGCCGTTATTGACCCTTGGCCGCTGTATTTGTAATTATATAGTTTGAGTGCACATAACTTGACACCAACCGTCCATCCGGGTGCATTAGGCGCTGGCCAACTGACTCCAAGATCGCGGGTTCAAATCCACCCAACTCCGGTAATTTTTGACAGCCGCATGTCAATAAATATATCTACTAGCCTGCCTCTGTGGTGTGTGGTTAGCGTGTCTACCTCGCATTCAAGAGGTCTCGAGTTCAAATGTTGGTTGAGTTATCCGGATAAGGTATTTTTTCCCGAGATTTTCCTTTATCCTGAGAATGTCAGTTAACTTTAAGCTCATTTGAAAATCGTTTCACCCATTGCATTCATTCATTGTCCGGTTAGACCTACCATGTTAAAAGGCATTAAATTAAAAAAAATAGATTTACTGGCATGTGAACGATAGAAATCCTGCGGTACGAAATTCGACGATGCTGATATGGTCCTGGAAACGGACAGTCGTGAAGGAATAAGAGCACGCTCATATCTGGAACACAGAAACCATTTAAGTCCTAAATGGTAAAACGCCTTGATTGATCACCTGGGTTAGCATATTAAGATTTGGAACTTGTGACAACTTGTTGCTGCCGTTACATAGCTGTATCGCGGATTATGCAAAATGTAAACATGGAGATGTGCCGTGTAGGAATTGCCGAATTTGGCGTTCCAGATATGATTTATTTTTTTGTCCACGGGTGTATGTGTGTGTGTGTGTACGTGCGTGCGTGCGTGCGTATATTCGTGCGTATATTTGTGCGTATATTGGTAGCCAACCACTTTAAAATTACCAAGTCTTATATGGAACACTTAGATCATAAGTTAGAGAATTTACATAGTTCATGCACATACGTGCAGTGCAATAGGTAAAGCATACAGGCACAGAAGGTCATCAGTACTGAATGCAGGAAATTTAACTTTCCATCATTACACTATCGTCGAAAGAAGTTCGTTGGATAAATTACACAATTTATTTCTATGCCGAAAATCTTTAATTTTGTACTATTCCAAAAATATCCTTCTATAAAGGTTCTTAATGCACAGGAGCGCATTACTAGCAAAAATCGACATGTAACAAACAATGGAATGACATTTATGTATCCTGCATATCAACATATGTGTTATTTAAAGCCTTTTCTGTACAGATATTCATCGCAATCAAAATGGACAGAAATGAGCTGAACTTTTAATGAACAGACTGTGATCACAGCTGATGTCAGATTTATTTTTAACAACAGTTTTTCTCGAGTCTTATAATATCCATACTTCTGCAATGTGGGTTGTTTAACCGAACATCCATGAAGCCATTCCAACTGGAGTATTTTTACGACATATAAAGCCAACCACAAAGAATCTGTTTTCAGTTCGACAGGTGCGGAATAGCGGGATGTTGTGAATTTATCAAAACGCCGTTTACCGGTTCATTTATACAGCAACACGGCTCGTGTTGCGAATCAGTTACAAAACCCTGGTGCAAGTCGGGATTACCCTACTGAGGGCAGATGAACATTCTATTAATTTATTAGTTAGATGGGAGTTCGAATGTGTATTAGACACCTGTTGCCGCCGTCCTTTCGCCGGTGAAGGGGTACAAGATACTTCCCTGTTAATGTTGCATAAGAATGGCTGCTAATTTGTTGCACATACTCTCTCTTTCTCTCCCTCTCTCCCCCTTCTCTCTCTCTCTCTCTCTCTCTCTCACTCTTTATCTGCTACAAGAAAATTATAGTGCATTTTATAATTTTACAATATATATTATGCCACAACAGGTATAACTTGCAGCAAAACTAAATTAGTAAACAAAGTATAAAAGTGCATGCAAGTTTAACAAAATTATTTGTGGCCAGATGTCTGATTTCATGCATGTATTTCTTTTATCGCACGTGAACTACAGAATAATTTACAAAAAGCAGTACCTAAATACAGATATTTGCTTTGTCCAAAACAAGGCAGTAGGCTTAATATTATTAATCGCAGTCAACAGCGAAGCGTGTTTGTTTAATGTTCTGATCTCCTGATTAAGGGGTAAACCTTAAACATTGAACACATTGTCTTTCAGTTTTTAACTCGAATAACGTGAAGATAGAAAATATAAGAGATAAAAATAACCAGTAGCACATCCAGGTTTGTTTAATAAGTTTCTGTTGCTTACTATTAAAGTTTGTATAAGCAAACATTATTCAGATAATATTGAGGTAGAGTAATCTCTTTTAGTATGAATAATGAAAGTAATAAATGACACCGAATTTGTGCCGGTAAATAAAATTTTAATTCTATGCAAAAAAAGAAAAGGGGAAAAAAAAAAAAAAATAGAAACAGAATCGCGTCATAAAGGTCTCTGTATTTTATTTTACGCCACTGTAAGTACTTGGTCATATCGCGACGAATCTGTGCTTTACAATTTAATAGTGTCGAAAAAACATCGAATGTTTATCTCATAAGTATTAGATACCTGGTTACGGCATCGAGCTGTCATTCCTAATTGCTACTAAGCTTGTAGGTTTAATACATTAGAACAGCAATGGCCAACGTTTGCGAAAGAGGGGAGTTTGGGTTTACCTCATTCCACTATGTGCGAACTTTGCCTCTCTTTAGCCTCCAGCCGTGCATTGTGTTGCAGTGACGGGTTGGTTACATGTACCTACGTTGCGTTTGATTTACGAAAGCACTTTCAAATCTTATGCGATAAACATCTCTTCATCAGCGACTTGTTTGGTACTGCTGATGTTTAACAAGTCTATCAATATTTGACCACAAAGTCGAAGTCATAGCCATAGAAGATACACCAAGTGATCGTCGCGTAACCTATTGCGATATAGACTTTTAGTATACCCGTTCAATTTGGAGAAACTCTGTTCACAAATATATGTAGAGTTATACTCTCTTATAGAAACTATTCTTGCAACTGTTTATTTCTTTATTCACTTATTTTTAATCGACATAAGCATTTACAGAAAGTATCTTACTGCTAATTCTCTTGTAGGTGCAAGGGAAATGTGAGAATACAGTAGGCTTTAACCGGTAGTGAAATGTTTCAACAGCTGATTGTTGTGCGATGCCTCTGAAATCCCATTCTCTTTGGAAGGTCAAGAGATAAAAATACGAATTACATATTCCTATTTTAAAAAGTATAAGTATTGAAAAATTAAAGAAAAGAAAGAAAAAAGAAAGAATATCTCGAAAATAGTCCACTCAAAAGAAGAACGAAATATTTGATATAAATTTTGTGTTATAGCCACATCCACATATTTTTATTAAGCAAGCTTTTGTCTGCCTCTTACCGTTCACCATTTATGCAAAAATCATCCAGAATGAAGAGGTCTTCTGGGAACATTCTCAGAAAATTCAAGGTATGACCTAGAAATGGCCAAGGAATCGCCTGTTTGTGTCCGTCACTGGATACTGACTGTCTGTCCCTCCGGCTGAAGGAGTGAAGTGGAATGTAGCCGCTCATAACGTAAGGTTCTTCAAACAGACAAGGTTGGACATCCGTGCATTGGAAAATCAGCTTTTGCATTTTAGTTACCAACTAATAGCAGAAGCAAGGATTATCTGCTCCAAGAATTTATAACTATTTTACGACTGTTCAGTGACTGTACGATTAGATTAGATTAGTTGAGATTAGATTAGTTGCATTAGATTGCATTCAGTGAGTTCACAAGTAGCCATCGAGGCCCATAAACACTGAACATGTCAATGGAAATAACAAAATACATTATATACAGGCACAAAAAACAGCAGAGATAGTTGAGAAACAAAATGAAAATTTCCCTCTAGTTATAACACTACAATGTATATTTACAAATATAAATCAAGCTTTGTTTTAAACATTCACTGAGCTTTTCTAGTCACGTCCCATTATTTAGTTCTATAATTAGCAATGAATGGCAACTTTTGTCAATTGTTCAATACATTTAAGTGGCTTTCGAGCAGGCATCAAACGTAATTGATAGTGATATGTTATTAAAACAGCTAGAAACTACTTACAAAGCTACATAAGCATTAACAGGATAATCGTCATTCTGATGATCTTCTACATAATAATATTATTTTTAGCATTGGTGCTCTTTAGCAGCAATATTAAAAGCATTGAAATTGTCAACTATTTCCTTCAGATCGTTAGGAAGATAATTACATATTTTTATGGTTTCACAGTAGGTATACACCTTTCTGGAAGCAAGAAGATTTTGCACTGGGATGATGGATGTTAGATTTTTGTCTCATGAATTTCATTGTTGGTTATAAATATGGATTGACTGCATATAAAGAAGTTTAGGATTAAGAATATACACATCCAGTGTAAGAATATGTTCAGTCTTCTAAAAAGATCATGAGGGTCTTCTATGGGTGTTAGAAATAATTCTTCTAACCTTCTTTTGTAAGAGGAACATTCCTTTACTCTCTAATGAATTGCCCCAAAATAAAATTCCACATTCCATTATAGAGTTCAAATGTGAATAGGAAACTAATTTAAGTGTATCTATAGAACTCACATCTGCTAGTGCTCGGGTAGCATAATAGAGAGAGCTTATAATCCCTCCACCGTTAGATCCGCACTTGATGTACACACAAGCCACCAACAACGAACTTGCAATACGCCGAAACCAAAGCACACCATAAAATATAGTACCTTAAATATCGGCGATTATCTGTGAGTTTTCAAGATGTACGATAACCCTGGTAAAGACTACTTAAATGTAACGTGATATTTCTAAAATTCCTGCGTAAATATTGTTCTATTGCAACATAACTACGAGGTATGAGTCCACGTGGTGTTTGTTTTGTGTTAGTCGCAGGTGATAACATCAGGTTATCGCGGAGGGATACAAGGGGCGGATCTAAGGCTGGATGGAGTATAGTTATGTACCTACAAGAAACAAATATATGAAGAGAGAGCAAAATTTTCGTGATAAATCCTCAATTTTTCACGAGAGACATATTTATGAATGTACAGTCATGTAACTGCCTCCAAGTCTGCCCCCGACCAGACATGTCAATTGAATAATTGAATGAAGCAAGACGTCACAAAGATTATCGCGTACCTACAAGAGCGAGAGAGCGCGTCATTTTTAAAGCAGAACATCTCACATTCCAGCGCTAGTTACACTTGCATTATCTCTTTACTCACACTCAGATAAATCATCCTTAACGTTGACAAATGAATTCATAGCAGCAATCCTGCATCTAGGCAGATGTTTCTTGCTAGGCAGCCCACTATACGTAACGCCAGGAAGCGTGTGTTCTAGATGGCAGCCTATAACACCAACTGCACATTGTATCACAATTAGTATCATAAGATATAGCAACTAACCGATAAAGTCTCGAGCGAACCGAGGGATTTTCTTATGTTATAATCAGGTTGGAGAATCTACCTGCACTGTGCTACAGATACGTAGCATCTGACGCAACAGAGCCGTTATTCAAATGTTAAATATGGCTGAATCTCCCTTATCTAATGCTGAAATAGATAAAATAATTCGAAAAGGGCGTCAGAACACTAAATAGAACAGGACATATGTTTGGAATCAGTTTGACAAATTTTATGTTGAACAAAATTACAAATGAACAGCAGATACTCCAACTTCTGATGTTGCCAGCGTCTTAAAAAATGGAGCATCAATATGAGAATGTAGTAGGCCGTGCCAATGGACGCTGATATATGTATGTATGCTGGTACATGTTTCTTTTAAAATGTTAGTAATCACAATACAGCATTTAAGTAACATTTCCTAGGCTGTATCATCCTTTAGTTCGTGAAACAGCCTTAATAACTGAAACTCGTGATAGTCAAATTCCTATGTGAAAACCGAAGATTTTAGACTGCAATTGTGGAACCAAAAGAGAAGCTAAAAGTCTGATGTGTTGCACTCACATGACTTTCTCTACTGTTGTACTAACCATTCTTACAAAATCTCATTCCTGTATCTTCTTCGCGTTAGTTGAGATAAACATTTGCAGAAATTATCTTATTGCGTATTTCCTTATAGGTACAAGGGGAATATGGGAATACAGTTGGCTTTGACCGACAGTCAAATCTTTCAAAGCTTTGAAATTTCGATCTGTTTCAACACTTAAGTTAAGCCCAAATGCTTTTTTTTTATGAAGTGAACCATTTCGGAGATATTCCTATTTATTTGTGCGGGTTTTGCAATACTTAAACTTTTCTCAAATGAACGTCGTTATTCACTTTCTCTTGTCCGTACAAAGAGAACGGAATTTTAAAGCCTTCATGCAGCGACAGCTTTGAAACATTTGACTATCGCTCAAAGGCTGTTCTATTGTAATATTCCCCTTGCGCCTACAAGGAGATTAGTGATAATTTGTACAACTGTTTATATTAACTAACATGAATATATGGAAATAAGAGTTTGTAAGAATAGTACAAGAGTAGAGAAAGTCATATGAGTGTAACACATCGGATGTTTACAAATACTTATTTTTCTATATAAGAGATAAAAGTTCATTACATAATTTACATATTTTTAGGATGTATTAGGCTAAAGCTACAGAGACTGAAATTCTTTAGTTACCGGAAAAAAATTTGATTAGGTACATAATTTTCTCTACTCACTCTTTGTATAAATTATAACAGTATAAACCATTATTACGAATGCTTATTGTTCTATGTATTTAATGTTAATCGAAACAAAGTTTATAGAAATGCTTTTAATACACACTTCATTGTAGGCAGTGAAATATTTTAAGACCTAATTGCTATGTGAGGACTTTGAAATTCCATTCTCTTTGCACTACCTGGGAAAAAACGAATGAAAAAACTGAATAACAACTTCACATTTCCTATGAGTATAGGAAAATTCAAACCAATAACAAGGAATACTTCGGAAATAGATAATGAGAAAAAAAAACTGACATAAGTTGTGTGCTTTAAACGAGATATAGCTAGATCTTTTGTGTAGTAAAATTTTGTCTTTCTCTTAGGTACAGTTTACCATTTATACAAAAGTAAGTCACAATGAAGAGGACTTCGGAAACTATTCCCAAGAAATTTAAGATATACGTTTTATTTAGCTAGCACTGCTGCTTACCAAGCGAGATACCTGTACCGGAGTGCACTCAGCCTTGTTATGTAGCTAAGGAGCTACTTGACTGTTAAGCAGCGGCCCCTGGTTGCGAAGGCCTTATATAGTGATTAGGAGGTATCTGAGCGTTGGCCACGTCCCACTCTATAGCACTGCACCCCACTTCCTCTGGTTGCCCTTCACACATGAGTTGGCATGCCATCCTGCTCCCATCGTGAAAACGATCCGCAAGGTTTCAGGGCCCTAATGACCAAGTTGTCGACGGGCCCTTAAACCCAACACACTCACTCACTCACCCCGCAAGGTTTCATGACCACCGATCTCCCTGGAGTACCTTCTCAGTTATCATGCTCCTGGCGGGTCCAACGACAACCACCTCCAGGATCATTATGCCGACCATGAGATACACGCTGGGGCTCCGGGGCATTAACTCGTCTTGTCCGACTTGCAGGACCCTCCTCGTGGCTCCTGAGGGCACGCAGTCCCAGTATCACTTCCTCGTGACGAACATGTACAGACCCATAACGCTCTCCCCCAAGGTCAACTCCAGCCAGGGCTCCTCCCCCACAGGTAAGGTGTCACCCGATGCCGCCACTATCTCGTAGGGTCGATCTAGTTCCTCTTAGGCATGTCCTCTGCCACATACGATCCAATCACGGTCACAGTTGCGCTCGTGCCCATAGTACTCGGCACGGCTTCCCCTGTATCTTGCCATTCACGATGTCCACCAGTCTTCTAATCAAGGCCCTCTGGGTCACCTGTTTAGACGGCTCCGTCGGTACCTCCATGACCCACACCAAGTTGGTACTTATTTGTTCCTCACTAGCTTGTAGACTTCCCTGCTGACAGTACTTCGCGTATCCTGTTTGGCTACACACTCCTGTAGCTGATCCTTGTCGACGTTTCTTTGACTTCATCGTATCGTACACTTCCGTTCTCCAATGCGGACGTAACTGTCCCCTCGACCAATCCGTACTATTCAGCCCACCTCTGGCTCCTAGCTCCTTTAATGATGCCGTCGACTCTTCCTTCCAGGGTGTTAAAACATTCCCCGACGTCCTCCACGACGTCCACGCGCTAGCAGACGAGTTCCACCCTCCCGTGGGGTTGTTCCGCGTCTTCCTTCACGCCGACCAGTTCCCCGTCTATCTTCGCCAATAGCCCCATGTTCGTATCGATCACTTCAGTCATACTTACCATTCCAGAATTCATTTTTGTCTTCACTTCTTCCTTTATACTCTTTATCTTCTCTTATATCGGAATTCCCCGTTTCTTCGTTTCCC
Organism: Tenodera sinensis; assembly: GCA_030765045.1. Taxonomy (NCBI): domain Eukaryota; kingdom Metazoa; phylum Arthropoda; class Insecta; order Mantodea; family Mantidae; genus Tenodera; species Tenodera sinensis. Next base: position 137,843,887 of record CM060966.1, on the reverse strand, counting down.
ATCTTATCAGTATGCATTTCATTTCTTCCATTCCCTAGTTTACGTTTTCCATTCTTTATCCATGTTTTCCATTCCCGGTTTCACGTCCTTGATTTGCGCTAGTAGGCTAGTAATTCCTTAATGTCTTCCATGTTGACATCCATATACTACTGACAGCAATGTAGCAAAACGGCAATTCGACGAATCCCACCTCCCACATCAGTGCCCTCTCTCAACTTCGCCCTCGCAGCCTCTCAAGCTCGGCTCCTCGCTCCAGCAGTCCCTTCCGCGAGATCAGTCACGAAGTCGCTCCCGAGATCGAGGTGCCTCCCTCCGGTGTCACAGGCGGTGTCATACCCGGTGTCGTACCAGGTGTCGTACCTGGTGTCACTCTCGAAGTCACTCGATGTCACTCTCGAAGTCACTCGATGTCACTCTCGAAGTCACTCTAGATGTCACTCTAGATGTCACTCTAGATGTCACTCTAGATGTCACTCTAGATGTCACTCTAGATGTCACTCTAGATGTCACTCTAGATGTCACTCTAGATGTCACTCTAGATGTCACTCTAGATGTCACTCACGATGTCATTCCCGATGTCAATCCCGATGTCATTCCCGATGTCATTCTCGATGTCACTCCCGACGTCACTCCCGATGTCACTCTCGATATCACTCTCGATATCACTCCCTTGCCTCACCCTCACTCCAACTCTCACCCTCTCACTCCTGCCCGCGAACCATCTCACTTGCCCTCGAACCCTCTCACTTGCGCTAGGCCCCTCACTTGCACTCGAACCCTGTCACTTGCGCTCCGTCCCTCTCACTTGCCCTCGACCCCTCTCACTTGCCCTCGACACCTGTCACTCGCTCTCGACCCCTCTCACTTGCCCTCCACTCCTCTCTCTTGCTCTCGATCCCTCTCACTTGCGCTCGACTCCTCACTTGCCCTCGACCCCTCTCACATGCCCTCGACCCCTCTCACTTGCCCTCGACCCCTCTCACTTGCCCTCAACCCCTCTCACTTGCCCTCGACTCCTCTCACTCGCCCTCGACCCCTCTCACTCGCCCTTGACCCCTCTCCGTCGCTCTCGACCCCTCTCACTTGCCCTCGACCCCTCTCACTTGCCTTCGACCTCTCTCTCTTGCCCTCGACCCCTCTCTCTTGCCCTCGACCCCCCTCTTGCCTTCGACCCCTCTCACTAGCTCTCAACCCCTCTCACTTGCGCTTGACCCCTCTCACTTGCCCTCGACCCCTCTCACTCGCCCTCGACCACTCGTCCTCGATCCCTCTCACTTGCCCTCGACCCCTCTCACTTGCCTTTGACCCCTCTCACTTTCCCTCGACCCATTCAGTTGCGCTCGGTCCCTCTCGCTTGCCCTCGGTCCCTCTCGCTTGCCCTCAACCCCTCTCGCTTGCCCTCAACCCCTCTCGCTTGCCCTCGACCCCTCTCGCTCGCCCTCGACCCCTCACTCGTGCTCGACCCCTCTCACTCGTGCTCGACCCCTCTCACATGCCCTTGACCGCTCTCACTCGCTCTCGACCCCTCTCACTTGCTCTCGACCCCTCGACCTCACCCTCAACCAGTCACCGTCACCACTTCTCCGGCGGCGCCGTGGCCGAGCGGTTAGCGCGCTCGCCTACCACCTAGGCGGCCCGGGTTCGATCCCAAGGACCCGCATGTGGTATTCGTGGTGGACGTAGCGGCGGGTTTTCTCCGGGTGCTCCGGTTTCCCCCGCCATCTCATTCCACCGGTGCTCCATCTTCGTTCCATGTGTCATCAGTGTCACCGCCTGCGGTACCGTAGTAGTAAAAGTGGGCGCTAAACACAACAGCAACAACAACTCACCCCTTCTCCCGCCTTCCCTGTTCCGCTCGATCTCTATCTTTCTATCTCTCCTCATCGCTCTCCGTCTCGCCCCATTCCTCTCTCCAGATCTCTGCATCTCTCCCTTCTCTCGTTTCATCACTTTCCCAGTCTCTCTCCCCATCACACTCCCCGTCTCTCTCCATATTCCCTCTCCATCTCTCTGTGTATATACAAAGGGATATATTCCTCCTTCTCTAGATATCTCTCCATCCCTCTATATCTATCTGTATGTCTATATATCTGTATGACACTCACACACTATCTCTCACTCACCCTTGGAGTCCGTGTCTCGTCGTCCACACGCAGGCACACATTTTCCTAAACTGTTAATATATTATTTAATAATGTATTTATTATTCGAAAATCTCAAAACCAATATTTCCGAAGAAATGTGTCAAGTTTTTGGCTGAAAAAGTAAGAAAGGTTTGTAAGGTATGGTTAAAATAAATGGTATTTTCAGTATATTTAATTTTATTATAAAATTAGAAAATTTAACTATTGTTAAATATTTTGTACGGGTAACTAATTTTTATGGGTTAGCACAAAATATTTAAATACTTCAGACTTAACTGGTTCAACTGCAGATTTTCTTCGAGTTGCATAAGTAAAGTACAACATACAGGTTGTTAGTAGTATAAATAGATATTTGTACTGGTAACTGAGGACAGTTTAACGAGCAATATTACATCAATATTTGCTTCATTTGTGGACTTATACATTTACTTATTAAGAATAGCATGTTTTCAGGTTAGTACCCCCCACTAAGCACACACGAATTATAGGGTTTATTTTCCCCCACGAGAGAGCTCTGGAATTGCTTTCTCTTTGTACGCCTGAGATATAAAAATTAAAAACGATCTTTCATTTGAGGAAGCTTTAAGTATTCCAAAACTCTCACAAATAAGGAATATCTCCGAAACGGAACTCCACACAAAATTCGCTTGGACATAAATTGTGTATTTTAATGAGCTCTACATTTTTACCTACTCTACTAGTAAGTAGAAGTGTTGTATTCCACCCAAAAATTCCATGCCGAGTTTTCACCGGAAATATGTTTAGAGGCCCCTGAATAACAACAATAACAAAAATTTGTTGTGCTACACTCACATGACTTTACTCTTGTGCTAACCATTCTTTTACAAACACTTATTCCTATATCTTCTTCGTGTTAGTTAAGATAAACATTTGTACAAATTATCTTATTGCGTATTTCCTTGTAGGTTCAAGGGGAATATTAGAACACAGTAGGCTTTGTGCGATAGTCAAATGTTTTAAAGCTTTGAGATTCTGTTGTCTTTGCACACTTAACATAAAAAAATGAACCACGATGTTCAATTTCACGAAAGTTCTAAGTTTTCCGAAACTCACACACATAACAAGGAATATCTCCGAAATGGTTAACCCTACAAGAAAATTTATTTTGACATAAATGGTGTATTTTAACAAGATCTACAGTTTTTGTATAGTATGATTTGATCTATCTCTAACGGTTTACCAGTTATGCAAAAGTCGTCCAGAGTAAATACGACTGCAGGGGCTATAGCCAGAAAATACAAGATATACATTTCATTTGTCATAAAAATATCTCAAACATATGACATTTTAATCAAAATCGTTAGAGCCATTTTCAAGAAAATCAAAACTTTCGAAAAATCTTCCATGTAAAGGGTAGTTTAGGTTGGGGCTATTTTCTTCAAAATCTTCGTGTCGCATCCTTGAAAGACATAAACTTAAATACCTACTTTGGTTTTTAACCAAGCTTTCGTTTTTGAGTTATGCTGTCCACAGGCTGACACACAGACTGACACACAGACTGACACACAGACTGACACACAGACTGACACACAGACTGACACACAGACTGACACACAGACTGACACACAGACTGACACACAGACTGACACACAGACTGACACACAGACACAAACACGGACCTTTTTCTAAAAAATGCTTTTTTTTTATTCAGGGGCCCTCAAAACATATATTTCGGGTGAAATCCCGACATCGAATTTTTGGGTGGAATACAATACTTCCCCTACTTACCAGTAGAGAAAGTAAAAATTGACAAATACTTCTCATGGTTCTACTACTTTCTGTCTAACAAAGAGCTGCATCCGACGATACATCCACTAAACGCTGCTTCACATAAAAAATGACTCCGATGCGACGATTAAATGTCTCGAACTATGTGATGTTACTCAAACTCTCTCAACACTGACTGTACTCAGCACACACTTAAAACTGCCAATTTATGCAAAAAAGCTGGCTTATGTCGTACTCGCTTATATAGGCCCGGAAATTGCCGGCGAATTCTCTAAAAACACACCTTTTCTTAAAATTTTTCTAACAAGTCCGGCACATTAGAAGCTTCTAGAGTGCCATGGAATCGTTTGTTCTGCCGCAGTCATAGGTCTTTGTTCTGACCGCTGCAATATCGTCGAGCCACGCATTTACAAGTAGTAGTGTGAAGTAAAATATATTGATTAAATCATTCTCCTTCAAAAAGATAACCCTCTTATCGTGGGAAAGTGAACTAGGTAATAACAAACACACACATACACGTGAAAGAATGAGAAGAGCAGAATATGAAGACGGCAACTGTAGGACGAGGAAGAGTGTAAACTAAACAGATGATTACAGGATTAATGATTTAAGTGTTATTTTTAAAGCGAACAAGTGGCATTCCGTTAGATGTAATTGCCGAGCACGACAAACCAGTCCAGATAATTATCCTAGAGTGCAGGGAAGTCTACAGCAAGGCTACCAGCATAGTCATTCATTACATTAAGTTCATGAACTGGCACATTGTCATGCAATGCACAATTAATGCGCTAATGAACTGCAATTATTTGGTGTAACATAGATGATTGTCCAAATAATTATATTTATTTACTCACTCAGTGCTGTTATTTTCTGTTCTGTAATGCCGCTTTTGGACAGTCAAAGCGGGCGGCTGATATGGTTTTCCAACACTCCCTCGGGATATCCTTTATTACAGGAACAGTTTCAACTTTAAATACTCTTATATTAGTACTGGTGATCTATTTGGAATTAGCAGCTCTATATCTAATATGTATAAATAGTATATTACATAATTATGTGTAACAGCTCAAAAGGAATTCTAGAGGTATACACTTAACATCTCAGATTAAGGGAAGTTACTAGTAAAATCGTGGCTACAAATGGAAAATTTGCACTTTATCGTGCTGTATTAACATTTAGGCAATTTTAGTATTCGTTGTCTACTTTTACTTTTAAATTCTAACTCGGTTCCCAAGTTGGCGGGTTTAAACTCGGTTCAAGGCGATCAATTTTTTCGGGTGTAAAAATCCTTAGTAACCTTCCTTCGGAAGGGAAGTGAATCTGGTAGTCCCGTGCCATAGATTTACGCCATGTAAAAGAGCCTCAATCTTGTTAAGGGGCCTTTGAGCAAAATTAAGGATCCTTCATCCCCAGTTTAAAGAATGGGACGCCAGAACCACAAAGTTAGAGACCGTTTGTAAATAAAATTCAATTTTCCCCAAACTATCTCTTATGTGGAGAATTATTCGAGCAGTTTCAGTTTTTAAAAAGTGGCTCTTAACTATTTCCATTAAAATACCATATCCTTCGAATTTCCTGTTCTTCCATTTCGTTACATTAAACCTTTAATTTCGCCTTCATCCCGTTAGGTTTCATTCAGGGTTGGAAGCGTTAGCGAGCGTCGCGACAGCAGCACGGCCGGGGAAAAGTATGCGCTGGAAATTTCGTCCCCCGGATTGGAGGAGAGCCTGCTGCTTTCCTGGCGCCCCACGGGATGATACAAGCCCTATAAGGGGAGGGGCGCCGGTTTCCGAGCCCCGCACCTCTCGTGGGATTACAAACCCGAGGAGTGAGAGACCTGCCGGACTGAGCTACGCTCCGCCGGGGTGCTTCTAACTGAGAAAATGTAGGGAATGTGTCACGTGCTCTGTTGTGCCAACCTTCCGGCCGTCCTTAGGATCCATTCACCTCATCCATCCTCCCGGGGGTTGTCCCATCTAGACCATAGGCACAAAAGATCGCCTTCTGGTCGAGTGCTAAGACCCCCTCCTCAAGTTGCCATAGCGTGAATAGAATTTCATAGTCATCATGCAGCGACCAGCTCTTAAAAATTCACTGTCAGTTAAGTCAACTACATTCCAAATTCCAACTAATGTAATATATATAAAATAAAATTGTGCCATTTATAACCCGCCTTTAACTCCAATGATGTTATCGATGTCCTCCCCTTTGGGGCATACTGCTCATCGGCAATGGCGTTAACTCTTTTGCAGTGGGCCTTGAATATTTCAGGTTTTACTAAATTAAATTCACACATTCACACTTACAGACTCTGGGGAGGATAGGGAATAATTTGGCTAGATTACTCGGCTGGGAATCGAACCCAAGATCCCTCCAACTATGTTTCTATAAATGTTTAACTGGGTTGCGTGAAGTTGATAGAGAATAACAATTTTAAAGAATAATTTGTGAAGGAGTGTAGTAGTGAAAGTAATGTGAATTAAACACACAAAATTCTTTTCATTACGATGTCCTCTTTAGGACTTAAAGCCTGAACCAGTATTGTTGATTCGGTGAGCTTAATCCGAGGAACCAACCTTCACGTCTTGGGTTGAAATTCGCGATCAATGCAGACGTCTGGGAAGCAATAACTGATGCAAGGTTTTTTTTCCTTGCAGGTGACAAGACAAAAGCATAACTACCTCTGTATCATCGAAACCAACCCTTGCTCCGCCCGCCCCAATCATCTATTCTCTCGATTTCAGTGCCACCACTCCACCCCCACATATATCTTCCCTCTCTCTATCTCTCTCTCTCCCTCTCTCTCCCTCTCTCTGTGGAGTAGAGGAATGACTCAATTGAGCACAGGCTACGAATACTGATGAGATCTCAGCAGGGGAAGGGGGAGGTTAATCCATCCCACCCTCTCTTTCCATTAACTGGCACGATGTGGCAATGCACCATTGCAGTTCCACTGAGGTGTTAAGCTTGGCGCGTGGTAAACACTGCTGATAACGCATCCAATCAGAGAGCGAGGCAATTAGTATGAATTTAAAACGTTTACATCTCTTACAACGACCAAACACAGGAAATATGAGTAAAAACTGCATATGAGAAGTTGTGTCTTTGATTACTGCAGAGTAACGCATGTAAGTAAAGTAACGCATCCGTAAAGTTTCCGAACAAATCCCTAATAACGTCCTAAACAAGATTAATAACGGCTTCAGTGTGGAATCACTTCTAATTTGCCTTAGGATATATCATCATCATCAGCATCATCTTCTTCTTCTTCTTCTTCTTCTTCTTCTTCTTCTTCTTCTTCTTCCTCCTCCTCCTCCTCCTCCTCCTCCTCCTCCTCTTCCTCTCATGGATTAGACCTTAGGTCTGCTTTGGTCTCACTCTATCTTTCCATCTCTTACTCAGTTTTCGTACTCCTCGAATTGGTTGATATTTCATTGTTATTTTAGGAATTCTATTTCCGACATTCGTTCCAAATGATTTAACCAATTATCTCTATAACGTATTAATTTATTAGATACACATCCAATATTTAGGTCTTCTCTAATAGTTTCATTTGAAACTCCTTGTAGCTTACTTCCCTTTACTGATTTTAAATATCTCATCTCTGCTGAGTCAATTCTTTTTAAGCTCCCTTTGTCCACAGTCCATATTGTAGTACCATATAATAAAACACAACACTATCGCATTATAAAATTTAATTTGTGTTTCTCTCCTTTTTTTCAGGATTTTCTGTAACATTCCAGAAATGTTTAAAAATTTACTAATTTTAAATTTAATATCTTTTCCTTTATCATATGAAACTATCGTACCAAAATAGCTAAACATCGAAGTCTGCTCTGTTCTGTTGTCTTATATTTTTATTTTACTTCTGAATGGTTTTTTACTCTTAAAGGCATTAAAATTGTATTTTTCACAATTCGAAAATTAACGCGATATCGTCAGCATATAAAATTATATTCAGATGTAATCCTCGTCCTATTTTACTACCTTTATCAATAGTTTCTTTCTACTCTCATGTCATATCGTCATGTATATATTAAACACTGTGGGAGATAAACCAAAATCTTGGTTGACGCCCTGGTTTATCTGAATTCTGGTGTCATTTTCAGAATTAGTTCTAATAATACTTTTACATTTGCATACCGACTTTTTATTATCTCATTCAAATATCTAAAAGAGCATATTGTAAGGAACCGAGGGTGTAGAAAATAACCAAAATATGAGTTTGAGTTGTCTATTTTTACAGATAAACAAGATTTTGTTATAATGTTGTATGTTATCATACAAAGGTGCTATATGTTTAAATAAATTATTTGTTGTGTAATACACTTCTAAATGTGTGCGTCAGGAAACATGAAGGGTAGCGTATGTTTAGAGATGCACTGACTTTCAGAGTGCATTTTAAAAACGGTTCATTTGTGTTACGTCCATGTCAATTAGAACCGCCATGTTAACGAAGAGCCAACAAAAGGAATAATTACATTTCATACAATACTGTATGAAATATTAATAAGTTTAAAGGTAATTTTACTTTCTCTACTACTTATTAGGTACTACATTCCATCCAAAAATTAACTGGAAATACATGTTTTGAGCTCCTCTGAATCCAGAAAAACATTTTGAGAAAAAATTTGTGTATGTTTTAATGACATCTTTATTAACAATATGGCTCATTAATATTTGTAATATTACACACATTACATACAAAATTTTACACCTGTTTTACAATTTACACGTTAGCGTTCTAATTCATACTGCATTGTATAGTTAAGTTCAACCAATATTCATTTTTCTTTTCAATTATCAGATATTGAGACACTTCATTATATGTATATTGAAACTTTTAGAGTTCATAGAGTTATTGAATGCTTTGATACGTTTCTTTAGAAGCTGCTCATATCTCACTACCCATGTTTCTGTGCTTCTCTTATTTGTTGTTCTAGTTACCTCCTCTTTCCTTGAAGAATCGATATTCATATCTAAGGTGGTTCACAGTTGCGGTGTTCTTCTGCACTTGCTTATCGGATCATGAATTATATGGAACCTATAGAGGTATTCTCGAAGTTTTCCGTGTCCTGTAACCATTATCGTAAACTGTGTTATAATGGGAAGTTTGATTTTTAATCCATCCTGTCCTGAAGGGAAGAAGGCTTTACTTGTTTTTCCTCTATTAGAATAATTCCACTGAGTTTGCCATTTTTCTAGCGTTTCTTCATGTGTGTCTGTCCATTTTTCTGGGAAGAACATAACTCAAAAGTGAAACGTCCATGGAATACAAAACTTGGTATTTAAGTTCAGTATCTTCCAAGAGTGCGACAGAGAGATCTTTAAAAAATTTGTAGGCTACTCTTTACTTAGAAAATTTTCCCAAAATGTGGATTTTCTTAAAAATGGCTCTAGATATTTTGATTCAGATAGCATACGTCTAAGATATTTTTATGACAATGTATATACCTTCAACTTTCTGGGAATTCTTTAGAAGTCTTCACTCAGTATGGTTTTGCAAAATTGGTAAACTGTAAGAGATGCACCAAATTATACTGCACAACAAATGTGTACCTCACATAATTTATGGCACATGCATTCATTTATTTTTCTTTCGGAACGAACCACTTGAAATATATTTATTATTCATGCATTTAAATTTTAAAATACTTATAACTTTTTATAAATAGCAAAGGATTATTTGTTTTTATTTATTTGTTTTTTATATTTTGGCAATGTAAGCAAAACGCAATTGCAACGGCTTCATATAGCTACCGGGTCTTCAAAGTTTTCACTGTCACTTAAAGCCTACTGTATTTCCATTTGTCAGAAGGTTGCAGTACTTCTATATCACTCTCAAATGGAAAGTATGTTATTCATTTTTAACTCTTGGTCATAATTTTTACGTCATTATATAGCGATCACTCTTAGAACATTTGACTATCACTCAAATCCTACTGTACTCCCAAATTCCCTTGTACCTAAAGTCAAAATACACGTTTCATTTGCCATATAAATATATTTAACATATGGCATTTTAATACAAATTGTATTAAAGTTAGAGCCATTTTTTGAGAAAATAAAAAAAAAAAAAAATTCTGTATAAAGTGTAGCTTAGGATGGGGAAATTTTCTTCTAAATCTTCTTGATGCATCCGTAATATATTAAACTTAAATACCAACTTTGGTTTTCACTGACTTCGTTTTCTGGGTTATGATGTTCACAAGCGCGCCACATGCGTGCGTAGACCTTTTTCTAAAACCCTTTTTTTATTCAGGACATATATTTCCAGTGAAACGTTTATATCGAATTTTTGGATAGAATACAATACTTCCGCTAGTTACTATACATAGAGAAAGTACAAAAGTGATAGCAGATCCTGCTATTGTAACATACAAATCTTCTTATACAATTACGGGGCCTTGGTATTAGTTAAAATCTTTTCCTGACAACATTTAAGTGTAAACAAGATCAAGACGCTCTCCCCTTCGAGTCGTTGTAGTGTATTGTGTTTTCAGTTAGGTACTGCAGTAATTTTGCGAATGAATCAGAAGCGTATGTAGGAAAAGAGTAGGAGAAAGTGGTTTACACTTACCTACCTGACCGGCAGTACATCTCGGTCTTGGATAAGCCAAAAGTAACACTAATGAAGTCATCAAGACGTGAGCAAGACTAGAAAGTGAGAGTGTTTCTTCAGGTGCTACTAAGTCTACGTGCTTCGCTTTTCCTGGATGAGTGCTTTCATATACCCAGGTGACCAAAAAGAAAACGTTAAACTCGTATCACTTTTCCTATTCCTGCCTTTTCTTAACGTTCCCACAAACTGTTTATCTATTCATTTCTCTATAGCTAATATTTAGACGAAATAAAAGCCTTGATATCGAGACCACCAGAAATATACATATGTTTTCAGGCTTCTGAATACAAAAATGGGCGCGAATAATCCGTGAAGCACTCTTCATTCTGAATAACTTTTTTCATGAATTTGTTATTCGTAAACCACAAGAGATAGACCTCCATTCTTTAGTGTTTAGTGTTTCGTGGTGCTGCAAAGCTTATGGGATATCGAAAACACCATACATAGCCGCGTTTCAAAGATTTAATTATCGTTTCAGCTCTGCGTTGCTCTTGTATGTGTAATATAACTAATAAAACCATTTAACATTTTTACCCCTATTTCTTTTACCTAGCTTTAACTAAGTAGTCATATTGCAAAGGATCTATTAGGAGATACTCGTAGATCGAAGCTTTCAACGTCTCATCCCTGTCGCACACCATCTTGCTCCATTACAAATCCACAGAGGGATCTGTGCAGGGTGACTGTATCTCCGCCTCTATGACGGGTAGGTGGCACTAGGGTGCCATCCAGTCTACCTGTGGATATATGACACAACATTCACTATTACCTTCTATTTTTCATTTATATTATTGTTTTAGAACTAAGATGGAACTTTGAATCGTGGTATTAAATATCCAATCTGGTATTTACCTTGGCTATTGAGTGAAACCCCAGGTTGTTCGGTCCACAGGATTTGAACGCGGGACCTTCAGAATACCATTTAACATATTACTAATTTATAATAACCTTTCATATGAATAGTTTATGAAAAATTGATAACGAAGGTCGTGTGAATGCAAAGATCAGATTATTTTTAGTCATGCTCCTGCACGGCTTGTTTTGCATCTCGTAATCACTTACAATTAATATGAAATAGATAAATAAGCAGTTAAAAAATTGATTACCTTTAGTGAATTAAAAAGCCACATAAAGTCATATTTATATTTGATAGCCCAAAATACTGTAGACTGTTAAGGACGAGAACAAAACTGTGTATTTGTGGGACATTTTAGAAGACAATAAATGTATAGAAAAGTAGCTGGACTGATTGTGTCGTTTGGTCACAATATATAGGTGTATATTAACGTGAATTTCTTCGATATGCATAAATACACATGCAATTGTTTTGCTTTGTTTCAGATTATTATCAATGTTAACAACAGTTACTTATCTATTTCTTCTAACCTTCTTAGGATAATTATAATCTGTGTATCAGGCAGCGTTGTCTCTCCAACATTTCGCATGTCTTCTTGGGATCACGTCCCACGCTTTGAGAACCGCAGTCCAAGATAACTACAAACATAATTACACTCCTAAATTTATTTAAACTGATATTTTTATTTTCTTGTAAATAAAAGATAAATATTCAAGTGTGTGATAAACCGATTATTTATTCCTTTATCGATTAAAGGGAAAATCGATAGTACGTGGCGATGAAGGAGGTACAAAGGAAGCGGCACAAGACAGGTTTTCTATGTGATTCATGCTGTGTGCACATTCCATAGGCTTGTGTTGTCAGTCAGAGTCGCATCACATGACGGGCAAATAGCGTGCCAAGTTTCGATCGAGTCTCGATACGACTATCCTCGTTTGTCAGTAGCGATCTGTGGGAAGTTTTGACTGACTGGAGAATAGCACGCCGTGTCTCGCGATGGCAAATATCGCGTGAACTTGAACATCATGTTCCATCTGTGAAGACACTGCCTTTGTACCCTTATCTTCACGCACAAAACAAAATACCACCTCATTTTCGTTGTCTTTTGTTCACTAGGTAATAATTTCACTGTTACACAAGTATACGGTTATTTTAAAACGTTATAGTGTGTAGCTGTGCTTTTTTAATAGTTTCATTTGTAAAATATCCTCATATCGAAGGCTGTGGCTTCAGAAACAAATTCCTGATGATATTTTTATTCTCAATGTGGATTTCTTTTTGCATTCGTTGTTTTATTAAACTTTACACTCAAATTCACTGCCTCATTCTAACTACCGGATTCTGAGGAGAATAGCAAATAATTATGAATAAAGAAAAAAAAATGCTTGCCTCAGCTGAGAATCGAACCCTGGAGCCCAGGATGAACGCTAACCACTGGACATAGAGGAACCTCGGAGCCATTTTGTGTTATTACTCGTATGCGATTAAATTTTGAGAGATGTGAAAATATTTATTTACATTATAATACTCCAAAGCACCCTTATTAGAATTAAATATTTTGGACTTATATTCTCAGTAATTAGGCCACAACATACGAGGAATAGTAAATGATAATAATAATGATCATATTCATCATGAACCCTAGGCCATCTCCCCTGCATAGAGTTAACATTACCACCCGGCCGCTGCCTGCTCCAGCTGTACCTAACGCCTCGGAAGAGTGCAGGATGGGGACGATGGGGGTCAGCGCGGTGACTCTCCCGATTGTAAGACGAGTGATTTATTGTGCGTTGGAACCCAGGAAGGATGAGATGAAAGTACCTATAGGCGGCCAGAACTCATCACAGGCGGAACTACAACTACGGTGGGTCCCTAACAGGTGAAAGCAAGTTCTTCAGCACAGGGGAACTACAGGGTCACCAGAGAGAGCCCCTTCCTCCCCTGTAGCGTGATGGTTATCGTGACTGTCTCACATTCAAGAGGTTGCGAATTCGAGTCTCACTTAGAGTAAGTTACCCGGATAAGGTTTTCTTCCGAGGTTTTCTCTTATCCTGAGAAGACGAATGTCGGGTAACTTAAAGGTCTATGTACCTCGGGCTCATTTGAGCATCATTTCATCCATTTCGGTCCCTCACCGCCAGATATGACATTACATTGCAGGACATAAAAAAAAAAAAAATTACAGAGAGCCCGCCATCATCTCAGTCCCCCTGGGATGGCAGCCAGCCCACCACAGCGCCTCTCCTCAGCCGAGTATCATATTATTTCCAGAGCGCAAGCCCCACCACAGAGCAGTCCCGCCGGCGTGTTCTCTGACTCTTACAACCTGGAAAGCCCGGAAAGAGAGAGAATACAATGAATGAAATGAAAGGAAATGAAATGGGGCATGCCAGGTAAATATCCTTCCCAGCATTCGACAGAGTAACGTGGGATAACCACCGAGGTGGTGGGTTCGATTACCGTGGCCGACCTTTCTGACGTTTTTAGGCATGCCAATTGTCCGTCAGGATAGCTACTCAGTTGAAATCAACTCCAACTAGTTAGTTCCACTTAAAAGGTAGCTGGATTTAAGGTAATTTAATAATAATCTTAGTATTGGGTCTTGAAAGATACTGGACTCTGCAAAGTTTTTGAGTTGCATTGCTTGCGTAGATGCACAGACATACACAAGTGTAATTAAATTACAATAATTTCTTTACTCTCCAAAGCTAAGCGCATAGAAAGTAAAAATAACTACTCGTTTAAATAATTAATTCGTGAAATAGCTGAAAACAAATTATAATACACTCATGACTTGAGACAATCGGTTCCCACACCAAGTTGTGAGCCTAAAAGTTATATTCCTTTTTCATGTTCCCTCTCTCTGTTTCACTCTTCCCGACATTTCTGGCAGCGGTTTTAGTGTTTGGAAACAAAGGTTGCCGGCAATAATAGAGAAGTGAAAACGGTAACAACCATGATGACCTTTCACTTGTGTCGTGAGAAGTGATCCGAGACATCTCGTTATATTCTCGCCAGCGTCTCGGAACGGTCCTTGGACTGCTAATGACTCTACCCTTGTATTGTGAAGAGCACATGTAATTAATTCAGCATCACACTTCGCACTTGGTCATGTCCTCCTGAACCAAATACGGCGTCTCTTGTGAAAATTCCAGCCTGTTGTTTCTACAGCCTGTTCCCCAATCAAGCAATCACTGCTTTCCTCTTTTCCACTTTCCTTTTGTTTCTAGATATGAACCGTTTGTGATTCTTCAGCCTGAATATTTTCCCATGCGATTTCTTATTGTTGAATGTATCCTCCAGTTTCTTTTTCTCTTATTGTGCTATTCTTTAGTGTTTAAGGCTACCCATAGGTGAAATTAGCTCAAAACTTTCAGAAAATTGCTTTGCAGCTATTGATACAATTACACACTATGGCTTTTTCTTTCAGATCCCTTTAACCTTTAATTAGGGATGTGGGGTGTTCACAACAGCCCAGATGTAAAAGTTGGTATTTAGGGAAGCATGTTGCTCACACTGTTGAGCAATTATTCAAATGGATGTACATTGTTGTGAAACGTTTTTTCTGTTTTTAAAGATAAGCAACAACTTACACCACAAGTTTTAATCGCTGGGATGTTGACAACACCCCATCTACCTAGTGATGTGATATTCGTGGTGAGCAGTGTGTTCAAGATGTCATATGGGGAGCAGCAGAAGCATTGTAGAAGACTGTTGGAGGAAGTTATGAATGTAGACTTCAATGATTCTTACATGCCGGAGTTTGAAGATTCGGATGACAATAAAGAAGAGCACTTCGAAAGTGATCATGCAACTAAAAGTGTTCGATTTGATGACGATGTTGGAGAAGATATTGGCAAGATGTAAATTTTAGCCAAGAAATACTGATAAACACAAAAAAGTTCTGTTGCAAGTATAAACAGTTTGTGTTTAAATCGCATGAAAATCATTTGCAGTAAATATCAGGAAATTCTTCTAGTGATGAAAATGATCAGTGTTAAAATGTAATTTTCCCCCAGACTTATGACAGGAACGAATGCTTTAAGTGATATAACTATTTGTCCCTTTGCTAACATTTTTCTATAATTTTAAAATGGATAAAGCTTTTTTATTTTATTAATTTGAGAAATAGTATGCACCCTAACATTTGAAACCATTTTACACATGTTGTTGACTTATCAATTACGGATAATTATTGGAGTAACTAGGTGATTAAAATTGTACTTAATTGAAATAATAAAAGATTAAATAAAATGGCTAATGTACAATAAACAACTTTTTTTAAAATTCTTGGCCTCAATAGCCTATTTATATGCCGTGAACATTCCACCTCCCTAGCTACGTTATGAATGCTCAATCTCCCCAGTTAAAGGTTAAAGATCCCACATGTGATCACCTGAAGTCCAAGACACTCGTCCTGACAGACTATATTTGCTTCCAAAGCGTTTTACTCGACTTTTCAGTGTTCAAATTTTTAGCAGAAAGTCAGAATAATGTGACAGGTTGGCAGCCACACATCAAAGAGACCTGAAGTCGACAACCTCCCGTGAGAATAAGCAAGGTAATAAAGGAGCGAGCCGGAACAAAGACGAATTTAGACTGTCCTTTGTTGTGTGCCGCGCCCTGTATCACAATATCTATAATAAAAGTACAAACACACAGCCATACACATAAAGACCCCTCTTTGAAAATATCTGGAGCTTCTGCGAAATATTTTTGGGCGGAAAACAATATATTCTGTAAGGTCAGAGAAAGATGTCACTACTGAAGATGCAAGTAAAGGAGAGATAATCCTCTGCAGGTCTGTTTTCCATACTATCGGAGTGTTTCACTCTCCCAGAACCAGGCCAGCAGGTGTGAAGTGTCATAAAACCCTGTACGGTAGAAGGGTGAAATTGACATTACACCTTCTCAGACAACCATATAGTCTCAGCAATTAAATATGAACTTTGTCTAAGAGCGTGACGTATGGTAGTTAACCCACAATTCGAAATGGTCTGACTTCTACATTTTAGCGTAACGACAGCCTCTTCTGATAATGAAAAAGAAACATTTTTCCTTCCCCAGTAGAGGCAGAAAAACAAGTGCAATAAACGTCCGCAGCTTATAATCAAAAGTAGAATAACAGCTTTATAACTCTACAGATTTATGGTTTACTCCTACACGCCAACTTGGAGTATCTGATATTGTATTGGTATTCCAGAAACCTCAGATGAACTCGGCTCTAAGAAGGTTCACTAACAGATGACTTCCGCACCTTTTGTGCCACGCTCGCCTTTTAAACATACCTATATGAGAATTTCACAATTATGTACTACAATTTGAAGCAGAAAAACAAATATTTACTGTAATAAATACACGGCATTTTCTCGCAGTTTTTATTTGGGGACTATTAAGGAGATTTTAAATGGCGAATACGTACGATTAACAACTTTTAAGTCTTTCGTGTACTTTTGTTAATTTTATGGGAATTTTCTCTTTAGTTTGATACATATTTGATTACTGTAGGCACAATACTTGTATTAAAAATATTTTTAATGACTGCATTGCCACTTTGTTACGTCGAACTCTGCAACACATCATTAAAAATCTGAAGTGTTGTATTCTATTCACATGATTTTCTCTCTTTCTCTACAAATTCTTCTACAAACAATTCTTAAAAAAATAATAGTCAAAACGTTTAAGAGCTGGTCCTATATGATGGTTTTGTAATTCCGTTCTCTGTGCATGACTAGGGCATAAAAAGACAAATTGAGAAAAGTATAAATACTGGAAAATTCAAATGTAGCAACTGACATCTTGGAAATGGTACACTTTGCAAAAATCGTATTGCATAACTTGTGTTTTAACTGGATCTACTTATTTTGTACAGTAACATTTTGCTTATCTCCTACGGTTTACCAGTCAATCAAGAGGACGTCTGAAAAAAAAAATTTATTTCATTTGTCATGAAAATATCTTAAACATTTCATACTTGAATCAAATTCGTTGGAGCTATTTTTGAGAAAATCCGAGTTTTCGAAAAATCCTCAAATTAAAGAGTAGTCGGTAAGGTCATTTTCTGAAAATCTTCGTGATGCATCTTTGGAAGATACTGTACTTCAATACTGTGTTCTGTATTTAACCGATTTTCTTTTTTGAGATACTCTATTTCCTCTCTCTCTCTCTCTCTCTCTCTCTCTCTCTCTCTCTCTCTCTCTCGCTCTCGCTCTCGCTCTCGCTCTCGCTCTCGCACACACGCATTTTTAATCAATGGTACTCTTCCAACTAACGATTTAGTATTATGGTTATTTACATTTCATACTCTTTTTAAAAATTTGTCTTTATTTCTTGCTTTTGCCGTGATTAGTTCTCCATATTGATCTGAAATTGTGACTTTGCTGGGATTTTTATCTTATATAGATCTTTGTCTTTGGTACATTAGTCCTTTAAATGACTCGTATTACAAGGGCACTAAAGGCCTAGTTTTTTATGACCTAGCATCCTTAAGGGGGGATCCTACTCAGTTTTTAGCCAAAATGGTTAAAAATTTAAATTTGGATTCTGTCATAAGATCATGCTCCATTCCTTCTTCAACGCGGTGATATGAGTACTATATATTAACATCTATATCATGCTTAAAATTTTCTACGGGCATAAACATATATGTCAAAGTCCAAAAAACTGAAAAATATTTAATATTTTAAAATGTCAAGATGTATACCCATATTTTTTGCCAGCCTTAAACTTATGACAGAATATTACCCACAATAACTTTTATTTATAATCCTAAAATACGTTTGTTGCGAAGGACTTTTTAAATATAACGGAACTTATTTTACTAAATTATTAAACTACAGTGACTTCAAACTCGTCGTATATCTTAATTTTGATCACTGTAACAAACTGTTAAAATGTGGAGGCAGTTGGAAAAGAATAAACAATTTCCAATACTTAGTAAGGTCCTCCTTTAAATATATGTACACAAAACGAATTTAGTAAAACGCGCTGTTTGGGTGCACCTCTGTTTCTTCTTGTTTTACTGGGGTCTTACAGGGCGTGAAGCATGACTACTGACCAATGAACTGTTGAGCAGTTGCAATACGCGAGTAGAGGCGTGGCTCTGTAATGAGGACCAGGAAAGGTGGTGATGGGGGAAGCGTAGATATACCTGACCTGGTATAAAAAGAAATTCTTAATCCCTGTCATGGAAAATGTAAATATTACTTGAAATAAGCAGCATTTGTTAAGTCAAACAATTTTGTGTTATAAGAAACTCTAGCTTCGTCCTTAGAATAACAAACTCAATTAATTAAAATTCGTATCGAAATAGCTCTAAAATGTTTGTCTATTAAATTATATTACAATAAAGTTGCTGCTTTGAAATTAAAGGTTCTCTTATAATGCGTATGCAATAAACCCCATTTCTTGGGTGGCATTAAAATGTAATTACATTTCTGTGAATTTGTAGTTTCTGAAATTTGCCCAGCTTACCATAGACCACGTGTAGCTTTTGATCTATATGGCATGGTGTGAATCAAACAACCGTCGAGCTGATGAGTAACGATTTAAGTGAGCCACCAGAAATAATCACTACTTGTCATTGGTTATAACCACATACGTCTAGCCAATAGCACAATTACTGCTGCCATTGGAGATGAGGTAAAGAAACGGAAAGCAGGGGAAGCTAAGGCCTGGTTAAGTAAGCATGGTATCCTTGCATTTAACTAAATTCATGTTATGTAAATCATCGTCCTATTTGCTAGAAGCCCGCATATTCTTCTTCTGCATCTTCTTCTTCATCTTCTTCTTCTTCTTCTTCTTCTTCTTCTTCTTCTTCATCTTTGGCCTCACAGTTCTTTTAATATAACCTTGGCCTCCCTAATGAATATCCTCCATTCCGATCGATCTAATGCTTTAGCTCTCCATCTCCTATGTTTGTTCTTCTAATGCCAGGCTGTGCATCATCGATCCATCTTTTCTTCTAACTTTTCGTCTATCCTCTACTTTAGCCTCCTCTGCCTCACGTTCAAGTGGTCGCGAGTTCGAATATCGCTTAGGGTAAGTTATCCAGGGAAAGTTTTTTCCGAGGTTTTCCCTTATCCTTAGAAGACGAATGTCGGGTATCTTAAAGCTCCATGGACCTCGGGCTCATTTGAGCATCATTTCAGAGGCGATATCTGTATCGTTGTACAAGTTTTGGAGCTCCGAATTTGTTCTTATTCTCCAATGGCCATTTTTCCTAATCGATCCGTAAACCTTTCTGAGTGATTTTCTTTCCCATACATTCAAAGTTGTTACTCGTACATTTCTTGGTTAAAGTCCAAGACTCACTTCCATATCGCCAATAGATTTAACAAGAGTTTTGTACATTCTTTGATCTCCTTACATAATTGAGGCGTTGAGCGCAACAGTGGCCCAACCACTAAATCTACATAATGGAGATAATGGAGTGTAAAGAATATCTGTGATTTGAAAGTTCCATGTTCACTTTAATAACTAAGCAAGGGTCATTATATTTGGAAATTTCAATCAATATAGCACCGATATTGTGATACATAGTTACATAAATAAAGGATGGTTGGGCCACTGTTTCCATCCAGGAAGCCAGATTCAGTTCCATGCAATAACACACTTCTCATGCCATCTGTCGCTGGTTGTAGAAATGTGGTTTAAGCCACTACTGATCTCCTAGATTTTGATATGGGGAACATGTCTGTGCTAATAACTCAGTTTCTGAATTTTTGTGGGTTGGGCCACTGTTGCGCTCAACGCCTCATATATACCTTGCTTTCACTAAGGGATCTAGAGCATGGAGGAACCGAATGGCACATGGAATTTTTCTAATATATATATATATATCTTTTTGATTGACAATATTATATTAATTGATTATGTTATATTATTACGTTATATTGATTACTATTAAATTAACGAAAGTGTATATGATAAAGAGTCGTCTATCAGGTATCTTGGCCCAGTTATTACCAATCAAGTCCGCATATTGGGAAAAGTAATTAAAATATGATATAAGCAATAACCCAAGGTGACACACAACCAGAGGCGTAGCGTCAATGGATGTGAGAGATATATTACACGCTCTGTAATTTTCCTCAAACCAACTGTCAAGTTGATGTTCATTGTAATTCTGTGGTACATAATCGTTTTAATATCATTAAAAATGATGCTTTTCTAAACATTATGATTTGAATTTGCGTCACTCTCCAGTTACTCGAGGTATGTTTCCAAACAAAGCTTGGGTCAACGGAATCTGTTTTCAGCTCCAGGAAATTGGTGCTGTGCACTTGACTCACAGGATGTAATGTGTTGTTATACGTCTCATATTAAAAATCGCGCTTACATTATTGTACTTATAGTCGTCAATGCAAAATAATTCGCGGTTTGTTTCGCTTCTTGTATGTGTACTCTTTCATATGGACCTTTGAGCATGATTTACTCTTGATTACCTGCTATTAAAGCAAATGTAGGTGAAGATTTTAAGGGATTCTGGTACAAAGGTATGTATGTACACAGTCAGTTACATCCGAGTTAAATCATGAAATGAATCGCAGCTAGAGCAGTAAACAAAACATCATTTCCGTGCTGTTGTTTCAACGAAAATCAAAATAAACTGTTTTATGATCGACCAACTCGACATTAGAAGCTTCCAAACATTAACATTTCTCTGAAAAGCAATATGTAATTAAAGGAGATTCTCTAAATCCCTCAGTCAGTATTACCTGCAACATTAAACAATGTATAAGGAATTTCAACATTACAGTGTTTGAAAGTGAGTCCTGGCTGTGTCGTAATACTTTAAACAAATGTCTTTTTTGTTTTCAAAAGAAAAGTGAGTTTGGAATTCCAGCGGTTATGAAGATTTGAATAACATTTATAAGGGAGCCAAAAAATACAACTATTCTTGTAATCGCACAATAGGCAAAACACAACTAAAAGCGTTCGGGACAACTCCAAGAATACAATTTTCATTCAATAATCAGAATAAACTCTCACTTGAACAGCATAGCAATGAAGTGAAAAAGAATAGTCTTTTCTTTCTCATTTTGTACGGGCTGTATGCTTTCTGAGAAAACAGACACTGACTTTTCTTGGTTACAATGATAATGAAAGATCTTCGAACACAGGCAATTATATTGAAATTTTGAGACTGAAACTTGGAAAAGTCCTTTGTTGATCGTGTCACTTTACCTGATATTCAGATTGCTTAATTTCAAGTGAGAGTGCCATCATGACACACAGAATTAAGAAAGAAAATTCTGATGCCTTCTTTTGCTTCATTGATACCAGATGAAACTCGTGACATTTTATTGTGAAGAACAGCTCTGTACCGTTTGTTGCATAAATGTTGGAGAGGTTTGTTTACTCTACAGATGTAAGTTATGACAGAAAAGCAGATTTTCTATTGAATTGTGCTCTCAGTATTGTATCTTTCAGGCAATGATGAAAGATGAAAACTCCGAAGGGCAACTCAGTTTAAGTTGGGTCATATTTTAACCAATTGTAAAATATTCGTTGGGTTACATAGCCGAGTATGATAGCCAGGCTACGCCACTGGACACAACTGATGTTACATATCTAGTTTGTAGTGTACTCGTATAGTCATGTTTTACAGGTCATTGCTCCTTATATGAGCGTTATGTTACTTGCACATATGGTGTGTACGTTTGATGGAAGAGACCAGGCCCCGGAGAAAAGTTCCCAGACGCCGCTATAAATTCCGGGCAGGGATCAAGCGCGGGTCACCTGGTAGAAGGTGATAATCTTGACCACAAGCGCCTCCTTCACTGGCATGCCCGATGATGTCATACTATTTCGTCTCTGAATGAATGTCGGCCTTTGCCCCGCTACACGCTGGATATCTGATTTATGGTTCACAAACAAGACGCACTTTCTAACATAATTATTACTTACATCATTACTTGTAACAGTTGTAGCGGACTTGGGGCTACTTCCCTAGCGGCCGGTGTACCTCAAATTTATAGAGTCGGTCGTAAACCACGCAGCAATGAGCATACGAAATCAATCAGAAATTCATATTCGTGTTTGGAAAGGGAAGCAATAAATAAGCAAAACCTATCCCGGATATAGAGATGTGCCTTTTTAACAAGCAAAGGCCATTCGCCAGCACAATGTAGTTTGTTTGTATAGTCAAGTTTGGGTTTCTCACACTACATATTGCCAAGGAAATAGGGCGAGTCTGTATGAGGTATGCAATGTTGTTAGAAATATACAAACTAATCTATAAATATGTACCTCTCACACTTCTGCTGTTATTACAAAATTGTATTACTTTCTCTACCACATGCATAATAGGTAGAGAGAAGGTATTCTACCCTAAAACTCGATACCAGGATTTCACTGGAAATGCACAATTAAAGGTGCCCTAAATAAAATGTTTTAGAAAAATGTCTGTATATCGGTGTGTGAGGTTCAATTTTACTTTCTCTACTACGTATAGAAGGTAAGTAGGAGAAGATTGTATTATACCCAAAATTCGATGTCGAGATTTCACCGGAAATATGTTTTGAGGTGCCCTGAATCCAAGAAAAAGCAATTTTAGGAAAAGGTCAGTGTGACTGTGAGCTGCCTGTGAACAGCAAACAAAAAACGAAAAGCCTATTAACAACCAAAGTTGGTATTTAAGCTTAATATCTTTCAAGCATACGACATAAAGATTTTGAAGAAAATTCCTCCACCCTAAACTACCATTTACATGTAAAAGCTTTAAAAAATTGTGTGATTTTCTCAAAAATAGTTCTAACGATTTTGATTAAAATGCCATATATTCAAGATATTTGTATGGCAAATGAAATGTATATTTTGAATTTTCTGGCTGTAGCCATGTAGTCGTGTTTACTCTTGATCACTTTTGCATAACCTGATAAACCGTACCTATAATATAGATAAAATCTTACATACACAAACCGACATAACATATATAAAGAGAGAGATGTTACTGACGCAAGAAATAGATAAAAACCATTTTTAAAGCGGGTTTTATATGGCGTCAAAATTTGAGCTAAATCGATGCAGAACTTTTTGAGTTTTTAAAGCGTACACAAACCAACATAACACACACACACACACACAAACACACACACACACACACACATATACATGATATCCAGCTTTGGAAAACAGTAATTAAATCAGACATAAATAAATAATAAAAATTAAATGGAAATAACATGTTAAATATTTTATCTACAGACGACGTGGTTTTAATGCAAGAAACGGAGTCTAAACTGCACTATGCATGACATCGCCTGCAACAGATATCAACAATATGATTTCAAAATATCAACAGAAAATTCTAAGATAATGGCCTCTTTGGGCAAAACAACATATAAGGTGGAAAATAACTTTACAAAATAAACCATTAGAACAAGTGTAAGAGTTCAACTATTTAGGATGTAACTTAAATTGTATTATGAGAACTGAAGGAGATATGAGCAAAAAGCTTGCAACATTCCAAATTATGTGTGGAACAGTGCATAGAACTTTGAGAAATAAAACAGGAAGAGAGACAAAGTTAAAGTTCTATAAAACTGGCGGTCCCTGCACTAGTCTATGGAAGTGAGACTTGGATTCTTACAAAGAAAAAGAAAAGCAAAATACAAAGATGAACTTTTTAAGGTAAACAAGGGGATGCACTATGTTAGATACAATAAAATATGAAGACACAGGAAAAGAGCTCAATATAGATTCAATAAATAGCAAAACTGAAAAATATCAAAAGGAATGGATGCAGCATATGCAAAGACAAGAAACAAGACTGCCTAAGACTACATTGCAGTATCTAGCAAAAGGAAAGAGAGATGGCAATCCCAAAAAGAGGTGGGAAGAAAGATTATTGTGAGACAGAACGCCGTGAAGTGAAGAATAAGAAGATACCTTTTATAGGTTCACGGGACATTACAATATGCTTCCGGTGAAATTTCGATAAGTGATTTGTGGGTGGAGTACGATACTTCCTCTACTTATTGCTGGAAGTTGTAAAGAAAGAACATTTAATAAACTTATACTAAACATTACATTAGTATCAATGCCAGTGTTGCAAGTTTATTTACAGAAACACGGAGAACATGCCGCAGGACATTGCAGTGTTATGCAGGTAGAGTGATGTGCCGCATTCTTATCTGCCAAGTTGATGCTGAACATTCTAGAAACGCATGCACCTCGGGTGTGGCACTGTTACATATATACCTACATATAAAATATTTCTCTCTTAGTTCTCTGTTTCTCCTTGATTTCATCTTTGACTCCCTTAAGCGTCTGTACTCCTGTCGGGCGTCGTCCTTTTCCTTTTAAGACACTTCTAATTTCACTCTCCACTTCAAGAACTATCTATTCAGGAAACTTACATTCTAATTACTGTTGTCGTAATCAAAACTTAATAGTGGACTTGCTATCTTTAACGAGTTCCCCGCTTTTCCAAGTACTGGAAACTTTTTCTCAAATGTCCAAATCTAACAACTAGAAATGTAACACTACCTCAATTTACGTAGTTATTGACTTTAGAACTTATAAATTTATTACTTTAATTAATAAACTAGTTATACATTTTGTAAATTATAAATATGTAGACGTATATATGTACACACACAGATATATATGTATATGTGTGTTGTGTGTGTGTGTGTGTGTGTGTGTGTGTGTGTGTGTGTGTGTGTGTGTGTGTGTGTGTGTGTTATTCCACGACTTATTTTGATAAATGGTTCTTTGTGAGGAGAACTGGAAAAATTCAATGCCACAGCTGGGATTCACCACACACCCTCCGTTTACTAAGCGTGTGATCTTAGTTATCTATTTTTTATAAGTGAAAGTATTCTCCAGAAATCGTCTAATTCTGTAGCATCTGCTATAAGTCGAGAGGAAAGTAGGGTCAAATGAACAATTTAGTGCTAAGGAAAACTCTAAGTGCTTTCTTGCAACCCAGCATTAGACAGTTTAAATAGCGGATCGTTAAGCCAGGGTATTACACGGTATTTACAGGTTGTAAAGAGAACATTTTCATTGCTTGCTGCTTAGAAATTTGGAGAAAAAACCTACGTAACGGTTAGTGCTGCAAAGAAATTTTAGGGCATAAATTGTGTATTTAAAGGAAATTTAAATTTTCCCTTACTAACTTTGTATCTATACTTCCCCAGCTCAGCACTTATGAATTCGACTCTACAAGCTCCTTGAACAAATTAATACAAACCTTTTGACATATTGGCATCCGAGGTATGTGATTTTTGAAACAATTCTTAATGATTTATTCTACAAAACAACAAATATTGGCGAATTATACGTGGAACTTTTTTGTCAACGTATATAATTGCACCATGTGGTGGAAAATGTCTTCAAAATATATATGAGGATCTATACTATATTTTTTCATGATGAAGATTAAATTATTGTTGCATTTTATTTTTTGAAATTCGTTGTTTGAGGACATAAGCCCTGATACAAGCTAACTTTCATAGAAACTTGTGCATCGATTTATTATTTGATAACCTCAGAGAAATGTATCAGGATATAGAACTGCTACTGAATACCTAACGGAAGTGTCGCGTAATTAAGGACGCAAAATGTATTCGGAAAATTTTATGTTGTGCATTTGAAGGATAAAGTTAAATTGTCAAAAATGGATTCGGTGAAACTGGAAAGTATTTTCAAGAGAGAAGAATGTCATTTTCTTTTCTACTTTAAGCAGACAAGTACTATATTTACTCCTATTGAAGTCATAATCTTGCCCTGATTTTGATAACCTAGAAACCGACATTCTGGAAAGACAGTTCTGCACGTAAAAGTCTCTCCCGTAAAATTCTCCCCTTGCCACTATAAAACATGTCTGAATTGAATGTGAAATTTTGTACTGTTCACCTACCCAGTTACCACTGCAGTGATGTTAAACCATTGTCCGCGAAACCCATAATAAAGCTTGAGAATAATTATTCCATAGAAACCTAGCAGTACCACCAACAATCAATTTTTCGGGTAGTAAATCTTGACGATTGAGTCTGTTGTCCAGAGGACAGTAATGGACTAACTAGTATGAGATACGCACGTATGTATGCCCAATGAATGTATGGTATATATTGAGCATTTTCACAATTCGTTCTACAGACTTTAATGCAACCAGGAATAAGAAGTATGTGGCTATAAATATCTTAAGAAGAAAGAAGAAATGTGATCTGAAATAACAATAGATACTAAAATAACCTATACATATTGAATACCTTACCTTATTCTTTATTTCCAGTCCTTTTTCATTCAACTGTAATAACTCTGGTCTCAAATAACAAATAGTAACACCTGCAGTACAATTGTAATCAATTCTTTACACCAAAAATGCTTCCCAAAACTTAAACCAAAGCTAATGTATTTTATTCTCGAAAATATTTGAAAACGCGCATAGAATAACAAAATTAATAAATTCTTCCAACTTGCTGATTCTATGCTTTCAGAATTATCCTGTAGTTCCGGACCTCTCCGTCAAACAGCACTGATCTTGCATAGCTCTTCTATGGCAATGCGACAATATAACCAAGCGGTAACCAAAATGTTTTCATAAGGTTTTCATTTTGGATGAATAATTGATAATAGGCTATACTGAAGCCTAAGAGGTATAAATTGAGAATTAATTAAAAAGCTATACGTTAGTTGCTCAGGTTTTTGACAAATATGAAGCATATGTTTACTTTTTCTACCACTCACATGAATAATAGAATCAAAAAATTCGATTTTAGTAAGATTAGTATGTTTTCTCCAGGCTGATACAAAGGCTTTAACTCCATAAAGTTTGGTATTAGGAGGATTAATAACATTAAATGGATGAGGTTTTTATATAACTTTTGTATAATAATTGCACATGGTTTATTATATAGGAATTGCATCAGTGGCAGGTTTTGGGATCTCCTAAATCCAAAAAGAAAAGCTTTTCAGAAAAAGTTCCATGGTGTGTGTATGTAAGAGAGAGAGAGAGAGAGAGAGAGAGAGAGAGAGAGAGAGGGGGGGGGGAGCAAATACCAAACTTGTTATTTAATTTTAGGTGGTCTCAAAGATCCCACAATTAGATTTTGAAGAACATTCCCCCACCCGTAACTAACCTCAACATAAAAAGATTTATTTTTAATTTTCTTAAAGTTGCTATAACGATTTTGATGAACCTCATACATTTAAATAATTTTGATCTTAATTAAACTCTAGCTTGAAGCTTTTTTTAGAGTAGCTTTTGAGCTCCGGATACATTTTGTGTATTCACTATTTCTTTCGACTCAGGTTTTTGGATACAGAGCTGCCAACCCTACGGTTCTTGAAGATCAACCGAAATTGCATGTAACTTACTGATATACTGAAATATTTTATAATCAATCGATTCTTGTTAACTTTTTAAAATTTTTACCGCAGAACCAACCTAAGATGTATGTGTTGTTTATACTATTATCTACATGCTCGACAAAGCACTGTCGCCAGGAATGAAGTGAAGTGAATGGGAAAGTTTCTTTCATTTGATTAGTGACTTGCAACATGTTTGTTTACATAGAAATGTCTTCGAACCTTCAGAATTTCCTTGTCAACAAGGTATAAACCGTGATTTAGTCTTATACATTACCGAGATTCTGTATATTATCCTGAACGATTGTTTTCATTTATTCATATTCGTCCTTAATATGTACTCAGTTGTGTGTGGAGAAGTACAAGCCAGTTTTAGACGTACCCAATGCTGATGTTTGGGTGAAAAAGCACTATAGTAACATATTTGCAGCATAGTGTATAGAAGCTTAGTGAAATTTAAAAACAATTTTATTATAATTTGTTACATCTCTTGATACTAAAATCGAAGTTTTAAAATAAGGATTTTTTCTTTCCCTCTACCAAAATGTCTCTTCCTTGTCTCCCTTACAGTGGCGGAATACAAAATTTTAAATATTCCACTATCGCTTCTGCTTTCTTTTTTGTTTATTCAATTTTAGTTATTATTTATTTATTGTTCCATTGTATGACCCCTTTAATATGTGGGTCATATCGGCGGTTTTGCCTTTAAAACAATTGCCAATGTAAACATTGTTTACTTCTTTGCTGTTGGTGTTAATCTTTGGGTTGTCTTTATATCCATACACACACACACTTTTTTTCATACTTCCTGGCTCTAGGAGGTTAAGGAATACTTCTGGATAAAGAAAAATTCTTCAGTTTGGGATCGAATCCGGGGCATTTGGATTTGAAAGCTAGCATGCTAACCACCAAACCACAGGGGGGTCATTTCGGTCTTGTGAATCTCCCTATATCCGTGCAACCAAATGTATATCTACAAAGTTTATCTCCACTATTCCACTCATGCCGAACTATCACCTTTTGGTCGTGGTATTATCGCTTTGTTTATATCATCTCCTTTTCTCACGTTTGAGAATGACTGAAGTGCCCGTATGCAGTAAAAACAATTAGCGGGCCATCCAAAAATGACAGACAAAAGATTTGATGAATATTCCGGCAAAGATATTGATATTTTAATTGCAGAGGCGAAATCAAATAACTACAATTTTAAATATAGCAGACCTACTTTTAATGAATAATCTACTAACGCAAATTCGTTCGTTTATATTCATCATATGTCTAATTCCTCATTTCCCTGAATTAAATGCTGGAGAAATTTATGTGAATATAATTTATCAATTTTACTTCCTCTACTGCGTATAGTATTGTGTTCCATCCAAAATTTCGATGTCGAGATTTCACCGGAAGTATATGTTAGGCCCCCTGAATAAAAAAAAGCATTTTAGAAAAAGACCAGAGCACACGTTTTTCTCCCCCCCCCCCTCTCTCTCTCTCTCTTTCTCTCTCTCTCTCTATCTCTCTCTACGTGTATGTGAACAACATAACTCAAAAACGAAAAGGGGGTCAAAAACCAAAGTTAAGTTTGTTATCTTTCAAGGATGCTACGTGAAGATTTTGAATAAAATTTCTCTAAGCTAAACTACCCTTTACATGCGAAATTTTTCGAAAATTTTGATTCTCTCAAAAATGGCTCGTAACGATTTTGATTAAAACGCCATATGTTTAAGATATTTTTATGGCAAATTAAATGTCTATTTTTAATTTTCTGGCTATAGCTCACGTATTCTTGTTTACTCTTGATGACTTTTGCGTAAAAGGTAAACCTTAATAGATGGACCAAGTCTTCATTTCGGAGATATTCCATGTTATTTGTCTGTTTTGCAATACTTACAGACGTTCTCAAATGTGAGGACGAAGTGCTTGGAATAATAGTTTACGCAACAGAGAAAGTCATGTGAGTGCAAAACATCAATTTTTACTTTCTCTACTGGTAAGTAGGGGAAGTATTGTATTCCACTCAAAAATTCGATGACGAGATTTCACCAGAAATACATGTTTTGAGGCCCCCTGAATCCAAAAAAAGCATTTTTAGAAAAAGGTCCGTGTGTGTGTCTGTGTGTCAGTCTGTCTCAGTCTGTCAGTCTGTCAGTCTGTCAGTCTGTGGACAGCATAATTCAAAAACGAAAAGTCGGTTAAAAACAAAATTTGGTATTTAAGTTTAATGTCTTTCAAGGATGCGACACGAAGATTTTGAAGAAAAGAGCCCCACCCGAAACTACCCTTTACATGGAAAATTTTTGGAAAATTTTGATTTTCTTGAAAATGGCTCTAACGATTTTGATTAAAATATCATATGTTTGAGATATTTTTATGACTAATGAAATGTATATCTTGAATTTTCTGGCTATAGCCCCTGTAGTTATATTTACTCTGGATGACTTTTGCATAACTGGTAAACCGTTAGAGATAGACCAAATTATACTATACAAAAAATGTAGATCTTGCTAAAATACACATTTGTCTCAAGAAATTTTCTTGTAGGGTGAACCATTTCGGAGATATTCCTTGTTATGTGTATGCGTTTCGGAAAACTTAGAACTTTCGTGAAATGGATCATCGTTGTTCATTTTTTTTTCTATATGTGAAGTGTGCAAACACAACAGAATTTCAGAGCTTTAAAACATTTGACTATTGTACAAAGCCTACTGTATTCTAACAATCCCCTTGCACCTGCAAGGAAATAAGCAACAAAATAATTTTTGCAAATGTTTATCTCAACACAAAGAAGATAGAGGCATAAGAGTTTGTAAGAATGGTTAGTACAAGAGTAGAGAAAGTCATGTGAATGCAACACATCAGATTTTTTCTTCTGTGTTTCATGTTATTGATATTCATATGTTTACCTTAACAGTTCCAATAGGTAAGCTTAGTAATTTTTGTAGGCTAATACGTATAAACGCTAGCAGGTAGAAAAACCACGTGAAGTTGATACTCTAGATTCAGTAATAGATTCTGTTTCAAGGCGACACCCTTCTGTTGTTGGACCCTACAATTACTTCTCCACCTTGAGTTCATTCGTATTTTAGGTATACTACGCAATCAGGAAGTGGCAGATTCTCACGTGACTATCAAGATACAAACATTCCTCAGACATGCAAGTGGTTGTAATAGCGCACACAGTTTCTCGTTTTTAGAGGACCAAAAATTCCACGAATGAGGGCCCCCCCCCCCCCCCCACACACACACACACACACATGAATGATGTAGCTGGAAGAGGAAGAGCTACTTCACGATGCATGGCCGGTTTAGTTTGGCCTTCTACACACGGCCTCCAATGTTGCCACATATGTACCTACCTTGGCTTACTCGTCACATGCACCGCGCACTTATTCCTAAATCATAATTATGATAATGAAATCGCTGCAACTGCACATGTTTAATGCTATTTAATTCAATGAAGCAGAAGGTACATAATTGGCTGTGCAAATGTATATTTATTTGATTACCATATTAGGAAAATTATCGAAGATTATCTCCTGCATACATCTGCAACAGTCCTACTTTTTGGAGCCAGGGGCACAGTGCCAACACCATTTGTGTAATGGAAACAACAATAAATGGTTTACAGGATGATATTATTGTCTTGTAATAATACTCCGTAGCTATTTGAATTCATTGGAAGGTGAATTGGTTTAAAAAAATTATGCAGCTCTTCAGTGTTAAAATTATACGTACATAACATAGTACCAAGGTGACAGATGACCGGAATAAAAAGGAAAAGAAAAAAACTTTTTTTTTTAACTTTCAAGCGCAAATCTCTGACTACATCAAGTAATCTTATTATGCCTTAAACTGCTCATCTACCATAAATCCCTTCGGCTAACATTTTTATTAATATGTGTTACATTATGGAGAAAGAAAGTTAATACCTAAAATATAATTATGTTAAAATACACACCATATACGATTTTTATTTAGTCTAACATATAAAATTGTCTTATGTAATTAGGGAAAAATTTGGTGTCTGTAGCTTTAAATTCCTACTAGAAAAGTGCACCTCAAGTATTACTTTGTTTCATGATCCATAATGCCATATGCCCCTGTTGCAGGCAATTCTGTGAAACTAAATTATTATGCAATAGTTAAATGCTCAAATATTTCTACTGTAATCACACCAAATTTTAATATATTCTTGATTATTTGGTGCCATATTTACATTTTAAGTATTGGTGTAAGTTGACCTCGGTCGTCTCCTTAACGCTACTG
This sequence comes from Tenodera sinensis, assembly GCA_030765045.1. Classification (NCBI taxonomy): domain Eukaryota; kingdom Metazoa; phylum Arthropoda; class Insecta; order Mantodea; family Mantidae; genus Tenodera; species Tenodera sinensis. The sequence continues at coordinate 137,811,927 of CM060966.1, read as the reverse complement.
CTGGAGACTCAGGTTTGATTCCTGGTGTCGGCATGGGAACTTTCTCACGCTGGGAGACCTGGTCCGCGCTACACTCAGCCTCGTTAGGTCTGTAAGGGGCAACTGAGGAGTCACTTAATAGAAAAGTAGTGGTCCCTGATCGAGTGTTTTTTAAAAAGAGTTCATATTAATTTATTTGAGCGGCGTCCTGGCCGAGCAGTTAGAGCGTTCGCCTACCACCTAAGCGGTCCGGGTTCAACCCCAGTGACTCACAAGTGGTATTCGTGGCGGACGAAGTGGCATAAGGGCACGTTTTCTCCCGATTGGGTCCCATGGGTCCCAAAACCCTTAGTTTTCGATTTATTAAAGTTCAAGCTGTTATTAATGAAAGGATTTTAAAGTGACAACCTATTTTTTGGCATTGTCAGTTTGTTTGGAAGTGTGCAACGTAACTCATATCACATAGATAAAATGTTGTCCTATTGCATCTAGACATTCGTCACACCCTATCAAAACCTTCCTAAGAGCGTAGCACGTAAAGAATTGAACCGTTAATTACAGAGTAATAGGGACACGTGCAGTTGGAGTCGCCGTCAGGAACGAAGGCGGTTGTGCAGTACACACAATATCCATTGACGTCACAGTCACGTGTGTTCTAGCCAACCAGACGTAATCTGTTTCAGAGCACGTGTGTGAGAGTATTTGCACAGTTTTACAGTGAAATTAAGTAATTCCGACCAATAAAGTAATTAAAAATAAGGTAATTAATTACTTCGTGTAAACAAATGACAAATGTAAACAAATACCTATGACAATACATCTCCATCTACGTGAGATACAGTGAGTCACAGCCTTCTATGGATGAGTACATAGATAAATGAAGTTGTTCAGTTGGACCTGGAAAGCCATTAAAAGTAAACTTTTATTCATAAATTTATAGATTAATTACGCGAAAACAAATTATTTCGGTGTACATGTTTATATGAACTTTTTTCTTGTTTCGGTATAAAGAGCCCATCCTCAAACTTTGTGAAAGCAGTTTTGTATCAACCTATACAATGTAATACAAAATATGCAAATCAATACTGATAGTTTACCATAGTGTAGATGTGATATGGTATGTGTGGATCTATAGCATAGATGGGGAGAACTGACTCAATGAGTAATTTTCCTTACATCGTAGTCGTCCACTGCCTCACAAAGATTAGTTACCAGGCCACACCTCCCGCTATTGTCTGTCTACCTCAGCGAACCGATCAGTCCTTCAAATTATGTCAGTAACAGGAGATGGCATTCCCATTACCCCTCTTCCCCATGTCTGATCTATACGTATGTGTGAAAATTAAAGTAAAAAAGTTGCATTGCATTTAGCAGATTACTGCTGGCCTCAATTCAATATACGCATATTTCACTTTTAAAACTCTCATTAACAGTGTAATATATAAAAATGTCTAGTAGTAGAACTTCCCGCATACTTATGTTTTGCACGAGTATAAATTTTGATCTATAGATTTTTGCGACATTGTTTTATTTTCTAGCTTAGACCCTAGTTCACATTAAAGACTGTGTACGTGAAGCTTTTATATTGCATAACAGTACTGTTGCTTGCTGACACATAAATCACTCTCTTTCAACCTTCTTGGACATGTTAGTTTTGGCCGCCTGACAATTGAGGTTCACAACAAGGTTCGAGTTAAGTTAAAGCTCTGGAATTGAACCGGAATTTCCACAAAACAGAACTGTAAAACCCGTTTTTATTTGTTCTGAACTAAACTTGTATAGGAAACCATTAAAAGACGAGCACAACTTCTGCATAAACTCAGGTATAATAGGAGTATTATGTACGAGTATTTCGGGCAGATATATGTTGAAACCATAAGTTGAAGGTGATAATCTATTAGTCATAAAGAGAGCTAGCACAAATATTGGTTTTGCTTGCAGTGTGTGCGTGCAACGGAGGGGGAAAGGGGGTGACACCTGTAACCTGAAACTGTAAACATAACAGTCAGGAGTGTAACAAAGAATATTATTTTAAAAAATCTGGTGTGCTGCACTCATATGACTTTCGATACTCATACTAACTCTCCGCACAAACTCGTATTTCACTATCTTCTTCATATTAGTTGAGAAAACATTTGCAGAAATTGTCTTATTATTTCCCTGTAGGTTTAAGGAGAATATGGGAACACAGTAGACTTTGAGCAACTGTCACATTTTTAAAGATGGTCGCTATATGAAGGCTTTGAAATTCCATTCTCTTTGTACAGCCAATAATAATAATAATAATAATAATAATAATAATAATAATAATAATAATAATAATAATAATAATAATAATAATAATAATAATAATAATAATAATAATAATAATAATAATAATAATAATAATAATAATAATAATAATAATAATAATAATAATAATAATAATAATAATAATAATAATAATAATAATACTAGATGCAATAATATTAACCGGGCTTGTGGGCCGTGGTCTATTGGGTTCCTTCTTCTTCCCAAACGTTTCGTCTGCAGTAATAATAATAATAATAATAATAATAATAATAATAATAATAATAATAATAATAATAATAATAATAATAATAATAATAATAATAATAATAATAATAATAATAATAATAATAATAATAATAATAATAATAATAATAATAATAATAATAATAATAATAATAATAATAATAAAATGAAGAATGGCCTTCCATTGAGAAACGTGTAAGTATTTGAAATCTCACACAAATAATAATAACCATCCCCGAAATTGTTCACTTCACAGATAAGATCATTTAATATAAATTGTGTTTTAATGAATCTACATTTCTTGTATAAAACCCCTAGCGCAACAGCCCTTCGCGGGCCAAGGTTTACCGCCCGGCCGCTGCGTCACCCACCTCTGCCCACTGCAGGCGTCATGAGTGGGGTGTAGTACTGCAGGGTGGGACGTGGTCAGCGCCTCGATCCCTCTCTGCCAGTTATGCAGCCTTCGTGACCTGGGGTCGTTACTTCTTTAGGCCCCTCCCCTGGACCTAACGAGGTTGAGTGCACGCCGTGCCACACCTTCCAGCGGGGGCAAAGTCCCCATGCTGGTAGATACTGGGGATCGAACCCGAGTCCTCCGCGCCAGAGGCAAGCGCGCTACCAACTGCGCTATGGAGGCGGTCACATTTCTTGTAGAAAGATCTGCTCTAACTCTTACATTTCAGCAATTAATACAAAAGTCAAGAGCAAAGAGGACTAAGTGGGCTATAGTCAGAAAATCCAAAGTATATATTTTATTTTCCATACAAATGTCTACATATGACATTTTAGCTAAAATCTTTAGAGCCATTTTTGAAGACAAAATGTTCGAAGCATTTTCAATGTAAAGGGTAATTTAGGGTACAGGGATTATCTTCAAAATCATCATGTCGCATTCATGAAACACATTAAACTTAAATACTATCTTTGGCTTTTAACCAACTTTTCGTTTTTGAATTATGATGTTCACACACACACACACACACACACACACACACACACACACACACACACACACACACACACACACACATGCGGATCTTTTTCTAAAAATGCTTTTTTGAGGATTTCAAAACATACACATCCGGTGAAATCGTGACAGTAGAGAAAGTAAAAATAGGAATTGCAAGTACCTACTTACATATTGTCAGAAATATAAGCATTTGCATGTTGTATTATCTTCTCATTTGTCTGTTTGTCAAATAATTTAGTATATGTTCTAATGAAGTATTTAAACTCAGGATGCCATTTTCCCCTCCATTTTGGATGAACAGACAGACTCAGCTGAAAACGGAAATTGTCGGTTGTTTACGAGTGAGACACTGTGTGTATATGTGCGTGAATTTGTGTGTGTGTGTGTGTGTGTGTGTGTGTGTGTGTGAGAGAGAGAGAGAGAGAGAGAGAGAGAGAGGGAGAGGGAGGGAGGGAGTTTGTCTTATTAAAAAAGATGAACCGATTACCAATGAAGCGTAATATTTACGACCATGAAGTCGAGAAAGATCTGAAGGGCTACATTCATATGACTTTCTCTAACCATTCTTCAACAAACCATTTCTATAAAAGCTTATGCTGCTATGTACTTCAGGCCTGGGCGACTCGCGGGTTACCTTGAGCGACCTTCATGTTTTTACCTGCTAAACATACGGTTGTTAGTGCAAGGCTGTGAACAGCTTGCACTCAGAGAGTACCACTTGTCAAGCCTCGATGCACCTCATGATAATCGAGGCACAAATTTGCAGAAATTGTCTTATTGCATATTTCCTTGTAGAGACAAAGGAATAAAAAACACAGTAGATCTTAAGTGATGGTCAATTTCTTTTGAGAGAGGGATGGATACATCGTCATTGATGATGGCTTGACGTAAACAAAACAGCGTTTGGGTTCGAAGGAAAAACAGGTGGGTTGAAGTGTTTTACGTTGATGCTTCAAGCGCAGTGGTGGACAGGTAATTTGCAAGTGTCGCTTTTGGAGATGAGTTTATAATTAAAGGCACAACAATTGCAATTCACTTAAATCAATGCGGAATAAATTATAAATCAACGTTGTATAATACGCTTTGTGAAATTATTTGATCTTTAAGTTTTGTATGTTGCATGTAAGCATAACCTCTTAGCAGTATTTCAAATGACAATGCAGTTAACTATGTAACATAGTTACGAGTCTACCTCTTTCATTCTTGCTTAATGTGTGTAAATAGTAACAAATTCACTTTAGACATTTGTTTAAGGCATAATCCAACTTACACAGCTTCAAAGATCGCAAAATTACCTTTAAACATTACTTTAAGATGTTCAAATTAAAAATTAAATATCAAGCAATGTTACTCAAATCATAAACTTTTATTGAAAGTTTAATTTTATAATACTTCATAACATTTACACAAAAATAACTACAAAATTTTCAGAATGAATCAGGCTACGAGAAGAGAACAATTCTGAGTTGTAATATTAGGAAAGACTGTATTCTGTGTTAACGTCAGTAAAAAACAACTATGTTTTATGCAAAAGTTTGGAAGAAAATAAAGTAAGAAAAAAGTAATTGGACTAATTTTGTCGTTTTGTCGGAATAGCAACATATAGAGCAAATAATCAAAGTAAATCGACTAAATGTAATTGTACAGTAACTAGGGAAAGTATTGCAACCTCCTAAAAGTTTGATATAGATTTTAATGGAAATACACGTTTTGAGGCCTCATAGCTCAAAAACGAAAAGTTGGTTAAACACGAAACTTGGTATTTAAGTTCAGCATTTTCCAAGAATGCAACACAGAGATTTTCAAAAAAATCCCCTTGCCCCTTGCACATGGAATAGTTTCTAAAGATTTTGATTTTCTCGAAAATAGGCCTTGACAATTTTGAATAAAATGTCTGATGCTCAAGCCATTTTCCTGCATTTTCTGGGAATATCCTTAGAAGTCCTCTTTCATGCTAGATGACTTTTGCATAACTGGTAAAGCATAACAGATAAACAAAATGTTATTATACATAGAAAAAATGCACATCTTGTTAAAACACATGATTTGTCAAATACATGAATACTGATCTTAGACAAATAAGAGAGCTGTTTTCTGAAAATGAGTGAATTGTACAGTATTGACACAAGTTGTCCATCTCTTGGAATACGTACAAGCTGCTAACGTTACTGGTCTAGTTTTTATACAGTTTATCATTCAGGAGGCTGTTAACTTTACCTGTTATACCTGTCTTCTATTCACAGTTTTTACTATTATAGCTCAAGAGTTCACTTCCCTAGCGGGAAGCCTGTTCCAGTGCCTCCTTGTCTAGTTTCTACAATATATACATACCTATACCTACTTCAGTAGATCTACTATTAGCCTTGTATTTCTTATCTAAGAGACAAATACAACATTTCAAATTGGGAAGTGATTGATCTACCTTTTAGTGCTCGTGGAGTGATTCTAAATTTACCGTTAATTGGTTCCGACGTTTTGAATTGCAATTAAGTGTTTCACAACACATTAGTTTATACATTATCCGTGATTCTTTGTGCATTTTACTGTCATTTCTATACTACACTAAAGTAAATAATTCTAAAATGGTTAGCTGTCCTATTTCCATATTTTATAATAATTTTGTACATTATTATCTATAGAATATTTTACAGTATACGTTTTTTTATATCCTTCATATTTAAAATCGTCTTTTTCTACGGGTATGTCTTTATGACAACCCCAAAATTGTCCAACTACATACTGGATTTTCTCATAGCCTATAGTTCCCACAGCAAAATTTGTTGTGTTGTATTCACATGAGTTTCTCTACTCATTCTTGTACGAAATATTCTTAAATGCACTTATTATTCCATATTCTTAGTGTTAATCGAGGTAAACGTTTGTAAAAATATTACGAATAAGAAAATACATTTGACTTAAGCGATATTCAAGTGTTTTAAGAGCTAGTCGCTATGTGACAATTTAAATTCTATTCCCTTTGCATGTACGACACATAAAAAGACAACTAATGCTTCCTATTTGAGAAAAGAATAAATATTGGAAAATTCAAGAAATAACAAGGAGTATTTCCGGAATAGTTCACTTCATTAAGAATTGTAAATGACAGGTTCTGTTTTAGCGAGATCTACATTTCTGTATAAGTAGTAAGATTTTATCTTTCCTTTATGGCTTACCGGTAGCGGCGTGGGGATTTTGCTCCACTGGAAGGTCTGGCACGGGATGCACTCAGCCTCGTTAGGTCCCGAAGGGGAATAAAATTAGTGACCCCAGGTGACGAAGGCCGCATAACTGGCCGGGAATGCTGATCATGTCCCACCCTTTAGTTCTGTGCCTCACTCATGTTGTTGTTGTAGTGTTTAAAGCCCGCTTTTACTACTACGGCGCCGCAGGCGGTGACACTGATGACACATGGAATGAAGATGGAGTACCGGTGGAATGAGATGGCGGGGGAAACCGGAGCATCCGGAGAAAACCCTCCCTAACGCCGCTTCGTCCACCACGAATACCACATTCTGGTCCCTGGGATCAAACCCGGGCCGCGAGCGCGCTAACCGCTCGGCCACGGCGCCGCCACTTCACTCATGACGCCTTAGTAGGCAGAGGTGGGGGACGCAGCATTCGGGCGGTAAGCCTTGGCCCGCTAAGAGCTGTTGCGCTAGCGGTTAGTTGCTTGGGGTAATTGTTCACCCCATTGGTACTATAAAGTTAATTATGTAATATGCATATTGTATTTGTAGAATTTTGATGGTTTAGATACACAATTATCAGTCGTTTTTATCCCATTTAAATACATAAATAATCACATTTTAAGCAATGTCTTTGTAATAAATAAATAATTCTTGATATGGGGTCATAAAATACGCCTTAAGGATTTACGATGTTTTATAATTCTTAAGCTTCTATTATGCAGGTTTAGATTTACTGTGGTGGTAATGTTGCTGCTTTCATATTTGAACATTCAAGACAGTTGTGTATTCAATAGACCGTTGTTGGTGACGTACTCTACATTGTTGGTGTTATTGTTATTGATGGGACTTGGTGTGACACTTCGTATGATATTCTGTTGAGAAATGTGACATGTTAGATGCGGCAAACATTATACTGACTTTCTCTGCTACAAACCATTCTTACAAATGCTTATTCTTTTATCCACTTCGTGTTAGTTGAGATAAATATTTGTACAAACTATGTTACGGTTAATTCTCTTGTGGGTGCAAGGCGAATACAGGAATACAGCAGGCTTTAACTGATAGTGAAATGTTTTAAGAGTAGTCGCTATATGATGGGATTGAAATTCCGTTCTCTTTTCATAACCAAGAGATAAAAAATAACGAGCTCCCATTTGAGAACGGTCTATAAGCATTCTAACAAATAAGCAATATCTCTGAGAAGGTTCAGTTCACAACAAAAAAAAAAAAAAAAAAAAAAAAAAAAAAAAAAAAAAAATATCATTTAGCATAAACTGTGTGTTTTAACGAGATGTACATTTTAGTACAAGCTGAGCAGAACATTACTTCCACTTACTGGTGTTTTGCTCCTCACTGTAACTGTTCTATCTGACCTTACCTTGGTCATCTCTTGTTCTCTTCCGACCCCGATGCTATTAGGGTTCCCGAGGGCTAGGGAGTCTTTATTTTTCCAACCTTTCCATTTCTCTAATTTCTCTATAAAACCTTAACCCCTAACATGCTGACCTGTCATGACATGTAATACGTCCTCTGATTGGTAATCAGAGGATATGGTCGGTGAATTTATTTTGATAATTCTCTCAGTCAGGTCAGTGAAACCCGTAAAGCAACGACAGGTGTAGTCCCCCAGACATTCTGGGGGTTGTGAGAGCGATGTGACCGCCAAAACATAAAAATATGGTGCTCTCTAAAGAGCGGTTACATTTACTGCTAAGTCTCTTCAATATTTATGAAATATTGGAGAGCAAGAGGATTAATGACTTCATTGTCAGAAATCCAGCATTAGCTAACAACAACATTTTAGTACAGTAAGATTTGATTCGTTTCTTAGGGTTTTCCAGTTATGCAGAATTCATCAAGATTAAACATGATTACATGGACCATAGCCAAAAAATTCAAAATATACATTTCATTTGCTATAAAAATATCTTAAACATTTGAGCCGTTTCTGAGACAATCAAAATTTTCGGAACATTTTCCATGCAAAGTGTAATTTAAAACGGAGGTAGTTTGTTCAGAGTCTTTGTCTCGCATCCTAGGAAGGTACTAAACTCAAATACCAACTACGGTCATGTAGTTGACTATCGCTTAAATCTACTGTATTCCCATATTCCCCTACAAGCAAATATGCTATTAGATAATTTGTATTGTAATGTTTAGGTATCTCGACTAACATGAAGAAGATAGAGGAATAAGAGTTTGTAAGAATGGTTGGTTGGTGCAGAAAGTGCAACACATGATATTTTTGTTTATGTTGTCGATGATGAAAATGACCAGTAGCAGAGACCCCCAACACTGTGCTGGGTTGAGACTGGCCCCTGTACCGTTGTACACACTCCAGACATCTTTCTCAAAGTAAGTGACAGGTTAATAACACGTGTATAGCAGTACCTGGGCGGTGCGGTTCGTCGTCTTCTCTCTTTCTTTCTTTGAATCAACAAGCTCGATGCAATTCTCCTTGAGGAGGAATGATGTCCTTGCTTTTCAAAATCTCCTGCTGTGAAAGCGCTTAACCTTAGACGCTTCCTTTTAACTCCTTGAGCTGGCAACACCGTTCTGCAATGTTCTAAACGAACAGCAAAGAACAAAACAAATATACTGAAAAAGTTTTACTATCGCTGTTAAAAATATCAACCCCGCTGACATTACCTCTCAAACATTTCTTTCCTTATAAGTAAGCACTACATTTAGATACACATATACACTCTCATTTTATGTTAAATATAAATGTAAGGTAGCGTATGGGTTACCTTGACCATTGACACCTCTTTCAAGCACCTTAAAACTGCCTATCTTAACATTTCTATCTTTGTATTACACCTGTTCAAGCATCAAGATCATAAGTTATTCATATAAAGGGGCTTATTGGTGTAGTAGTTTGGTTATAGGAAAAGTAAACATATTCAAGCTAAAAAAATGATATATCACATTTATATAACACTTTCCACTCTTTCTTCAACAAACCATACTTTCCCTGCATGATCAAAGGGGGGGAGGGGTGGAGGATTAACGAATTCTAATTTCATAAAGATACGATATAACTCTTGTAAAATTTAAATAAATAAAAAATAATAGTTCGGAAGTAGTTAACTCAAGAAATGGATGATCAGCTCAAAGTTTGGTATCAGAGTGAGTAAAAGTTATTATTGAACAGTGGGTGTAATGAATGGCGAGCGAGAGAACTCACTGAGACACGCTTTATCCCATCACAAATCCCACTAACGATTTCCAGGAGTCGAACCCGGGCTATCTTGGTGAGAAGCGAGCGATCTAACCATCGCCACGCTCCACCAGCTAAGAAACGGAGAAAATGTGTGTGTGTGTGTGTGTGTGTGTGTGTGTGTGTGTGTGTGAGAGAGAGAGAGAGAGAGAGAGAGAGAGAGACAGACAGACAGATACAGATAGATACACATTGTGTATGTAGAAATATCAGGAAAACTATTAAACCGTTAGGATAATTCTTTCACCGTTCTTCCCAACGGACACAGGCTATAAGATATCGTCTAATTTGGTTTCTAAACTATATATGTCTGAAAACACACGAATATTTCGTAGTAAACATGGTAATAATTTAGAAATTAGTATATATATATACAATAAGAAGCATCTGCTTATAGTGGTATATGTGTGATACACCAAAATTCTTTAATAAGCGTTACTTAAGAAAGAATTGTTTTATTTCCCGTGTGTGTGTTGTAATCCACTTCATTATTGCCATGCCTAAACGATTATATGAAGAGTTAAGTATACAGAATTTATAGTTTACGAAGATAATTTTACTTGAGGGTTACAGACTAAATTACATATTCAGATGTTTTACTGGATATCGTGGTATTCGAAAACCTTCATATTTACAACGATGTCCCATATTTGTTGTCTTTGAATGTTAGAGGTTTTTATATTCTATGAAAACTGCATATGTTAAATTAATAACATAATGAAATTACAAATAAAATGATTAAATATGAAAGGGGAAATCGCATGCAGAAATTGTAGAGCTAATAAAGATCATTTTTGAAAACGGACAAATTCAGAGGAATGGAAGACCGGCATTTTAACACCAATTTTTAAAGAAGGGGATAAACAGATTTTAGATAATTACATAGGGATTACATGAAGACCAATTCATGAGAAATTGGCAGGAATAACAACAGTGAATAAACAAAAGTCAACAATTTATAAAGCAGTAGTGCGACCAGTAATGACTTGTGCATTATAAACAAGAGCACAAGAACAGACGAGTGATGGAAATAATGGAAATGAAAGTGTTATGGAAAATAGTTGGAAAGACAACGCACTGACGATAAAGTAAGAAATGAAGAAATCAGAGAGACATGTAAGATACAACCGGTGACTTATTGGGTAGAAAGAAGCTGGGAGCAATGGGATGCACATATATCCAGGATGTGAGATGGACGATTAGTGACAATAGTGACAGATAAAATTCCGGAAGGAAGAAGTCTGGGGCGAACAAAAAAGAGATAGAAAACATGATTGATTCATGTATAAAACAGGCGATTACGCCTGACATAGAGAGCCGGGGGAGGAAGAGGAGAAGAACAAGAAGAGAAGAATAACGAGGTTAAAAAGAAGGTAATGTTTAACATTTGATTTCTGTAAATATCACTGAGGTTACTTACATAGGTTGTCATCTTTAGAGTGATTGTAACGTAACAATCTTCACAAGAGTGGCATAAGAGTCAATGACGCAGTTCTTTGGACTGAGTAGGTAAGCACTTTCCAACAAAATGGCCACCTTGATCTCCAGATTTCAAACTGATCGACTTTTGTTTGTGGGATTACCTTAGACAAGGATTTATTTTTGGAAAATACAACTATTCCACTGTGACTGTAAGACATTAATTCATAATTGCAAGTATTTCGGCATACTTACTGTAAAATACTGTTTAAGATTTCGCAGAGAAGAACGATGCATGTTGAACAGCAGATCGATGGAACATATTCGAGATGTTTTAACCATATTTCATTGTTTTCCAATCTTAAATATAATAATATTTTTGATCCCTTAAAATTTGAAGTCAGTTTTGATGGTCATATTAAAATGTCATGAAATTTTTGCTCACAGTCAAATTAGAATTTCGGAACACCTAAAGTGCGTTTTTAGTATGATTTTTTAGTATGCTATATTATTTTACATTTGACGCATTTTAATTAGAATAAGACACAAAACATATTAAATATTCGCCCTAGTGATATTTCTCGCACAATAATCAAAAGTTTAAGTTGGTATACAGTAGTTAGTTGTCGACCTTTAAAATGCTCATGGATGCAATGAATTTTGAAGTGTGCAAACTTTTAGAATGGCATATTTAGCAGCATATTACTACTGTAGTTTATTGCTAGGCTCATAATAACTAATTTAAAGCCCATAGATATTCTGTAAGTCGCATAAATGACAACTTGATTTCGTAAATAACGTGCGCATTGCTGCAAGCTCATTTGTTTCTTCCGTTGCGAGTCGTTACGGTAGTTAAAAGTCTTTTGTTCTACCCGTTTATTGTTTATGTCTTTTCTCCAGAGCAGTCGGCAAATTCTTCCGCATATGGCCGAGTGAGCACACATGCATATATATCCATGCTTACTGACCATGTCGTGATCTCTTCAAGCTCTTAAAGTGAAGAAAACAATTCTTCACGCCGTCAAATGACTTCCTGCTGCTGCAGATTAGGGCGCTCTTCCTAAATGGCCAGCAACATGGCAGCCAACTGAGATTAATCTCTACATCTAGTCTCACTGATGTTCTATACCTCATTAAGACTTTTATTATTTCTAAAAGCCTAGATCACACATAGGGTCTATGTTTTTGATTTTCTTGCATAATAATTAAACAAATTTCGTTAGATATTTATGATCTAGAAAGCATCTTCTTTAAATAACACTAGCATTATCCCGCGGTTTCGCCCGCGTGTATAATGATAATGCTTTACGCTGAGTCAGTAATTCACGAAAATAGTTTTCTAAGTTATCTCCAACCCCGAACAAACACTCCGAAATATTTCTGAATCTAAATTCCCCAGTCGAATGCGAATCATTTAATTTCTTTTAGCACTGAAGTCCTTGGACTCAGCTGCGATTTTGGTTTTCTTATCGTAATGCTACAAATCTAAATAAAAAAGTCATTATATGTGCCATGTATAACACTCTGCATTGCCAGGCTTTGTCTAATGCAAAAACTAGTACATTTCTCGTGACATTATTTGTTGAAATAGTACTTCGCGCAATGAGAGCATAATAACAGCAATTAAGATGTGAGTATATTTTATAAAACGAGTGATAGTTAAGTTTCATAATATTCATTCGACCACTCTTCATTGCTGCCATAGTAGGTAAGTAGGTATCTAATGCACTGTGTATGGCGATAAAGTGATTAGCAGTCTGGCCTTCCAGTGTTTTGAAATGATGTCATCTTTAGAGGAAACAGCAGCACAAATGTATGCTGTCCATGATTTCCTCGGAGTCACACAGAGCGCAAACTGGGGACTGTGAGATGTTCATTTTGTGGAAATGTGCCAGGCAGTCGTGGACAGTAGTTATTCTGAAGAGCGCTACTACTGATCTTCTGGGGGCACAAGTGATACGTGTTGATTCATCGTTCAGGGACTTCCACTTCATATTGGTCTCAGCAATTTCTTTTCGGGATTTGTCTTGTTTTTAATGTGATGTTTAAATGGGAGAAATGAGATGTTCTTCACTTTGACTTGTAGAATTTGGGATTTCTTCCTTTCTAGTTGGTCAGCTGCCTCACTCCCCATTATCCCGCAATGTCATGAGATCCACTGTAGAGCTCTGTAAATGAGAGATAAGTCTGAGACATTCTTTTGAGTTCACTGTGCCAAATGCATCTTAAAAGAACTTTTTTTTCAGACAATACTAAGAACATGATACATTATTAGATATTTTAACGTGTGCAAGAGTCCAATATGCCATATATATCGAAAGCGTTATCTGTGTCCAACAATTGGCCAAAAAAAATCGCAACAAGTTCCTCTTAAGTTTCAAGTATCACCTCTGCATTGTTATATAGCTGCTAAGGACTAGAATGGTTAGACCTAAATCCAAATTGGGTGTTTGGAATAAATAGATATAGAAGACTAATCCGTAATCCCTTTGAGTGTTAACTGCACAATTACCTATATGTTACATTTTCCACTCAATCCTTAATCCCTGCTACTACTTACGTTATTGCAAGAGAAATGAAAAAACATAATTTGAATACATATTTTCACATTGATTGACTCACTTTGTTGCTTTTAAAACATAGAATGCATAAAAGAGTCAATATACGAAACTCCCGTTTATGTGACTGTATAAAATTTTGAACTATAACAACTGAACCATGAGAGAGAGAGAGGGAGGGAGAGAGAGAGGGAGAGGGAGGGAGAGAGAGAGAGGGAGAGAGAGACACAGAGAGACAGAGAGGGACAAAAATTGTCTAAAGAAAAAGTTTGAAGCTTGTTAAGGTACCCAAGCTATGTCAAATAATTCTTATTCGTAGCGTTAGCTATTTTTGAAAAATTGAATTTTGGTAATTAATGCGTCTCCAGTGCGCAACATTTAAATTGTGCTATTGTTTTCCTCTATTTTTGTTGCTTTCTTCCTATTACAAGGTGTTCTTACTTTGAATTTCGTTTTGTAATTTAGTACCTATTACTTAATTTGAAATCACTGCTAGGCAGAAACATATTGTAAGTAATCTGGCTACAAAAATACTATATTGTATAATGGATACATGTTAATTTGTCATTGGGATAGTATGTAAAATTAGGCTGCAGTCTACTGCGAGATGAATCAGACAAAGAAGGCCTGGTTGGTAGACCATTAAAGATGGTCTAGATGCTCTAACCTCATACTTCGTACCTTATGAGACACAACATTCAGCACTCTCATTTTAATAACACTAACACCTTACATATCCTAGAAAACAAATAGGCCAGAAACTAGCCGCTGCTAATGTTACAGAAAAGGCCATAAAGGTAGAATTTACACGGTTCATTTCTTATTCCTGCGTTGAAGTCTCCTCTGGGGTTTAACCTTAGGGGCATTGTTACATGTAAATTTCTGTCTTCAGACAGTAAAATATAACAAATTAAGTGTAAATATTCTATTTCAATAACTTATAAAGTGATGAGGAGGTCAGAATGGGACATTTAGGACTTTAAAATATCCCTAAACAATTTAATTGTCTTTCTAATAATACTGGAATATGAAGTAAACTTTTAACACCAAACATAACTTTAAAATTATGCGCTAACCATTTTCAGAGCAGTAAGTTACAGTTTTCCACAATTTTTTACCTCTTTATCTGTAAATGTGGAAACTTCGCATTTTGACGAGTATTTCTTCAACTCCTTCATCATTACCAAAAGCATTTACAGCAAGGTTATACACAATGCAACTCACAATTTTAAAAATAAGGGACATAAATACAAAGTTAGGAAAACAGAAAAGTGAAAACAAACTGTTAAATAACAATGTGAACAATGGTCTTGTTTCGCAATACACTTTCCTCTGAAAACTTGCATCAGACATGGAACGGGACTATGGCCTGGACTCCAACAAATGATCTTTCGCCTTCTGTGTTGGCGGTCTTAATGTTTAAACCACCATAGCGAGATACCCTTACGTTTAATAATCCTTCTTGTTTGATTCAAGTACCCTGCTAATCCTTCAAAGCCATTTCAAGCACTTAAGATGTCATACCTACCTATAAGGTAAACTGCAATGTTGCAAATGCTTTTAACTTCCAGCCATCATACACATTAACTACTATCACGGATAGTTAATGTTAGCTAATTGTACTGTTACACTGTCATGCGTAAGCAATAAATTGGAAAACTAAATCACACTTGAAAAATTAAACACCACCGCTGGGACTCGAATCGCGGATATTCAACTCTCCGGGCTGAGCTTCTTACCGTTTGAGTTACCATAGCAAAATACGCCGAAATGTCGCCAGCAAATGTTTTATCTGATCAAGTAGTAAACTACTTTTTAAATAATGATGATGATGATGATGATGATGATGATGATGATGATGATAATAATAATAATAATAATAATAATAATAATAATAATAATAATAATAATAATAATAATAATAATAATAATAATAATAATAATAATAATAATAATAATAATAATAATAATAATAATAATAATAATAATAATAATAATAATAATAATAATAATAATAATAATAATAATAATAATAATATCTTGGTCTAGACTTGCATAATGCAGAAAAAGGATTTCATTTGAACCCAAAATTTTATAACAAGAAACAGAAACTACCTGTTTTGAGAGACCTAAATCCAAAAAGTAGTTACCAGGGAAATGGTGTCTGTCTCTCTCAGGGTGGCCAACTCGTACGATAATTATGGGGGCATACGATAATTTTAATGTTTGTACACATGGTTGACAACCCGTACGATAATTATGGGGGTGTACGATAATTTGAATGTATGATAGTTCGATACCGGAGAAATATTATTTTCAGTGTTTTGTCACACTAGAGAAATGAAACTAATTACAAATGCCCTCATGGCCGTCTCCACCCCTCTAAGGCAACCATTTCATAACGTACTAAACCTTCTACCCTTTATCCTCTTGTTGCCAGTGTGCCCAGATCTGGTAATCTCAATGAAGAAGGCGCTGTTCCGAAAATTGATGATCAATGGAGAAAACTCTGAATACTGGGCTTAAAAAACTAAAGTTAGAATCATATTGGAACTATATACGGTAAATGAACTTATTCTGTCGCCTTAGTTTTGAAATAATGCGATAGATCCGAAAATCTCCAAGTCACCGAGAAGATGTTAAGGTTTATATCAACAACAAATTTGTATAATGCTGCAGCGGTTGAGGAAGATGAACTTTCAGATAAATAATGCGAGAAATATAAGTTATATAGTTGCAATACTGGTTGAGGTCATCAATCTTGTAAGTGAATATCATAAACATCATGAATATTACATTTTCATAAGTGTTATGCTGATATTTTTATTATTGTAGCATTTGGTTTAAGATGTACGATAATTTTGAATCCAAAACTATAATTTTGAGTGACTGGTACGATAATTTTACTTTCAAATGTTGGCAACCCTGGTCTCCCTCTCTCTCTGTGTGTGGGTGTGTTTGTGGTGTACCATTATGTACATCAAGAAATAAAATGCAAGTAAATATGAATATTTTAGACCTAAAACCTGCACCTTTATACACAAGAGGACACATTCTCAAGAAATTTCTACAATCCGACAGACACACGAGACAACTAATGTGTATATTCTTGGTTACTAATGTTCATTCTCGCAGAATTAGCTCTAAAAATATATTTTATTAAAATTTTATAAACTTGAATTTTCGTCAGTTGAATACTACGTGTAGAGTCTGTAAAATCCTGTTCAATCTTTCTAACTTTTTTAGAAACTTACATCTCGTTAAGACATACAACTTTTTTATTTTTTTGTATTAATATATCCTTCACTTGTCTTTCAGTTTTTTATTTCTATATATTTTATGCTTCTTGCTTTACTAACATTTTAAATGACACAGTTTCAAATATTGAGGTGACCAATGTTTGGTTTTTCATGAGTTTACGCAAATATATGCAATCTCTTAACTGGAGTGTTTTATCTGTTTAATCTTGTCTCAACCTTCCTTATAAAATAAAAGGTATATTACTTTAACATAATACTTAACATGAATTATTTCTGTTGAATATGTATGATGGTTAATGTGAAGGGGTTAGAGAATAAAACCTGCTATAGTAATTTCAGAACAGCTCTGGAAATAAATTTTTCTTTAAACAAGAGTAAGTTTTCTCTCACTTATATAAAAACCTGCTATTTAAAATTTTATTTGGGTTATATGTGAATAAATAATATAGCACTTCACAGTAATAAAAGTGTGAAAAAATACGAGTAAAAAAGCAAATATGTAATATCTTTCATGGACGAAACTTAATGGCACAAGGTGCAGTAATTGAAATCAGAACTTACTGACGAATAGCCTGTTATAGGTCCATTTTAAATGTGTAAAAATTCATAAGCAGGGAGCAGGTCACGAGACTTGGCGTTGTATGGGATATTTTATTTATTCTTTTTCCGGGCTCTTTAACTGTGTGCGTGTAAAAAAGTCATCTAGAGGTTCTTGTTTTTGTTCTCATGTTTTAATGAGGTGATTTACGTTATAGAACTCATTGCCATAGCACGTGATTCCAGCTTGAGACAATAATTGGAGGCCCGGCAAACGACAAGAAATAAAGTTGGCGCTTTAAACTTAACACGAGATGGGCTCTTAAAATTTATGACAACTTTAAAACCTCCCCCATTCACCACAAGTTTTAATGATTCTTCAGGTACTAACGAGGAGGGTTTTTCTTGTGCGTCGCCGTGGTCGTAGCGAATAAATTACTCGATGACAGGGATGCTAAATGCATTTTGACGCACGTCAACAGCATCTTCCACATGAAACCGGAGCCCTCGGGGGGCGTTCGTTCTTCGTTTTGCTCCTTGGATAATTTACATAAAGCACTTTATTGTTGAAGTTGCTCGCTCAAAATAATGAGCAATTCTATTTAAATGGAAATCTAGAATCTCTATAGGTGCTCATACAAACATGTAGTGATTAGGTCTACCGTACCGTACCTTCTCAGTTATTAATCGAAATGGGGTTTTATTGCATTGCATGCAACCGCACCTTCTGGGGAGACAAAAAAAGGGCGATAAAATACAAAACGCTGCGAAAGAATTTCACTTCGTTAAGATACTTGCTTGACCTTTCCAGACAGCATGTTTAAACTATTTGTCTTGTAATGGTTAACGCGTCGCTAGTTAAACTCCTTTAATTTTATCCATAAATTAAGAAATCTTTCTAAAACTTTAAATAGAGAAACCTGGTGTGCATGTCACACTATCCATCACAATTCCATATATTTCCTCTACTCTCGTCACATTACTCAGAATAGTCTTGATATTAAATAATCTTCAATTAAGTAACTTACACTTGACCATATGCATAATGTGGTAAACAATGCACAATTCTTCGCAGTTTATAACTATGTTTTTTTTTACCAATGAGCTCCTCGCGGGAAAAATAGGAATTGCATCACATGACAGATCAACCTCAGAAAACAAATATGTCAGGGAAAGACAGCTCACATGCTCCCACCGAAAGCCAGTTGAACGTGTGACGTCACAGCGGCGAAGAGTAAATAGCGTGCGGGACATTGTAATTTTAATGCTGACTGTTTTAATTACTGAACAGTCACAGATTATAAATAATTACAGTTCGACTTTATACCGTATATATCAATTCTAGTTTATATTATAACGCAAATAGAAGAGAAATATTAGAACTATTTTGCCTGAGCTAGAGGAGAGCTATACAGTTTTGACTTAGGTTCATAACAGAAAAATCGGTCGCACACATAAGCAGAACCAAGCATACATAATATCCGTGCAACAAGGGCATACAACCTCGGAAATCTGGATTGAGGAGCATTCTTATAAAAATCAGCCAACTCTTCTTTGTGTTTATATTTGTCCTTCAGCACATCGTCGCACTGTAAATTTATGAATTCAGTTTGCTACCTGCTAGAAACATTGTTAACATCCAATGAATACGGTGTCGCAAGATCTGAAACGTAGTTGACAATGTTTCTATATCTTGAAACCTGGTCTCAAACTGGTGTGAAACACGGGGAACTGAACACAAACACAAAACCACTACACACAACACTACACATCAACAAAACACAGAATAAAAACAAAATTCGCACTAACGCCGTTAAGATCCCTCACACAACAAGTAAACTAGGCTGAAGAGGGTTCTCCCTAAATGTTGTAAACATGCCCAAATAACATTTTTCATATTCATTCAGTTTCGTGCAAGTAGCGCCGCTGATCTAGGCACCGTAGCAATACACCGCTCTCGCCTGACATTACATGAACATACAAGTTGGCTCTTCGTTTAAATACGTCACAGGGCCCGAAGTTGTCTTCCCCTGAAATATGTGATAATGAATTCTTCGAAAACGATTAATGCTACAGAAAATATTAAATAAACACTAATCCCCAGCGTAAAAGACCTTACTGGGTCAAGTTCTAACGCCCGACCGCTGCATTGTTCATCTCTTTCCACAAGCATCATGAGAGAGATGCAAGACTGGAGGGTGGGACGTGGTCATCGCCCCGAGCCCTCCTGGGCCTACATTTGTTGATACAGCTTGGATTTCCTCAAGTAACAACTTTTCTCGCGTAAAGTTTCAGCGATTTCTGAGTGAATACGATGATACCTGGCGTTTCTTAGTTGCTTAGTTCTTAAATGGACAAGATACAAGGACATGAGCCAAAGCTTCTGTCTCAGTAACAAAAGTTTGGAACAAGAATCAGATAAATATCTAGTGATTATTACTTTGGCCTTTTTTACTACAACGTATGAAGTGCACTGGCAAAAGAGAAATTATAAAGTTACATTTTGACTTGCAACCTGCCATATCAGTGTATTTGCTACTTGACACAATTCAAGAAGCAATAAAATATACCTTCATGATGACTTAAATGATAGAGCAGGGTTAGAAGAAATGTCTGCCAGTCAAGGATCTTGATTTTTGAAATCAAGCCGCGTTAAAGTTCGAGCAGTTACAGTAGCCGTCGGCCAAGTGTGTAATTGGTTAGATAAAAATCGAGACAAGCTTGTCCAAGTGTCCTAAATGGCTTTTTTTACGCCGCGATACAGACAGCAAAACAAAAGGCACTATTTGCTCTGATTCACTTGGCATCATACTCAAGCCATTAACTGCAGTTTGTATCATTGTAAATTACAGGGTTAGTGAAATTAAATTTTGCGTCTAATAGAAAGTTGGAAGTAATTCAAGTATTTATTATACCCCTTCACGTGCTTTAATTTAATTCTTAGATTTTCACTATAATTAGTAATGCATATAATTAGTCTTGCCCTATGTTTCTCATGCTTCCTGGAGTGCCCTCGTTTAGCATTATCACAGAGAGATGATGTAGTGACACCTCGATTTGAAAATTTAGTTCTATTTATTATGACCATTTCACCAATAAAACCATAACCCGGCGGAGGGTGAGGAATTGTTTCCGTCGGAAAAATAATTAGCATAGTATGTATCGTAGAGTTACGGCACGTAAAGAACCTGAAGGCTATCAAAGAGACCTCTGAGCAAAATTTAGCGGTCTTTAACATCCCAATATAGACTGTGGAATCACATTTGTTAAAGAGCGTACATACACAAAAACTCAAAACTATACAAGACAAACACACACACTAGAAGAATTAAAAATATCCACCAGCTAAAACTCCACACAACCCGTTCAGAGCTTTTTCGCTCTTCCGGTATTAAAGCCATTTAGATGCCAGTAATTTTACGCGACAATATTCAGGCATTGCTATGTTAAGTGGATGTTCTGTAGAAATTGTAACATACACTTCCAAAATGTTCGTGAGGATTCAGAAAACACAAAAAGAAATATTTTAGTGTAGATAAAGAATGTGGTGTTTAGGAGAGTTGGGTTACACTACCGTCACATTTCCCATCATTCTTTGCAGCCGTAACTTCTGCGTATTGTTGTTCGAATCGTCATTCATCGGTGTCTGAGACGCGTTTTCTTTTCTTTCTTTTCTGTCCCTTTGAATTGAACAAAAGCAACACCACGGCCGCACGTGTCAGATTACTGCAAGCACTTTAGGAATTGTGTTTCTCTAAGTATATAGCACGGCGTGTAGGTGCAGCAGCGGTCTTTAATGGACAAGAAAGGATGGGGAAATAATATCCGTCACCTGGAGTGATATAAAAATTGAATGGTGCAACTTCCTTTGCTTTTACAGCAGGTAATGTTGAAAAGGAACGTTGGGAGGTGGTGGTGACAACACGTTTATTTGGGCATGCAAACGAAGATATGTAAATTCGGAATGCTCTACAAGTGTTCAAGCATTCCATTTGAAACGGATGTTGCGTCTGTTGTTGTTGTTGTAATGTGCTATTGTATGGATTTTAATGGCTTGTTACAGATCTTCGAGACATAGCTGGCTGAATATCATCCATTCTCTCTTTGTGTCCTTCAGGGGTCTCAAACAGCATAGCGTTGTCTAGACCAAACATAATAGTGGCAGCTCTTTATTTTCTAATGAATGACAAATCCTGGTAGAATGACTAAAAACTTACATTTAGGGTTGCACCAAATGTCAAATTTGAATGTATAAAAGCGAATGCTTCAGGAGTGATAAATGTTCCAAACAATTTTAATTACTTTCTCTACTTCCTATAATAAGTAGAGGAACTTAATTTTGATATTGAGTATTCACCGGAAATACATATTTTGAGGCCCTCTGAAAAAAAAAAAAAATTAGAAACATGTCCGTGTGCGCGCGCGTGTGTATGTGTCTATGAGCATAACTCAAAAACGAAAAGTTAGTTAAAAACCAAAGTTGTTTAACTATAATATATTTCAAGGAGGCTACAAGAAGATTTTAAAGAACATTCCTCCACCATAAAGTACCCTTCACATGCACAATTTTCCTAAAGTTTTGGTTTTCTGAAAAATAGCTCTAACGTTTTGATTAAAATACTATATGTTTGAAACTTTTTATGGCAAATGAAACATATATTTAGTACTTTCTGGCTATAGCCTATGTAGGCTTGTTTCCCCTAATGACTTTTGCGTATCTGGTAAACCGCAAGAGTTAGACCATATCTTACTATACAAAGAATGCAGATCTCATTAAAACACACAATTTACTTTTATGAAATGTAAGGTCGTTATTCTCTTTCTTGTCTCATGTTCGTCCAAAGGGAACAAAATTTCAAAGCTTTAATTACGCAACCACCTTTAAAAGATTTGACTGTCGCTCAAAGCCTACTTATTCCCAAATTCCCGTTGCACCTACATGACAATAAGTAGTAACATATCTGCAAATGTTTATTTCCACTAACATGAAGAAGATACTTATAGGAATAAGAATTTGTAACAATAGTTAGTACAAGCGTGCAGAAACCTATCTGAGTGCAACACATCGCATTTTTAAATCATCCTCCGTGGTCTAGGGGTAGCATGCTTGCCTCTGGTTCCCGAGGTCGCGGGTTCAAATCCGCCAAGGGCGATGTATTGTTTCGGGCATAAAAACCTTAGCGTGGCTTCCTTCGAAAGCCTTGTTCCTGTGTCGCAGATTTACGGCACGTAAAAAGAATCTCAAGGCTGATAGAGGTCTGTAAGCAAAATTAAGCCGTCCTTCATCCAGGATAGAAGGGATGTCGGAAACCACAACACTTAAAGAGTGCCTATAAATGCAAACTCAACTTAATATGTAAGTTTGGCCATCTATTATTGTTTTACAGGTGTAAATTGCAAATGTAGCGGTCGCCCGTAAAAATTCTTCGACTTCGTCGGGTTTGAATCCGCGACCTACGGAACCAGAGGCTAGCATGTTACCCCTGGACTACGAAGGACAATGTTCGTTGCCATGGAAACTCGTTCAAGCGCACGTGTGCCCCTAGCTGTCAGAATGGACTTGTTTTAATGTACATAACTGTACAATCACGCGCCTTGGCTCTGCATTGTATCTATACACGAAACAAAGTCAGGGTTAAACTCCCGCCATTTTTGGCATTAAACCCGTGCTCCTTGTTGTTTATCGCAGCCTTCCGTAAAGTATGTGTGAACTTATCGTTCGAGTCTAAGCTATGTGTTTTTGCGGAGTGCGTAAGCCAGCAGAGGGGAGGGGGGTGTTGTCTCCGGTACTTTGCTCCAGTGGTGGTGCTTTAGCGTGGAAGGTATGTTATTCTCTGCGTTCATTGAACGCTCAGGTACGCCACTGTTGGTTATTTGTCAACCTCCCTCGCATCAGGCTTTCTATGTTGCAAAAAGTGAAACAGGTTTTGTTTTATTCCTGAAATAAGTCTTTTAACGTCAGTTACGCAGAACCATCACCAAGAAATGTTAATCACATGTTAAACCGTAAATAAATGTTAATTTCGCGAGTAAATATCGCAATACATTATTAATTTCGTGGTAAATCATAAATAAACAATCATTTCGCGAGTTGCATTAAGATTCACGTTTAATCGCGAGAGTAAACGTTGATAATTATGCGGAAAGTCGTAATATAATTGCTTTTGAAATGTTTATATTGCATACTAACATATTTTGTGTCATCGCGATCCACCAAAAAATTGTGTACTTAGTTATGATAATATGAGTTTCGAGTGTTACAGCGAAGCGCATGCCTGTATGATAGATTGAATGTTTTACGGCCTCACCTTGCCTTCCATGTGACAATAAACTTCAGTATTATATGTACACAGTCCCACATGGTAGGTGGGTATCTATTTTGGCGGAAAAGCGCCCTTGCGAGATTATTTCTTTTTTACTGTCGCCCTCAATTTCTGACCTGTCACAAGAGAGATAATGCCTCAGCGACACGAACCAGCCAGTGTGTATCAATAACTAAAATCACCTCATCTGGACCTGCACAAAAACATACATCATCTAGCTAGATTAGCTATCTGTCCGGCGGCGGTTTTGGGCTCAGCTGTAACTATCACAAAAAAAAGAATAACATTGGCTTCGTATAGCAGACTTTCTAAATCATTAACAATACTGTTTTACTATACTTTTACAACAATTTATCTCTTTCTATATACAGGAAAGGCTTTTATATTATTTTTCAGTGAGTGTATTTTTTATTCACTCCCTGTTTATGGGGCTAATGGAAGAAAGTTGAATTTCCTGCATTCAATTCTAACCTTCCTGGTATTTTGTCTATGTTACTGTACGGGTACGCAAATAGACCCTGTAACTTTTAACATAATATTTATTAGAGCAGGCCTGAAAAATAATTACATTTCATATTCAGCTTTAGAATGCCACATTTACCTGTATATTTATTTTCCTTCTGTTTGTTAATGTTTTCAGCAACTAAGAATGGGCTACAAGTTATTCATTTTAAAAAGTCAACAAGTAAACCTAGATAATTCATCAATATTTTCCCATTAAGATTAATGCTGCTACTGAAACTACTGTGTTCAGCCCCTGTTAGTAAATTAACAATTTTTTGTTTTCTGAAAGAATTATTTCGATTATTCACTTTCGTCGAAAAAGCTAGAATGCAATATACGTGCACTAAGTGAACTACATAATTTTGGAAGTAGAGAATAGTTGAGCGTCATCACGTATTTTGAAGCTCTTCCTCGTTTTCCAAGATGCACTTATTACACTTGTATGGTAATACATTATTACAGTTTTCATAAGGCAGATGATTCAAACATTGCATTCATATACTTCATTTATATGAACGTGGTGCGGTTACCGTGTGTGCATATTTTTTACATTTGCACACTTAAAAGTCAGTGGTCTGAGACGGGTTTATCCGCAACCTTAGAATAGGTAGTATAGAGAAAGTAAAATTACGTGACCCTCCGCCGGTTTTCACCACGATATTTTGGGAACTAGAGGCTATGAATGTTTCCACTGTAAACATTATGTTACCACAAATAACCTTTTGGGTTTTAAACCATGTAACTTGCGTTTAATAAAACTCAGCACCATGGAACCAGATACACTTGTTTGAAACCTAAATATTACTTGTGGTAACCCTGTTTGCTTAGTAGTAAACAAATGTATTGCAATAATAAATTGCGACATACAAGAAAGAGATTAGTGAACGAATCGCCCGCATGTTTTATGCGACTATGGTGGGATTCCAGAAACTTGAATGAGTGCGATTTCCGGTAGTAGGTATACCTAGATCATACCGGTTTTGTATCAGTTGAAGCTTTGCGTTATCTCCTGAAAAAAGGGTGCAGGTTAGGTACTATCGTGCCCAGGAAGTAGTCACACGGCTCCCTTACAAATGTCGTGACCGATTATGTTCGCTTTTCCATTATTAAAGAAAGTAATAAAAACCTTAAGGCCTAGGGGCGGATGTGAGTAATATAGCCGCCTGCTTGTAGATTCGTATCGGCATTCACAGCTTTAATGTTGGAAAAATTAGCCATGTTGCTAAATAGTTGCAACCACCTGACTCACTAAATGAAGCACTGGGTCTTTATAATGACTTCAACACAACAAAATCTGATATGTTGCACTCACATGAATTTCTCTGTTCTTGTATTAACTATTCTTATAAAATTATTCCCGTATCTTCTGCATCTTACTCGAGAAAAACATTTCCAAAAACCATCTTATGGAATATAGTAGGCTTTGAATGACAATGAAATGCTTCAAAGCTGGTCGCTATGTAAATGCTTTGAAATTATATTCTCTTTGCACGGCCAAGAGATAAAAACTGAATAAGTACTGCAATAAGTATGATTCCAGTAGCTTAATTACAGCTTTCAGAAAAAAAGTACATTTCTTGAAAAAAAAACAGTATATATAATCAAAATCGTTAGAACCATTTTTGTCAAAATAAAAATTTTCGAAAAATCTTCCTATCGCATCTTTGGAAGATGCTGAACTTAAATATTTAAAGTTTGGTATTTAACTGACTTTTCGTTTCTGAGTTATGCTGTTCATACACACATACAGAGATGTATTTCTAAAATAGTTTTTTTAGATTATAGGGCGTCCAAAAAATGTATTTCCGATAAAATCTCGATATCGAATTTTTGGGCGTAATGCTATACTTTCTCTACTTAATATATACAGTAGAGAAAGCAACAAAATAATTTAATTTTTTTTCTTATTTTACAGGTAACTATTGAGTGAAATATTGTTATATAACTCAATTGCTAGAAGGTATTGTCATTGTTGAGGTGGATTACGTGCCCAAATGGCTGACCCCATAGATTACACGTGAAGTTCCCATAATGACAGCAACGGTTTGTTCAGTTAGTAGGACCTACTGCAGGAAGTGTGTGGGGTGCTGTAGGTACTCGCGTGGTCACATGCCAGTGGCCGGCCGGTAAGGTGTGTCATCTTGTCACATTGTTCTTTACGGGTCACTGACGTCTTAACACCGTTTCATCCTTCCGCGTACGTGCGTCATCTTCTTTCCCACGTTAACCGAGAAACGAAATCAGGCCTTCAGATAAACTTATCTGGTCCAACCAGGTTACTGCTTTCAGTACATATCACAACTTCTAAATTTTCAAATAAGCCTTAAACCACCAAAATAAAACAATATCTACATACTTGTAGGTTACACACTTTTTCATGTTTTCTTTTTCAAAGTATGATAAAAAAAACTTCATAATTAATACGTGTGGTTTAATCTCTGCAACATCTTAAGAACGTACAAAGCTATGTGCAGTAAACGTTTTGTGTCTCTCCTATGATCTCCTAATTACAGAACAATTACAATATTGCACCAGTATGAAGAGAATTTAGAAAATGCAACATCTATTTCTAGATTAGTAACCATTTATAAGGTCAATCCACAGGACCACTTAAAAATACAGAGAAATGGGGGTAAAACCGATATTAGAAAGAATATATAGTGTAAAGAAAAATCTGATGTGTTGCACTCACATGACTTTCTCCACTCTTGTACTAACCATTCTTACAAACTACTATTCCATTATCTTCTTCGTTTTAGTTGAGATAAAAATTTGCAGAAATTATCTTACTGTTTATCTCCTTGTAGGTACAAGGGGAATATGGGAATACAGTAGGCTTTCAGCGATATCAAATCTTTTAAAGCTTTGACATTCCGTTCTCTTTGCGCGGCTAAGATATAAAAAAATGATTCACAATTTTCCATTTGACAAAAGTTTGTTTTCCAAAACTCACAAAAACAACAACGAATATCTTCGAAATGGTTCACTCTACAAAAAATTCATTTGGACATAAATTGTGTATTTTAGTAAGATGTACATTTTTATAGTAAGGTTTGGTCTATCTCTTACAGTTGTGCCAAAATAATCCAGAATAAACAGGACTAAATGGGCTATAGCCAGAAAATTCAAAATTGTCTTTCCGTTTTCCATAAAAATTTCTTAAACATCAAAGTCGTTCTTGAGAAAATCAACATTTTCGAAACATTTTGCATGGGTAGTTTAGGAAGGAGGAATTTTCTTCAAAATGTTCGTGTCGCGTCCTTAAAAGATATTAAACTTAAATACCGCGTTTGGCTTTTAACCAACTTTTCGTTTTTGAGTACCTATGCTGGTCGCACACACACACACACACACACACACACACACACACACACACACACACACACACACATACACATACACACACACACGGACCAGTTTGTAGAAATGTTCTTTTGGGGGTTCAGGGTGCCACAAAACATATTTCTGGTAAAATCTCGACCTCGGATTTTTGGGTGGAATACAACACTTCCTCTACTTGTGCAGTAGAAAGTAAAAATGGAAGCTCCACACACAACGAATGCAACCGGATAGAATTCGCAAACAAATATTGCATTAAAGACCAAGAAATCGATGTACAGGAAGACGCAGAAAGAGGTGGGAAGGTGTGAGTGTTCGAAACGGGCTTAGCATAATCCTTGAAGATAGAAGAAGATCAATTAGGAATAATTAATCGTTTTAATATACTCAAACCGTTTGTGGGTAAGTTTTAAGAGGCAGAATTGCCACTGAAAAATTTAGAAGATTTTCATGTTCTGTTGCTGTTAGTGTTTTTGTTAAATTTATCTGAATAGTAGGGTATACATAGTATTAATCCGTTGTCTAGCGATTTCACCAATATATAAGTTAAAAAGTAGCAGGGACACACTGCATGCTTGTCTTACTCCTATGTTAGTTTTGTGTAATTTTGGCTGTTTAATTCCTGAGATTTGAATTTTAGTGTTTTTACTATTTTTGGTTATTTCTACGTTACTTCTTACCTTTTTCCTATTGCAATAACCACAACCATGTAGTTTCAACATAATGTAAAACAAACTACATTATACTTCATAATTCCCCAACTCGAATCCAAATTTCGATCTCAACTATATCCCGCCCGTAAGGAAAGGCAACGCGTAAATAATTGTGTTGTGAAGAGTGGGAAATAAACGCAAGAGTATGGAATTGTTTTGTGAGATTGAAAGTAATCAAAGAAGGAAGGAAGGAAGGAAGGAAGGAAGAGATCTGCATGCCAAGGAAATATGCAAGAACAAGACCGAACGGTTCACGGCGACGAGCGGGGTTATACCAGACCACCCACGAGAAGAATGCTTTGTGAATAACAACTGCAAGTGATTGTTTAGTAGAACACGTACATCAGATTATTGTTTTCCTTTCCTCAAAACGCATTACGTGTAACGCGAAGAGGCGAAACTATGTTACAACTCGGAGAATTTATTTGTGACGTTCAAGGTAGTGATTCCTTCTGAGTAAAAAAACTTAGTCACCTTGTACCAGAGCTTTTGTTATACTCTTTACATTTGATTACTGGTGAAATTTAAATACATAGAACTATGACTTAATACACCACGAACTGCTGCCAGATGCAAGTTTGGAGATGAAAGATGTTTACCATACACCAGGTGGAAGGTACTGTTTTGGTCAAACGTTAACCAGGGATTCTACATGATCAGTGTAAGAAATATGTCCAATACAATTGTCACGTCACTGCTTCACTGAAAAAAAAAAATATATATATATATATATATATATATATATATATAATATGCAATGTGTGTGTGTTTGTGTGTGTGTGTGTGTGTGTGTGTGTGTGTGTGTGTGTGTGTGTGTGTGTGTGTGTGTGTGTATGTTTGTCAAATATTTGGAGGAATTGTCTTCTTGATGAGTGGTATAAATGGTTTAGTATTTCAATAATGCATTATGTAAACAACGCTGTAAAACATTTCTACATCAGTTCGAATCACTTTAGTCACAATTTAATGTTAAAGTGACGTTTCCAGATCTCCCTTAGAAATTAAACTTTACAGTACACTTTAACGTTAGATTGTGACTAAATTCATTCAAATTCAGGTAGAAGTGCATTACAGCAATGTTTACACATTGTTTATGCGACAGTTAGTGAAATAATAAAATACTTATATCCATTCGTCAAGTAACTAGATAGCGCCAAATATTTCGTACAAATTACTTTTTATCGGCGAAACGGTTCTATATTGACAATAATTGTTTTGTTTCATCATGTAGAATTCATCATGTAACGCAGATTGGGATGACTGTTTGGTGATGTAGCAATACTCCAATAAAGATAAAACCTCATAGAACAAGATCTTATTCCGTTCGATGAAAGGACCGATTAATTCAGTTGCTCTGCTATATCTCACCCTCGTTACAAAGTAAGATATTTTTGTGCAAATAAAATAAACTCGCCCCTAGGAGCAAGTCACTTTTCAACTTCACCCTTCCCTAACCAGTTACACTTTTCCCCTTACTTATTTAAGGTTTTAAGTTTCGCACAATTAACTGCCAAGCAATTAGGTCTAACCCTTTAGCTGCCGGATGATGAGAGCTTCTTTATCCACCCTTTCGCAATCTTAGAACGAGACTTCGTGATGTTTTATTTTGTATCTGTTTGCAACACTAATCCCCTGCGCCTTCTACACAAACTGTAAAATTCACCAAACTACATCGATCAAAATTCTGCCACGGAACGAAATGGTTCCGCAGTAACGTGTGAAGCTCGCCTTCGGGAGGTCATGGGTTCAAATCCAATATGGCTGGGGTGTTTTCGGGTTTCCCTCAGTCCTCAAGGCAAATACCGCGTAATACCACGATTCAAAGTCACACCTTAAGTCTAAAGCAATAGTATACATTCGGATCGCAGTAAGGAGCAAAGCAATACTTCGTCCTGAGTCATTCACCCTCCTTCTAGCAACAACCGAGTTCAAAGGTACACAAGCAGTGGCGTAAGCCGCACAAATACCGCATGGCTATTTCGAAACCACGAAAACGAAGCTTCTTATATATTTATATGAGTATATTAGTAAAGTTAAAAAAGAGTTCCAACACAAAAGGTTTTATGATCTCAAAGCAATGAACCAAGTTTTCGCAAGTCCTTTGACGTGGATATTGATACAGTAAAACCACAATGAGGAATTGAGGTTCCGAACTTGCAATAATTTTGAAATCTCAATTACAAAATAAGATTGGTTTAGATTATTTAGACAACTGGATATGGCATTTCCACCTTCACTAATATGCTGCGTATATAGGTGCTATGTTTAGCTTAACATATACGTGTGTGAGCAATCATTTAGTCTAAACTCAAGTTCATAAAATTTAAAGCTGATCATGATTGACACATAAAGCCCAGCATGCCCTGTTAATGTCCGATATATGTGAAACTGTTAAACTCCAAATAAACTGAAGAATAAGACGAAAAATCAAATGTGTTGCACTCACACGACTTTCTCTAATCTTGTAGTAAAGATTATTACGAACTCCTTATTCCTATATGTTTTTCGTGTTAGTTGAGATAAACATTTGTAGATATTATCTTATTGCTTATTTCCTTGTAGGTTCCAGGGGGATATGCGAATACAGTAGGCTTTGAGCGATAGTCAAACCTCGCACAAATAACAAGGAATATCTCCGAAAGGTTCACTCTTCAAAAAATTTATTTGGACATAAATTGCGTGTTTTAGTAAGACATGCTTTTTATAGTACGATTTGGTCTATCACTTCCGGTTTACCAGTTATGCAAAAGTCATCAAGAGTAAATAGGACAAGATAGGCTATAGTCAGAAAATTCAAAATATACATTTCATTTGTAATAAAAATATTTCAAACACAGACATTTTAATCAAAATCGTTACAGCCGTTTCCGAGAAAATCAAAATTGGACCGATAAAAAGGTATGCTTTGTATGGACTCCCTCTCATGTTGGCATAACAGGCAATGAAACTGAATATGAAGCTGCAAAAGAGGCAGCTAAACATCCCGTCAGTGATGCCTCGATCGCTTCTCCACATCAAGACGTCATCAACGGTACTAAATGCAAAAATGGATACAGACATGGTCATCAGTTAGCAGTAAACTCCATGAAGCTCGCTCAGGCTGTACAAAACCTTTTCTGCAGCTCCAAAGACTGAAAAGAAGAGATCAAGTTAACATCACTCGGCTTAGAATTGGACACTCCAAACTAACACAGAGTCATCTCCTCACCAAGGACCAACCTCCAAATTGTGCCAACTGTGATATTCCTCTAACCATCCACCACATCCTTATAGATTGCCCACAATACAGCAGATATAGACAGCAAGCCGGCATTTCCAGTCTTCATCATGCAGTCAATACACCGAATATGATCAGCAAGACTCTACAGTTTATGAAGAACATAAAACTTTCAAATTTACTGTAAATGTCAACATAATGTAATATGTGTATGTATAATTATAAGTTAATATCCGCAATGTATTACTATGTATGGTCGTGATAAGACCGTGCTGTCAAAACGACCTTAAATAAATATTTACAAAAAAGAAATCAAAATTTTCGAAACATTATTGTCTTGTGTTGTATTAAAATTGAATCACATAATACGAACGATTGATTAAACTTTTTCTTGGGTTATACTGGGAAATTATATACGACGGGTTTTTGTATGATAATGGATCAGAATTCAGTATGAGTTTCAATAACTGTCTAAAGCGGTAGGTAGTATCTATGGCTCGCTTCGGGAAGTCCCGAGTTCAATCAAGGTTTCCGACCAATCTGATTTTTCTCTCCAGGTGGTTTCCCTTGGTTACCAAGTGAATATTAGATTGGATATTTAATACGCGACCCAGTTTCTCTACAAACAAAATATAATGCTGCAAGAAAGCAAAATTTAAATCGTTGACATGTAGACGACGCAGTCCTGAATTTTGACAATGAGAACAGATTACAAATGACTGTACTCCGTAAAATATTGTGAGGATACCATAGTCCAGTATCGAGAGATACTGAGATACCGAGAGAGACGAACATCTTGGAAATGGTTATTGCCACAAAAATTTATTTCGCACTAGTTATGTACTTTAACATGCACATTTTAAGATATCTACTCGTACATTCAAGAATAGATACACTTTATTACGCATGCAAATATATTTGAGCAATATTTTTCTCAAAAATGTCAATACTGCATTTGAGAATATTAAAACTAAGTACAATTTTTTCGTGTATAGTGTATTTGGTGCCAGAATTTTGTAAAAATATTCATGTGATAACCTTGGAAGCTGCCAAACTTAAATGTATTTCGTGTTTTCGAGTTGTGCTGCATAAGTAATTCGTATATAATCTGTTAACTGTAGCTACCACTGGCTATAACTTACATGCTAAATATTTAGAAGTACTCATTCCAGAAATTAAATAATGGTACACTTATCACTCTGTACTTTACTGCGTTTTGACTACGTACACGTATCGCGAGTGCTCTGTTCGGAGACACTCGTAGATCGGTGTGTGGTGGACAGTTGGCCTTGAAGATGTCCTGTTTCGTCACGATTCCATAAAGAGATCAGCGCAGGGCAACTGCACCTCCGCCACTGTGGTGGTATTAGGGTGTCATCCAGTCTATGTGCTTTCATCATCTGTCAATAAATGGCACACCAGTCACTAATACCATATATTTTTCATTTACACTATTCTTTTAGACTTAAGGTGAAATTTTGAGTCGTGGTATTAGATATCCAATCCAGTATTTACCTTGGCGTCTGAGGCAAACCACGGAAACACCCAGCCAGGCTAGTCGCCCACGGGTTTTGAACCCGGGACCTCCCGAATGTGAGCTTTATTTCGTATTTTGTCATATTTAATAAAGAGAAAAGATCCTAAGTTCCAATAGAGAAAATACCAAGGAATCTTGAGGAATCTGTGACCTGATTGTCAGGCTACAACAAACTTTTGAATGGAATGAAAACTAAGATGTCACCAGGTAACATTTTGTAATACAGTATCAGTCCCTTTAAAGTTTGTAAGTAATATGGCTGGCCCCTGTCGAAGCCGCATACACATATTCTTTCCTTGAACTGTACCACCCCATTTCTTGGGCTCCCTCCCCCAAGGCAACACTCCTTGTATTGATCCTAACTTGTTCACTCCCCTACTCTTGTTGTGTGCTGCATACCAATTCTGTATTTTTTTCCCTTTCCTTGTTTTTTTCCGTTATTTCTTTCCTTAGTCCATCTCTCCCCCTCCTCCTCCTCCTCCTCCTTCTCTTTCTTAACTTTCCTTTATTCTGCCCTGCAGCTAGACTAAGGCTAGCTAGACTAACCCACAAGCTATAGGGAGCATAGCTTCCGTAATATCATATTGTACAGTCACTTCGCACAAATTGTATGAGTCTTTGATGTACGAAATCCATTTCTATTTTTTTCTGCCGTAGGCACTTATGAAGAACAAGTATCACATTGTATAAAAAAATCGATAGCTACATTGCACGAAAAATGACTAACCTGCTGGGAGTCTAAAAAAATATATATTTCTTTTTATTTTACTTTTATTTATTATTATTATTATTATTATTATTATTATTATTATTATTATTATTATTATTATTATATAATTATTATTATTATTATTATTATTATTATTATTATTATTATATAATTATTATTATTATTATTATTATTATTATTATTATTATTATTATTATTATTATTATTATTATTATTATTATTATTATTATTATTATTATTATTATTATTATTATTATTATTATTATTATTATTATTATTATTCACTTCAAGGAGTAGGCTTGTATCTGCTCCAACTTTACAACACCCATCTTTTCCTTGGTCTTCCTATATCTTTCCTACCTTTACATCTACAGTCTGTTACTTATCTACATGTACATTCTGTTCCCATTCTTCTTACGTGATTCCTCCACCTCGTTATCCCTTCCTCTATTTTTTCATTCATACTATATATGTTTAATTCCTTCCTGATTTCCGAATTCTTTATTTCTTCTCTCAGAGTATATCCTTTTACTTTCCTTGGCGCTGGTATTGTGGGGAGTTTGTGAACTGTAACTGCTGCTCTCGGCGGATGGGCGTCGTTGTAGTCGCCTGGCCAGGGTGTCGAAATGAAGAATCTTCAGCAAAGTTGGATCCCAACGTTGGCTCGGGCTACTCGCCCGGGTTCCAACCGCCCATAGAGTGCTCTCATTTCATCCCTTCCTTCCGGGATCTGACATGCAATAGCCTCAACATTTAAGTCAGAGTGGAGTCCCATCTGTTCATACTTAACCTCTATCTCTACCTCCGATTGGGGTAAGACAATGGTGGTTTGTTGCCTTTTTCCTCATACCCAGATATGGCTGACTTTACGTTCTGTGGAGCTTGGACATGCAAGAAAAAAGCTTCATCAATACAATATGTCTTGCATCTCGGCTAAAATTACATACCCCAAAACATGAACAAAATTAAATTAAAATTCTAGTTTACGTTAGTTTAAATAGGAAACTTGTCAGTAGAATAAAATAAAATGATTTCAATAATAGTCCAAAGGTCGTGAGTGCCAAACGTTCCTTATTTTATAAAACCTAAAATTTTCTCAGCGCATACCTCTAACACAGGTAGGAGCAATAGGGGAATGTGAAGTTAGGATCATCGTGAATTTGGCAGGTAACAGGTAGCAAAGGTGTATAAAAGAGCAACCTAAAACTGTCAGAGCATAAAGCATAATTTTCTTATTTTCTTCGGGATAATACTAGAAATCACATCATTCATTGGCTATAGTCTGTGACGACAAACTTTGAAGGTGCGCAATATTTTTCATTTGAATATTACGATAAATGCGAATGAAACAAAGACTTAAGGTGCTACACTTATGAAAATAGAAAATCCAGAGTCTTATTCTGATTGTTTTATGTAGGTTGAGAATATAAAACATATATTACAAATATTTTAACCAGTTATGTCAAACGATTGTTAGTTTATGAAATGAAACGGAAATGCAACATCTTATATCTACTCGCTTTCCTTCCTGTAGTATTTGAGGTTGTTCAACAGTGCTTTAGCACAGAGGTTTTTCAGGTATTTTTATCTATTTTGTTTATTTTCTGTCCTTTTTAGTATCCAACGTAAGCCTAAAAGTTGCAGGGATAAAATAGTTAAACCACGGGCAACCCAGGGCATTTCAGCTAGTTATAAATAAATTTCAAAGTATGTATATGATAAAAGACTTTCCAGATTGTCAAAGTTTTGTTGTGCTTATTTGATTCCTCAAGGTGTAGGTATTTACGAAGAAGAAGAATTCTTGGAGAATGTCTGCAGTTATGTAATACACAGAAACGGTGGGAATTGTGAAGAGATGAAAGCCATAAATCCATCCTATTACTAATCTGGCTAATGTCTCCAAATTGCTGACGTACGCCGCGGGTTCCAAGACGGTTTTTGTCCAATACAAAAAGAAGTCTTAAATTATCTGAACTGGCACTAAGTCGCAGTGGTAGGGGACCATCAAACACGGCGTCTGTTTTCATGTTTTCCGAAATTAACAAATTCCGTCACGTCCTTCGTGTTACGTTTGGTGGGGGAAGAAAAAGAAGAGGGTTGTGAAATATTGGTGGTATTGGTGTTGGGATCATTGATCACGAGGAGGCAGTGGCCAGCGGCGTGTGGGGGTGATGCTAATACGTCACATGGATTGTTTAGGGGACGCTATACCCACTGATTGATGTCCAATAACAATGCAACATGTAAATGCTACGCTACTCTCCACAAATTTATTAAGGATGGAAACTAAACATTTTTAAAAGTTCGTATTTGATGTAGCTAGTGCCAGGAATATCTATTCTTCTAGGATACTGTTTTGTATATTCTCAATTCTTGTACTAACCATTCTTACAAAATCTTATTTCTCTGTATCCTTCATGTGAGTTGAAATTATCTTTTATCATTTACAGAAATTATCTTATTGATGATTTTCTGGTAGGTGCAAAGTGAATGTGGGATTACAGTGGGCTTTGAGTGATAGTCAAATGTTTTAAAATCTCCTCTTTGCACGGCCAAGAGATAAAAAGTGAAAGATGACGTTCCATTTGAGAAAAGTATAAGTATTACAAAACTCACACAATAACACGGAATATCTCCGAAATAGTTCACTCCACAAAAAAGAAAAGGAATAAGAAGGAAAGAAAACGAAAATGCACTTAGATATTTTGTGTGTTTTAACGAGAGCTACGTTTTAATCACATATTTACGTAGAAATGTTTAAGCTAAAAGGGTTTGCAGTGCGACACACTTTGTAAACAATAAAAGACAAGGTCATATACCTTTAACTGGTCATTTCATTTGGCTCGGACACGCTGCTTTATCACGTGATTGTGTTTGCTAAAAATGTTGTAGTGTACTAGAAGCGGAGAGGGGGGGGGGCAGATTATTTCTTAAGGGATGTAGGCATGTGTTCTCATAAAAGCATGCCTAATATGAATCGTTTAATCACAGAATATTTCCGTGCAGAATCTGTGTCTTTCCCTAGAAGATATTTTAATATTTACTTTATTGTAGTCCTAAGAGAGGAATGCTGATAATGCAAGAGGAAAAGACTGAAGTTGAAACAAATCAGTTTGCACGTTTACTATTATAACCAAAGTTCAAGCTTCCGTTACTGTGCTTGGTAAATATGATTAAATTTCATAGTTTAAACAAATGCTCTAGTGCTATAGAAACAAAGGTTTTTGCTAATTGCAATTTGTAGTATTAATTTCTCATGTTAAGTAATTAAAGTGTTATATCAAGTTTTAGGAACATTTTCATATTTGGTAACACGTTGAAAATTATTATTTGTTTTTCTTTACACGGTGTTTTCACCCTCCAATATATTTCCAGCAGCAGTTAATCGGGGTTTGGTGTTTACAACACTCGCCTTTGTGGAAGATCAGGGCTGAAGAGTTACTCAGGTGGAGTTATTCTGCCATCATGCTCTTCTGGAAGGTAAGAGTAGTAAAACTCATATATCATTTAGCTATTAACTGTGACTGCTTTACATCATATTAAAGTTAGGAGCATATCTGTACAGTTATATATACGATGAACAAATATTTTCTAATGTATCATATAATACGAACCAAAGTGAACACAATTGTTATTCATTGTATGTAAGGGTATCTGCATCCGTGCGCACTCATCAGGGCCGACTGACTGGATTTTGGAGTGTTGTGAATAGTCTGTTTATCAAACGTTTTGCGAATTGAGTAGATGGTCTGACGAATATATTCAATACTATTTAAGGATCCACTACCTGTCCTCCACACTATAATTATCCGCCATTACTGTTTAATGCCTTTAAATAAGCACCTAACTACTTATATCGCACACTGTATATTTAAAATGACTTAGTAAGATGTACATATCTTCAGTTTTACAATCTACTCTAACAACTTAATTGAAATCGCATGTCTGCACTTTAAAGATTGAACAGCAACAATATCAGGTCAGTACAAAAGTGTGCCCTAAATATTTCTGTATAATCATGTTACTGCAATGCGCACACTTTAATCCTATAACCTTATATTTTGCTTTATTGTGTTACCGAAGTTTGTCTTACATATATTAGACCTGTGTGGCTTTCAGGTGAATGTGTCTCAAACTAGGACGATCCTGCTGTAAACATAATTATGGAAGGAGAAAAAGAGCCTTCAGTTACAGTATCTCTGTCTCTCTTTCTCGTTCTTTCTACATATACCCCTCCTGTGAAGGTCAGTGGAATGCCTCCCGAAGCTGCGGTGACGGCACAAATGAAAGCGAGTGTACAAGCTTTGTCCATCTTTTGGCACTACTGTTGTCAGAAGACGTTACCAATCCGGGTCTGTCTGTTCTACTGTAAAACGCTCATCTTTAACTATGCACTAAACTATGCCCTATTCGTAAAAGTCTTCATGTTGAACTAGAACGTAAGTGTAACTGTGTCTTGCTTAATGACATGTAGAGTCGGATCAACTTCATAGACCTAGGACGGAAGATACGATAGGATAGGAAGGTCAACATTCGACTTAACACCTGACCAATGAAATATTTTCTGCCTATGTCCCTCAGGGACAGGAGGGGAAGGTGAGTGGATACGAAGGGTGACCAAGGAGACAAGACAGCCGAGAACAGGGTCCCTAACGACTACAGATTTGAACTCCCTCGTGGTAGCTCTTATATCGCCGCTCACAGGTTCCACAGCTCCGCTAATCCGGAGGCCGAAGATTTACAGAGAGTAAGCAGCACCTGTCATGCACACCAGTGCTTAAGACTCAGAAATAACCAAGCAAATGAAAGGTGAAATGAAATTAGAAATACGCTGAACTGCAGCGAAGAAAATTCGGGGTATGTATAATAATTATCCTTCCCAGCATTCACCTACCGTCCCGGCGTAACTCATACGTCAGGAAAGACGCTCATGGGAATCGAACCCACGACCTCCCAAATGTTAGCCTCCCATCTTACCCCGGAGGTATCTCTCTCGGTTAGGATGGAAGTTGATTAACTGAAAAATCCCTCGCCCCATTAGAAAACTGAACCTGGATCCCTATGAGTCTTAAGTGAAAACACGATTACTATGCCAAGGGACAAGTATTTTAAATGAACAGATGTGAAAATAGCAAAGAAATGTAGCTAGAATATTTCTCGGATAGTTTTCTTCTTCACTTCAAGAAGTAGGCTTGTACCTGTTCCGACATCACCACCCCAAATTTTCCTTGGTCTTCCTATATATCTCCTTCCTTTACGTCTATAGTCTGTTACTATTCTTTCTGTTTCCATTCTTCCTACGTGCTCCCTACAGCTCGTTTTCCCTTCCTCTATTCTTTCACTCGTACTGTATATGTCTAATTACTTCCTTATTTCCGAATTCTGTATTTATTATCTCAGGATATATCCTTATACTTTCCTTAAGAATTTCGTTTCTGCGGACTGTATGCTTTTCATCCTTGTTAGTTATTGTCCAAGTCTTACTTCCGTATGTAAGCATTGTTGTTCCCATAGTGTTTATCTTTGTATCGTTCCTCGTTTTTATTTATCGTACCACATATCATTTGAAACCTTTTAATTTATTGAGGTTGTCATCATATTCATAACTTTATATCACATCCTAGTAAGTGAAGGTGAGATACCTGTTCTTTTGCTTTCCCATCTAGTTATTTCCCATTATTTTAGATGGTATTGGGTATCTTCCGTTAAAGGCCATAATTTCGGTTTTATATTCTGGTATTTTTAGGTCATATACTCGTTTTTTAAATGCAAACAATGTAGATCAATTTGTAAATAACCTTGCGTCTTCTGTATAATAATTGGGTCATCGGAAAATAGTAAAGTGACTAAATACGTATTTTAGGTAACAATTAAATTGATAAGTTAACCTCTTGCTTGAGTTGTCTAACAATGACAATATAGACATATATGCTAAATAAAGACAGTGGAACACAACACCTTTGTCTTACTCTTCTATTGAGTGGTTGTTAATGAATTAAAAAACAAACAGCCCGAAATATAGTAAGAATTCTTGGTTGATGCTCTACCATTGAGCTGCCGCACGCAATTTTTACACCATTGCAATTCCTTCAAGTAGAACGGACCTGAAACGGACTTTCGTTTTGGAGAGAGTGCTCTGAATAAAATCATCCACAGAAACCGCCATTTGAAAGATAGAACTCCAACTGGGAATTGAACACTAGCGGTCGAGAATTTTATCTCTTCCCATTTCACTTAATAGCCGCTACCAAAAGAAAGGAAAAAAGCGGGTAGG
Organism: Tenodera sinensis; assembly: GCA_030765045.1. Lineage (NCBI taxonomy): Eukaryota > Metazoa > Arthropoda > Insecta > Mantodea > Mantidae > Tenodera > Tenodera sinensis. The sequence continues at coordinate 137,771,624 of CM060966.1, read as the reverse complement.
TATTTGGACATTGTCGCAGCGATACCACCCTCTCGGGGGCTTTGCCCCAGCGGAACGGGGACAGAGGAAGAGCAATTACATTCGCGCGGTCGAAATTTAATGAGCATGGTGAAGAAGGAACAGAGGGGTTTGTTTTCCATCTATGTAGATATGTGCTTTTCGAATTTAAGTTTATAGGTGTATCTATATCTGAATCCATTGGTTTGTGATTTCCATAGCTCTCTACAGCCTTTTCTAGCAAGTTCAGCATGACAGTCGTACAGCTATCTCTATTCACAGGTGCAGTAACAACAGAAAGCATTTTGACATGAATTAAAAAAAAAAAAAAAAAAGAAAACAAAACTAGAAGTGGAGTTAATACTGACAATAGTCCCATTTTTGAACCGTAGAAAGAACAAAGAGTAATACTTAAACTGAGCAAGATACCTGTGAGATAGATCCCAGCTTCAGTTCTCGTGGGTCAACCAACTTGATTTTTTTTTTCGTGTTTTCCCTCAATCACCAAGGGAATTGCCGGATTGGATATCAAATAACAGGACTCGAAGCTCCACCATAAGTATAAAGCAATAATAAAACATGGAAAGTAAATGATAATAGTGAAGACTGTATCACCTATTCATAGATAATGTAAGCAGCAGATTGTATAGAGCCTAATGCCATCTGTCGTCACAGAGGTAGAGGTACAGTTGCCCTGCACTGCTCTCTCTGTGGACTCGAGAGGAAGTAAGGAGGTATGATATAGGGATGACACCTTGATAGCTAACTGTAGATGTATCTGAAGATAGACTGGATGGCACCCTAATGCCATCTGGCTATCACAGTAGCGGAGGTACAGTTGTCCTGCACTGCTCCCTTTGTGGACTCGTAACCGCTCTACGAGGTATCTCCTAACAGATCTGTTGCCAAATGATAACTTAGAGATGTAAAACAAATAAAGGAAAAAGTGCATGTGACAATATATGTAGTGCTTCAGGATTTTGAATATTTTTCACTAAATCGGTTTTGCAGTTTTTGGAAATATGCACAAAGTTTCAAACCTTGTTTCCAGTATTTTAAAAATTAACTTACACGTACTATGAATCTTTTAATTCATTTTCATACTCGGAACAAATGATTTGGCATGAAAAAGGACACGTCAGTAATTTACTCGTATACGTATTAAAGAGAAGATTAGAGTGGATCCTGCAAATAAAGTCTGTACCAAATATAAACTGTCTTCTATATGCTGACAATCTGGTGTTCTGGACAGAAAGACCCAAAAAGAAAGCATTAATCAAGTCCGATTAACACACACACACGCACACACACACACACACACACACACACACACACAGAGAGAGAGAGAGAGAGAGAGAGAGAGACAGACAGAGACAGACAGACACAGACACAGACACAGACAGACACAGACAGACACAGACAGACAGACACAGACAGACGGACACAGACAGACAGACAGACACACACACACATACACACACACACACACACACACAGAGAGAGAATTAGATATAAGTGCGTAGATTTCGCGTGATGTACATTCAAATTGATGACTAAAGAAGTCTAATAACAAATACGAGTATCTATCACAAAACGCAATGAAGGTAATTGAACATTATTAAATACATTATCTGCATAGTCTGGCAACAGATTGAGCGAATATTTTATTTACTAACCCAATGGGTGAATGTCCAAGCTGGGTCAGCCTCGAAAAGTGGTTCCGCCAGGTGTTTATCAGCTATTGCAAGTAATAATGGGAGGGTAGTTTTCTTTCAAGCTTTCCGTACAATAGACAGCTAGATTTTAGTGTTCATATTCCTGACGTTCAGCTCCACACACAAGTCAATATTGCCAAGCGTATGTTTAGTAATGTATGCCAGTACTCACGCTGAACTCCAGTTTCGAGTACCTAAAACGAATTCGGCCAATTTCGAAGCTCTACCTTTTATGTTAATTGTTCATGTTTTAGTTGAACGTCGAGGAGTTGCCGTTAAGATCTGCGCACTCATGCTCCTAACATCTTGTATATGTGTATACACCGCGTATTTTATTTCGTTTTGTTAGAATAATGCATATTAAAATTACACCACACAGTTGAAACCAACTGCGCATGTGTTGCATAAAGTGATTTATGTCAAAATAAGGTACACAAGAATTACTTTGACAAATTAATAATGATGTAGTGATATGGGAACCGGTTTTGATGTGCAAAGAAAAAAACCTTTTAACTGTATTTTTTTAAGTACTTTAGAATCAAAGTAAACCTTTAATCAAGAAAGTGGGACATTTAAATTGTTCTAACTCCAGTAAACTGAACAGCAGAATATATCTGAATAATTATAATAATAATAATGATGATGATGATAGTAATAGTAGTAATAATGATAGTAATAATAAAAGAAGAAGAAGAAGAAGAAGAAGAAACTTGACCCGACAATGTGGGGCTTCATCATGTTCTCTGCTTCATGTTTCTATGAATAAATCTCATATAATGAGATACGATATATGAGCTATGAGTTTATTTCTGTAATATACTTTAATTTGATGTACCTACTGTTAATATTCTTTTGTACCTATGTATTACAATAAAAGAGAGCTTTTACAAAGCAGAGCCTTCCAGCCACACCTGTTTTCCCCGTCTCACCTAGAACTGATGTTTGTTCATAAGTGAATATTTGTTACGAAAGCATGAAAGCACTAAGGGCCGTTTTGGACCGTAAGGAGAGAAGTAAATCACTATGTATATTAACTAAAGTAGATCGGCTATCTCCTGCACGTCACACTACATAGTCCAGGTTCATTTCCTGGGCACACCTATTGCAATGTTGTACTGATTGAAGCCTTTGCTTGTGCCAAGTGTGGGAATTTTGGAATGTGAAGTACACGAAATCTCTACGTGGTCCGAATTCAGCATCAGTTGTGGTTTCCTCTCTATCTATCTCGTCAACACGCCATCCAACACCAGCTGGGAAAATCTCCACCTACTAAACAAAGACCAAGGGTTCTGAAGGCAGGGTGGGAGAATCTGTAGATTGAACCTGGTGCAAAATATACAGGATCTTTTAGAAGTCACTTTATAATCTAAAGCATAATATGTCCAATACTCCAAACATTAAATGCCTTTGTATTCTACGTTCAACTCTATTCTCTTTGTGAGTTTTATTTTGTGTACAGTCGAACATTAATCCTCTCTTCTAAATCCATAAAGATATGCTATGTCAAAACAGGCATAAGTAAGATAATAAACAGCCAAAATATAATAAAATATGCTCATGGTTCATATGAGCATAAGGTAGCCGCATCTTATCAACGTAGAAATGACTCTTGTCCTTTGCTGTTTATGTGAGAAAATTGTGTTCATTTATAAAATACAGTTTAGAAATGTCACATATCCTGCAATGAACATTAGCGCGACCATAGTGAAAGATACATGATTAAGACGACATTCTTATAATGTCTGTGACAAGAACTTTGGACTGATCGCATACATACAGCCAATGATCCTGTAGAGCGCATACTGCATACAGCTAACAACAATCTATTTTCCGCAAAAATTGTTTCCACAGATGATATTTTTAATTTCTGGTGGGTGAAGTATTATTGGAGAAGTGGATTATCTCTAGAAAGTCGAGGCAGGAATGTCCCTAAATTTCAAAAAGTGTCATTGCAAGTGTCAAATTTTATACAGAAACTTGAAATAGAACTTTAATTTCCAGAGTTCATTACGGAAAGGACACCTGTCCAGACAATTATATTATAATAAATATGTCCCTTAAATAAATTAATATAATTCTTTTATTCGGTTTGCTCTTGATACCATTTCTTACAACTAAGTTAAAACGATTATCCTCTATCTTCAAATACACTTCAGAAACAATATTTTAGGACTTGTGACATTTCTAAAATGACTGATTCAATTATCTTGGATGGGACATAAGCTATATATGTGATGATATACACAATAAGGCCCACAAGTACCAACTTATATATGGAACTATTAGAAAAACTTTAAAAAACACAAGGAAAGAAACACAACTTAAATTTTATAAAGTTATGTCCCAGTAATATTATATTAGAGTCTAACTTCGGTTTTAAGACAAAAAGATAAAAGTCATATTCAGATGAAATTTTTATGAGCAGTTTAAGGGAGTAAGAAAATGGGATATATTAACTAATGACGAAATATGAGAAGATTTAAAGATTGGTGTTGTAGGAGATATCACAGAGAACAATAAACAGAAGCAGAAAGAACCACCTCAGAAGAATAGTTTGAAGCAGGCTAACAAAAAGGGTGCTAAAATACAAACCTAAAGGAAGGAGATCGATAGGAAGATCAATATTAAGGTGGAAGTGAGATTGAAACTCATTGGCCTAATCCATGAAAGGAGGAAGATGAAGACCTACAATAAATAATGGAAGTACTGTATTCCAATCAAAAGTACGATAGATTTACCAGGAATATACATCTTGAGACACTGTGAATTCAAATAGTCATGTTCACGATAATCTCTATCTGTTTCTCCCTCTCCTTTTTCTTTTCTTTCTTTCGTTCCTTTTTCCCCTTATTTCGGACAGAACCACAGGAGCCATGGTTCAAATCAATGCGATGCTACATTTTTCAGTCTCGTTCTATTTTAGTCCTGCACACATGTGTGAAACAGTTACTGGTGTATATTGCTAACTATATCTGTCAGCCTCCACATTGCAACAATGGAACTATCTTGCAAAAAATGTGAAAAAGGCATTTTCTCGTGACGACAGAAACAGCTTCAGGAGTATTTTGCTGAGGAAGGCGATTTAGTGTTGTGCACTGCTCGTATTAGTGGCTTATTCAGTGCTCTGATCATTAATCACAATTCGGATCAGTGGCAGGTGTTTATAGATACTTCAGAATTGCTTCTCAGAGCTGTATTACTACATGATGGTAATCGGTTGCCGTCAATTCCTATTGGTTATTCCGTGCATGTGAAGGAACCATATGGCAGCCTGAAACTCCTTCATTCAAAAAATTAGAACACATATAAATGGAAAATATGAGCAGACTTCAAAGTAATTGCAATCTTAACTGTACTTCAACAAGGCTACACTCGCAGTTGGTAGCGCTCTTGCCTCTGGCGCGCAGGACCCGAGTTCAATCCTCGGTACCAGCAGGGGGATTTTTCCCCCGCTGGCAGGTCTGGCACGGGGTGCACTCAGCCGTGTAAGTCCCGGAAGGACCAATTGGGGAGCTACTTGATGGAGAAGTAGCGACCCCAGGTCGCGAAGGCTGCATAACTGGCAGGGAGGGCTCGGGGCGCTGACCACGTCCCACCCTCCAGTGCTGCACCCCACCAATGACGCCTCTAGTGGGCAGAGGAGGGGGATGCAGCGGCTGGGCGGCAAACCGTGGCCCTTCCTGGGCTATTGCGCTAGGTGTTTATTTTATTTTATCTAGGCTACACTAAACACTTGTTCATATGTGAATGGCACAGAGAGAAAGATCTCATTTCATAAAAGAAGGAATAGCCTTAACGTCAAGGTATGGAAACGAAAAAATGAATGTTAAACGTGAACCTCTGATGGAATCTGGGAATATTTTAATTCCTCCCATAATTATAAAACTTGGTGTCAACAACTTGCCTAAAAAGTTGTACTCAACTGGACTGGCATTCAAATACCTAAATACAAAATTTTCTGGAATTAGTGAGGCCAAGTTAAAGGAAGGAGTTTTTGTCAACTTCACCAAGGTAAGATATTTGAACACGTTTTAAGTAATGTTGAAGGAGGTATGGATTTCGTCAGAGAAGTCGTGAACAATTTTTTGGGACAGAAAGGAGCTGGAAAATAAGAGGTCCTTGTTACAAATTGGCGTTATCTTATCACAAAATGGGAAGCAACATGTCCCTTAAATTACACTTTTAATATTCCCATCTGAATTGTTTTCCTGAAAGTTTTAGGGAAGTAAGCGATGAACATAGCGAACGTTTCCACCAACAAAGATCATTAATGGAGAAACGTTACCAGGGAAACTCGAGTGCTGACTACTGCTGAACAGTCATTAAGGATGACCCTCAACTGGACTACAAGACGGAAGCAAGGTGAAAGCATATTTAGTAAAGGTATGCGATCATGAATGTTCCACAAGACATCCGACAGATTTTCATAGAAAAAATACTATTGTATTTTTCCTTTATATTATTCTCAAACCGTAACCAATATAGAGTTCTTGTTCTCATATTCGTGTTCAGTATAGCGTAATCCTATAGAAAAGGAAGGTTTCATTCATGTTGCAAACAAAAAGTCAAAATTTGTTGTCCAATTTTATTTATATTGTCCTTTTTAAAAAATATCAAATACTAGTAACTTAGGAGTAACTAATGGGATTTCTGGTACCCTCTTTGGAGTGGAAGCAGTGGCTTGTGGTCTTAACTCCTATTGGGGTAAATAAGTAAAATTAAACTAATGCATTTTCCCATACGTTTAGTGAGGTAATGACTTCTGGACGGACAATATTTCAATTTTATGTTTTGTAACCTAGATTGGTTGAGATTAAAGTAGCCAGTTGCCATGATATAGTATAGAGATGACACAGCAGCCGGACCAGGTCAATCCTGTCTCGGCAAGATCGGCGGCTGGAGCTGAAGAACTGGACATAGCGGTCGTTCTGGGTCAGATCGTCTGCTACTCCTGGAGGGGGCAATACGTCAACCTGCATAAGGTGACGTGACACACACGCACACACACACACACACGCGCGCGCGCGCACACACACACGCACACACACACGCGCACGCACGCGCGCACACGCACACCTCACCACTAAGCAATATTCCTCCTAGCTTAACTAACGACTACACAAACATTTACATGCCCAGTTTATTACTTTCTGTCTTTCAAGGATGCGACAGGAAAATTTTGAAGAAAATAACCACTCAGAACTACCCTTTACATGGAACATTTTTTGAATGTTTTTATTTTATTGAGAATGTCTTTAACGATTTTGATTAAAATGACATATGTTTAAGATATTTTGATGACAAATAACATGTATATTTTGAATTTCCTGGCTATAGCCCCTGTAGTCGTATTTACTTTGGACGACTTTTGCATAACTGGTAAACCGTAAGAGATAGACAAAATCTTGGTATAAAAATGTAGATCTTTCTAAATCATTTTTGAAACAACATTGGAAACAACAACCAATTTTGTCCAAAGCTTTGACAAACTGCTTCTTTATTTATCCCTAGTTTCATATGCAACGGGGGTAGAATAGTCTTCTGTGAATCAATCAACGGGTGACTTATTACATTTTTTGTCACTGGCGCTAAATATTTTCTTTTTGGCCAACTTAGTTTCACCACAGTGTCTTTCTCTGACTCTGGAGTCCCATTCACACAAAAAGCACGGAAATGTCTTGCATCCTGCTTGTTGGGCCAATAAACATAGCAAAATGGATTTGAATTGTAATCTTCTAAGTCTGAGGACCAATTTATTTCATCTTCCACTGTGGGATTAAGAATAATTCCATACTCGAAGTATCAGTACTACTTTCTGGCAATACGGTAGATGGTGATGGGACAAACATCAGGTCCATGGGGCACAGTTGCTGATGACAAGTTTGGATATATAATGCTCACCTTGATTTTCCTATCGAATCCAGATGTATTACACGGCAAAAATATCTGTCCTTAATATGACTGTGTTCGCGTCATACCATAGTAACACCAAAAAGCATAGATGAATGAACTGCGTTGTTCCATCGACTTACATTTCCTACACAACTTTTACACACGATATAAGGAGCAAAATTCTTGTCTTGATCTCCTAATTTCATTTTAAAATAGGCCAGATATAAACTCTGGACTACATGGGTATAGCCAGAAAATTCAAAATTACATTTCATTTGCATAAAAATATCTTAAGAGTCATTTTTTAAAAAAATCAACTTTTTCGAAATATTTTGCATGTAAAGGGCAGTTTAGGTGGGGAAACTTTCCTTAAAATATTGTGTCCCATCCTTGAAAGATATAAAATTGATATACCAACTTTGATTTTTAACCGAGTTTTCGTTTTTGATTTACGCTGTTCACAGACTGACAGACACACACACGGACCTCTTTCTAAAAATGCTCTTTGTTTTGGATTCAGAGGTCCTCAAAACCTGTATTTCCAACAAAATCTCGACATCAACTTTTTTGGGTCGAATTCAAAGCTTCTCCTACTTTCTATAACTAGTAGAGAAAGTGGAAAAAGTGGAACGCTACTTTCGTATATATTGTATTATAGAATTAAATGCAAGTTGAACCCACACTATATTTGTCATTTAAGGGATGAAAGAGGAAGAGTTGTAGAAGTTTAAAAAACTAAAGAAGAGTTGGTCAGTGACCTTTATCGGGCTGAATGTCGATGATGAAAAAAATAACTGGTTTGGAAGCCCGTTTTAGCTTGCTGTCCTTCCGCCTTATTTTGTGGTTGTCTATAGCGTATTAGCCGTGTCTATCTGACTCATAAGTAAGATGAACAACATCGTTAGATGTGGGTTCCTGGCATTCATCCAGTTCCTTGATCCACTAGATTGGGTGTGGATCATTGTCACTTGCATATGCGAGGGCACATATTCGAATCCAACTTTGTGTGAGATGCCTATATTCCCTGGAACATCCCAGTAAACCTCGAGCAAACTCTCGCAATATACCTACCTCATGGGCACATACATTCATACTGGTGCCAGCACATTCAACGCTGTTTCACTGAGATGGTATCGCTTTGATTTCTTTCTCTTGCTTTTCACTTTCTCTAACATTTAGCTATGACAAAATGCGAAAGCATTCCATTGAAAAAAATCCATATAAAAGTGGAGCCAAAAATATTCATTTATATGTCCACTGACTGTGAGTCAAAAAAATCGAAGTGTTGCACTCACGTGACTTTCTCTAATCTTGTACTAACTATTCTTACAAACTCTTATCCCTGCATCTTCATGTTATTCGAGATAAACATTTGTAGAAATTATCTTATTGCTTATTTCCTTATAGCTGCAAGGGGAATATAGCAGGCTTTGAGTGATACTCAAATGTTTTAATTGAACTTCCGTTCTCTTTGCACGGCCAAGAGCTAAAAAGTGAAGAGCGACAATGGAACTTCCATTTGAGAAAAGTTTAGGTATTGCAAAACTTACACAGATAACAAGGAATATCTCCGAAATGATTCACTCCAACGTGTATTTAAAAAAAAATCTACATTTTTGTATAGTAAGATATGGTCTATCCCTTATGGTTTATCAGTTATGCAAAAGTCATAAAGAGTAAACAGGATTACATGAGCTACAGCCAGATAATTCAAAATATAAATTTAATTTCCCATATATTTTAAAAATATGGAATTATCATTAAAATTATTGAGAAAATCAATTTTCTAAAAATGTTCCATGTAAAGGGTAGTTTAGAATGGAGGAATTTTCTTCAAAATCTTCGTGTGACATCCTTGAAAGTTATCAAGCTTAAATACCAACTTTAGTTTTTAAATGACTTTTTGTTTTTAGTTACGCTGTTCACGCACGCACGCACGCACGGAGCCTTTTCTGAAATTGTTTTTTTTATTCAGGGGAACTCAAAACACATATCCGGTGAAATCTTGAAATCGAATTTTTGGGTCGATTACAATACTTACCCTAATTACGGAAGAAAGTAAAACTATAGAAAAAAGTACGTGGTATAACTAAAAATGTATATTCGGTTAAATACAAAGCATGGTATTCATGTTTAACATCTTCCAGGGATACGACAGAAAAATCCTCTCACTTAAGAGTGTCCTTTTCATGGAACATATGAAAATTTTTATTTTCTCAAAAATGATTTTAAGGGAATTTATTCACATAATATATCTTTAAGATGTTTTATAACAAATAAAATGTATGTATATCTTGAATTTTGCTGGAATACCGTGTGAGGTCCTCTTTATTCTTCATTCTGAATGACTAAAAAATGTAGATCTCGTTAAAACACATAGTTTATCAAATACTTTTTTATGGAGTGAGCCTTTCGAGAACATTCCTAATTATTTGCCTGAGTTTTCCAATACTTACACTTTTCTTAAATGGTAGGTTGTTATTAATTTTTTTCTCTCTTGACCATGCAAAGAGAGCGATCAGCTTTTGTAACATTTGAGTATCGATTTCCATGTTCCCCTTACATCTATAAGAAAATTGGCAATAAGGTAATACTTTCTGAAAATGTTTATGGATTAACATGAAAGAGATAGGGAGTAATTTTTTTAAGAATAGTCGGTTCAAGAGTGGAGAAAGTCATATGAGTGCAAGACATCAGATTTTTAGAAACAGATTCCTGTGTGTATGTGAACAAGTGTGTAAAAATGACCAATACTATACTTAATATATAAACAGGCATCTTCTAACAATACTACACGATCATTTAAAAAACTAAATGTATTTATATAAATATGGATGTTCACGATATTTGTATGAATAATAAAAGGTATAATTTGAATGTTGTATCAAGTTGTTCTCATTGTGAATGAATTGTCTGTAAATTAAAATAACTGGTAAATCATAAAGAGACAGATGAAAACCTACTACAAAGAATTTGAATAACGTAAAACCACATAATTTATGCCAAAATAAATTTATGGAATTATTTGCAAGCTATTCGCTTGCTGTTAGTTGGAATTTTTTCATACATTTTGAAGTACTAAGTCAGGTTTATTTTGCTTTTTGTTCTGCCACGCAAAGTTATATGTCACGCATTTTAAAGTCAACATGTAGTGAATCGTTTGTAAAAGATTTGACTATTTCTTCAGTCAGGTATCCTCTTGCTGCTATAACGAAATCGTAATGAAACTTTTCATCCCAAATAACATGAAGTAGACAGAGAAGAGGTATTAAAAAAAGTGGGTAGACAAGGTCATATGAATGTAAGGGCGTTTTAAAATGTGATAGATTCGTTTTTGAACTCCCTATAACTCCTGTGATCACATTGAGCACTTTTGACTAGGGTGGGTGAGTCAAGTGAGTGAGTGACTAAATAATCTTAGATTAATTTTACTCAGTGTGATTCTACTCTGATCTCAGTTCATGTTCTGATTTTAGATTACATTTTATCTCCAGTCAGTGATATTTATGCAGCCGGGCCTAAATGTTACAAATAATTCAAGAGAGCAGACAGATTTATTTTAGGGACCAGTTTTATTGTATAGGATAAAATATTAAACAAAATTATACGCTAATGTAGGTTATCAGAATTTAGATATTTCTTAATAAAGGGACAGTGGAAAGGAGTTCTTTAACTCTTTCGTTTAGTCTTAGGGGTTAAAATGTAAGTAGGTGAGAGCTATTTCTGAGTAATTTACCTGTAAGAAAAAATATAACATATTTTGAAATAACTTACTTCCTGGAAGGTTGCACACAGAAAAGGTTCACGCGATTTGAAGACGACAAGCGCATGCAAATTCGGAGCCCAAAATGAGGCAGCCAGCGATAAGAAAGAAACCAAAGGAGAAGTATTTAGTTCTCTGATAAGGGCGTTTTTGCCTTATTACTACCGTTACTAGCCGGAAACTGGGGTTTAATATCACTAAAAAATGTGACATAATATATCACCGCAAAACACTTTAAGTGGAGGCCCAATTGCAAAAAAAAAATGAGTTTCTAAAGTTTTACGTAAAGATAGATGCTTATATTGGACATACATTATTATTAGCAATTAAGCATAATAGGCGAAAAGTTTAATTTCAAGGTGTAATGTATTTTTGTAGTATTAAATTAGTTAAGTTATTTTATTAGTTAAAATCAAAACCTGTGTTCCCACTACTGATAAAGTGTAAACTTGTACTTTCTCTATCCTATACCTAAATAGGTGTATAACAAAGAAGTTCAACGTTTGTGAAAGAGGGGATGTTGTATTTATCTACTCCACTACCACCTACGGACTTTACCACGCTCGGACCTGCATTGTGTTGTAGTTGGTTACACGTACGCTGACTTTGATTTACGAAAGCACTTTCAAATCTTATGCGATAAACATGTGTTCATTAGTGACTTGTTTGGTACTGCTTATGTTTAAGAAGTCTATCAATATTTGGCGACAAAGTCTTAGAAGATACACCAAGTGGTCATCGCATAACATATTGCGATACAGACTTTTAATACAGTTCAGTTTGGAGAAACTCTTGCTTACGAAGGGGCTCTAACGACTTAGTTGGCGACCGGTCCTTAAACACCACTCGCTTACTCACTCACTCACTCACTCACTCACTCACTCGCTCAGTCACTCGCTCAGTCACTCGCTGTCACTCGCTCAGTCACTCGCTCAGTCACTCACTCAGTGACTCAGTCACTCACTGACTCAGTCACTCACTGACTCAGTCACTCACTCAGTCACTCACTGACTCAGTCACTCAGTCACTCACTGACTCAGTCACTCACTGACTCAGTCACTCACTGACTCAGTCACTCAGTCACTCACTGACTCAGTCACTCACTCACTGACTCAGTCACTCACTCACTGACTCAGTCACTCACTCACTCACTCACTCAGTATATGTAGAGCTATACTCTCTCTTATACACAGTAATCTTACAAATAGTTATTTCTCTATCTACTTCATTTTAATCGACATAAGCATTTTCAGCTTTATCTTATTGCCAATTTTGTTGTAGGTACAAGAGGAACATGGAAATACAGTAGGGTTTAAGAGATGTACAAATGTTTTAAAAGCTGGTTACTATGTGATGCCTTTAAAATTCCGTTCTCTTTGCAAGGCCAAGAGATAAAAACGAAAATCTTATTTATACTGGTATCTGAGAAGAGTGGCAACTTTACGCAAATAATAAAGAATATCTCCGAAATGCTTTACTAAAAAGAGTATGTGACAAATTGTTTTTAACGAGAATCACATTTTTTATTTAGTAAGCTTTTGTCTATCTCTTACTGTTTACCACTCAGCATTTTAAATCTTTGAAGCTATGAATTGCAAAAGTGTGCTTCAAACTTCCTATTAGGTCAACATACACGAATCTTTGAAGTTGGTCTTGTAAAACATGGAGGATTTAGAAAGCGAGATAAATATGTTACAAACTACCATTGTTTGTTAGGAGAACGATGGCGTTCACGGCAAGTGGAGTGCGTCGTAGATACAAAGTCCACCTAACGCACTAGGAGAGTGAGCATAGGCTGGCTCATCAGCCTCTGTTTGGACATGGCTGCTCTAAACGGTCAGAAATAAGTAAATTTATTTAAAATAAAATGAATAAAATCTAAGTTCCAATGTGCGATCTGCGCATGCGCTGACATTAGTAGCAGGCAGGTTTCCTTGCTGCCACAATCACCCTAGTTTCTTTCGCTGGCGTTAAAAAGGCCAATACATATCCGTACGTCATTACTTAGTGACCAAGGATCTAGCTTCGCTCCATGATGCAGTCGCAGTAGTATTTCCTCCTTCCAATTTTGTATTTGTCGATGTGAGCTTCGTTACCGACACAACCTATTTTGCACATTTTGATACGTATATTTGTTGTCCATTGAGAATAGGCACACCTCGCAACAATAAGTGAACCAATGAGTTATTCTTTTGTGAGTTATGTTTTTAAAATTACTATGCATGTTATGTGCATAGTAATGCACATGCTAAACACAAATCACTTATGAGTAATCATAGGCTTTCATGACCAGAGTCAGAATAACGAATAGTGGATTCTCGCCAAAATTATTGGGACCACGGTAGAAATGCGTTTCCTAAGATCTGTCAAAGGGTATATATACAAGAGAAGACCAGCTTAGAAATAAAATTATTAAAAATGAATTAAACCTTGACTCTGTTTTAATATAATGGAATATAGACAAAATTGGCTCCAACACTTAAAATGACTGCAGGCCAAACATAGGCACGAGAGAACAGGTAACAATTGAGCGTGCCTTACTCACCCCACATTCCCTTACCGAGTGACGAAGGTTGCTTTGATACAACAAGCGTAGTGGTGGTTTCGTTCCACCTGCTAATAATTTCTAAGCTGTTATTGAATATTTTGTTTATATTAAAACATAATTTCCATACAACAATTATTATAGCCACTTTCTTTGGTTAGGCAAACTACATATTCGTCAACTTTATAAACTTTCCTTATCTTATGCACGTAATATTCTTACACTGCTTATGAGTAACATACTACATTGTTTCTCTTTCACAATAAATAAAGTAATAAAGTTCCATTGGTGTTTAGCCTTGAAGTATTTTAAAACTATTTGGTCAACATGATAAACTCAATATTGTGTTTAAATTTTCAAAGGTGAAGTGCAATAGCTTATATTTAATAAACTAATAAGAAACTAAGGTCCTTAAAGTCGAATAATGTCGTTCGACCCATAAATTTATAAATACGAGTATTCAGAAAGTACTCTTTGAAATTGCAAATGAATATCTGTAAGATAGCCAAAATTTGCTTTATACTTCTGATATTATAACGCTTTATATTTGCAAATAAATATCTGCATATTAAGCAGTAAACATTCCTGTTTTTATAACTTATAACGAATTCTCTGCACCACTCTTCAAGAAACAGATGTGGCTACACTCGTCACTGAATGTCGTGTGTCGAAAGATGAACAGCAGGGAAGGGGAGGCACGGCCGCTGGAGTGAGGTGCGTTTCAGTGCAGTTGTCCTTTTGAGCCGACTTTGCCCTTGCCTACTCCAGAGAGAAACCCCAAACAAATGATTGGGTATAAACCAAGAGGACGAAAGTCAATAGAACGACCTGGAAAACGCTGGATCGACGTGAGACCGGAATAAGCAGTAGCCTAATTCATGATTGTAGAAGAAGAAGAAGACCATTATTTCTTATTTTTTATATTTTTAGGGGGTGACCAGACTTCTTTATACACACCACTACCTAATGGTGCAGAAGTCGTAAAACTTCCAACTACATATCACGGCTAGAAGCTCCACTAGTGTTTGAGAAAATACTTAATTCTAATGGAAAGAAATAAAATGGTTTGGAGAAGGTTGGAGTGGAACTGTGGATGTTATCTGTGAAGGAGAACCTGTAGTTGGCACTTTTTTGCTCCTTCTCATACACATGTTGGAGTAACGAGGAGGCACCTGGAGTGCCACTGCAGGTTCTTCTAAAAAGCAAAGCATGTTTCCTGCTTTTTGAAATCGCCTTGCAATGCTGCTGCTATAAATCATTGAGTCGATTGTGTTTCCAGGTATTACATCACGATCAGAGCTTGGCCGTGTTCCAACCCCCACCCCTTCCTATCATCGAGCAAACTAGAAGCCTGATCGGCCTGTTTGTGCGTACACTTGCACCCGATCATTACGATGCTCATCTTCTGCCACATTTCTATGTTATCGTGTCTTACACGTGATAACTAACAAAGTCACGCACGGTTTCTTCATAAATCTCTGCCGGAAACGTTATTTGTAGATGACGTAATGCTTTTATACGGAAGCATTTTTGCATGGTGAAAGAACCTTGAGATCTGGCAGACATCCGCTGAAACCTGGAATCGATCCAAGATAACCATAGATTTTGAAGAAGCAACAGGGTGCCTGATGAAAATTGGAACTGGATAGCAAGTAATGTTTGTTCATTATATGACTGCACTGTTTGACATTACTAGAATAAGATGCACGTTTAACACATGTGTTTGTTATGGAGGAAGTGATCATTTATCTCCATAATTCTACATTTCGCACCTTATCCTACCTTGCAACTCGTAAACATTGTTTCAAGTATTCCATATGAATTGTTTAAATTGTATTTCTTATGTTTTGTTTGGAGACCACATCCCATCTGCGTACGAAACTGTTTTTCACCATGCTATGAAATATAAATAGAACGTTCACAAATCCTAGTATAATAAAACCGCAATTGATTCTGGTTCTAAAATGTTCGAGATTTTTTTTCGGCATGGTTTTCAAAATTTAGATGGAAAATCAGAAAAACCCTCTTGCCAAAATGTTATGATATTCAAAGACTTAACACACAATATCCTTCTAATTTAAACAAAAGTTCATCGACGACCCTTAAACTGTAAAAACAAGTGAACAAACATTCTAGCTCAGCGATGTCCAACTTTGTCTCTTTTGAGACGCTTCCATACTAGCCTCTTCCATACATCCTCTTTCATTCGGAGTGTGAATCACGCCTGTAGACTCCCAACTCCAGTGACGGACGCAAACAGGCGATTCCATGGCAGTTTCATACTTCTTAAACGTAAGCAGTGCCAAAGAACTCACTAACCCCTTGACCGATCACTTCGAAGTTCGGCATGTATGTGTATTTTTATGGAGGTTTGTATGCCATCCATTTCAGTATACCAGGTAACATTCACATGGTTTTCTTTATTCCCGTTCTTTTACGCCATACAATCACATATCCTTCACTACTCGCCCTTCAACATACAAGTTTCTATGACTGAATTTGTCTACACACTTCAAATGCTAGAAATGCAGTCAAATGTACCTGTGGTAAAGGCTGGGGAGGGCCCAAGTAAAATAACGGGTGTAATGGCACAAATTACATTCACACGGTTTTCTCCTAGTTTTTTTTTTACGAAACACGATCAAATTTCTTTCTGTGTTCGCACTTCAACATACAATTCATACAGTGTTCTATGATTGAAATAGATATGCAACACATTATCTTTCTATAGTGCTTCCCCAGCGTTTTGATTTTGATGCAGGACTCGTCGCTCCTACTATGCTCTCCTACGCAGAATGCTGCTTTCTAGTCTTCTGCTCCGGCTGCTCTGGCATGTGACTTTAATCTCAGGGTATGCGTGGGTGTTTGCGAATAAAACCAGAATTTCTTTGAAACACTTTTATTCTCACCAAAATAAGAAAGCGTGAGATTTGCCGATCGTTATTAAATTAGTTGAGTCGTTACCGTGTCTCTACTAAGACAGAAAATCGTTAATATTAACTATAGTGTGTCCTCACACTTGAGGATCCGGAATACAAGTCCCGTGACTGAAGATATGGGCGACGAGTGTAGTGACCCGCCGGGTTCTGGAGGGCAACTCTCAACGACCCTTTCTCTCCGGGTTCTCGCAGGCAAGTGTCTGTGCGTTATGACGCTCTCTATACCTTTCACATCCTAATTAGCAACAGGGTTTCGAAGAATCGACCATCCCTTGTTTTCCGGCTCACATCGGCGCTGAGCGATTTCCAGGAAAACCGGTATTACTGTTTATCAGGCTGACTACCTGGAGCTCGCCCCTAATGACTTGTCTGTACCTATTCGTGCTTTTTGACAATTTTAGTCACAACTAATCTCCCGGGTCCTGTGACTTTATATATGTAACGATTTTAACATTTTCTGATTATTTAATTCCGCCATGTGATGCAGTATTATATCCATAATTATGGCGTTCACAATTTCGGCTTCAATTTATTTATTTTGTTTTGACTTTTCTATGGTAAGTCAGTTGTAGGGAGAAAACCACCAAATCGGTTATTTTAACTATACATTGTGTGTGCGCGCGTGCGCGTGTGCGTATGCGTATGCGTGTGTGTGTGTGTGTGTGTGTAAATATGTTAAAATATTCTAAAACTGGGACTAAACTTGGCAACACTATGCAATAGAGGTTTAAGTGAGTTTTATCTGCAGTCATTGTGCCGTGTGTTATTCTTCCTGTGGAACGAACACGGAGATGGCTAAACACTGCAATGCTTTCAGAGCAGTTTCCCATTAGGCCACAACAAAGAATCGATATGTTTTAATCGAGTAATACCCTCCCTCCTTCCCTCCCTCCCTCTTGGTTTCCCCCTCACTTTAACTTATAAGTTTACAAGGCAAGCTGCTGCCACTACAGGCTGTGCTGATGTCAAACCCGACCACAAATTACGTCACCAGAACAACGATATTCCACTGAGTTATGATCTCGACTTCCGTACGCGGCGGCTCGGCTCTCCCATCCTGATATCCGATAATCGAACCTCTTCAAGGTAACAAGATACCTACTCTAGCAAAAAACATTTAATCTTCCGTATGGCTATCATTATTATCATCTGTGCGTAGTAAATCTTCTCTCATCATGCCATTCAGGCAGATGTTGTTTGGGAAATTCCTTCCAGGAGGAAGCTGACAACTGGCCATGCATAATTACACGTAACCACAAGTTGAGACTTCAATTACAAATAAAGGCTGGAAGGGAAGTCATTATATTCCTTCTAACATGTATTCCATAGAAGCATTAGGAACAAAAAAGTGTAATGGCATTTTTTTTCTTTGATCAGCCGATTTCGAAAAAAAAAAAAAAAAAAAAAAAAAAATTGTTTTTGATCCAAATTGGATGCGAAATTCCACAAGAATACACGAAGACAATAGTTTGTAACTTGTAAGATGCGTAAAGTAGCTTATTTCCGATGTTGACGTTGGTCAGGGAATTGACCTGGTTTGTGGATATAAACAGGTTGGACGCTGTCGCTTTCGTGTAATGCTTTGGGAGCTAAGGCTTGTGTTTGGCCTACACCCGCGCAGTACACACGGAAGGACAAGGCAGGGTATGTATTTATGTTCTCATGACGCACCGTTGCGGTGTTTGTTTATGCACGGAGCTAGGGAAAGTGACCACCCACACACTCTGCAGTGTTGCCACGTTGTTTTCGATAAAACTAAAATGTCTCCGCAGGAAATGGTCAGAGACAAAAACCTAAAATGCAAAATATGTACCGAAATGTACCACTGGTTTATATTAATGAAACGACTTTCCTTTCACCCGGTATAGTTTTGAGTTTATCACTTGTTTTAAAACATACAACACATTATTACAAAATTTAAATCTACTTTGCTTCTTACTTTCTCTACTACATTAAGTAAAGGAAGTATTACATTCCAATCAAAAATTCGATATCGAAATTTCACTGGGAATGCCTGTTTTGAGACTCCTTGAATCCATAAAGAAGCATTTTTAGAAAAAGATCTACACATGTGTCTGTCTAAATGTCTCTCCCCCCCCTCTCTCTCTCTCTTTCTCTGTGTATTTGTGTGTGTCCGCTTTTGAACAACATAACTCAAAAAGAAGTCGGTCACATATCAAACTTGATATTTAAGTTAAGCACTTTCCAAGCCTGCAACACTAACATTTTAAGAAAGAATCCTCCCCTCGAAACTATCCTTTACATGGAAAAGTTCTCGAAAATTTTGATTTTCACAAAAATGACTAAAGATTTTGATTAAAATGGCATATTTTTAAGATATTTTTATGATAAGTGAAATGTATATTTTGAAATTTCTGGCTATGGCTCAGGTAGTCCTGTTTACTCTGAACTACTTTTGCATAACTGCTGAACCGTAAGAGAAAGACCAAATCTTACTATACACAACCTACATCTCGTTAAAACATAAGTTATATCCAAATGCACCTTTTTTGGTGGAGTGAACCACATGCGCGTTTGTGCGCTTGTTGCCAAACCTACGTCTACGAAATTATTCCAATAGGTACGTTAGAATCCAGTTATTTAAAAGCGTTTTATGCGTAAATGACTCATTTTAGCAACAAATGGAAACTACCTGAATAACGCAACTTTGGAAGCTCTATCCCTCTGTGCTGAGTGCAGAAGTAAACGATAAGACACTTGTGCAATTAGTCATTAGAGCAACTTTAATTTTTACTTTCTGTACTTGTAAGTAGAGGAAGTATTGTATTCCACCCAAAAATTCGATGTCGAGATTTCACCAGAAATATATGTTTTGAGACCTCCTGAATCCAAAAAAAATATTTTTAGAAAAAGGTCCATGTGTGTGTGTGTGTGTGTGTGTGTGTGTGTGTGTGTGTGTGTGTGTGTGTGTGTGTGTGTGTGTGTGTGTCTGTCAGTCTGTGGACAGGGTAACTCAAAAACGAAAAGTCGGTTAAAAACCAAAGTTGGTATTTATGTTTAATGTCTTTGAAGTATGAGACATGAAGATTTTGAAGAAAATTCTCTGGCTGTATCCCATGAAGTCCTATTTACTCTGGCTGACTTTTGCATATCTGGTAAACCGTAATAGAGCAAATCTTACTATACAAAAATGTAAATCTTGCTAAAACACACAATTTATGTCTGAATAAATTGTTTGTGGAGTGAACCACTTCGGAGATATTCCTTATTATTTCTGTAAGTTTTGGAGTACGTATACCTCTGTCAAATGGAACATCACTATTCATTTGTTTATATGTAAATCGTGCAAAGAGTACGGAATTCGAAAGCTTTATAAGATTTGACTATCGTTCAAAGCCTACTTTATTCCCATATCCCCGTTGAACGTGCAGGAAAACAAGCAATAAGATAATTTCCACAAATGTTTATCTCAACTAACAGGAAGAAGATAGAAGAGTAAGAGTTTGTAAAAATGGTTAGTGCAAGAGTAGAGAAAGTCATGTGAGTGCAACACATCAGATTTTTATTTATGCAATCATGCATTATAGAGGGATATGGTAGAAATTATGTTTCAGCTTAACTTCAAAAAGTCGCCCTTAAAGTTTGCTCACACTCACATACACACACGCACGCACACACACACACACACACACACACACACACACACACACACCGCTAGAGCTAGAGGGAGAGTGTGTACGGAGGTGATTCCACACAGAGCCCAAGTTGGCTATCATTTGTCAGACCCCCTGGAGGAAGGGATGGAATGAGGGCGTTCTACGGGTGTAATGGAATGCAGGCAGCAGCTAGCCGATTTGAGGGTTCTTAACGTGTTCTGCAGTCTTCATCTCTACACCAGAGTTCACCAAGAAGCCAACAGATGCAAGGTGTTCGATAGAGGTCCTCTCTCTACCCATCAGTCGAAAAAAGCGGTTACAGTGCACAAATCCCCCACACAGCAGCGGTAATGCGTCCATCGCCAACACTTCCGATCCTGAAAGACTGGATTGGAAGAAATGTGGAACGAAATAGTGGGACGGGAAATTCGATCCTTCCCAGCATCTGGGGAAACCCCCGGAATTACTCATGGGCCGGGAATTTCTGCCGTGGGAATCGAACCCGCGACTGGCGTATAGGAGCCTCACATAATCCCGCGGGAACATCTCGCTCGGCTTCATAACCCTAGCACCTTGCATAAAAATTGACGATAGTGAGTAGAACAAATGACTTGAATTTAGCACATCGGATTTGAAATTATATTTGAGGTTATGAATAATGCTATTATTATGTAGGTTGGCAGTACTGCTTTCTGGTGTAATGTCGGGTGCAGTTCAGTGTACGATAATGAATTCTTGGGAACTGCCAATAAGTTATTCCACCTATATCTAGCAATTCGTTCCACGACAAAACAGGCCATTGGACCAATTCGGAGAGACGTCGCACGGAACTGCAGTCTATTGCATGCAATGTCAGCAATTTGAGTAGATTCCATCGAAGATGTTTTACGTTTGTGAGTAACGCGATTAAAATCAGCAGTAGCTACCCAGAAACAGAGCGAGGTTTCAGTTGCCTTGAATCCACACCCTTTGACTCAAGATTTATGCCAGAAATTCACGCCAGTAGCAGCAGCAGCAGCATTTCTTTTGGAGCTTCAATCTACTCTCCTCGGCGGCGGTGGCGGCGGCGTTATTTTTACGGCGGTCGATTGGCCTATATATCCACCTGTCATGTGTCCTATTTCCATCTGCAACCACAGACATTTTATTAGCAATGAGCTCTATATTGAAGCATTTCACCAAGTTATGTTTCAAGATTCTTCTGAAATATTTAAGGGACTGGGGATATTTGAAATGATATATTTCTTTTTTCCTCTTCTCGTGAGTGGCAAGGGGATTGAGGAATATACGAGGTAGAAACGGATGATATGTGGTTTATAAAAGGACAGCAGCATCGGGGGAGTTTGGCAAATGGAAACGGTCAGTGACGTGAGCGAGGGTAGGAGGGAGGGTAATAAAATATGGTGTATGGGAAATAAGTAGTTGGCCACATTGATTTATCAGGTTAGTTAGAACTTGGAGGTGTTGAGTCATTCCACCGCCTTCTGGCACTTTTTCGAGGGTTTCTCTGTTCGTAACATTATATACACTACGTAATCATTGCCTCATCAAGTGCTAGCTAAATGTAGGTCTTAGGCCCTGTAGCATAAATCACGGACTGTAGATCATATTTAATCTAAAATCAGAACTTGAACTGAGATCAGATTAGAATCTAAGATCATCCAGTCTCAGTTCAAATTTGATCTTGGTTCGTAATATAAAGTTCGGCAATGTTGTAAACTAGCTGAAAATCGCTAATTTCGGGCAGTAGCAATGAATTGAAAGTACAAATGACAATGGAACTAAAAAAAGAGACGAAATTTCAGTTTTTCTAAAAGAAAGAAATTGGATGGGAGGAAGTCGCTAGTGAATATAAAAATGTATTTGTCTTATCAACCCCTTTTATTTGAATATTTTAAAACTAATTAGATCAAAGTATGTTTTAAGTCCAGCAAATTTTTCGTAGATTTGAGGAACACAATGACATATATTTATAGTAATTGAATAGAGAGTAGAGAAAGTAAAAAGAAAAAGGCAAAAACTAGTATGTTTAAAGGGATGTATATTTTGTGTGTTTTGTCTATTTCTTCTGGTTTATACATTATATAGTAACGGGTGATCCAAAAGACTCCGAACCGGCTGCGCTGTTTGGCCTGTACGCATCCTCGGCTCTCGTCGCCGACTGCCGCTATCATAGAACAGCGCGGATGAAACCAAACAACATTTTTAAAACTAGTTTTAAAGGCTTTACTTATCAATTTTATTGAAGGAGATGCTGAATCTGGCCACTATCGTTGTCCATACATTTTGGCACCTCTTTAGGAAACTATCCATCACTCGCCGTAGTTCAGGCTGGGAAATGCTGGCAATTTCCTGGCGGATATTTTGCTTTAATTCTTCCAGGGTGTGTGGATTTGTCTCGTACACTTTATGCTGTAAGTTATCCAGAGATAGAAATCGCAGATCCACCTGGAAATTTTTCTGAAAACCGCACTTTCACTTGGCGAGCTGAGTTAATGCATACGAATCATACATAAATAGATACACGCTGTGCAGTAGAAAACAACTGTTGGTCCATAATACACTTTCAATCACACGTTATCACGTCAGTTCTATACTGCACTTTCAGAGCAGAGAAAAACATGACCTTGTGTACAGCAGCTACGTTATCGTGTTTCAGTGTGCGCAGTGGAAAGACACCGCGCAGCGATTCGGATGTTTTTGGCTCTCTCTGTATTGTAGAGAAGTCCTTCCAAATAAAGAGGTCTTCATAGAACTTTCCCAGAGAATTGAATATATGCCCTTTTGTCATGTACATATCCTGGAATGTAGTATTTTAACCAACATGTTTAGAGCCATTTTGGGGAAAATAATACATTTCGAAAATTTGCTCCTACTAAAGATACTTTCTGGTGGGAGGTATTCTTAAGTGTATTAAGTTCTACAGATTTTGGCATGGTAAAACTCATCAATAGATTATCAATAAATTAATAAATCTTGATAAGCGTTGTAACTGCTAAGCCGCGGGGCCAGTCTGTGTGTATGGAAATCATTTCTTTGAACATTTCATCAGATAGCGTAAAGAAGACAGGAAATTAATTAGAATTTTTGCAAGTTATTTGTGGAACGGCTATTAAAGTAAACGGTTGTATACAGAGAAAGGCATTCGATAGTTTTTTTTCTTTCAAAAGAAGTCTCACAATTATTAACGCATTCAGTGGGAGTTAATGTTGCAGAAGTCCAGTGAGGTGGAAGATAAATGCGTTTAAATTTGAGTGAGGTAAACGACTGCGAATTGCTACATAACTATAAACGATTCTCAATTTTCCAGAGGCATTTTACCGAATCCAATGACCGTGCAGAGACATACATACACACACGCACATACGTACAAAAGAATTGAAGACCTTCTGGGTGTAACACAACTACCGCCGCATTACACTTCTCATTTGGTATCCATAACCCAAGGTGGCCATTACTTCCCCGTTGCCCCCTATAATAACGCTGGTCATATCTCCTCCTACACCATCATCTCCTCAACAAAACGAGAAACAAAGAGCATCCCAAAGATCGTGACAATAGTTTCAAAATGACACGTTCTCAGCGCATCCTATCATTACTGTGGGATGAAAATTGAACTATGCTTGCTACCAGTGTTGCTATCATTTCATTTCTTGTACCGCAACAGCCTGCACAAAAAGAGAATCCCACACATACACGATAGTGCTTGCTTCCAACGTGACGATCGCAATATCATGTTTATTATTTTAACTATGGAAAATGCTCAAGGCGATGTGGGAGCAAATTTCTTATTTTGGCTTCTTTCACAATGAAATTGTGTGTTATTGAAAGCTGCCACTGTGCAGGGGTGTAAAAGAAAGATGACGACTGAAAATGTTAGACTATATATTATCAAATTCTGTTTTTTCATAAAACTTATGTAGCATTATAGATATTTTTTTTTCTCCACTGCGTATTGTGAGTAGGGGAAGAATTTCTTGTCGAGATTTAACCGGAAATATATGTTTTGAGACCCCTGAATCCATAAAAAGCAGTTCTAGAAAAATATCCGGTGTGAGTGTCTATGTCTGTGAACAGCATAACTCAAAACGAAAATTGAGTTACAAACTTAAGTTGGTATTTAAGTTTAATATCTTCCAAGGATGTGAAGAAAGTTCCTCTCATTACATGGAAAATTTTTTGAAAAAGACTAACGATTTTGATTAAAATGTCATATGCTTAAGATATTTTTTAAGGCAAATGAAATGTGCATTTTGAATTTTCTACTTATAGTCCGTGTAGCCCTATTTACTGCTCATGACTTTTGCATAACTGGTAAACAGTAAGGCATAGACCAAATCTTGCTATACAAAAATGTACGGGGTGGGCCAAAAGTCGCGATCACATATTTTCTAAGTTTGTGTAGCAATAATAAAGTTTCACAGGTGACGTAAAAACGTTATTTATTGATTGCTGCACTAATAAGGAATGGAAATCTTAAAAGATAAACACAACTGGGCCAGTCAGCGTCATTCTTAAACATTTAATATTTTGGTGTTGAATGCGCCGCCATGTCATGTTACGTTAGAATTGTTTCCAATAAACCTCTTCCTCACTTTCAATGTTATTACTTCTTTTTCTAAATATTCCAGTATTTGTTTTTCACTATAAGCTTAAGCGTATCTAACATCATAAGTAAGAGTCATATTTTTGAGCAGAACATTATACACCAACAATGCACATCGCCAACTATGGTCTGGTGAATCCAGAATGTGGAATATTCAGAA
The DNA here is from genome assembly GCA_030765045.1 of Tenodera sinensis. Taxonomy (NCBI): domain Eukaryota; kingdom Metazoa; phylum Arthropoda; class Insecta; order Mantodea; family Mantidae; genus Tenodera; species Tenodera sinensis. The sequence continues at coordinate 137,746,390 of CM060966.1, read as the reverse complement.
TATTATACAAAGTGGGTGACACCAGCAATGTACTTCACCAAGAATGGTCTGGTGAATGCTGAACAGTCTCCACTGTTCAAATATGACAGTAACAGTGTTATCACTAGGAAAAGTCTAAAAACAGCAATGATATTGCATAAAAGAATCTTAAGAATTAAGAAGTATCGTAAATCCTAAGGTATATTTTACGAGCTCCAATCAATAATATTTGTTTATTGTTATTTCAAGCGAATAAGAAGTATTCAGAAAACCGTATTATACGGTCAAGATTCTGCAAATAGAATAGTGGACATTAGCTTTATACGTAGCATAGGCGGGGTCAGCAGTGACTCCAAACAAGATACAAGGGTTTAAATCTGATACTAGAATTCTTATGAATTGTTAATGAGTAGAGGAAAGCAGTGATACTGATACGCATGATCGGATATTTTAACACAAAAATTTGGCGATATTTCTCCAGAGTTTATTTCCGAGGCCTGTTTCCACGCTGCTACCCTTTGGGTTTATGTCAAAGATACGGTCTTATCGGTCTTCAGAACGAATGTGCGTCCCATAAACTTTTTACTTGAGACAAATGAAATACGAAACTTCGCTGCGCTGTGCTGTCCAATACAACTGTACCGATATAATTCATCCAGGGTCATCGTCTCCGTTAAGTTTAACGGATTCGGGCAACAAGCCAAAATTGAAATCCGCACAAAATGCGCATAAAACAACAAAGAGACCAGTGGAGAAAGAGCCTTTGCTTGTTAATCTCGGGATATTTTCCTGTTTATCATTGAGCAAGTGTTACAGATAGTGATAAATGTTCTAACTTGGCTTATACTGTTATTTACGGCTTAAATTCATATAACTCGAGAGCAAAAACTATACTAGCGCCAACTGTAAGCACCATGCTAACGCTTGAGTAAAGTTGAGAAACTAATAGTCACTTCCATATTTGATTTCGTAATATCTTTAAATTTACAAGAACTGGGAAGTTCACTTATTACAAATTTCGTTTTTGGGTGACAGTGTTTTACATGAACATGCCATTCATCAAGATATATCTTGGAGGCCTCTTCCAAGATATGCTGCAGCCACGTAATATATCAACATGTTTCGCTTTTTTTTTGGGAGGGGAGGTTGGTTATATGTGCTACTCACTTTGCAGCCATGAACCTTAACCTTTTTTTCTTTCTATTACGTATATTAAAATATTGAATTCCACCAAAAAGTTCAGTATCGAGATTTCACACGTTTTGGGACCCTCAAATACAAAAACGTTTTAAAAAACGACCTGTGTGGTACGCCCGTGTTTATGAACAACATAACTGAAAAACAATAAGTTGCTTAAATACCAAACTTGGTACTTAAGTTCAGCATCTTATAAAAATGCGACACGGAAATTTTCAAGAACATACTACCCAAGACTATCCTCTTCTAGAATATTCTTTGAAAAATTTTATGTTCTCAAAAATGATTTTAACGACTTTAATTTATTTGCTACAGATTCAAACCAATAAACACATACGACATTAAATGAAAACTATTGTAGATCTACTATCAAATACCAATGGAACTGGGTACAAAGAATAAGGTGAAACTTATTTGGGTGCCAGGACATGCAGGTATTGATGGAAATGAAAAAGCGGACCAGCTTGCACAACTGGGAGCATGCCAAACATTTCTTGTCCCAGTCATCCTGCGGTATTACAAACAATATTGCAAGGAGGGCAATTAAAACATGGGCAGAAAAAGCAAACTTACAAAACTGGGAAAATGTGCCCGGTTTGAATCACACAAAGGCAACAATTCCAAGGCCTTCAAGAGAATTGATATCTGATGTACTTGTGCTGCAAAGGAATGAGATGAAGTGGGTAATGGGTTTATTAACTGGACACTGTCACCTGCGGAAACACCTGCACAGACTAGGAATTTTCAAGGATGACACTGTCTGCAGGAAATGTGAAATGGAAGAGGAAACTGCTTTCCATATTATATTGGAATGTGAAGTCATTGGACATATTTGACACTCCATATTCGGGTCACCAGGAGCGGAAGTGTAGACAATATAGACAGATCCCATCAAATTCTTGTTGGAACTGATAAGAAGATCAAGCATCATTGGTGGAATCTACACGGGGAGCGTAATATGCCAGCATACTCATGACAAGAAGTGCACCAACCCAAAAGAACGGGGGGAGGCGGGAGGAGACAAACATTTTCATGACAAATGAAATCTTATTCATTACGGATTACTTTTGCATAACAGTAAACTGTAAGAGTTAGACAAAGACTTACCGCACAAAAATTTAGATCTGGGTAAAACACACAGTTTATGCCACACAGGTACATATGTTTGTACAGTGAACCATTTCCGAGATATTCCTTACTATATGTCTGTATTTTATAATACCTACTTATAGTTTTTTTTTTTTTTTGTAAATATTTATTTAAGGTCGTTTTGACAGCACGGTCTTATCACGACCATACATAGTAATACATTGTGGATATTAATTTACAATTATATGTACATATATTACATTATGTTGACATTTACAGTAAATTTGAAAGTTTTATGTTCTCCATAAACTGTAGAGTCTTGCTGATCATATTCGGTGTATTGACTGCATGATGAAGACTGGAAATGCCGGCTTGCTGTCTATATCTGCTGTATTGTGGGCAATCTATAAGGATGTGGTGGATGGTTAGAGGAATATCACAGTTGGCACAATTTGGAGGTTGGTCCTTGGTGAGGAGATGACTGTGTGTTAGTTTGGAGTGTCCAATTCTAAGCCGAGTGATGTTAACTTGATCTCTTCTTTTCAGTCTTTGGAGATGCAGAAAAGGTTTTGTACAGCCAGAGCGAGCTTCATGGAGTTTACTGTTAACTGATGACCATGTCTGTATCCATTACTTATTGGGAATTCATTATTGTTTTTTTATGTCCCGGAGATGCAAAGAGAATGGAATTTCAAAGTGATTACATATGATCAGCTTAGATTTGACCATCGCTTAAAGCCCACTGTGGTGCTATATGCATACAAGAAAATTAGCAATAAATGAATTTCTGCAAATGATTATCTCGATTAATATGAAGAGATGGAAGAATAAGAGTTTGTAAGATCTAGGCTTCAAGATATTCGTTGGAACTTCGGAGGGGTACCTCCTCTTATCCGACTCACAGAACCCGTCGATCGTCACGTCGTTGCTCCTAAGGGCATATAGACACAGGATTACCTCCGAAGTCTTACACGTCTTCCTTTCACGCTGACTAGTAGCCCAACAATAGTTCTATCTTCATTTCAGTCATTTCAGTTTTCATATTTTCCATTCTGGAACTAATTCATTTCTTCCATCACAGAGTTCGATGTTGTTACTTCCCATCTTTGCCATTCCAATAGAAATCGGGCTCAAGTTTTCCCTCCATTCGTAGCACAGAAGACATGGTAGAGGGCATGACGGTTTCATAATAACGAATGGTGTAGCGGAACCGAGTTCCAGTGCTTTCTGCAACGCCAATGAGCTCGCGCTGCCTAGGCTAGTAAGTCATGCCTCGAGGTTTGAAGCAAAAGCATATCCGGCAGGTGTTGTTAATATTGCGGCGCAGTTATGACCATGCAAAAAGACACCTAATTTCTATTTGCTTTGTGAGTAAATTGCAAGATGGTCAGAGAAAAAATCTAACACACCGAGGCAGAATACATACTAAGGTACCATCCGCACTTATACCTCTCACAGCCTGCACAAAAGATGAAATGTAGAGCACTTAAAACACGATTTTTAACCATCTGCCTGTTATGCGAGGGGATCTGGCGTCGATTCCTGACTGGGCAGTGGGTTGTTTCTTTAGCCAGGATTATTTACCATCATCCCTAGAGTCTGGAAGTATGAGTGTAATGTGTGTATGTGTGCATGTGTGTGATCATTATCCAAATGAAAAACGCAAACAAATTGTTTCGAAGGTAAAAGTCCACTGATATTACCATTGAAATTGAATTTTATTTACTGCTTTTTTTAGTCTCTGCGGCCCAGTCTGATCGGACGAGAAAGACCGCTTAATTATGCTCAGAGAAAGTAAAAAAGCGAAAAAAATAACCTTTAGGAATATTTCCATACGTGTTTGTTTTTAATTTCTCCGCTATATATAGTAGAGAAAGTATTGTATTCCATCCGAAAATTTGATGTCGAGATTTTACTGGAAGTAAATGTTTTGAGGACCCCTGTATCAAAAAAAAAAAAAAAAAAAAAAAAAAATCAGAAAAACGTGCGCGGGCGCGTGTGTGTGTGTCTATCTCTGTCTGCGGACAGCATAACTTAAAAAAAAACGAAAAGTAGGTCAAAAACCAAAGTTGGCATTTAAGTTTGTCTTCAAAGATACGGCCAGAAGATTTTGAAGAACATTGCTTCACCCTAAACTACCCTTTGCATGGATTTCTCGAAAATTTTGATTTTCTTGAAAATGGCTCTAATGATTTTGATTAAAATTGCGATATGTTTGAAATATTGTTATGAATAATGAAATATATATCTTGAATTTTCCGGCTATAGTCCATGAAGTTCTATTTAATGTGGGTGACTTTTGCATAACTGGGAAATCGTAAGAGAGAGACCAAATCTTACTATACAAAAAATGTAGATCTTGCTAAAATATACAATTATATCCAAAATAAGTTTTTTGGAGAGTGAACCATATCGGAGATATGTCTTATTATTTGTGTGAGTTTTGGAGATCTTATACTTCTGTCAAATATAACATTGTTATTAATCTCTTTTATGTGTTAATCGTGCAAGGAGAACGGAATCTCAAAGCTTTAAAAGATTTGAGTATCGCTCAAAGCCTACTGTATTCTAATATTCCCTTTGAAGCTACAAGGTAATATGCAATAAGGTAATTTGTACAAATGTTTATCTCAACTAACACGAAGAAGATATAGGAATAAGAGTTTGTAAGAATAGTTAGAACATGAGTAGGGAATGTCGTACGAGTGCAACACATCAGATCTTTTTTTATTTCCATCCCAAATAGTTATCACCTATAAACATGTGAATGTTGTTTGAAATTGCAACTTTTAATGATTTCTGAGCAAAGCAAATATTGTGATAATACAACGTATATGGAAGACTCACATTTTACATGAATGGTATCTGAACTGTTTGCTTCATTTTAGGATGTTGTGTGTTCCTCCCTTTGACATCAAACGGGAAGGAAACACTGCTTTAATGTACAGTCTATATCCCTGAGGACATTTGGGCCCAGTCACCGATGTTTTCAGTGACAGCCCCACAGATTAATCATGCATTACATCACCCGTTCTTCATAACAAGCGCAACACATGTGCGAAAATGGCGATTAATTAGTGTTGTTTTATATAAGTTGAGTAGTAGCTACTCGATGTGGACCTTCAGAAACGTCAGCAGGAAACGTTGGCTCATGTCCATCATTAGTGGATTGCCTTTGAATTCTTATGTTGGAGGTCTAGTCAAACTGGACCCACAGCCTTGCCGCGCGAGCGAGTACTTGTTTGTTTTCCAGCGACATCCAAGGACAGTGTTCAGTAAATACGCTTCTCATAGACCTTTTGGTTCCACAAGTGGTCGGAAATTACTGAAAATGTTATCACAGACTACACAAACTCTCTCCCTCTCCAAATGTTGATTTCTCCTCTCTCACTATCCCAATCCAGACCCTCTACTACCTCTTTCCGCTTCTCTGTGTAATGTTTTATGTTCCCTTTATATATCACCTTTAACCTCATATTGGCGGCTCTTTTATATTTGGAGCAGTTGTTTACAATGGTGGTAATCTTCCGGTTGGGAACACCTGTTACTTTCTCAACTGTGTATAGTTAGTAGGGGAAATATCGTATTCCTACCAAAAATAAGATGAGATTTCATCGCAAATGTACCATGTGAGGATCTCCAACTAAATAAAAAATAAGTCAAATGTCCGCGCGCGCACGTGTGCCTGTCAGCCTATCAATCTGTCGGAAACATAACTCAAAGACGAAAAGTCTGTTAAAAACCAAAGTTGGCAAGCAAGAGCTGATTCACCCACCGACTGAAAGAGTGGAGTGGGGAATAGCCGTTAATTACCTAAGCATCTCCAAAGAGACAAGGTTGGACATCGCTGAGCTGTAGGGTACAGCGTGGCTATTCCGCTCACAGGCCTAATCCGCGTGAAATAAATTCCTCAACAGCGCACTAGTTCCTCACAGAGAGAAGGATGTTTTGCCTTTAGTATGTGATTGCAGTAAGGGTGCTTTGAGTTACATTACTGACAGGACAGAATAACAAACTTTTGAGCTAAGCCAATTTTAATGCATTTCTTCCGTAGTTAAAGAATACAACCTAGCAAAATAATCTGCACCGTGCATAATAATATGAAATTTTAATCTCTTGCTGTTACTTGTGTAAAAACACAGGCTATGCAGTGTGGGGGCTCTAATGACCTAGCTGTTGACGGGCTCTTAAACCCTAATCACTCACTCACTGCAGTGTGTGCATCAACAAATATCTGTTGCTGGCTTGTTCCACAAAGAGTCATATTTGGCACATCTTTCGAAATGTTTGCACAAGGGGCTATTTCGCTCAGTGCACGTGGCGCTATTTCCACTCAGACAAATTATTATATTGATGCTTCAATTGGAAATTTTATACAAAATGTTTTATTGGTTTCTTTTCAGATTGTCCGCACACACAAAAGGAAAAACTCAAACGCTTCATTACAAGGAAAATATGAAACGAGCAGAAACAGGTGTTAAACTGGAGACTGGGTATGAGAGGAGGCGTTGCATTGTTGAAAATTCCTTATTCGACTCTTAACAATCGAGTAACTATTTCTAAATTTGATTCGGCAATGAGAGAAAAGAAGCCTTATAGACGATGGTTTAATTTTACGTAGGTTGAATAACTTAGGTAGCTGCAACAGATTTTACCTATATTTTGAACAAACTCAAAGAGTAGCATTTCATCAGAATACTTCTCTTCTCCTTCCAACGCAATCCTTACCAGCCTAACAAAAAGAACGTTCAAAAGAAGTCAAAAAGTCAGGAAAAGAACCAAGGCACGAACTACATAGCGACGAAGTCTAAACGCAGACTGAAAATGGAGAATGAAAGCAAGGGTAATGCAAGTAAGAAACGTGGTTAGTTGAGTGTTTCCGGAGATGACTTGCAGGCAATTGAAATTGAAGACGACAATGAGAATACACCTTGTCGATTTTGTGCTTTGAAATTTTCTTCTCCAGAATTAGTCAGAAAGAGAGATTGGATAAAGAGCTACATGTGTGTGTGTGGGGGGGGGGGGGTTGCAAAAGTACAAATAATGTTTACTTGTGGTAAATGCTTGTGATTTTCACACTAAAATACACAGGGTGGTATAGGTCTGTCACTGGGTGTACCATTTTTACATGTGATTTCTGCCATCTTCGGATGTTTATTTTATACTGTGTTCCTGTAACGAAACTTTTTATATACTGGAATGAATTCAGACTTAATTGTATGACATTGACAGGTTTTTAAAACAGTTTCATGTTATATAGATCTTAAAGATGAAATGACTGGAATAGCCCCGCTGTACTCTACTGTATTATGTCCGCGCGCACACGTAAGATAGCCTTTCTCCAAAAACTCCGATATTTTTCAGAAACTGTATGTTCCGTGAAATAGAAATATTGAATTTTTTGGGTGGAACACAATGCTTCCCCTAATTATTATATAAATGATTAGAGAAAGTAAAAATATAAGAGTGCTGTTCCATGTGAAAATGACGAAATGTTTTCCACCCCGTTTATAAGCTTTGACATTGCATTACTTGCAGTTGTTTTAGCTGCATTTCATGTTCTTGCAGAAGGCAACGTTTATTATCTGAGTGAAAGTTAAACTAAGCGTGAAAATGTTGAAGAAAATAGGTATTTTTCCAGAAAGGTTAGAAACTCATGCACGCACGCTAATTGAAGCTCTCCTCGTGGACGGACAGAAGCATAGACACATATCTAGTACAGCTAAGTGCATAGGCATGTTACATGAAACGTCGATGTGATAGCTGGCAACATATTACATTCATCGTTGTTATCAAGTTGGTAGGTAGGTAGGTATTCCCTCACTCCGTCCACAAACCAGAATTTCTACTGGCAGGAAGTGCCCAGATTAGGACGACCTCTCTTTCAATTACTCTTTTATTTCACATACAAATATGTACAAATTACAAGAAAAACTCATTAACTTATAATTTAATTACTGTGGCACCCAAATACTTCCACTGATCCTGTGATTTAGCTGATACTTCTAATTGGATATGTTCTCCGTCGTCTAGGGATAATATGCTAGCCTGTGGTTCCCAAGGTCGCGGGTTCAAAACCGGCGGAGTGTGTTGGATTTTTTGGAATGTAAAAATCCTTCGTATGACATCCTTCGGAAGAGAAGTAAAGCCGGTGGTCCTGCGTCGTATATTTACGGCACGTAAAGGGACCTCAGACCTGATAAATAGGCCTCTGAGCAAATGATTTTTCAACTCAATTAAGAATGGGACGGTAACAAGTGTGAGTTAAAGAGCGTCCATTTTTTTCCAGTTGAATAAGAACATGCTCCAGCTTTAATCCATGGGAATCATGCAATAAATCTGATTTCTTTCAATCATCCCCGATTTACAAACAAGTATACGTCCAGAGATGTGTTTGGATGGCGAGGAGAATTTAAAGTGGGGAAAAAAAAAGATAGTTCAAAACCTTGAATGACGAAAAGAATACGCTTTTAAACATGCCGTAATGATTTGATTTTCAAAAATACATGTCAAATCCTACAATTTGAAGCCCAAAAAGGATGGAAACTAAGCTATACCATACACTATGTGCTATCCTTACAGGAAATAGGAAAACTTGGTTTTTACAATAGATAACAAATCAGAGTGAAAAATGTGATTGTGCCTGTCACATGACTTTCTCTACTCTTGTAAAAACTACTCTAACACACACACACGCACGCACACACACACGAACACTCACACACATATACATATACACACAAACACACATACACACACGGACAGACACGTGAGTTTAATCCCGACAACTGCAATCAAATGTGACTTAGTTCCCACATAAAATAAGCAATGAGGTGGTACACATGGATAATGTCAGGGTTATGTTAGACTACAATTTCATGGGTTTTGATTTTTGAAAAAAAGAAAGAGAGAGAGATAGAGAGAGAAAGAGAGAGAGAAAGAAGGATAGAAACTACAGTACTCAAATAAATTGATAAGTTTATCATACAAATAGCTACCAACACCTTTATTTTATTGCTAAATGCCAATATAATATAAAAATAACAAAATAGTTGTTACAGTATTGTGAAACTTTAAGCCCTTTGTTGCCAAATAGCAACTATGCATTACAGGGATAAAAACAATTTATACGCGTTATTTTATATTTTAATTGTATATTACCTATTAGTTCTATATTTTGATTTGTATCTACAGAACATTTTCTTCCTTTAAAGGTATTGAACTTTAAATAAAAATGTCGATGTCTTTGACTTTGAAATGGTTTCCATGCTACAAGCTTGTTTGTTTGGCTAAACGTTGTTTATTTTGTTCTATTTTTAGTAGTTATTAAAGCCACATTAAACCGCATTAACCATGTATTAAATAAAAAAGAGACAGTCTGCGTCATTAAAAAGCCTTAGTAGTTAGTCGAATAATGTGATAGTTTAACAATACCAAATAAAGTAGTAATGATTTGTGTTTCGGAGGAGAAAGTTAGATTGATCTGCCCAGAACAGTACCTCGGAGCCTCGGTACACTAGTTTCTCTATTACCGTTTAATACCTATCCTTTCTACTTTAAAAACTTTCTAAGCAGGGAATAAAATATCTGATGTGTTGCATTCACGTGACTTCTACTCAATTTTCTGATAACCGTTGTTATAGAAACCTATTCCTCCGTCTACTTTTTTAATTATGATAATTCTCATTTTAGGTTTACAGATTTTGTTTTAGATATAATAAGAATTTAGTAATTAAAACTACACTCAAATTCCCAAAAGCGTGCCTCTATGTGATCATTTTGAAATTCAGCAATGCAAGACTACAAGAAAAAAATCGGATGTGTTGCACTTACATCACCTTCTCTACTCTAGTGCCAACTATTCTTACAAACCCTTATTTCTATATCTTCTTTGTGTTAGTTGTAGAAATTATCTTATTTATTTCCTTGTATGTGCAAGGGGAATATGGGAATACAATAGGCTTTAGTGATAGTCAAATCTTTTAAAGCGTTCAAATTCTGTTCTTTTTACTATGAAAACTTAATAGTGATCTTCCATTTGAGAGAAGTATAAGGCATATCTCCAAAATGGTTCATTCCACCAAAAAAAAAAAAAAAAAATATTGGGTAGTTTAGCAGTATTTTGTCTATCTCTTACGGTTTACGAGTTATTCAAAAGTCTTCCAGAGTAAACAGGACTGCATAGGCTTTAACCAGAAAATTCAAAATATAAATTTCATTTGCCATAAAAATATCTTAAACATATGTAATTTTAATCAAAATCGTTAGAGCCATTTTCAAGAAAATCAAAATTTTCGAAAAATATTCCATATAAAGAGTAGTTTAGTGTGGAGAAATTTTCTTGAAATCTCTGACGCATCTTTGAAAGACATTAAACTTAAATACCAACTTTGGGTTTTAACCGACTTTTCGTTTTTGAGTTATGTTCTACGCACGCACGCACGCACGCATACACACACGTACACACACACACACACACACGCACACACACACATTTCCGGTAAACATTTGCAGAAATTATGTAACTTTATTTTAAGTACAGAGGGAATATGGGTATACAGTGGGCTTTGAGCGATACTCAAATCTTTTAAAGCTGGTTGTTATACGAAGGCTCTGAAATTCGGCTCCTTTTGCACGGCTAGGAGATGAAAATGTGAAGAACGAAATTTCATTTGAGAAGAATATACGTTCGCAAAACTCAAATAATAATTAATATTTCCGAAATTTAAAACCATCATTTTGACCTATACTGTGCGTTCTAACGAAATCTGTAGTTTCTCCACAGTAAGATTTGATCCATCTCTTACGATTTAGTGGTTATGCCAAAGTGATCAAGAGTAAACAGGACTAACTGGGCTTGAACGAGAGTTTCCAAAATATAAATTTCATTTGCATTAAAAATATCGTAAACATAAGGCATTTTAATCAAAATCTTTAAGAGCCATTTTCGAGAAAATAAAATTTCTCAAAAAAGTTTCCTTGTAAAGGCTAGTTTAGGGTGGAGGACTATCTTCAAAATGTTTGTTTTGAATCCTTGGAAGATATGAAACTTAAATACCAACTTTGGTTTTTAATGATGTTAAGATTTCATTGGAAAACGTTTATTTCCAATGAAATCTTAACATCAAACTTTTGAATGGAGTGCAACACCTTTACTGCCTACGTGTGCGTAGTACAGAAAATAATAAAATTGAAAACATACCGAAGGGCAATGTCGCAACTTTTTGCAGCTGTTAATAAAATTATATGTTTAAATGCTTGTATTCCTGCCTAATGCAGTGTTGAGAAATTACAAGGTAATGCAGAAATTATGTTTACCCAAGAACTAATATATTTGTTCTGATATTATCAAAACACAATAACAGAGCAGAATTCAGTCGAAGTTGACGTAGACCCAAAAATAATTGTAAGTGTAGAAAAAAGAGACGTATCAAAGAGATAGTGAAGACAATAACGAAGGAAACAGGATCCCATTTATAAAGCTCAGAAAAAGTCAAAGAATCTTCGACATAATAAAAAGAACCTTAAACTGAGCAGCGAAACGCTACTAGAAGTGGCCCCTTCTGTTTTTATTATGTGCAGGCGAAGCATGGACTATCACAGAGAGAAAAATAAAAGTAAAATACAAGCAGTAGAAATGTGCTTTTTACGAGCCGTAAAGCCTGCACAAGACAAAATCTTCTGAGAAACGATGCTATAAGAAAAAATCGATAGTGGAATTAATGCCAGAAAATATATCGCAATATAGACAACTTTGACAACAGCTAAATGCTACAGAACAATGTATCGAATGGGGAATAAACCACACACAAAGAAGCACTAACGTTTAAGATAGAGCCTTGCTTTACAATCTCCAGACCTTCATACAGCCTTGGATAATTATAATTATCCTTTGGATTAGATATGCTTTCTAACGCTTGACATTTTAATCCCCTTAAAGAAACTGACAAACAAATGTATACATCCGTCGAAAAGTTTTAATGTATTGAGCAGCAAAATATTCATGTACAGGTTTGTTTCGAAAGATTTGAAAGCATAATAAAAGTTTATTAGAATGGTTTGTGAAGAGAGAAAATAAATAAGCTAAAATGGACAGACAGTGATGTGAATGTAGTTATCGAGGTTTTTTAGTCCCTTTATTTATCATTAATCATTATTTTCTAAACTGATAATAAATCCGCAACCGTGGCTGTTTGCTAAGTTTAACTTCTATGACTTCGTTTAATCTCGTTTAAATAATGAACACAGAAGTATCATCGTCTTCCTCATTCTGTTCTTAGCTTGTTTAGCTTAACGGCAGTGTTGGCAACCAAAAACATTGAATCTCGCTGCAGGTTCAACAAAAATCCGCTACATTGGTACGAACAAGTATTGCGACGTCTGTCGCCCGTCAAAGAGACGCTACGTCACATCATGACATTGCTAGGCAGACTTCGAGACCTTTGACTGCCGGCCTGTGTATGAGAAATTTTGAGAGCAGGTACATTTTCTACAGAATTCGCCGGCACTTGGCCTGAACTATAAAGGCGAGAGAGTTGCAAAGCGGAGAGTTACTTTTCAAGTTTGTGTTGTGTACAGTCAATGTTGAGAGGTTTTCAGTTTCGTCAGAGATAGCAAACCATGTGCAAATTCATGCTTTTAGAGTCTAGGAAGGATAAGGGACATTCTTGGCTGGAGTAAAATTCCATATCCACCTGCCAAGAATCGAACCCGCAACAGCAGACAATTATTTTACTGACTGAGCTACGGGGCTAGTCCAGCAAGTTATTTATGTTACTAGTGTGCAATCTCACTGTGTATGTTTAGCCCTAAATGAAACAATTACACACGTGTTGCACACAACGTTTTATGCAATTTTAACATTAAAGTACGTAAAAATAACTAATAAATTTTCTAAATGAAAAATTATAATATATTACAGATCACAATAGTATGGCGTAATATGGTTGCCAAGCAGAGGTTTCATTTATTTCAGCACTTACGGAGGAAAATGGAAAGTAAATCAAAAGATCTACGAAGGAGAGTATGAAAAGCTTTTTCGATGGATAAATATTGCTGCACTTGCGAGAGTAATGATTTCAGGTTTTCTTACAGGCACATTGCACAACATTCTGTTGCGGGATGATGACGTATTTTCTGTCTTGTTGCTATGGTAATTACGTCGTTCATTTTTTGAAATACTGACGGAAAGAGGGCAATTTTGCACGATTTACGCCGTAATAATAAGTCGTTTTAATGCTAGGATTGCATCTAAGTTATAGACTGATTTATTTAGTTTGTTCAGATAGATGAACATCTTCATATAAACTTGGGTTAACATAAAGATGGACAATGTGTGTTTTTCCCCTAAAGAAGAAATAATTGTTTCTGCTCGTGTGCTATGATTGTAAAAATATTATCTCGTTTGTGTTCTCAGTGCTGATGACAAGGCAGATTTGACTGCACCGGGAGTCTTTCCTTTCCGAAGTGTTTTCTTGTGGCAGCAAGTTAACAATAGCAGAATGTTTTCCTGTTCACAAAGAACAATACGCACCACAACAAGGACGTGTCTACCTGTTTAACATTTCACGATGACCCAAAAGAGAATAGGTGCCTTTCCTATTTCACTTGTCACAGCCGTTCCCTTTATTCGTGACTGCAAAAGAAATTAGCATTTGACCTCCCGATAGGAATTACTCCATAAAAAGACCTTTATTGTTCCAGGTACCAGGTGCCTGACCGAGCTGTGCTGGGTTCACATCCTACGAAATACACAGTTCCTCTAGCAGCCGAATACATTTTAAATTATTGTTGCAGGTGTCTAATTCGAAGCTTTCGTCCGTCCAAATTTACTCCCTGGACTACATTTTAAAAATCGAATGTGCTGTACTCACATGACTTTCTCTACTGTTGTACTAACTATTCTTACAAACTCTTATTCCCTTATGTTGTTCATGTTAGTCGAGATAAAGACTTGCAGAAATTACCTTATTCCTAATTTTCTTGTAGGTACAAGGGGAATATGGGAATACAGTAGGCTTTGAGCTCTCGCTGTATGAAAGCTTTGAAATTCCGTTCTCTTTACACGGCCAAGAGATAAAAAAAGAATAGTGTCTTTCCATTTGAGGAAAGTGAAATTACTGCAAAACTCACACAAATAAAAGGAATATCTCCGAAATGGTTCACTGAACAAAAATGCATATGGACATCAATTATCTGTTTTAATGACATCTATATTTTTGTATAGTAAGATTTGACCTAAGCGGCGCCGTGACTGAGCGGTTAGAGCATTCGCCTACCACCTAGGTGGCCCGGGTTCGATCCCAGGAACCTGTGTGAGGTATTCATGGTGGAGGAAGGGCGGGTTTTCTCCGGGTTTTCCTGTTTCCCCCGCCGCTGATTCCACCAGTTATTCCATTTTCAGCTTTCCAATAATCGATTTCGCCTGCATTTCATATCATCCTCTTCCACACTATCATACCTGGTGCTGGGAAGCCAACCCGCTTCCAGGTCTTCACACTCTCCGGTCCATAGGTTCTGCTCCCCAACAGGCGTCTGCTATAGGCACAGGCTTATAAATACTAGGGGTGTAAGTCATACATAAGGTGAGGGTAATCAGGCAAAGAAAAAATAAAAGATTTTAACTATCTCTTACGGTTTACCGGTTATGAAAAATTCAAGAGTAAACAGAATACATACCGAGAAACTTCAGAATATACTTTTCATTTGCCATAAAAATATCTTAAACATACGACTATTTTAAAATCGTCAGCCAGATTTAAGGAAATCAAAATTTTCGAAAATTTTTCCATGTAAGGTAGTTTAGGGTTCTTCAAAATCTTTGTCGCATCCTTGAAAAATATTAAACTTAAATACCAACTATTGTTTTCAATCCATTATTCGTTTTGTGAGTTACGTATTTACACACACACACACACACACACACACACACACACACACACACACACACACACACACACACACACACACACACACACACACACACACACGCACACACACATACATGGACCTTTTTCTAAAGATTCAGGATATAAGGGTCCTCAAAACATATAACATGTAACGCATCCTTTTACAACTAACTGCACCACAGTCGTTGACACTGATATTATATGAAGTAAAGAAATTCGGGAGGTAAGGTTTCAAGTTCAGGATATCTAGGGTAGGTACCGTAAACCCTGGGAAAATCCTCAGTAGGAAAGACGGCCCTGGCGGAATTTGAACTGCATGCCACTAGTCCATGCCTTAACGACCTGAAAAATCAATAGCAAGGACAAAAAAATTAACCTAAGTTTTTATAAATCCACGGAAACCTAAAAAGTAATTTGTGGTAGGCACCATTAAATTTAAATTTACATTTAACTGAACAAGAATTAAAAATCAACGTCAAGCTACTCTCCGTTAAGTAACATTCTAAGATTCTAGCCTTGTCCTACATATGGCTTGTATGAAGGAATAATTAATTTCCATCGATTGTCCCAGGAGTTGGTTAAACTAGAAGCCCTAAAGTACCAGAGACATCGTAACACAACATTGGGACATGTGGACTGAAAATGAATGTGCAATCTGCTTATGTAATGTGATGCGTGTGCTCACATGACTTTCTCTGCTCTTGAACAAACTATTCTTACAAGCACTTATTCCTCTATCTACTTCATCAACGACACCTTCCCATTTGAGAAAGGTAATCATTACTGGAAAATTTGAACAAATAACGAATACCTCGGAGGCGGTTTACTCCAAAAACTTGTAAATTATGTCAATTTTTCTATCGTAATTATTTATTTATGCCAGAAAACTTACTGTTGGCGTTTTAAAACACACGAACTGTGTGTGGGCAATATTTGAGAGGTAGAATTGGAACAGGAAAATTCAGTGCCACAGCTGGGATTTGAACCATAGACGCTTCGGTACATACGAGTCGGTTGGAGAATTCAATGTCATTCTGGAAGCTTGTCACAGTAGCTTAATGGTTAGAGCACCCGCCAGGTAGTGGAGGGTCTGTGGCTCAAATCCCAGCAGTAGCATTGAATTTTAAAGTTCCGATTCTATCTCTCAATTTTTCCATCTCGTATGGTTTACCAGTTATATAAAAGTCATCCAGAATGAAGAGGATTTCTGAAGACATTCACAGAAAACTCAAGATATGTATTTTATTTGCTATGAAAATATGTTAAACATAATGTATTTTAATCGAAATCCTAAGAGCTATTTTTGAAAAGATCAACGTTTTGTAAAAATATTCCATGTAAAGAGTAGTCTACGGTGGAAGGATTTCCTTAAAATCTTTGTGTCGCATCCATGAAAGGTGCTGAACTTAAAAACCTTCTGTTTTTGAGTTATGTTGTTCACATACACACATACACCTTTCTCTAAGATTCCTTTTCTTTTTTTAATGCAGGGAGTCTCAAAACATGTGTTTCCGGTGAAATATCGGTATCAAATTTGTGTGTGGAATACACTTTCCCTACTTACTATTCGTAGTAGAGAGAGCAAAAATGTGAGTCAGTTTAGGTATTGTAAGGTTCGGGTCGGCGTACAACAATAGACAGACGGGTCAAACTGTTTCACATCGCATGCCGGGCCGGGCAGGGTAGAGGCGTTAAAGGCTGGGCTCCCTCGTGCGAATGTTTGTGTACGTTACCGTAAACAATGAGGCAGCAGGAAGAAAAGGAATCAAGAACGTCCGTGAAGCTTCTGAGTTATGGTGTGTGTGGAGTTTCTCGAAAGATGTGTGACGTCATCCCTAGTATTAAAGACATGATACAACAATAGAGTCAGTGTGAGTGAGTTTGAGAGTAGAGTTACGAGAATAAGTCGGTTAGTGTGTCAGCGCGTGTGAGTCTGCTATCTTGTATGTGTGTGTGTGTGTGTGTGTGTCGTCCCAGAAGATACGTCGGTCGTCGCGAGTGATTGTAACGAGATAGTTAAGTGCATAAGAGACAGAGATTGTGAAGTAAGACTGTGAAAAGACAGATTGAGGTTATGAGAACAAGGTTGTGAATTGTAATAGCAGGAAACACTGTGGACTGTGTTAACTACGAAAACAACACTATGTATTTGTGGTAAAAGTTTAGAGGACAATAAAGTAACAGGACTGGGATTTTGTCGTCTTTGTTATATTACGTGCAGTGCTTTGCACAAGCTGTGGGCGCTTCTCCGTTGTTTCTATATTTACCTTTCACTCTTTACAAAATGATAATAAAGAATCTAGCCTAACGCTATCGAGCGAGTTTGGCGCTGCTATGTGGGGACTTTGCGAACTGTAAGTGCTGTTGTCGGCGGGGGATGGCGTTATGGCCACCTGATCGGTGGCTGCTTGGTGAACCCTGATGTCGAAATAATTGATCTCTAGCGCACATAAGGAACCCTCACGCTGGCTCATGCTACTTGCCCGGGTTCCAATATGCCCAAAGCTCTCTCTCAGTTTAGCCTACAGATGGGCAATTCGAGCTTCTGACAACTGCCTTGTAGACAGAAATTTTGAACTGCTGGTGTTACTCTATTTACATCGTACCAAGAAGCTCCCTGCTCTACAGCGCGATTGCGCGTTCAAGTACAAAGACATTCTCCTGAGTTAATGACACTACTTCTGGAGTAAGAGATGCTATGTTTCTTGGACAACTTCGCTAATACAAATCAGAGGGCAAAGGAAGTGAACAATTTGACCTATGGCAGGAATGATAAACACTTGGACCGCAAGTGATTCCTCGCATCACGCCCAGCCTGACACGCGTTCCTTGATAGGTGGCGAGGGCGGAACAAGCATTCTCGGACACGACCGGCGAGAGGGCGGATAAAGGTCGGGGATGGCACTTCTATACGACAACACGACTCAAATGTCAAGACCACTTGCCCCGGGCTGCCTGTGACTTTCGACACTCACTTGTTGTTCAGTAACGCCTATTACTACTCACAAAGGGGACAAGCGTTATTTCCTCATCGAACACATTATACAAGTTTGAGTCTCGATTTGCTACTGTCCTCAGCTCTGGACATCACGTTTTATATATTTCAACCATCAACTGAACACCTGCGTAACTTAACGTCCATTACTTACGTTAACAATCTGATGTGTTGCACTCACATGACTTTCTTTACCCTTGTCCTATTCATATAAACTCTTATTCCTATATCTTCTTCGTAATCTTAGTTGAGATAAACTTTTGCAGAAATTATCTCATTCCATATTTGCTTGTAGGTGCAAGGAAAACATGGGAATACAGTAGGTCGTGAGCGATAGTCAAATGTTTTAAAGCTAGCCGTTAGGTGACTACTTTAACATTTCATTCTCTTTGAATGGTCATGAGATAAAAAAATATCAATGACGTCCTCCTATTCCACAAAAGTATAGATAATGGAAAATTCAAACAAATAACAAGGAATATCTCGGGAATGTTCACTTCGCTAGGAAATACATCAGATATAAGTTATGTATTACGAGATCTACATTTTTTGTATAGTAAGATTTGGCCTATCTCTAACGGATTACTAGTTATACAAAAGTCGCCCAGGGCAAATACGTCTACAGGGGCTATAGTAAAAAATTCAAGATATACATTTCATTGTCATAAAAATATCTCGAGCACGTGCCATTTTAATCTAAATCGTTAGAGCTATTTTCAAGAAAATAAAAACTTTCGAAAAATTTTGCATGTAAAGGATAGTTTAGGGTGGGGCTATTTACTTCAAAATCTTCGTGTCGCGTCTTTGAAAGACATTTAACTTAAATACCAACTTTGGTTTAACCGTTTTTGAGTTATGCTGTCGACAGACTGACACACACACACACACACACACACACACATACACATACACATACACACACACACACGCGCGCGGACACACAGAAATTTTTCTAAAAATGCTTTTTTTGGGGGGGGGGTTCAGGGAGTCTCAAAACATATATGTGTAACTTTGCAACAAATGCTATTTTTATGGAAATATACATATATTAATTCCATTAATTAAACTTATAATATTATAGCTTCATTGATACTTTTAATTCATATTTCTTGAAAAACATTAAGCTGATGCTTCTGCCGTCGAGTGGCCATCGTTCTGGCTTCTAAATTGGAGATCCCGAGTTCGATTATCGGCTGGAGTGGGAGTTTTTCTTGAATCAAAATAATTTCCTATCCCCTACGCAGTCTAGCACTATGCATGTGAAAGTGAATGTGAATGTATTTAATTTCAAAAATGATAAATATATTTATTAATGATTTATTACCTCTGGTTGATTCCTCTAATATGTTACTATTTGCAGATGATTCAAAAGTGTATATTTCTGTAAAATCAGTTGCCGATGAATGAGTCGCATGTTATGAATAAATGGAGTAAAGAAAATAATCCATTTAATACATGGAAAATTCAGGTTATGTGCTCATCTAGACTGTGAAACACCATTACTTATTACAGAATAGATGAAATGAAAGTACAATCTGACGAAACAGAAAATGTTCTAGGTATACTTTTTAATAATGACTTTTGATTTGCTAAACATATTAATGATATTATTAATGAAGCAAATAGAAATCCAGGAGCTATTATTCGTAATTTATATATATATATATATATATATATATATATATATATATATATATATATTTATATATATATATTATTTTAAATATTCAAGAGTTCTCTAATGTATATTATATAATTAATTTGTCAGATACAAACTTCAATATGATTTGATTATTATATGAAGTTCTCATAGTGCTTAGTGTAGTAAATTTTTATTGAATATAAATTTCTAAGGTATGCATTTTCTAAGAAATTTTGTTTTCATTTTATTTGTATAACTTATTACTTCAGATATACGAGTTCAAAAGCTTATCTCATAGAATAAATTATCATTTATTATTCTATCTTTGCAAATTAATATATTAGGTTGATTATATCAACTTAAGATAGTCAATAAGCTTTTGAGCTTATAGCTGGTTAAACTAGAAATACTTACAATATGGTACATCCTCATTAAGGTGTGTTATCTGAAGTGTTTCAGATTTCCTTGTGTGGTTTATCGGAAAATGCGAGTTAGTTGAGAATTTAATGTGGTGTCGGCAAGTTGGCCATGATAGTTCAGTGGACAGAGAACGGAAGATCCATGATTGAAATCCCAGCTATGGCATTGAATTTGTCAATCTCCAACCTTGTCCTAAACACGACTATTGTATGGAAGAACAATTAATATGCTTTTATGTTCAGAATATCATTAATAGTGATTGATTGAAACATTTAGCTATGGTTAGAATACAGTCCCTATATAACAAATTACATTATATAATCCATTGATGCAATAACCCATTTCGCGCTTAAGTCCATTGCAGAGCCGCTGTGTCCCTTAATCTGTCCACCACAGGCTTTATGAGTGGGGTGCAGTACTGGAGGGTGGGACATGGTCACCGCCCCTGATTTTTCTGACCGTACGGTCTTCGCTACTAAGATCTGCTACTTTTCAATCAAGTAGCTCTACAATTGGCCCCTCAGGGACGTAACAAGACTGAGTGCATCGCGGGATAGGTCTCCTAACGGGAGACATTAAATTGTGACTAGAATTGAAATAAAGACATTACAGCATTATTCTCTCTGTGTTCGTGCAACAGTTAGTGAAATAATAAACCATTTGTATCCATTCCTCAAGAAGCTATATGGCTCCAAATATTTGACACAACCTATTTTTTCGGTTCTTCATGACAATAATTATATTAGACATATTTGTTATACTCATCTTGTAGAATCCCTGGTTAACGTATGGCCGCAGCAGTGCCTTCCACCCGGTGTATCAGTGGCTTGGGAAAAGAATACAGATTTCAATGGTGAAAAGAAAGAAAAATCTTTTTCTTTATCTGAAGAACTGCAATGTGCCCTTAACAAGAAACTATTTATTTGAAGATAAGATTATCAAAAACGACTAAACCTCTTTCCAGTGAATTTCCCAGACGAGGAGGTTTCCTTTAAATAGAATAAATGATAAACAAGAACCTGAAAACAAATGGTGTTTTTATGTGTAGGATCTGCTACGCTAATGGGAGGTATAGGTACCTACATTAACTGGTTTTAAAACTGCTAGTATGCATCTTTATGACTTCAATTAATCAACAAGTGCTGAAAAAGTATTTTGCATTTCGTGCGCTATAAATTATACTGAATGCAACATTTATTTACAGTTAAACTATTTATTGCCGTTTTATTTTATTTATGACCCGATTCGTCTTACGGCGCACTTCAAATGTTCCCTAATATCTTAAATGTACATTAATTCACACGAATAAAATTCCTAAGAGGTATGTAATAAAACCAGGTAGTCATTATCAGGTCAAGAATAAGTGTGAAACAGATGGTAAACTTGCTCTATTACTGAATAAAATACAACAAACTGCATTTTAAAACTGGTAGGTGTAGATACGGTAGTATTTAATAAAAGCTTGCCAACCTTGATCACTTGGAAAGTTACTAAATAGCATTCTGGTGAGTGAGGAGAGGAATTTTGCAAGGCTGGTCCAGTTGTCACAAAACGTATATTATGGTAGCATGCTTAGAAGACCGGTTATCAAAACAGTTAAAGGACTTCTGTCAGAGTGGTAAACCTTCCAAATTAGCAAGATATAAAAAAGAAGAGATAGACTGCAGAATATTTTGTTCGGTAACAAGCTTGTCATTCGATGCTGACGATGTAATATATAACAAACAGCACACCAACGCTATGCAGTAATATGCCTGAAATAAGGTTTCCTGTTTGTAAGGTAAAGGAACAAAAAGGCTTTGTTACTCCACGTGTGTGTATGTGTGTTAGCGACGACCAAATTAATTGCATCACAGCAGCTTTGTGAGTATCAGTTAATTTCAGGAAGCTTTACACGTGTCTGGTGCATCGATTACACAATCGTAAACCGTTTAACAATTGATATTATTTCTTCTGTTTTTGTTACGCCTGTCATAAAAAGGTAATGATTGGCCAAGAAAATTAAATTACAGCATAAACTAAACTACAGACAAAACATGACTGATAAAATGAGCAAATTTGGGTGTATTCCAGTCATCTTAAAGGGAAAAAATCTGATAAGTTGCACTCACATGACATTCTCTATTCCTGTACTAACCATTCTTGCAAACTCTTATTCCTATATCTTCATCTTGTTAGTTAACCCTTTCAGTCCCGGTGTCCATTATAATGGACATAGGCATTTTTTGCCTACTTGTAATACTTTTAACGGTTTTTTCTGCTATATTCTTGTTATACTGTTCATCACCAATTAAACCTATGTAAAATCATGTTCTGAATTGTACAAAATTATTTATTTTTTACAATTTACATTGTAGTATTTTTTTTTAAAGAAAAGAAGCAAAATCCATGCAACCGCAGTCAAATGATACCCCGTCATCATCCACGCGTGCCATCACACCGATTATTTTACGTGGGCCCTCCCCGTCCTTTACCACAGGCACATTTGACTGCGGTTGCCGAGACTCGAACTCACGACCTCAGGGATGGCCAGTGCACTACGTGTTGCCTTAACGATCATGGCTATCCGAGCCAGCAAGCTGAAGGTGTCCCAGACCGCCTAATCTAAACCGGTTTCGAATTAGAGGAAGAACGGCATAAGTAGCAAAATAATTCGGGTCTGAAAGGGTTAAGATAAACATTTGTACAAATTATATTATTGCTTATTTCCTTCTAGGTTCAAGAGGAATGTGAGAATACTTTGACTTTGAGCGATAGTCAAATCTTTCAAATTCCGTTCTTTTTGCACGATTAACATATAAAAAATGTATAGCGATGTTCCATTTAACAAAAGTGTAAGTTCTCCAAAACGAGGGCTATCTCCGAAATGGCTCGTTCTGCAAAAAATCTATCGAACGATTCCAACATCCAATGTTTCCTTATGTAGGTTGGTAGACATAGGAATAATGGCAAAATTAGGTGGTGAAGGAATAGCTTGTGTTTCCTCTTGTGTTTTTAATTCAGAAACAAGTAAATGTCAACATCTTCGGGACAACGAAGAGAAAACATGTAGTATTAATTTTTATCTCACTCTTTGACAGAAAAACTATACAATCTGCCTCTACTTCATGTGAGTTATTCCGGAATCTTAATTCAATATCTTTTCCTCTTTTATAGAGTCTTTCTCGAAATTCAGAAGCAACAAAGAGGCAACATATAAAGTTAGGAGAAGCTCTGCTATAAATCTACCTGCATCTGTACTCCGCCTTCAAAGAATGCCAAGGAAATGTTTGCTGAAAGTTAGACGGTTAGTTTTTATTTTGTATACCATTTTCTATGGCACTTTATCATGTCTAGGCGATGAAAACTTTTTCTTGTAGAAAGAGGACTTTTCTAGGGAAGTTTTCCATTAAAATGGCTAGGTGCTCAGAGGTAGGTACAAGTTAGGTAGGTTGTGGGGCGCATATGAAGGAGGTTTCGAAATATGCGTTACTATGTGACACTGTCCTCCTTAAACATGCGATGAGAATTTGTCACACAATGTGACGGAAATTGTACTGACGTGGAGAATGTCTCGACTTCCCCCACCACCGATCTGCCGGAAAATACCAACCCCTGACATTCGACGTCATTTCCCTTCCCTCAATTTTCAGGTCCCTGGAGGTCAGACCCGGGCTTTGTTAAAAAAAAAAATAAAAATAAAAATACTAGGAAAAAATAAGCAAACCCGTCTGCAGAAGATGTTCAATATTTTACTTAGATTGAAAGAATTTCTAAAGTTAATTTTCATAAGCCAAATAATTATTTTAAGCTTTAGGCAATATATAAATATACCTCAAGTTAAAACTTTATTTAGACACACAAGCGACATTTTCTAACCATACGAATTTCACTTATCTCTTATAATCATAATTATTCACATACAACTGATTTTTATATCCACGTTACATTATTCAATTTAAAAATTTGCCTAGAATTTGTTCGCGACATTCATGTGAACTTATTTTTCCACAATGTTTGGAAATAACTCTAAATTGTTTATGGAAAAAAATACTTGTAACGAGCTTATAAGAAAACAAAAACTAAAAATTATAATCACTGACTTTTAAGCATGTCATTGGAAAAATGCAAACTATGAACGAGAAATATTTTATAAATGACTAACACTATGAAAAAATTGACCCAAGGTTTGCTTTAAATGATCACTTGTGTGTGTGTGCGTGTGTGTGTGTGTGTGTGTGTGTGTGTGTGTGTGTGTGTGTGTGTGTGTGTCTGTCTGTCTGTGCATGTCTGTGTGTGTGTGTGTGTGTCTCAGACTGGTCAGCATAACTCAAAACGAAAAGTCGGTTAAAAGCCAAAGTTGGAATTTAAGTTTATCATCTTTTAAGCATGAGACACAAAGATTTTGAAGAAAATTCCTCCATCCTGAACTACCCTTTATATGGAAAATTTTTCGAAAATTTTGATATTCTCGAAAATGGTTCAAACGATTTTGATTAAAATACCATATGTTTAAGATACTTTTATGACAAATGATATGTATAGGTTGAATTTTCTGGTTATAGCCCATGTGGTCCTGTTTACTATGGATACTTTTAAACAGCTGGTAAACCTTACAGAGCTTTGCAGAAATGTAGATCTTGCTGAAACAGACAATTTATGTTCAAATAAATTTTTTGTAGAGTGGACCATTTCAGAGACATTCCTTGTTATTTGTGTCAGTTTTGAATACCAACCTTTATCAAATGTAACATCATTATTCATTCTTATATGTTAGCCGCGCAAAGAGAACGGAATGTTAAAGGTTTGTAAGTTTGACTATCGCTCAAAAGCTATTGTATCCCGCTTGTACCTACAAAGAAGTTGCCAATAATATAATTTCTGCAAATGTTTATCTCAACTAACATGAAGAAGATATAGGAATAAGAGTTTGTGACAATGGTTAGTACAACAGCAGAGAAAGTCATGCGAGTGCAACACATCAGATTTTTCATGTGTGGATCAGTATATTTAACTATGTGCCCTTGATATTAAAGGCATAAAGCATAGGTATGTTCGATGTCTCCCGGATTCATTTACATGCTTTATGTAGATCGCTGTCCGGATTTACAGAATTTGAGAAGTGTGCTGAAAAGTAAAAGCTATAAATATCCATACACCGTGACTTCATAGACACTTAATCTAAAGCTCGGAAATTTACTACCGCCGTTGCTTGCATCACAGCGATATACGACCACCTCTAAACCATCTTTAAGTGCCACTGCTTATCAACAAAGAGCAATGTTTGTTCACCTTCCGTGCGTTTTTACTGGTTTTCAGCATTTTTTTCTGAATTTATTTGAATACGTAATATAACCATAGATTTTTGTATTGTACTTTGCTGTTAAACAAAGGTTAGCTTCGATTTTACTTCATACATAAAAATATCAGCGATAATTACTGACAAAATCCTTCGCGGAGCTCATGCCTTGTTGTTTCGTTATCGAATTAGCATTACCCTGACATCTATGTTTGCTAATGTAAACCGTGTGTTTTTGCTTTCCTTTCATGCATTGCATTGGTCTGCAACAAAAATGTTTTCAAATGAATGCATGTTCCCAAGTATATTTTTGACGCTGAGT
The DNA here is from genome assembly GCA_030765045.1 of Tenodera sinensis. Classification (NCBI taxonomy): domain Eukaryota; kingdom Metazoa; phylum Arthropoda; class Insecta; order Mantodea; family Mantidae; genus Tenodera; species Tenodera sinensis. The sequence goes on along the minus strand of CM060966.1, from coordinate 137,720,560 downwards.
TAAAGGGTGTAATCCGATTTTTTTCTGTCGGGTTTTCGAGAAAATCAAGAATTTGTTTCATAAAATTGGATATTATGAGTCACTTTGTATGTGCCCAGACAACAGTGAGACTTTTAAGTATATTCGTAGTGTGTTATCACAGAATGACCCTAAATAAGGTGAAAGCAGGTATTTTACTGGACTTCAGATCAGGAAATGAATGTGTGGCACTAGTTTTGGGGACACAATGAATCAAACAGAAAAAACAAATCTGGCATAGCTACAAAGAGGTGTAAAAAATCTGCGATTACATGGAAGCAGTCCAGATTATAAAATCATTGCAAACAACATGTTGGAAAATTTCAGAAAACCAGGTTTTAACTTGAGTTTGGAGTTACACTTCCTATATGCTCACATCGACTGTCTTCCAGGTTGTCTTCTTTTACTAAGGGGAACAAGCTGAACGTTTTTACCAAGTATTCAAAGGCATTCAAAGAAGATACCATGGTGGTTGAACAGTTAATATGAAACCATACTACCTTTTCAAGTAGTACCTTGAAACTGAAGGTATCTCTCATGCTTATGAAAGAAATTTTCTTGCTACTAAAAGTAGTTCTGGTTAAAATATACGCGCATTATGTTTAGCATTACATAATTGTACTATTCACCTCGTTTATAAGTATGACAATTATGTTGTGGAGGGGTAAAAAAAAACACACACACATACACAGACACACACACACACTTTACGTGATAGAAGAAAACTGATAAAATATTTTGAATCAGCACCCCGTAATTAGGGAGAAATAGCATTCAAAACTATAACTCCAAAATCTGACTTTGTAAATTATGAGCAGAGTTGTATAAGCTACCCCTATAAATTAAATAATAATTTTGAAAACTAGACCTTTTCCTCAATTTAGTAAAATGTATACGATCGAGGAAGATGGCTCATCGGTCTTACAACATTCATAGTCTGTACTTTACTATACTGTCATTCTGTTATTTTCAGTCTGTCTGCTTGAAATATTATGTTAAGGGACCAATTAGTTTATATCTGTAGTTTTGAAACACAAGAAGAGTGATGTTAATATTGGAAAGTTGCAAAGAGTTGAAGGGCGGCTTAGTGGCCTTATATGGTTTCCTTTAATTAGTATCCAGTAGCGGGAATGTCAGGCCTAATCTACTGTAGATAAGACACAACCACTTAATTGAAACAAGATTGTTTCTATTAATTTATTTTTATATTGACATGGGGATTATTTATTTTTAGTTAAATCCAATCAAGTTGACTTTTCACTTATTGGAAATGTATGTATTCCGATTGTAGGATTAGGGATTTTATCTTTTACACAACAGAATAATTGAATATGATAGAAATTCTTCATATTGATTCATTTATCTATGAGATAAAGCTTACAGTATAGCATAGAACTCTGAAAGCGTTTTGGGGGATTTTAGACAACGCCTGAAAAGAATAAACCCAAGAATATTCCATGAGTTATGAAGAAACTTGTTATTAAGCTATATGGTTTAAATATGAAGAGAAAATGAGGAATAAGAATACTTTGTGTTATAATACGAACAAAAATTTATTGAACACTAAGGAATATACATCTTGGGCTGTCCATAAGTTTGGGCTATAGTCCCTGTTGGACAGCCCTATGAAGTTCTCTACGCATGATTTTTGTGTAACTACCTCTGTAACCTTCATCAAATGTTTCTTTTATTTTTAATTACGTCTTTTCATTCATTAGTTTTCACCAACTTCCCCTATACGAGTACTTCCCATTTATCTAAAGTAATTATGTTAAATTGCCCATTCCATTATAAAAATTTATTGCCTCCTCATTTTTTCCTTATGTTTCATGATCATTTGCTAATAATTTCCTACGCCTCACTGATTCACTTTCTTCTTATATCTTTATCACTTACACTTCCTTTTCTCAGTAACTTTTGCTTCTTTTTAATACCTACTTGACTTTACTCCTAAATATTTTCATTTCTTGCTACAGTTAGCTTAATCACTTGTTCTTCCTTGTCACATGGCGCGAGGCAGCATTTTACACACGCACGCACGCACACACTCACACACACATACACACATACACACACGCACGCACATACGCACACGCACACACACGCACGCACATACGCACACGCACGCACACACACACGCGCGCACGCACATGCGTACACGCACGCACACACACACACACACGCACGCACGCACACGCACGCACATACGCACACGCACGCACGCACGCACGCACGCACGCACATACACACACGCACGCACATACGCACACGCACGCACACACACACACACAAACTGCTCGTCATATTCAAGGTCACCCGGCCTCCTCTTGCCGTATATTGTTGAGCAACCCAATGTCACAATGCATAAAATATAAAACTAATAGAATAAAAATTGAAAGAGTAAGAACAAGTTAAACTGTCTCGTAATGTGCTTAAACATTCTGCATATTAAAAATGATAATCTTTTATCTTTTAACTTGGCTCCTGTATTTTTTTAAATTGAAACAAATAAGGTATCTTAATTAAATCAAACATTTTGAAGTACAAAACAATTAAGTAAGGAAAATAGCAAATATATAATATTGATGTCAATAGAATGCCTTTTTGTGTTATGAAGATAATTATTTTATTTATTGAAGATTGCGTCATGTAAGTTGTCTCTATTTCTGCAATTACATACCGCCAGCCTCCTATGCAGATCATCAAATGAATGTTGCAGCATTTCAACTGGAATAGCAGTAATTTCCCTGCGAAACATTTCCTTCAGTTCTTCAAGATTTTGTAGGCAAGTTGCTCTTCATATAGCTTCATGAAAAATGGTCGCACACAGATCTGGGGATTGGCAGGCCAAGCAGTATCCACATATTTAAATAAGGTGATTCCCAAAGATGTGATGCAAAGCTGCCACAGAAATTCTGACCGGGTGTGCCGTAGTTCGAAATGAACTTCAACAGATATCAATATTTTGCTTATAAATTGTTTATCTGTATCAGGTTTGGTTGAAAACTGGTCACAAAGTTGAATGTGGTTAACTCTGTCCATAGATTTTACTTGAAGAGTCTACTACTTAAGGATGAAAGCGCATTTGCTTTCTCAATATTATTAACAGTATCACGGGACATGTTCAGTAGCGGTGAAAGGCGTCCCAAAGAATGTTTAAGGCTCCAATGTTTACTTGACTTCTAGAGGTTCTGTTTACCTTGAGGTTTCTTCTTTTGCGCTGAAGTTGTTTTGTCAAAATTCCCCACCCCCCATGCGTTGATGGCATATGCTGACGGAACTGCATAATGTCATCCAAAAGATTGTAGTGACATTGGAATGCTCTCGTTACGACAATTGGGCCATGATTGTTCTTATAGTGTAGCACGTTGAGCTGCAGACCATATGTCCATAACAGAAAATTGGCAAACAATTGGCATCAACTAAGGGATGCTATCATTATCCGAGAAAATTTCCTGAAGGAACGAACAATTTTGTTTCATTGTGACACTCGTTACTTTCTGGAACCAGTATGAATGCACGAGTGTCTGTACGTGGCTACTTGTATGCGTGAGAGAGAGAGAGAGAGAGAGAGAGAGAGAGAGAGAGAGAGAGAGAGAGCTTGCGCACGCGTGTGAATATGTCTGTCTCTTAAAAGCAAAGCTCAAACGAGAAAAACACATAAATTCCAAATTTGTTAGATATTTCAGGCAAGAGCCTTTCAAGGAGCTCTAACTTTTTCCACTACCTCAAATAGGTAAGTAAAATAGTCTTGTATATTTTATTCCCTCAAGATAAATTTTGATGAGTTCTTATTCGTATGACATACTAACATTGCAAGTGAAATGTATTCTTAATTTTAATTTTCTAAAATTCCTGGAAGTAATATTGATTTTTAAACCATTTTGTAATCTCATATGAGTTATCATATGGCTTGTAAGATCTCTACTGCATCAAAAGAAATAGGTAAATATTTACAGGAGTAAATATACTTTGTCTACTAAAGGCACGGCCGTACAATAGGAAGAAAAACCTCTACGATTTGGAATCATTTAGAACTTGAGACTAATAAATATTGAAGAAGTAAACTGAATATGAATTTGAACCAACTAATAGGTTTAAACATGCAGGTTTTAAGCATTTCTTGATACCATTTAGGCTAAAATTTCAGCCTCTGTCAAGCAATTAATTAAATAAAAACATAATTTTAATTTTAAAAGGAGGAGGCCCGTTGTTGGCATTGATGAACGGCAAATGTGTCCTGTCACTGCCTCTGATATGCCCTTGTCTAAAATATCAAGCTTACATTTCGGTTTAATTGAACGGAACTCGAGAAAAAGAAAACGATCTAGAAGGCTTGGAATTCGGCACCGGGCAATTAAAATTAGGAAGACTTTCGGCCTCCTACCACAAACAAAGAATATATTATGAATGATTTTGCACAGAACGATTTGTTTATTTTTATTAATGACAGGTAGTGAGGCTACAATTTATGGTTTGTGTCAGAACACATCCAAATATCGGAGTCAAATATATCGGATTAGCACATTCACATAGACAGACGTGCAGAGAGAGATTCATGGAAAAGTTCTCTTTGTACAGTGAAAACACAAAATAATAGCAGAGTGATCGTTAGGGTTAGCACGCTCCTAAGAACAATGTGATAGACGGATAGATAGAACGTACGAATAATTTATTTCATAATATTTATCTAGGTAAGTTGATAATCACGCAGCCAAATTTGGACAACCGTAAACAGGCTAAATGTAACTATGCCATATGTAGTTTATCAGGATCAGACAGCCCACCCTCCCACCAAAAAAATATTTTTTGGAAGAAAGCATGTCTATGAACAGCATAACTGAAAACAGGATAAATACCAAACTTTGTAGTTAAGTTCAGCATCTTTCGAAGATATAATACGATTATCAAGAAAATTCCGGCACGATAAGCTATCCTTCAGGATTAGTTTATTAGATATTTAAATCTCTCGGAAATGGCTGAAACGAATTTTGTTAAAATACTGTGTATTTCCACGACAAATCAGGTGTAGGTATACCTTGAATTTTATGCAAATAGCCTAAAGGCCCTTCTTTATTCGCATGGACTTTTGTGTAATGTCACAAAATCGGTAAAGGTTAAAAAATAGTACACAAAGATATACATCTGTTTACAAAATTTATTTCCGCTGCCTTTTCTTGCTGCATAGATATCGTTATTATTGATTTGGGTTTGTAATAATTTGTAATGTTTTTAAAGTGACGTGACTATTCAAGTGTTTCTCGCGACACCATGGAAAGAAAACGAAATTTCGAGGCCAGCTTACAGTGATATGCTTTTAAACATTTTGACTATCGACTTGATTTCCTCTATTGCTCTTGTACCTTAAACTAAATGTGTAGTGTAATTATTTCTGCAAAGATTTACTTGAGTAACTACAAAAGTAAGATTTTGTGACAATAATTTGTAGAAGCTTAATGAAAATAAAGGATAGGTGGTAGAGAAAGTTATATAAACATATGATAAGGTTTTCCATAAGCAGTTTAGCCTGTGAAGGAATGAAGTAAGTCAGAGAATAAGGTAGGAGTAAAGTGTGGACAGTACCGACAAGAACTGCCCGAGTATGTATATCGGTTTCTCAAGTATTGGGTATCGGCGGCACATCCCTTAACCGATCTACCGTAAGAATCGACCGCTTAGATACTGAACGCTACGCTTCACCTCACATCACTACAAGTAGCGATTGTAACCCAATATTGTCCCATCTTGCATGTCTACATGTACCTAGGTACACAGTCGGTCCCATCCTTTGAACCTAGCAACAAAAACCTACGTCACGTGTCTACGTAATAATAATAATAATAATAATAATAATAATAATAATAATAATAATAATAATAATAATAGTAATAGTAATAGTAATAGTAATAGTAATAATAGTAATAATAATAGTAATAATAATAATAATAGTAATAATAATAATAGTAATAATAATAATAATAGTAATAATAATAATAGTAATAATAATAATAGTAATAGTAATAATAATAATAATAGTAATAATAATAATAATAATAGTAATAATAATAGTAATAATAGTAATAATAATAATAATAGTAATAATAATAATAATAATAGTAATAATAATAATAGTAATAGTAATAATAATAATAATAGTAATAATAATAATAATAATAGTAATAATAATAGTAATAATAGTAATAATAGTAATAATAGTAATAAAGACGATAAGGAAGGAGTAGAAGAGGAAGAGGACGAGGAACAAGAGTTGGAGGAGGAAAGGGAGGTGGAGGAGTAGGAAGAGGAGGATGAGTAGATGGAAGAAGAGGAGAAAGAGGAGGAGAAGAAGAAAATGAGGAAGATGAAAAGGAGGAGCAAGAAGATGAGTTTGATGAAAACGAGGAAGAAAAGGAGAAAGCAGAGGAGGAGGCGGAAGCAGAGCAGAGGGGAAAAGTAAAGGCGATGGAGGGGAAGAGTAGGAAGAAGCAGGAGAAGAAGAATAAACAGGACATATTATCGTAAGTTCAAAAAACAGAATGTTAACAGAAGAAACTATCTCTTTAAATCGGTGCTATCATATATGAGTGAGACATTTATACTCGTATTATTAAGTTCTCGCTATATTTGATGGTAAATATGTTAAAAGGACCTGAGATATGACGGCTGCAACATCAGAGCTACTATGATTGTGGTTAGTCCACAGCTGGTGAACCTCGTCAAGAATGAGGTGCTTATTTACTGTTGAGCACTCACAAGGCGAGAATTTACATGCTTTCTTACTAGCGATAGAAACGAAGAAGAAAAATACAATCTGCATCAGCTGGGCCTAGGAAACCAACGTGCTTGAAGTTATGAGCTCACCAAGGATAGTTAGCCTTGTCTCAACATGTAAATATCCACTCACAATAGAGTACAAAATAAATATTCTCCTTTTCCAGTGTAAGAGCCTTGACTTAGTATAGGTAAAGCAATTTTTATTTAATTCATCTTTTTAAGTAGCTTTTGCATGACAAGCATTTGATGGTGAAGACCTTAAACAAAAAGCAAAGGAATGGATTTTAACATAGACTGTGCCATTCTTTGACGTAGGTACCCAAAAATTGATTATGGTAGGTGCCTCGGAAGTGGTAAAAACTAAATAACAATAAAGTCTTATGAAATAATATCCTTTTTAAACAATAGCAGTATTTAGGGATTCTCATACAGACACTCTGCAATTAAATTGTGTATACTTTTTCTACCTCATGAAATAAATGTGCAATTTCAGTTCCCCTTCGAGGATTTTGTATTTATTGGTTTCACCTCCCCTTACTTAAGAAGGGAGAAAGAAGTGCCTGGGCCGTATTCCACTTACGCGCAATGTTGTACAGTATAATATATTAGTAATCCGAGAAGAGTCAGTATAGACTTCAATACTTCAATCTTGAAATCAAGCAGTCTACCGGAAATATATCTTAGGAAACAGTGATGCCTACATCGTATAGTAAAGTAGAAATGAGTTCAGTTGCATTTAGCGAGATATAAGGAGCACAAAAGTTGCGCTATATAGGTTTTATCAAATTTCAGTAATTTTTGGGGCATTTAGTGCTTGTTGCAAGACGGAAATGTGTGTACTATTTTCAGCCCTTGTGCATACAGTGATAGAAATAAGGCTTAGAGAGATTTGAGTGCGTATCGTAAGAGACAATTTTGGACACTTAATGGTAACGCCGGAGTTGTTTGTTGTGTGCATCAGTTTTGGTGAGTTGATCGTTGAAGCCAACTATTAGAGAGGTTAGAAAGACAGTGAAGTGCATATCAAGATTACGAGAGAATAGAACAGCTGTGTGTTACAAGGGCACGACCAATTGTATATTATATTAACAACGGAAAAAGAGTTATCTTTCTAGATTCAATTTTAAGGGAAATAGAGTGGCAGAAAGAGTGACTGGACTTGTCATTTTCACACTGACAGGGGTGGGATTGGTGACATTTTCAATGTGAACTGGGTGATAAAAAGTGATTAGTTATTATATGCAACTGCAATTGCACGAGTAAATAATGGAAAAAATAGCCTTAATGGTAAAAAGCGCAGTAAATATGCAGCTAAGCAATGATCTATTCTATATTTTTCTAAGAATGAAGTGAGGCTAAATGTTTCGTATCATCTGCAATTTCCATAACTTCTATAAATATAGGAAATACATAATGATAGAACTAATTTTCTACTATATTCATATGTGCACTCACATTACTTTATCTATCCACTCATATATTTACAAACTCTCATTCTTCCATTTATTTCATGTTATTTGGAATAAACTTTTGCAGAAATGGATTTATTGTAGGGACAATGAGAATAGTTTAATAGAATAGGCTTAAGAGATAGTGACTTCTTTAACAGCTGATCGCTATGTGTTGGTTTTGACATTCCATTCCCTTTGCATGGCCAGGGCAGAAAAAAAAAACCACATTGTAAGATTTGAAAATTTAAACCAATAATAAGAAATATCTTGAAAGTGCTTGTCTGCACAAAACAAATTATTTGGGACACTTACATTGTGTGCTATAATGAGATATACATTTTGTAGCTAAGAAGTTGTGTATCTCTTACAGTTTAACAGTTATACAAAATGCATCCAAAATGATGAACACTTCAAAGGCTGCATAAGATATACATTTCATTTCTCAAAATATACCGAACTTAGTTATTTTAATAAAAATCATTAGAGTCGTTTTTCAGAACATCAAAAATCTTAATCATTTTTCCATGAAAGGGTAATTTGGGGTGAGGGAATCTTCTTAGACGTTCAAAAGTCTAGAACAGTGATTCCAACCTTGTCCCTTTGGAGACCTTTATGTAATTAGCGGCTATTCCCCACTCCACTCTTTCAGTCGGAAGTTGAAGCCTTAATAAATAAATATGGATCTAATTGAAACAAAAAATATGTTAATTTTTTTTTTCTATTTTTCCCCTATTTTTCAAATAGGAATATGATAGCAACTAGCTCTTAAAACGATTGACTATCGCTTAAAGCTTACCGTATTCTCATATTTCCCTTGCACCTATAAAAGAAATAGCCATAAGATAATATTTTCAAATGTTTATGTCGATTAAAATGAAGTAGACAGAGAAACAAGTGTTTACAAGAATAGTTTGTATAAGAGTGAGTATAGCTCTACATATATTCGCGAACAGTTTCTCCAAATTGAACTAAATTAAAAGTCTCTATCACAATATGTTACGCGACGATCACTTGGTGGTCGTATGATGTATCGTATACCATTTGAAAGTGCTTCCGTAAATCAAAGGCAATGTACATACAGGGTGGAAGTGAAATGATCCGCCAGACTTTAAAAGCAAATTTCTCATGTTGTGAATAACAAGACAGTCTAATACCAAAATGTTGAAAAGTTTATAGTTTTCTAGAAAAAAAAAATATTAAAAAAAATTATCACCACCTGGTTGAATTATTATTCACCTAAGATTCTTGATTTATGGCTATATTCATAGAAAATTGAATAAACGACAACTTAAATTAAATTTAATTTACACAAAAACCGTTGAATCTATTGAAATACGCCAACGAAAAAAATTGTTAATTCTATTATCTATAAATATAGCCATAAATCAATGAATAATTTTTCAGCCAGGTGATGATAATTTCTTTTGTTAATAAAAATACTTTTTTTCTAAAAAACTATACTAAACGTTTCAACATTTTGGTACCTATTAGACTTTCTTGTTATTCACAACATGAGAAATTCACACCACCACTGTAACACAATACACGTCTGTGTGTTAAAGAGAGGCAAACTCCACGTATAGTGGAAGGTGGTAAATCCAATCTCTCCTTGTGGTATAAACGATAGCAACAATTGTAAAACAGATTACCTGAAGGAGAAAAAAATCATGTACGAGTAATTTAAAAACTGATAAAATTCATCTTTAAAAAACCACATTTCATTATTTGTTTCATTTTTGTATGTTTAGTAGAAAGCAGATATTTCAGACCCTTAGTGTCAGTATGCCGTGAAGTACTTGCGTTATTTGCGTCAGATCTTCAGTCCTGATATGTCCTTCAAGAATAAAAGCAGAGCAAGTTTGCATTCGATTTCATTTTGAAGAGGATCTGTCTTTTGTCGTTTCCAGAAACAAAACTCCTCCTCAGTCAAGTTAACCGCCCTCAACCCCTAACCCACTTCATTTGGATCATCGTGCAGATCCCAAACGTAAAATTTCAAGCTCCCCTTCTAATTTTTTCTTTTCTTTACCGTCTTCTCATCTTCATCAGTTGTCTTTTTCCCCTCTGGCTTCCCCTTCTTCGTTACTCGCTTTGTGCACGAGTGAAGATCCCAATGGAAAAATTAATTGAATCATTTGAGAGAGCTACTGACTGAAGATCCATAACATGGTAACAGTTCCCCTGGAGAAACGCTCCTACCCTAGCTCTAATATAATCATCCTTCTTGCTTAATAGCTGCCATATCAAAGTATTAAACCCTTAAGCTATCTGCTCCGGCTTTGTCATTTGCCTACCTTACGTTTTCATCACTACACTTCGTACAAATTATTCAACTCCAGCAAAAGTATAACAAACCTCATTTTAAATTTTTGAACATTGACTATGGGATTCGTTTCTTACAACTTCCTTTTGCATTCTTTGTTTGCATACTGCGCGATTGACGTCCAGGTTTTTCAAAAACCAAAGATCTTAACAAAATGATAAGAATAACTCTTATCACTATCATACTGGCTGCGATTTTCTGTTGTTTGTTAATAAGACAATCATCTTGTGTATTAGAAACAACCGTCCATATCTGTAAATAGCCACAGCATAAGATATACTTTGAACCCACTTCTGTTAACTATAAATTCGTCATAATTGTTAGAGTCGACAAGCGAATTCACCTGGGGCCCCTGAATACAGAACATGTCAATGGAACTGTACATAGTAGAATAAAAAACACACCATATACAGGCAGAAAAACAAAGGGATGGTTGAGAAACAAAATGAAATCTTCCCAAAAGTTATAAATCTAACTTTGTATTGTATATTTACAAATACAAATTGAACTTTGCCTCAGGCTTTCATTGCACTTTTACTGCGACGTGCCATTATTTAATTGTATAATTAGCAATGAATGGCATCTTTTGCCAGTTATTCAATACATATATTTAAATAGCTTTCGAGCAGGTACAAATGTACTTAACAGAGATTTGTCACTAAAACAGCTAGAAACTACTTACAAAGTTACATAAGCATTAAGAGGATAATTTGTCATTCACAGATTAAATAATTTTGAGCATATCTTTAACAGCGATTTTAAAAACATTGAAATTGTTAACCGTTACCTTAAGATGATTAGCAAGAACATTAATTATTTTTATGGGTTCATAACATACCCCTTCTAGAAGCAAGAAAGTTTCCACATACAGGGACGGAGCTGATATAAATATAGCTTAAAAATCTGATATGTTGCACTCATATGACTTTCTCTACTCGTGAACTAACCATTCTTACAAACTCTTATTGCTATATCTTCGTGTCAGTTGAGATAAACATTTGCAAAAATTTTCTTATTCCTTAGATTCAAGGGGAATATGGGAATACAATAGGCTTTGAGCGATAGTCAAATCCTTTAAAGCTTTTAAATTCTGTTCTCTTTGTACGGTTGACGTATAAAAATGAATAACGATGTTCCATTTGACGAAAATTTAAGTATTCCAAAACTCACAAAAATAACAAGGAATATCTTCGAAATGCTTCATTGTACAAAAGGAAAAATTATATGGACATAAATTGTGTGTTTAAGCAAGATTCACATTTTTGTACAGTAAGATTTGGTCTCTCTTACGGTTTACCAGTAATGCAAAAGTCATCCAGAATAAACAAGATTACACTAGTTATAGCCTGAAAATTCAAGATATACATTTTGTTTACCATAAAAATATCTTAAACATGCATTTTAATCAAAAACGTTAGTCCTTTTCAATAAAACCAAAAAAATCGAAAAATATTCCATGTAAAGGGTATAGAGGTTGGAGCCATCTTCTTGAAACTCTTCGTGTCGTATCCTTGAATAACAGTTATCTTAAACAGCAACTTTGGTTTTTAACCGGCTTTTCCTTTTTGAGTTATGCTGTCCACAGGCGCACACGCACACGACACACACATACACACAGACAAACACACACACACGCGCGCGCGCGCGCGCGCGCGGACTTTTTTCTAAAAGCGTTGTTTTGGATTCAGAGGGCCTCAAAACATTCATATCTTTCCGGTGAAATCTCGACATCGAATTTTTGGGTGGAATACAATACTTCCTCTACTTACTATACGAATAGAGAAAGTAAAAATGTGTTAATTATATAACAGGGATGAGATTTCATGCTCTGTACCATTAGCTTGGAGGAAAGGAACACAATTTAATGATTAAAAATCTATTGCTTTACTATGAAAATTCTCAATCGAAAGGCTGCGAAAGGGTTATTGCAAGACACTTTTGAAATATGCTTTATATCTTATTCTATTTTTATGTACAGTGTGCATTTCTGTTGTAGCACCATAATTACAGGCTACAGGTTTGTAAGTATTCTCATATTGCACATCACAGCTAAATTTGCATGTATTGTGCCAAATTCAAAAATCTTGTGCATATTCAAAAGGAAAAGAGAAAATGGAAAATTTTTTACGAAAATCTAAATTTTCCTCACTTCAATTACATGCCCTGGTGCTTAACATGCAAAGTATAGAACTAAATAATTGAAGTACTCCAGGAATCATTCGTTTTCACCTTAAAAGACGTGCCATCCGAAATAACGAAAAGGAAATTTTCAGTTTTAATATACAGAAGAAACAAAGTACGTTGACATTTTCTGTGATTTACAAACCTTTTACTTTTATAGTATTATAAATAATTAAAAGTGTACCAATTGTTCAATTTTTACTTTCTCTGCTATATAAAGTAGAGGAAGTATTGTATTCCGCTCAAAACTGCAATGTTGAGATTTCACCGGAAATGTTTTCAGGCCCCCTGAATTTAAAAAAAAAACAAAAAAAAAAAAAAAAAAAAAAAACAAACAAACCATTTTTAGAAAAATTTCCGTGTGTCTGTGTGTCTCTCAGCCTGTAGACACCATAACTCAAAAACGAAAAGTCAATTATAAACCAAAGTTGGTATTTAAGGTTAATGTCTTTCAAGTAGGCGACACGAAGATTTGGAAGAAAATTGCTCAACCCTTTACGTGGAAAATTTCTTGAAAATTTTGATTTTCTTGAAAATGGCTGTAACGATTTTGATTAAAATGCCATATGTTGGAGATATTTTTATGGCAAATGAAATGTGCATCTTGAATTTTCCGGCTATAGCCCATGAAGTCCTATTTACTGTGGATGACTTTTGCAAAACTGGTAAACCGTAAGAGATAGACCAAATCTTGCTATACAAAAATATAAAATATACAATTTATGTCTAAATAAATTTTTTTGCAGAGTGAACTATTTCGGAGATATTCTTTGTTACTTGTGTCAGTTTCGGAAAACTTAGAACTTTCGTAAAATGGAACATCGTGGTTCATTTTTTATATGTTAAGCGTGCAAAGAGAACGGGATCTCAAAGCTTTAAAAGATTTGACTATCGCTCAAAGTCTACTGTATTCCAATATTCACCGTGCACCTACAAGGAAATGAGCAATTAGGTAATTTCTGCAAATGTTTATTTCAACCAACACGGGGAAGATACGGGAATAAGAGTTTGTAAGAATGGTTAGTACAAGAGTAGAGAAAGTCATGTGAGTGAAACATATCAGATTTTTTTCTAAATCCAGGTTTTACCTCCATATAAATATTTCAGATCTTGCGCTCAATTTGGTATAATTTTCACAGAGCTACGTTAATCGGAAATACGTTAAAATTGTTATTGAAAAATAAATCTGCATATGGACTGTATGTTGTAAATATATAAGATTACTTTAAATGGTTTGTTGTTTGTTGTTTCATTTTATTCGCTGAATTTTAATTTGATGAAAGCAGAATGTGTCAAGGTTGTTGCACTCAGCATGTTCATCTGAAGTAGAAGAAGAGGCAGCCTGAGGCGAGCTTGTTGAACATCACGCAGGCACAGACAGACAGACAAAATAAGGGCTACAAAGTTGGCGTCAAGCCCAAGAACCCGGGACCTGGGTGACCTTCCCCGTTGAGGAAGTCGCCCAGGTGAAGGGTCGCTGGGACTTCCTCGACCGACCGGATGCGGAATGTTGAGGCCTCCAACAGTCACGTACAACCACACATACACTGGCTGATTACGCAACGTTAAATGAACAATACTTCCTTCCAAACAAGCAAACAAATATCTAATACATCTAGTCGCTAATTTGATATCTACCTCTTTTGTTTCACAGAACCTTGCAGTAACCTCAACTGGCCCAAGACAAGTTTTCTTATAATTTATCGTTTTGGATAAACGTCCCACCTGCAATAGTCATATTACCGAGCGGGATGGCTCAGTCGGTAACGTTGTGGCCGCCTTCGAGAGGTCCTGGCTTCGTTGACCGAACAATCTACCTTTTTTTCGTCGTTTCCCTCAAACGCCGAGGTAAATACCCGATTGGATATTTAATACCGGGCTCCACAGTTCCAGCTTAAGTGTAAAAAATAGTACAAATGGAAAATAGAGGATAATAACGAATGCTGTGCCATCTATTCTCATATAATATAAGCAGATAGACTGCTCAGATCCTGACTGCATGGCACCCTAATGCCATCTGCCCATCATAGAGGTGCAGTTGTCCTTCACTGATCTCTCTGTGGACTCGTGGCGAAGTAAATCCGTATAATATAGGGATGAGACTGAAGGCTATATGTTCGCTGCACACCAATCTTCGAGGTATCTCCTAACAGATCCGTCACGATATGACTACGTAGTAAAATGACATAAAATAAGTATAGAAAAAATACTAAATTTTTAGTGGAACATAACATTACTTTAGAAACAACTGGTGAAACCTGGTTTAAATACTTTAAACTAAGATACGCTAAGCTACGAGGACTTATTTCATTGAATTTTACAACTATCTGGTGAGCGACACATTTCCTGGTTTAAAAGACTTCGCATGAAGATTAATATCAGTGTTCACAACATAGTATATCTGTGAAGATGTTTCCAAAACTCAAATGTATATATTTGAATTTTCTGCCTATTATTATCTTTGGAGCATTTAGTTTCATCATCTGTATATATCATTCAGTGGTCCGTAAACACCGCGACACGTGGCTTTTGAACTGTTGTTGCGTATGTTCACAGGTCATGCCATTTTAAAGCTGATATTCTCTGTTTCTCTTTTTTCTACATTTTGGAGCTTCAAAATGCTCCATGATTTGCTGAATTTGCTTCAAAATTTTAAGACAAACCCTACAGAATACAGGAAAGAGAAAAGCAAACGTTAAAAGTGATTTTTCTAAACTGTTTACGTTTATGAATATTACTATTATTACATTCAATTAGCAACTTAAATTACCTGTGAAATTGCTTTTACAAAGTTAACACATTTTCTTCTACCATACTAAGACTAACTAAAAAAATCTGTTTCCAATATTTTTTCTTTCTCTACTATGTATAGGAATTAGAGGAAGTATTGTATTCCATGCAAAAATTCGATGTCTAGATTTCATCGAAAATATATTTGTTGAGGCTCCTGAATAAAAATATAATGTTTAGAAAAAGGTCGCAGGCGCGCGCGCATGTTTGTGTGTGTGTGCGTGCATGCGTGCGTGCGTGTGTGTGTGAACAGCAGAACTCAAAAGTGAAAGTTCTGTTAAAATCAAAATTGCCATTTAAGTTTAATATGTTTAAAGAGCGCGACACGAAGATTTTGAAGAAAATTGCTCCACTACCCTTTATATGGAAAAAATTACACTTTGAGCCTTGCATTCCTTATCCTTATCCTTCATCATTCATATTTAAAATTGTCTTCTGCAGATCTATTAGCAGGCGTGTGTTTATGATAACTGCAAAATAGGACAGCTATCCAACTGCTAGATTTTCTCTCATATTTCCTTTGTACCTACAAGAATACTAGCAATACTTTCTGCAAATGATTATCTCGACTGACATGAAGAAGGTAGAGGAATAAGTGTTTGTATTGATAGTTGGTACAAGGGTAGAAATCGCTTTTGAAATAAATGTTGAAAATTCTGCCCTCCACTCATAATGCCTGCACTTAACAGAGGTGGGGGACGCAGCGGCCGGGCGTAAGCTCTGGGGCTACGTATGTAAGGGCTGCTGCGCTGGGGGTGTTTAAAATTGTTAAATGATCCTTGCATTTATTTGTTGTTAATTTGTTAAACAATTAATAACTTGAGCAATAATAAATATATTACAATGACGTTTGGTATGTACTGTATTCTCTGCGTGTATAAAGCCTGGTATAAATTTGCAGCAAATATATTCATAATCGTGGATGTTATCAATTTCAACTGTTATCCTTATATCTACAAAACATGGATGGTAACAACAATGTGAGTTAACAAGAAATAGGTATACCTCATATGTGATATAGGGAGTAGTATGCTAACTTTCAAATTCCAGAGTTCCTGTTTCGACTCCCAGCCGAAGAATAGGAACTTTTCTTTAACGAGAATTCTTATCCATTCTCGTTACGTATTTACTGTGTGTATGTGTGTGTAAATTCAGTAGAAATGACACCCTGATGATAAATTTTCCATGACTCCAAGGGACTAATCAGTTTTTCTAAGATAGTAAAGAGTGTGGAGTGAGACTCCTGTGAATACAACAAACTTTAATAGATATATCATCTGACAATGCCACCAATATATGACTTAAACTAACGGAGAAATACATCTGAAATACATCTTTTCCTCCATTAGATGAAAAATATTTTTTTGAGTTCCTATACTTAATGTGTTCATTTGCGTTTAGAAATATTTATTAAGTCAATTTCGTTATATATCTCAGCGCTTGCACGCCATCCTACTCAAAGGCACTTAAAAACAGTTTATTGAATAATATGAATTTATATTAACTTTATTTCAATCTTGACAATGAAATTCCAATAAATCTCTGGTCACATTTTACAAACGTCTGGTAACAAAGTCTTTAAAAACAAAACTATCTTGTTAATATATACATTTTTATGATAAAATTTGCAAAGGTAACTTCTGGTAATATTCCCTTAAGAAACTTAGTTGAAGTGTATGACGAATAAAGAAATTATAAACATTTCTGTCTCCATCTTGTAAAATCAATACCTTAAATCGACATTAATTTGTTATTGAAGTGCATCTGAAATACGTATCGAGAAACTCTTTTATCACATTCTTATTCTCTTTCGTAGCATCTATTCTTATACCTATAAAAATAAATGTATGTTTTCCCTCTATGCGTTCCTAAACCCCTTAACCAATCACCGCGAAATTCGGCATGTATACGTATATTTTTTATAGAAAATGTTCCTATGCTATATATTTTGCTATGTAACATAGGTATTACATTCACACGGGTTTCTCTACTCGTTTTTCTTATACATAGCACAATTACACTTCTTTCCCTATGCCCTTTTCTACAAACAATTCATACAATTTTCTGATAGTTGAAATATAAATACAACGTACTCGTATTACATTCACACGGTTTCTCTCCTCACGTTTCTTTACGTACCAATTCACTTATTTTCTGTTCACTCTTCAACATGTAATTCATAGAATCTATCTATCTATCCGTCCGTCTGTTATTCCTAAGGCTGTTCAAGGTATCTGTATATCTAGTGCAACTGAACGAGTGAAATCAAATAATTTCACATGATACTGCAGAGCTGTAGGATCTGAGAAGCCAATATATTAACGTAGAGAATCAATAAACCAATAGCGCGAACCTCAGCAATGGTTAAACGCCAACCAATGAAGGGGAAAGGGGTGAGTGGAAATTGTGCGGGGGTTGGAGCGCCAATTTATGACGTCATGTCACACTCGTA
Source organism: Tenodera sinensis (assembly GCA_030765045.1). Classification (NCBI taxonomy): domain Eukaryota; kingdom Metazoa; phylum Arthropoda; class Insecta; order Mantodea; family Mantidae; genus Tenodera; species Tenodera sinensis. The sequence goes on along the minus strand of CM060966.1, from coordinate 137,702,571 downwards.
CATCATCATTTTTGTTGAAATTGAACACCATGTAACACTGATTCCTCGCCCGTCAGCATTCACTTTTTAAGCTATTTTTAGTTTATTTTTGTTGGGATGCTGTCGATGGGAGGTCGGTTTTTTTTTTTTTTTTTTTTGGGGGGGGGGGTGGTGTGGTATGGGCTGACCAGTAGTGGCAGGGTGGTTGTGCTACTATAATGGCGAGTTCGGGCTTCGACTCTTTATACGGACAACAAATTTAAAAAAAAAGTCTAATTTGCAACAGAAAATGAATTATTGGTGTTCAGCTCTAAAGTTTTACAACAAAATGTATTTTCAGCACCATCGGGTGTTTTCTTGGCATCGGAGTCTACTGGAGGGTATTTTTTATTTTATAAATTTTATTGAATAAATAAGGTTTGATAGTTCTTATAATAATGCTTAGTTTGCCACGTGTTGTAGGCGAAATCTTCATTTCTGCGTATGTTTATCCTCGTATATGACGTAGATTACCTTTATAGCAGTCATATTTATTGGCTATATACTGGACAGCTGTAGGCTGCCTTTTATGTTTTAATTGCGTCTACATGACAGCGTTTCTTATAATTTAAGATCCCTACATTCACTAAGAAACTATTTGAATACTTATTCCAAATTTGGGCTGTAGGGTGAGTGCACGACATTTCATTTGCTTGACAAGAATGATCATTTACCCATTAGATGAGAGTTGGCCCAGGTGACTTCATTTGTTTCTTCCTTCAATAAAGTTTTTGTTTTCCTTTTAGCCTTTTTAACTTCCTCTACTCAATGCTCTATGTAAAATAACATAAAAGGTACTGCAATCTATTAAAAAAATTGGACATTTTAAGTTTAATCTGAGCCAAGCTTTTATTTATTTATTTTTTGCTCTTTTTTTTTCATTTCCATTTTTTCGATGTTTTTCTGATTGCATATTGATTTTTATTGTCACATACATACGCATTTGTGTACATACACGCAAACACCCGTGCCGGACATGGGATTCAAACCCGCAACCCTCTGCGCGGCGGAGCGCCAAAGACACACTCCAGAGACCACGGCTACGAGAGCCGGCTGGCTCGCAGAACCCAAAACAGAAAATAATTGTTATACTCTTTCTGTCTCTCTTACCTTCTCTCTCTCACTCTCTCACTCTCTCTCTCTCTCTCTCTCTCTCTTCCTTTTTTAAATGTTTCATTCAAAATTAGCCAAAACATACCGTATGTCCTGTAAGAGAATAACTTACTCGTATCGTAATGCTTTCTCCAAATCAGTAAGATTTTAAAGAGGGCACGAAGTATAAAAATCCAAAATGTTAAATTTACATTACTTACTCTAGTCAATACTGCTTAGTGTTATCTCTTCTATAAATATTCTTACAAAAATCTTCATTTTTCTACCTACTTCATGTTAATAGAGGCGTGCAACCTTGTAAAAATAAAGCACAGGAAAATGAATCCACAAACAACCCTTTAAAAACGAAGTCGCTATATGACGGCTTCGGATGTCGATACTCTAGAGAAATAGATGAATGCACTTAAAAAGTGTAAAAATGAGTAATGACCATATCTCGTAAATTGCTGATGTCATAAAATAAATTATTTGAAACGGTTGTATTCTTTAAATAAATAATCCTTTAATCATCAAATATGGATCATATAGCTAATCATAATATTAAACCTAAAGAAGAGTTTAACTTATCCTCTAAACACCCCAGGTAAATATATGTTATGATAACAAACCTTAGCTCAATTATTACATATACATATTAAACTCTATAGTCTTCTCATACTTTAATAATATTTGTTTTTTATTTAAAATCTAAATTGAACATAGATTAACATAGAACAGAATTCACCTCATCCAAACTTTTGATAGGGATATTTTGTCTAACTATTCCTTCCCAATGAAGATTTCACAGGCTATTCACAGAAAATTTGAGATATACATTTCATTAGTTATGTAAATATCTTAAACTATTGCCTGTCACTATACTTTAATCCATTGCTACTACTTATTTCAAGAATTCTATTAACATTTGGCGACAACGTCGAAGTGCATGACCTTAGAAGATACACCAAGTGATCGTCGCGTAACCTAATGTGATACAGACTTTTAATATAGTAGGTACACTTAGAATAAAAAAACTATTCGGAAGTAGGTATATGTAGAGCTATACTCACTCTTATAAACACTATTCTTGCAAATGTTTATTTCTCTATCTGCTTTATTTTAATTGATATAAGCATTTTCAAAAATTATCTTATTTCTAATTTTCTTGCAGTTGCAAGGAGAATGTTGGAATACAGTAGGCTTTAAGCGATAGTCAAATATTCTAAGAAGTGGTTGCTATGCGATGCATTCGAAGTTTCGTTCTCCTTGCAAGGTCGAGAGATAAAAATCGGATAACATATTCCTATTTAAGAAAAGTATAAGTATTACCAAATTCAAACAAATAATAAAGAATATCTCGGAAAAGGTTTAGTCAAAAGAAAACAGCAGTATTTGGCATAAATTGTGTGTTTTAATGAGATGTATATTCTTTTATTTAGTAAGCTCTTGTCTGTCTCTCTTACTGTGTACTATTTATGCAAAAATCATCCAGAATGAAGAAGTTTTCTGAGAACACTCCCAGAAAATTATGAAGTATAACTGCCGTGAAATCGGCTGTCTTTATCACTAGATACTGACTGTCTGGTTGTGAGCTGATTCACTCTCGACTAAAAGAGGAGGTGGGGAATAACAGCTAATTATGTGTGTCCAAAGAGACAAGGTTGGACATCGTTGGTTTACTTGTGCCATACACTGTTATAAATCACCTTTCAAAATATCACATGACACAGTGAGAAACAGGATGACGAAGGGGAAAAGAATTGAAAGAAATGTAAATAGACATACAGGAGAGAGAGAGAGAGAGAGAGAGGGAGGGAGAGAGGAGAGAGGAGAGAGGAGAGAGAGTGAGAGTGAGAGTTAGAGGTAAAATTGGAAACGACAGACAGACAGAAATGCCGATTCTTCATAGTTAACGGAACAACGAGAGTGTGGCTGAGGGATATGTTCTTTTCTGATTACCCTTCCCGTAAGGGGGAACATACCCCCTAGGACTTACAAGTCGTGTCTAGGATCAGACGCCTGTCGGGGAACACAGGAACCCATAGACCGGACAGAGTGAACACCTGGAAGTGGGTGGTGAACACCAGGCATGATAGTGAGGAAGTGGTTGAATGTAAAGGTGATGAAGGAGCTGTTTTTAACAATTATTGGTGGGGGAAACCGGAGAAAACCCGCCCAGACGCCGCTTTGTCCACCACCAATACCACATGCAGGTCCCTGGGATCGAACCCGGCTCGCCTAGGTGGTAGGCGAGCAATCTAACCGCTCGATCACGGCACCGCCCTGGTTATGTTAGTTCGCTAAGGAAATCAAATAGAACATCAGTATAGTCATTTAGAATTGCAGAAATATAAATGCTGTTTTTATAGCAGCTACTGGAAATGAACCCGATGACGATAACATAAATTTTGCCACGTGCTTGATGTAGTGGATACGTTAGATGGGTAGAAGATTGTGAATTTGTATGTGGCGTATGGAAAAGGATCGATAATTTATTCAGGTAATATTTATTCATCATGAAAAGCGATTTTACGGCTTAGCAGGGAGGTTCTTGTCTTAACTCACGACTCGGCTACCGGACTTGAGATCCCTTAAACTCCCTCTCTTATCGATTGTTTTCCTTTCACCAGCAGCGTCACGGAATGAAGATGTACCGTTCATAAAGAATTAATAACCCGCGTTGATGTTGACTCGATAAGCTCCCAAAGCTGGTCCGAGATCCAAGGTTACGAGGTACCGAGCCTGAAAATGTAAATTGCTGCACTCGTGAACCAAGTACAAGTTTGTGCATGCTGAAAATTGAATATAACCATTATCTTGTACAATTAACAATATCAGCAAGTCAAGGAGCTCTAGAAATAACATATGTTTGAGCAAGTACATCAATAAGGACCAAATACGTATATTTATTTTATTAATGCTAAGGGACAGTATACCTAAGGAAGGCTATAGGAATAATTCGGCATCCACATAAACCTCAGATATTTGTCTCAACAATGCTATTATGACAGACACAAAATTTAATGGCAGCTAATACTTGGGCACTACTACTCTCTTTCCTATTGTACAAATACATTTTGTGGGCACAAATCATATTTATGCAATCTTAGTACTAAAACGGCTTATTATGACGGCACATATCGTGCGAAATTACCCTAACTCTGGCAACAGTGCTATAAAATGAATAACGTAATTACCATGGCAACAAGACTGCAATGACGTCATCACTGCCACAACATAATCTTCTCCAATGTGTGCGTGTAAGAAAACCTGAAAATGCCAATAATGTGGTTTCATTACTCAAAGTAACGAATGTTTTGTTTCTCAGTTCACAAAACGTTTCATATTCCTTTTTGTAAACATATTTTAATTTTTTGTGGAATTAATAAGCTCTCGGCACTCTCGGCTTTGTTCAGAATATCCGTTGGAATGCAGTCCACATTTTCAATAGTTTTATAATAACCTTCCATTTTCCTCCATAAGTGTTGAAACACATGAAACATCTGCTTAGCAACCATATAACTCATACATCTGTGATTTCTAATATTATAATTTTATTGTAGTGTAACGTAATCCCGACATCGTCCATACGTATCATCTCACTGGCTATTTTCCCTCCTTTACTACAGTCACATTTGATTGCAGTCGATGGTATTAAACTTGAGACGTTCTGCTTTGAATGGATGGCCAGTTGGTTTCGTCTGACCTCCAACAATCATAACTTTCTTTAACGTGCCTGTGACAAAAAAAGAAAAAAAAAGTTGTTTAACGACGCTGTCAGTTGACAGGATCAAATCAGCGTCGCCGGTATGCCGGAATTTCGTCTCGCAGGAGTTCTTCTGCATACCAGTAGATCTACTAACATGGAGGTATCGTTTTTAAGCACTAGGTTTGAACCCACGATCTTGGAATCAGTAAGCCAGCGTCTAATCAACTGAGCCATCCACAGGACAAGGATACCTATTCCGGTTCGGGATTTAGAAGAATAATGGCGTATGTAGCAAAAAGTTCGTACAATAAAGGGTTAGATTTTAATGATAATTATTACAGCCATTTTTGAGAAAGACCAACACTTTTTCATATTAACCGTAGTTTGGAAATGGCGAATTTTCTTGAAAGTCATCACCTGGTACACTAAAATAGCACCTGTCTCTCTGAAATAGTATCTGGCTGGAATATAAAAGTTGGTATTTATTCTAATTCTTGATTTTGACTTGTGTTGTTCACTCATACGCACGAGTATATACACTCACCTGTAGATTATAACGTTTTTATGTATGTATTCTAAAATTGGTTCCCTTTTAGTTTCTCAACTACATATACTAAGTAGAGGAAGTGTTGTATTCCACCCAAAAATTCGATGTCGAGATTTCATCGGAAATATATATTTTGACGCCTCCTAAATAATAATAATTAAAAAAAAAAAAAAAAAAAACATTTTTAGAAAAAGATCTGTGTGTGTGTCTGTCTGTAGACAGCGTAACTCAAAATCAAATGGGACATCGTTATTCAAATTGGATATCTTAACCATGCAAAGAGCAGGGAATTTGAAAACTTTAAAAGATTTGACTATCGCTCAAAGCCTACTATATTCCCATGTTACCCTTGCACTTACAAGAAAATAAGCAATAAGATAATTTATGCTAATGTTTATCTCAACTAACACGAAGAAGATGATAGGAATAAGAGTTTGTAAGAATGCTTAGTACAGGAATAGAGAAAGTCATGTGAGTGCACAACATCGGATTTTTAATGCTTAGTGTGCCCGTTCTAACACAGTGATGTTTCTTTGAAACTCTTCCCTGCTGACTTTGGTGATGGAAAAGCCGCACTTTCCTTATATACAGTGACAAAACTTGATTGGCCTTATAGAGCTCCTGCCTGAAGTGCAAGGGGTCCTAGATGCGATTCCCAGCTGGGGGGGGGGGGGTGGGAATTTTTCCTCCATTGTGATTGTTCCCCATCCCTGCTAGTGTTGAGGTACGTAGTGATTGTGTTTGAATGTGTGTGTGTGTGTGTGTGTGTAAATTTGTGTGTGGGAGCTTAATGTAGTTAAAAACAAAGTAACAGGAACCCAAAGTTAAAAAAAAAAAAATAAATAAATAAAATAAAAATTAAAAAAAAAACACCACTAAGCGAGTGAGCACCATTGCTCTTGAGCAATTATTCCAAGAAATTAAAAGTCACAAATATACTTTTAGATGTTAACGGCGGCATATATATGCAAAAAAAAAAAAAAAAAAAAAAAAAAAAAAAGACTTACCTACTCCTTGTATACCATTAAGATTTGTATCTTCTTTATTCTGTTTATAAGAACTTAAAGCGCCCTTGAAATACAGATGCACAGGATAAATGAAAATTTAATTTCCTCTTCCAGATCTCAGGTATATTACATCCCTTTTTCAATTTTACCACGTGTTGGTATTTGTTTCCTGAAACATAAAATTATCGATTTCCAAAGGTTCCATCCATAGTTTACATTTTGTTATGAGGGTTTAGATAGAAGCCATCTCAAAATGGCGCCCGGAGACAAATTGTGCATTTTTCGAATACAGGGGTGTCTCGACTAATTTATAAAAATAAAATAGTTGTTTGTTTTACGAATTTTATGAAATTTTAGTCACATACACCCTAACGCTTGACTGAGATTAGTTATTGAAATCCATCTGTATTAGGACAGTTATTGATTAACAAGGCCTGGATATGAATATTGTGTGTGAAAGTGAATGTGTTGGTGTAGGTACCTATCTTGTGATCAGGTCATTAGAACCAGTGTCACATTAAGTAGCTCTGCTACAGAGAAGAAGGCCGTTATCTCTTTTGTCGTTTTCCGTCCGCCTGGAATCGGCTTACGGCAGGATTTTGTCCTCTGCCGAGAAACCTGTTGCGTCAAATATCTTCCCTTCACCAAAGAGTTTTGGTAATTTTTACATCTGCTTCTGGCCGTCAGCTCACGCTTGATTTATAACGATATACCTACAGTCTCTTCCCACTGCCATATTGTTAAAGAAAAAGGGATCTTCAATATTTCCTTGTCTCACTTTGAGATTATTAGGTATACTCTAAAATATATAGCTTAGTATATCAGGTATATTTTTTGTTTAAGCCAATGTTAAAGCTCTGATAGCACAACGCATCACATGAGTTACTTCAATTGATATTGTAACAAAATCTAATCCAGTTACCTTCCTATCGCTCTTTTTTCCTCTAAAACTTTTGTACAACAACATACTTCTCTTCTATTGTCATTCGCACAGTCTAGTGTACGTGATATTACATCTCACAACTGTTTACTTCTCGTAACCTTGACTCAGTCCTCTCATTGTCTTTCTTCACTTTCTCTGTCTCTTGAACACTAACTCCGACGATACAATCACTCGATGCTTATTAGATATTCTTCACGATCCGACGACACACACACACACACAGCTGTCTCTCACTCACTGACAAACTGACCGACTCATGTCTGTAACTGTAATTCTCTCTCTCTCTCTCTCTCTCTCTGCGGTTTCCTCACCTCCTTATACAGCGGGATGACGGTCTAATAGCTGTGAATTCTCATGTAAGTCTGCATAATTCTTATAGCTACAAAGTTACCCAAAATTCGATCCAAATTGTAGAGAAGATTCGTGAAAATGGATCAATATGTAACGTTTGTAATATCTTCTTAAATGAACACAGAGGTATTTTGAAAATCTAACAATTACTGAAATTGTTGCTAGAGTTAGAAGAAATGTATTGGAAATATTTAAAAGTTGCTTGGAACCAGCAATTTCTTGAATGTGCTCCAATTGTTAGGAATTTTTAATCGAAATGTTATATGTATGTAGTTGGAATTGTGTGAGTTAGGGTTTGAAGAACATATGGAAACATTTCATATTTACTTAAAATCACTATAAATATATGAACACTGTGGAACTTTCCCTACGGGTAACATGTGCACACATAGCTCTTATGTATTGTAATATTAATTTAAAAATTGATTCATCCATTCATAACATGTTACTCAGAAATAAATATAACTTCTTAACTGCTGCGACCCATTCTATATTGGGTGTGAAGGAGCACTTAATTTAGCTCAGAGGCCTCTATCAGACTTGATGTTCTTTTACGTGTCAAAATCGAATGATTTCAAATTTAGTATGAATGTTTAGTTACGTACCGAAATAGAACTTAGGTATATATACATTCAAGTATATAGAATTGCTAATGAGAGGGACTGTTGCATTGGAAAAAAACAAGAAGAATCGCGAAGTTCAGTGCACGTGCATTAGATGACGTACTTTGGAAAACTGTAACTATACAGCTTGAATATTTCGAAAACGGCTAACTCAACGGAATACTTTGTTTTACACTTCAATTAGTTCTCCGTTTTTTACTGTAGTAAGCTGTCTGTCTTTCGTTGTTTCCTAGTGTTAAACAGAATATAAAACCAATCAATTAAAGGGAACTTTACAGGCATTCGCAGATATTCAAATTCTTCTTCTTCTTCTTCTTCTTCTTCTTCTTCTTCTTCTTCTTCTTCTTCTTCTTCTTCTTCTTCTTCTTCTTCTTCTTCTTCTTCTTCGTCTTCGTCTTCGTCTTCGCCTTCGCCTTCGTCTTCGTCTTCGTCTTCGCCTTCGTCTTCTTCTTCATCTTCTTCTTCATCTTCTTCTTCTTCTTCTTCTTCTTCTTCTTCTTCTTCTTCTTCTTCTTCACTTCATGTGCCTGTTCAGCCTTCAAACTTCTCCAGCCATCGTTTGCTGGGTCTGATCTCCTTCCTGTTGCATTATTTGTTTCCACTTTTGTTTTAAATCTTTTAACATTTAATTTATGCTAAAAATTCGTAACTCTTTTATAGTTAATGTCCAAGTATGCTAGAATAGGCACAGCCATAACTTTTAAAATTTTAATTCTGTTTCTTTACGTATTTCATTTCTAAATGATCTACTAATTGTTCCACACTCTGTTTGAAATTTGCATATTTTATTGCCCACTTTATATCATAACCAACGTCACTTCCCAAATAGATAAAATGGCTCCACTTGTTCTACACAATGGTTATTTGCAACTATTTTGTTCTAATCAGTTCTTTCCCTAGAAATGCCATTCCTTTGTTGTTATAAAACAACTTTTCATGTTATATTGTTCACGAATTTCATGAAGTTTAAAAGTAGGTTTTTGCAGGGCAGACTCGCCATTTTGAATAACAATCAAATTGTCGGCAATGAATAATATATTTAAAAAGTTAACATTTCTGTTGCCGAAAGAAGAAATTTTAGTTTAAAAAAAATTCAAGCTGTTCATATAAAGGCTATTTGTAGTTAGTTTCCTTGGAAGATTCTGAAGTTAGATACTAAGTACTCACATTTCATTTTGTTCTAATACTGTTCAAGCTCGACGCTTGCGGCAACGCGTATTTTTTATCAAATATCGACATCGGAATTTTAGATGAAATACAATACCCTCTCTGCCTATAGGTAGGTGACACAGCAAGTAAAATTAAATACGAATTAAATGGAGAGGCTCTTAAAAAAGTCACAACTCTTAGGTCCCCCTAACCCCTTAAAAACTATAATAATAGATTTTGCCAACTGTTGCACCATTTTGGACACAAAGTAACCGCTGTTGAAATTCACCGCAAGGAGCATGATGTTAGTTTTCCATGGAGAATACGGAGGCTGTTTTTGTGTGAAGTATATTTATTGTTTGGCTGGTGTCCAGGGTGTCATTGCATCACATCTAAGATAATAACAGCATGATACTGAGTGTGAACAATCCAAACGTACAGGCAGTGCAAAAGTAACTATTCCACAGACATTGGCTGTCTTATACAGGTATTCTATAGGACGAACTATCAACCAACCTCATGTGTTACATTCAAATGACTTTCGTTCTCTTTTTTCAACAAAATATTCTTACAAAATCGTATTATTCTTTGTTCAAGTGTTAATCCAGATACACATTGTACAAATTCTTGCCGTGGTCGAGCGGTTAGACCGTTCGCCTAGCACATAGGCGGCCCGGGTTCGTGGTGGACGAAGTGGTGTCTGGGTGGGTTTTCTCCGAGTTCTCCGTTTTCCCCCACCGCTCATTCCACCAATTGCTGCAGCATCACCTTTCAAACCATCCATTTCGCCTGCATACTTGGTGCTTGGCTGGCCACCCGCTTCTAGGTCTTCACTCTGACTGGTCCATAGGTTCCTCTGCTCCTCGACAGGCATCTTACACTAGACACTGGCTTGTAAGTCCTGCATAAGGGTAATCAGATAAAGAAGAAGTAGCATTTTTTTCGGTGAAACAGTTCTTTATTAACAATAATAGTATCGGACATATTTGTTACACTCATGTAGAATTCGTGGTTAACGTATGGCCGAAACAGTACCTTCAACCCGGTATAGCAGATAAAACAATCCATAACATATAAGTTTTGAGACCAGCATACCAACCACTACACCGCAGGGGTAGTCACTAAATTCATGTTTATTTCTTGATTAATGTGATTTTTTTTTCTTGGTTAATTAGCTTAGGACACTTTAGGTATTTTAATTATGTGCTTCCATTTTATTCATTTTCATTTATTTATAGGTAAACTTCAAGACATCTATGCCTATAAGTACAATATTTTCAGTTCAATTTCGTGAAAATGTGTATATACAAAAATAATTCCTATATAATAATACCAAAAAAATATTGACATAAAACAATAAAGTAAATTTTATGATTTGTTTGAAATAAATGTCATCTGCTACAAGAATTATTTCAAAATATAAGGTCAGTAGATATTATAGGTGTTCAGTAATAACGGCGAGGCTTAATTTCGTCGGACTTGTATCTAATTCTTATACCAATCAATATGGAAGGTTCTCGCAATTCTCGCAATTCTCGCTTTCTGGATAGGTATATTTTTGGTTGAACGAACTCAGATTTGAACTTTCCGATAATGGCTCGTTCATCGGCTACCCTCTTACAGGTCCTCTGGGAGGCCTGGGACTCTTGAGACGTACCCGACCCGGAAGACAAAAATGTACAAAGAGCAAGAAACTGCCATGGTTGCCAAAACTGCCACCGACACTTAGAACCCTGAAGCAACCAAGCAGATGAAATGTGAAGCGAAATGTTAGGAGAGGAAATTCGGAGATGTAAGTATCCCTTCGAGTATTTGCCTAATGACCCTGGGAAACCCCTGAAAACCTCATGGGGTCAGGAAGGTCGGCCCTGGAATCGTTACCGGTCACAGGTTACTTGCTCCGTGCAAGTGCTAGTGGACGGGGACGGTAAAACATGGTAAACCATCAATAAAAGAATGCCAAATCTGTTCACCGCCAACAAAAACAAATAGAATGCTGAAGACAACCCTAAGAAAATTTCTTTTGCATAAACAAAGTGGTTTGCTCATAAATACTTTCAAAATAAAAGCTGAAGATATCGCGATATGAGGCTAAAGGGACTATAAATAAATGAAGAATGCAGAAGTTTGACAGAGCCTATGTTGTTTGAGAGGGTGATTTCCTTCTTGCAACACATAAACGCTCCTACAGTCAGCGTCCGCAGCGCCAGTGCAAACACCCGATATTCAGATGTGCGGTCGGTCCAGCTGAGTGAGTGAGTGTGTATTTAAAGTGCACGTCATGTGATACAAATCAAGAGTTGTTAGGTTCGAGGCCCGAAGTACCTACCCGTCGTCACTGACGTTGAAGGCCAGCCCCTATCTAGGTGTGGAGCAAGACATTCCTACGTGCTAGCTTGTCGTGCCACATGGGTTTGGACATTTGCCACTGCAGTCCTGCCAACCATCGCAGGTGTCGTCAAGGCTGGCTGTTTGCCATTGCTGGAACACGGTCCTCCAGACACATAGAGGGCCGAACAAATCACACACTTCCACTGACAGCTCCTATCAAAATTTCCTTCCTCTGCTAGAAAAGTATAAACGCCGCTATCCGAGGCAATGAAGCTGAATGTGTCTCATCCTATAAGCTGCTGTCAAACCCATTAGATGTCGTGTGATGTTAGAAACACTAAGACGATGTAACATCCTCATGTTTCCAGAGAAAACATTAGATTCCAACCAAAATTTGGATGTCGATGTTTTACTACAAAAGCATATTTTAGGCTTTCTGCAAAACACACACACACACACACACACACACACACACACACACACACACACACACACACACACACACACACACACACACACACACAAGGTAAAGAATCTTTCCGCACGTGTGTGTGTGCGTGCGTGCGTGTGTGTTATAGAGAGAGAGCAGCATAACTCCAAGAAGAAAAATCGAATTAATATCAAATTTGATATTTAAGTTCAATCTATTTCGAAGGTGTGACAAACATTTCCATGAAAATACTTCTACACCTATTTGTTTTTGTCAGAAATAGCTGTAACGATTTCGATTAAAATACTAAATAGGTATTGTGACTCTTCCACTTCGTTAAATTACAATTTTACTCTTTCTATTTACATTGCTGCCGTGGCCTCAGTCTCACAAATTCACATGTACATACGAAAAAAAGCTCCTTTACTACAGAATATTCACAATCAAGATTCACAAACTCGCCAGAACTAACGCCTCCTAGCAACGTGACGTCAGCCCATGGAACACAAAACATCGGGAATGCCTCCCGCACGTAAGCTCGGCGTTTAGTGTTGTGTAGATGTTCCGCGACAACGCCACAGTATTTAAGAACTAACATGGCATGGATAGCTTTTGAAGTCTTCAGCCTCAGTTTTTTGTATAGCTGATAAAACGTAAGAAAGCGACAAAATCTTACTGCACCAAAAACATGTAGAATTCAATAAGGTACGCGATTTATGTGAAATAGCGGTTTTATGGCATTAACCAGTTCCAAGCTATTTTTCTTGTTATTTCTAAGTTTTAAAATACCTAAATCTGTTTAAAGTGGTAAGCCGCTGTTCTGTTTTCTATATTCTTCTTGAACTTGCAGTGAAATGTGTAACAAACTAATAATCAAAAGAGTTATCTCTATTAACATGAAGTAGACGGAATAATAAACTTCTGTAAAAATGTAGAAAAATGGGTGAAGATGTAAATATAGCATCTAAGCTTTTCTTTTGGTTATCTGTTCTGCAGATTACCAATATATTATGAGTAAATTTATTATATTTTGTAAAAATCTTATATGTGGCACTCACTTTCCTTTTTCTACTCTTGTACTATATTTACAATCTCTTATTCCTCTATCTTTTTCGTATTAGTTGAGATAAATATTTGCAGAAATAATATTATTTATCTTCGTGTCGCATCCTTAAATAACAACTTTGGTTTTTAACCGGCTCTTCATTTTTGAGTTATGTTGTCTACAGACTGACAAGACACAGACGGTTTTTCTATTTTTTTTTTTTTTTTTTTTTTTTTTTTGAGGTGGGATTCAAGGGGTTTCAAAAGCATATATTTCCAGTAAAATCTCGATATCGAATTTTTGGGTGGAATAAAATACTTCCTCTACTTTACTATACGTAGTAGAGAAAGTAAAAATCTAATGAAATATACTCCAAGAATTTCAAGACTGAAGTACAAATCATTAAAGATTAGAAGAAATATATTATTCCAGTAACAAAACTACTTTTGTCTTCTAAGCATAACTGCGGATAGCGAAAGTTTAACACCAACTAAATGTTTATAAAGCTAGATAAAGTTTTTATTAGGTGGTTATAACATTAGTATATCTTTGATGAAACACGTTATGTAATTACTGCGGTAATTTTGACATTCTCAAGGGTGTTACTAATTGTTTTGTAGGATATTGTATTTGTAGAAAGGAAGCTAGAGAAGTAAAATATAAGCAGATGAACTAGTAGTTATAGAGAATCCGATTGCTTAAAATATATACGTTTCTTTCTTTAAGAAAGTAAAGTTGCAAGTTGTTGCAAGTGAAGTTTGTGCCCATGAGAGAGAGAGAGAGAGAGAGAGCGAGCCAGGTACTTAGGTTGGTGAATAAAAATTGTATTTCTGCTGGCGTTCCAATCCATTTAGAATAGATTTAGTTTTTGTCTGTAGGAACATCTTTGCACTTGCGTTTCACATAACCCTTACCCCAAATTCTTAGAACTACTTTAATAAATTATTAAATAAACGTTCATTTAATTTCAGATACATTTCCGTTCTGTTTCTTATTTGGTAAGAAACAAACAAGGGAATAAAGTAGGCTTTATAATTACATGAAAAACAAAAGTTTTAATCTTTTTCACACAAATTTTCTGTGTTCAATAGTTTAATTTATAGGTTAATAAATATACCCCTTAATAAGGAAGAATTTATCACAGAATATAAACACATTAACACTGCAGTGATTAGTGGTTTTAATACAGATTTTATACACAAAAAGGCAGAAAAATGTAAGCATCAAAAGGCTGTTAAAGAGGGTTTACCCTCAAAAAAATAAAAGATAATCCTATTTTTAAAAAGTTTATTTACCATCCGTGGGCCAATAAAAAATTTACAAAACTTTTTAATGAATATGGAATAAATTTGGTCCCTCAAAATAAATTTAATATACAAAATTTACTAATTTTTTCTAAGGATAAAATTCCAAATTATAAAAAATCTGGCACTTATTAATTTAGCTGTGTGGATTGTGATAGGATTTATACTGGTAAAACTAAACGTCATTTAGAAACCAGAGTAAAGGAGCATTTTACTAATATTAAATATAAACAAATTGATAAATTATCTGTGGCGGATCACTTTTGGTCATTTAATCATGAAATTAATCCAGAGGTTAAATTATTAAAACAACTAAATGGACCTATAGATTTAATGGTTTGGGAAAATATATTAATGTAAGAAAAAAACAAGAACCGGGTTATGAATTTTGAAATACTACCAATAGATTATATTGATAGGTTTAGTTTTCAGAGGTTGGCAACAGGTAATTTTTTAAGTTGAGTATCAGAAACTATGGTAACTTGTTTGGATAGCTTTGAAAATAAGTTGAATACATCTTGAAACTAGCCATCTCTGGAAGAATTTGCAATATTACTAAGATAAGTGAAGCTTTTAGTTTCTAATTTGTTCTTATTTTAGATTCTGTTGCTTCACTGTTAATAACTTCAATTTTCCTTAATTAGGTATCAGTAGTATTTTAACATTGAAGCGAATGATACCGACATCAAAAAATGGTTAACTCCCAAACATACACCTTTGTCATAAATTGTTTTAGCGAGATCTACATTTCTGGACAGTAAGATTTAGTCATCTGTTATAGTTTACCAGTTATGAAAAAGTCATTGAGAATGTCACTTTCAATTGCAATAGACATAAAGCAGACAAATTTCTGAATGTTGCTTATAAAATGGTAAAGGGTTTCATCGTTTACACGTAGTTAATGATATGCTTCCTTCCTCACATTTGTAGAGGAAACAGCTTATCGGAATACGGAATAATGACAAAGTTATCAGCACTGCTTTTTGGTGTAATGTCCACTGCGGTTTAGTGTAATGTCGGCCATATTGAATATTTGGGAACTGCCGAAAGTTTTGGTAGCTAAGCCATTAAGTTGGCACCTCTGAAACACTCAGAAGTATACCAACCAGCAGTCCAGCGACTATTTGCTTCATAACATGTTTCGCGGTTTTCACATTCGTCTCTGTCAGAATGGTTCGATGCATAATGTTGATTATCGCAGTCATACAGAGTTGTTTTATTTTTTGGGATGGCCGCCTGCCAGTAGACCCCGAAGGAAGTGGGAATGAAGGGAGAACTCGTTCAGGCGTGGTACCTACTCCAAGGGAACCGCTCCCCCTCATCGCGTTTTTTGGAATTGAATGCTGTCAGTCTTATAAATTGGTCACTGTCTTCAGAATATAAAAGCTTGTCATTTTAGTCACAAATATCCTAGTGCATGTCTCTCAGAGGATTCAAAGGAGATAAGTTGCCGAGTTTGGACATTTAAGGCTTGTTCACAAGTATCTGGCAGAACAGTGGCAACCAGAAGCAAGGCTGCACTCAATATTTTGGTTCATAACAGTCCAGCAACGGGAAGAAGTTACATTATCGATCACCTTATGGATTAATAGTGGAATTCATTTGTTCCTGATTGACAAATAATATGTTTTCCACCTTACGGCTAGAGAATTCTAGCGACTGTTTCAAGCAACATTGAAACTCTCTTAAATAGATGGACAGTCTATTTGAATTATACCAAGATGCTAATCTGAGTGTAACTTTTCCAAGCTTCTATATTCAGCCATATTAAACCATTACATTTGTGATTAGAAACAAATAACAAAATAAGATACGCAAAGTTTTAACTTTATATATGATTTTATAGACGCTTCTTATTTTGAGGAGTATCGATATTTTAAACTTGCGATATTATTGTACTTTTGGTCACAAAAACGTGCTCACTGAGACAAAAGCCAAGTCTGCGCTTCTTCTTTGGGACTCTCTTTATGAATTTATTGCTATCAATGAAAAAATGACGTGAATGTATAAACTCCTTAAATAAAAACCATGATTGAACACCTTCTTCATAGTCCTGACTTCGCAGCAACAGTTCTTTCTTCCGTTTTTCTTTATTTGATAGAAACTTCTTAGGGATAATGTTTTCATGAAATAGGACATGTCATTCTACATAGGCCCAACGTTCTTTACATTTTCTATTATAGTAAGGAAAGAAAGTATTGTATTCCACCCAAAATTTTGATGTCGAGATTTCACCATAAATATGTTTTGAGGCCCCCGTATAAAAAACGCATTTTTAAAATTGTGGCGTGTGTGTGGGTGTGGGAGTTGATGTGGGAGTAGGTGTAGGGGTAGGTGGGGGCGTGGGCGTGTGCGCGCGTGTGTGGGGATGCACGCGCGCGTGTGTGTGTCAACCTGTGGAAAACAATTCAAAAAGAAAAAGTCGGTTAAAAACCAAAGTTGGTATTTGAGTTTAATATTTTTCAAGGATACGACAGGAAAATTCTAAAGAACATTCCTTTACCGTAAACTACCCTTTATATGGAAAATTTTTCGAAAGCTTTAATTTTCTTGAAAATGATTCTAACCATTTTGATTAAAATACAAAGTGTGAGATATTTGTATGACAATTGAAATACATGGATGCTGTTTGCATAACTGATAAACCGTAACAGTTAGACCAAATCTTACTTTACAAAAAATGTAAATCTTAAAAAAGAGATTTTATGTCCAAATATTTTTTTTCTTTTCTTTTTAAGGAGTGAACCATTTCGGAGATATTCCTTGTTATTTGTGTGAGCTTTGCAGTGGGTACTTATACTATTCACAAGTGGAAGGCCGGAATTCACTTTTTGCACATTAGCTGTTCAAAGAGAACAAAATTTCAAAGCCTTCATGCAGCTTTAAAAGATGTGTCTATCCCTCAAAGCCTACTGTAAGCCATGACAAGGCATTTGATTTTCATGTACTGCTCTAAGCAATTGGTAATTGTACATACTTAGTACTTGGTGACATATATGTGTGCATATTTCTTGATTGCTGATGTTTAGAAGATACATGCTAGTTTTTGGAAATATTAGTAAGAAGATTTTTATATGCAGTGATAATTAATTACGAGTTATTGAAACGGATACATTTTGAGGCTTGTACTTCTTATTTAAGAGAAAAATACAACATTTCAAACTGGGAAGTGCTTGGTCACCTTTTGGTGCTTGTGGAGTAATCACTAGATTTACTGTTAATTATTTTTCGACGTTTTGAATTGCAATTAAGCGTTTTAGAAGATATTGGTTTACAAATTAAGCGTGGTTGTACCTTTGACACAATCATTTGTATACTACACTAAATTAAATAATAATTCTAAACTAACTAGATCCGTATTTTCAAATTTTATAGTAATTTTGTACATTATTACATTTTATGTATCAAATATTTTTGCATTATACGACTTTTTATCCTTTATCATTCACATTTAAAATTGTTTTCTTCTACAGATCTATCACTAGGCGTGTCTTTATGACAACCCTAAAACAGGATAGCTAGGTAACTAATGGACTTTGTCTCATATTTTCTTTCCACCTATAACAATACTAGCAATATTTTCTGCAAATGTTTATTTAGACTGATAAAAGGAAGATAGAGGAATAAGTGTTTGTAAGATTAGTTAGTACAAGAGTAGAGAAAGTCATGTGACTGTAGGAATTATTAGCTTGATATTTGAGACTTGAAACTAATTCTCGAGCGCTTTGGTTGATTGGTATATTTACGAGGTTCCACACTCACAGCAGCTAGTGCCACGCCACTCTGAACACAGTTTAGTTATAGATCATCCTGTACCTATGTATAACAACACTGCTATCCATGAGAAATTATGTTTTGAAAGATTGCATGCTCTCAAACAGATATTTTTGGCCGAGTTGAACGATGTAATTATTTCTTTCTATCACATCAGATTTTCGAGAAAATCAAGAATTTGTGGTTCATAAGCTGGGTATCATAAATCAGTTTATGTGTACCCTAGACAATAACAGTGAGTGTTTTAAGTACGTATGTAGTGTTTATCACAGAATGACCCTTGTGAAAAGCTGAAAGCAGGTAATTTTACTGGACCTCAGCTCAGGAAATTAACGTGTAACATTAATTTTGAGGACACAACGAAACAAACAGAAAACGCAGCCCGACATAGGTACAAAGGTGTAAACGTTTTCTAGGAAACAGAAGCAATCCAGATTACAAAATCATTATGAACACTATGGTAGAAAATTGGGGAAACTATGTTGCAACATGAGTTTGAAGTAACACTTCCAGCATGCTCACGTCGACTATTTTCCAGATTGTTGTATTGGATTTTACAGCGAAAAACAGGTGAACATTTTCACCTAGATTGAAAGACATTTGAATAAGATACCATGATGGTTATACTATTAATATGATGGCATACAGCTGTGAATAATTGCTAGTGCTTGTGAAATGTATGTATATTACATTCACAATTACATAATTTTAATGCACCAACCTATCCCAGCGCAACAGCCGTTGACGGGCCAAAATCTACTGTCCTGCCGCTGCGTCCGTCACCCCTGACAACCACAGGTGACATGAGTGAGGTCCAGCACTGAAGGTCTTAATCAGGCTGAGTGCATCCCGTACGTGAACTCCCCACGCCGGTACCGGGAATGGAACCCGGGTCACCCACGTCAGAAACAGCTGGCTTACCACTGCACTAAGGGGGCGGCTGATTTTCATATGCACCAACCTACCTAAATATGACGATAATCTTGTAGATATATCGGTAATGAGTTAATCTGAAAATGTTTTCAATTTTTTAATCTCCATGCGATAGAAAGAAAAACTGATAACATATTTGGAATCAACACTCCAAAATTAGGGGAAATTGGCATTCAAAACTAATACATCAAAAACTTTTTTCATAATGCATATCAGTATAATTAATTATTAGTGACTTCACCTATAACCAATGGTATGGGTTCAGGTAAAGCAATATTTTTAAGTATGTATACGAATCAATACTCTCCTTCATTACTATAATACTTGGCACTGAATAGCACAAAGCAGCAGAAAATGCATTACTTGTATAAATCCTCATTATTATAAAAATATATCTTAAACATTTCTTCTCATAAAGTTCTACACATTAATGTAAAATATTTATTTCAACGTAAGTTATACTTTGCGAAACAGAATTTTTGTTATGCTTAGCTTTGGCATTCATTTTTTATTTTTAACTTTTCGATTTCAATTGGATTATGTTTCGGGTATTTTACCAGCATTTTACGCTTTGTGCATTTAATGACTTAATTACACACTAAAAGCAATATTTATACGATTTATTATTGTTTAAAAGGCTTTTCCATTCATTCATCGTAATGAAACTCTGAGTGTTTAAAACATGCATTAGAGGCTAAATGCATTAAGGTGTAATAGCAAATTTATTAATGATTCATTGTACTTCGTTTGTCAGTCATATCCCACTGAAAAATACACTGATGCATATTTTATGCGGTGTGAGAGGATTGTAGAGTTATTAAATCTGTTACTGAAGTTAGTGCATTTTTAATAGCGAGTTCATTCTCTATCAATTTACTCACCGAAAAGGTTTCTGGTTATTAGCTTTATAATCCTATTACATTATTTTCATCACAAGTTTCTGTACGATGATAAAGCTGTTTTATTTTTCTGAATCACAGGCTTTTTTACTTTCTCTGCTAGATATAGTAAGTAGAGGAAGTTTGAATGATGTCGAAATTTCATCGAAAATACATGTTTCGGCGCCCCCTAAATCTAAAAGGGCAATTCTGGAAAAAGGTCAGAGTGCGTTTACATTTGTGTTCACTCTTTGAATAGCATAACTTAAAAACCAAACGTCGGTTAAATACCAAAAGTCCCTCCACGTCCTAAGAGCAGTAGGGGAAGATTCACCTAGTGATGTAAAGCATATTTCGCCACAATTGCTCAGACCAATCTCAGAATGAGCTCGTCTCTAATTGGTTTAATGTCAAAAGTCTAGCCTTCAAACATTAACAAGGGTCGATTTCAGGCTCAGAAGTGGAGGAATAAGATAAAGTTTAAGTGGTAACCTGGTAAATGTGGTGGCAGAGGCGATTTATTATGTCCTCACCAACATAAACCACTGCACACTATATCGGCACGATTCCACACATTTCACAGTACATAGGAAAGTGTCAAGATACAAATAAAATATTTCCAACCTCTCTGCTACAAAATAATTTGACATATGTTTTTGTAGAGAAATTGTCTATAATCTGTAATTTCTCTGTTACACACAATTGTACAAAGTTTTATTATTATGAAGAGGATTTCACAGACTACGTGCACAAAATTAGAGATATTGATTTGATTTGTCATGTTAATACCTAAAATTCGTCTCCTTAGTGAGGTGATAGTGCTGCTGCTTATCAAGCGGCAGATCCAGGTTCGATTACCGGTACCGTTGTGGGGATTTTCTCCCGCTGGGAGCCCTGCTCCAGGTACATTCAGGCTCATCTTGTGCCTAAGGGATCAACTGAAGACATTTGTATGAGAAATACCGGCCCCTGGTTACAAAAGTGGCACATACCGTCGGGTGCGACCAGGACGCTGGCCACGTCCATTCCTACACTCCTCTCATGACACCCATATTGGGAAGAGGTGGTGGACGCAGCGATCAGGTGGTAGACCTTCACCCTGAAAGTTTTTTTTAATAACGCAAGGTTAGCTTTCTTAACACCTAAATACATTTTAATCAAAATCGATAGAGCCATTTTTGTAGAAAATAAACCATAAATTTTTTGCTGCTGTAAAGGGTAGATTGACACCGGAAAATGTTCTTGAAAATTTGCAAGTTGTTTGCTAATAGAAGTCAAATATGAAATATGATATTGACTTACTTATTTTTACTTTCTCTAATACCTATAGTAAAGTAGAGGAAGTATTGTATTCCACCCGAGAATTCAATGTCCAGATTTCACCGGAAATATGTTTTGAGGCCCCCTGAATCAAAAAAAAAATTCTTAGAGAAAGGTTCGTGCGTGTCTGCCTGCCTGTCAGCCCGTGGACAGCATAACTCAAAAATGAAAAGTCGGTTAGAGACCAAATTTGGCATTTCAGTTTAATGTCTTTCAAGGATGCAACACCAAGATTTTGCAGAAAATAGCGGCAATCTAAACTACCTTCTACATGAAAAACTTTTCGAAAATTTTGATTTTCTCGAAAATAGCTCTAACGATTTTGATTAAAATGTCGTATGTTTAAGATATTTGCATGACAAATGAAATGTGCATTTTGAATTTTCTGGCTATAGGCTATGTAGTCCTGTTTACTATGGATGACTTTTGAATAAGTTGTAAGCCGTAAGAGACGGATAAAATCTCACTATACAAAAAATGTAGATCTCGCTAAAATACGTAATTTATGTACAAATAAATATTTTTGTAGCGTCAATGATTTCGGATATATGCCTTGTTATTATATTTATTTATTTATTTTCTTTTTTTTTAATGTTTCGGAGAACTTATACTTCTGTCAAATCGAACATCTTTATTCAATTTTTTATATGTTAACCGTGCAAAGAGAAGGAATTTGAAAGCTTTAAAAGATTTGATTATCATCCAAAGTTTACTGTGTTCCCCTTTTGTCCTTGTACCTGCCAGGAAATAAGCAATAGGATCATTTGTACAAATGTTTATCTCAACTAACACAAACAAGATATTATGGGAATAAGAGTTCAAAAGAATAGTACAAGAGTAGAGAAAGTCATGTGAGTGCAACACATCAGATTTTTATTTATATATTTTACCAATTATTTGCTCAAATCGTCTTCAAGTCCAACATATTTTCCTTTAATTTTAAGTACACAATTGCAAATTGTTTTCCCTTTTTCATGTTTATAGAAGCAAGTCACAAAAATAATAACCTCCCATTTTGTCATTTGTAAAAACTTTCTAGGTTAGGCGTAATCAGTTTTTGGTTATCTTGTTGCATAACGGTCATGTTATGCAAGTAAATACGAAAATGCATTATCTACCACTTTATTATCTAACCTAAATGTACTGTTTATTTCTGCCTTCTGCAGTTCTGCTGATCTAAATTCAATCAAGTTAACTGGTAAACATTCACCAGTCAGGTTTGATCTTAGGTCAAGATGATGTGAACTTAGATGAAGGTTTATACAAACAAAATTCTAAGTTCAGTTTGACTGAGGATAATGTTCAAGTGATTAAACTCCTAACTGCTATACAATCGGACCTTAGCGAATTATACCTACCATTATAGACGTTCTTTTTGTGTTTTCCTGTAAGATTACAGATTTATTTAGTTTCTCATCAATTGAATGATTTTGATCCATTAGACCCAGATTTCCATTTTTCTCAGCGCTAACGTCCTTTACTTGAGATTCCTGTAGAGCACTGCATGCACAGAACTCAGAGGCGCAGTGAATAGTACC
This sequence comes from Tenodera sinensis, assembly GCA_030765045.1. Lineage (NCBI taxonomy): Eukaryota > Metazoa > Arthropoda > Insecta > Mantodea > Mantidae > Tenodera > Tenodera sinensis. The sequence continues at coordinate 137,679,579 of CM060966.1, read as the reverse complement.
GTAATGAGGAAAGGATAAATATTGTGCCACAGAGTGGAAAGGAATCAATGGGAGGAGGAGGAGGGAGGCAGGGTATCTGATGACCCTGGGCGATTGTACATCGATAAATAACAATAGGCAGACAACAGCAATGGAAACACTGCACGTGGGTGGTTTAACACAGGTTCCAAGGTGCGATCCCAACTAGCACGCGTCCGCTCTCACAGTGTTTCATTTTGCATGCCTGTACCATCTTCAGGTACCTCTGTTCTTGTATGTCCTGCTTATGAATATTCTCAAATATTCAAAACAGTTATACTTTCTTACGAGTTTGTATATTATGTTTAAGGCTAAATAAGCCCAGTAATGATGCTCGCAGGGAGGGAGAGAGGGGAGGAGGAGGAGGTTGAAATTGTGAATAGGTTTATTATGCAGAGGGATTGATTTATGAAAATGTCAGAGGTGATACTTTACACTTTATTGCATCTAGTTGCCATTTGGTAACGAACATGTTCAGTCTAAGTTTTATAATATTGTAACAGTGTTTTTGTTATTTTCATATTCTATTGGCATTCAGCAATAAAATAGAGGCATTAGTAGCTGTTTATATAATAAATAACTATCAATTTACTTCAGTATTATTGTAGTTTCTTTTATTTATTTTTATTTTTCAAAAATCAAAATCCATGTAACTGTAGCCTGATGTAGTCCCGTACCACAGACCACTCCAACACAGCGTTTGAGGGCTAGGGCTCCCTGGCTCAGCCCAGGGCTCGCCCAGGGCTTTGACCGCTACAGCTGTGATGACGTCAGGCCTTCTCTGACTGCCACTGGCGTCAGGTTCGTTAGTGCTCACTTTTCGAGGTGACTCCTCATGGGCGTCGCGAAACGGGGGCAAAGGGGGGCCACGGCCCCCCCTTGGAAGTTCGTGAACTTAATGTGCAGCCAGTTACTGACTATTAAACTATTATTTTAATTTTGATGTAAAGAACAATTTCTATTTAGCACAAATTAATATGGTTATCTGCAACAAATACTACAAATTTTGACAGTAAAATAATGATTTAATATTATATGGTTGCAAATTTCCAACATGTGGCCTCCCCCTGGAAAAAAGTCTGCCGACACTCATGTGACTCCTTGTGCATTCATCCAGTGTTTGTGATCTCGTGTAACTATTGTATGCAAGAATGAAAAGAGGTGAATCGACAGCTCTGTCAGGATTTAACCCATCTTGGGAGGGTCTGTATTTTGTTATTCGATCTGACGAGAGCAATGCTCAATGTTTAATATACCATACCTATGTACGGGCAAAAACTTATAACATTAAGCGTCACTTCAACGTTAAACATTCTCACACCCACGCTGATATTATAGGCGTAGAAAGAAAGGAATTAATAACGAAACTAAAGGACAAAAGGGCGTCTAATCAGGTTAGTATAATTTTCACAAATTAATCACTCTTAAAGGAGTTTGAAATCATTTCATTGCTACAGTACGTTTTTTAATAATAATTGTCAACAACGAATGAGAATTGTTTTGTTAAGGATACGCATCTGTGTAAAATGGCTAAAAAATCTCCAGAAGTGACAAAAATGGGTTTTTGTTTTATCAAATGGTATAAAACTTCTGCTTTATTTTGATATACTTTTTATAGCCTTACAACCTATATAACTGTCACGTGGCCATTTAACTGATTGCCTGTAACTGGTAATGTCCATTTAAATCAGTACAAAGGGAAACAATCGAATCTGGAGGGAAAAAATCGAATGAGGAGGGAAAAAATCGAATCTGGAGGGAAAAAAAAGAATGAGGAGGGAAAAAATCAAATCTGGAGGGAAAATATCGAATGAGGAGGGAAAAAATCGAATCTGGAGGGAAAAAATCGAATGAGGAGGGAAAAAATCGAATGAGGAGGGAACAAATCGAATGAGGAGGGAAAAAATCGAATCTGGAAGGAAAAAATCGAATGAGGAGGGAAAAAATCAAATCTGGAGGGAAAAAATCGAATGACGAGGGAAAAAATCGAATCTGGAGGGAAAAAATCGAATCAGGAGGGAAAAAATCGAATGAGGAGGGAAAAAATCGAATCTGGAGGGAAAAAATCAAATCTGGAGGGAAAAAATCGAATGGGAAAGAAAAAATCGAATGATAAGGGAAAAAATCAAATCTGGAGGGAAAAAATCGAATGGGAGGGAAAAAATCGAATGAGGAGGGAAAAATCAAATCTGGAGGGAAAAAATCGAATGAGGAGGGAAAAAATCGAATCTGGAGGGGAAAAAATCGAATGAGGAGGGAAAAAATCGAATGAGGAGGGAAAAAATCAAATCTGGAGGGAAAAAATCGAATCTGGAGGGAAAAAATCAAATGAGGGAAAAAATCGAATCTGGAGGGAAAAAATCAAATCTGGAGGGATAAAATCGAATGGGAGGGAAAAAATCGAATGAGGAGGGAAAAAATCAAAACTGGAGGGAAAAAAATCGAATGAGGAGGGAAAAAATCGAATGAGGAGGGAAAAAATCGAATGAGGAGGGAAAAAATCGAATCTGGAGGGAAAAAATCGAATCTGGAGGGAAAAAATCAAATCTGGAGGGAAAAAATCGAATGGGAGGGGAAAAAATCGAATCTGGAGGGAAAAAATCAAATGAGGAGGGAAAAAATCGAATCTGGAGGGAAAAAATCAAATCTGGAGGGAAAAAATCGAATGGGAGGGAAAAAATCGAATGAGGAGCAAAAAAATCGAATCTGGAGGGAAAAAATCGAATCTGGAGGGAAAAAATCAAATGAGGAGGGAAAAAATCGAATCTGGAGGGAAAAAATCAAATCTGGAGGGAAAAAATCAAATCTGGAGGGAAAAAATCGAATGAGGGAAAAAATCAAATCTGGACGGAAAATATCAAATGAGGGAAAAAATCGAATGAGGAGGGAAAAAATCAAATCTGGAGGGAAAAAATCGAATCTGGAGCGAAAAAATCGAATGAGGAGGGAAAAATTCAAATCTGGAGGGAAAAAATCGAATGAGGAGGGAAGAAATGAAAAAATCAAATCTGGAGGGAAAAAATCGAATCTGGAGGGAAAAAATCGAATGAGGAGGGAAAAAATCGAATCTGGAGGGACAAAATCGAATCTGGAGGGACAAAATCGAATCTGGAGGGAAAAAATCGAATGAGGGAAAACATCGAATGAGGAGGGAAAACATCGAATGAGGAGGGAAAAAATCGAATCTGGAGGGAAAAAATCGAATGAGGAGGGAAAAAATCGAATGAGGAGGGAAAAAATAGAATCTGGAGGGAAAAAATCGAATCTGGAGGGAAAAAATCAAATCTGGATGGAAAAAATCAAATGGGAGGGAAAAAATCGAATGAGGAGGGAAAAAATCGAATGAGGAGGGAAAAAATCGAATGAGGAGGGAAAAAATCAAATCTGGAGGGAAAAAATCAAATGAGGAGGGAAAAAATCGAATCTGGAGGGAAAAAATCAAATCTGGAGGGAAAAAATCGAATGGGAGGGAAAAAATCGAATGAGGAGGGAAAAAATCGAATCTGGAGGGAAAAAATCGAATCTGGAGGGAAAAAATCGAATGAGGAGGGAAAAAATCGAATGAGGAGGGAAAAAATCGAATCAGGAGGGGAAAAAATCAAATGAGGAGGGAAAAAACCGAATCTGGAGGGAACAAATCGAATGGGGAGGGATAAAATCAAATCTGGAGGGAAAAAATTGAATTTGGAGGGAAAAAATAAAATGAGGAGGGATAAAATCGAATCTGGAGGGAAAAAATCGAATGAGGAGGGAAAAAATCGAATCTGGAGGGAAAAAATCAAATCTGGAGGGAAAAAATCAAATCTGGAGGGAAAAAATCCAATGGGAGGGAAAAAATCGAATGAGGAGGGAAAAAATCAAATGAGGAGGGAAAAAATCGAATCTGGAGGGAAAAAATCGAATGAAGAGGGAAAAAATCGAATCTGGAGGGAAAAAATCGAATCTGGAGGGAAAAAATCAAATCTGGAGGGAAAAAATCGAATGGGAGGGAAAAAATCGAATGAGGAGCGAAAAAATCGAATCTGGAGGGAAAAAATCGAATCTGGAGGGAAAAAATCAAATGAGGAGGGAAAAAATCGAATCTGGAGGGAAAAAATCAAATCTGGAGGGAAAAAATCAAATCTGGAGGGAAAAAATCGAATGAGGGAAAAAATCAAATCTGGAGGGAAAATATCAAATGAGGGAAAAAATCGAATGAGGAGGGAAAAAATCAAATCTGGAGGGAAAAAATCGAATCTGGAGCGAAAAAATCGAATGAGGAGGGAAAAATTCAAATCTGGAGGGAAAAAATCGAATGAGGAGGGAAGAAATCGAATGAGGAGGGAAAAAATCAAATCTGGAGGGAAAAAATCGAATCTGGAGGGAAAAAATCGAATGAGGAGGGAAAAAATCGAACTGGAGGGACAAAATCGAATCTGGAGGGACAAAATCGAATGTGGAGGGAAAAAATCGAATGAGGGAAAACATCGAATGAGGAGGGAAAACATCGAATGAGGAGGGAAAAAATCGAATCTGGAGGGAAAAAATCGAATGAGGAGGGAAAAAATCGAATGAGGGGGGAAAAAATCGAATCTGGAGGGAAAAAATCGAATCTGGAGGGAAAAAATCAAATCTGGATGGAAAAAATCAAATGGGAGGGAAAAAATCGAATGAGGAGGGAAAAAATCGAATGAGGAGGGAAAAAATCGAATGAGGAGGGAAAAAATCGAATGAGGGGGGAAAAAATCAAATCTGGAGGGAAAAAATCAAATCTGGAGGGAAAAAATCGAATCTGGAGGGAAAAAATCAAATCTGGAGGGAAAAAATCGAATGGGAGGGAAAAAATCGAATGAGGAGGGAAAAAATCGAATCTGGAGGGAAAAAATCGAATGAGGAGGGAAAAAATCGAATGAGGAGGGAAAAAATCGAATCAGGAGGGGAAAAAATCAAATGAGGAGGGAAAAAACCGAATCTGGAGGGAAAAAATCGAATGGGGAGGGAAAAAATCAAATCTGGAGGGAAAAAATTGAATTTGGAGGGAAAAAATCGAATGAGGAGGGAAAAAATCGAATCTGGAGGGAAAAAATCAAATCTGGAGGGAAAAAATCGAATGAGGAGGGAAAAAATCAAATGAGGAGGGAAAAAATCGAATCTGGAGGGAAAAAATCGAATGAAGAGGGAAAAAATCGAATCTGGAGGGAAAAAATCGAATCTGGAGGGAAAAAATCGAATGGGAGGGAAAAAATCGAATGAGGAGGGAAAAAATCGATTCTGGAGGGAAAAAATCCAATGAGGAGGGAAAAAATCGAATCTGGAGGGAAAAAATCGAATGAGGAGGGAAAAAATCGAATGAGGGGGGAAAAAATCGAATCTGGAGGGAAAAAATCGAATCTGGAGGGAAAAATCGAATGAGGAGGGAAAAAATCGAATCAGGAGGGGAAAAAATCAAATGAGGAGGGAAAAAATCGAATCTGGAGGGAAAAAATCGAATGAGGAGGGATAAAATCGAATCTGGAGGGAAAAAATCGAATGAGGAGGGAAAAAATCGAATGAGGAGGGAAAAAATCGAATCTGTAGGGAAAAAATCGAATCTGGAGGGAAAAAATCGAATGAGGAGGGAAAACATCGAATAAGGAGGGGAAAAAATCAAATGAGGAGGGAAAAAATCGAATGTGGAGGGAGAAAATCGAATGAGGAGGGAAAAAATCAAATCCGGAGGGAAAAAATCGAATGAGGAGGGAAAAAATCGAATCTGGAGGGAAAAAATAAAATGAGGAGGGAAAAAATCGAATCTGGAGGGAAAAAATCGAATGAGGAGGGAAAAAATCGAATCTGGAGCGAAAAAATCGAATGAGGAGGGAAAAAATCGAATCTGGAGGGAAAAAATCAAATCTGGAGGGAAAAAATCGAATGGGAGGGAAAAAATCGAATGAGGAGGGAAGAAATCAAATCTCGAGGGAAAAAATCGAATGAGGAGGGAAAAAATCGAATCAGGAGGGGAAAAAATCAAATGAGGAGGGAAAAAATCGAATCTGGAGGGAAAAAATCGAATGAGGAGGGATAAAATCGAATCTGGAGGGAAAAAATCGAATGAGGAGGGAAAAAATGGAATGAGGAGGGAAAAAATCGAATCTGTAGGGAAAAAATCGAATCTGGAGGGAAAAAATCGAATGAGGAGGGAAAACATCGAATAAGGAGGGGAAAAAATCAAATGAGGAGGGAAAAAATCGAATGTGGAGGGAGAAAATCGAATGAGGAGGGAAAAAATCAAATCCGGAGGGAAAAAATCGAATGAGGAGGGAAAAAATCGAATCTGGAGGGAAAAAATAAAATGAGGAGGGAAAAAATCGAATCTGGAGGGAAAAAATCGAATCTGGAGCGAAAAAATCGAATGAGGAGGGAAAAAATCGAATCTGGAGGGAAAAAATCAAATCTGGAGGGAAAAAATCGAATGGGAGGGAAAAAATCGAATGAGGAGGGAAGAAATCAAATCTCGAGGGAAAAAATCGAATGAGGAGGGAAAAAATCGAATGAGGAGGGAAAAAAATCAAATCTGGAGGGAAAAAATCGAATCTGGAGGGAAAAAATCCAATCTGGAGGGAAAAAATCGAATGAGGGAAAAAATCAAATCTGGAGGGAAAAAATCGAATGGGAGGGAAAAAATCGAATGAGGAGGGAAAAAATCAAATCTGGAGGGAAAAAATAGAATGAGGAGGGAAAAAATCAAATCTGGAGGGAAAAAATCGAATGAGGAGGGAAAAAATCGAATCTAGAGGGAAAAAATCAAATGAGGAGGGAAAAAATCGAATCTGGAAGGAAAAAATCGAATGAGGAGGGAAAAAATCGAATCTGGAGGGAAAAAATCAAATGAGGAGGGAAAAAATCGAATCTGGAGGGAAAAAATCAAATGAGGAGGGAAAAAATCGAATCTGGAGGGAAAAAATCAAATCTGGAGGGACAAAATCGAATGGGAGGGAAAAAATCAAATGAGGAGGGAAAAAATCGAATCTGGAGGGAAAAAATCGAATCTGGAGGGAAAAAATCAAATGAGGAGGGAAAAAATCGAATCTGGAGGGAAATAATCAAATCTGGAGGGAAACAATTGAATGGGAGGGAAAAAATCGAATGAGGAGGGAAAAAATCAAATCTGGAGGAAAAAAATCGAATGAGGAGGGAAAAAATCGAATCTGGAGGGAAAAAATCAAATCTGGAGGGAAAAAATCAAATGAGGGAAAAAATCGAATCTGGAGGGAAAAAATCGAATGAGGAGGGAAAAAATCGAATCTGGATGGAAAAAATCGAATCTGGAGGGAAAAAATCCAATCTGGAGGGAAAAAATCGCATGAGGAGGGAAAAAATCGAATGAGGAGGGAAAACATCAAATCTGGAGGGAAAAAATCGAATGGGAGGGAAAAAATCGAATGAGGAGGGAAAAAATCAAATCTGGAGGGCAAAAAATCGAATGAGGGAAAAAATCGAATCTGGAGGGAAAAAATCGAATGAGGAGGGAAAAAATCAAATCTGGAGGGAAAAAATCGAATCTGGAGGGAAAAAATCGAATCTGGAGGGAAAAATCAAATCTGGAGGGAAAAAATCGAATGGGAGGGAAAAAATCGAATCTGGAGGGAAAAAATCAAATCTGGAGGGAAAAAATCGAATCTGGAGGGAAAAAATCGAATCTGGAGGGAAAAATCAAATCTGGAGGGAAAAAATCGAATGGGAGGGAAAAAATCGAATCTGGAGGGAAAAAATCAAATCTGGAGGGAAAAAATCAAATGCGGAGGGAAAAAATCGAATTTGGAGGGAAAAAATCGAATGTGGAGGGAAAAAATCAAATCTGGAGGGAACAAATCGAATCTGGAGTGAAAAAATCTAATCCGGAGGGAAAAAGTTAAATCTGAAGGGAAAAAATCGAATGGGAGGGAAAAAATCGAATCTGGAGGGAAAAAATCAAATCTGGAGGGAAAAAATCAAATGGGGAGGGAAAAAATCGAATTTGGAGGGAAAAAATCGAATGTGGAGGGAAAGAATCAAATCTGGAGGGAACAAATCGAATGAGAGGGAAAAAATCGAATGAGGAGGGAAAAAATCGAATCTGGAGGGAAAAAATCAAATCTGGAGGGAAAAAATCAAATGGGGAGGGAAGAAATCGAATGAGGAGGGAAAAAATCAAATCTGGAGGGAAAAAATCGAATCTGGAGCGAAAAAATCTTGTGAGAGGGAAATGATAAAATTTAGAGGGAAAAATCGTATGACAGTGGAAAAAATGAAATCTGGAGCGAAAAAATCGAATCTGCAGGGAAAAAATCGAATGAGGAGGGAAAAAATTTAATCTGCCCTCTCCTGTTGGCACTAGTGAAATGTAATCTCTTGGATATCAGTGTTCAAACTTGTTATATTTAACTTGCATTTCGATTAAGGTAGAACTTAGGGTTGGGGGGGGGGGGGGGGGGCAGGCGGCTGAAGACACTCAAATCGTGAAAAAACACATTGCTAACTCCGACTTTTGACATTTCCTCCTCTTTGATGACAATACAACATCGCTTCAAAGAAAATGTATGCCAAACTATTTGAACATTCCAACCAATAATGACAATCTCGGAAACGGTAGTACCTATCACCAACAATACTATCAGACTTTCCTTTTACTTTCGCTATTACGTACTTAACAGTAAGTAGACGAAGTACGTATGCCAACAAAAATTCCATACTGAAATGTCACCGAAAATACATGTTTTACGGACTCCTGAATCCAAAAAGGTTATAAAAAGTCCTGTGTGTCTGAAGAGGCGGTTGGATATCATTGGTATTTAAATTCAACGTCTTCCAAAGATATGACAGAAGGTCTTTAAAAAAAAACACCACAAGGGAGTAGAGAAGGCCGTTTGAATTTTACATGGTAAAATGGATAGCACAAAAAACCTCTCCATGAAAAAACAGACGTGCCAATGTTGATGTTGATCGGTGAAGAGGTGTTTGAGTTTATCAACTTGATAGATACCAACATTAGGTACAGTAATTTGTTGGAACTACTCATCACGTTCTATTTCATATTCAATGGGGTATTGGTTGGTTAGTATTTCCATGGCTGGTATTGGTGTGGGTTTAATAGCACCTGTAATTAGTCGCAGACTTGGTTTAGTTACCGAAGTTGCTATTTAAGTTTAATGTCTTTCAAGGATGCGACACGAAGATTTTAAAGAACATCCCTCCACCCTAAAGTATCCTTTCCATGGAACATTTTTCGAAAATTGTGATTTTCTTAAAAATAGCTTTAACGATTTTTATTAAAATATTTTCATGACAAATTAAATATATAGGTATCTTGAACTTTCTGAAAATAGCCCCAGAAGTCCCCTACATATTGGATGAATTTTATATACCTGGCAAAATATAAGAGATAAACACAATCTTCCTGCACAAAAATGTATAGGTATGTGGTTCCTTCCTTCCTCCTTGTGTTGGCTCATACTCCTGTATTTTACGGGCAATAGTGATGTCAATGGGTTGATGAAGCATCGTAGGAAACACTCCTATATGCCTTTACTTGTTTAATATTGAAGAAGCGTTGGACTCTGAAGCTTGTTGAGGTTGTTTTGTTTATTTAGAGAGTCTCCCCATACTGGCGAAGCATAAGTTAAAATAGGTTCTATGGCCCCCTTGTATATGGTATGAAGTGCCTTGCTTCCCAAGCCCCAGTGGAGTTTTGCTGATTTAGATAATGTATGGATCAATGCTATTGCCTTTTCGTGAACGTGGTCTATATGATTATCAAACGAGAATCTTCTATCGATGTATATCCCTAAGTATTTTAGTTCTTCTACCTGGTCTAATATTTTATCATTAAGATATATATCTACTTTTTCGTTTTGTATATTCCTTTTTCTTGTTACGAGCATAGCTTTTGATTTTGTATCGTTAAACTGTTACTTATTGTTCTTCGCCCAGAATTCTACTTTCTTCAAATCTAGATTTACATAGTTTTCCGTTTCCCTGATACTCTTGCCCTTAGTCATAATTAATATGTCATCTGCAAAAGCTACTACTTCGGTTCGGTGTGAGAACTCTGAGTTAAGTAACGAATTGTACAGTATATTCCAGAATCCGGGACCGCAACACGATCCTTGGGGGCAACCTTTCCTCACTCCCTTCTCCACTTTATGGGAATTAATAAACAAACTTGCTGTTCTCCCCTTAAAGTAATTCTTAGAGAGTTCATACAGATTTCTGGGGCATTTGAGTCTTCTTAAATTATCTAATATGCTCGGCCACCATGCTGCATCGAAGGCTCCCTTGACGTCTAAACTGATCAAAATTATGGTGCATATCCGAATTCCAGTAGGTTGTGCTGTACGAAGCACTTCATAGCCATTGCCGCCGCGTCAACAGTACTGTGGGATGAATCCTCTGTACTTTTCTTGAATATATGAAGTGATTGATTCTGTTAATCAATAACTTTCCTAAGGCTTTTCCACCAACATTCAGAAGGCTGATAGGCCTATATTTAGCGACACTTTCACTTCCTTCTTTATTCGGTTTAACTATAGGAACTATAATTGAATGTTTCCATCTCTTCGGAAAACTGCTATTTTTGAGACACATTGAGCTTAGGAAACATGGAAAGAGTGTGAATGACCTTACAATGAATCGTGAATCCATCCTCTTCTGGTGCTTTGTTAGGGTCAAATTTCGTCAAAATCGATAGTATCTCATTTTGTGTGAACTCTACATCGTCCGGTGTGTCCACCTGTGCTGTCATTAAGCTTCTTAGTAATTTATGTTGTTCGGTGTCATCTGGGACAAAATACTTTATCATGTACTCCACTGTGCTTTTTGAATCAACGGTGTATGTTTTATCCTCCTTTTGGAGTGTGGTTATTTCTTGCTGTTCTTTCGTTTTCCCAGCTGCTATTTTATATATAATATTCCAAGGATTAGAACCGTCAGTGTTGCTACAGTACTCCTTCCATGATTTAAAATTTTCAGCATTCAATTTCGATTGATAGTTCCTGTTCCCTTCCATATATTGATTTTTCCTCTCCTGTCGCAGTTGTTCATTGTTCAACGTTCTTTGGTAACGATGTCTGAGGGCGTTCACTTTCTTTCTTAAAATGGTTAACTCTACGTCCACCATGGTACAGTTCTCTGGCTGATTCGCAGTCTTTTCCCTTTGCTTTTTCTGTATGTCTGTATGTATGTGTTGCATTTTTTGGAAATAGCCTCTGAAGTCCTCTTTATTTTGAATGAGTTTTGTGTAACTGATAAACAGTAAGATATAGACAAAATGTTACTGTACAAAAATGTAGGACCGTCTCTGTAGTCTTGTGGTTAGCGTTGTAACTTACAAATCCAGAGGTTGTGAGTTTGATTCCCGGCTGGAGGATGGGAGCTTACTAGGCACTATTGTTCCTTATCGCACCCTAGAGTCTGAAAGTATGAATGACAGTGAAAATATGTATGTGTTTATTTATTTATTTATTTATTCATTCATTCATTGATTCATTGATTCATTTATTTATTTATTTATTTATTTATTTATTTATTTATTTATTTATTTATTTATTTATTTATTTATTTATTTATTTATTTATTTATTTATTTATTTATTTATTTATTTATTTATTTATTTATTTATTTATTTATTTATTTATTTATTTATTTATTTATTTATTTATTTATTTATTTATTTATTTATTTATTTATTTATTTATTTATTTATTTATTTATTTATTTATTTATTTATTTATTTATTTATTTATTTATTTATTTATTTATTTATTTATTTATTTATTTATTTATTTATTTATTTATTTATTTATTTATTTATTTATTTATTTATTTATTTATTTATTTATTTATTTATTTATTTATTTATTTATTTATTTATTTATTTATTTATTTATTTATTTATTTATTTATTTATTTATTTATTTATTTATTTATTTATTTATTTATTTATTTATTTATTTATTTATTTATTTATTTATTTATTTATTTATTTATTTATTTATTTATTTATTTATTTATTTATTTATTTATTTATTTATTTATTTATTTATTTATTTATTTATTTATTTATTTATTTATTTATTTATTTATTTATTTATTTATTTATTTATTTATTTATTTATTTATTTATTCATTCATTCATTCATTCATTCATTCATTCATTCATTCATTCATTCATTCATTCATTCATTCATTCATTCATTCATTCATTCATTCATTCATTCATTTATTTATTTATTTATTTATTTATTTATTTATTTATTTATTTATTTATTTATTTATTTATTTATTTATTTATTTATTTATTTATTTATTTATTTATTTATTTATTTATTTGTTTATTTGTTTATTTGTTTATTTATTTAATTATTTATTTATGTATTTATGTATTTATGTATTTATTTATTTATTTTATTTTATTTGAGTTAACCTTTTTTTAAATATCCCTTGTTGGTTTGAATTTACAAATTCTGATAGTTTTCTCAAATGCAAAGTCATTCATTTTTGCCCCTTTCTTTTGTTTATCTTTTTGCACGTGGTCATATAAAGAGGCACTTACTCAGTACCATGTCATTGGTTATTTTATGTGGGCCCTCCCCATCCTTTACTACAGTCACATTTGATTGCAGTTGCTGAAATTAAACTCACAATGTTCTGCTTTGAATGGATGGTGAGTGTATTTCGACTGGCCTTTAAGAATAATACCTATTTGAATTACTTCCTTTATGCTGCCTATGACAAGGATATCTAACAAGTTCAGGAATTAGAAGAGTAGCATATGTGGGAAAATATTTCATGCAATAGAGGGTTAATTCATGCTTGACTTCTACAATTTCATAGATGCTTAAAATAGCTATTCATCATTGGCATGAAGACACTTCTGATTCCAGTATCTAATTTTAAAATACCTCTGATTGTTTTAGTGCCCAAGTTGAGTTTATTTCTATTGCTTTAGTGTTTCTGGTCTCCTTTGGTACACCACTCTTTTATATCTCCCTTTAGACAGAAGTGTTAATTCAGAAGAACGTATAGAGAATTCAGAAATGTGTTGCGCTACTCGAAAATCAAGCATGTTTCTGCCATTTTATGTCGTTGACTGACTTTTTTCATAGTCACGTGGTCGTTATACCAGATGTCCAACTAATGTGCATTTAACAGACAAGATAATACCACGACTCAACATTACACTTAACTATACTAAATGAACTCATGGTGTTACATTTGAGATGGGTTCCCAACTTTTTGGGTTAGGCATTTTAAGAAACAATTATAAAATTCTTACATTTTTAGAGGATCCCATTAAAGGTACTCTTCCGTTTCTGTCCTTTTCAGACAAATTACACTCATAATATTTGTTTAGATGTGTTAACAATTTTCATTTTCTCTCTCTTCGTTTGAATAATGCCAACATAAGCGATACGTCTTGTCATTACATATATCAAAGTGCATTTTACGTTCTGCATGAGTAGGATGAGTAGGATTTAAACAATCTATAAATATATGAGAATCCCTATGCTTTATTTCCTCATAATAGTAGATTTTCTGTTGTTTTATTTGTTTTAATATATTTGACTCTCACTTTATCATAATACTTTAAAGTACAAAGTGCAGTTATATCCTTTATTCAAGTTATATATTTTAACCCGTTTAATGCCTAAAATAATTTCCTGAATTGGTCCAATGTCAAGGTCGCTTATAAAAATAGAAAACTTGCTTACAGTATGCACAACCAAGTCAGATGACTCCGTGCTAATGTGTCGGACTCGCATACAGGAAGTTCATGGTTCGATTACCCCGACCACCCATTCTGACGTTGAGTTTTTCGTGGATTCCCCTGTCTGGTAGGTGAATATCACCTACAAGAACTTACTTTCTGTCATTTCCATTTCATTGCCTTTCCTTTCGCATCTCTCAGGTGTGCATTTATGTTCGCGGCGTGTGACGTACTCCCCGTGGACACTTCTACAAACAATGTTTGCATTTTTGGGTTGAAGCCCACACCCCAGCCACCTACACATTTTATCATACCATCCATACATTCGTTTTGATGCTCAAAATTTTTACTATATTACGTGTTAGAACCATTTGTTACTTTATTCATGTATATTTTAATTTCTATCGTCGTTTGAAAACCTGAAATGTTATTAACCTAAACTTTTCCACCTGTCACCTGAGGAAGAGAGAACAAGTAAAGCTATCATGTCGAGATTGCAATGGAAATCCTAGAAATGCATTTTTACTTTCTCTACTGCGTATAGTTAGTAGAGGAAGTATTGTATACCACCCAAAACTGTAACCAGATTGGAGTTTGGTATTCATCCAAAAAGAAGGTGAAACTTCAGTTATTATTACATAGGTTTCTCCTTGTAAATGCAGAAAATATGGATTAATTTTTAAACGTTTAAATATTTTATAGTTGACAAAATTTGAATTGAGCATTAAAGGCAAAAATACAGTTTGCGCAGGTATTGTATGTTTTAGAGAAATGTGAGGATACTGTGAAATTTACTAAAGTTTCATTATATTGTAAACTACTAATGCAGAGCATATATCCTAGCAGAAGAGAAGTACGGTGGTGTGGAGACGAACCTAGGTATCCAGGAGGCGCCGATCTAATCACGAGGCAGCATACCGTTACAGCCTTGAAACCTGTTGCCTGTCAAAACACTTCCCACGATGGGTCACTTGCTAGGCTTCAAATTAAATGCTTCACTTTGAATGTCCTGCACTGAGAATTCAAGTATAGAATAAACGTGCTCCAGCTATACATAGCTATATCCTTTATGAAAGTAAATAAAATTAAATTTAAGCATTTTTAATCAGATCAGCTTCTTGTTAATGTGTCGTATGTCGTAGTGCAAATGTACATCATTTATTTTAAAGGCAATCGCAGTTGTATTAGAATGTGAACATCACCAAAACTATTACAGGCATAAACGTATATTTTTCATTACATATTGTACAGTTCTTGGGGTAGAATATACGTGAAAATCAACTTTGTACATTCATGCGACATCCATATAAATGAATACGCAGAAAACGCTTCTAACTTACTTCTAACAAGCTTAAACTTATGGTGAACCCAGACAACAGTAATTCTGAGAAAGTGAGTGCATTAGTGCTTCAGAGTTCTAATTTTACAGTAAAAATTGCTGTTTATATATTATCTCAAAAATAAACCCAATTTTTGTAATACATAATATTATAGTTTCTAAACTGTATGTAAAATAGAGTAAAACTGCTCCATTTTAAGGTTCATATGATGCTAATAAAAGTTGAGCTTCCTAAATGTAATAGTTTTGAAGAAAATTGTACCTACATGTAGAAAGTTGTAAGTTACGGAAAAATGCAAAAATTTTAAAAACCAGAAAAGATGGCGGCAAGTGGATCATGTTATTTAAATGTGATTTGGACAACTTCAAAATGTATGCCAACCGATATATCATATCAACGGATGCGGAAAATAGTGGAGATTTCAGTAGTGAAAGAAGAAAAACTCGATTTTTTGGCCTCAGAAACCACAATGTGCCCTTAAAGCATGAATAAACAGTTACTATACTTTAACTTGAAAACAATAGTGTACTGAATGACAACTAGCGGAGGGAGACTTAAGAACTCGACTGAAAGGCGATTATTTGTGCCAATGCCCTTAACGGGGTACCCCCGGGAGCATGGATAACCCGAATGGATCCTAAGGGTGGCTGGAACGTTGCCACGACGTTGCAGGTTTGCATCAATTAGTCGAGATATCTACTCTACAAGATGTCGGAATCGCTCTGAAGGAATACTGACCTTCGCATTTCGGTGTACTATCCAGAATTATTTTTGTGCATTTGGTGTTGGGTTCATGGAGCATACACCAGCATCAATAGCAGCCCACAAATGCTCGATTTGATTCAGATCGGATAAACTGGGGAAGCTAAACTATGCTCGTAAAACTCACTGGAGTGCCCATCAAACACATGCATGGTATTGTCCTGTTGAAACATGGCATCTCTATCAGTCACTCTAGTGGCAGAAGGGGATGCAGAAGGTTTGAAACAATGACCATACAACATGCACCTGTCATTGGTTCCCGCAGCTGGAAAATGGGGCCTAATTGTGACTATGAGAACGCAGTCCAAACCATAACTGAGCCACAACCTGGTTGACACGCAGGATCCATACCACAGCCTCATGAGGCATACGCCAGTCTCACGTGCCCATCAGCTGGAACCGGGATTCATCGAACCGCACCACACGTCGCCACTGTTCCAATCCGATGCCGATGTTTGCGAGCCTTTGCAAGTCGTTAAGCTCTGTGTAGAGGTGTCAGCAAAGGGACACGGGTTGGTGGGCGACTGTTGAAGCCTATAAGATGCATGTGGCTCCTTATAGTTCTGGTGAAAATGGGTTTCTGACTCCCAACATGCCAACATTTAACTGGACAGTGATTTGACTCACAGTTACGCACATTTTTCATTGGGACAATGCTTCCCATAACATTTGCCCACACAGTGTAAAATGAGACGCTAAGGGGTTCATTCAGAAAGGGGGGGGGGGGGAGCGGGGGGAGGGACTTCACTCATGCTTCTACAAGTCGGTTTCTTTTTACTTTTTCTACTACTTACAGTAAGTAGGGAAGGTATTCGATGCCGAGATAAGCACGAAAATATCCCTTTTGACACTCCGTGCATTAGTAATATAGAAAAAGATCAATGTGTGTGTTTGGCGTGGTGTGTGTGTGTATGTGTGTGTATGTATAACTGAAAAATTAAAATTTGGTTAAGGGGTGAGATTTGACCCATTTGGTATAAAAACTTGATTTTTAGATTATTATGTTGAAAAATTGTTCAATGTTCTGTCTATTAAAAAGTGCAATGACTTTCATGACAGCGCCATTTTTAAAGGTCTGGCGGCCATTTTTAAATAGATGGTGCATAGTGGTTAAATGGCTGGTGGTTAGGCGTACGCACCCACCGAGACTCCATATCGACGGATCAGAAACTCAATCATGTAAATTATCCTCAATCTGCATCCACAAAATCACAAGAAAATGTCCTGCAAGTTGTTTCCAGAAGTGGTAACTAAAATTCAACCTCCGAATCAGCGACTTGGTTCTGATCAGCTACTAGAACGCTATGCCAAGGCAGACACAGAACTCGAATGAATCTCTTCACAATGTTGCGTGGAGATATCTGTTCAAAATAGGTGTGTGTCTAGCAACAAACTTGAACTTGCAGTACTGAAAGCTGTAATGGAGTTTAATATGGCGTGTGTGAAGTCAATTCAGGTGTTGAATAATCTTAGGAATATAAGCATTTCAGTCGGAGCAATATGCATTTGTCAAAAGTGCAATGCTAGAAGATGTATTCAGAGTAGAAAATGCAGTGCCAGGAAACAAATACACACAAGGAGAACCCATAAATTGCAGAAATGTTCAGCACAGAAGAGGATCCGCCTGCGGTGCCGTAGTAGTAAAAGCGGGCGTTAAACACTACAACAACAACAACAGAAGAGGATACGAGTTCAGAAAGTGAAACCAATGCTGGAACACACCTCTGATGAGGTTAGAACGTTTTAAAAGTTTAATGTTGTTTTTCTCACTTTCTTTTTTCTCAGCATTTTCACGCAGCTAAAAAATTCCTTGCGACAGAGTTCTTAAGGGATTCTTTTGAAAATTTCAGGATGTGTTCTTATTCATACAAGGCTCCAAAATTGCTCTGGGTTTTGATATCAGCCAAGTAATATTGAACATATTCGCATTCAAATGCCGATGGGAAGTTAAACTTGAAATCTGTAAATAGACATATTTTAAAATTTCTAGATACTAAAGTACTGTTGTAAAATCAACATCCAGAACAATTATGACTTTCACGTACATGAAGCATCAGATCACCAAGTTTCATGCCAAACATTCAAAAATTGTTACGCAAGGAGCATTTTTAATCAGAGTATGTTTATAATCAATTAAACAATTTTAATTAAAAAATTATTTGACTTACATACTTCAAATTTTGTACAGCTGCATATCTAAACACTATATTAACGTGGTTAACATTTGGTACTGCTAGCATAAAAATTGTAGAATTTCCTAAACTCACCCCTAACTCCCCTTAAGTACAAAACTTGAATTTTAGTTTGCCATTTTCTAATATGATCCACGAAGATTTTAAAGAAAAGCCCGCAACCCAAACTACCCTTTACATGGGACATTTTTCAAGCACTTTAATTTTATCAAAACTAGCTGTAACTATTTTGATTAAAGTACATTTTTAAGGTATTTTCATGACAAATGAAATGCATATATTTAATTTTCTGGGAATGTCTTCAGAACCCCTCTTCATTCTGGATGAACTTTGCATAACTGCTAAACCGCAAGACTTGGACAAAATGTTAAAACATCCAATGTGAAATAATTTTTTTTCTTGGAGTGAACCGTTTCCAAGATATTCGTTGCTATTGGAACTTTCCAATATTTTCCTTCAATCATTCGCTTTTTATATCGCGAAGGTACAAAAAGAATAGAATTAAGATTAACATGAAGTATATAGTAAAATAATAATGGTATGTACAAAAGTGAGTATAGAAAGTCATGTGAGTGCACGCATCAGATTCTTTTTTCTAGTACCTTGTGTTTGGGATTTTAACTTCACATTTGTGATCTCAAGCTTATCACATGTTTTTTCCCCCCTTTAGAAGGATTTCTCCTTGTAGTTAGCAAGTTAGAAAAAAGTACCGAACAAATAAACAAAAACTAGAAGTCTGGACGGTTTCTCCTTTCCCATAATGGGAAAGCTGTGGGTTCCAATACCGCTAGTGAACAGGTGTTCGATTCTTCCTGAGCAAGGACAGGTCCCAAGAACCAGTTAGGTTTCCGGCAAGTATTTGTCAACTTTGTCCGGCCTCCTCGTCGAACAATGAACACTTTATGGCTCCTACTATGTATACATAGGCCTGCCCTCTAATTGCTCGCAGTTACCAACCTGCAAATGTATGGCAAATGAGCAACTCCATTGAAATCATATTGTCTATAATATTGAAATTTACAGGAAAGAAAAAAAAGCTCACATACCTTTCTCTACTCTTGTAAATCTATTCGACAAACGTTTATTCTTCTATCTTCTTCATGTTAGTCGAGATAAACATTTGCAGAAATTTTCTTGTCCCTTATTTCCTTGTAGGTGCAAGAGGAGTACAGTAGGCTTTCAGCGATAGACAAATCTTCTAAAGCTGGTCGCTATATGAAGGCTTTGAAATTCCATTCTATTTGCACCATCAAGAGATAAAGTGAATTATGACCTTCCATTTGAGAAAAGCGGAAGTACTGAAAACTCACACAAGTAACAATAAATTTCTCCGAAATGGTTCACTCCAAAAAAGGAAAAAGAAAATGCATTTGGAGATAAATTGTGTTTTAACATGATCCACATTTTTGTATAGTATGATTTGGTCTATGTCTTACGGTTCACCAGTTATGCAAACGCATCAAGAATAAACAGGACTACTTGGAGGATAGCGAGAAAATTCATAATGTAAATTTCATTTGCCATGAAAATATCTTAAACATATTGCATTCGAACCAAGATTGCTAGAGCCATATTTGAAAATAGTTTCGAGTCCCATTCTCTTTGCACGCTTAACATACAAAAAATAAACAACAATGTTCCATTTCACGAAAGTATTAAGTTTTCCGAAACTGAAACAAAAAATAGGAATATCTCTGAAATGGTTCACTCTACAAAAAGATTATTCAGAGATAAATTCTGTGTTTTAGTGAGATCTGCATTTTTTGTAGAGAAAGATTTTATCTCGTACGGTTTTCGAGTTATTCAAAAGTCATCCAGAGTAAACAGGACTGCATAGGCTATAGCCACAAAATTCAAAATATACATTTCATTTGTCATATAAATATCTTAAACATATGGCATTTAAATGGAAATCATTAGAGGCATTTTCAAGGAAATCAAACTTCTTGAAAAATTTTCCGTGTAAAAGGTAGTTCAGAGAAGGGCTATTTTCTTCAAAATCTTCGTGTGACTTCCCTGAAAGACATTAAATTAAATACCAACTTTGGTTTTTAACCGACTTCTCGTCTTTGAATTATGCTGTCCACAGACCGACACACACACGCGCGCGCGGACACACACACACACACACGGACCTCTTCATAAAAATTATTCAGGGGGCCTCAAAACATATATTTCGGGTGAAATCTCAACATCGAATTTTTGGGTGGAATACAATACTTCCTCTAGTTAACTATACGTAGAAGAGATAGTAAAAAATCTGATCTGTTGCACTCACATGACTTTCTGTACTCTTGTACTAACCATTCTTACAAACTCTTATTCCTATATCTTCTTTCTTGTTAGTTGAGATAAACATTTGTACAAATTATCTTTTTGCTTATTTCCTTGTTGGTGCAAGGGAAATGTTAGAATACAGTAGGCGTTGTGCGATAGTCAAATGTTTGAGATTCTGTTGTCTTTGCACACTTAACATATAAAAAAATCTGATGTGTTGCACTCACATGACTTTCTCTACTCTTGTACTAACCATTCTTACAAACTCTTATTCCTATATCTTTTTCGTGTTAGTTAAAATAAACATTTGTACAAATTATCTTATTGCTTATTTCCTTGTAGGTGCAAGGGGAATGTTGGAATACAGTAGGCTTTGTGCGATAGTCAAATCTTTTAAAGCTTTGAGATTCCGTTCTCTTTGTACACCTAACATATAAAAAATTAACAACGATGACCCATTTCACGAAAGTTCCAAGTTTTCCGAAACTCACACACATAACAAGGTATATCTCCGAAATGGTTCACCCTACAAGAAAATTTATTGAGACATAAATTGTGTATTTTAGCAAGATCTACATTTTTTGTAGAGTATAATTTGGTCTATCTCTAACGGTTTACCAGTTATGCAAAAGTCGTCCAGAGTAAATACGACTACAGGGGCTATAGCCAGAAAATTCAAGATATACATTTCATTTGTCATAAAAATATCTCAAACATATGACATTTTAATCAAAATCGTTAGAGCCATTTTCAAGAAAATCAAAATTTTAGAAAAATCTTCCATGATATAGGAATAAGAGTTTGTAAGAATGGTTAGTACAAGAGTAAAGAAAGTCATGTGAGTGCAACACATCAGATTTTTTGTGTTTTTCCCCTTTAAGGTGAACAAGCCCTTGTTTGGGGATGAAATTACACATTCTTATTTCTACTGTTTTTCAGTATTTCATGTCTGTTCAACATTTAAAGCAAAGTTTGATGACTAATTAACATATAATTTGCGTCAGTATTTTCTTATGGCTACGTACTCGTATTTTGAAATGCTTTCTACCAGCATGTCCAACGTTGCGAAACAGGGAATGTTGGATTTACTTCCGCTATACGCGGAATTTGCCGCACTTTAACACACAAACGTATGTTCGTTACAGTGGCGGTTTTATATGTACGTTGAGTTTGATTTGCGAATGCACTTTCAAATTTAAACATGTGTTCATTTGTGACCTCTTTGGTACTGCTTAAGGTTAAGAAGTCTCTCAATATTTGACGACAAAGTTGAAATGCATAGCCTTAGAAGGTGCACCAAGTAATCGCCGCGTATCCTATTGCGATACAGACTTCAAATATAGTTCACTTTGGAGAAACTGTTCACAAATATATGTAGAGCTATACTCTCTCTTATGCACACTATTCTTGCAAATGCTTATTTCTCTATCTACTTTATTTTAATCGACATAGTCATTTTCAGAAAGTATCTTATTGCTAATTTTCTTGTAGATGCAAGGGGGAAATGGGAATCGCTTTAAGCGATAGTAAAATGTTTCAAGAGCCAAAAGATAAAAAAAAACGAATAAAATAACCCAACTCGTATTTGAGAAAACTGTAAATATTAACCAACTCGCACAAGTAATGAGTAACTCGGAAATGGTACGCTTAAAAATGTCACATAACTTATAGTTTTATCCAGAACAACATTTCGTATTTAGTAACACTTTTCCTATCTCTTACCGTTTACAATTTATGCAAAAGTCATCCAGAATGAGGTCTTCTGAGAACATTCACAGAAAATTCAAGGTATGACTTAAAAACGCCGTGGAACCGGCTGTTTGTGTCCATCACTGGATACCGACTAACTGCTTGAGTTCTACACGTCATAAGCAAGACATTATTCGCCATCCGATGAAAGAATGGAGTGATAAATAGACCCTAAATATGTAAGCGTCTCCAAAGAGACAAGGCTGGAAATTGCTGCTCTCTACTGATGATCATCCACAACATGGTTTCTGCCCTTAAATGACAATTCTTGGCCTAAATACAACACAGAAGAATCAAATTATATCCATTATATTCCAGAATCAGTCATACTATATATAGAGACTTATATCAACCAGATCTTTCAACAAAAACTGATGTAAATTATTATTTATTTATGCCAACAAGCTTACTGCTGGTGTTATTAAACACACAAGCCGTGTGTGGGCAATGTTTTTAAGAGGTTGAATCAGAAACTGAAAAATTCAATGCCATAGCCGGGATTTGAACCACGGATCTTCCGCTTATCGAACGGCTGCTCTAACCACTAAGCTACCATGGCCAACTTGCCAGTACGACATTAAATTCCCAGCTGATTCGTCATTTTTATTTTCTTGGAAAATGGCTGTAAAGATTTTGGTTAAAGTACCATATGTTTAAGATATTTGTATGACAAATGAAATGTATGTCTTAAATTTTCTGGCTATAGCCTGTGTAGTCCTGTTGGAAGACTTTTGAATAACTCGTAAACCGTAAGAGATAAGACAAAATCTTACCATACAAAAAATGTAGATCTCACTAAAACACATAATTTATTTCCAAGTAAATTTTTTGTTGAGTGTACCGTTTCGGAGATATTCCTTGTTATTTGTGTCAGTTTCGGAAAAGTTAAAACTTTCGTGAAATGGAACAGAGTTGTTCATCTTTTTATATGTTAAACGTACAAAGAGAATGGGATCTCAAAGCTTTAAAAGATGTAACTATCGCTCAAAGTCTACTGTATTCTAATATTCCCCTTGCACCTACAAGGAAATAAGCAATAAGATAATTTGTACAAATGTTCATCTCAACACGAAGAAGGTATAGGAATAAGAGTTTGTAAGAATGGTTAGTATAAGAGTAAAGAAGGTCATGTGAGTGCAACACATCCGATTTTTTTACATTAACTTTCAATTTTGGAGAATACTTCCTTCATTGCACCTGTGCTTCTGGCTATAATAACCAAATCGTCTGCATAGGCACATATTTACCATGACCCATTAATAATGGTGCCTTTCCTCTCCATCTTTCTTATCCCTCCGGTGCAGCAGATAACGCATATCCTTGTCTCACTCCTGACTTTATTGCAAAGGACTCTCCACACCTGTTACCCACTTTCACTACAGCCGATGTATCATTCATTGTAACTCCAATCAGTCTTACAAGTTTCTCAGGGATGCCATTTCTTCTTAGTGCGGATAATATCTTGGCCCTACTAGTTATCTCCATGTATAACCATTAAACTCCATAGGTATAGACTTTGATAGGGCACAACCTTTTGACACAGCACTGCCGACACAAACTACCCTTTGTTGCATGTTTAAAATTAAATTTATACTCGTTGAAAAACCATAAGATTTTTCCCATTTTGACTAGCAAATACATGTCTGAAAATTGGAAAAGTTTTTATCTATGAACGCTCTTTAACATTTTTTCTTATTGTATTCCGTGACGGATGCCCAAAGCTGCGGTTACTGATGAAACTATTGCCACTGTTTGAGCAATACTTGAAGAAGATTGACATCCTATGAATTTATTTGGGCGACATTGGGCATTGGTATGAGTCAAATCCGAAACGCTTTACTTCAATAGTGAGACGTGAGAAAATTTTACTGTCGACGCTGACTCCTGATCAAAAACAATGCATTGACTGTTGCAGAAAAACTCGGAAAAAATCGCAAGATGGCACTTCAAATTTGATTTAGAATTTCGTTACTTGTGATGAATTTTGTATTTATTATTGTGATCCTGAAAAGAAATCGGCTCGAGTAAAACCTAAGACTGCAAAAGTCGATGAATTTGCAATGCTAGTAAGAAGATGGGTGCCTTCTTTTTTCTTTTTTTATTAGGGGCCATATTGTTACTGAAGCATTAGAAGATAGACGTACCGTTACTACAGATGTCTGTTTACCGCAAATTTTTGAAAACGGTTTGTAAAAAGACGCCCAAAAGGAAAATAATTTTAGATAATTATAGCACATCGTTACGTACAAGCAACTAAGTACCTGGATGCCCTAAAGGTCAGTACCGTGTACCTTCCACCGTGGAGTCCTGCGCCAGCAGCTTGTGATTTCACCTACTGGTCTAGGTATTGTGAGGTCATTCGCCTTACCGAAAGCATTCCAATTCACTTCCAATACACCATTCGTTATCACTAGAGCGACCTATTCTGCATGATGCCTTTTGTGCTACATGTACTGGCCAACCTAAAAACATGCTGCTCTTAATAAGTAAAATTATAAGTTTGCAAATGAAGCAAATGTTAATTAATCATGCCCTCAATTTATAATCAAAATAACTGCACTTGTACCCTTAACGGCCTATATATGCGTGCATGTTTGCGGACGCCTGTGAACAGCAAAATTCAAAAATAAAAACTCGAATAAATACCAAACGTCGCAATTAAGTTCACCATCTTTCAATGGTAAATAAAGATTTTCAAGAAAATCTCCAAGAAATCATCTACCCTCCATATGAGAAATTTTTGGCAAGCTGTGATATTATCAAAAATGGCTCTAAAAAGGTTGATTAAAATATCTTCATGATGAATAAGATAGTTATTTTCAGTTTTCTGCGAATATCCCTGCAAAGTCAACTTCATTTGCAATAAATTCTCTATACTTTTGGATTCATAAAAGTAAAAGATAGAAACGCAACACGCAACAGTCATTAAACCGCACTCAGCCAGCCATCCGGTTTTACAGCGTGATTTCAGTGTTTACACAACACTGCAAGCCTCTGATTGGATGTTGTGTTGAGCCACCCACCATTAAATTTTGTGTTAGCTATACAATATTTAACAGTATATTAAATTGTTCTTATGCAAGCGGAATTGTACTGTTTCTTTTTGGAGCCGACTTGTAAGGGTAAATAATGTTAAGAGAGAAGCAATTCCTCACATGTGTGAATTAGGTGCGTGGACAGACATACTTCCTCTAGTCTATAAGTAGGTTACGGAAAGGAAACATGATTTTATTCAAGATACCTACCTCAAAGCGTGCAGACTGGATTCCACTGGAATCTCAATAATCAATTTTCGGGAGGCATGCAACACATTCTCTGTCAATCTAAGCGGTAGAAAAAGTAGAATTGAGGAAAATGCCTTTAATAACCTAACTGCTGTATTATAGACACCTGTGCCGAGAAATGCAAGGGTGGGTTTTGCAGGAAAGGCGGCAACCACAGAACCCAACATTACTATACCTCGTATTACTTCGGAAGACTTTAGACAAGTGCAGAGGACAGTGCTGTCGTGCTGGCACGTAGATTGGTTAGTTCTCCGTGGACTGGGTAACATCCTTTCGTGTGTCTCGTCGCGAGGAGATAATCTTGGCTCGGTTGCGTATTGGCCACTGCAATTTTATGCATGGTGGAGCCTGTTCCTCTTTGTTCGCTGTGAGACCAACTTTTGTCCGTCACGTGTTGCTTGTGTTTTTCTGGCGCACCTTCGTGACCCCCTGCAACTGTCTGTCAAACTAGCAGAGGTCCTGGCGGACAGTAAAATAGTGGTCGAAAGAGTTTTGAAGTTCTTAACAATGGTAAACATGGAATGGAATTTACAATTTTTTACAATTTTAAACATTGATTTCGTACGTTTTTAAACTTTTATAAGTTTGTTTTAATTCTGGCTTTTGCCTCATTGACTTGGTATATTTGCCTATAATTGTTTTTATTACAGTTTTATTTTGTATTGAAAAGTATGTCTGTCTTGATGAACAAGTAGTTGAGCGCCCTTAACATTATGCCATCATCTCATGAATCATCATGGACACAGGAAAGTTTTAATGGGTTCGTTGATACAGATTAGCACGAGTGGTGGTAAATAGTTGGCCTTATTTGCGTAATCATTTTTCTGTACCACTCATTTTATTTACATTAATTTAATTTTTGGGCAAGCTCATAGGATGCCCTTAGTTGCGTAGTTGCTTCCCTGTACTTATTATTTAATGTGTGAGTAGAATATTGTAGTGTTTGAAAATTACTGGGAAGGGGAGGTTGGTGTAGTTACAATAGAGAACTAATCTGTGATACATTTCTCTCGGTATTAGCTAATTGGAAGTAAATTTGTAGAGATGCGGAGGTGGTGTGACAAAGTTTGAACGTTGGCTGGCTGGTGACAGAGTCACGGTCGCCTCTGGCTGATTTATATCGGTGTTTGACGGCACACCTTCCCAGGTCGACTAGCGCTTGGTGCCGTGTCGTGCCTTAGTGACGGATGCGGCCGACCGACCAACCGACCGACCGACCTCGCTAAACATGACCTTCTGTTTCTCATCACCTCACCTACGCACTACACGACTCCTTCGGCACAAACTGAGCTCATCGTGTTCTGCAACGTCACCTCCTCTCTTCATTTCCCTCATTTTCCAATCTCTTCTTCTCCTTACTCCTATATTCCTTATATTTTTTCCTCTACTGATATTAGCTACCCTTTTATCTGTTTTTTAATCCTTTCTTGCTTTTGGCAACTATTAATGTTCCTGCTTTCAATTATGTCTCCATTTAGTTTTCAGTTTTAGTTGACCTAGCAAGTAAGAAACTTAGAGCAAATTAAGTGTTGATTATCTCGAACACAAAGGTTTAATAAATACCAATTTTGGTATTGAAGTCCAGCGTATTCAGAGGATACGAAACTAGGACTTTCAAGAAGTTCCTCACCTCAACCCCACGCTACCTATACATGGACAACAGTGCACTGCTTTTATTCTCTCAAACATGACGAAAGAACTTGTATTAAAATATCATATGTTTAGGAATTTTGCATGAGAAATAACATGTATAAAATTCTCTGCAAATAGCTTATGACGTCCTCTTCATTCTGAGTTCTACTTCTACAGTTTTTGTGAAACTGATAGCCTATAAGAATATTCAACAATTTGCTACATGAAAAAATGGGTTCTCGTTAAAGTTGGTTACCAGAGGCCTGAGAGACCCCTAGGTTTATTTAAACGTTATAGCCTGCGAACGAAGGCAATTCACGTAATCGTCTGAAATCTAATATTACACTTTACTCGATTGTTCGCTGCAGCAACAACCTTATCTGTAACTACAAGAATGACTAATAGGCAGTTAAACGCCGCACACGTCATGAACCAGGCCCTGCGTGCCTACTCTCGTTATATATTGCTGACACTTGTTTTTGTTATTTATTTGTGCAATATTACTTTGCAATGGCAAGTAGTATGTTACTACTTCTCATAAACAAGAGTAAAATATATGATCTACAAAATCCCAACGATTTGGTAGAAGTGCACCATGTACCTTGTGGATGAGAACTTGAATGAGTCAGTTGATACCCTTGTGAAGGTAAACTGAAAAACGAGATGCATATACCTACTCAAACTGATCATGAAGAAGAGGATGAAAACAACCTGTACAATATGTATTTTATACCTAATATCATGGTCCAATTAAATAATAATAATAATAATAATAATAATAATAATAATAATAATAATAATAATAATAATAATAATAATAACAATAATAACATCAAATGTTCTACCAGGACGCGCATCTAACGGAGGGCTAAGACGCACAAAGTATTTACTGCTATTGTTTTAATAGCTGACACAATCCTATTGTTTCTTGTAATGGGATACAAAGAGCATACAATTTTAAAGTCAGCATAAAGCGACCCGCCTTGATTCTCACCGCAGTCTACTCTATCTCTCAACGAAATGTATAATAAATCTATTTTTGCACACATTTATCTCACTTTGCATGATGTAGGTTTCAAAAACATGTCTAATGTGCTTTCTCTACTCAGTCGTGTATAAACCATTCTTAATTCTTATATCTATTTCGCATACATTGAAATAATTTTACAAATGGCTTTATTACATGTTTCCTTGAATTTACAGTGAAAATAGAGAACACAGTAGATAGTGAGCCTCTCACGATGTAATGGATATAAAATTCAATTCTCTTTGCATGACCAGGAAAAATAGTCCCACAAAAATATATTTGACATAACTTGTGTGCTTTAATGAGCTCTACATATTATGTGCAGTAAGATTCTCTTTACATATATTACTTTACGAAAATTTTGATTTTCTCAAAAGTACTGACAGTGCTTTTAATTAAAATACCGTATATGCTATTTTCATGACAAATTAAATGTATATCTTGATATTTCTGAGGATATCCTTTGAAGTAGACTTCATTGTCAATGGCTTTTCCATAACTGGTAAACATTAAGAGATAGACCAAATCTTACTATACAAAAAAATTTAGATCTTCCTAAAACACAATTTAGTCAGAATAAATTTTTTGTAGCGTAAACCATTTCGGAAATATTCCATATTATTTGAGTGAGTTTTGGAAAACAAACTTTCGTCAGATGGAACGTAATCTCAAAGCTCTAAAAGATTTGACTATCGCTGAAAGCCTTGTGCATTCCCATATTCCACTTGTACCTACAAGGAAATAAACAATAAGATATTTTTTGCAAATGTTTATCTCAACTAATACGAAGAGGGTATAGAAATAAGAGTTTGTAAGAATGGTTAGTACAAGAATAGAGAGTCATGGTATTTTAGTTTTTTATATCCTTCTAAATTATAACTTTTCGTGAATATGACAATATGACGACACAGGTATTTTTTTAGTTTTATTTTATTTTTTATGAGAATGTTATATTTGAAATATCCAGAGCTTGAATGGTACTGTTGGAAGTTGTTGGAGAATTTTCTGTCTTGTAGCTCGTAAAAATTGGTTGTACCTAACTGAGCCAGCACACAATCAAATGCCTTTTCCAATGTTTGTAAAGAAGTAAAGGCAATAATGCAAAGGAATGCTCGCCTTAGGTTGATTCGTGCGTCAGTTTGTGAAGGATTCCAACCGTGAGGTATACAAATGCAACATGTCTTAAACCTCAAATAATTTCGATATATTGCAATAAAGGCAGCATTGTATTCGTTCAAAAATTTAATATCGATATTTCATTAAAATAAAGTGCTTTGAGGACCAGCAAATCTCCAAAAGTTATTTTCAAGAACATTCGCTCACGCGCGCCTTTGTACCTTTGAAAGCATGGCTTTAGAAACAAGAGTCAGATTAAACACCAAATTCGGTCATATTCCAGAAATGTGAGATAAATATCTCAGGAACTCCTCACGCTCTACGCAGTCTTTATACTGAGTAAACTTAATTTTATTTTCTTAAAAATGTATCAAGGATTTTAATTCTGTGTTTGAGATATTGAAGTGTTAAACAAAATGTATATATTGAATTATCTGCAGGTAATCTGAGTATTCATCTTCATGCTTATTAATTTTATGCAACAGAAGAACTACAAGGAATTAAGGAAAATTCAGATTTTATTAAAATGTATCGTGATAAACGGGTCTGCTTATTTAAGCATTAAAGAATTTTGTTCTGTTTAATACCTAATAACCCGGATTATCCAGATTTTCGATTTTCCGTATTACCTTTAGTTCCAGTTAGTCCGGATAACGAGGTTTTACTGTATAGGGTGCAGTACTGGAAGGTGGGACGTGATCAGCCAATCCCTCCAAGCCGGTATAAGCGATCTTAGGGGGCGCTACTTCTCAACCAAGTACCTCCTCAATTGGTCCCTCAGAGACCTAACGAGGTTGAGTGGACTCCGGCAGGAGAAATAATCACGCCTGTACCGGGAATCGAACCCGGGTGTCCCGCAGCTGTGTTGCCACCTCGCAGAGGAGAGGATCATATCTTAGAAAAAGAGCTCATTAACAAAATACTCGTGATATCGGCAATTTAGAATTGTTTCAGCCATTTTGATGCAACGAAATTCATATTAGGTAGATACTCTGTTTGTTGTCATCCAACAGTGCAGTGTGATCCACCTGTTACTCATGTTACTGTCGATTCCAGTTGTACTTATTCCCCTAGCTCTCCTAATACCTTTCTTCTGCTACTCCATCTCCTATCCTTCCCTTTATCTGATGGTGTATTTTTCTCTCCTCTATTTTGCTGTCTTTGTGGTTTGTTTGTTTTCCACTTAGTGTTTCATTTATAGTTTTTCATATAATAATAGTTATAATAATATTATTTTGTTATTAGTATTATTATATTTTATTGTTGTTCTCGCTGTAATTTCACTTTTTACCATCGTGTCGTTTCAATAGAACACACTGGTTCAGAAATTACGTGTGGCTCTATACATCTTCACAACCATTTATACATATATTGCACTAAATTAAATATATAAATGAAATTCAAAATTGTCAGCTGATCCATTACCTATTATTATAATACTTTTGTACGTGATCATAGTTTTTGAACATTAAGATTTTAGCCCTTCTTATTTGTTTAAAATCGTCCTTTACTTTGGATTTATTAAAAGAGAGTGTCTTTATGAGAAATCTAAAATAGAACCGCTACCCAAGCACACTTTACTCCACATCTTGCTTACTATTTTGCATTGCTCTTAAGCACGTATGTTTTTAAATGGTCATCGTGTTTGAGATCGCCAAGTTGATAAGCCAATCTCCTTACATTAAATGTACAAACGTGCTGTTTTATTTTAAGAAATATTTAGCAGTAGTGGTAGCACGCCTGCCTCCGGTGCGGAGGTCCCAGGTTCGAACCCCCGTGCTGGCGTGGGAATTCTTTCCCCCCCGTTGGAAGGTCTGGCACGAAGTGCACTCAGTCTCGTTAGGCTGAGGGCCAATTGAGGAGCTATTTGATAAAGAAATAGCGACCTGAAGTCGCGAAAGCCGCAATACCAGCCGCGAGGGCTCGGGGCGCTGACCACGTCCCACCCTCCAATTCTGCACCTCACTCGTCGCTTGTAATGGGTAGAGGTGGGGGACGTAGCGGACGGGCGGTAAACCTCGGCCCACGAACAGCTGTTGCACTAGGGGTTATTATTTATTTAAGGTGTAATTTCCTTTAATTCCTTAGTTTTTACTTCTACCAGAGGTCGCACCTCTCACTCAGGCAGCTCCCCAGTAGGTACCTACATGGTCAACTGGATCTTATTGCATACCTACCCGGCGGGAAGTAACAGTTTACATCCAGGTGCACGTTTACAACACAGGAAATATTACCAGAGGTAAGATCTAACCGTTTGGCTTGTGAAATATTACTCCTGTAAAATTTTGCAGTATTGTTTTCGGTAGCTTGAAGACGAGAGCCCATTAAAATGCCCATTCCGTCTTGGATTTGGTTCCCCTTTCTCCCCAAGTTTAACCTGACCACGATGGTGATCCCAAGCAAGGTTTATCGATTGAATTCGGCCAGGCCGTTCTGTCTGCCTCTTTTTCCCCCTTCTTTTTTTTACGACTGGTCTCAGTAAGCATTTAAGCCTCTTAAGATGTCCGGAACAGCGAGTCGGACCCGACCCGGGGGGATGTCTAATAGATGGTCATCCGATGGCGGCGGCAGAGTCCAATTTGGCAGTTTGGCCGGTCGGCCGACCGAACGTTTGTGGGGTGAATAACGATTTCTTTCTGTGGTACAAGTTTCCGGCCATTTTGTGACTGACTTTTGAATAAAGTAGCGATGATCTGGACCATTTGGAATCAATCATTGTGTAAAAGCTGTTTACAACATGCTGCAAGATTTACGTTTCGGCTCTTCCTTTTTGCTGCATTCTTCTCCACCCCGCTAAGTTATATAGCTATGTCTGTTGCTCTGCTCTTTCTAACTTTCTCACCTTTTTATACATCCTTTGTTTGTCTTATGTTTAGTAATGGTATATCCCAAAGTACTTAGGTACTTACACCAAAATCAATTAACTGCAACATACCTCTCTTTTCTCCTCGACGCTATTTATTCTATTACTGCTTATTTTTTTCTGTCACAGCGGTTAATGTACTATGTTATAAAATTCTCTGTATCTTCCTGTAGAACACAAGAGGTGCATACCGTGTGCACCATGGTTGTGGTTTTATCTGAGAAATTTGGCAAAAAAGAAAAATCTAAACATTTTATACCTCTTTTTCCATTTTTGTCATACTTACAACTTGTACTTTCCTACTACACAGTTAATTCTCCAATATCAGCAATTTAATTAAATCTTTATCAATTAAGTAGGTATCGCATTGAACGTTAAATTCCATTTTCTCCATTTTCACTATCTTCACTATTATACAGTTTATAACGTATTAACTTGGTGCTTTTAGGAGAGCTTCCGAATTATGAATTTAAACATTATTTGGTTTACTTAAGAATATTAAATAATTATCGGAAAATACTCATTCCAAAATAAGCTGTTAGTGTTTAACTACATTCGACAAGCGGAATTAACACAAGTACAAATAAGTAATTATGTTTACAACTTTTAAACTTAAGGTTGCACTTACCCAGATGCCTTGTTTCTTTGGATACACTTAAAACATGTTACTTAGTACTGTTAAACAAAGACTTAATTAAAACTCTTTAGAGAACAAAAAATAAACAAAATAAATAAGGAACACCGGAAACACACTATACAAAAGCACTATTGAACAACTACTGTTGGCAACAGTCCATGACCAATTGTAGCAGCTTTTAGAATTATAGAAGCAATACTGGGACTTATTAAATGTTCATAGGAAGAAAAGCAGTAGAGAAAACTGTGTGAGTGTAATGCAGTGCATTTGTATTTGAATCATGTGGAAGATTAGGAGTTGTATGTCGAGGGAGTAGAAAAGGGCATGCGAATGCGTTATGGAAAGGAAAAGGGAGTAGAGAAAACCGTGTGAATGTAATATGTTGCACACTAAAATGGATAGCCAAAAAACCTTCTCTATGAAGAAACACATATACCAAATTGCTGAGTGATCGGTCAAACGGTGTTGGAGTTTATCAGCTGCATACATAACAGGTAGATATGTAAGCAGATTGGTAGAATACTATAAGTATTATAAAGTGTATACATTTGAAACAATAAATAATAGTTGGCTCAATGTTTTACAGTTACACTGTATCTAGTTTTAACAACAGAAATATAACGAATACTTGACAATCCGTAATTTAAAGTTTGGCCTGCCCAAAAATCTGCCGAACTGAAGATCGTTATTACATCGTGGAATATTCCTGTTATGACGTCAGTGGTATCTTTTTACATTATGGAAATAAATATTTTAATTCGTTATTTTCCGACAGATCATAAAGCTGCTGCCCATCACCATAAAGTTGGCCTTTTTCTCCGTCCCGCCCTTTTTTAACGTCATGCTGAACAAAGAAGACGAATCGGTTGCCTTAACTAGCCAAACTGAGAGGAACCAATTTTCAATCGTGGCTTCAAGAGGCCTTTATGTAGCTTTGTTGTATAATTTACGGTATACGTGGCAGTCTTATTGTAAGAGGAACGTCTTAATGCATGCGTGAAAAGATCGGAGTGACTATGCACTTCTTCAGGAGACTCGTGCGCTACACCAGCTTTTCTAAACTCACTTCTTCTTATACCTCCATCCTTTTCTGTTGTTTTGGAAGTTTTCTCTGCTAACTAGATATACAAATCTGATTTGCAACGGTCGCACGACATTATCTATCTATTACTTTCTCTACTACTAACAGTAGTAACTAGAGGAGGTATTGATTTCACCCACAAATTCAATACAGAGATGTTTCATACACATTTTGAGACTAGCTACTCGTTTAACTGCGTAAATAAATAAAACCTCTTTTAGTAAACGGCCCACGTGTACAAGTCACAAACAAGGTCAGTTGTAAAAAGCAATCTTGGTATATAAGATAAGATTTGAAGCTTTCACGCGATGAATAAGAACTTCTCGGGTTGCCAGCCGTGTAATATATATCAAATTGTGCGAGCTTTCAATTTGATGCCTATGTAATTCCTCAAAATGAATTAAATCCTTACAGTATTCGACTACTGGAAGTAGATAATCGAACAACATTACCAATAAATACTTTAACACGAATTTTAATTACATCAGAAGATATAATTCATATTAAACTCCATGGCCATCATCAGGAAATTAATAAGCAATAAATGGTCATCTGAAAATCATAGCCTTCTTTGAAGTAATATGTACAAGCTGTGCTCAGTAATTGGTCGATGTATGTCTCAAGAAACATATTAAAGCGATATTGCTGCCAACAAAAGGCCAATACAGCATATGAGACCGGTTAAGAACAATTTACTTTTAAAATACTTGGTGTCCACAAAATTCCTTACCGCTG
The DNA here is from genome assembly GCA_030765045.1 of Tenodera sinensis. Lineage (NCBI taxonomy): Eukaryota > Metazoa > Arthropoda > Insecta > Mantodea > Mantidae > Tenodera > Tenodera sinensis. The sequence goes on along the minus strand of CM060966.1, from coordinate 137,645,164 downwards.
TGGTAAGACATGTATAGGACAGACAAGTCGTACGATTGCAGATAGACGTGATGAGCACAAACGACCACTACAACCAGAAAAATCAGCAATAGCACAGCATAGTCCCGACAATGATCACATTTTATTTGATTAAGTCGAGTTTTACACCGCAGTAACCGACATTACAACAGACCATAAAAGAGGCAATTTAAATTAAATTAGAGTCAAATAACGTTAATACGGACAACGGCCAATGACTGAGCGCAGCTACATGGCAAATTTTGTGGATGGCCTATAAGAAAACTCCTTTCAAGTAGATCTTTGGGAGAGAAGGTGAGAATTAAACAAAAATTAACAAATTAAACCTAATCTGTATTAGTGTGAAAAATCGATACAGAGTACGTTAATACGAAAATGTATGAAAGATGAATCGCCGAGTGTGATGCTTGGAATGCAGTTTGTTTCCTTAGATGTTATTGGAAACAGTGATGCTTGGGGTAGAGGGCTAGTGACAAATCTTACATATATTAATGGGCTCATAATGAAACAGCGTAAATAATAGCATACAAACAGCTCACTTGATGTTAGTGCATTAGGTAATGCTAAATCGCAGCTATGTGATAGCACGTGTGGGGTTACATTATACTGCAGTTGGATGAATTTCGGTTTTATTACCAAAAACACTACAGTAATTTGATGCAAATAAATCAATCTATGATATAATACAGCTACAAGTGCATTAATCTTATTGTTAAAGACAAGTATAATAAGAATATAAGAACAAACCCTTCAAATACTCTTAAGAAAAGCCTGTTAATATACGCAATAAGGGCTAACTTATTTAAGGATAAAGTAAATGTATATGTTGAATTTCCTAGTACTAGCCTCAGAAGTCCTCTTCATGGTGGATTGCTTTTATAACTGTCAAACCATAAGAGATAGACAGAATCTTACTACACACAAAATGTGGATTTCGCTAAAACATAGGTATAGTTTATGTCATATATATGAACTATTTTCGAGATATCTTTTATTTCTTTGAATTTTCCAGTACACCAAAATATTCACTTCAAACTAAATCCCTGATAATCTTTTTAAATGAGGCATTTTGCTGAATACAAGTTTATGTTTTTTAAATAAATTTTTATTTCATCACTTTCCTCAAACAGGAAGACATTCGTGTGCTATGTCCTGGACATGCAAAGATAATTTAATTTCCAAGCCATTACATAGCCATTGGCTCTTAAGACTATCACTTTGACTTAGACCTTCGCTAACGCTTAAAAACTGAATGTTGTCGAATATGGCAGCGCATTGAGCCAAAATGTTATGAGGAAGTTTGAAAAATCATTATGAGCATTTTAAACTAAGTATGAGAATAAAGGACGGAAGAATTGAAGGACGAAGTAAATAATGAAGAATTTTTTTTAAAAACGTGCACTATGAAAGAGCAAAGCGGGAAGATGGAAAGCATGTAAGCTAAAACATTGTATGAAAGGTGACTATCCGCTAGAGGTACACTATATAAGGAATGATGAATGGGGAAAAAGGTTCGAGGCAGAAAACCAAACACATGACGTTTAAGAAGCTGAAAAGAAAAGAGGAAATGGGGGAGGTTAGACTTCCTCTGTGGCAGAAAGCTATTGATTTACATTAGACAGTAAGTATAATGTGATTCTCCCCCATTATTTAACCCTAAGAAATGTTTACAGAAACACGGCGGAATGACTGAAACGCTCTAAGCTGCAGTCATTTGTTTACAAGTGCCAGTATAACTACTTTGCGATACTTAATATTCTGATTCCTTCCCATCGGCGGAGAATTACCAAAAAATGCCTCCTCCTCCTCCTCCCCACCTCCTCGCAAATACTCCATGCCATAAATTCATCTGCCAGTGGGCTATGATAATTGCAGTGAGAGAGAGAGAGCCATGATGAAGATGGTAATACCATGTGATCATCACCTTAACACTTTTGTACGATCCTGTTATGATTCAGTGTGTAAAAGGTTATCAGCTAACTGCGCAAACCCGTTTTCCATAATTTCAGTCCTGCTGTATCTTGATCACAGCCTATTTTCCCAGCATGTAATCAATTACATCACGGCATACAAAATTGTAATCAAGGAATTAGCATCTATTATTCCGTTCATTATTTGTGGAACAGGTAATTGCGTCTGTGATGCCGAGTGTTTCTAAATGCACACTTTATTAATTGCCAGCAGTGGCACTGTTTGAAAAAGAACACAATGTGGCGGCCCTTTTGATACGTTCATGCATACTGCCCATTAGTTCTAATCCGTGCGTATCCGGTAAGCATTCAGATCGCTTTTTCACCAGATTTCGTGCTACACGCCAAAAAACTATCACACTAATGAAGCGTTTAGCGCAAGATTTTCACCTCTTTATATCCTCCATCCGTCTGTACTACCACTTTCTTCATTCCACTACTTCTTATAACCACAACTTTGAGTGCATACTTAACGAAATTGATATCTTATTCCCATCAATTGTCACAATTAAGCTATTAGCAATGACTTTCCAATGCATATTTCCTTTCTTGATATTGATTGTCCTAAACGAGAATATAATGAAAAATACAGGATATCGAAAAGTATATAATTAAAATAATAATAATAATAATAATAATAATAATAATAATAATAATAATAATAATAATAATAATAATAATAATAATAATAATAATAATAATAATAATAATAATAATAATAATAATAATAATAATAATAATAATAATAATAATAATAATAATAATTAATAATAATGATACTTTTATTTACTTATATACAGAGTTTCAATGTTTACACATCTTTCCGTGCCTAGAGAATATTCATTCTCCACTCATCCCTATACGTTCCTACCATTTCTTCCAATCCTCTTACTCTTATTTTAGTTCTCATTTCCCGCATCCATGAGCTTCGAGGTCTTCCTTTTCTTCTCCTTCCAGGTGAACTCCGTTCTAAAATCTTTCTCAGTAATGTATCATCATTCATTCTTCTAAAATGTCCGTATTAATTTAGCTGTTCATATCTTACATAGTAGAGTATATTATTTTTTCTCATATAACATTATTTGTTATTTTTTCCAACTGAACATGTCGCTGGCGTTCTTAGAAAATCCATTTACGTCGATATATCCAAATTTGTGTTAAATTTCCAAGGTTCAGCTCCATATGTGACAGTAGTTTTCTATATTACATTATATTTCACTGTTGTATTGCATATTTGCAATTGATTCTTCCTACTTAGATGTCAGTTCCACAAATACTATTCAATATTGGTACTATAATTTTACCGTTATTGATTCTGTTCTTAATCTCATTTTCCTATTTATCTTCTTTACCTCTTTCTATTCTCAAATACTCAAGTTTTTCACAGAATATAACCTTTCTGTACTTCCACAATTAAGTCTTTGGTTTCTGTTTCACATCCCATGTGAAACGTTTTTGCTAAATTTATTTTCAGCCCCACTTATCATATTCTTCCAGTACCTTTCTAAGTACGATATAAATTCTATATCTTCATACTCTTGCGCCATTACTACCTGGCCGTCCGCAAATAACAGTGTCTGCTGATCCATCTGCAATTGGTACTGTCATTCCTGAACATTTTTGTGCCAATTTGATAATGATTTATGTATAAATATCTTAAATAATGTGGGTGTTGTGCTGCAGCCCTATGGAGGGAGCCCTTTCTTACTTTAATTTCTTTGATAGAACGTTTTTAATTTTGATTTTAGATACAGCAATTTTGTATCAATTTTTATTGTACTAATTATTAATTTTTTAATCTTTCTATCTTCTAAAACTTTCCATAGCTTATGTAAAGGTAAAGTCGTGTCCTTTTTATGAATTCACGAAAGTGAAATGAACTTGTCCAATGTTGGTAGTCATAGTAATAATCATAGTTGGGTGCGCATTCCTTTTAATATGAATTTTATTTATTACCTTCTTTAAGCATTACTATAGTTTACAAAACGTGTCACTGACCTTTGGTGTTACTTATCTTTAGTTCTTCCTCTTGCATTTAACACTCCATTATGTATATAAAATGAGAAAACATTGGTGCTGGGGTATATGATTAATTGTTTAGTATTTTTCACTATTCATAATGCCTATTCGCCCACAATTTATAACCTATTAGCCTGGAATTTTCAGAAGAGTGATAGTCAAATCCTTTAAAGCTTTCAAATTCCTTTCTCTATCCACGGCTAATATAAAACATTAGTAACGATGTTCCATTTCACAGTAGTTCTTCAAAACACACACAAATAAGGAATATCTCCGAAATGATTCGTTCTACGAAAAATGCATTCAGACATAAATTGCGTATTTTAGTAAGATCTATATTTTTTGTGTAGTAAGATTTGGTCTATCTCTTACGGTATACTATGAAAAAGTCATCCAGAGTAAATAGGACTTCATGGACAACAGTATATCCAAGATATACTCGTACGTTATATTGCCATAAAAATAACTTAAAACATGTTATTTTAATCAAAAACGTTAGAGCCATTTTTAAGAAAACAAAAATTTTCGAAAAGTTTCCATGTAAAGGTTACTTTAGAATGGAGGAATTTTCTGCAAAATCTTCTTGTCGCATCCTGGGAAAACAAAGTTAAATACCAACTTTGTTTTTTAACAGACTTTACGTTTTTGAGTTATGCTGTCCACAGACTGCCAGATATACCGACTGAAAGACACATAGACTGACAGATAGATTGACACTCTCTCTCTCTCTCTCTCTCTCTCTCTCTCTCTCTCACACACACACACACACGCACACACACATACACACACACACACACCTTTTTCTAAAAGTGTTTGTTTTAATCAGGGGGCCTCAAAACATATATTTGCGGTGAAGTCTGTACATCGAATGTTTGGGTGGAATACAATACTTCCTCTACTTAACTATACGTAGTATAAAAAGTAAAAATGTTTAGATAATAGGGAAACGGGAAGGGCTACTGTAATCTTCTACAATCTCATGTAAAATTTCGGTTTTAATGAATAATATTTATATGTAAGTCAACTGGCTGATTTTCGTTGCAAACTTTAGTAAATTGCAGACAAAGAAGTTCTTAATAAACCAAGTAAGTAGCTTACAAATAATGATGTAACAACCACATACATCTTGGAGGTAGGGGTGCTTGTGACATGTGTAGTGATTAAGCAGGGTAGAGTTAATCATTATTGAAAATTCGTCCAGTTGGTCGGAAACATGCTAATGTTGTCTTCCGAAAGTATTATCGTTTTTGGCATAGAAGAGCTATGCAACGCTCAATGCCGTGTGACGGAAGGCCCGGAACTACACGATAACTCTGAGACCATAGTCTCAGCAAACGGGAAGCATTTTGTTTCACACCAGAAGTTATGTGGTTCTGTGGCTGTTGTCATCTTGTTAAGCAGCTTCATTAGCTTGAGTTCAAATAGTAAAATTAAATCAGTTTTATGTTACTTATTTGAGGACGTAAGAATGATAAAAGGTAACGAAGAGTGTGAGACATATTTTACACTAGTTTTGTGATTATCTGTCACGATTAATGAAGCAGGTAGGATACATAGCTCTTTTTTAATGTTCTTTAACATCGAAGGTCATATCGGCGATTTTTAATCTCTGGAACAGTTACTCCATGACAATGGTGCTTTCTCACTTAACGTGGTGTTGATCTTAGAGTGTCTATTACTTTGTATTAACTTATTCACACACTTACACACACGCACACACACATTTACACTCCTATTCATACTTCCAGACTATAGGGAGGATGGGGAATATTCCTAGTTAATGTAAAATTCCCACCCTTCCAGCCGGGAATCGAACCCGTGACATTGCACAGCAGGCAGGTGCTCTACCGACTGAGCTACCGGACCAACGAAATAACTCTTGTGTGAATATTTTATACAACCGTTGTACATCAGTGTAATAAATATAGAAACTTGTGTAACTGTAACGCTGACCACGTACCACCCTCCGATACTGCACCCCACCAATGACGCCTGTAGTGGGTCGAGGAGGGGGACGCAGCGGCTGGGTGGTAAGGCTTGGCTCTTCATGGGCTGTAGTGCCGGGGGGAGGGAGTTATTATTACTGTCTCTGCTACTTACTTTCTGAAAGTAGGGGAAGCATTGCACTGCAATCAAAAACTGAGTACTGAAATTTTACTGCAGATTTAGGGTTTAAAGTTCTCTGAATTAAAAAACTGTTATAAAAGGCTCGTGTGTGGGCGTATGTGACTGTATCTGTCTTGAACAACGAAATGAAATGTCAGATATGAATGAAATGTTATTTAAGTTCAACATTTTCCAGCAAATGTTTACGAAGATTTTAAGTAAACCCCTACCACATACTAATGCATAAATAGAGCAATTTTCTCAAAAATGGTTCCACAATTTTATCAAAAAGTTACATATTTGATATATCGACATGGAAAAAACAGTACATCTGGAATTTTCTCTAGATATCATATAAACATTCCTTTATTTGATTCAGTTTATAATAGTTTCTAAGGTCAGGAAATCTTAAGACAGGGACAATAACTTACCACAGAGAAATTACAAAGCTAATTAAAATACACAGCTTGTGTTAATTGTTTTTCATAGCATTAGCGCTTTTGAAATATTCTATAAGTATGGGAGAGGAGATGTAAGTTTAAGGACGCTCAACTACTTGGTCTTCAGGGGTCATAAGAAACGGATGATGGCAATGTTGTAAATGTGTGCATACTTTTCCTATATGTTATTTAACGAACATGTTTGAAAGTTTCCGATTCTTTCTTTCTATTACTTTCTCTACTGGTAAGTAGGGGAAGTATTGTATTCCACCCAAAAATTCGAAGTCGAGATTTCACCGGAAATACATGTTTTGAGGCCCCCTGAATAAAAAAAAAGCATTTTTAGAAAAAGGTCCGTCTGTGTGTCTGTGTGTCTGTCAGTCTGTGAACAGCATAGCTCACAAACGAAAAGTCGGTTGAAAACCAAAGTTGGTATTTTAGCTTAATGTCGTTCAAGGATGTGACACGAAGATTTTGAAGAAAATAACCCCACCCTAAACTACCCTTTACATGGAAAATTTTTCGAAAATTTTGATTTTCTTGAAAATGGCTCTAACGATTTTGATTAAAATGTCATATGTTTGAGATATTTTTATGACAAATGAAATGTATATCTTGAATTTTCTGGCTATAGCCCCTGTAGTCGTATTTACTCTGGACGACTTTTGCATAACTGATAAACCGTTAGAGATAGACCAAATTATACTATACAAAAAATGTATATCTTGCTAAAATACACAATTTATGTCTTAATAAATTTTCTTGTAGGGTGAACCATTTCGGAGATATAAATTGTTATGTGTGTGAGTTTCGGAAAACTTGGAACTTTCGTGAAATGGGTCATCGTTCATTTTTTTATATGTTACGTGTACAAAGAGAACGGAATCTCAAAGTTTTAAAAGATTTGACTATCGCACAAAGCCTACTGTATTCCAATATTCCCCTTGTACCTACAAGGAAATAAGCAATAAGATAATTTGTACAAATGTTTATTTTAACTAACACGAAGAAGAAAGGGAATAAGAGTTTGTAAGAATGGTTAGTACAAGAGTAGAGAAAGTCATGTGAGTGCAACACATAAGATTTTTTACCTTCCCTTTGTTGCTATACCAAGGGCTTGATACCACGATAGTCATTTGAATGCTGTATTTATTATATGCTTCTTTTCTTGCTTAACCTTCTGTTACATAATTCATTTTTCTAAATATAGCACTTCTAATTCCTGACCAGTTTAGGTAACCTTCACAGACACCTTAAGAGAAGTTCGAATAGGCAAGATTGTAAAGGGCCAGACAAAATGGACTGGCTATCCTTTCAAAGTCAAACACCGTGGGTTTAATCCCAACGACTGCCATCAAATATCTCTGTAGTAAAGGATGGGGAGGGCCCACGTAAAATAACCAGTGAGATGGTATCGTGGTGATGACATCGTTACATTAGATTATAATTCCATGGATTTTTGTTTTAGAAAAAGAAAATAAACTATAACAATACTGAAATAAATTAGTACATTTATGATATAAATAGCTACCAATGCCCATATTTTATTGTTAAATGCCAATATAATATGAAAATAAGAAAACAAAAAGCACATTACAATATTCAAAAGGTTGGCCTCGTAGCTCAGTGGGTAGAGCACCTGCTTACTGTACCAGGAGTTTCGGGTTCGATTCCCGGTTGTGAGTCTCCCCAGAGTCTGGAAGTATGAATGAGTGTGTGCATGTGGAATTTAATGTCTAAAAGCCCTAAAGTCTCAAAACATGCTGTTAAATGAGTAACACCATTGTCAATAGGCAATACGTTCTACAGGAAAGGCCGCCGATATGACCATCAATGGAACGTTAAAATGTCAAGTGGCAACATTATGAGGGTTTTGAAACAAACTTTAGCTGTAAATACACAAACCGCGGATAACATAGGAGGCTAGAGAATCCTTTACGCATGAATACATGGTCAATACACGAAATTTTTCATCATTAATGTTACCCTTTGCGCAGGTAGGTGCATACAATGAAGATGTGTGAGTACAGTACCAGAAGGAATCCAGTTGTTGAGTCATTGCTCTAGATGTTCATTTGGTCCTGAATGGTCAGCTGCCCAAGTTGCCTGTGGCTCGTACAAAAAAACAGAGGCCGGTGTTTTTTGTGTGTCCCTCCCTCTCTCTCTCCGTTGTCAATACGATCTAAAAAGCTATTGATTGGTACAGAGGAGAATCTCTGTAGGGAGCCTGGGTTAAATCATGGGTCAAGATGCTGTCGAGAGAAAAAGAGAGAGAGAGGCGGTTATCAGGAGCCGGTTCTTTAGCTACTGTTCTTCATCAGCCGAGAGGCGGTGCCCCTTAAAAACAAAACAAGATCAAAAGTGAATTAACTATTTACTACCTGAATAAAATAGCTATAGGTCGCCGACAAGCTTCTTGTTCTCGGCAAGATATAGGGTGTACCAACCTTACGTTGCAGCTTTTCCCTTGCCCACAACGAGAGCAGGTGCAGTTTAGCTTAGTTATTAGTAAGTAGGGACGTAGTATGCTTTTATCTATATCTTAGAATAATTTTGATATTCGTAGAATACCAATGTATTGATAATATTCATAAAATTAAAGATAAACATGAAGAAAATGCAAGAATGCGTACACAATACACTAAATGATTAGATCACCACTATATTGCAGGGATGAACATTGTCCCTCCGTATACGTGGAAAAAAATAACTAACCACGAAAGTACAAAACAGAAATACTATGCTAGGAACGAAACTTATCAACTCTATCATCATCTACTTCATGGCTTGGGCCGTTCCGTTCCCAGTGGACATTCATGGCAGACGATCTCTCCAGTGTTGTTTAGGTTTTCCAATACTTCTATGACTCCTTTCTTGGAAACGTATCTTCCTTCATTCTTGTCACACGTCGAAACCAATTATAGTAATTTGCCTTTACGTTTAGTGTGAAAACTTTTAATTCGTTGCTGATATCTTCACTGCTCCTTTGGCATCTTATCCTTACTCCTACGATTTTTCTGAGAAACAGCGTTTCGGATGTTTCTATTTTTCTCACGTCCAATTTTGTTAAAGACCATGTTTCTGATACATAAATTAACGTTGGTACTGCGATTCTTTTACATAATTTTGATTCTGTTTCCCTTATTGTTTTATTTATTAAGCATCTATTTATTGCACCACAGATCTGTTGAAAACTTTCTAATTTGTTTTCGATTTCCACGTTATGCCCGTATCTCATCGCACTTCCTAAATATTTAAAACAGCTCACTTGCTCAATCAATTCTATTCTAATTACTAGGTAAAGTCCAGAAAACTCATATATTTTGTTTTCTGGCTTGATATTTTGTTTTTCTAAAGTTGTTTTTAACTTATAAACTCGTACTTCAATATTATTTGGATGAAATTTATGAAAAAGTATGACTAAGACAAATATATTGCCAATCGAGGCAGCAACTCAATATTTGCGAATGGACACTAAAGACTCTTATGTCCAAAATGAACACTGACACTCTATATGTATGGTGAAACATCCGAAGACTGTTAACATGTTTATATATTCTAATTCCCAACAGTTGCTCTGTGGCGTAATAGTTTATTATTTCGTTTGTCATACGGTAAATAACTTTTCGATTCCAAAACAGGTATTAAAATTTTATTCTGCCTTAGCAAGTCTGAAATATGTTATAGGCCTAAAGAAGATGACAGCACTTTTTATTTTAAATGTATAATCTTATGTTAAAACTTCTTAACCATATGGGGTCTGTCGGCACGCACTCGGTTGGGTCCTCCTTAAGATATTTTCGTAAATTAAAACAATATTAAACTAGAGTTAAAAGTAAATAAATCGTGCGGGAACGTCGTAGATTACAAAACACTATATCACATGATGTACTGGTAACACCACAATCATAAACATACCCTGAAAATTACAAACTGCATCCTGAAATCGGGCTATTTTTGGAGATGACACAATTGTAGTATGTTCTACATCCAACTTATTAATGAATTAGCGTATTATGGTATATTTAAATGTATAACACAATCACGACAAATCGCGAAGGCAAAAAATTAAAACAATACCTACGAATTACACATGTGTGGCTTTAAAACGAATTTCACATTCTAGCTCTTTCCATTATTATTATTATTATTATTATTATTATTATTATTATTATTATTATTATTATTATTATTATTATTATTATTATTATTATTATTATTATTATTATTATTATTATTATTATTATTATTATTATTATTATTGTTATTGTTATTGTTATTGTTATTGTTATTGTTATTGTTATTGTTATTGTTATTGTTATTGTTATTGTTATTGTTATTGTTATTGTTATTGTTATTGTTATTGTTATTATTATTATTATTATTATTATTATTATTATTATTATTATTATTATTATTATTATTATTATTATTATTATTATTATTATTATTATTATTATTATTATTATTATTATTATTATTATTATTATTATTATTATTATTATTATTATTATTATTATTATTATATGTTAAAGCTAGTTTAATTCTGATTGCGGTCATAAACTTAGATTTGGTACGCTTTTTGGTTCAGTAAATATTAACAGTGATTTAATAACAATATTTCATTTGCTCGCCCTGGAGATCAGTTGTTAGAGCACCTGGCTGCTGTGCAAAGGCTCCCGAGCTCAACTGCTGAAGGGTGGGAAATTTTTCTTTAGCCAAAATGATTCCTTATTCTCTCCAGAGTCTGGAAGAGTGAATGATTGTGAACGTGTGGGTGGTACAATGTAAAAAAAATAATAAAAATATAAAAAACGCAAAAGCCATAATCCAGTGTATCTATACGAGCTCACCGGACAAAAAATTAGTCACCCTCTGTAGAAATTAGTGATGAATCTTTAACGACTCGACAGATGATGCTGTGGTCGAGTCATATGGTTAACTGCACGTCCGCTGTCCCTATATGATCAGAGGGTCGTAGCAAGCTGTGAGACGTGGTGTGTTAAGCATTCAGTGTAGCGTAAACCTGAGAATGTAAGGACGTGGCAGAATGGCAAAAAGGGGCAATTGTTTATGGCCGTGTCTTTGACCATACGGTAGGTTTAGTGTCCAGCAGTGGTGCAATACACGTGGCCACGAAACACGTCGGAATTGTGGTCAGTAAAGGACCATGACTAAGGGACCGGAAACGAGTTTCACGGCTAGTAAATGCAAATCGCTTCCAAACCCGACGGGAATAGTTCCAATCCATGAGTGCAGGTCCATCCTTACTTGTTAGCTAGAGGACATTGCGGAGGGAACTGCAATCCATGAACATTTGGACTCGGGCACTTTGAAGGAGGCCCTTGCTCACAGAGACACACAAAGCTGCACTTCAGTGGGCTACAGATCACCAAAGGTGGACAGTAGCTGACTGGCGGAATGTCATGTGGTCCGACTAATCACGTTTTTGTCTCTATTCGAATGACGCACGCAATCGGGTTCACCGCCGGCCACATGAGGCATTTCATTCGGATGGTGTACAGGGTCAAGTTTAAGCCGGAGGTGGGTCAGTGATGTTTCTTACTATGAATTGGTCCCGCTCCATGAGGTGATCAATAGGATGAACAAGCATGTTTATTTGAACATTCTGGATCACCAGGTTTGCCATTCAGTCAATATCTCCATGATGATTGTGCGGTTGCCTCTCCTATATTTCAAGATGACAACTGCAGGGTTCGGGCCAGAAGAGTGTTGGGCTGTTTTCAGTGTTGCTTGATGGTTGGACACACACGCACCTTATTACATCTCGATTGGCCTGCAAACTCACCCAATTAGAATCCAATTGAAAATTTGTGTGATATGTTGGGAAAGTGGGAGAAACGCCGAAATTAGCATGCCCATAGTTTGATAGATTTGCGCAAGCAACTCATACGTGAGCAAAAAAAAAAATAAAAAAAAAAATAAATATTTTCTTGTTTAACGACGCTGTCAATTGCCAGGATCACATCAGTTTCGCCGGTGTGCCGGAATTTTGTCCCGCAGGAGTTCTTTTACATGCCAGTAAATCTACTGACATGGAGCTGTCGTTTTTAAGCACACTTAAAAACCATCGGCCTGGGCCGGGTTTGAACCCGCGACCTTGGGATCCGTAGGCCAGCGTCTAACCAACTGAGCCACCCAGACCGACCGTACGGGAGCAGTGTTAGCTGGATGTGCTATATTTGGACAACCTTGTGGGCCCAATTTCTAACCGAATCCAGGTAGTTATCAGATCCGGATGTGTTGTTACGCCTTATTAATGTAAAGTTGACCAATTTCTTGTCCGGTGACCTTTTGTTTCAAAGGAAAGGCTATGACTATTGAAGTTAGAAGCGGAATAGGTGTAACCGAAACATTAAAATAGTGTTTCATTTAGCTTGAATACTACTACTGAAATATTATGATTTTGCATAACCAAACTTCAGTTCCTTCTAAACATCCTAAATTCACATGTTTCAATATTCATTTTGAGCTTTCTAAGTCACCCATTTGTTACAATTAAGTTGTACCTTAGGAGAATTCGTCACTGTCTACATTACATGCTGGCAACAAAAGAGAATATTTTCTCAGTCACAATGTTATTTACAAAAAATAAAACACTTTTAAATCCGCTACTGTATCTAAACTGTGCTATAAATCTATGTCAATTGCAAAGTTGATGTTTGAGAAGCTACTCGTATTATTGCTTAATGTTTAATGTTGATTGCTTCTCTGCATTTTAGGATTTAGAGCAATTCAATTAATGTTGATTTTGTATTCCATATTGCACCACTACAAGATTAAAACATTTTTTAAAAATTATATACCACTATTTCTTGTTGTTGTTGTTGTTCTCCTCCTTCTTAAGGGGGGTATATAACTTTAACTACTATTAATAATGCAGTAAATGTTTAAAAGGTCCTTCGCATTAAAATATGTAAATAATAAAATTTCTCTTAAACTGTTTAATATACACATTATGGGTAGGTACATAAACAAAATTTGAATATGGCCAATATTGTGTACGTAATTTAAGGCTAGCAAAAAGTGTATATCAACACTTTAAAACAATTAAAGTTGTCAGTTCGCCACCAATTTTATTTTATTTATTTCTTTATTATTTCTTTCTTTATTTTTTTTAATTCTTTTACTATTTTCTTTTTAAGTAATGCCCGGATTTCTGTGCCCATATGACATTTTATGTACAATATAAATATCAACATATATACAATGTGGAGCATTTTGAGTAGTACAAATTTTTGTTTTAAGAAAAAAAGCAACTTTCATTTAAAAACTAACATTTGCTAAATTTTACCTGCATTAGTATTTTCCAGCAGCATACATACCAAGTCTGTAGGATTTACACCCTAGGACTTGTAGCCCGTCGAGAGGCAAACAAACTTTGGACCATAGCATAACCATGGCGGGTGGTATGAAGAAGTAAATGAAAGTTTGCAATGAAAGGAATGATAGGAAAATTTGCGGACTAGATTATCCAGTCCATATTTGCCCAGGGAGGAAAAGTGCGAAAGAAACCTTCGGTGGGCTGGCAGGTTTTGAACCCGGAACCTTCCCAATGTGAATTACACAAGTTACTGTAATTAAAAAAAAAATAAGGGATACAATGAATTCAAATAAATAGCTTTCATAGATCATTTTAGTGTCATTGAAATGGCGGGACAATATGTGAAGGTTAAGAATGTGTTCAGAATATTAACAAAATTGAGAGAGACGGTCCAATTCGGGAGGTGCCAATGCAAATCCCGTGGCCCGACCAATGTGACTGTGTTTTATCGTGGTTTCCCTCAGTCGCCAAGGTAAATGCCGGGTTGAATATTTAATACCACTACCCAAAGTTTCATCTTAAGCCTAAAATAATAGTATACATGAAAAATAGACGGTAACAGCGAATGCTGTGCCATCTGTGGATAATGAAAACATATAGACTGAATGACACCCTAATGCCGTCTGCCGTCACAGAGGTTTAGGCACAGTTCTGCACTGATCCTCTGTGAACTCATGACAAAGCAAGTTTGTATACGGTATAGAAATGAGACCTTTAAGAGTGTCTGCCACACACCGATTTATATAACTACGCAGTTAAAGTGACGTAAAAAATAAAGGAAATGTGACAAAAGGCTGAGTAAATATTAATGCAGGAGCATTCCTTGAAAGTGGTAGAAATTTAAGAGTAGTGAATTAAAGGGAGAGCCTGATAGAAGGGTATGGATTTTAAATTTTTCTTTAAATGTGCATCACATACCACAACGTTAGGCTCAAAACACTGCAAATGCATCTGAAATATATCGCTGTGCATGCAGTCGCACATTCGTAATGATTCTAATTAACAAATAATTCCATCCCTCTAACACAGAATCGACGTTGTAACCTTTTTGTACTAGACTCCAACATTCTAACCTCTCTACAGACAGTTAGAAAGAGACGTTTCTCTGTTTTACAACTCTTTGGTTCTTTCAGGGCATTATAACCCTTTCTATGTCCTCGTTCTGTTCAGTCTTGACAGTCTATAAAGTTTAGGACCTAGGGTTAATGATGGTTAGGGGCTAGTCCACGGGCTCACAAGCCCAGGATGTGGCGAACACTAGTTCCCTTGACACTCTTTACATCTCTAATTGGAGTTGAAGCAATTATTTTTATATCACTCGATTGACTGCTTCGTATTATGGGTGCCTACGGCTGCTCACACATGAGTCTTAATCTCGGGTATCCGTGGTGGTTACAGAGAGCGATATTGTAGTTTTGTTAGAACTCTTTATTTGTTTTATTTTTACACGTTTAAGCTTTGCTGAACAATTTTAAATAGAAGAAAATATGCAGTTTCAAGTAATCGTTGGAACGAACTTTCACCGTGTTGCTTACATGTATCTCTCCCTCGTAACGATGCCTGTCTTCCACTGTCCTCAGTCATTATATGCTTTTAGCTTCCCAAACATCCATAATGGCCCTCACTTCATTAAGTCAAGACTTTGCCCTCTGGCAAAACCCCTCGGGTTTCCGATACTTTGTAAAAATACAATAGCAGGCTCTTTTTTCTTTATGTTGAAGATCTTGCCAAACTAATTGTATCTCGTTTACGTTAATGTTTGGGACGTTCGCTAATGACCCTTGGGAGTGCCTTTTTGGCATCCCTTCACCTGTGGTACATATTCTTAACCCTTTGCTATTAATGGATTTTGTAGCTTTGATATATTCTGTATATCATAAGCGCTATACAGAAAAACTGCTACAAATGCCCCCCATATACATTATCATATTATGTAAGAATATGATAAGGTATATGTCTTGCCCGAAAATCATTTTCTTGTTAAAATTTCGCGATTGTTCAGCAAATCTTTCGTCAATTACATACAAATACTTAAAAGGGTTTACACTCAAATTCTTAAAGACATAGCTTGTACATAGAATACCCTTCACATATTTACATTACACAAATCAGCACTCAACACACATAGGGTTATATTTTTAATACTACATAGTGATTTAATATTATTTTACATGTTTCTTCTTACATTGATCTTCTGATTCTATATAATTATTTTTATCAAAAGTCTTTTATGGTTATGGATTGTTCTGCTGGTTTCACTTTTAATTTGTTTTTTTTTTTTTTTTTTTTTTTTTTCACACGCACATTATCCACTTCACTGTTTTTTCGATATATTCACTTTGCTTAATATTAATTACGTTATTCTTACAGTTATTTACAAGTTTACATAGAAACAATGAGTCCCTCATTTTCATGATCCAACCATTCTCTCAACTAACTTCTCACCATTTCTTTTCTTACTTTTCGATACTATTTGAGGAATTTCTATACGGTCTTATTAGCTGCTTATGCCATCTCCCAATCGATTTGTTTGTTTTTAAGTCCACTAATTCATAAGTATGCTCTCCGAATTTCTCAGTAATCATTACCGGACCTTTATATAAGAGCTCTAATCTATGACTTCTCCCCCTTAACGCATTGGATAATTTATAATCCCTGGCGAGGACTAGATCTCCTACCTGAGGATTCCATTTATTTTTACGTTTCTTGATTTTTGATTTCCTCTTTTCCGCTTTTTCTTGCAATCTGTCAAAAACGATCTTAGCCCTTTGTTCCTCTGATAATGGCTGACTTCTCTCAATCGTTCTTGGAGTATTTTTAAAAATGGGTTCAGGGTCAATTCCTTGCATTATCTGTATCGGTGCAAAACCAGTTGTAGTATTTACAGTATTATTAATAATTTTCTCTATGATGGGACAATACTTTACCCAGTTTCGATGATTATTATGAGTAAGCACTCGAAAATAAGTCCCTATTTCTCTTAATATCCGCTCTGTCGGATTCCCTGAAGGAAAATAATAAGAACAATGATATAGTTTTATCTGGTGGCTACTTAGAGTTTCTCTGAAAATTTTGCTACGATGTACTGTAGCATTATCGGTTAATACGGCTTCTATTTGCCCATATTTTGGAATGTACTCATTTATGATCTTGCCTACACAAGTTTTGCTTGTTATATTCCTAACGGGATAAATTTTTACGAACTTTGAGAAGACATCATATAGTACAAATATGTATCTACACCCGTATTGTCCCCGGGGCATCTCCCCGTGTGCGTCGGCCGTCACTAAGGCATTCTTTCGGTCTCTAATAATTGCCTGCGGTTCTATATGATATTTCACATTGAAGTGCTTGGCCTTTTGGCATAACTCACAAGTTGAACATACTATTCTCACTTTTCGGGCAAGTTGCTTTATATAGAAATTTTCACTTATGATTAATGTTAACCGCTCACTTCCTGTGTGGGCCAGTGCTTTGTGATATGCTAGGATTAACATTTTCTGTATAGACTTTGGAACCATGATTTTCCATTTTGGCTCAAACCTACCATGCAACTTATACAATTTACCATTATATATTCCCACAGTATCGGGCATGTTTTCTACGATAGGTTTTGCATCTTTCTTTAATTTCTGAATTTCTTCATCTTCAGTTTGCAGCTCAGCTATCTTAATTAATTGTTTCGATAACTTTTGTCCTTCTGCAGTGTCCAGGTACAAAAGTGTGACGTCATGCTTACTGTCATTAAGAGTATCTGGTATGGGCCAGTTTTCCTTCATTCTGGATAACAAATCACTAAAGGTATTTTCTTTACCCGGTATATGTCTTATCTCGATCTTGTGAGATGTTATCTCGTGAATGTATCTTGAGATTCGGGTATTCGTCAGTTTGCAAGAATTTATAAAGGCTAAACTTACATGATCAGTGTATACTATTATCTGGCGGTTAAATACATATTCTCGAAATTTTATTAAGGCGAAATGAATGGCGGCTATTTCCTTTTCTGTGGTGCAAGCTTGGGATTCCGTTCTAGAGAGACCACGTGATGCAACTGTAATCAAATGCTTATTTCCTGATTGGTCTATCTGGACTAAAATAGCTCCGTATCCTTGGCTGGAAGCATCAGTAAATATAATATATGGAAGATCTTCGCGGGGTTTCTCTAATAAAATAGAGGTTGCGAATAATCTTTTAACTTTCTCAAAAGCCATTTCTTCTTCTGTTCCCCATCTCCATTTTGTTTCCTTTCTCAATAGTTCTCTTAATGGAGCTACTACCGAAGCAAAATCAATGATAAATCTAGATTGGTAGTTCAAAATACCCAAAAATCTTCTTAATTGTTTTATGTTTTTCGGTGCGGGAATCTTATTGATACTTTCGATTCTAGCGGGATTTGGCCTGATTCCTTCTTCTGAAATAATATATCCTAAGAATTCTGTTTTCTGGACAAAGAAAGCTGTTTTGTTAGGCTTAACTGTCATGCCTGCCTTCTTTAATTTACTTAAGACGTACCGCAAATGATCCATATGTTCTTCAATGCTTTCGGAGAATATGAGAAAATCATCAACATATTGTGCCACAAATTTCTTTATCGTCTCGCCAAAAATATTATACAGCGCTCTTAATAGTGCACTACTGCTGGTGTTCATACCGAATGCGCACACTGTGAAATTATATAATATGCCCCCGTGTAAAAACGAAGTATATTTTCTTAAGTCCTTTCTTAACGGTATTTGCCAAAAAGATGACGTCAGATCCAACGCCGAAAAGAATTTTCCTCTTCGCAATTTATTTAAAATGATATCAACACTTTCGGGTCTGAAGCGATCTGGCTTACAATAAGCGTTTAACTTTCTAGCGTCTAATGTTACTCTAACTTTGCCATCACTTTTATAAACGATACATAATGGATTTATATACTCGGAGTTGGACACTTCAATTATATCATCATCTAACATGGTTTTAATGACCTGATCAACTTCCTCTCTAATTGTACATGGGATTGCTCTGGCTTTATGGGAATATGGTTTAATATTCGCTAGTTCAAACGAATGTGTGTAACAGTTACATCTTCCAGGCTTTTCCGAGAATACCTCCCTGTTTTCTATTAAAAGTTCCCGTAATTTTCCTTTTTGTTCCTCATTTAGTCTTTCAGCTTGGTTCACCTTAGATTCTATTAAATTTTCTATCTTGACACAGTCCTTTCTTTCGTCGTACTCATTTATACTACTATTCTTCAAGTTAAATTTTGGGTTTTCTCGGGGTTTCTTTTCTTCGTCAAAATCACAGAAATAATTACCTCTACTCACAATATTTTCTTCATCTATTTCATCGTAGTTCCCAACTTTTAATTCTGCTAATTCCATCGCTCCAATATTTATTACCTCGACAAAGAATGTTTCCCCCTCCATTTCTTCCTCTACCTGATCCCGTACAATTATCCTCGAAGTATGGTCTAAAAATGGTACAATTATGGTGTCAGGTCCTGTTTCAAACTTAAAACTTCTATTTTCAAAATCTATGATGGAATTCCAAGCATAAAGACTATCGCAACCGATTATTACGTCAAAAACAAGCCTGGGTACAACCAAAAATAATATTTCAATGCATTTCTGTGCGATCTCGACCTTTACCATCACTTGAAATTTTACCCTTTCTTTCCTTTTACCTACTGCTACAGAGCAATATATCCCATAAACTGGCAAAGATAATAATTTTACACCACTACTCACTAAATTTTCAAAAAAAATTTTGGGAACACACAGTAGTATTAGCGCCTGTATCAATAATAGCCTGAAATAATTTCCCGTTAATACCAATATTTATTCTTGGCGGATCAATTAAAATTTCATTCTCTGTATTTTCTTTATGTTTTTCGATCAAACATTGCCTTCTCTGTCCCTTATTTTCGAAGTACTTCCCATAATAAGAACATTCATCATTCCCAATCTTCACTGAAGGCGAAGTTGACTGGGTTTGGAGTTTTCCGAAACCTTACTAATGGCTCCTGTCCCATTCCCATTATATGAAGGTCCCGGGTTTGAATCCTGGTGAAAATTTGTTTCTTCCAATCTTTTTACCGCGTTTATAGCGTCTACCCTTTCTTCCGGATTTGGAGAAATTCTGCTATTCCCATTTCTTTCTTCTTGCCTAGGGGAATTCGGTCTGTACCAATTATTATCATGGTGATAATTATTTCCCGAAGGAAATCGATTCCTAGTGTACCTCCCCCTTCTATCTCCGTAATATCTATTTGCCTGTACGTAATTAATCTGAGGGTTTCTTTCCCGTGGATAATTCTCAACCCTTCTTCTATTATCCTGAGGCTCAAAATTATTTCTTCTATCCTGAGGCTCAAAATTATTTTTCCGGTGGTAATTATTGTTTTTAGGGACTGGGCCATGATACCGTTGCCGAGCATCAAAATTCCTGACATCACCTGAACCTGCCCCCTGCCCGAAAATTTTTGTTGGAGATCGGTTGTTTCCAAAAGGTCTCTCATTACTTGCCTCGTTTTGGCTCTTATTCCTTTCTAGTGCGATTAACAAGTCAATCATTGCCGCTATTGTTATCGGCTTCGCAATAATCAGATAGTGTTGAATTGTTTCCGGAAAATGTGTGGTTATTAAATTAATTAATTCTATTTCTCCCATCGGAGGGTCAAGCATCTTACATTTTCTAGCTATAGCCATGAAATAATTAACCATGCATTGATCTTTATGCGGGTTATATTTCCCATTACTCAGTTCCAGTCTTATATTTGCCTGCCTGCTAGCTCCCCAATACCTATTTAAGAAAATTTCCTTAAATGTCCGATAATCATTACTTAATCCTACTGATAACTCTAACCAGTTTGAAGCGTTGCCTTTAAAACATTTTCTGACAACCGTCATCTTATATTCCTCGGGAATACCTTTTACAAGAAAATACTCTTGCATGCTATTTATAAAAGCCTTGGGGTCATCAAATTCTTCGTTTTCAAAGGTTGGTGGTGAAATTTCATTCAAAACATGGTTGGGCCATTGCAAATGTGGACTATTGCGTGCATTAACATTGACATTGGTATTACTATTACCTGATGTACCAGCATTTAAATTTAACATCGGAATGTCCGCTGACGCACCATGCATCGCTTCGTCCCGTGCTGCTACCGTAATAGTGTTACTACTCACAGAATCACTAACATTGTCAGACATACATATGTTATTTAATCTTTCTTTCAGTTTGTCATTTACCTCATCTACACTCACAGCTAATCTCCTAGTTTCCCTCTCTGATTGCTCTAATCTTTTCCTACAGATTTCTAATTCCTTGCTATTAATTTCCCTTTCCTTAGCTAATTCAGTAGTTATTTCCTCCCTTAATTTTCTATTTTCTTTCTCTACATTTTTATTAACTGTTTTAATCTCTTCCCTAACCTGTTCTTGACTTTCCCTCATTTCAATTCGTACATTTTCAATTTCAATTTTAACCTCTTCCTGATTATTTCTAACCTCACTTCTTACATTTTCTATTTCATTTCTAACTTCCTCCTTGAAATTTTCTAAAACCTTCTGTTGTTTCTCAATCTTATTTCCTATTTTGACTAAGTCAGCTGTTAAGTTCTCCCTCGTATTTTCTACCTTTTCCTTAATCTCTTTCTGACTTTCTGTTAAACCCGTTAAATCTTTCTGGCTCTGATCTACCTTTTCTGTTAAACCCGTTAAATCTTTCTGACTCTGATCTACCTTTTCTGTTAAACCCGTTAAATCTTTCTGACTCTGATCTACCTTTTCTGTTAAACCCGTTAAATCTTTCTGACTCTGATCTACCTTTTCTGTTAAACCCGTTAAATCTTTCTGACTCTGATCTACCTTTTCTGTTAAACCCGTTAAATCTTTCTGACTCTGATCTACCTTTTCTGTTAACCCCGTTATCATTGACACAAGTGACTTTAATATTTCATTAGTCTCCATGCTTCCCCCTGTTTCTTCTCCCTGATTTTGTATATTCGTATCAGCTACTCTGTCCCTTGCATTATCTACATTACTATATACACCTTCTCCCACTCTCTCATCACCCTCCTGCACTTCCATATTTATATCTAATTGCTCGATCATTTTCCCGTTCCTTAAATACATTGACTATATACTACAACACGTAGATAAAATTCTCACTCAGTACCTTAATCAGCTTGCTGCACTGCTGTTCGATGTGGATCCTCTCGTTCCTGCTGTGTCCTGGGTCACCTTCCCCGGAGTTCACGGCCTTTGTTGTTCAGCTCCCTGAAGTTCTCCGCATACCTTATTCTGGTTCCCTGAAGTACTCTGAAGTTCTCGCTCAGCATTCCTGAAATTCTCTGAAGTTCACGCTCAGCATTCCTGAAGTTCTCTGAAGTTCACGCTCAGCATTCCTGAAGTTCTCTGAAGTTCACGCTCAGCATTCCTGAAGTTCTCTGAAGTTCACGCTCAGCATTCCTGTTATTCTCTGAAGTTCACGCCGCACGTTGGAGCGCCAATTTGAAGCAATTATTTTTATATCACTCGATTGACTGCTTCGTATTATGGGTGCCTACGGCTGCTCACACATGAGTCTTAATCTCGGGTATCCGTGGTGGTTACAGAGAGCGATATTGTAGTTTTGTTAGAACTCTTTATTTGTTTTATTTTTACACGTTTAAGCTTTGCTGAACAATTTTAAATAGAAGAAAATATGCAGTTTCAAGTAATCGTTGGAACGAACTTTCACCGTGTTGCTTACATGTATCTCTCCCTCGTAACGATGCCTGTCTTCCACTGTCCTCAGTCATTATATGCTTTTAGCTTCCCAAACATCCATAATGGCCCTCACTTCATTAAGTCAAGACTTTGCCCTCTGGCAAAACCCCTCGGGTTTCCGATACTTTGTAAAAATACAATAGCAGGCTCTTTTTTCTTTATGTTGAAGATCTTGCCAAACTAATTGTATCTCGTTTACGTTAATGTTTGGGACGTTCGCTAATGACCCTTGGGAGTGCCTTTTTGGCATCCCTTCACCTGTGGTACATATTCTTAACCCTTTGCTATTAATGGATTTTGTAGCTTTGATATATTCTGTATATCATAAGCGCTATACAGAAAAACTGCTACAGAGTGAATATGACATTAGCTTTTGACCACTTTCAACAGCGTGTAGAATAAATCGAGTTATAAGGGCTCAATTTTGACTTCTTTACCACTACCTAATAGGTTGAAAAGGTATTGCAGTCCATCCAAGAATCCTCTGAATTAAAATAAATAAATACACAAATAAAATAAAAAATAGAGCAAAAAAGGCTCGTGCGTGTATTTTTAAGGATTTCATCTAATTTTTTAAGAGAATATTGTAGGTATCTTATTTAGATATATGTCCTAGCCTATGTTGAAAACGTTAAAAATCCCTGTCTCGTCATTTTTCCTCATACCTACTTTTGTTAGTGCAGCAAGCTGAAACCTTTACCGCATACTCCTGAAAGCATTTGTATAGATTGAACATTAGAATTTTTAAAAGGTTTTCCCAGATGCTCATTTACCATTTTTTAGAAAGCTGTCCTACATGAAAACTATTAAATTCTTTGTTCAGTATCTTATATTTTTGTCGAAAATAGGATTATCAAAAAGCACCTTGTTAAAACACACAAATATACCCATGTAGGAAATATACGGTAAAAATTTAAATTTTCTACTTATTGTGGGAGCTGAGAAAAAGGCAGTGAGAAAAATTGTAGTTTGCTCTTAAAGTGGGAAAATGTTTCAAATCATAGCTGAATGCATTATTGCACCGAAAAAATAAAGCATTAAATAAAGTGAAATTAAATAGGTAAGCGTTATATATTACCTCAATGATCAGGTTTAAAAGAAGAATAAATAAGCAAAACTTACAAAACGTTGATGTTTTACTTGATAACCCCTGTAAAAAAGTGTATGTGTGCACTGTTTTTTGTGCGTGTCTGTAAATGGCACACTTCAAAACGAACAACTCGCATAAATTTTAAACATGGTATTAAGTTCTATAGTGGCAAAGATGCGACATTGAGATTTGAAGGAAATCCTTCAAACCAAACTAACCCTTACATGAAAAAGTTTAACACTTTTTTATTTTCTCGAAGATTATTCTAAAGATTTTGATTTAACTGCGACATATTTAAGATATTTACCTGAAAAATAAAACGTATAGCAACTTTCAGGAAACAATCTAAGAATGTTTTCTCATTCGAAGAAATTATGTAATCTTGTGTAATCGGCAAACGTCAAAAGACAGACGAAAGGGTACTCTAAAAATCTACCTAGATATCTTTAAAAGTCAATTTTTTTTCAAACTAGGTTCCTTTACTGTGTCACCTATGAGCCATTTCTGGGACATCCATTATTGTTTGTCTGAATTTTTCAGTACTTAGTCACGTAGAGGAAGTATTGTACTCCACCCTAAAATTCGATGGCGAGATTTCACCAGAAATATGTTTTGAGGACCTCTAAATCCAAAAAAGCATTTTTAGAAAAAGGTCCGTGTGTGTGTGTGTGTATATGTGAGTGTTCGTGTGTGTGTGTGTGTTTGTGTGTGTGTGTGTATCTGCCAGTCTGTGGACAGCATAACTCAAAAACGAAAAGTCGGTTAAAAACCAATGTTAGTGTTTAAGTTTAATGTATTTCAAGTATGCGACACGAAGACTGAAGCAAATTGCTTCACCCTAAACTATCCTTTACATGGAAAATTTTCGAAAATTTTGATTTCCTTGAAAACGGCCCTAACGATTTTGATTAAAATGCCATATGTTTGAGACATTTTTGTGACAAATGAAATGTATATATTTGTCTGGCTATAGCCCTTGTAGTCCTGTTTACTCTGGATGACTTTGCATAACTGGTAAACCGTAAGAGAAAGACCAAATCGTACAATACAAAAAATGTAGATTTTGCTAAAATATACAACTTATGTCCAGATAAATTTGTTTGTAGAGTGAACCGTTTTGGAGATATTCCTTGTTATTTCTGTGAGTTTTGGAGAACCTTATTTCTGTCAAATGGAACATCGTTATTCAATGTTTGTATGTTAACTGTGCAAATAGAATGGAATTTGAAAGCTTTAAACGATTGACTATCACCCAAACTCTACTGTATTCTCATATTTACCTTGTACCTACAAGGAACTAAGCAATAAGATAATTTCTGCAAATGTTTATCTCAGCTAGCACGAAGAAGATATAGGAATAAGAGTTTGTAAGAATGCTTAGTACAAGAGTAGAGAAAGTCGTATGAGTGCAACACATCAGATTTTTTAAAGTATTTTCACTGTTCGCCTGTTTCTTGCCATTTCATGAAACCAGGGCAGAATTTAAAAGTCAGCTATACGACTTCTTTAAAACCTCTAACAGTTCGGTTTTCTTTATTCCACCCCTTGTACTTAACAATGCAACCTAGATCTGTAAAGATTTATCTCCATTAACGCGAAGTAGAGAGAAAAACAAGCCTTCATAAGAAGAATTTGTGGAATCTGTATACAAATAAACGTAATGGGGTAGAGGAAATAATGTTAATGCAACATATATATTTTTAAACATCGAACAAGATGTTCCGTAAACTGTAAAATATGCTCAAAATTGACTGCATTCATACATACAAATGTAATTTTAGTTTCAAAGACATTTTAATGATGAAGGTAGTGATTTTTCCTCTCTATTCAGTGCTAAATTCAGCCAAAATTTCACGAGTCAAAAGTGCTCCTTTTAACAAATAAAAGATGTGATACTTTGCAATTACATAACTTTCTCTACTCCTGTACTAGCTATTCTTACAAACTCCTATTTCCTGTATCTTCTTCGTGTTAGTTGAGATAAACATTTATAGAAATTATATGTGCGTGTAAGGGGAATATGTGAATACTGTAGGCTTTTAGCCTGAGTTATTCAATAATTTATATTTAAAAAATATATATTATGTATATACCTTTAACAACGAAAGTGATATCGGCGGCTTTTAACCTCTTGAAACAGTTTCTAAACAACAATGGTGTTCACTCGCGTGGCGGTGGTTTTGATCTTTGGGTTTCTATTACTATGTATGTATTACGTCAAATCCACACACAATAGGTGGTCTACCGTCCGAGCTACGGGACCAGCCAAAAGTAATGCTGTTTTATAGAATTTTAAAAAGTTACAAATAATAACATTGCTATTAATTTCTTAGTTTTGTTGGGGAAGTTTAGTAAATAGTTTATTACATTTATAATTCTGAATTTTGAGATTTCATGCATTTTTAGTAAAATATAATATAGTATTTGGGTTATTTTTTGTTTCTGAATTTTGAGATGTGTTGATTCACCAAGTACCTATATTTTTATTTTCTCAACCACATAGTTAGAAAATATAGAAGAGATAAACACTCGGTAATGAGATTTAATTGAAAATTTACTTTTTGAACGTGTGAATCCGACAACAAAAAATCTAATGTGTTGCACTTACATGACTTTCTCTACTCTTGTACTAACCATTCTAACAAACTCTTATTCCTATATCTCCATGTTAGTTAAGATAAACATTTGTACAAATTACCTTATTGCTTATTTCCTTGTAGGTGCAAGGGAGATATTAGAATACAGAAGGCTTTGTGCGATAGTCAAATCTTTTTGACCTTTGAGATTCCGTTCTCTTTGCACGATTAACATATTAAAAAATGAACAACCTTGTTGCATTTTGCTAAAGTCTCAGTTTTCCGAAACTTGCACACATAAAAAGGTATATCTCCGAAATGGCTCACCCTACAAGAAAATTTATCCGGACATAAATTGTGTATTTTAGCAAGATCTACATTTTTCGTAGAGTATAATTTGGTCTATCTCTAACGGTTTACCAGTTATACAAAAGTCGTGCAGAGTAAATACGACTACAGGGACTATAGCCAGAAAATTCTAGATATACATTTCATTAGTCATAAAAATATCTCAAACATATGACATTTTAATCAAAATCGTTGGAGCAATTTTCAACAAAATCAAAATTTTCGAAAAACCTTCCATGTAAAGGGTAGTTTAGGGTGGGGCTATTTTCTTCAAAATATTCGTGTCCCATCCTTGAAAGACATTAAACTTAAATACCAACTTTGGTTTTTAACCGACTCTTCGTTTTTGAGCTATGCTGTCCACAGACTGACAGACTGACAGACTGACAGACTGACAGACTGACACACACGGACCTTTTTCTAAAAATGCTTTTTTTGGATTCAGGGGGTCAAAACATATATTTCCGGTGAAATCTCGACATCGATTTTTTGGGGGGAATACAATACTTCCCCTACTTACCAGTAGAGAAAGTAAAAATTAAAATTCGGCGTATGCATGCGTGTTTGCGTGTATTGGCAAGCGCTGGTATCTGTGAGTAGTTAAACTCAAAAATGAGAAATTGTTTAAAGTCTTGGAAATCCTTAGTCTCATTCGAAAAAACAGATGCCAGATTTGTTAATTGCTGAATTTTCGTTTTTGAGTTGCCCGTCGAACACGGACATGCGCGCGCACACGCATCTTTTTATGAAATATTTTTTTTTTTTTTTTTCAGAGAGTCTCAAAACAGGTACTTCTGGTGAAATTTCAGTATCTCGTTTTTGAATAGAACACTTCCCCTACTTACTGTGCATAGTATAAAATGTAATAAGTATTAACGCAAAGTAATTCTGGTAATTTTAATGCTATATCTTTATATTCGTCAAGGAAAGACAAATATTGCAATAAACGATAATATGGTGAAAATAATCTGTCAATAAAGTACCTCATTGAAAAGGAAAATAAATAATTTTACCTGGAAGAAAGAAAAAAACATACAAACATAAATATTAGCCTGTTGATATTATACCCAGTGAGAATATGCACTTAGTGATGTATGCGTCAGACATAATATGTATCAACATAAAATTTAAATCAAATGAAAATGATGAATCAATAAGAATTTATTTTCCTTTCCTGTCAATGAAAAGATTCACTCACATTATTAGTTAGGAACAATGATTAATAAAACGGTAATTATGACGGATGTGTTTGAGTGTAACATCATGAATTTTTCATACGAAGCCCAAGCAATAGAGAGTATCTCTAATGTTATCATGAATTTTTCATGCTTCGAGAGGTTTTTTACTAATATGGTCATTATTCGGTCCTTTCCACCATCAATTTTCTTGCATTCATCACGCCTTTTGATTTTTCTAGGTAGCTCAGTATTCAAAATGAGCTGATACCGTTCTTTTTAATAGAGACATTTATCCTTAGGCGAAAGTGTTCAAGATATGACTCAGTTAAGAACTTCCTGATGGGACCAAATTTATAAATTTGTCAAGGCTGTAACACAGCTTGGGGATAGGCTATGTCTTTCTTATAATGTATCTGGTAGAAGACAAAAATAATGGTTGCTAAAAGTTTTAGGACACTAAATTTATACAAGCAATGATAATTATGGGTATTGTATTTTTTTTTAATCTATGACAGTAGCTAATGTGTTCCCTAAGAAGGTAGTTAACACATATGTAGCAATAGGAGTTGCAATTAAAAATAATTAGTCCATGTCCTCCAAGAGAAAATAAATATAAAGGGTTTATAACATTTTCTGTGTGCACATAATGATCAGAGAACTGTAATTGTTAATTGTATTTCTGGGAGATTTCAGTAAATGACTGGTTTACGGTTAGTCACCTTAAGGGTGAAAGTGCACTTTTGATTCTCATGTTTAACATTTTACGTACATTGAACGCTTATTACCGGTAATAGCGCCCTCTATTATTTCAATGAATTTCGTTATTTTAAAGCTTTTTAAGATTTATTTATATTTTTCCCAGCTCCTCCCAATGAATGATAGAGGAAGTGCTCTATGTACCCTAAAATGCGATACAAGAAGTACATGTTTTAGAGCAGCTTGGATCCAAAAGAGGACTTCTATTGTCACGTGCATGAGAGACAGAGAGAGAGAGGGTGAGAGTGCGTGAGAGAACATCATAACTCACAAAAGAAAACGGATAAATACCAAACTTGGCATGTAAGTCCAGAATCTTACAGAGATACAATCCTTTATGTGAAACATTTTCATTATTTTCGAAATGGCGGTTTACGATTTTATTAAAATAACACATTTCAAAATGTTAAAATATGGGCAAAATATTATGACAGAAAAATACAAAGTTTATTCCAATTCACAATATGTGTCCAATATATATACAAATATCCTATGTTGCAGATGTACTTTTCATGTCATCTAACGCAAGCTTGTGTGTGAAATATACATAAATATTGTGTGAAGATACCGATAAAAGGCGTTACTTGCTTAATTTGAAACCATTCCTAATTAAACACATATTTAAGATAATGTAACATGGTTATATTACTTTGTCTAGTATTTCTAATATGTGTATGTCTGTCGTTGGATCAGAAACTCGTGTGAATGTGTAATATTAGGTTTTTAAAAATATATCGATTACTGCCATTAAGTATAAGATAGAGGACTGAAAAAGATAATTTAGCATTCATATAGTTTAGCAGCAGATAAATTATTTTAATTTTTAATGTATTAAATTTCTGACAAAATATTACTGCAGTGAATTTAAGCAAAGCATTCAATTCTGGTATGTAGAAAACATATTTTGTCTTATACTTCCGAAAATATTTGCGTAATGCAAAATTGGGCTTTGTGTCTATATTAATCGCAGTTTTCAAACATGCAAAAAGAGTAACGTTCTACACAATTTGAATGCCAGAAAATGTAAAATAATAACAATGTACAAAAATAATTTCAAGAATGGCTTTTAAAATGCTTATTCAATGTAGACATCTAATTATGAGTGCTTCAAAACGTCAAATGTTTCCAAAATGTAGTTCATATGTAGAAATAAAGTTACACATTATTATTCTTAAATAGTAGATCATGATGCAATGGTCAAAAGTGGCATTTAGAATTTATAAAGTATGAATAAGATTAAACTAGTTCCTTAAACTGGCAGAAATCATGTTTAGAACGAGATTAGCTCACGTGTAAAGCGAGATTCTTGAAACAAAAGAAATTAGCTAAAAACGAGATCAACTGTCATGAGCAGCGAGATTAATGTCATTTTTTCCTGTATTGTTTACAGTGGCGGCTCGCAGTCAAAATTTTAGGGTAGGCAAAGTGTAACAGAAACAATAACAACAACAACAATAAGAGCAGAGTGAATGAGTGTGACTTACGGACGAATTACCGCCAAAACTAAAATCACGAGTGTCGGCAGACTTTTTTCAAGGGGGGGGGGGGGCACATGTTGGAAATTTGCAATCATATAATATTAAATCATTATTTTACTGTCAAAATTTATAGTATTTGTTGCAGATAACCGAATTAATTTGTGCTAAACAAAAATTAAAATAATAGTTTAACAGCCAGTAACTGACTGCACATTAAGTTCACCAACTTCCAAGGGGGGGCCGTGGCCCCCCTTGCCCCCGTTTCGCGACGCCCATGACTAAAATGGATTAAGAAATTGAAAAATTGTCTGACTGCAGCTTTGTGTTAAACAGCTAAAACACTCCTCTTTTCATTGTCAGTGCGCCGCGAAAGCGAAATTTGTAATAGTTCACTAATTAAGTCGGTCATACTGGTATTACACAGAGTGATAACGACACCATTCAGATCTCTGAGATCTTCGTTCGTGGAGTATGGCTGTTCGGAAAATGTCGCATAAATTCGGATTTGGGCAGGCAAGTGTTCGGACTGCTGGCAGACGCGTCTACGCATGCTCGGAGTGCATATACAGACCGAATGTTTCCTTATCCATGATCTGGGGAATCTAGGGCCTCGTACTGAGGAAAGGGGGCCGAGCAGGCAGAGGTTAAGCTAGCCTGCTCTCCACTACCCAGGTTCCATGCGTATCATTTCTGCCGCGCGTTTCAAACACGCAGCACAGTTTTGATGAATCGGAATTGAGATTAAAGGATTTGACCATGCGCAGATCATTATAGCCAAGAAAACGTTTCTTGAACTGCAATTAGGGGAAAATGACGTTCAAATGATAAAATGCAGAATCATAGTTAAACATTATTTGTTGATGTATTACGATAGGGTAGGCAATGCCTACCCTGCCTACCCTGAGGAGCCGCGCCTGATTGTTTATCCATTCGTGTGTTTAGCATGACATCAGGCAATGAGCGATTAAATGCTATTTCATTTTGCCTTCTAGATATATCTCAGTAGTGTAATTTTACTTGAATATTCCACTTTATTTCCTTCTAAATTCATATTTGCCGCTATTTAATTCTTATGTAGTTTATACTAGATAAGAGCAACGTTTTAGATCAAAGAAAGCAGAAGGCTGCCAATATAGTGCATAGGTCAGCTCTAAAATCAATTGTGATAAATTTAGATATAACTATTCATATTATGAATAGATAGTGCAAGCGCCATGAGAAATTAACCACGTGTAAAAACACATGAAAAGTAAAACCTAATCAAACCAGGTTGAATTTACTCTAGTCTGTGATAAAATTCCTGCCTCAGATGTTAGACTGTAGTTTTAGTGCGTTAGAATAATAATTTTAAAAAAATAAAATAAAAAACAATCGTATTTAACACTTTTAAAGTGTTTATAATAAAAATTAAGATATCGAATGTTTGGCAGCAGATAAGGAGTGCAAGCTCATAAGGAAGTTAGAGCAAAATAAGCTGGTCCTGCAACTGAATTTATGGGAAATAGGAATTTCAGCCACTTCTTGCATTATCTTATCTTCATAAGCACTTAATAGACGTGCGCAAACACAAAGCGTAATTGCCATGTGATTGTACTTGATGTCGTCTAATGTTTCTTCAATAAAAAGCTTACGATGTCTTAAATTTCTTAGATCGAACACTTTCTGTGGTGTGATATTTATTATAAAGTGTTATTGATTGTTCTACGGCCTGGAATTTTTACACCATGGAATATGCCTCAAATTCATATTTTAATTTGGCGAACTATGGGGGTCAATGCCTACGGATGGTAAATAAACACAAGCTGCGCAATATAAAACATATATTGAGCTATAATATAATTTGTGATTAAATGCAGGACAAAATAATAACCCACTGCTGCAGAGCCTGAGCAGAGCAAAGCCGCGTGAATAATATGACCTTGATCGCGCAGTAGGGTAGAATCACGTGTCCACATGCCCAGTGATCTCCCCAAAGCGTTCCGGCTTCGATCCCAGGCAACCCACGTGGGATTTGTGGTGGACGAAGCGGCGTTGGGGTGGGTTTCCTCCGGGTTCTCCGGTTTCCCTCACCATCTCATTCTACCGGTGCCCCATCTTCATTCCATGGTTCATGTATCACCGCCTGCGGTGCCGTATGTAGGAAAAGCGGGCGTTAAAAGCTACAAAAAGTGTACAGTGAAAAAATACCACGCAGCTGGTTCTTAATTCATTGACTCTGTTTGTATAACGTATAATCTATCCTATAACAGGAATAGCGATAGAAAAAATGTAGTGGCCAAGGGATTTAAGTCTCCAGAAACAGGAAAGTTTACACAAGTTTCTCTTTAATAGCACACAGGGTTTTACAAGGCAAGTTACGACCGCAATTGCCAACAAGTTGTGGTTTGTAACAGCTTTACATTACAAATTTACGCACAATATTTGCCATTGACAATATACTGCACTTTACAATATTGCGCATGTTCAGTCACCGAGTTCAAAAAATGGGTTGTTGGTAGCTCTTGGCAAAAGATTACGAGGATGAACATGTCCCCCGGGTATAAAGTGGTGAAAACAGAGCCTTGTATCTCAGTACGAGTAGGTTCTTCATGAATGCCTGAATTAAACAGTATTTCAGGTCACACTACTTTTGAATATCAAAAATATGTCTGGAAGATGTTGAAACCTCTCTGGCCTGAAGTCATCATATCCAGCTACAGCCCAGGAGTACCGAACAAAGTCTGCGAGCAGAACTGATTATGCAGAATACAGACCAGCAATTACATTGAATCCCTTGACGATGGTGTGAACTGATAGTCGTAAAGAATACTGTGATCTTCAATCCGATTCAGCATCGTCTTGAACTGTAGGAAGAATAACGCTATAAGTAGTGGAATGAAAGATGTGCACCCAGGACGGATAGTCTTGACTGTATACATCATGTTTTGAGGTGGGATAGCATCGATATGAGTATCATATTTTTATCTGATGGCACAATTGGAACTAATTATTTTTGGGGACATAACTCTCAAGCGCGTTGCTCTTACTATCATTTCGACCATTTCGACCATTTCGACCATTTCGACCATTTCGACCACTGCAAATAACTACATTTGTAAGAGAGAAACTGTTAACGATGACCAAAGTTACTAGTCATGATATCATGTTAGGTATGGTTCATTGTGAGTGGGATATCGAATCTTGGTAGCTTATAGTGTTATAGGCTATGGCACTTAGTTTAGACATATTAGTAATCAGCACCTCAAACATATTCATACAAACGAAACCGTATTGACAATTGCGATCGCAACTTGCGCTAAGTCCCTTGATAGTTTTGGTAGAACAGTTCACGTCACCCATATGTGTGTCTATGATCCTGAGGTGTGGTCCTTGCTGCATTTTGGACAAGAGGAAAGAACAAGTGAGGAAAAAGAAACAAAAGCCTGTGTTCCTGCGTCATTAACATTTTAATCTGTTGCCTCCCCAAGAATCGGATCCTTCTCGAATCTGGAGCTGATCGATGGCTCTACCTGCTAGATTCAGTGTACCTCTAGAAGCTTTAATATATGCAAGACGATAGGATGTGGGGGGAGACTCCGAGGAATCTTGGAAATAAGAAGAAGTAAAAAGCAGTTGCAGTAGCCACCAACACCAGGTGAGGGGGGGGGGGGATAAAGCCGTACATAGATCGGTGGCAAGGTGCTGCCTGTATTACTTTGTTGTGGTGCGCCCACAGAACAACATCAGCTTGCGTGATTCTTTCTCCTTCCCTTGCTTATTTGGGGAATGAGAAACAATTTACAAGACTTTACGTTACGATTGATTGCAGTGGCCCGTCACGACTTTGGAAATGTTCTGATAACTTTGTGTGGTGCTTTCTTTCCTTGTTTCTGCTCTTCAAGAAGCGCATTTTATTGGCAACTGAATCTACCATCTAAGATAAATATTACACAAATACTCCGCTCTCAGCAATAGTTCCTGATTGCAGAAGCCCAGAATTTTATTCACTTTCTGGGACAAACTTATTTTTAAATAGAAATAATTATTCCCGATCCTCCTCAGAGTAAAAAAAAAAAAGACTTGAGTGAGTGCGTATGCGAGTGTGTTTATTTATTAAGAATATAATTATACCAGGTGAAATTTGAACGAAATCCTTATAAAGTCAAAATTTTCTTCATTTTGAAAAAAAAAAAAAAAAAAAAACTTTTGTTGTTTTAGTTTTGAATGCCGATTTCCCTTACTTTGCGGTGCCGATTTCAAATGTGTTATCAGTTCTATTTGAACAAATGTACTCTCAGAAATAATAAGGAATAGCTATCTCCAAAATAGTTCGCTCTACAAAAAATGTATTCAGACATAAATTGTGTGTTTTAGCAAGATATACATTTTTGTATAGTAAGATTTGGTCTATCTCTTACGGTTTACCAGTTATGCAAAAGTCATCCAGAGTAAACAGGACCACATAGGCTATAGCCAGAAAATTAAAAACACACATTTCATTTATCACAAAAGTATCTCATACATATGGCATTTTAATCAAAATTGTTAGTCATTTTCAAGAAAATAAAAATTTTCGAAAAATTGTCCATGTAAATGGTAGTTTGGGGAGGTGGAATTTTCTTCAGAATCTTTGTGTCGCATCCTTGAAAGGCATTAAACTTACATACCAACTTTGATTTTTAATCGACTTTTTGCTTTTGAGTTATGCTGCCCACAGACTGATAGACACACGCGCGCGGGTCCTTTTTTTTTTTTTTTTTTTTTTTGTTACTCAGGGGCCCTCAAAACATATATTTCCTGTGAAATCTCGACATCGAATTTTGGTTGGAATACAATACTTCCTCTCCTTACTAGTAGAGAAAGTAATAAGTTCATCTCATTTTAAATTTTTCTGAACTACGCCTTCCTCTGGCGTTGTGTACTAATTTATCAGGTCTCATTCGGTCCACATGGTTCTTCCATGTTCTTCCATTCTTTTCTTCTCCTATTTACCCATTCTGTTACAGGTTGTAACTTACAGGCAACTCTTATCACCACATTAGGTACTATAACCCACTTGGTTTTACCTTCTATTTTTCGTAGTACATTTATTTCGGTTACACTGGGCATTTGTTTTGCTTTTGTAGTTCCAGATCTAGTTTCTGCAGTATATGTCATCTGGTCTCAAAACTGCACTATTTTACAGATCCTAATTTTGTTTCTCTTCTCAGATATTTCTTTATTATTGTTTTTATTTCTTCTTGTTCTCCTTCTTGTTCTCCTCCTCCTTCTTCTTCTTCCCCTTCCTCTTCTTCCTCTTCTTCTTCTTCTTCCTCTTCCTCTTCTTGTTCTTCTTCTTCTTATTATTATCATCATCATCATCATCATCATCATCATCATCATCATCATCATCATCATCATCATTATTATTATTATTATTATTATTATTATTATTATTATTATTAATCGTCGTCATAGTAGTCAGTTTTATCATCTCACACATATTTCAGGAGAAATTTCCTTGTTCAGAGTTTGAGTCGAATCGAATACAGTGCTTACTTCTTCAATCTAAGGTAAAAGTGAAAGAGATTTAGACATGACGTATTTGGAAACACGTGTGGGCAAGTAAGCTATTAAAGAGGGAAATAGGGCCCTGAAATGAAGTTGTGAAGGAGAGTCGCATGACAGCCAGTGATGTGGTCTGCCTCAAGATGTAACCCTTAATGCAACAGGTGTTGAGGAATGGTTACATATACACAAGCTGGTCTCAGCGACCACAAGACCTTTCTTAAGTGCAATTTCAGGAACCAAGTTTAAGCTTGCGAACACAATGCGAGCAGACAGGCAGTGAGTTGTCTGCATAATGTAGGAAACCCCTCGCGTGCCACCGACTTGCGGTTCACCACAAACCCTTAATCGCCACATGTCTTCCTTGCCAAAACACAATAAAAATATACCAAACCCCAGTGCTCTTTAAGTTATGAAACTATTTCTGAAAACGAAGAAAGAAAGAAAAATCTGATGTGTTGCACTCACATGACTTTCTCTACTCTTGTGCTTACCATTCTTACAAACTCTTGTTCCTACATCTTCTTCGTGTTAGTTGAGTAAACAGGACTACATAGGCTATAACCAGAAAATTCAAAATATACATTTCATCTGTCATACAAATATCTTAAACATGTGGCATTTCAATCAAAATCTTTAGAGCTATTTTCAAGAATAAAAATTTTCGAAAAATGTTCAATGTGAAGGGTTGCTTAGGGTGGGGCTATTTTCTTCAAAATCTTCATGTGCATCCTTGAAAGGCATTAAATTTACATGAACTTTGGGTTTTAACCGACTTTTCGTTTTTGAGTTATGTTGTCCACAGACACACACACACGGACCTTTTTCTAAAAATGCTTTTTCTTTTTTGCACTCAGGGGGTCTCAAAACATATATCTCCGATGAAATCTTGACATAGAATTTTTGATGGAATACAATAGGTACTTCCTGTACTTACCAGTAGAGAAAATTTAAAAAAAAAAAAAAAAGCTGCGTTGGCAAGACTTTCTGAATACACATAATTAAATTACATATTTATTTACATACATTCAACATTTTTCTAGCCACGGTAATTTCTTTTTATATAACGTTTACATACTATTTTTGCAAAGGCTAATTTAGTTCATGAAGTAAATGTATGCAGAAATGCTTTCATTGCACAATTTGTATTAAGAACGTAAGAGGTAGCAAAATGTTTAAAAAGTTTTTAAATCCATACGCTCTCTATGGCATAATGAGAAACAATGGCAGTTCAGTAATGTTCAAATAATTTAAAAATTCAAACCAATAACAAGGAATATAACGGAAACGGTTAATACTGAGACAAATTTATGAAGAAAGTGTGTGTTACAGATGTGTGAAATTAAGAATGTGAAAATACGATATAAAATGAACTTTAAGAAACATATATACATATAGTATTTCAACGAAACAATCAAGATGTCATTAAAAGTTGCTTTTGAAAGAATGCCATCAAGATGAGGAAAATGGGGCGATGTTCAAGAATATGGAACAATGGAGTTATGAAAGCTACGTATGAAGGAGATACAATTAAGAGGGCAATGGATAATAGTATAGGATAGAAGATGTAAGCTTTGTAAATAGTCATATGCAATCTTTTAGTTATTTTTATAGTTGACCATTTATACAATGTTATACAAAATTTACTCCTAAGGAAAGGATTTCACAGCCTATTTTAATCAAAATCATTTGAGATATTTTTGATAAAATGTATATTTTGAATTTCCTGTATCCCTAAAAAGATCTTAAAGAGTACAAACTCAAAGGCAAGAGAGACAGAGGAAGACCCACCAAACGATGGTGAGACCAATTTCTTTGAAGAGGACGGGACAGGTCGAAAGGCTTAATCCTTGTGATTGATGATTTCCTATTAAACTGTGTTATTCCCTTCCTTTGGGTGAATTTTATATAATTTTAATAAATGGTAAACCATGTAAGAGAAATACATACATACTATGCAAAAAAAAAAAAAATAAAAAAATAAAAAAAATAATAAATAAAAACAAAACAAAAAAAATAAATAAATAAAAACAAAACAAAAATAATAAATAAATAAATAAATAAAACCCTATATCTAATAAGCGCGTAATATTTTGTAAAACAATACCTTTGTATATCTTTACTTTCTTTGCTATTGGTTTGAATCATCCTTTTATTTTAAATTTTAAACGGTGAATGCACCATTATTTCGTTTCTTGTGATTTCTGGAAGTATTACGGAGTTTAAAAGCAAGCATTTAGCAATCCGTGTTTTAAATAATAGACTATCGATTCGACCTTCTCTGTTTCCCTGTACTTACAAAGAAATGTATAATAAAACTATAATTGCAAACTTTTATTTTGAATTACATGAAAAGTATTTTGCGGAACAGATATAAAAATACACGACAGGTAGAAAAGCCGTTTTAAGGGTACCCAAAATTTTCAAATAATTAAAAACTTAGTTTTCACATCCAAACAGTGATTTGAACCATGAGTTTTAATTGTATAATATAACTTTTGCTATCACAGTCATTTAAGACTTCAAAGAATGAGGGTATAAATCCTGAAGAACACGCGCCTTGGTGGCCGATCTTTACTGTACTTCGACGTGCCTCACATCTTTGCGCTTTAAAAATGTTCCACACAATGCAATTTTTGTTCAATTTTCTACAAGCTTTTATGGCTGGTCCAAAAGAAAATTCAGAAAAAAAAATAGTGGGAGTGATTTTCTTGTAAGTTTAATATTTAAAAGAGAGTGAATTATAAAGTTCTATGAAAATTATAAAAATGTTGAAAAAAATATTTTTTCAAAGTTAGTAATTTTTACTTAATAAACCAAAGCATTAGAATTTTTCTGTTCCCAATGTTGTTTTGGAAGTACTTGGCTATAACAGAATAATATTTGGGATTACCAAATTTTTGAAAAATTCGTGTATAGCATTTCAGGTACCTACGGTGCTAAAAAGCTAAAAATGTAATAGATTTAATAGTGTGAAAATATTGCAATGAAAATTTGTAAGTACATAATTCCTTACATTTATTATGTTTGATTGAGTGAACAAAATTTACTAATAACTGTGGACTATGCATACTCTTAATGATCTCAAAGCATTATGCTGTTGTAATCTGAAGTATTATTATAATACTAGGCTTTACTGTGTGTATAAAATAAGTATAGTATAAGAAATACGATAAATACCTTAAAATTTCATTTATTTCACTGCTGTCAATTTTTAAATGAAGAAATCTCCTCTTACTGTGAAAAACATTATCTGGCTTCTCTTATTATTACTGGTAAAATACTAATGTAAATACTTTATACTATATCCTCTATATGTTTAGGACACGATACAAACGAATTAGTTTTTTACCTCGTTGCAATAACTTTTGTTCGTTTTTAATAACTCTTTAGCTGCAGATAGTAAATATGGTGTCGCAGCACCGTATCACGTGATAAATATCTAAAACAAAACGCGCCCCTAGGGTAGAATGTTCTCGTCTACGCCCCGGACATTCCGCCGCTCTCTACCTTTTTTTCCTCTTCTTCCCCTTTCTCCGTCCTGTTCTACACCCCTTCGGCTTCTCTCTTTCTCTTCTCCCTTTAAAGTTTTCTAATCACACATTCTTCTGCCAACAGGCCAAACGGAAGGAATCTGTTAATGAAGACTTGCCTTAAGATAATGCCACCAACTCGAAAGCTGAGGGAATCCATCCGGCCTCGAGGTAAGCAATGTTTTATGCGCTCGTAATTATGTTCATTAGGGGAATATTCCTTGTAGAACAGGTTAATCTCTTGTTTGATGCAAATAAATCTCTATTATCTGGGGCAGAAAGGAAAATAAGACTCCTCTGAATAAAAATGTTGACTTAAAAAACAAAGATTAAGTGTTAAATGCGATGTTTCTGTATCAATATATGCTGTGGTTATTATCTAAATTTCATGTTGTGTTTAACACTTAGCTAAAATATTTCTCTTTTTACATTTCTTTGTCCTGGGAGAATAAAAACAACAGACGTATTTATGCCTAGAGAAATTAAATGAGTTATGTACACAACCGATGAGTGATTATCGAGAGAGATGGCTCCACGTAAACCTCAAGGCTAGGTGCCGGGTTCGATTCCTGTTGATTCTGACCTGTCTGCCTAAGGCTACCATCCTACACAGAGACGCGCGAAAGTCCTTAGTAGATCCATGTTCGGAGACCCGTTCCCCGTAAGAACTGCTTTGAAAGTTCAATGAACGGCCCATTGATCAAGTAGCCCTCTATTGCTCACGAGAAGTCCTCTTTCCTCTGAGCAAGCATCCGCGCCACCTGTCCAGCACGGCCATGCTCTATGAAATCTAGAACCACACCTTAAATGAGAAATAAACACAATGAAAGCAAAATGATGGAATGAAAAACGTAGTGAACGAAAGACCATGGCTTTCATCTACGGACCAGGAAAAACCTCGAAAAGCCAACGTCAGAGTGGGTAGTCGACCTAAGAATCGAAGGTGAGACCTCTGAAAGCGAGCTTTACGCGTTACCATGGAGTCATCTCGCCCGATTATTCAGTGCTAAGATTGCAACTTTTTTCGTTCGAATTCAATATTTATTAGTGTAACCTTATTCTATATGTAATAATTATTTGCAACTAACTGTACTCATGTCACAAAGCGCTAATAAATATCAAACCCAGTAATACTGCTCACTTTTGCATATTCAAAATGTTGCACACCAGTTTTCATTCAATCCTTCTGACATTTTTCATGCATATTCGAAAAAGTTAGAATCTTTTAATTGTGAAATGAAATCTTTATTTGAGTTCTGACTTTTAAAGCAAAAAGTAGCCGGAAAACAGAAATTTAGGGGATAATTTTTCAAAACTTGCCATTTTGTGGAATGTAGGGCCTAGAACATAAAAACTCGTTATGAAACTCCAGTTTTTAAAACTACAAAGCATATTGAATTTTAAAATCCTGCATAAAATGTTGTTATTGTTGTTTTCTAGTGCCTTGCATCTGGCAATGAAGCCATTAGCATTCGTACTTTCCAATACTTTTGTGGCTTTCATGTAACTGTTTTCTTAACGGGCACCAGTTTTACAACAAACCTGCATAAAATGTGAGATTAAATAGTTTGCCAAGTTGGCTGAAAACTTCATAAAATCGATTTTTCATTATGCATACCTTAAAATATATTCTACAATCAAACTCTATGGGAATTTTTGCCCTCCACATGTAAATAACGTAAATAAATTTTCCACAAAAGAATAAATGTGGCATGTTTAGAGTATTCCTTTGTTTTCATTTTGGCGGAATACTATTGCCAATATTGATAGTCTAAAAAAGCTGAAATTCAATGCACTTCACTTTAATCTTTTGTCGTTGTAGGTGGCAGAATACTACTTATTGCCAGTATTGATAGTCTAAATAAGATGATATTATATATAATATTTTAAATGCGATTTGAAATGAACCCGTTTTATAGCTTCAACTTTGTTTCTCGACTCAGTTATTCCATGTTCGTATTTTGTTTCGAACTATGTATTATTAATAGAAGCGCAGACACATTTTTTTTTATTTTGTCGCCACATGTAATAACTGTAACGATTATAATCGGAATTAATAATAATGATAATATTAATAAATAACATTAATAATAGATACAGTTTAG
Source organism: Tenodera sinensis (assembly GCA_030765045.1). Lineage (NCBI taxonomy): Eukaryota > Metazoa > Arthropoda > Insecta > Mantodea > Mantidae > Tenodera > Tenodera sinensis. The sequence goes on along the minus strand of CM060966.1, from coordinate 137,603,920 downwards.
GTCCAATGCCGTTACACCACTTCAGATTTGTCTTACAACTTTTTTATACTCATTTATGTTTAATAGTGTTTATCATCAAAATTGCTCGGTCCTGTTTTACACAATTCAATTCAATTTTGTTGCAATTCAATATGGTGTACACGATTGAATTTAGTCAATGGTAAACATGTAAATATAAGTGCAAAAGACAAAATGACAAAAGATTAATAATAATAATAATAATAATAATAATAATAATAATAATAATAATAATAATAATAATAATAATAATAATAATAATAATAATAATAATAATAATAATAATAATAATAATAATAATAATAATAATAATAATAATATTTTATTATTACTGAACTTCTAACCTATTTTAAAAATTCCTCTAGTGAATAGAACACATTATTAACTAAATAAGTTTGTAAAGCAGATCTGAATTTAGTGTAGTTTTCATACCTTTTAATTTCTGCTGGTAGTTCATTGTAGAATTTTGCACCAGCCTAACTAGGCAGCTTTTAAAACATGCTAAGTCTGTGCATTGTAATAGCCAAATCATTCTTATTTCTTGTGTTGTGGTCGTGTATATCTAAATTTGTTTGCATCGGAAATTTTGTATTTTACCATGTATAGTATAGTTGCTTTTGCTTCCGATTATTTAATTGCTGATTATAGTATTATATTTGATTTATTTAATTGTATTTTATGAGTTCTATTTTTGTTACAACCTAACATGTGTGGGAAGATTAATAAACAAATACTGACTATACTTTATATAATAATGTTCATGTGTGGTTATCTGCTTAGCACTGTACTTCACATTTTCTGAATAAAACAAATTTGTAAAATTCATATGAAAGTCCGTATGTCGCTATCCAGGACAAAGAAGGCGGATGCGTATAAAAATATACCTAGCCTGCGGCCAAGATGGAACCCAAGACCATCTGGCCAACAAGTATTTATTGCCTGAAAACAAAATGTTCCCTTCCGTGTGCTAAAGCTTTTGGAATAATGGAATGTGCCCGGAGTGATTTTCGGCTTCAATCTTCGCTTGAGGTCATAGAAAGATGTTCACAAGGACCTGGTTGCAAAATTTAGTAGGTTAGGGCATAATATAGTTGAAGGATGGTTAAAATTTGTAGTATATGGCTATTTCTCTACCAGTACGTAGTAAATAGAGAAAGTATTGCATTCCATCCAGAAATTTGCTAAATACATATCTATTTTGAGGCCTTTATCCAGAGGGAAAAAAAAAGAAAAAAAAGAAGCATTTTAGAAAACAGTCCCGTGAGAGTGTGTGTGTGTGCGTGTGTGCGTGTGTGCGTGTGTGCGTGTGTGCGTGTGTGCGTGTGTGCGTGTGCGTGTGCGTGTGCGTGTGCGCGTGCGCGTGCGCGTGCGCGTGCGTGTGCGTGTGCGTGTGCGTGTGCGTGTGCGTGTGCGTGTGCGTGTGCGTGTGCGTGTGTGTGTGTGTGTGTCCATTTTCCTCTCTATGAACTGAATAACTCAAACATGAACATTTGGATGAGTAGGTACCAGACTTCCAAAGATTCAACACCAAAAAGTTTGAAGAATATCGCCCTGGCCAAACTAACCTTCATATGAAAGTGTGTCATTGTTTTTCATTTTCTTAAAAATTGCATTTAACGATTTTGAAGACAGTACCAAATATATATTAATATATTGTAACAAATATTTCACACAATTCTTATCTTATACTTTATTTCCTTTTCCTTGTAACGATAATGACTCCGGCATCAAGTATCAAATTGTAACACACGTAACGCAATTATTATAATCAACTCTTTTCAAAAAGAATGCCTCCCAAAGCTTAACCCAAAACTTTTTTCACTTTTACTAACTAAACTGCTTGACAACGACCATAGAATAACAAATCTTTTTTTTAATTTTTATTAAGATCGATCAGCAATAATGCTTTTACAGATCTGTGAGAATAACATAAAAGAAGCTTCGAATGCTCTCAGAATTACTCTGTGGTTCCAGACCTCCCCGCACATGGCGCTGGGCTTTGAATGGCTCTTCTATGCTATGCTAACGCGACAAATAAGTGTACGAATATATTTTTAATTATCTGGGAACAGTCCGTCAAGTTCGCTTCATATGGAAAGAATTTTGCACACATTCTTATCACTGGTAAACTATAAGAGATATTCAAAAATTGACTGTCAATTAGATGAAGATATCTTTAAAACTTAATTTATTTTAAATAACTTTTCATGCCATCAGGTACTTCTGAGATAGGTATGCTGTACCGAGTTAGATGTTTTGCAGGATTTAGCTGTTTTTGTTTTTCTGCGTTGGTACTTCCTTGCTCCAGATACAAGCGTTCTGTTGTAAAAAAAACAAGTGAACCAATTTGTGTGCATCTTCTTTGAAGCAAGGGTGAAAAGTTGCAATAAACATATGTTTTATAGTAGAATTAGTACATTTTCCTCGTTTTTCTCCAATTGATAACATTTTGGCGACCATGATAGGACGAGGAGAAGATAAAAATGGAAAACTTAACGAAGGAAAGAAGACATTTCACGCGTTCTACTAATGTGTTGAAAACGAAGGTGTGTGATGCACAAGCTACAAAACAAGATATAACGGCTACCTTTAAAGTATTTGACGATAAACCAGAATGATTATCCAAAATGGATTAATTAGTTCAGGAACAAGCTAATAAAAGTGAAATCGAAAGAGACCAAGAAGTGAAATGAAGAAATGCGTGATCGTGAAGCTTATCGCGAAAAATGGTTGATATTGAAGAGTCGTTATGAAGAGGTTATAAAACAGGATGCAAATACACAAGTGACGTCATTTTGAACGAAACACATACCGCTAGAAACTATTTGGAGCTGCCTAAATTGCAATTAAAGAAATTCGACGGCGATGTGATAAATTGGATTGGGTTTTGTACACAGTTTAAAATAATAAATGACAATATTGACATACAACCAGTATAAATATCAAGCTACGGTGCAAGGATCTTCAGCACAAGAACTTGTATCCAGTTATCCGCCATCGGCAGAGAATTACCCAAAACGTATCAAGCAGATTAAAAAAAACGTTTGCAAATGATGAACTTCTAATTGATATTTATGTTCGAGAGGTGCTCTAGTTGGTTCTCCGAAAAGGTTCTCCACATAACGAGGTAAGCCTAAGAAGCCTTTATGACTACTAAAAAAACACAACTGAGAGCTTTGTAAACTAGTGTACTTGCCAATAAATATGAAGCAAAGTTGTTTCACCTGATAGTATGCGCTTTGCCTGATAAAACGTTAAAAGCTTGGGAAGGTCCCGACTCCAGGAACATAGGAGTCAGGCACGTCATCTAGAAACGCTGCTAACGTCTACCAAACTTTTAAATATTAGGAACAGTGATGATGATAAGAACGGGGATCCTAGTTCAGGGGCAGCCAGAAACTGTAATATACACCTTCTTAGTATTCGATAAATCAACTCCAATTCCGACTTTTTTTTCTTTTCTTTTCCTTGGCCAAGAGCTCTATCGGAAGCTATACGGCCACACTAACTATAGAGGTAGTAATTTGTCGTACCAACAGTACGAAATTGAAGATATCATTAACCGAATGATATTGCGGGCACATTCATAAATGCAGGTTTATTACTAGATGCTAAAAGTAAGCAAAACGTGATTTAGTATATGATATAAAAATTCAGAGGAGAAGATCGGAGTAAAATAAAGAGTAAGAAAGTATCAAAATCGAAAACCACAACTTTGTATATGACGAAAAATCGCCTGTAAAACGCGCTCATTTTTTATAGTCAATAAATAATTGATTGATACCGGAAAAACTATAATTTGGGAGTATAGGTCTGAATAAAATCGTTCTACCTTGTGTGCAAGGTTCGGACATCCTAATAAAAGATGGTCTAAGGTGGCCTCTTGACCACAGTTGCAATAAGGTGTGCTCCCAGAACCATAGCGGAACGAATACGCCGGAGTGTAACAGTGACCCACACGCATCCGACTTCCTGTTTTCAAATTTCTAACGATTTCAATATTACATCCATAGATATTCATTTGTTGTTTTTTCTGAAACTTTATTTAACCTTCATTTATGCTCTCGTTATTTATATAACAGCAATAGGTTATTTCATCTTGAATTTTCGAAGTCTATCGTTCCCCTTGCAGTATTTTCAATTACTGTTGAACATTTTCTACTTTTTATTTTTCTGGTGTTCTACAACTTACGAGGTAGATATAGAAGAAATTCACCCAGTTTACCACAAATGCATGTCTGTGGGGGGGGGGGGGGGGGGGGAGGGGGGTAATTGAAATAACGTTTGTATGTCCGCGAGCGAGCGCACGTGGAGGTGTCTAAGAACAGCATTTCTAAAACCGAAACGTTGGATAAATGCACACTTGGAATTTAAGTTACATAGGTATTTTCCACAGATACGACACGAAGATTTTGATTTTCTGAGAAATACTTTAACGGTTTTGAATAAAATACCACATTTTAAAGATATTCACAAAATAAATATCTCCGTTTCATAAACAAGAGACTGCTGATAATGCAAGAGAGCACTGTACTTAAAACACTCACACTTGCGATGTTGGCTGCACGGAAGTCGGAAAAACACTAACGTGACACCCCTGTCGTTTATAAATACAAAACTGAAGTCGACCGTAAACTACTTCGCAGTTTTCACCATTCGCCAGGTCTAAAAATACCTCTGTAGCATCAGTTCCTAAGCATTTTCAATGAGTATTTCCTTTATATTTATAACAAAGTGTGCAATATAGTTATTTCTGCAAATGCAAAGGTATATATCATATGTAAAAGGAAGGGGGCATATACCGGGTGGAAGACGCTGCTTCGATCATATATTAATCAGGTACTCAGTGTAACAGATATGTCCAATACAATTGTCAATAAAATGTCATGCAAAGTTTAATTTCTAAGAGAGATTTGGCAACGTCACGTTAACATTAAATTGTGACTTAATTCATTCGAATTGAGATAGGAATGCATTACAGCATTGCTCACACAATGTTTCCGCTACAGTTGGAGAAATAATAGACCATTTATATCCATTCGTCAAAAAGGTAGATGGCTCCAAACATTTGACACAAATGATTCTTTTTCGCTGAAACGGCTCTTTATTGACAATGATTGTATTGGATATATTTGTTGCATTATCATGTAGAATACCTGATTAACGTATAGCCGAAGCAGTACTTTCCACCTGGTGTGTGACATAACATATTTTTTACGATAAAGTAGCATGACTTTCGTACACCTACCGCAGTATTAGATTGTATATTGAAAAAAATGTTTATACCCAAAAACATGTTTTTTACACGCTGTGAATGACACACAACAACGAAGTGGAGAAATTTGACGAGGCAGATTACAATGTTGTAATGATATATACTTAATGCGGTTTGTTGGGGGGCGGAGTCCGCCAGAATGACTACAGTAGCCCTACACGCCTCTGCCCAGAGTGACGTTACCATGCAGTTCGGGAGCCAAACGCTCTTATTACATCTAGTATGTCTTCCAGGAAGACGACCTAGAGGTTGACTGATAACTGGGTTTCTCTTCAAATTATCATCATCTTTCTTCATCAGTCTTGTTATTGATCAACTGGTGCGCTCAAGGAAAATGCGTCCAGTATTCCACATATAATTTAGAATGGACCCTCTGTTCTGGGGACCTTTGTAGGTACATTTCACCAATATTTTTCTCACACTACATGTTTATTTTCTCTGACCGCAACCTACAATAAAACCTGACCCTATGATGTCATCAACGTACCTGAAACAGTCTATTATCTCTCTTGTTATTGGTCTCTCCAAAAATATTTAATTTACTTTTCTATAAAACCGCCGTTATCGCTACACAACCGAAATATTTGATTAAGTATTAGATCCACCGTTTAAAATCTGATATGTTGCACTAACTTTACAGTATCTTCTCATTCTTGCATAAACTATTATTACAAACGCTTATTCTTTATATGATTACCTGTATTGATCGAGATTAACCCTTGCAGAAACTTTGTTTATTGTATATTTGTATTAGCTACAATGGGTTATGGGATTAGACTAATAAAGTAGTGACGCAATCTGGTTATATTTAGTGATATTCCATCTATTAGGTTGCATTATTACCGCCAATAGTTCGTAAAATATAACCATGGTAAAACTACGGCCATAGTTGGTGTTATTGCATCCGTTATGTTGCCACAGAAGCCCCTGTTTTTGAACCTGTTTCAGGGAGTTAAAAACAAGATTCTGTTTAGACGCTGCATTAATAAATTTGTCTATTAATCTGTGGATGCCATTGTATTGCTCGTGTTTGTGTGATTCTGTCTTGAATTGTTTTAGGGCAGTAGTTGCAGTTGTAGTTACCGTTGTTATTTTTGTGTTCCCAACACAGTAGTGCATTAAATATATTACAATAATAAGCGTTCGGAAGTGATTTTATATAGAAGTGTTATTGCAGAACAAGAGCGCTATTATCGTTTGACAGCATGTTGCTTTAACCCTGTGACATTTGAGGTTAGAAATAATGCTTTTATTATGTACGTTGGCAGTACTGCTTTTTGGAGTAATTTCGTCTACAGTTTAGTGGAATGTCAGTCATATTGAATTCTTGGGAACTGCCGACAAGGTGTTTCCTCTATAATAGCTTTGACTTTCCACTCTTTGCATGGGCAAAAGAGAGGGAGGAAGAAAGAAAAACAAACGAATAATGAACTTCCTATTTTATAAAAGCGTAAGCACCTATTTGAAAATTCGGCCGTCTCCTTAGCACTGCTGCTTACCAGGCAGGAGATCCGGGCTTGATTCTCAGTATCGGCATAGAGATTTTCTTCCACTGGGAAACCTGGTCCGGGGTGCACTCAACCTCATTAGGTCCCTATGGGCGCAATTGAGGAGCTACTTGCTTGAAAAATACCGGTTCTGGTTGCGTATACGCATAACCGCCCGGGAGGGATCGGGGCGCTGACCACGTACCACCCTCCAGTACTGCACCCCACTCATGACGGCTGTAGTGGGCAGAGGAGGGGGATGTAGCGGCTGGGTTTTAGGCCTTCGCCCGTAAAAGGCTGTTGCGCCTCAGGTTATTATTTGAAAGTTCAAACCAACAACAAGGAATATCTCGGAAATGGTTTACTGCATAAAAACAAAATAAATGTATTTGACGTAAATTGTATGTTTAACGAAATCTACTTGTTTTGTGTTTTAAGGGTGAATGAGTCAGTGTTGTTTAAGTGCCAAGGGGTCATTAGGACCCTGTTTTGTGTTTTAAAAATGTAAAAGTTATTCAGAACGAATACGTCTTGAGAGGGCATTTTTAGTAAATTCAAGATGTACATTACCTTTTTTCATGAAAATATTTAAAATATAAGGGGTAGTGTGGGATAGGGGTGTTTTTTTGAAAATCTTCATGTTATATCTTGGGAGACGCTGAACGTAAATGCTAGGTTTTGGTATTTAATCGACTATTCGTTGTTGAATATGCTCACAGACGCACACACAAACACATATGTACACGGGTCTTTTTCTAAAAATACTTTGGGGAGTTTCAGGGGTGCCTCCAAGGATGAATGTTCGTTGATATCTCGTCATAGGATTTTTGGATGGAATATAATAGTTTCCATATTTTCTGTAGTTAGTAGAGAAAGTAAAAGCATCACGTGTAACAATCATGCGAATTTCTCTGCACATTCAGCTTTATTTTTGTAACAGTTGTTTTACATATTTTTCATTCACTTTATACTTTTATCTACTTCCTGTTAAGTATGAACTGATATATACGTAATATAGTAGAATGCAGGCAGTTGAAACATTAATTATATGTACCTAGTTTTTTGCAAGAGCAAATGGTAATTATGCCCCTTTAGGAACTGACGAGAAACCAAAGAGTAAAAACTTTGCATTCCAAAGAATTAAAAAAAAAAAAAAAGAAAAAAACAAAAAAACAAAAAACAAAAAAAAATTAGAACACTGTGTAGGGACAACGTCTACATCATGTTAAATATTAATACATTATTAAAAGAAGTACTAGAAGTAGAAATGTCAAAATTGGAAATAATGATAGAATATAAGAGACCAATTAAGAAAATAAAGAGCATGAGTAAGCACACAGAAAAGTAAATAAGCGTGTAAATAATCAATTTTAACTTAAATAAGTATATGAACAGTTAACGCACAATAAGAATGTTGTAAATGTTAACATTTTTGCAGAAAGCTGGCAAACTGAAAAGGGTAAAACTACACAGGGTACTGGGAAAACCCCACTCACTATGTGACTGAAGGACACAGGGGTGAGGAGAAATAATTACTGCAGCGAGTGAAATGGGTAATATTAGGAGACCGATCACTCAAAGTCCTCAAATTTTGCCAGAAAAAAACACATTTATAATTACGTTTAACACGTGAAATACATATGGGAACATATTAACGTTCTGTGTGGACGATTCCAAGAAACGTTCTTCCGATTCTGATGTTGAAGAGGCCCACTACGCGTCGGTCGGTCTCTCTGGGTAGAAACAGGGAACCCAGATGTGGGTTCAACTTAGGTTTGACTAGGAGTGGAGAGTTAACGGAAAGTAATGTGCAGTTCGGTGAGTTGGAAGTTGATTGGGTCTAGAGCTCGCTTTGGCACCTTCTTTGCAATTGTTTGTAAATCCAGACAGGACAACAACAGGTGGCTTTATTCAACTCTCACTACTGGCCGCGATAAGGATAACTAGGCAAAAGTATATAATTCAGAGCAATAACGAGAAACAGTAAACTTCGAGATAGTATCCGGACCTATGTAGTACACCACTACAATCTACATCAACTTACAACTGTCATCATCAACTAGTTCAGAAATAGTTAAGGCTATGCTACTATGAAAAACCTAAATATCTAAAATTTTCATTTGAGCGATAAGAAGCCTTTATTATAGTGTGCTAATGTGATATATCGATTAATATAGAATTTAAATCAGGTATCTGTCTTTGTTTAAGAGATGTTACGTTTTGTTTGGGATTTAATTAATTTAAAAATCATATAAAGAAGCTCGTATTGGAGTCTTTTAACATTCAAGAAAAATCTAGAAAAGAACTGGTCCTTTGGATTTTGACATCTCTCAATAAATATTATGAGCAACAGACTAAAGTAACCTTATTATAACATTTTAAAAATGAGTTTGTGAGTCTCTTAAGCAGTCATGGAGCATTATGCATGGAGCATTTATGTATTTATAAGGTAAAAAGCAAGAAACTAAAAATTTACACATTTTCCCTAGCTTTACATTCAATTTTACATTCCATTCCCTTCATGAAGCAACAATTTTATTTGACATAAATTAAATACTTCACAGATCTTTTATACGACATTCACGATATACATCTTATTATGTCTATTTCGAACATACGAAATTTTAATTAAACCGTTAGAACTGTTTAATAAATAAAATATCTTTTTTTTTTTTTTTTTTTTTTTTTTCGTGTAACTTATTTACCATCCCTTAATTATTATGGTTTTATCGCGGGCTCTGTCTATCCTTCCATCTGCCCGTCTGTCCGTCCGCCCGTCCGTCCTTCTATCCGTCCGCATGTCTATGTGTCTCGCGCACACACACACACAAACACATGCTCGCGGGCGAATACCATCACGAACTGCAATCGCCTGAAATCATTAGGTGCATTGTGAAAACGCGATATCGAAATTTTGGATCAAACGCAAAGCTTTATATAACGGATTGGTTGGCACAGTGCAAGTTGTACCTACCTAAAGTTATTGCTTTGAAGAACGTATGAGTTGTGTAATTTTTAAAATATAATTATTTAGCTGCCCTGTTAGATCATTTACTGTAAAGAAGAAACTGTGCGCGCATTTAAACAAAACCTTCCTTTTAAATCTTTTTTCTATTATGAAGACTGTACGCAAATAACCTTTTCAAAATCCACATTTAAAAAATAAGAGCATTAGGAAAACTCACATCACTTCATTTTCCAGGATGTAATACTGTATCATGTAGTTATAGCATTTACTATAAAAAGACAGCACAAAAAGCAACAAGTGAGGTTCCGGGAATCAGTATTTTTGCTTCACCTGTACCTAAACATTTGAAAACACTTCGCTCATGTTCATAATCAAATAATCTGTATTCAACTAATGGAACTGATTCACGTTATAAAGAGCGAAGTACGGGTTTTACATGCTGCATATAATCAAATTCTAGAGGTTGAACGCAAACAGAGACGGCCTGGGCTGTTAGTTGCCTTCCTGTGCAATCTGTTTATAATAGTCGACCTTTCTACATCATTTAACGTATTTGTTCTTTTCCTATTCTATTGAGCTTTGGCCCTTAGCTTCAAATGCACTGTTATTACGTTATCTGTTTTTTTTTCTCTATTTTTTTCTAAATCTTCTCACATTTCGTTTTTCTGACGATTTAAGGTGTACATGATTTATAATGAAATTTTTGTATTGCTCATTCGTTTAGCTGGTTTTATGTGTAATATTCTGTAATACTTTTATCCGTAATATACCCATAGATTCCTTTTTAATTCTGCTTTTTCTTGTTACATCTAAAATAGACAAATGTAATTATTTCTTCCTATATTTACCACCTTTATAATATCAAATCGGCGGCTTTGACACTGAAACAATTATTACCATTGTTAACGAAGTTCACACATTTACAATTTGTAACATTTGTTGATTTTTCCTGTTAATGAGGTTTGTTCATTTAAAGCTAAATCTCAGGAATGTACATCAAGCTCATGCTCACATTCACAGGGAGAGCCACTGTGAGAATTTTTATTTTCCTCTGTTTTACTAGTTTTATCTACGTAGTCATACCGCGCCGAGTCTGTTATAAGGTGCCCGTATATTGATGTGTGGTGGACAGATAGCCTTCACGATCTCATCCCTAAATAGCATTTACTATTGCCATCTATTTTTTTTTTTTTTTTTTTTTTTTCATTTATACTATGACATTAAACTTAAAGTGGAACTTGAGTCGTGATATTAAATATCGAATCCGGTATTTACGTTGGCGACTGAGGAAAACCCAATTAGATTAGTGGATCTACGGGATTTGAACACGGGACCTCTCGACGTTACTGCCTGGGCCATCTCGCTTAGCAATAAAAATGTTATTTTATTATTTCCAATATTTCCCAGAGACCGCAAGTGGTGTTCGTTGTGGACGAAGCAGCGTTTAAGCGGGGTTTCTTCAGGTTCTCCAGCTTCCCCGCAATTCATTTCACCCACTGCTCCATCATCACTTTTCCAGTCATCTATTTCGCCTGCATTTTATATCCTCTTCCTCACTTTTATACCTGGTGTTAAGCTGACCACCCGCTTCCACTCTGTCCGGCCCATAGGTTCGTCTGCTTCCCAACAGACGATTGACCCCGTATTTATTGATAATGTTGTTCGATTATCTACTTCCAGTAGTCGAATATTATAAGGATTTAATTCATTTTTGAGAATTACGTAGGCATAAAATTCACAGGCACAGGCATGTAAGTTATCCATTCGGAGTTAATCAGATAAAGAAGAAGGAAAAGAAGAAATTGGTTTAAAGAGGGGTTTGAATTCTGAACCTTACGAATGCGAGTCGCAGAAAACCCCTGAACAGTCGCCGTCGGCACATTTCAAAAAAGTTTAAGGCAATCTTAATTAATGGATTAAATTTGTAAACGAACAAGTCTATAGGAGGCATTATGGGATTCGAATTAAGTAGAGCGTGCAGTGTGACTATTATGCATTATACTTTTCAAAAATAAAAGATCTGAATCAAGATTAGTAGTGGTTATCACAATGTTGCTTTGAGACTGTTACAGAAGTAATAATGGTTGTTAAAATGTTTACAGCTGTTATTAAAGGTATTGTGCTGAGCACAGGAAGGTTAGGCAGCAGTAGTTGCTGTACAAATAATTAACTGCCGCCAATACGTATCTCTCCCCCGTCTCTACCAGGAGCATTCTTTAAAGAAAAACATAATAGTTCCAACCCACTGGCTTCTAAATTATACACGTTCGGCTCATAAAGCATCTCAACCAATTTTATCCAGCATGTAGCGGGGAGAGAGGGGGCCTATAGTAATACCAGAAGCTATATCTAACTACGAGCTAATTATGGTCCATGTCCCATCACACCGAAACCAGCTTCAATTTAAAAATAATAATTATTAAAATAAAACGCAGTAGCGTCTAGCAGAAACAACAAAAAAGAAAAGGAAGACGCTACGGTGAAGAATGTTGAGTATCAGGACAGAAAAAAAGGAAGAAGAATAGAAGTTACGGAAGACCTCCGACTATCACACCCACCAGTGCAACAGCTGTTGGTTACTATGTGACAGTCTAGGGCAAAGCACATAATTATCAAGTATCAGTGCGCAGCAATATAGGTATATGTTTGATACAAATATATATGTTTGTGATTTCATTGTCTTATAGTGCGTTTCTTGAGGTACATTTAAACAGAGGTGTCGGCATCTGGATACAAACATTTTCTACCTGCTTTTGCTATCAGTAGGAATATAGCACCCCAAAATATGCCCAGTCAAAAGGTTAAAAAAAAAACGCTGTAAGCTGAATGTAAACTAGTCTCTGTTAAAAGTAGAGATATATCCATATCAAAATCACAATAATAACTTATTTATATTAGAGTATTCACATAAAAATTAATTATTCCTCCTCTGCAGTGTCCGGAGTCCGAATCTCGGTTAGGACAATTGTCCGGATGATGTTCATTTCCGGCCTTTCACTTATCTTGAAAAGAAAAAATGAATAACGTTCAAATCCATAGGTCCCGGGATCAATTATCACTGGGAGGGAGGAACGTTTTCTTTAACCAGAATTATTCCTCACACTTTATACAGTCTGAAAATGTGAATGGGAGTGTGAATTTAATGTAATAACCCAAAGTAATACCCATCGAAAGATTAAAACCGCCGTAAGGCAAGTGAGCATCATTGCTCATAAGCAGTTGCTTCAAAGGTAAAAAGTGGTCGATATTACCGCAATTGTTAAAGGTGGAATGGAACATTAAAAAAAATAATTGTTTTCAGGAAAAGAGATAGAAGCACTAACGTGATTGCCAAATCTTCATAACATGTGTTTCTTTTAGATTGATAATATACCTGACGTAGTATATTATGACATAACCAGCTAAACTTGGATTTGAAAAATGTCTTGCTGTTTTATGATAATGGAAAAATAGTAGATAAATATTGTAGTGAAACAAAAACAGATTGACCTGTATTTACATTTTATCAATAACACAAACTTCTATGATTATTATTACAATGTTCAACTTTTGTGTAAATTCAACATATTTTAATTACATAAATTCCAGAATTGAAGTCACCCGACCTTCGCTATTTCTCTTACATTCTTCTGATGGTTGAAAACTTTCAAAAAATGTCTCATTGTGTCATTCAGGATGACTCCAGTTCAGGAAACAACTTCTGATGAAGCTGTAAATTCAAATGTTCAGTTCTCTTTCAACTTTGAATTGAACTTTTTCTCCCTCTCTCCTATGTGAATTCAGCTATCTTAGAAGAGGATTAAAGTGTTTTACTTATACATTAATGGCCCATGTTTAGATGTGTTCCAGGAGTAACCAACAAATTTAGATCTCATTGCTACATTACCTTCCAAATGAAATATTCCTTCTGTGAAGTTCCTATTTGATTATACGACATTTTAAATAATTTTCCTAGGTCTATCTTTACGCCTACTAAATCTCCTTTGGCCGCAAGCATAGTTCAGCGGGGCCCCTAATGCTAGATAATTTCCCAGACACCCTTTGACAGTGACAACTTAATGCATGTGGACAGGTTCGAGCAGGAGATCCATGTCAAGTCCATTCTCTGCTCAGACCATATTATGACGTCGACTACAGGTAGAACAGACGCTCGCAGTGCTTGTGAAATGCGGCAGACAACAATGGGGCGGCCAGAGCAATGACAACTATGAGCGCGGCAGAACGAAGCGATTCTAGACCGCTCGAGAAATGTTTGACTACCTGCTTGTTTACGAGAAGTTTCTCGAGAAATTGTGTATTTTCCAGACCATTCGCCAACACTGGTCTGGACTATAAAAGCGAGAGAGCACGGACAGAGGAGTTAGTTTTTTAAATGTGTTTGTACAGGCAGAGTTGGAACAGTTTTTAGTGAGATAATCGTCGGAGTTGTTTATGTGAACAGTTAAGAGTAAAATGACTTCGTTTATTGCCGATGAATGTCTTATTGTGGTTGAATGTTCAATTCAACGGTGTATTTTTCTTAAAGAGGTCTATATGTAATACTCTTCGGCAAGTCTCCAGACGTCGCTATATTTAGCAAATACACGTTCACCACATGGAAAATAAAGTGAGATCTAGGGTACCTTTTGCGCAAAAAGGGACAGCAACAAAAATGCATGTTCACTGAACAAAACTGGAGATTATAGAGACCACATTGTAACACTAGTAAGCAACATTGTCTATCTCAACACATATTCTCAGCAATTATTCCAAAGAATTCAATTATAATACTGTATTTAAAAACATGACTGAACTACTAAAATGTATTTCTTGAATTTTCTGTGAAGAATCTATGAAGTCATCTTCCTTTGGGATGTATTTTCATAACTTTCTATGACTGGCGAACTACATATAAGAACGCATAACAATTTGAGATGTCATGAGTAGTCGGAAGCTTTCATGGCTGGAGTTAGAATTAAGGCTAGAAATTTCTTCCGAGCTTAAAAGCCGTGGTCTCCTGGAGTTTTGAGGTCCAGACTCCAGCAGACCACGGCTTTTAAGCCCGGAAGAAATCTCTAGCCTTAATTTGAAATGTGTTTAGAAATAATCAATTTCTACCTTTTTGGGGTCTTAGCCATTCCCGAGACATTAGTTTTTATTGATTTGAACTTTCAACTGCTCACCAGGGCGGCGCCGTGGTCGAGTGGTTGGACCATTCACCTATCAACAAGGCGGCCCAGTTCAAGTTCAAGTTCAAGTTATTTATTGTAAAAGTATTGGCCTGGTGCCGGTACATTGGGCCCGGCTTACAGGCTATATTTACATTGATTTACAGTTGACTTTGTTCATATTTACAGTTTTCGCTATATACAAAAACCCATACGGTGACCATCTGTAGGTCACGAAGAATAGTTTTCTTTTGTCTTTTGTCTGTTTCGTCTTTGGGTTATATATACATATGTACATATTTACAAATTATATACAGACACATACACGCACGCATTCACCCACACACACACTCGTACACACATACACACACATCTTCACTGGGCACACCAGAAATATGCGTCCCAGCGCACTACACTATTTACAGTTTTGACACTATATACACTGTCCCGCGGTGGCAGCTCCTGAATATTTTCCGAGGCGAGGGCCTCTGCCGGAACATGTATGTGGCTTAGGGACGAGGTTGCGTGGACGCGCATTAGTCGGCGAGCCGAGCCGCTTCTAGAACATTTTTATCCTAGTATGCTTGCGGTGCTTCGGCTCGCCTTTGCCGATGTTAGCGATCACGTCATTTTCGTGGTTCCTAATGCGCGTCCATGCCGCCATTGCTCTTTTGTCTATTGCCTCCGGGATGAACGGGATATGAGTTTCGAGGTGAAGAGTTTGGGTGGTGGTGAGGAGTGGAGCAGAGAGGATTTTTCTGAGGGAGAGGTTTTGGAGGGTTTGGAGTTGTTTGAGGGCAGTTTTGGAGGCATTAGCCCAGGCCACACATGCATACAGGACCACCGAGAGAATAAATGACCCATATAGTATAAGTTTTGACTTTAGTCGCAACTGTTTACTACGGAAGATGGGGGCGCACAACTTTAGCCGCTGTCTGCCTTTATTGGCGCTATTTTTTATGTGGGTGGACCAACACATTGTGCGGTCCAAGGTGACACCTAAGTATTTAACTTGCTGACGGCAGTGCAATATTTGACCACCGACCGTTAGGTCCGTTGCCAAAGTGTGACGCCGCTTAGAAAAATGAATTAGCTGGCATTTGTCGGGATTAATTTTGATTTTCCAGTCATGTTGCCATGAGAGGAAGTTGTTCACATAACGTTGCATTTCTGCAAGGCCGAAACGTGGATTTCTATGGTGGTTGTATATTGCAGTGTCGTCAGCATACATGGCGACCTTGCATCTGGCGTCCACTGGGAAATCATTGGTGAACAATATATACAGAAAAGGGGACATTATTGCCCCTTGTGGGACGCCAGCCCGCATCACTCGCTCCCGTGAGGAGGAGCGGCCCACTTGGAAGTAAAACTGCCGATTTTCTAGAAAATTGTGCAGCAAGTATAGATAATTTTGAAGAGCCGGGAAATTGTGGTGCAGTTTATAAATAAGGCCATTGTGCCAGCACCGGTCAAATGCAGCTTCTACGTCCAGAAATAGCGCCAACGTTGAAGCCCCATTGTTAAATTGCTCTGTTACGTCATCAGTTAGTCTGAGGAGCTGTAGTTCAGTGGAATGTCCTTTTCTAAAGCCAAACTGTGAATTTGAGAGTTCATGTGTTGCCGAGACTTGTTTTTGAAGCCGAGAAAGGATACATTTTTCCAGCAGTTTACTAATAGTAGACAAAAGACTAATGGGACGGTAGTTTTGCGGTTGTCTGGTGCTTTTCCCTTGCTTTGGGAGCATGATAACCTTAGCTCGTTTCCAAGTAGAGGGGAAATAGCCTTGCTGCAAACAGGCGTTAAATATCTTTGTTAGTTGCACCAGAGCTTTTCTCGGGAGATGCTTAAGTTCCTCATTAGTCACTTTGTCTGGACCGGCAGCTTTCCCATTAGGCAATTTGCTAATGAGCTTGTAAATTTCCTGCGGTGTTATGGTGGGTAGTTGTTGCTCTTGCTTCTGCGCCACCCAGGTTTGTACCCATGTCTGGACCTCCCGTTCTATTTCACAGTTGGTCACTGGGTTTTCGGTGAATCTGTCTTGGAGACAGTCAGCGAAGACCTCGATTTTCTCCTCTGCGGAGAAGTGCAAGCCGCTTTGAGTGTGCAGCGCCTCAGTTGCGGAGTTGACGCTCGTGGAAACTTTGAAAGCCTTGAGTAATTTCCACAAAGAAGAGTCCGAATGTGTGGTACTCAGCATTTTGTTTTCCCATTGTTCAGTTTTATTGATTTTAATTTGCAGTTCGATCCCAGGGAACCGTGGTATTCGACGAAGCGGCATCTGAACGGGCTATCTCCGAGTTCTCCGGTTTCCCCCGCGATTCATTCCACCAGCTGCTCCATCATCACCTTTCCAATAATCCATTTCGTCTGCATTTCATATCATCCTCTTCCTCACTTTCATGTCTGGCACTGGGCTGACCATCCGCTTCCAGGTCTTCACTCTGTCTGGTCCATAGGTTCCTGTGCTCCCCGACAGGCCTCTGACCCTAGCCACAGGCTTATAAGTCCTAGGAAATGTAAGCTCTCTATGCGGGTATTGTAAGCAGATGATGATGATGAAGATGAAGAACTGCTCACGAACTTTTTTATATTGATGACGTGGAAAGAGCATGAATTTCAAAATCAGTATATGGGCCCGCTTTTTACTTTCTCTATTATATATTGGGCTATCGCTTCCGCCTTCACTATCCCTTTGTACCTACAACGAAATGCATAAAAAAGCATTTCTGCAAACATTAAGTAAGTAGAAACATTAGCTTTTACAAGAATAGTTGTAAAAATAATGGAAAGAGTAGTAGTTTTAGAAAGTCATGTGTATGTAATATCAGATTTTTTTGTACATATCACTTACGTTGTGCATGACTTACCGGTTTATACTTAATTCGGACGGTATGTGCCGGAACTGTGCCGCAATCCAAGGCCTCTACGCAGTCAATTTGCCTTATGCACCCTGATGTTGGATGATGGGTCAAAAACTCAGAACAGATTAGTTATCATTTTCAGGTTAAAATGTTTATTTCTGTCTTGATAGGAAGGTGAGAGGAAGCTTTATTAAAAGAAGTATGATAGTTTATTACATTAAAAAGAATTAATAATGTCAGAGTTGAAATAAAGTTCATATTAAATTACATTATAGGTACTATCCAAGGAGTAAGGGATGAAGTGAAGGAACCTCAGGAGACTTAGACTGGAGACAGACGAGCCTCAGAGAGGCGCGGAGGTCCCTAATAATTCAATGTTCAAAAACGCGTTTCACTGCTGGAGGTTCCTAGAACACACCTAAAGGATGAGAAGGAAACGACCAAAGCCAAATGATGGGAAGGAAATCATGATAGGTGAGAAACCACCACTGCATTTTGGCTATCGATCATGGAAAATCACGAAAAATCCGAGGCTAGAATGGGAAGCCAACAGGAATGGAACTCAAGACATTACCTTGCTCTCGCCACTAATTTGAAGAGAAAAATATACAACGCATTGATCACTATCAAGTCTTAAGGGTTTTATTTTCTTTTACGTCGGTTTAACTACGTAGTCATACTTCGACGGATCTGTTAGAAGATCCTCGTAGCACGATGCGTGGTGCCTTCAAGATCTCACCCTTGTTCATACCATCCTGCTTCGTCGTGAGTCCACAGAGGGAGCAGTGCAAGACAACTGTACATACCTCCGCCTCTGTGACGAGTACATACACCTACAATTAGCCTTCAAGGTCTCGTCCCTATGCATACAATCCTGCTTTATCACGAGCCTACAGAGGGAGCAGTGTAGGACTTCCAGATGGCATTAGGGTGCCATTCAGTCTATTTGCTTCCATTATGTGTAATAATTCACTATTACTGTCCATTTTTCATTTATGTTGTGACCGGCCGTGACGCAGAACAAAGGACAGTCGGAGCTAAGCTACTTCGCACCACATATCAGGCCGGCGGGCAAACAAAGGCACTCAAGGACAAGCTGTCTCTTGCGAGTATTTGTGTATACGTGACAAACAACAATGAGCACGGTGCATAACAAAGGACTGCTGGAACATTCGAGAAGTATCCGGCAGTCAGCATGTTTGTAGAAGTTTGAGAAAGTACCATGTGACATCTTCGCTGTATAAGGAGACGAGGAAGGTTACAGACATGTTGGTCACTATGTCAGTGAGTGCGAGAGAGTTCTGTATTTGTGGTATTGTTGCCGTGAAAGATACATCGCGTCGAAGTGAATACGTTTTAATGAGCGTTGAGTAATTGTCGCCAGAGTTAGTATATGAGAGACAGAGAAAGCGAAGAAAGACAGTAGAATGACTGAGTCAAGGTTACGAGAAGAAAGCAATTGTGAGTTGTAATATCCTGAAAGAATCTAGACTGCGTTAACGCCATCAGAAGACAAGTGTGTTTTGGTGCAAAAGTTAAGAAGAAAAATAAATTGAGAAAAAATAAATTGTACCGGAGAATTGTCGCTCTATCACACTGGTATCAGTAGTGGAATTCGTCGAATTGCCGTTTTGTCATACCATCCTGCTTCGTCACGCTTCCACAGAGCAAGCAGTGCAGGTCAACTGTACCTCCGCCTCTGCGACAGCCGATGGCCTTAGGGCGCCACCCAGTCTATCTGTAGATAGATATACAGTTAGCCCTCAAAGACTCATCCCTATACCATACTATCTTGCTTCGTTACGAGTTCATAGAGGGAGCAGTACAGTACAGCTGTACCTCCACCTCTGTGGCGGCAGATGGCATTAGGGTGTTATCCAGTCAGTCTGCTTACATTATCTATGTATAGATGGCACACCACTCACTGTGACTCTCTGTTATCATTTATAGTATTGTTTTAGACTTGAGGTGGAACTTTGGAATACTGGTATAAAATATCCATCATCATTATTATCACCTTTCACGGTTTAAGCCTTTTGGCTTCTTCCAGTCTCACCTTTCGTTAACACTGAAACAGCCACTACTTTGTAAAATTTCACTCTTGCCTCGTTCCTTGTGGTTTTCAATTTTCGCTTGATGCTACTACATATCTACTTGATTTTATTTTATTTCCTTGTTATATAATTTATGCTTTATTTTAAATATCCCATACCAAGGATGCTCAACCTTGTCTATTCAGATACACATAATAAGCGGTTACACCCCACTCCATTTCTTCAGTGGGAAGGACATAAACAGGCGACTGTATGGCCGTTTCTAAGGTATATCTCGGAATTATGGGAATTATCCAGAATTATGCATTCTGGATAATTTTTGCATGGCTGATAAACAGTAAGAGAGACAAAAGCTTACTAAATAAAAAATGTGTATCTCGAAAAACACAGTTTATGTAAAATACTTCGTTTTTCTTTCGAATGACCATTTTTGCGATATTCCTCGCTATTTGCTTGAATTTGCCAATACTTATGTTTCTCAAATAGAAATATGTTATTAGTTTTTTACTTTCTCTACCACGTGCCTATAATAAGTAGAGGAAGTATTGTATTCCACTCAAAAATTCGATGTCCAGATTTCACCGGAAATATATGTTTGAGGACCCCCCCGCCCGTATGTGTCTATGTGTCTGTGTGTCTGTGTGTCTGTGTGTCTGTGTGTCTGTGTGTCTGTGTGTCTGTGTGTCTGTGTGTCTGTGTGTCTGTGTGTCTGTGTGTCTGTGTGTGTGTGTGTGTGTGTGTGTGTGTGTGTGTGTGTGTGTGTGTGTGTGTGTGTGAAGATAATTTCTGAAAATGCTTATGTCGATTAAACAGTTATATACAGAAAAATAATCATTTGCAGGAATAGTGTATAAGAATGGGTATAGTTCTACATATATTTACGAAGAGTTTCTCCAAATTGAACTATATTAAAAGACTGTATCGCAATATATTACGCGACGATCACTTGTTGTATCGTCTAAGCCTATGCATTTCGACTTTGTCACCAAATAGTGATGTACTTCTTAAACGTAAGCAGTACCAAAGTAATTACTAATGAACAAAGGTTTATCACGTAAGATTTGAAAGTTCTTTGGTAAATCAAACGCAACGTGCGTGTAACCAACCCGCCAGTGCAACACAATGCACGGCTGGGGGTTAAAGAGTGGCAAAATCCGCGTATGACTGAATAATGTAAACCAAACCTCTCCTCTCTCGCTAACGCGGGACACCGTTGTACTTGAGGGAAACCCGAAAAAATCCCAGTCAGCTTGGTTGACCTACGGAATTTGAACCTGGGCCTCCTGACTGGGAGTTTCACAATTTACCGCGGAGCCGTCTCCTAAGATGTAGTTGTTTGCATTCTTATCTGTGAGATGGGCCTAGGTTGTGCTGCAATATTTTACAGCCACTAAGAGGTACAGTGTGTTCTACAGACAGTAATGTGAAAGCACCAGTCCTGCAATCAACACCTCCACTGCCTAATGAACAACCGCACACACAAAAAGCCGCTATACAACTTCCTCGGCGGGCCATAAAATAAAGATGTTCAACTTTTTCAGGCAAAAGACTGTAGCTTGTGGAACATCTTGCGTGCAATTATCCATAAAATTGTATGCATAGTTTCATGATTATCTTGCCCCCAGGTACAAATTGTTTCGGTAACACCAGTGTGTGGTATGCCATAGGAATTCATAATTGCAACATACCCCTCCAGATTTGCCGTACTTTATTATTACACGGTAGCAGGTTAACCAATGAACTTCGGCAGTAGCCTAGTTATTATCGTCCCTTTTTAATTTACAAAAACTAATCACTGTACCGTGTTCAACATTTAATTCAGCCAATCACGAGTCCGAATGAGTTTTCCTTGCTCCTCCCTTTCGTTAGTGAAGACAGCATATTAATGTTCAAGGGCATCCGAGGGGGAGGGCTGATTACAACTTGACCTACTTATCAAACCACAAGTTACTTAGTGTAACAAAACTTCTTGTATGGTTTACAGTCAGTTAGCTGTACTTAAGGTAGAGGAAGTGATGTGCTTCTATCAAAAGTTTGACATCAAGATTTCACCAGAAATAAACGCTTGAGGCATTGTGATCAGAGAAGGGGACTTTTAAAGTGTGTGTGGGTGTGTGCATGTGTGTATGGTGTGTGGGTGGATGTTTGTGTGCGAGGGAGAGAGTAACAGAGAGTGAGACATGCATAGCAGCGTAATTAAAAAGATAGAATTAGGGAAAGTACTAAATTTTACGTTTATCAGGTATGTTAAAGTGCACATGGTAAAAGTTATCAGGAAATTTCGTCAAATCTCAAACTATCCTTTACTTTTGGTTCCAAAGTTCATCGGATATACACTTTCTGAGTATTCGTAGAGCTGTGCTGTCGCGTGAAACACTTTGCTATCACTTGAACCACGGAACTTCCGCTAACTCAAGTGAGCAGTTTGGCAACATGCTTATATATTAGATTCCCTAACTTGACTCGCATTTTTTCCGGTAAACCACAAGCAGATCTTACATTTATTGCAATAATATACCCTAAGGGCACCTATTTTATGAAACATAGTACATAATATAATAAACAAATGCATTTGTGCTGAGTACCGGTACAAATTTTGATGGATACCAGTAATATAGGTTGTCAGTTTTGTTAATTTTAGAATAGTTATATAGATAAATGACTGGTTATTAGAGTAGCCGTCAGGAACAATGGCGGTAAATGCCATATAACGCGCAGGTAAGGGTAATAGGGGAAGTGCTCCGTTGCAACTGTTTCCCATCTTTCTCAGGAAGTATTCGTACACATTATACACCATTTCTCTGGCTTGACTGTGAATAACGCAACGGCTTTTTTTTTTTTTTTTTTTTTTTTTTTAATTTTGTCATTGTCGGAAGTAAACACGTGACTGTGACGTCGTTGAATATCTTCTACTCAATCGCCTTCATTCGTGACGGCGACTATATTACTGGAGCAACTAATGTAAATGTTTCAGCACAAATGGAATTTATTATTTTTCGCTTATATATGCGTTATTGTAATGTTTTGATTATTTCTTTTATTTCCTTTTATTATTTGTCATATATTTTCATCATTAGTATGTAAGTTATAACTGTAAAGTGGTGCTCTATTATAAAAATTAAATTTGTAAATAAATTATGAAGTTTGCAATATACGTCATGGTATACGGAACTAAATTCCAGGATGTTGTATTACAGATTTTATTTTGTTTTTAATGGGGACTTGTAAGTACTTTAAGCCTCCGGCTTCATAGTTTAACCAAACTATTAGATCAATAATTCTTCTGTTCTATTACACTAACCACGTGTACTAGAAGTATGAAAATATAGAAACGCACCAAAATTTCAGTGCCATAACCGGAATTTGAACCATAGTTGGGATCCTCTCGTGGTTTACTAGACAAACGTCTGATGAGCTGCACTCATATGACTTTCTTTTCTCTTGTACAAACTATTCTTAAAAACGCTTCTTCCTGTATCTCCTTCATGTTAAGAGTCCAGCATTTCCAGACATGTGCGTATTACTAATTTTCTTGTACATGCACGGGGAATATGGAAATACATTGGGATTTAAGTAATAGTGAAATGATTTAAAAGGTTAGCCACTATATAATAGTTTTGAAACTTCGTGCTCTTTCATGACCAAGAGATAAAAAATGAGTGACGAACTCCCATTTAAGAAAAGTATAAGCATTGCAAAATTTAGATAAATAACAAAAAATATCTCTGCAATAGTTCACTCCAAAAATGATTATCGTACATAAGTTGTTTTAACGAGATTTACATCTTCTGTGCAGTGAGATTTTTTCTATCTCTTACGATGTACCAAATGTGCAAAACTCACTCAGTTTGTAAGGGTCTTTCAAAATAAACACTTTGTTTGTCATAAAAATATCTTAAACATATGACATTTTAATCAATATTGTTAGAGCTATTTTTGAAAAAATAAAACTTTTAGGAAAATATTCCTTGAAACGGATAGTCTGGTAGGTCTTTCTTGAAAACCTTCGTGTCGTGTGATTGTTGGGTTTCGTTTCCTTCAGCTGCCTGTTTTGAGCGAGTGTAGATGAATATATTTTGGGTTACTTTTTATAGACTTTCACATTTTCTGGCCAGATTTTTGCTATATAGATATTATTTAAATTCATGGTTTATTTATGAAATAGTCCAGACAAATGCCACTCGGCGGTCTGACCTTCCCAGATAAATTTTCTCCCTCTGCTTGAGAATTTATAGGTTAGGTCAGACATATTATGTTATTATTTGTGACAACTGTTCATACACTACTAGTTAAATTTTGAACTTACTCTTCACCGAAGGGCTAGTGTAACAATAACGAAGACCTGTATCTGCAACCTCTATGAACTGTTCGCTCATTGGTAGGTAAATGTGAATGGATCAATAGTCCAATCTTTGTTTGGAAGAAGATGAAGAAATGAACTCATCGAAACAAACGAAGCGCACCGAAATTGGAATGAAGTTGGGTTCAATATAAGCCCGTCGAACACATTAAATATCAATTTCACATATAACCACGTGTGTTTGTGTACAGTGGAAGAGGTTTTATTACTGAACACACAGGCCGATTGTGTACAAGCAGCGAAAATGTTTGTTTGTTTGTCGTGCTATATTTATGTTTCATCAATTACCCATTCATTGCATTCGAGTAACAGAAACGAACTGTACTCATGTCGCTGCAAATCACGAGTACGCCGATCCATCAATCCCAGTCTACCCGATCTGATAGCATTCCCAGTTTTACCTGTGTGTGTATGTATGTGTGTGTGTGCCCTACAAAATCAGATAATATTAATGATGTAATTAATCAACATCGCTTTCCACCGCGTCCCAATTTCCGAATCAGATTCGCGGGGAGAAGGGAGCTGTATAATCGGGTACCAAAATATATGCATTGCCGTCGAGAATGTTGACGCTTCTTGATGGATGTTGCTGCTTTCGCTCCCTGCCATTAATTAACCCCCCTCCCCTTCCCCATCGGGGCGAAATAATTGCTATGTGTACCTGAAACACTCTCGTCCTGCTAGAATTATGCTAAAACCGTAATTTCCTTATTTATACTAATCGTATGCTTGCTGCATTGCCATTGAAGGCCCAAATGCTGCAGTGCTGCACCATTATTTTGGAAGCTGGGGGTTTTCCTTAACAAATCTGCCCGCAGGACAGCAACGCTAAACTGTGGTGTTGGAAAATGTATCCAAGGACCTATTACAAATACATTTAGTAGTCCTAGAAAGAAGGACATGTATGTATTGCATTTTGTTGATCTGGAAGAAACATGGTACATCATAAAGCTTCTGAACATTCCAATGCACCAACCACGTCCTAAAGTAACTGATCAGGGGAAGATATATCGGAGATACCCAGAATAAAGACAGTCTGTATAATTAACAGAGTTCAGAACCAAGGGACAGTTGTAGCTAACAGGAAGAAGATTAGGAAGAAGCTCAAGAACAAAATATAAGTGTCTTGCTAAAACCACTTATAAAATTAATTATTTTGATTTCAGATTTATTAACCACAGACAAGTAAATATACCTATGTTGGTTAGGTAGTGTAGATTCTGAAATGTGCATAACAATGGCTGTCATGGAGATTGAGAAATTAATTCAGAAAAAACAAACTAATATTTCTTATTGAAAAGAAAACCATTAGCCTAAAAGAAACTACGAGAGAGGTATGTACAACACCGATTTATTATAAGTAGAATTAAGTATTAGAATAAAGCTTATCCTCAATATAACGATATTGTCCAATAGTGTCAAACTCAAGCAATAGGAAGCTAGCTGAGAAAACTAACATGCTAACAAAATTTGTGAAGATAAAACTGAATGCATTGGAACTTACTTAACGAGAAGCCCAAGATCTTTTTACGTTTTCAACTACGCACAGTAATTGGAGGAAGTACTGTATTCTACCAAAAAATTCGATGCCGAGCAGCATAACTCAAGAACGAAAAGTCGGTTAAAAACCAAAGTTGGTATTTAAGTTTAATGTCTTTTAAGGATGCGACACGACGATTTTTAAGAAAATTCCTCCACCCTGAACAACAATGTTTCGAAATGGCTCTAAAGATTTTCATTAAAATGTCATATGTTTGAGATATTTTTATGGAAAATGAAATGTAGGTATATTTTCTGGCTATAGCCTATGTAGTCCTGTTTACTCTGGATGACTTTTGCATAACTGTAAGATCAAATATTACTACACAAAAAATGTAGGTCTTGCTGAAGCACACAATTTATGTCCAGTTATTTTTTTATTTATTTCTTATTTTATTTATTTTATTTATTACTTTTTTGGGTGTACCATTTTTGCGATATTCTTTGCTATTTGTGGGAATTTTGGAATATTTAAAACTTTCGCCAAATGAAAGATCGTTTGAGAGGTAGAGCTGGAACTGAAAAATTCAATGCCACAGCTAGGATTTGAACCACAGACCCTCCTCTTACTAGGCGGGTGCTCCAACCAATTCGCATTTCTCCCAGTAAACCACAAAGGCAGTCTCACATAAGAGATACCTACCCCAATGGTGACTTACTATCTTAAGTACTTTATGTCCTGGGATTAAATAACTTTCAGATGATAATTATTATGTATTTATGCCAACAAACTTACTTTTGGTGTTTTTAAACAATAAGCCGTGTGTGGGCAACATTTGAGAGGTAGAACTGGAACTGAAAAAACTGAAAGATCGTTATTAATTTTGTTATATCTTAGCCGTGCAAAGAGAACAAATCTCAAAGCTTTAAAAGATTTGACTATCGCTCAAAGCCTACTGTATTCCCATATTCCCCTTGCACCTACAAGGAAGTAAGCAATACGATAATTTCTGCAAATGTTTATCTCAACTAACACGAAGAAGATATAGGAATAAGAGTTTGTAGGAATGGTTAATACAAGAGTAGAGAAAGTCACGTGAGCGCAACACATCAGGTTTGTGTAATGGGGATTCCTAAAATATCTAGAACATTGTGAAGAATGTTAGTTTACACAAATTGTGTATTTTAGAAAATACTGGCTTTTCTGTTGTAGAGTTTTCTTATAGTTTACAAATTTTATAAAATTCAGTACGAATGAAAATAGTACATTACAGGCTCCTTACAACAAATAAAGAAAAACAGTGCTTAAGTTACACATTTACTTGGAATGGAAATGTTTCAAACAACTGATATTTTAACAATAATAGTCAGTCATTTCCAAAAAATAGTTTCCACGTAAGCGATTATTATTTGAGGCAGGGCAAATTTTAATGAAAATCTCCTGTTGCTTGCATGAAAGATTCTATACATTTTTGAGTTCACGTGGACCTTTAACTTAAAATACATTGCTTTTCGTAGGATCTATCTCGTTTATTCACGGTGAAATCTCAATATATTTGTATGGACTGCAATGCCCACCATATATAAGTTGGTTGAGGAAGTAACAACGTTAGTATCCAGCCTAATCTCCCATACATGTAGAAAAATACAGTGTTTTTGTTTGTTTCAATTGTATAATTCGTTATCTTTATTTCAACACGTGTTTCATTTTTGTTAAAACTCAGGTTAATTGTTGATCTCCCAGAGATTGAACTCGAATTTCGAGTTACTTTTCTCTTTCCTCAGAATTGAATTTAAAATTGCTAGCGTAATGTGCCAGGAATAACAAAAAATAAACGAAATAACTACAATTATTGACCGCTGAAGTACACGTAAAATACCTTATATGCCAATTTAGCTCACAGTAGGACAGTGTCGCGTAACGTCATCCAATTTTATTGTCTTTAATTTCTTCTAAACCTCAAAATAGAGGCCACGTTCATCGCATAGCTGAGACAGAAGTTTTTTTGAAGTGTTAGGAAGGTAAAGAAACATCCTGCTGAGGCGAACTAGTGCAACTGTTGGCAGGGGAAAATTCTTTCTGTTGTATTGAGAAAAAATAAGTTGAAGTTAGGTAAATTGCACGGCGGGGAGTTCGGCGTCTCGCCATACGGCATTTTGAACCTGTCTCTCTGAGAGAGGTACCCCAGGCGAAAGGGATGAGATGAGAAGAGACAGAGGGTGGCCGGTCTAGAGCCGCTACGAGTAGGGTTTATACCAGTTATAGATTGAAACTCCCCGGTGGCTTTTGAAGCCGAAAACCATGCAAAGGTTTACAAAGGGCATAATTTTTCCCTGCTGTGCAGTTCCCGAGACACCTGTGAACGCAGGTTAACCCTCAAAGAACCAATCGAATGAAGACTGAACTGAAATGACAATGAAGTACAATGGAGGGAGAGGAAATCCGGGAGAGAAATGAACCTTTCCAGCATACGCCTATCGATCCGGTGAAACCTCCGAAAAATCCATAGATCAAGAAGCTCGGCCACGGGAGTACAACCCCGGACCTCCCAAATGTGGACCACAAAGGTTACCTCCTCGGTTTAGAGGAAGATAAATATTGATATAATTTGTCTTTTGTGATATTTAAACCAAACAAAGTGTGTAATGAAGTCTGTTACCGTTGAGAGTGGTAAGCATATTAAATAGCATGCAAATGATTGACGACTGAAATTACACCGATAAAAATAGCCCAATAGAAACAACATTTTAAAGAAAGTTATAAATGTAACTATTTTACCTTCATTATCCCATTACGAGTATATGGGGATCAGTCAATACCTACTTGATCGTTTACAATACAACCTGGAGGTTCCTCTCATAGCTGTTCTTACATTTTAAGGGTTTTACTGCCACTATACAATTCAGTTGTGCTCTTCTGAATAAAGGTGACGAAGCTTGAGCATTATTTCTGTTATTTGTTACAATATAAGTGCATATGTATTAGCTGGCCGGGAAACAAATCCACCTTCAGAGTGTGTGTGTGTGTGTGTGTGCCGCGTGATTCAGCCGGAACTCCTTGCAATTTACTATCGACAGAAGACATTAGATAGAAATCTCCTTGATCGGGATCTTCAAGTCTACTTGTGGAGTGGAAACAAACGCATACATGTAAGGACTGCAGGTACATAAAGATGAAGTAATCACTTTAGCAAAGTGATCGCGTGACTTGCACTCTTCCACCACTAGAGTTCTCCCGTCGCGCCCACAAATAAAACAAGTGACACATGACATGCGACGAGTGTGAAGAAACACTTTAAACTACAAGTTTGCTTTCTTTCCCAAAGAAAAGTCAAAAGAAGGGGGCTGGGTTAGAGGATGGGAGATTATGTAACGTCTGGCATCCTGAATGATAAATAATATTCCTTAAAATCATCATTCAGGTCCATTGCTATGTGTTTATTACTCTTACGGTCCTCGAAATTAAACTACTTTCATGACAATGTTGCCATTTAAAACCTGTTCTTTCTTATGGCTATGTCTGATGGAAATATTTAGTAGATTCCTTTCTGTCAGTGGCATTTATTTCGCTACTAACTTTGCAGAAAGTGACTTTGTTGCAGATCTTAATTTCTCGGGGAGAAACGGGTATCTGAAAAGTACAAACAACAAAAAGTGCAGTATTTCCATTCTTCTCTAATTAAAAAACTGTATTTTCATTTGTGCACTATTTAATATATTTTTAATTCCTTGTTTGCTTCTTACTTAAGCTAGAACTATTACGTTTAATGCGGGAGTTCTCCGGAAGTAAATGTCTATTGAACTTCCCAGAGGTGAAACATAACAAAAAGGAAGAACAAAACAAAATAAAATAAAACAACAACAAAAACAGAACACCTTAAAATTAATGTTACACTTTGTGTTCAACCTACTAAATTTTAAATTCAAAGGATCAGCCGACATCTAAACTTCTTAATATCCAAATATGGGCTGAAATTTCTAAAAAATAGTCAATGAATATTCCACTCATGGCGGATTACCACCCCTAAGTAGTGGAATTATCGCCTTGGTTATATCACCTCCTCCTTACGATTCCACCAAGCTAAACCTTTCCTTATGTTTTTGAACATTTGAAGTATCCACGTGCAGTAAAACAATTAGCGTACCATTTGAAAATGGCAGACAAGATTTGGCGATTATTCTAGTATGAAATGTAACCTGCACATCCATGAATGTCAAGCAGAAAACACAACGTCGTCTTAATTTACGTTTGAAAATTTTACCTTTAACAACTATAACTTTAAATCAAGCTGACCTGCCTTTAATGAATATCCTACTAATGCAAATTCGTTCATTATATTAATTATGTGTCTAATTGCTCATTTTCTTGGATTAAACGTTACAATTAGTGTTGTTCTCACAGCCTACTGGATTGGTTCTAGTGCCAGCTGCAAACATTTATATTAACCAAAATGTATAAATGGTATTGTAACTTTTATGTTATTTACCTTTAAATCACTATTAAGCATTATTAAATAAATGAGCTGTTATTTAATTCGTGGAATATTCTAAGCAAGTACCACTCGAGGTTTCATGTTTATCATCATAAGAAACCCTCTTGTTATGATACTACTACAGAAAGTATCTTCATAACGTAAGCATCTAAGTTCATGGTAATTTTATTTGCATAAATTTTAAAGTAGTGCAACATAGGTTCAAAGAATATTAATTCCAAGTGACAAAAACTGGTCCCCAACTAAAATCACGTGCTTTCCCTAAATGTTTAAGCCTAGCTAAATACATTACTATAGACTTACAATGTAATATTACGTTTATATACAGGTGTATATGCAGGACGGAAGGGGATTCATTACATTAATTTAAATCAGTGGTACAAGTCGGTATTTGGAGCACATTTTGTATCTCACGTTTTTGTCTCTGATCATTTCCTAAGCAGATTTATTAGTTTTGTCGAAAACAAGCTGGCAACACTGCAGGTTGTGTGGGTGGCACTTTCCCTAGCTCAGTACATAAGCAAACACCATAACGGTGCCCCTTGAAAACAAACTCAACCTTCTATGAAGCACATATTAGAAGGAATGTAATGACTTCCCTTCCATCCTGTATGTCCATTTGAGTTTGAACTATGCCAGTTGAATATTTTCTTTTTTAGAACATGGAACTCATATTTGATTATAACTTGGAGAAAAAAATTGCCTTACCCTAGAAAAACTACATACACTTTTACAGAGTTTACTAGATATTATCAACCCATCGCAATACGAGCTGACCGAGAATAGTTTGCCGATACTTGTCACATCGCTTGTGGACTGATCAACATAGCGTCGTCCGTCTCCTCAAGAAGTACCCGTAGATGCAGGATAATGAAGATAGGTCTCTGGTAGCATTATAAACAACTTAAATTTTAATTAGCCTGCTTGTCCTCTGGTCAAAATTCATGTATGATGGTAAAAGGTAATGGATAAGTACAGTCGATATATTTACAGTATTTATCGTGATTTCTCCAATTTCTGCTGCAGTAACATATTCCTCAAGTGCAAAGACCTGCCTATGTGCAGAAGGGCATGATTTTGAACATATTTTACGTCTAAAGAGATTGCTTCTTATTTTGCCCAGTGATTGGAACGCTACTGCACGGATACATCAAGACTGGGAATATAGCGTGCATGTCTATTGATATACTCGTTATATTACATACCTATAAGAATAACTTAGCACAAATAATGTTGAACGAAATATTATCTAATGTAGACATCGCTATTTATTTACACATTTACTCATTCATTTCCGGTTGAAGTGACTGTAATTCAAGATGGAAATCTCATTCATCTGATGAAATGGTTGGAATAATGAATATTTATCACACAATAATTCAATACTTCGGGATATTCTTCCTTTATCAATAAGCTTTAGACTCCACAGACTGAGGATGCCTTAATTTCATATTTTTCAATATCAACATATTTCATCTAATCTTGAAATATAATTTACTTCAAAAATATTTATTTTTCAAGCAATAGGTATATTGACTTTAAAACTATGTATTAGAAACATGCTGATAAATGTATTCTAAAAAATTTATAAGATGGAACTCCGTGTTATACTGTAAATTAATTGATATTTTGTGAGCTTAAGTTTCGAAAAGTAATGCATTCTATGTGAGTTTTTTGCAACTTCAGATTGATGAAAAATATTTTTCTCTCTGAGCAACAATGTTCAAATGTCCAAAGTTGAGTAAACAGCAGAAACATATTTGATTAAACATTTAATATGTAAATACCCATATGAGACACTGCACAGCATTTCTTGACAAATGTTTTTAAGCCATTTTCCAACACAAAAAAAAAAATTCTGAAACTTTTGGTACTTAATCGATTAAATAGTGCATATTTTCATTAACATTTAATAGAGTTTGTTTTTAATCTCGTGTGTAATTTTGAATCAGCATAGTTAAATTTTTCTGAAAGGTATATTGATAATGCTTATATGACTTTGCGTGATCTTTGGAAATAGGCATTAACAGAAATGCATCTTTATAAACTCGTGGCTGTCCCTCTGGTTGAAGAGTCAGTGCAATAGCTAAAGATAGACAACGACAAAGTTTGTTAGGTGTAACTACGGGATGGTATACCAACTACTTTTGGTTGAATATTTTGTTCATCCATAGGAAAAATTAATATTTATACATTAGTGAAGTGTGTGTCAATGCTATGATCACATAGAACACCTCGGAGTTGCAAGGTCACAACGAGTTGTACATTGTGTTAACAATTAAAAATGGGACTGTTTTTGTGACTCAATTTTAAGGGAAATAAAGCAACAGAAAGAGTAAGTGGAATCGTCAATTGTTACGTTGGTGTCAGAGGTGGGATTTGTCTCACTGTTCATTTGTCACACTGTTTTAAGAAATTGCATTAGTTTTTGCAATAATGAGAAGACAAAAAATAATACGAAACTGTAAACGTAAAGAACAAACAGAGAAAATTAAGCTGATTTTGGATAGAGTCTGTGCACTGCAGAAGTCGCCTCGAGTTGAAGGTGAAACAGAAAATGCTTTAGGTGGAATAATGGAAGGAAGTTGGAGAGCAAGAAGCAAAAAAGGAATAAGAAAGGCTATGTCAAAAGGCGAAATTTATCATCAGCAGGCTGTCAAAACGCCAAAGCAGGAGATATCTTCGCCTCTGTCTTGTCACGGCAGAGAGCTGACGGAGTGTGAAAACGGTCCCTAGCACTGATTGACAAGACAGATAATGTTCTGCAATCTTTCACCTTTCAATTAAACGCCGATTGTCAAGGTTGCTACTGGCTTAGGTTGACAGGCGAGGGCTATCCTCCACTTCCATCCGATCATCTTGGCTACTTATTAACACAAACAAAGAACATCCCTGAGATTCGTAAACCTCATAAGTTGTCAGTTGTACCACAACTGACGGATTTTTATGTGCTAAAAAGCTTCAAAATATTTTATTTTCTAAGTAGGAAAAATATTAACAATATACATTTAAAAAAATGGTGTACACTTGTACTAACTATTCCTACAAACTTTTACTCGTCTATCTTTTTCATCTTAGTTGAGATGAAGATTTGCAAAAATTACCTTATTGCTAATTTTCTTATAGGTACAAGGGGAATATAGGAATATACTAGGCTTTGAGTGACAGTCAAATCTTTTAAAGCTGGTCGCTATATGAAGGCTTTGAAATCCGTTTTCTTTGTAGGCCAAGATATGAAAAGGTTAGTAACAACCTTCTATTTGAGAAAAGCTTAAGCATTGCAAAACTCACACAAATAACAAGGAATATCTCCGAAATGGTTCACTCCACAAAAAAATTATATTTAGACATAATTTGTGTTTTAACGAGGTCTAAATTTTTTGTGCAGCAATAGGTTTATGGTTTACCAGCTATGTAAAACTCATACAGAGTAAACACGACTACATGGACTACAGCCAGAAAATTTAAAATATACATTTCCTTTGCCGTAAAAGTATGTTAAAGTATGACATTTTAATCAAAATCATTAGAGATTTTTAAGAAAATCAAAATTTTTGAAACATGTTACATTAAAGGGTAGTTTAGGGTAGAGGAATTTTCCTCAAACCCTGCGTGTTGCATCCTTAAAAGAAGTTAAACTTAAATACCAACTTTGGTTCTTAACCGACTTTTCGTTTTTGAGTTATACTGTTCACACACACACAATATCTGCAATATTTCCTTCCCAAAATGCCCTTTCCCAATTATCATACCATTTTCTGTATCAGTAGTGTGATATCATATACAGTAACCAGCGGACATTAAACACCACTTAGCTACAAAATTAAGGGTGGTTAAATGTTTGAATAAAAGTCACAACTTAATATTTCCTAAACAAGACTAAGACTTTGGAAATTTAATAGATAAACTAAGTACTAAAAGAACGTCGTCGTCATCATCATCATCATCATCATCATCACAGATTAGTACAGATTAAAAATTATGTTAATCTATCTTAAATCCTAAGTAATTAAATGCATTTGTTTGTTTCAATGTATAGTTTAACACCTGACTGGATGTTTATCATGGAATGGCATTATCTTTGTTTTATTTATTGAGATCCTAAGTCCATGAGAAACGCATGTATATTAATTTGATGGTGAACTGGTGTGAGGACAGAAATCGAGTTTTCTTATTTTTATTACCACTAGAAGCGGAATACAATATTAATGATACCGAGGTCCGTTCCCAAAACGCTGTTAGTGTTTGTAGACTAGCTCTAGGGACAGTTACTGTGTGATGTAACGGTTTGAACTTGGACTTGTCAAGTGTTCAAATGTGCAGATAATGAAACTTTATCTTGATTAAGAATCACACCCAGGAATAAGCTTTTGCAGGAATAGTGTGCACAAGAGTGCGTAGAGAAAGTCATATCAATTAAACCAATCCGGTTTTTTTTTAATCAAAGTGTAAGGTGTAGAAAGTGTTCCGTTTTATCTTTGAATAATTGTGCACAATATATATTTAGAATACTAATTACAAAAGTAGAGGTGTAGACACTAGGGGCCCAAGTTACAACACGACCGAAGGGAGTGAGTGATCCAAGATTCGCGACTTACTAATTTTGTAACGAGTTGTCCAAAATATATTATCTATGTATATTAGTATATTTCGTATATTAATTAAATTTATTTGTTGCAAAACGATAAATTTAGAGAAAGAGTACTGAAAAAAAGGGACGCGATTCGTCAATAAACATTATTGTTATATTCTGTAATTTTGGATGCTAGTTTCATGCCTATGTAAACTTAAAGCAAAAATGAGAAGGTGATTTTCACGGTTCATTAGGAAACATTTTAAAAGTTGCAACTATTAATACACTTATATAAGTCACGGAAAGTTTACTTATGTAGTTAAGCGAAATTCAAGATTGCTGTGACGTTGAATGAAAATTCTTGGTTAGCGTATTTTTATGAGAAGTCAAAAAGTATCAAATCTTCGAGTTTGGAGTGAATGTTCCATGGTGAGATCAACTCTCAAGTTTTTGTTTTAATGAATATTGTTATCAAGAAAAATAAGAGATAGATGATCACTTCAATTAGCAAATTAGGCTAATTATATGAAATTAGATTTAGAAACAGTTAAAGTTAAAATAAAGAATTTAAAAAATAGTACCTACATCAAGTGGGAATTCAGATTACAAATAATAGAATGATCTACATTCTTTGCTTTGATAATGACCAAATTCTTATGTCCAGAGATCAAGCAGATATGGAATATATCATGCAATAAATGGGGACTAAACATCAACGCATCGAAGTCCAAATATTTGGTGATTGGAGACACAAAATACAATTTAGAAATCGAAGGAGGAAATAAAATTAAATGCTGTAATGAAGTGGAATACTTAGGGATTAAAATAAACAACAATAAACAAAATAACACTAGATGATCGGCATTAAAGTGTATTTTACGCTTTGTTGAACCCATATTGTACGTTTTGACAACGTGTTTTGTGTTTTGTTACACTATAAAATATATATGTTCTTGCCTAGTAACTACGAACGAAAGCAGCAATGATTTTGTTATTGTAGTAGATAGATACTTTGTTGACAAAAAGCGAGAGCCTATTGCACATTGTTGACCTGTTGTGCACCTCAAGTATCAATGTATTGCTATGCTGTGCTATTTAAATAACGGTCCAGTTGATCTCGTGTTGTAGAAGCTGTTATTTTTAACCGTGCTGGGGGGAGGGTGGCCCAAGAAAAAGAATAAAAAGGATCACCTGCTGAGATGAGGGTTGACTTCAGGTAAGGGAGGTTAAAATAACCTGTCAGTTCGGAATGTGGTCCTCAGGAATGCTGGCCCTACTCTCGTGTTTACGAGCTTTTCGCAAACTCCGAATTAGAGCTCGTTTCTCGTTAGCATCGAACGGTGCTTTAAAACAAATATTACAGCTGTGGGTGTTCCTTTCTTCTAATAGACTTCCAGTTCGACACGAAATGAGTCATGGCTTCTCTTTCTCTTGTACTGGAAACAAAATGGTCGGTACAACCACCTGATATTCTCACTTAATTACAGTAGTCTCGGTAATCTGAATCTTGTGTGGGTATCTAGGATTTCAGATAACTCTGACACATACCAAAAATCGTAAAACACGAAATCAATGGCAACTCAAGGAAAAGTTATTTAATGTAAGGTTTTCAAGTGTTTTATCTTGAAAGAATAAAGATACATACATTAAATTCAATGAAAATCTGAAGCTGCTAACAGTGAAGCAGCACAAATCTTACATAAAAAGTATTTAGTGACTAAAAGCTTCGCTTGTCTTAGTATTTGCTGCAAAGTCTTCAAATACAACGCAGACTAGTTTCATGATGACACCATCATGCCTCCAGTACTCTTGTTACAACGGTTACCACAACAATAAATGCTCAATTACTTAATATTTCTATGTATTATAACAAATCTGACATTTAGCTGTTTGGATTGTGACAATAATTAAACGCTATTTCGTAACCAAAATGAAGGAGTGTTTTAGAAATACTAAATATAAACAGATTGATAAATTGGCTATGGCAGATCATTTTTGGTCATTTATTCATAAAATAAATTCAGAGTTTAAGTTATTAAAACAATTAAATGAACCTGTAGATTTAGTGGTTTGAGAAAATATATTCATTTTAAAAAATTAAATTTGAAATACCGCCGATCGATTGTATTAATAGGTTCGTTTTGTCTTCAGAACTTGGTAATACAAAGGAACATTAAGTAATTGAGCGTTTGTAGCTACGAGCACTAATGATATCATGGGGTCATCATTAAACTACAGTCTGCGTTATATTTCAACCACTTGCAGCAAACACTAAGATAAGTGAAGCTTTAGTCTCTAAATTGTTTATTTAACAATACATCGATTTTGGAGCTATTTCTTGAAGTATTTAAGCGTCTTGTGGTTCAGGTTGCTGTAATGTCACACCATGTCAGTTTCTTCAATCGATTTATTCAATATATTAACAAAACTATGTATGGCACACACAAAATTTAATGGCAAGTGGTTCAACACAACAACCAACCAGAAGCTTGCGGTGTTGAAAAGTTGAATAGTTAAACAGACTGTCAAATCGTGCTGCAAGGCCTGTGATATAAATCATTTGCACCCACAAAGTTATTTGCACAATAAGGAGAAAAGTAATAGTCAGGTATCAGTCGCCATTAAATTGTGTGCCTGCCATAATAAATGCGCCAAGTGTATATTAATTGAGGATTGAGACTGGGTGAAGTAAGATAAAATAAACTATAATTAATAAATAAAATAAAAATGTAATAAACTTTTTAAAAAACGCGTCTTTAAGGGGCTTGGATTACACAATGCCACAGATTTGCGAGACTACTGCATATAGTTTCAGCTGTGAAATTTGACTGTCCTTGTGCACACGCTTAATACACAGTCTGTATTTGTACGAGGAACCCTTATTGTGGCCTTTTTCACATCCTCTGCCGCTTTATCTTTACCGCTGGTCAGCATAACACAAAAAAGAAAATAGTCGTGCAAATCCCGAATTTTGAGCTAAGGTTGGGTACCTTTTCAAGAATGTCAACAAATATGGCACAAAAAGCCGTTTATACCGAGTATATGGATTGTTTGTATCTTCTCAAAAACTGCTCTGTCGATTTTCATTATAATACCATATATCTGAAAGATTAGTATGAAAATGTTTACTTTACTTCCGATGAAGAGCTTTCCTCCTGTCATTGGCCGTTTCTAAACATAAGGCTAGACATTATCGACGTGATTTTCAATAGCTGGCTGTCATCTCACGCGTGTATGCTCCTATGCACTTACGAAAACATTTCAGTAATTGTTTCTCATGATTAAGGGGAGTTATATAAAAATGTTGAAGTGTTACATTCACATGATGTTCTATCCCCACCCTTCTACTAACGATTTTTCAAAATGCGTATTCCTGTAGTACTACACCCAAGTTTGTGTCTATGATATAATATTTTAACACTTCGGACAAAAGTGGGGTTATCAGTGGGTACACTGGCCTTTGTTGAAGGAGAATTTTTCCAGAAGATGCAAAGCTTATAACTTTTACCGCAATAGTAGCCATTTCCGAATTTAAATTGTGGAATACACATAACTATTTTAGAATGGAAATCAATAGTGAATTCATGATAAATCTGTATTTATCTGCATTTATGAGTGCGAATATTCAAAAAGCATTACGTAGGCAAGTTTCAAAATTTGTGATCACAGGCTACGGGCGACCTGTGCACCATTCCTCTGAAATCCCTGAAACTTTGTTCAGTAAATTCTGTAACACTTTGCATGTCGTAGGTTTCTTCTGAACTCCCTCATTTTGCGAAGATCCTAGACAGTTCATAAAAATGTAATGTGTTAAACTTCACTCTATACATCACTGAAAAGGGTCTCTAAAAACGGCAGATAGCGAAAGTTTAGGTTAGGTTAGGTTAGGATAGGTTAGGTTAGGATAGAATTGCAATATACCAGGTGTTTAAAAACAAGTGCCTGCTATTGCAACAGGAGTTGCAATAAATGTTTCCATAAAGATATATCCGAAAACAAATACATATTGAGATATGGTCCATTTTACTTGTATTGTCAGCAGAAAATGGACTTCATCCAACAAGTGCATTCTAGCGAAGACTTTACCGTCACAAAGGGTTAACGGAACAATAATTGTTAGGTAAATATCCATAAACACCAAACAGGAGTTGTGATGATTTCTGCCATTCTGTTCTCTGTTAACATCTGCAGGTTATGTCGATACTACCTACTACAGGAGATGCTCCATGCATTCTTACACATGTTTCAACTCCTCTTCTCAAAGAATCCAAAACTCTTTCGAACACTCCTGACTGCTCTCGGATTTGGGCACATGCATTGGTCGGACACTCTTGTAACGCATTCTCATTGTCTCATGCACCAAGACTAAATGTCACCATAGCCAAAAATACAATGGATTTAGGTCTAGCAAATGGGGAGACCATTCTACTGGACCTCTTTGACCAATCCACCCATTGGATGAAGTCCACTCTCTGTTTAAATACTCGGCACAAGTAAAATGACTCATAGCTCAACAGGTATTTGTTTTGGAGTATACGTTTATAGGAATATTTATTTTAGGTTTGCCCAATCCCAGCTCCTGTTGCAATATCAGACGTGTTTTAGCAAAGGTCTATGACATGCTACATTACTTTCTTTAAAAAATGTTCATAGTTTAAGTCCACTTCTAAGTATTAGGATGTCATGAATAAAATCGTCATCAGCCCGAAAGAAATCCACCCCTGACTGATATGTTTGGAAGCAGATGTACCAAGTAAATAAAGAGGCAAAAAGTAAAGACTACGAGCTATTTTGTATTGTTTATTGTGCTGCGGTCCAATTTTCAGTGAGATATTAACTTGTTTTGCGTGGTTACATAAGTCAGTGGTACAGTGATATTCCAGAAATGCTGACTGTGGCCCTGGGACGCCCAGGAATGTCACATTCAAGTTTTCATTCACTGCTCTTCTTCATTCAAGTCCGCTTAATGATAGGTATAGCCCTCATTGACTGACTGTTGGATTCCTCACCATTCATC
This sequence comes from Tenodera sinensis, assembly GCA_030765045.1. Taxonomy (NCBI): domain Eukaryota; kingdom Metazoa; phylum Arthropoda; class Insecta; order Mantodea; family Mantidae; genus Tenodera; species Tenodera sinensis. The sequence goes on along the minus strand of CM060966.1, from coordinate 137,564,188 downwards.
ACCCGCCAAGCCCAATCCTTTCTTCTCAAGGATGTCACTCCCTCGTCCCACACGTCTACGAAACAATGTCTACTTTTGTTATTTAGGCCATATGGTCCTCCAACAGGATCAGCACTAATCACCAACTTTAAACAAAAGTATTGCTTATGCCAACGTCACACATCTTAATCGTTCTTTATACCTATACCTTCTGCAAAAATAGTCTGCGAAATCACCTTCATTCTGAATTTTTTTTTTTTCACAACTTGTAAAGTCTACGATAAAAACAAAACTTGGTGTAAACATATAGATCTTCTTTAATCGCGTCTGTCTTAATTTAAATCTGTATATACACTAATTTTTCGTTGTTCGTCCCGAATGCGTCCTGTACCACTCATCCGATTACAATGGAAATTTGTGATAAGCTTTTCTGTACATTCCCGCAAAGTTTCCTGAGTTGGTCAAGCTATTTTACAATAGATAAGTAGAACGGGAGTAGTTGCTAGATGACCACCTCCGTAGCACAGCAGTAGTGCACCTACCTCTGGGGCGGAGGACCCAGGTTGGATCCCAGGTAACGGCATGAGGATTTTTCCCCTGCTGGGACGTCTGTTTTTTTTTTTTTTTTTTTTTTTTTTTTTTTTTTTGTTTTTTTTTGTTCCTCGAGGTTTTATTGCTATGTATTTTACTATGCAACGTATTACACTCACGTGATTTTCTGTACTCGCTTTTCTTTTACGTAACACATTCAATGTCCTCCACTAGCCGTCCAACATACAATTCACACAATTTACTATTATTGAAGTATAAATGCAGCGTACTACATTCATTTTTTTTTTGTAGCTGTGGTAGTTCTGGTCCTTCAACAATGCTTTTTTACAATGTCTTACTGGTGTTTTAGAATATTTATTTAGTTTATCTTTTGTTCTTTATATTATCCTAACAATTTTAATTAATTTTTTTAGACATGCGAGTGATGTTTTTAAATGTCTACAAAGAAACACAGGGCATTTGGACTAGTGTGAAATAAAAATGTTCACTCATTTCTGAGATATTCTTTATTATTGGTCTGAATTACCAAGCAGATTACTCTTTTTCAATACAAGAATAGCTATTCATTTCTGGTGTTCAGGCAAACAGAACGGATGTTACAGTGAATCGTTATAAACGGAAAAATAAGTTTTTTTTAAGAAGGGTTTGCCGTAAATGTACACAAAAATTCATGTGAATGTAATATCAAAATTATTTTTCTACCTAACTCATGTTAATACAGGTAAATGTTTTCAAAATAGTTTGATCAGTTTTGTAGTAAGCACAACGGCGATATAGTAGACTGATAACATGGTAAAATCTTTAAAAAGTACATCACTATTAAGTGATATTGAACTTCTTTCATTTTCTTACGTCTTGAGAAACAAATGAATGCAAGAGAACTTTAAAAAATTACAGGTATTAAAGCATTCAAAGCAATAACGAGGAATCTTGGAAATGTATTTGAAATAAAATGTGTTATTGTTTGTATAGTAAGCTTTCTCCATCTCTTGTGGTTTACCAGTAAATCTTAACAGTGATTTTTGTTATTTTCATATTACATTGGCACTGAGCATTAAAATAAAGGTTCCTACTGCTATTTATATCATAAATCTATTAATTTACTTCAGCGTTATTTTAATTTCTTCCTTTTTTTTTACAAAAAGCAAAATCCATGCATTATAGTCTAATGCAACCCCATCATTATGCAGCATATCATCTCACCGATTATTTTACGTGAGTCTTCCCCATCCTTTATTACAGACATATTTGGCTCATGTCGTTCAACATTGAATGGATGACCAGTCCCTTTCGTCTAGCCTTTAACGACCGTAGCTATTCGAATTACTTCCTTTAAGGTGCCTGTGACAGAAATAGCTAAACCTGATCATGAATTAGAATAACAGTGGCATATGTAACGAAATAGAGGGTTAAATGATATGCACCAGTTAACCAACCAAAATGCTAAATGAAGGTACAAAAATAAGTAAAAGTATAAAATAGGATCATTTTGATGTGCTCTAATTTTGCTGGAACATATTTTACACTGCAGGTTGATACTGAACCAAGTGAAATGGTGTAGACCACCCTGTGAAAGCCACATTGTAACGGTATTGTCCCCAAAGAGATGCCAGACTTCTTGTGTAGGCTAACGAAGATCCACCCATATGACGCGCAACCTTCGCTCAATTTGAAACAAGAAAAAATCGGCACCACACCCATTCCGATACACTCTTGTGTTTCGAGAAAACAGACCTTCATTTTTTTCCTTCCTGAAAATTTTCTTTCGCTGAGGACTTAGTTTTATGTCAATAAGAGTCTCATTACCTATCTTGCATGGTTTAAGCTGTTTTAATTAAACATGATACCGAGTGAACTGGCGCCGCGTAGTCTACCACTCGGCGGGTTCTCCTTATCACTTAGGCGAATGCTGGAATGCTTATTCTCGTGCCACGATATCCTTTCCATGGTTTCCCATTTCCTTGTCAGCTTTCAGCTGAAATAAATTTATATTGCATAACTATGAAACAAACTAGCTTACCTACGGACTTATCATTTGATGGTTTATCCCTACAACTTTTACACTTAGGATACCCTTAAAAATATTATTTAATACTCTTAAACCAATATTTAATAAAAACTCTTAGGATACTAAAGGGACAAAAATTAATAAAATGATTAAATAAAAATGCCAGGAAGATAGCATCAAACGCATGTTGAAGAAACAAGAATACTACGGGGAAAAAGCAAGACATGTGAATGTAAGCCCAGTGGAGGAAAGAAATGTGATAGTGTTTCGTAAAAGAAAAGAACGGACGCACAGGCACACACACTAATTTGTTGCAAGTACTTGCGTTCTGCTTATTATAAAATAGTTTGACCAGGTCAGAAATCTTCGTGGGAAAGTGCACAACAACACTTAAAATTTTAAGCTGCCCTTCTTTTACGTCTCATTTGCTCATACAAGGCATATTTAATATCGAGGCATTCGGCTGTTGATTTGTTTTTTAAAACGCTATGTCTTCTGAACCTTCTGTATGCCCCTGTATTTAAAAAGACTTTCCAATGCAAAAATACTGGACTTTGTAGGTTATATAAACACCTAACAAGTAACCCCGCGACGTAACTGCCCTTTGATACAACAGAACGGGCTATGTATCAGTCGCAAGATCACCACGAATTGTAAATGGTGTTAACAATAAAACAGAACTGCTTTTGTGGTTCAGTTTTAGAAGAGAAATAAAGTGACATTAAAAGTAACCAGAAGTATCATACTGGTGTCAGGAGTGGCATTTAGCACATTGTTATTTGTCACAATATCTTTGTCACAATGGAAATTAGGTTTCTAAAACGTCTGTATAAAACACCGATTGTGAACTATTGCCAAAATAACTACACCATACGCAAATTATCATTAATCGATAGTGTTTATTGTAACGTGCTATATATGTGGTGGAGTCTTCATCAAAATGGTCTGTTCTGAGTGTACAAAGAACGTATCTAGGCAGGATATCAATGCAAAATTACAGTGTGTTAAATGTAATAATTGATATCATAATAACTGCGTTCATTTAATGGAAGAGGATATAAGATTCAGAAAATCTACAATAAACCTTGTTAGGGGAATTACCAAATTTTGGGGGAAAATAAGCAAGGATAAAAGGAAGGAAAGAATTGTTAAGCTGTGACTTGAGGTTATGTATGAATTAATTAAAATATCAACTTCGGAAGTACAATAACATGGAAAATCTCGTAATTCAGAACATGGAAACCCAGATGAAAATAAAGCCTAGAGAATCAAGTAGGTCTAAATTATAAATAGCTGCATGTAAATAATCAGTGATTTGAAATTGCGGAATATTAATTTTAAAAATACAACTAAACTTCGAGCTATTTACAAGAATAGTTTATTTGTGATACTTCAAGAAGGAATTAACGTAATAGGAGAGTTAAAAGAAATTTCAGTGCTGTTAGTTTGGGCTAGACATTTAATAATGCTATCCGTATAAATGAGGATTTAAAATTATTTTGAAACAAATCAGCTACTTGGAAAAGAAGTAAATATGTTAAGGAACATTAAATATCTGTTGACTCGCAAAGGTAAGATATTGATTAGAATAGAGATCGTTCATTGGTGTTTAAAATAAATATCGCTTTGACAAATCGTAGCAGTATGTTTTTAATTAACTTGTGTGACAACAGATCTGTTTACTATTATATGTTAGAAGTTAAGAAGTAAAGCACAACTATTGTACATCAATATAAATCAATGTACATGGCTCAATGATGGGATATTTACTTCAGAACCTTTTGATGACAGAAGATACTTTGTGCATGGAAAATATGTAGGCACAAGTAAACCAATGGATAATGCAAAAGGCGGTCAAAGAATAAATAAAATAAATAGAACAATCTTTTAACATACCAAAATGTGAAATAATACTCTTCTCCCATCTCAAAATAAAATATGTTGATTATTATTACAATATAAATAACATCAAACTACAACCCGCCAAATTAAAAATTAAAAATTATTAATATTTTACTGTGCTTAGAACGCAATAATTGTACAGTAACTTGCATTATTTAAATATTCAATATGTATTTGTGTGGGTAAGTTTTATCTATTCTGCAATCATTTATTACTAATTGTAGACTGATTGATTTAATCTATGTGGCTATCGATGCAATGTTAACGTTCCCATCTGAGGATTAAATATGTTAAACTGTTCACAAAACTAACCGTCGCAATAAAAAAATTACTGTCATGATACTAGGTTTAACACCACTTATATGTCCTGCTGGGATTAGTTGGGTGTTATTCCAAACTATGTTAATGAGTCCTTTAAAGGACTCTACTTGCAAGAACGATGTATACAGTATTTAGTTTTCTGTTATAGGCATTGATTTGATATGCGTTATTTTAATTGGTTCTGAGTAGCAGATAAACTATTTTTATTAATAATACAATATGCGAACATGCATATGTGGTACATAAAAAGATAATTTTCTCTCCCTACTGTTTACCTTCGGAAGGTAGTAGTAGCCATTATTTCTATAGACAACTAAGTTCTGTGTTTTAAATTTTACGCAAACAATCTTTGAAATACTCTAGATTCATATTTAACTTTCTTCAAACTGTTAAACTACAGAAGAAGCGTAGATATCGTTAAATCTCATCAGCAGATCAAAATGTTGTGATACGTATGTTCTTCCTGAAATAAGAAACATTGAGGTAAACGAAAGTGAGAGGCAGCCCCAAGGACGTGGACACAAGGAAGGCTCTCATTGGCACCTGTCCGCAACACTCAGTCTAAAAGCAGAAAATAGATGTCATATTTACTTTATTACTTTTAAAGTCTCTAATGGATACGTTTAATGATTTCATTGCATGAAACTCAGTAGTTATCACATATCAACTGCATATATTATGCGTGTGTTCTGGTCTTATGGGATTTCAAAAGCAAGTTCTGAAGTGCTAAGCAACCAGTCTATTGCTTCTTATAAGGCCACTCAAAGGGCATATAGTATCAAGAGGCTGGCTACATAACCCACACATAGGGTACCTGCCTGCTATGCGAGAGGTTCTGGGCTCAATCCCCGAGTTTGATTCCTTACTGGGAGAGTGGTAAGCTTTGTCTAGACAAGATTATTCCCCAGAGTCTGGAAGTATGAATGTGTATGTGTCTAATGCATAATGCCCAAAGAAGAAATGCAGCTTATCTACGGCTGCGCCGTGGCCGAGCGGTTAGCGCGCTCGCCTACCACCTAGGCGGCCCGGGTTCGATCCCAGGGACCCGCATGTGGTATTCGTGGTGGACGAAGCGGCGTCAAGGCGGGTTTTCTCCGGGTACTCCGGTTTCCCCCGCCATCTCATTCCACCGGTACTCCATCTTCATTCCATGTATCATCAGTGTCACCGCCTGCGGTGCCGTAGTAGTAAAAGCGGGCGTTAAACACAACAAACAAACAAACAAATGCAGCTTATTTATGTCACACGTTGTTTTGGACGCCAGTGAAGATTGTACCTTGACAGTGTCTCGGCTGGTTCCTTTCTCCGGCTATAGGTCGAGCACCGCGATACCTATTCCAGGGCATACGTGGATGTGGTTTTCAGCAATGATCACAGGGATGTTTGTATTTTGCTGAATGTTTCAAGTAATTAAAAGTGAGACAACTACAGCAAATCACTAGTTCAATATAACTAGTATTTTATATGCAAACTTAGATGAATATACTTCGCAGTAGTTGGTTTCAGTAAATAGTTCAACTCTGTTCTGCTCCTCAGACAGAAACAGCGGAAATTTGTTCCAAGCGACAAAACGCGCCCAGACACTCCGAGGAACCCAGGAGTGAGTTCTATTCAAGCAAAAACTCGTGCACTAGCAATAATTTCCTGAATGTAGGTTTTAAAGTTTCAAAGAACATCTATTGAAATATATTATTGCTTGCCGATAATTTGGTTGTTATTCAAAATAACAAGTTTGCGCTCTAACAAACTATTTTTAAACTTAATGAAATTAGTGAACAATATAACATGAAAATTCCTTTTATAAAAACAAAGATGGTGGCATTCACAGAAAAAGAAACGATTAGCACAGAAATAGTTGTAAATAACCATTGTGTAGAACAGGCGAATTATTTTAACTACTTGGAAAGTGATGTTGGTTACGATATAAAGTGGAAAAAAATGCAAATTTCAAAGAAAGTGTGGAGCAATTAATAGAACATTTAGAAGTAAACTATTGTTAAAAGATTTGAAAACAAAAGTACAAAGAACATGTTGAAATAATGCCAGATATCAGACTTGCTAAACAAATAATGCAATACTATCCTAAAGGAAGGAGATCGGTGGGCAGACCCAGGACACGATGACTAGAGGACTTTGAAGGCGGACCAGCTACTTGATTATGTATGCCATGAAGTAAAGAACAAAAGACTAATATTCCCTATCCATTCTTTACCAATAGTTACCGAAGATTACAATTATTTCAGTGATTAATTCCTTTTTAAATACTTTATTTACTCAACCGATACTTTTGGATCACAATAAACAATATGTTAGAAAGGTTAAGGACTGTTGACATGACCATTGCAGTTAAAGCCGGGATATAAATGGAATAAGAAAATAAAAAACCTTGTTAAGAATACTATATAGGAACCTACTTTTAAAATAGTTCACTATGATGTCATCCCCTGTGCCTATGAGTACATACATATAATAAAAATGTCGGTATTCAAACAAATTTTGTCAAAATGTACCAAGGCCATCAGAAAACACAAAAAACAAGCTTTCTATACATAGTTGTGAAACAGCTTAAAATAAATATTAGTTAGACGTAACTTGAGCATATTAAATTAAAATACGTAGAATTAGTGGTAATATCTCAGTGGTAACATCTGAAGTGTTTAGTGTATGCAATGTTTTTGAAGGACAACTTAGCAGAGGAAGGACTGGTTTGCTGGTTGTGGAGAAGTAGCCATATTCGCTACTGCGAGTGTACCACAAAGTGTAGCAACATTTCAATCAACAATACTTCCGGAATTTGCTCTTAAATTCTCCACTATTATTTACAGTGTCAAACAAATATTTAATTTTTTATCGTGAGATATGATTTGTTTCTTTCACATTTAAACCATATCGTGGCATTTAGCTGTTGGTCCTTTGATATTCATGGTTCAAAGTGTGTCTAATCTCTGAAAATATATGTGGTCATTTCGACTATATAGAGGCTACAACCGTATTAAAATTTGTAAATACATTTGAAAATAAAAGCAAATATTATGGAAATTAAATTCCTTTTTTGACTGTTGACTAATGCTGAAGAGAATTCCATCCCCTAGTATGAAATTAACCTAACAATACCAACGGGGGAGCACCTCATGCCCACCTTCTGTAATTTTTTAAACTGTCTTTTAATTTTTTTATTAAAGGCATGCAGTTAATTGTTATTGTCAACACTGTTTCTATTACTAGATTGCATAATTGCTTCTAAGTTATCACCTTTTTTTTTGAGCATCAATGAAATGCCAAAGGCCGTCAGTGAACACCCTGTCGATATGTTTCATGTAAAAAAATAAAAAAGGAATAGTTGAACAATGTTTATTATATACGACGAGATATAATGAACAATTGTAAAATAAATTAGTTTTAAAAATGGCTCAGACATTTTTTTACTAGTGGTGGTCATGAAGCCCCTTCCCCCTCCCTTCGTTGACAATATAAGTTCTGGAGTACGGCATTGCTAGGCTTAATGAAAACATGGTTTGAGATTTAAAACTGAGACAGGGTAAGGCAGCTGGTTGTTGTGAACTGCTCAGAATGAGGCACAAACTCCCATAGCTGTACGAGAAACACGTAGTGATGCAGTCGGTCGCCAGTTTATCGGAGTGTACCAACTTCCAGTTATGAAAAAGGACGAGTGAACATCTCCAGAACAATAGCAGGGATGGGAGGCTTTGAAAACTCTCCGGTTAGGTTTTGGGTGTAACACTATAATTTGAGTTTTCTTACCCATCCCACTTACCAGTCATTCAGCCTTCTGGGGGCCGCTTCCCAATGTCGCACCTTTCAGCAGGTGTCTTCGACACGCGTCGTTCCTGCAAATGCACATTGCTCTTTAAGACACCTCTATTAAAATATGATGTATTACATTCATATGTCTTTCTACGTATTCTTCAACAGTTATTCTTACAAACTGTTATTCTTCTATCTACTTCGAGATAAACATTTCTAAAAACGATTTTATTGCATCTTCCCGTGTAAATACAACGAGAATAGGGGAATGTCGTAGTCTTTAACCTGGTCACTATGTTATCTCTGTAAAATCTTTTCTCTTTGCAAGGTCGGAAGGGCAAAACCGACCTTCCATTTGAGAAAACAACTAGTATGGAAAATTCAAACAAATTACAACGCATATCTAGGATATGGTTCACTCCACAAAAGCTTTATTTAATATAATGTGCTTTAACTAGATCTATATTTTTATACAGAGAGATTTTGTCTTTTCTTTTACTGTGTACAAGTTACGCAAAAGTCGTGGAGATTGAAGAGGACTTTAGAGGCTGTTCCCAGAAAATTCAAATATCCATTTCATTTTCCAGAAAATATACATACGTACATTTTTAACAAACATTCTTAGAACTATTTTTGAGAAAACAAAAATTTTCAAATATTTTTCATGTAAGAGAACACCGAAGTGATATTTTAGCCTCTTTGGTCAAAAAAATCGATTTTTGGATTTTTATTGCAAAAGATGCACAATACCTTAAAGAATATATCTGCAAAGTTTTAATCCACTAGAGAGAGAATACATATTTTGGACGCCATGTTTAAAGTAGTGTGCCTCTGCCTTTTAAATGGACATACTTGCACCTTACATTTCAACTTTAAACTCACTTTTGTCCGAAACGATATTTTTGTTACTTTCTCATATTCAAAATCAATCTCCCACAAAAATCTAGCTAGAGATCTAAATTTTCTTTTTTAATATAGTTCAGAATATGGCTAATAAAATTTCCATTTGGAGTGTTGATATTTTTAAACCTTTAAAATATATATATATATATATATATATATATATATATATATATATATATATATATATATATATATATATATATATATATATATATATATATATATATATATATATAATAACGCCCTGTTTTACACTTTGCAGTGTTAAACATTTTTTTAAGAAACTCTATTCACTCTATGAAAATTTACATCCTTTAAGAGATAATAAGAGATACAATTTTAAAAAATCAACTCTGTTGTTCTACATCTGTTGGGCGAGATAGATTTTGATTACACCCAATAAAATTGATATAAATTAATTAATATATCACAAATGTTATTAGATATTGCAGTTAAATTTGGTTCACACATTTCTTTAGTTGACAGTAATCCATGATCAAGTCTCTAACTTCAATACTTCAGAAAATCAAAATTTTCACTCTGGTGTACCCTTAAGGTTGGGGAGATATCCTCGAAAATCTTTGTACCACATAGTTGAAGGATGCTAAACTAAACCTAAATGCCAAGTTTGGTGTTTAACTAATGTGTTATGTTGTTTACACACACCCACCCACACACACACACACACACACACACACACACACACACACACAATTACACACACACCTGTATATGAACGCGTTATTGATATGTTTTTCAGTTTTACAAAATTAAATCATGAAGAATGTTTATGTAGAAATAAATATGCACTTTTTAAAAGTACACAATAATTTTTAAATTCTTTTTATCTGAAGGATTTCTTCTCAATTCAAGTATTTAAATTAAAGCTGTCATACAGAGCATCTTAAATAGTGAGAAGTAAGCTTCAAATTATCCTATGCTTAATTTAAATAACATGGGCCATTTGAATGAACATGTAGACATGAAAGTAAACTAAACAAAGATAAACAGCTTAAATAAATAAAAAAGGTTAGGAATTTTTCAATTTTCGCAAAACTTCACCAATGGGTCTGAATATTTCTTTACTAGAGTGGCACAATTTGAAACCTTAAGTTATCCTTTGGCGCGTATTATCATGGCTGATGTACAGTAAGTTGTTTTCTAGTTTTAATACCCGAATACTTTCTCAGTCTACAAATTATAAGTTATCGGATAAAATATCCGGCAAATATTTACTATGATTAACAGGAAATAATGGATCAAATACATTATACATTTGCAGTATTTCCTTTTATTTTAAAGAGACAGCAATAGCTCTCAGATGGCCGGTAGAATATCTGCCTGCTGCACAAGGAGTCCTGGATTTGATTCCAGGCTGGGGAGTGGGAACTCTTTTTTAGCCAACATTATTCCTTATCCTACGCAGAGTCTCAAAAAAGTGAAAGAGACTATGTTTGTGTGTGTGTGTGTGTGTTGGGGGGGGTGATAGGCCGTCGATATGACTATTAATGTTAAAGGTGGGATATAAATGGAAAAAAAAATTGATGGATTGTACTCACATGGCTTTCTCTACTCCTGTACTAACCATGCATACAAACTGTTATTTCTGTATCTTCGTGTTAGTTGAGATAAAATTTGTGCAAATTATCTTATTGTTTATTTCCTTTTAGGTGCAAGGGGAGTATTAGAATACAGTTGAGTGACAGTCAAAATATGTTTTAAAGCTTTGAGATTCCGTTCTCTTTGCACACGTAACATATAAAAAAATGAACAACGATGTTGCATTTCAGGAAAGTTTTAAGTTTTCCGAAACTGACACAAATAACGCCGAATATCTCCGAAATGGTTCTCTCTATAAAAAATTCAATTCGACATAAGTTGTGCGTTTTAGCAAGATCTACATTTTGTATAGTCAGATTTTATCTGTTTCTTACAGTTTACGAGTTATTCAAAAGTCATTCAGCGTAAACAGGACTACATAGGATAGAGCCAGAAAATTAAAAATATACATCTCATTTGTCATACAAATATATTAAACATATGGCATTTTAATCAAAATCGTTAGAGCCATTTTCAAAAAAATCAAAATTTGCGAAAAAATTTCCATATAAAAGGTAGTTTAGGGTGGGGCTATTTTCTTCAAAATCTTTGTGTCGCATCCTTGAAAGACATTAAACTTAAATACCGACTTTGGTTTTTAACCGACTTTTCATTTTGAGTTGCGCTGTCCACAGATTGACAGACACACACATGGACCTTTTCATAAAAATGCTTTTTTTATGCAGGGGGTCTCAAAACATATATTTCCGGTGAAATCTCGACATCGAATTTTTGAGTGGAATACAATGATTCCTCTACTTACCAGTAGAGAAAGTAATAAGATTAGAAACGGAGATGTAGAGTCGTCAAAAGCTATGATGATTCTTGAGTAGGCAACAATTGGAAACTTGAATTACGCTTGTAAAATCTAATTACATAAAGCGCTTAATGCATATATGAAGTGAAACTATATTTTGAAGCTTGGAAAGGAAACATTTTAGACCTAGGTTTAAAGTACCTACCAGACATTCAGCGGTTATAAAGACTGAGAAAACTCTGGAGGAGCAGAAGAAGAAGAAGAAGAAACCAGTCAGGGCAAGTATGCTCCTAGCAGGATTTGAAAGGGTTCACGGGTCCGTGGCTTTTCGACCTCGGCTACTTGTTGGTCTCTTATCGCTTGAGCTATCACCTAATTACCTGTACGCTCATCCTATTTGAGTACTTTCAAGGTTATGCAATAGAGGTAACATGCTGAAAGATGGTGAGCAGAAGCTAACATTGAAACATGCAACAATAATGTCTCAGTGGGCATCTATTTACCAATAGTATTAATGTAGCACAATGTTTATTAAAAGCAAGCAAAGAAACAAATTTGCTCTGTCAGTCATTGTTCACTAGGCAGACTGTGTGCCTTGCCAAAGGTCATAACAATGAATGTGTCTATGTCTGCAGGTGTAGCCTTCGTTACAAAACTGAAGACAATGGAGTAGTACAGTCCCGTCTAAGCCACTCATTCATTCATTCACACTTCCAAGAAAAATGTCATCTTCCGTCTTCAATATATCCGCTTACATATATGCTCCATATTTTAAGTTCAAAAACGACATTAAATGCTTTGATACATTTGCACACTAATTCGTGTTATGAAAAATTAAACCCAAATCCTTTACTACAGAGGAAATGTTCTTATTTTATTACAATATCTTTGAACGTGCAGGAGGAAGAGCATCTTGAAAACCTAAACGGAATTTTAGCCCTTATTCTACAGATTTTATAGTCACTGACAACAATTGGAAATAGTGACCTGTTGCTTTTTCCCCTGCTTTTTATATAAAATAGTTATTTCACTTAGTTATATTTCTTTTTTCATCCGAAAGGTTTGGCATCTAAGGAAACATTCAATTCTTTGAGTACTAAATTTTGTCTGAAAAAAGCTGCTTTATTCGATATATTAGTTTAAAGTAAAATATTTTAATAGAGCGAGACGGCTGAGGTGACTTGTATACGGGAGGTCACGGGTTCAAATATTGTGTGCCGATAAATTTGATTGGGGTTTTCATGACTTCCCTTAATTTCCAGGTAAAAATTGAATTAGCTCTGTCCACATAACAAAGAAAGTAAAACTACAAATAGATTGTATAGAAAGGCGACTATGCAACTAAGGCAGTCTGTCAAGTATCAGTCTCTTTCTATACTTAAAAGATAGTCAGCAGTCCTACGATATGAAAATGCACATTCCGACAAAAGCAGTAGTCAATGATATATGGTAAGGAAGGTGCCTACACAACTCACACCATCTGTCTGACATACAGTGATTGATGAATCAAGGAACATCATAATGTGGCCAAAAAGTTAAGCTTTTAACAGGATCTAAATGGACTATTTTAAAGAGAGAAGAGTTCCACTGTAATGCTATAGAAGTCGGAGACGAAGTATTAGTAAATATATAACATTTAAGGTTGGTTCCTTTAACATTGTGAAGAAAATTCCTCCATCCTAAAGTATCCTTTACATAGAACATTTTTAATTTTTTTTTAAATTTTTATTTCTCAAAAATGGCTCTAACATTTTGATTAAAATTCGATATGTTTAAGATATTTTTATGACAAATGAACTTTCTAGCTATGGTCCATGCATTCTGTTTACTCGACGACGACGACGACGACATACTGGCAGGCTGTGGTTCAGCCCGACGATATTTTTCTGCGTACCTACCCTTAATAGGGTTTAACCGCAGGTAGAATTTTTGGTAAAGGGTGGTTAAGGGTGTTGTTTTTAAATTTAGGTTATGGCTTATATAATAAGGAGGCTATTTTGCCCCTTAGCTGATGACTCACAGAACTCAGCAATGTTTGCATTCTGTGGAGATAAAGAGTGTTTAAACAATTTTTAAGATCTTTCGATCTTTTTAAATTTTGAATTTTGATGGTGGGTTGAATTTTTGAACCGAATAGCTCTTTGTTGGGATTATTTTGTAGTTTAGCTTTTGCTGCTGATGGGTAAACTACTTTGTTATGGGATATACCCGCAAGCCATACGGGGAACCCTGTACGACCTGAAGCGGCGTGTTGTGGGGTCATAATCACCTAGAGATCTAACCAGGACGCTTTGGTGGTTGGGTAATTTGGCGTACAATTTTGCTGCCCGGCGCCTAATTTCATCCTCCACGTATGGAAGAGATGAGGCTTCGTGAAGTAGTCTCACGGGGAAGGATAAAGGGACAGAGTAGATGGACCGAAGTCCTCTGTTCTGCGCCCTCTGGAGCCACAGAAGCCAACTACCCGCTGCCATGCCCCACACTTCACAGGCGTAAAGCATGAGGGGGATAATCAGGGCTCTGAATAGGTGTAGTTTCAGGCGGACTGGCATCTCGGATTTCAGCATAGGGTACAGTGAGGCAATAGCCCCCTGCGACCACACTGATAGGTCTCTAATATGACCTCGAAATGTTAGACTTTTGTCTAATTTAACTCCCAAATAGGTGATGGTGTCTCTCCACTGGATCCTTTGACCCCGAAGTTGGAAAGTGGGGCAGTCTGCAGGTGTGGGACGTCTCGTGAACAGGATGGCATGGCTCTTGTCTGGATTAACAGACATTCTCCATCGTCGGCACCAGTCTTGGACTAGGCGGAGGTGTCTTTGAATAGGGTTGAAGGCTCTGTGGATGTTTCTGTTGGTGCAGTATAGTAATACGTCATCTGCATATTGCGCTAGATTGACCTGTGGTTCGGTTGGGAAGTCTGCCATATAGACACTGAAGAGAGTAGGGGACAAAACAGAGCCCTCGGGGACTCCGCCTCTTATTGGCCTAATTGTGAAGGTTCGTCCAGCAACTGTGACTATGAGGGTCCGGTGTCGGAGGAAACTGTGTAGGATGTGTATGAGTTGTGTGGGTAGCCCCAGGTGAATCAGCTTATGAAGTAGCCCTGTGTGCCAGGTGGTTGAGAAGGCCTTTTCCACATCCAGAGATACCGCAGCGGTGAATGCGCGTTCCTGAAAACCCAGGGCAGCAGCCTCCACCACACGCAGCAGTTGCTGAGGTGTAGAGTGCCCAGGTCGAAAGCCGAACTGATGTTCTGGGATGGCTTGCATGTTTCTCAGTAGAGGGGATAATCGGGTTAGGATCATCCTCTCTAGAACTTTCGAGAGGATGGACAGAAGGCTTATGGATCTGTAGTTGGAGGGGTGTACCGGGTCTTTCCCAGGTTTCAAAATGCATATCACCCGAGCCTCTCTCCACTCGCGTGGAAAGTGACCCAGGGTAAGGCACATATTGAATACTCTAGTTAGGAAGAGCACGGCGTTGAAGGGAAGGTGACGAAGCATGAGGGGAGTTAGTCCGTCAGGTCCCGCCGCCTTTTTGATTTTGAGGCGTTTTAATGCGCCATGGGTTTCGCTGGGACGTATCACCGGTAGTCGTTCCGCATCCTCCGGCGGACGTCGTAAGAATCGACGTACTTCTTGGCGGGTACGTTCTGAGAATCTATAATCCTGGGGGTCGTCTCTGGGACACATGGTCCGCTCTAGATAGTCAGCGAACACGTTGGCTTTGGCTTCAGGCTCGTATGCCAGGCCTCGGGTGCCCTGAATTGGCGAGTTGTATTGGCCACGACGGTTTCGAAGGCATCTGGCGATCTTCCACACGTCCCCACTTTCAGTGTCCAGGCTGGCCATCTTGCTCTCCCACGCTTGCACTCGGTGCTCACGCAGTCGAGACCCGACCAGTCGGCGCAGTCGCCGTAATAGGGCTCTGTTGTGGGGTGTGCGATGCCTTTGATAGAGTCTTCGTGCCGCCCAGGACCGACGGATAAGGAGGATTATGTCAAGTGGGAGGACGTCTGGGTGTAAGGGAGCTGGAGCTCGGATTGTCAGGTTTTGGGCAGTTCTTGTCACGATGGATGTGAATGAAGAAACTGCCGCTTCAAGAGTTGGGATGTCGTTGATTCTGGGGTTAGGTGGGATGGAGGTACGAAGGCAGTTACGGACACCTTCCCAGTCCGTTTCCCGAGTGTAATTTGAGCTGTCGTGACTGGCAATCCGGGTATTGATTTCTGCCAGTACTGGGTTGTGGTCTGACTGGAGAGCATTTATTGATGTCAGTGTGAGATGAAATGGGAAATGCTTTATGATCGCAAAGTCTATGACAGAGGGTAGTCCTAGACCATGCGGGTGATGTGTGGGTTGCCACGGGCCCTCCACCCTTAGTTCGGGGTCCGCGTCGATGAGGCGGATGATGGAATTGCCTCGGGCATCCGCCCTTCGACCACAGTGCCAGCGTTGGTGTTTGGCGTTGAAGTCCCCAGCTAGGATGACGTTGGGATAAAGGGCTAGGATGGAATGGTAGTCATTAGGGACAAACTGCCTTCGTGGAGGGTGATATACTGAGACTATCAGTATCTCTGTGCCGTCAAGGTTCAGAGTGATAGCCGTGGCCTCTAGTGTTTGAAGGGGTGGGAGCTGGATTGGGCGATGGACTACGTTTTGCCTTACGAACACCGCCGTTCCGCCTCCAGGACGACCTTGACGATCAGTTCTGTGGCAAACGTAGCCCGGTAAACGGAAGCGAGCATTTGGGCGTAGGTGGGTTTCGCTAACTAGAATAGCGTCTAGGGCATAAGTGCGGGCAAAGTGGGATAACTCCCCCGCCTGGCCAGCCAATCCGCACGCGTTCCAAAACGCGAACCGAAATGAGGTGCTTGGCCTAGTTTGTCTGGCCATTTTGGGTGTTTTGGAGTACGGAGGTTAGGAGGGCGAGCCCCTCCATTACAATGAGCGTCTTGGCTGTTGAGTCGCTCGCAGAGCTATATCTCACGATGAGATCGCAAATCCTTTGCCCATGGGTCTGCAAAACTAGCTGCGCCCATTTGAGCAGGTCAGTGAGCTGAAAGGTAGGGGATGAGGGGGTGTTGTTTGTGGAAGGAGGGGGTGCTGGTGTCTCCTCGGTTCTAGCCTCCTCGGCTCTAGCCTCCTCCTGATGTTGTCGGGTGGTGGAAACATCCCTCGCTTCGACCACTCTGGGTGCTCGTTTGGGCTTCCGGGGTTTTCTCTCCCTCTGCGGCCTTGGGATTGTTTGTGGGGGAGGTTTATTTTGGGGCTGATGTTGTGTATTGTGTGATGGTTGCTGGTGTTGTTCTCGAGTCCATGGATTACCCGAGGTGCGTTGGTTCGTTTGAGCTTGCGAAACTCTAGGGGTGTTGGCTAATTGGGGTTGAGGGGCCTGGTAATTTGAGGTGGAAGGTCTCACTTGGTCTCCTCTGACGGGAGTTGGACCTTGAGGTATCTGTGGTCTCCTGGAGGCGATCACTCTCTTCCTCGCAGGGCAACCTCCATAGCAGGCCACATGTTTGCCCTTGCAGTTTGCGCAGGTGGGATCATCTGTTATCTGTCTAGGGCAGGATTCTTTGTGGTGCGCATCACCACAGCGAAGACATCTAAGGTTTCTGCGGCAGAAATGGCTCGAATGGTTGAAGCCAAGACACCGGTAGCATTGTGGGGGCCCAAAAGAACTCCTCACAGCTTCCACCTTCACCCTGAGGTAGCAGAGAGACGTGACTCCGTCGATTTTCATCTCCGGATCACACGCCCTCTCCACCACAACCAGGAAAAGAGGAATTGGTCTCTTGGCTTCCCCGTTCTCACCCGGTTTGGTAAGTTGCCTTACCAGTCGAGGGGTGATGCCTTTGCGTCTGAGCTCTTCTTCGATATCGCCCACGGGCGTATCTAATGGAAGACCTCTGATGACACGGCGGATGTCTCGAGTTTTGTCGAGACCAAACGTAAAGTGAGGGAGATTTTTCTTGTCAAGGACAGATAGGAGGGTCTTATAGTCCCTCACATGGTTCGTCTGAAAGACATAGCGGCTTTTCCTCCTCGTCACCGAGCACGACCCCGAAAGTGTTGGCATGACTTCTTTTAAGAAGCCCACCATACCCCTGAAATCGTCTACAATGATAGGCGGAATATGCTGCTTGTCTGATTTTTCAGTTGGTTCACCAGTTGGTTCACCAGTTTGTTCGTCAGTCGAGATAGTTGATGGGTTCTGTTGGCGCTTCTTCCGACGGTTGACCACCTCTCGAAATTGTGCCTCGTCCACCTCAGTAGAGATGTCAGAGGAGCTTGCCTCGTCTTCGTCCATCCTGGACGTTTCAGACTGGACGACGGTCTCGTCTGTATTGGATTCCGCATCTGAATCCTCGCGGGAGCTGTCAGAGTTTACCTCTGAGGTTCGGCCTAAACGTGAATTTGGTTCGCGTTTAGCGCCTTGGTTGGACGTGTATCCGGTTAGTGCCAAACGTTTGGCGTTGCCATTTCCGCCTTGTATGGGCTTTCGGCGTCGCCGGTTGACTGTCTCCTGAGGTGAGCTTGCGGAGACGTTATTGTTTGCGCCAGATGTGCTGGGCATTGCTGAGTTCTCGTTATCGAGTCTGGTTTTGCTGTTTTTAACAGTGGGGTTGGGTTTTGTAGACATTGTAGACATAATATTGTCGGGCTGACCACTTACCTTCAGCAGCGGTTGCTAAGAAGCGTTGCCAACAGAGGACCGAACACCCAAAAAGGATGCGCCTATATCCACCCGAAGGTGTTGGCTCTAGCCTTGTTGACAAACCGCTACTGCTTGTTAGTCGGGACCTTGCTCGCAGTATATTGGAGACCAATACCGATGCTTGATACAAGCACCAATCAGGCACTCCAATGCAAAGTCCAATCTCGAGCCAGATGTTGCCGCTCCAGGAAAGCAGTCTTCGGTAAGCTCTAAAGTTTGCTTTCCAAACTTCTTATAGAGCTACCCTACGTTGA
Source organism: Tenodera sinensis (assembly GCA_030765045.1). Lineage (NCBI taxonomy): Eukaryota > Metazoa > Arthropoda > Insecta > Mantodea > Mantidae > Tenodera > Tenodera sinensis. The sequence goes on along the minus strand of CM060966.1, from coordinate 137,545,422 downwards.
CTTTGGCTAATGTATTAGCCCGAAGTACGAAGCTTGTGCACCACCGGCATGCGCACTCCACCTTCTTGCGGGATCTCCTGCTCCGTGGGGGATGGCTGAAAATTCCGTCTTTCCACCAGTGACAAGCAAAACACGTCCGCTCTGGTCGAACGACGACGTGAGAATCTGTTTACTCTGCATGACTTTTGCATAACTATACCACTCGCAAAAGTTAAAGGCATGTGAACGCTGGCCAATGCTCAAGCAGAGCGCTGTTGCCAAGCGTAGTGCGTGTACCGGCAGACGGTCTGTACATAAGGTTGTGTGAGATGCATGCACCACATTTGGCAGCGCTGGTAGGAGGGACAAGCGTAGGATTCGCTGGAGTCCGAGGTACGCCCCGCCTCCATATGCCTTTAACTTTTGCGAAGATTATAGTAAACAGTAAGAGATAGACGAAATCCTACTGTACAAAAACAGAGATATAGTTAAAAGAGAAGTTATTTTCAAACCATTTCAGAGATATTCCGTGTTATTTGTCGTGCAAAGGGAATGAAATTTCAAGTGTTTAAAACAGTTGACTATCGCTCAAAGTCTACTGTATCTCCATATTCCCCTTGCACCTACAAGAAAATCAACAAGACAATTTCTACAAATGTTTATCTCAATGAACACGAAGAAACAGAGGAGTAAGAGTTTGTAAGAGTAGTTAGTGCAACAGCAGAGAAGGTCTTGTGAGTGCAAAACTTCAGATATCTTAAAAACATGCAAGAGAGGGGCATTTCAAAAAGCTCAACAGAATTTTAGTCATTATTCTGCTGTTTTTGGGGTGATTGACAACATTTGTATATTTGATGTTATTCTTTCCCTTCACTTTTTCTATAAAACAGTTACCTTCTTTAGTTATATCTCCTTTTTCATCCAAAAGGTGTGGTTGCTAAGAAAGCATTTAATCCTTTAAGTACCTGATTTTGTCTGAAGAAAACGCTGTATTCGTTACATGAGTCCAAAATAAAATATGTATCTACTAGTATAACAATCAGTGATAGTTTAGTTCGTAGACAGAAGGCAACAAAATTAAGCTTCATATTCTAACAAAACACGTTTTAAAAACATAAAATACAGGTTCAAGAAAACTTAAATTCATTAAACATAGTAAATATACAACATATATATTAAACTACTCCAGCTAATATATTGTAGACAGCACGTTACAAACTTAGTAACTCGCGGCTCTCAGAACACTCACTCCCTTCGGTCGTTTTCTAATTCTCGTTACTAAAACTCTACTTTTTTTTAACTAGTACTCTAATAGTACATATATTGCGTACCAAGAATTGAAAGTGATAACTATCAGGTCGAGAATGGATTTTTGTAATACGAGGCCCGCGGAGCCGATTTTTCCCAAGCATTCAAAATCTTATAAGTAATTTACATTCGTGGTTAGTCAGTTACTTATTGCAATACTTGAAAAAACCGTAAAAAGCAATAATAAATCAAAAGTGGTTTTACATATTTTATTTAACATTAAGAAAAAAATGAATTCTCTATGTGAACAAATGAAACACTACATCTAAAGGCAAAGCCTTCCTATCCACTGTTTTATTAATGAATTTCGCAATAGATTCTTTACTTGAAGTAGCACATGTCTTGCTTTCTAGGTTATTTGTTTATGTAACCGAACTGAATATGTCGACTTTTGATAGTCATTACGAAGCAGAAAGTAATATAAAAGTGAGCGACATTGCTATTGAAGAAGCATGTGCATCACTTTTACCAGAGAAGTTGAAGCAAACATATGTTAAACCTTACTATGCTTTCGAAAGTGGTGCTTTGATAAAAGCGTTAACAGTTATACCAGCGAGGCAGTTTTATTGGCATTTTTGCTAAAGATTCATTAATAACTTATTTTTAGGTTAGTATGCTGTTGGGTGTGACTTCATTTCCTACTGGTGCCGTAAGTATTGAGGCAATATTTCTCAGTAAGCCCTCTACAACAATTTATTTCTTTATAAGTCCCCTGTATCTAAAATGTATAATATAGGAAGCATAGGCAGCCTCCTGTAATAATTTGTTATATGGCTGGTCTATGCTGACTTCTCTTTTGTCTTGTTACAATTCATTAATCTAGGATAGAAGTGTTTAAAACTTACTTTTGTCTTTAAATACGAATAAATATATTTAAATGTGTGATTATTGACGAATTAAGTGATATTTGTGAAGTTTGAACTACACTATGAGTGTTATGCATAATATATTAACATTAATCGGAAAGATTGATCAGATGTAAATTGATTTGTGTAATAACAATGAATCCACCATAATTTAGCGGATTTTTAGCGATATGAAAAGTGTGAGTATTACTGTTTGAGAAGTGTTTATTAATAGCAATAAAGAGTAATTAAAGCAAGTTCTATCTTTGTATAAAAGTAGTTCGTCCGCACCGCGCCCGGGATAGATAGAATTTAAAAAGATTCTACACACTCACTGGTTGCAGCTAAACCAGGGAATACAATAACAATATTGCAATATTACAACACCAACGAGAGCAATGATAAATTAATTTGTTACAGTATATATCAAGTATATACCAAGTATTGCAAAAATATATATTAGTGCCTTTTGGTTACATACCATTTAGATCTCTTCATTTATATTCTCCCTTTATCTACAAGTTGTAATGTTCTTAAAAGAGACTGATTGATATGGGCTGCAATTTCTCAAAAGTCAGTGAGCAGACGGCAGGCAGAGTCCGTGACTTTAAGCCTCGGTGCACAAATGTGATTCTTTTCCTCCTCCTCCCCAGTCACCTTGTGGTCTCCCTGAGAAGAAAATTACTTCCGAACTCGGCCATCTATCTCCGGACCACTGTGCCAGATGTGGGAACTAAAGTGTCATTTACTGACCCCTCAGATATTGACCTCTGACCTGCTTCCTTCCCCTTGCTTGCTATAAATCTACGCCGTTGCACCTCAGGGGCCGGCCGGACCACAGAAGATTCGCGATGTCGGATCATCGATTAAGTCGTAAACGCCACTTGTGCCTTAGTGAGGTCATTCCTTAGTCTATCAGTGACTTTATATTGGCGTACCACGAACACGTAGTTTGTAATCACCATAAACTGAGAGCGTGTACTAATTCTGTTGGGGTAAAATATCGATTATAGTACTGTAATAAAAACAGCAATTCAACGGATCCCACTCCTGACACCAGTGTAACAAAATGACAAAATCAGTTCAGCTATTTTTCTACCACTTTATTCTTTTCTAAACTTTTGCACAAAAGCATAGTTTTGTTCTCTATTGTAGAAATATGAAAACAAAACCCTCCCCTATTCGTCGTTTATACTGTGACAAATTCCACTTCTTACACATGTGACAAATTACAGCTATTTTTCTCTGTCCGTTTATTTCTCTTCTAGAACTGATTAACAGAAATAGTTGTTTTTTTTATCACCGTTAACACAAATTATAATTTCTCGTGACTTTTTAATTCACAGCTATTTTATCCGATCGTAATCTAGACACATACTTCAAAGTCTTTCAGATCTCACAATCTGCTTCTGACGATCACACTCACTAAAACTGCTTGATATCATAAACAACTCCGAGGCGACGACTCATTGTCAACGACTATCTTTCTTCTAGCAGCTGTCTCGTTCAACACTGAACGATTCTGACCGCTTGTCGTTGTTTACTTGCCGCGCAGTGGTGTGAGGTAGCTTGAACTTGGGCGTCTCTTATGTACGGCTGCTACTTTTAAAAATAATTTTTGTTCAATTGAGAGTTTTTAATATTGCAATTGATATCAAATTTCTATTGTTTATTTGCTACTGCTCCTTAAATCCCTTGGGATTTTTTTGTTAATTTGAGTTACATTATTAGAAAAAAATTTAAATGCTTAAATAGTATGTTTTTATACAGGTTAAATACTTTTGATGTGCAAAATACAAACTATATAAGATTCTTATTTAGTGTAGCATAAAAAGCTATGATTATGGTATTCAAAAAAAAACTTGGTAGCTGTAACTTCAAATTCCTACAAGAAAATTGTACCGAATTAGTAGGTGTAACGTTTTTAGGATACATACTGTACTTTATGCCACTTTTGAATGGCAATTTAATTATTATATGGTAATTAAATGAACAAATATTATTCTAATGATTAGTTAAACCTGTATTTTAATTTTCCATACTGATAAAAATAACTCCCCGTTGCCGCTATTAATTACACCCCCAGGGAATTAAGATACATGTTGAAGATTCCATTAACAATGTTAAGTACATCCCTTGGATGTCTCAAAACACAACTAAGGTGGAATTTGTGATCAATAAATTTGTAGTACAAATGGCCTGGGCTGGTTTACCACAAGATTCCTGTTGTAGGTACATCCGGAATTCTTGCAAAACCACAAACCACGGCACACACTATGGGTCTGCAGGAAATGATTAACTAATTATTTGGGCCCCTGTCAGGTTTGCGTGGAGACGCCTTCTCTCTTCATGGTAATGGAGTCTATTGAAGCTGCCGAGTCTATTATGGCTTCTAATTAGAAGCGCCATTCAGCGTGAACACGTCAGTCAGTCGCACAAACAGCGGAAGATATACAGCAGTAGCGTTACTCTGCCGAATTCAGCAGAACCCTCGGATATCAGCTTCATTCACACGAAGCATGTGGCTGCACACCCCACCAGCTGGCTCCGACCATCATTTATATAAGTCTTATGCCCACACATTATATGTGTTGGCTCTACATCGATAACTAATAATAATAATAATAATAATAATAATAATAATAATAATAATAATAATAATAATAATAATAATAATAATAATAATAATAATAATAATGAATATACATGTTTTATAAATATCAATAATTCTCATTTTATGTAGCTATTATTCCATACAAAGTATATAATAATGTTTCAATATACCACGCTTTTTCAAAACGGACTGAAAGTATAACATAATTTCTCCTAACCCCATAGAGATTGTCCTGGAAATTTGTGATTGTGAATTTTTAACAGTTATGAAAGTACTTGTAAGACTTAAAGAAGAACTGGGGATGTGAGCGCGGTGGCGCAAATCAAAGAAAGCTCGGAGTCAGGCTGCCCCACATCACATGTCAGGCGGTACGTGCATCAAAAACGCTCAAGGTCAGCCTGCCTCGCGCGACTCTTTGCGAGAAAGGTCTGTGTTACGTCATTCTGGCTATATAAGGAGGCAAGTAACGAGCAAAGTAGTTAGTTACAAACATGAGTGTCGGGAGTATTTAGTTTTAGTGTGTTTCTTTGTCAGCTGCGCGTGTCATGGGAGACCATCGCAATTGAGTATTGAGTGATCGCATCGTCAAAGTGAACTGTTTGAGAGACAAAGTAAATAAAGACAGAAAGAAGCGAGTCAAGGTTACAAGAAGAAAACAGTTGTGCGTTGTAATATCACGAAAGACTGTAGATTGTGTTAGCGCCAGTAAAAGAGAACTATATTGTTGTGCATTCAGTTAGAAGAAAATAGTTTGAGAAAAATAACTAGATTGAATTTTCTCATTTTGTTGCAATGTTAGAGCCGGTGTACCACAGTCCAACATTTTTCAACAACTTTTCTTATCCAATGGAATTGCACACAAAAGAAACGGTGTCTGTCCATTATAATACATTTTGGTATAAAAACAACTGACAGTTCAAGTTGTAAGTGAACAAACAGACATGGCGGACGCAAATATTAATTTATCGATTGCTATATTAAATAGAGGTTTAGAATATATTTCCATGATTCTCGGTAGAAAGAAAAGATGTACTAGGAGTAGCAGACTTTTGTGAACTAGAACATATTCACAAAGAGGAGAGGACACGACTCGAGGACCCGGAAAACTATCGCAATCCTCTACGAAGTGAATATTTATTTTGAAGGCAAAATTACATGCAAAAGATTCCAGAAGCACGAACAACTAACCACTGATATTCTTTGTACTTATACATAATGACACTCTTCTACTTTCCTTTGCGTTATGCGTTCATTGAGCTTCTTCAACTTCAATTCTTCATGAGGCTACAAGTTATAGTAGTGAATACGTTTTCAGAACATCACTTAGACTTTTAGAATGTATTTTTAAGAACATATAGGCTTGAACTCACTTTTTAAACAAACACACATTCAAACACAAGGAGCTTTCTCAAATAATCTTTTTTTTCCCTCCATTCAGGAGGAATCAAAACATTTCGGATGGAACGTAATACTTTCTCAACTTATCATATGCTTATGTATAATATCATTGTGATATAATATTTTGGAAATGTAAAAAAGAATTAATTTCTCACAGATTTATACGTAAGAAGATTATCATGTGACGTTGAACTCATGAAATGACGAGTGCCACATTTCTAGAAAAGCTGAAACACACGCATGCGTGATCGGAACCGGATTCTCCAAGAGTTATTTTGATTGGCGGTGCAGATAAGTTCTTTACATTTTAATTATCTTTCTCCGGTGCCTTGCTCCGGATGAATGGGGTTGTGTCCGGCATTGTGTCCCAGCGTCGCGTGGCCCTCTCCGCTAACAAAGCCTTTTGTTCATGGGTCCACAAGAGAAAAGAGGGCGTTCCCGGTACGTGCAAATGTTTCAAGAAAGGATTATGATTTTCCTTTGTGAGACTTGGATCAGTGTGATTTCGAATTTTCCGGCTGGTTTACTGCGCTGATAGCTGAACGTGGCCATGTCACCAACTGTCTAATCTGGAATGGTTCGGTGGACGAGGTTTATTCCAGTCAATGAAGTTGCTTTTGTCCGCATCCACCGTCCGTATGTCTCGGATTTACTGTGGAAAGGAAATCCGTATTTTGTGGTTACTTTGATTGGCAGTTAGGGATGAAGAATCAAAAGTAGAAAAATACTGAAGCTAACGACTCTATTCACAGAAAAGACATCTTGTCTGGAACCTACTATTGCTTTAAAGAAATAATAATTATTTCTAGAAAGGGGAGAGAGGATAAACAGGAATGCAATGTGTAAGATTTGCTGACGATAACGCATTGCTAAGAGAAGCGGAAACGATGTTTACTCTCTAAAGCATAGCTGTCAAAGCTTTACAATATTGTAACTGTTCATTTTATTATTTGTCATATTGCGTTTAACAATAAAATAAAGATATTTGCATCTATTTATTCCAGTATTGTTTTAGTCTCTAGGCTTTTCTTTTTCAAAATCAAAATCCATACAATTGTTGTCTAATGTAGCCCCTTCATTATCCACATGTATCATCTTACTGTTTATTTTACGTGGGTCCTTCCCATCCTTTACTATAGCCACGTTTGATTGCGGTCACTGGGGTTAAATTCAGACGTTAGGCAGTCCATTTCTTCTGTCCTTTAACAATCATGGCTATTCGAATTACTTCCTTTAACATACATGTATTGTGACAGGGATATCTAAACTAGTTTAGTAATCAGAACAATAGTGGTATATGTAGCAAAGTTATCCATACAACAGAAAATTAAGGAATATCGTGATGAATATAAATAACAGTGTGGCAATAATGAAGTTAACATAATTTCCAAAATAATACTGTAGTTATTGAAAGAAAGGAAGGAAGCAATGAAGAAAGAAAAAAAAGAAGAACGGAAGAAAGTAAGGAAGTAAGGAAGGATGAAAGGAAGGAAGAAAGGAAGCGAGGGAGCGTGGGAGGGGGAAGGAGGAGAGAGGATAGGAAGCAAGAAAGGAAGGAAGATCTTACTAATTGAAGATGAGGTTCAGTGGTTGTGAATAGGTCCCGGTTTTTAATGGCCTAAGAGCACTAAAAATGACCTTAAAATTATGAATTAAATATATTAAAAGTTATCTAAAGGAATAAAGAATTACTTAATTACTTGATCTGACGTATTTCACTCATACGTTATCACTAATGCTAGAATTTTTACGTACTATCAACAATTGGAATTTGTACATATTTATGTAACAATATCAGGTGAAATATGTTCTGTAAAAGGTTTTAAAATATGTAATATTAATTTAATTTGTATATAAATGATGTATTAAACATATTAGTTGAAAATTCCATTTTATTAATCATACCTACTTTTTGAAAATAAAGTATGATACATTAATTATGCATGACTGTATTATAGCAAACTTAAATAAATTCCATTATTATGAATATTCACAATTTTTATTTTCATAGTCACTGGTTAAACAACCTCCCTCTTCAGTGACTCAATCGCAGAAAGAAGCTTAGTTAACAAGTGGATAAAAATTATGTACGAACCTACTTTTTTCTGCACAAAGATGTCCGGGTATTTCGCAAACCGGATAATACGCACAGGAATAATCAGGAGTTTATTGTATTTCTATTGCGAAAAATAGACTTTTTACACTATGAGGCAAAATTTCATTTTATATAAACAAGGTAAAATATGTAAAAAACGTCATGCTCAAATATGCAAAAAAATATTACTATGCTTAAAATATTTAAAATATGTAGGTATGAATAACATTTCATTATATTTCATTATTTCATTATTTTTTTTTCTTCTTTTTATACACTTGCAAAATTACAATCTGTTCAATAGTTGAACAATAAGTAACAATGATAACATTAATTTTTCAAACTATGGCCCATTGGCCATAAATTTGCTTATAAATTTCATTATATCGACATTTATTATTTCAGTTATGCATAAGCAAAGGGAAAGAATATATTAACATACAAATCCTGCTGTCAATTGCCAAGATCACATCAGCATCGATGTGATGGAAATGTCGCTTTTAAGCACACTTAAAACCTTCGGTCTGGGCCGGATTTGAACCCGCGACCTTGGGATCAGTAGGCCAGAGTCTAATTAACTGAGCCACCCAGACCGACTAGTTATAATTTAATGCTGAATTACAATTCCTTACACATATACGAGCTTTTGTAAGTTTGCTATTATCAATGAATACGGACTTACACTTTGAAAAGTCGCTTTCAACATCGACAGAAGATAAGAGGGGAATGCTTAAAACAACAAATTAATATTGCCGGCTTCCAGCTCTTTTGCACGAGATACTACGTTTTACCCAAGAAATCGTCAGTTACATTGTTAGACATTCATGTTCTTGTCCAAGAAATTTTCCATTTTAGCAAAGACAAGTTTGCCCACTTCACCATTTAGATTACTTACAACTGACTTCACAAGTTCTATTAGATTTTTAGTTTCGCCGAAATGCTTGGTTTCACTTTCAGTGTGACGAAATATAAATATCACCTCAAACACTAGCATCTACTCTGTGAAGACTACATTATAACTGAAGGCGTGATGCGACCCTCAAAAGTAACTGACATATTTACCTCTCATTTCTTTAGACGTAAAATCCGCCTTACAATAAACGTTGGCCGTTTAGCAGGACCAGTGCAAGTGTTTAAGAAATAGAGCCCATGGATTTCCAAAAGCATTTTGGATATTGATGTTCTGAAGCATGATTACATTAAAAAAAATAAACTAAAATCTAGATTTGTTCCTAAAAATTACTTGAAAATGAGTTACAAATAGTAAAAAGTGCCCTATTAGATAAACAAGTCTAAACTGCAGAAAATATTACCCCTAAAAAGAGGTTTAATTTCTCTCAAAATGTTATCAGTCACGTATGTTTTCAATAGCAACGTATCGACAAATTTCATTCAAAAGCTTGGGTACAGTAAATCCAAGATACTTGTGCTCTGGAACCCCTTCCCCAGGTCTTCTGGAAGTTGGTGCTCGGGCCGCAAGGGTCGCCACGTCGCCCTCTCCCTGGGTAGAGGAAACACTTCGGTTGTGCGTTAGGTGTCAATATCTGTAACTGTTGGGGCTTCTGTGCGTCTCTGGGCTTCGCTGGCTCCGTTCTCTGACAAGCCTTAGATCTCACTTCGCTTTATCCCTTCCCCCTGAGGGGGGGGGGGGGTGTAGTTCGCAAAATATCAACGTTGGGTTCGCGGTGGGTGCCTCCTCACGTTACTACACACAAAAGTTTCAAGTACCTCCATGATATCAAGGTGGTCCGCGATTATTTGTATTTTTTCTATCACGCAGAAACTATAACTAGTCGTTCTGACAATAGACGGCATTAGCTTGACCACTTGCTTTCTGCTCTGGCAATACTATTGTGGGTTAAATTTCACTCACGCCGCATTCATCTCGGGTGGTAGGTGGTTTTGGTTGAGCTGTGTACAGGTTTTGCAATCTGAACTTATTCTGTGGATACAAAGTATTCGGAGGTGCTCAGTTTCCAATATATGATTTTATAAACAATCAAGATTATTATTATTATTATTATTATTATTATTATTATTATTATTATTATTATTATTATTATTATTATTATTATTATTATTATTATTATTATTATTATTATTATTATTATTATTATTATTATTATTATTATTATTATTATTATTATTATTATTATTATTATTATTATTATTATTATTATTATTATTATTAAAACTAAACCCCGGCGCGACAGCCCACGAGGGGCCAAGGCCTACCGCCCAGCCACTGCGTCCCCCACCTCTGTCCACTACAGGCGTCATTGGTGAGGTGCAGTACTGGGGGGTGGGACGTGGTCAGCGCCCCGAGCCCTCCCGGCCAGTTATGCGGTCTTCTAGACCTGGGGCCGCTACTTCTCCATCAAGTAGCTCCTCAATTGGTCCCCCGGGACCTAACGAGGCTGAGTGCACCCCGTGCCAGACCTCCCAGAGGGGATAAAATCCCCATCCTGGTACCGGGGATCGAACCCGGGTCCTCCGCACCAGAGGCAAGCGATTATTATTATTATTATTATTATTATTATTATTATTATTATTATTATTATTATTATTATTATTATTATTATTATTATTATTATTATTATTATTATTATTATTATTATTATTATTATTATTATTATTATTATTATTATTATTATTATTATTATTATTATTATTATTATTATTATTATTATTATTATTATTATTATTAAACTAAAACTAAACCCCAGCGCAACAGTGTATCCTCTTGCCATTTCAATAACTGTCCACTTAAATACAAATGGTATATAAACATGACAATAATAGAAATACTTAGTACCACGCAGGAAGCTGAATCTAACCTTCATGCGTATAGTACTCGTAGTTTGAGTAAAAATCGATTTGTTTGGAGTCTCTATATCTAAACTAGCCTTAATTTTGATACTGATTACAACTACGTCTGGCGAGTTATTAGGTACTCCGCAGTGACGAATGAACCTAAACTGGGATCACTTTGAGTAAGTCACGTGACCGTAACACATGAGATTATTTTCAGCGCAATTTAGTGCAAAGGCTCGCATCAAGAATATACATTTTCGTCAATGATTCATAAAACCGTGATAGAAGTAGCAATATATTTACATAACCGAAACCACTTAATATCGGGTTTGATATTTTTGAAATTTAAAATATTTTCCCCTTAGTTTTGCGAGATATCTCTATACATTCCAATCAGAGCTTAACTGATCTCTAATATTCAGTTCCCCCAGCTTCCGTGTTTACAATGGCTTGGGGACATGCGTCCTGAAGCGTTGCCAAGGAAACACAGTGGCGCACTTACATCCCCGTCGTCATAGAAACGCTGTTCACTTCCACAACTTATGGAAATGATGAGAGATATTAGGGCTCCGAGCTATCCCTTTGTGGTGGGTGTACCTGCATACTATCAGTTTCAGCAGAGCAGCGTGGCAATGTCAGCCTGCTTGCTATTCCAAGGCAACCCTTCATGCAAAAATACATACCTGTTACTAAAAACACTAACAAAGGAGTTATGACAAAACCACATCGATCACTTCTAGTACTATTGTTCTAATGAATTATATTGGTAAACGTTTGAGCAATTCTAGGAAAGTAGATGTATTTTTCTAACAATGTATTTGCCTATGTACACCCTAGCATAACTGGTGTGTAATTACATTTAACAGTGATGTACTTTACCGTATATTACACACTTTACAATGTACTGTAATTTATTATTGTACCAATGTTTCCCACCACCTCCGCGGAATCGATTTATATCACTTCAAAGCTAACATTTCAATATACCGCGGAATCGTTATGACGCCGGGTTAAAGCATGTACCCCAACAATCCCGTTATTTCGGGATTCTACTGTATTGGGTATTATTCATTTTATACTTTTTCAAATCGCATTTAAATAACATGCTGCACCTGCCTGCCACGTCGTTTTCTGATTTTTCTTTAATTTAATTAATTTATGTTTATTATTATATGTTGTATTTTCCCGTAACTTATTTTCTACATGTAGGTACCATTTAGGAAACTCAAATATTCTGAATTCTAAAACATATGAGCTCTAAAATGAGTGGAGCTGAATTAGTTCATGTTATGAATTACCAAAATCGAGCAATTCGTTTTTTATTACATATAAACAGCAATTTTCACTATAACTTGGAATTGTGATAAAATATTGCACTCATTTTGTTGTACCTAAATACTGATTTCTGGGTTCACTATAGGTATAAATTCATTAGAACGAGGGTTCTTCAAATAAGTGTACCTAAGTGAACTGTGTATTAATTTACATGATGTCACATGCCTTGCTTTTGAACCACATGCTTCATTTTCATATGCATTTTAGCCTAAGTGCTGTACTATATGTTATGAAAAAATTGTGATTATAATTGTAATGGTTTAGGTAATGTTCACATTAAATTACTGGCGTATTTTTCATGTGATTACCTACGCTGTATCCTAATGTGGACAGAGGTGACATTTTTATAGGCACGAGCTGTAGGTATAATATAAATAAATAGAATGCATACAACGAAATCGGCACAGAAAGTCATTCGAGTGTTGCATTCATACAACAGATTTCCTTTTCCGTTCCGTTAAAATTGACGCTGGTAACAGCTTTATTTTCTTTCTGGGTTTTCTGCTTCTTTTGTTACGTTATATTTTCAGTTGAGGGGCAACCTTCGCTTTGATTTATCCCCCTTTCTCCGTCACCATTTATTTTTACTACTCATCCCTTTTGGCGCTTAACTCGCTCGCTCTTTTGCACGTTTTTGAAATCTGCATCGCTCCAGAAACGAAATGTGCGAATACGCTCAAGGTGAGATCCAAACTGCGGACTGAGTAAACACGGTTGGTGGTGGTGTTATTTCTATATCACGTGATCGTAGTACAGGCAGTCAGCCCTTGAGGACAAAGTAGAAGCGACGTTTATATATTGTCACATGTACTACATTCATGTAACGCAAGAATTTGTAGCCAACGTTCCCAGGGCATTTCTATGATGTTAATCACAGGTAAAAAAAGACGTTTAAAATTATTTTAACCTACAAGTTTGAAAATAATTTACCATTAATATTTCAAATTGAAGCTATATATTAGTAAAACCTCTCAGCTGTTTTTCACTGAAAACATTGTTACTCCTTCAATTCATTACCCATTTTTATAGGCGAAGGACGAGTTTTCAAACACATGGCCCCAAAGATCTACTTATAGGTACAAAAAATAATATAATATATATTATAAATAATATAATAAATAAAGAGAAAAACAGTTTGTATCATATAACAAAAGTGTGACGCTGGCCGCGGCAGCACGTGAAAGTCGCTCAAGCTACCTCACAGCACTGCGGGTGAATGCATGACTGAACATAAGAGAGCGCACGCGCACACACACGCGCACACACACGCGCACACACACGCGCACACACACACACACACACACAATATTTTATTAGTCAACGTGCTAGGTCCCATTTTAAACCCCGTTTATCGTATCTTATCTATATTATTAATATTATAATGTAATATTAATATAATCAATAATATATATTATACAAGAGAACTCGTTCTCTATTCTACATAGTTAAACTCAAATACATTTTCATCTAAATTAGACAAGGTGGAAGGAAGGTCATTCCATTAATTTAAAGCAGTAATAGATCTCGCTATTTGGAACACATTTTGTATCTTACGTTATCTTTGACCATTTCCTACGGAGATATTTTAGTTCGGTCAAAAACAAGAGACAGACAAGCTGTCAACACTGCAGATTGTATGGGTGTCACTTTCACAAGGTCAGTACATAAACAAACACCGCAGCGTGGTGTCCCGTGATCATAAACAAATACCATGCCGTGTTCCTCCGTGTTTACTGTACGAGTGTAGGCCAATCAGAATACCAGTTGCACTCGCCATCACATTACACCACCTTGCAAACGACCGATGTGTTTAAAATCAGAAACCGGTTGAGATCCCTGACCAACCTCAACGCAACGTTGCCGAGTTACTTCACGTCTGAAAAAGCTGCTCAGGATATTCTTGTAATTCCTTTAAGTGATTAATTATTTCGAAACCCTGTGTGCTGTCCCACTATGTCACAAATAAGTTACTGTACGCAATCCTACAAGTAACAAACTATTATCTTCGTACATCATTGTGGAAGTACGCAACCAATTTGGAACAAAAACCATTCACTTTTTCGAAATCGGCTGACCAAAGTACAAAATATGAGGATTATGAGTTCTTTTCTTGTGTTAAACATCTTACTGAACAACTAAATAACATATAGGAAACAAACAGTAACACAGGCACAACTGTACCAAATGCACAACTCTTAGAAATGTTGGCAGGCATATAGATTAAGAACATCAAAATCATATGAAATGTCTTCGTTGTATGGGACATATGCAATCCTGCAGATAAATCGCGACTTTTGTTGCTTTCAAGGGGAAGCGGAATTAAGCAATATATTTATATTTAATGTTTTAAATAATTGCTCTTTTACCTTTAATAATTTAAATCTAATTGTTAGAGGTGAGCATGGTTATCTGTTTTATTAGCGATACGGAAAATCTGCATCTGTAACTTCAAGCAGTTATAATTTTGACGACTGTAGCTACACCGCATGACGTCATGGAGAGCGTGTACTACAGAGAAACCTACACGTGATACCTACCGTATTATTTAACATACCGTGCTATGAGGAACAGCTTAGCTTGATATCATAGCAACTTGACGGTTTTTTTCCTCAATTTTATACTCAGCCTTTAACATTTAAGATCACATCGGCGGCTTTGGAGCAATCGGCAATGGTGGTCACTTGCTTATTATTCTGTAACTTTGGGTTTGTATACGCTGGCTTTTCTTTATACATTAAATTCACTTACACACACACACACACACACACACACACACACACACACACACACACACACTTACACTCCTACGCATACTTTCGGACTCTAGGGAGTACGGGTAATAATCTTAGGCAAAGAAAAATTCCCGTCCCGAATCGAAACCGGGACATCTGAGTTTAGAAGCCAGCATGCTGAACACCAGAGTATAAAGGCGGCCTGGGAAATTTGTATTAACCTCTTATGTTGGCAAATATCACATAGGTGTCACAAAGAGCAGAAACAGAAGTGAAAAGTGATTGTAAAGAAGAAGAGAGGGAGAGAGACTCAAGTGCACAGAGAGGAGGAATGGAGGAAAAAGTGAAACAAAGCGACTGAAAGAATTCCTGCGTTTAACACAGTAAACGAATAGATTTGCGAGTTCTGTTAATTATTCCATTAGATGCTGTCAATAAGATAATTCCACATGTTTTAACACTTCATGTATTATATATGAGCGTATATTATTATAATATACACGTAATACATTCAAATGTCCTCTACTCACCCTTCGATATACAATATTATTTAACGACGCTGTCAATTGGCAGAATCATATCAGCGTCACCGGAATTTTGTCCCGCAGGAGTTGTTTTACATGCCTGTAAATCTACTGACATGGAGCTGTCGTTTCTAGGCACACTTAAAAAATCATCGGTCTGGGCCGGGTGTGAACCCGCGACCTTAGGATTAGTAGGCCAGCGTCTAACCAATCTTCCAGATACTAGTTCGTTTATTTCATGTCATTTATATTATTCCAAGAGTTTTAATTAACCCTTTGTTTAAGCAATACGTTTAATGTCTCCAAAGGGATTGGACAATGGCAACCTAAGTCTAAAAGCTGTAGTGTTAAGACCTTCAAACCACGAGCAATACCGGTTATTCTATATGTACTGTCAATAAGACAATTTGAAATGTTTATATATTTTGAGTCGTATGTTGCCGTCAGTGTATCACAATCTAGTTCTGCTTGTCTGCATTTAAAAGCAGCCAATTTGTTGTGCCACTGAAGCAGAGAAAAGTGCCGGCTTTAGATCCCAGTCTGCACTTTTTGTCCCTCCCTCCCGCCAAGGCATTCCGTAAAAGCATAGCGGGATGTCAGATTCCAAAAGAGGTTTATTTAGGAAGTCCTGCTGCAGTAGCCAGTAGAGATATGAGATAGAACCGTGTCGAAAATAGAAATATAATCTGATAAAAGTTGTATGTTGACTACAGACTTCCGACACAAAAAGTGGCCAGTTTCCTTGAAGAAGCGGAGAAACTACTAAACTACTGAAGTGCAAGGTAAGCTCTCGTCGTTATGTTAAGCTTCAGAGTGCCATGCTCATCATCACCACAGTATGATCGCCCTGGTGTTACAACAAATTCATATTATCTCCTAACTTTCTAAGAAAAGCTTAACAGCCTTGTTCCTTCCACTTTTGTGGTATACATACATCAAACTTATATTAGTTTTCATTAATATGACAAAGCTATTTCGCTACTTTAGAGAGGTGTTTCTTTCAATTGTAGAACATCAAAATAATGTGTAACAAGATGGTTTAAGCAATGCTGTTTACTAGTTTACCTCGCATAAATGAAGTATTTAAGAAAATTTAGAAAATAACCATAGTTGTTACAAATGCATAGAATTCCGGATAAGCTGATACATCTCTGGAGAACGTTGTGTTGTCTCGACCTCAGCAAAGTAATAATAAAATGACTATACCTAGTATACTAACTTTTGCAAAGGGTCTGAAGATGAACTTTAAAGCGACAATTTTAGGTAACATTAACTACAGATAAACAAGAGCCAACTGACTGTTCTGGTTTCCATTTGTAACATAACAGCAATGATACAGAACGAGCAGGCTCCACGGTAACGTATGTGGCTCGCATTCGTGAGCTCCCAGGTTCGATTCCATCTCCCATTTTGAACTTGGATTTTTCGTGGTTTTCCTAAACGGTACAGAAATATTGCGCTGATTTCTAATCTATCATCTCCCTTTTATCCCATCTCGGGTGCAGTTTTAGATTTTTGGCGTATGACATTGCCGCACAGATGGTACGGATACATGTTCAAAGGAAAGGATAGATGTAGCGCAACAAAGTTTGCCAAAGAGAGCTGCGCGAAATGTTGGTACTACTCGGATAAAGTCGGGTCACCTCGATCGATTGAAGGCTACATGCCATTTCCATTCCCCACATAGTGTCTATTGTTCCCAGTATCTACTTCCTCTCTACTCGTTCACTGAGATACGCACACCTCGAAACATTATTAGATACTGGAGTCCGTAATAGGGATACTGGCGCACTGAACAGGTGTAACGGATAGTCTTGAGATAGAGATAGAGATTGGAAAGTTTTCATTGCGTCAGCTCTACTTTGTTCTTGGCAGATTCAGTAGTTGGACTGATATATAGTACCTGGGCGACTCGGCTTTTCTTTGCTTTTCCTTTTTTTAATCATATTTTTTATTGGGAGAAGATACGTATATAGATACAATTGAAAAGCAAAATGTTAACTAAATATAAATTTTCATCCTAATTGTTGGAGCCGTTTCGGTGACGAGACCTTTAATATTCTGGCTTGTTAGAAATTGTAGCCAAAATAAGGTTTCAACTAATTTAACTGTTATGCGTAGACTAAGCTAAGTCAACTTTCTTTAGGTTTTCTGAAAGCCCTTGCTCAAACTTTAGTATCCTGGCCTGTTTGTTTAACTTGACCCATTAACAGAGAAATTATATCCAACATAAGGTTTAGAGCAATTGTGACTGTTACACGTAAAATCGCCTTTTTTTTCAGGAATGACACCTATATAAACTTAATCAGCAAAAACCTGTCTGCATACAAAATTTGATCGAAATCGTTAGAGCCGTTTCCAAGTTGTGCGGAATACATATACAAGAATGTATATATAATACTGATAGTTAATCACTATTTAGTTAAATTCATAGCGCTATTCTGCAACTATGACAGTACGTACGCTAAAAAAATAATGCACTATCTTAACTTGTACATATTTTGTGTGTAATCCACTTCACTACACGAGTTCCAAATAAACGCACTGAAATTTAATCACTCCTGCTTGTAACATAGTTATGTTATTTTTTAAGTCTTAACGTTCTTTGACCTATTATGTCATATCGAGCGATGAATGACATGGGTGAAATGATGTTCAAATGAGCCTGGGGTCCACAGAGCTTAGAGTCACCAGACACTCACTGTAGAATAAGGGAAAACCCCGGAAAACCCCGTATTTAGGCGACACCGCAACACAGCTCTTGAATGTGAAGCAGACAAGCCTATCTCTGTGGTGGGGGTAGCGTAAGAATTGTAGAGATTTATTCTTGGTGGAGTAAGTGATCATAACTATGGCTGACACAAAATTTAATGACGGGTGGTAGAAGCTAGTCAACACAACGTCTAGTCATAGACTTGCCACACCTAGTTGTGTTGTATAGTTAAATATGGTTTAAAATCACGCTGCAAAGCCGGTGACACATTTAACACTTGCACCAACAAAATTTATTTGTTCAACAGGTACTAGCCGCCATTAAAAGTTGTGTCTGCCATAGATGGACGCATGACCTAGTCATAAGAGGAGTGAGAGAGTGTTGCCCAATTGTTGTCGGATAATCCATGTCTAGCTCACTGTTGCTATCATGTTGGATACCTGGACAGATTTCCTTATGCGGAAGAATTGTGCTGTAGAAACACAAAGTAACCGCTTGCTTGTTGTCGACTTCTGACTGTTGTCGAGGTAGTGTAATTTTGAGCAACTAAGTGAAGATGGGCGTTCCCTGAGTTGACGATGCTTTTATTCAGGTTCGAAGTCCTGAATCCACGTCCCATCTATTGTGTCTTAACCATTGCTCGCCTTCTTGCTGACAGCGTGGGAGGAGCAGGAGCGCCTCCTCTTGCTTCATTACACACTTTTGAGAACTTAGAAGAACTGACTCTCTCGTTTGTAGATGCTATATGGTGCCCGACGCTTTGGTGCCTATACCATAATATTTACAAGTTTTTAAAAATATTCACAACAAAAAACTAAAAGAAACTTATAAGACATGTTTGGCTTATGTGGCGTTTACTCCCAATCCTATTATCCCTGTATTGCATTAATTATTTTGATACATATACCACTTTTCTTCTAACTCCTTAACCGCTCTCAGGTATCTTAAAGCCATGACTGTTAAAGGCCAGACGAAATGGCTCGACCATCCACTCAAATTCGAGCATCGTGAGCATAACTGCGGCAACTGCAATCAAATGTGGCTGTAGTAAAGGATGGGGAGGGCTCACGTAAAATAACCAGTGAGATGGTACATGTTAATGATGATGCAGTTACATTTTATTTCTATTGTATAGATTTTGATTTTTGAAAAATAAAAAGAAGAGGCTACATAATACTAAAATAAATGAATACATTTGATATAATGGCTACCAATACCTTCGTTTTATTGATAAATGGCAATATAATATAAAATAACAAAAAAGTCAGGGTTACAATTCACTAAACCTTTGACTAAACATATTTGTTACCAAATGGCATCATTATGAATTACACGGTTAACATGACCTTCACAAAAACATTTATATCAGGAAATGCTGCTACAAAATGTGTGGATGCATCACACACTTCTAAGACGTAAAATAGATCTGTAAACCTACACAGAACATTAAAAATATTTGCGAAGAGAAAAATGTGTTGAAAGAGGGAAAGAAGAACTGGCATGGTTTAGAAGAGGAGTAATTCCTTAACAAAGGCGGGAAACTCATCCAACAAAACTGAAGTGGTGGAAGAATTTTAAATTTAATGTAAAAGTAAAACATTTAATAGAAAAGCAAGATAAAGTAAGATAAAAATATGAAAAGTTGGACTATAGCAATGAGAAAGACAGTGTCCATAACGTTGTATGAGGTTTATCAGGAAGTTTAAACCTTAATTTTGTGTGCGCAATATATTGTAACAAAGAACAACACCAGTTATGACTAATCACACTTTATTTTCCTTCTAAACGTTTAGCACAGCATAACGTTACACTTAAATCACTGCATAAACTCTGAAAAGTGCAGCTTAACCGTGGAATGGAATCACAATTGAACTGTCCTATGGATCACAAGTCACACTGAACTGTACTCGGCACGATTCACAGCGCTGTCCACTGAACGCTTCATAAAAGTTTAATTATGTGACTTGGCGTTCACCAGCCAGTTATAGAGGTGCCGCACACAAAGAAAACGCTTTTAGAAAGGGAATATTCTCGAATGCCATAAAACCAAGAACCTGGAGCCCAGAACGGCAAACAATAAGCATTGTCTCCGTATGTCTGTTGTTCTGTCAGGTGACGGGTCTTAACGCAGGGTCCTTCTCTGATTCTCTGATGTAGGTAATCAACTGCAGGCGTCCTGACAACATGGTGTTAATTATAATGAGATGCGAAAAATATGAACCACATAAATTGAAGATTAAAAATTAAGGAATATAAATATTATTAGTAATAAGATTACATACATTTTCGAATACAAATCAGATTCACATACCTTTCTCTGCCAATTTTTTTAGCAAACTATTCTTCAAAAAGCGTATTCTTCCATCCACGTAACGTTAATTGAACAAACATTTGTAGAATTTAAGGCAGTTTTCCTCGTAGGTACAATGGAAATAGGGGGATAAAATAGGCTTAAGTGACAGTCATATCCTTTCAGAGCTGGTCGCTATGAGATAGCTTTGTAATTCCGTTATCTTTGCATGATGAGGAGAGAAAAAAATCCAGTGACTTATCTGAGAAAAGCGTAAGCATCGAAAACACTATAACAAGGAAAATGTGTTGGACAAGATTATCTCCACAAAACACGTGTTGTTGACATAAATTGTGCTTTAACAAGATCTGCATGTTTTGTTCGGTAAAAGTTTTCTATCTCTTATGGTTTAACATAAAGGAAAAGTCATGCTGAGTGAAGAGTACCTACTTCAAACCCATTCTCAATCAATTGAAAATATACAGTGTAGTTGTCAGGAAAATATTTGAGACACATTGCATTTTCATAAAAACCGTTACAGACGTTTTTGAGAAAATCAGAATTCTTGAAAAATGATTCACAGAAGGGGTGGTTTGGAATGGGTGATTTTCTTGAAACTTTTCGTATAGATGCTACAGAGACCTGAACTTAAATGACAGAGTTTGATATTTGACGGATTATTCAGTTTGGTGTTATGGTATTCACATATACATATCCACACACTCACACCTCAGCTTTTTTTCTAAACTAATCTTTTTATTCCTTTTTGAATCAGGTGTTATCGAAAGTTTATTTCCGGTGAAATCATGATATTGAATTTTTGTGTGGATTGCAATACTTTGCCTACTATGTACTGTGGTAGAGAAAGTAAAACATTATGTATGGGAAAGTTGATGAAGAAATTCATTCATTCATTCCAAGGTTCGATTTACTTATAGTAACAATGCAACCTCCTTTTCTTACAGATGGCAGCACATGTGCAATGTTCCTCAGACAAGAATGTGGTTGTACATCAACAGCTCTATCGTTTCTGAGAAAGATTAGGGCTACAGTTTCAACATATCAACAATGCTTAGGCCTCGAAAAGATACACTCTTGTCCTAGCAATGCTGGAATACTAATTTTTGCGGATCATGCCTTGTTGGTATTGCAACAAAATGAGAATTTGACAAATCCCACTCCTGACACCAGTGTGACAAAAGGACAAAATCCAGTTCAGTTGCCATTTTTGTCTCTTTCTTTTCTTCTAACTAGACACAGTACAACATAGTTCTCTTTTACTGACGTTAACACAATCTACAGTTTATCGTGGGTCATATTGCAACTCAGAAGCAATTATGTATTTTCCTTCACGTTGGTGTGACATTTGAAGCAGGATTAGCCATTCGTAGGTGCAACGATTTTGATGCCGAACTACATAGTATTTTGTTGGTAACCCGTTAATAATACTGTTAGAAGCAATAATGCTTAACGACGCTAATAATGCCTCAAATCCCTTTGATTCAGCACTTTGCCGCCGGTAAATTTATAAGCTTTCTCTCCTCAATCTTTTCACTACGGGCCCAAATAACCTAGCTGTCGACGGGCTCTTAAAACCCACTCACTCATGCACTCACTCATGAACTCACTCATGCACTCACTCACTCTTTTCACTATTTCTACTCAAATGTTGCCAAGCAATGTACATCTACTACAGAAAAATTCACCAGCCAAACAAAACTGTGCTCACAATTACACACCTGAAATATGCTTTACTATGATAACGTCGTTGGTTTCCGCATGCTTAGACGCTCCAAAAAATTAGGTCTGTTCACTTCGACAGACAAGCGAAGAATGACCGTTCGCTCTGCCTAAAGCAACGCTACAAAAACCGTCGAAACCGTTATGCGTTGACTTCATTGATTATTTTCACTGAAATTTATTATTCTAATTATTATTATTATTATTTTTAAATTATCAATTTTATGTATCGGTATGAAGTCGCAACTGTTTCCTTCTCGTGACCTTGACTCACTTCTTCCTGTTTTTGTTCAGTTTCTGTGACTCTCAAACACTAACTTTGACGATAGTCACTCGACACGACCAAACTGCTTCACTGACTTTATTTCGACGTGATATCTCTCTCTCTCGACGACTGTACACACACATACACAAGACACACACACACACACACACACACACACACACACACACACACACAACACACATTCAAAAACTCTCCTGTTGCGACGACTCATGTCTGTAACCACTCACTCCTCTTGTCGCCTCGGCTCATTATATACCGAGGATGACGTAACACGGACCTTTATCGAACTTCTTTTTCTCGAGCCTTTGCAAGTACGCCGGCTGCCGGACGCCTCTCGAATAATCTCGAAAACCCTTTGTAGTGCCGTGCTCATTGTCACGTGTTAACAAACAGCGACGCCATGCAGCATGACCTCGGGCGCCTGGTATGTGATCTGAGGTAGCTTGAGCCCGACCGTCCTTTGTTGGGCGCCGCGGCTGCCATCACAACATTTTGAAACTGTAGCCGCAATCTTTATCCTAGTGTAGTTGGTCAAACACATTCCTTACAATATTTACCGGCAGATAGTGGATCATGAGCTGCCACTGGGTACTGTTTCTTCTATCCCTTCCAGCAAAACACCGCTTAGACATTTTATCAGAGGCCTAGAATGTATGGGCCATTATTCCCGGGATGGACTTCAAAGGTATAGGTTATTATGTGTTTCTCAAGCTAGAATGGACGTGCCTGTATTTAAATATTTTAATTTAACAAGTTACCTACTTGTATGGGACTCGAACTTGCAGTCTACAAGGGTGTCTTGCAAG
Source organism: Tenodera sinensis (assembly GCA_030765045.1). Classification (NCBI taxonomy): domain Eukaryota; kingdom Metazoa; phylum Arthropoda; class Insecta; order Mantodea; family Mantidae; genus Tenodera; species Tenodera sinensis. Next base: position 137,521,943 of record CM060966.1, on the reverse strand, counting down.
AGTCCTGGCGATGTAGGATACACGACGTAAGGCTCTCCGACTGGTGGAAAGGACGCTGCATACAAAGTGGCTTATCCCGAGCACTTTTATGTTGTAACCAACAAGATTGTTTTTATATGGGCTATCTGGCAGAAGTAACTGTTTCCCAGTTTTGTTTGCCGCCCTAGTGGTATCGAACTGCAGGGTTGTCTATTTGGTCTGAATATGAACCTCTCTCACATATTCGACAATTTGTGTCTCAGTTTTCTTTCATCTAACAAATATTTCTAACTACCTCTAAAACCTGTTTTGCAGTGCATATAATAGCATCCCTATAATATTTCGATGTTGAAAGAAACATTGGCATGGTAGTCACATGACCAAGTACATAGGATACTTGCAGTATGTGATTACAATATCTAAATTAAGTCAAGCGTCTAGGATTGAACTTTCTAAAAAGGTCGTAAATTAAAAAGGAATCAAAATATAGTCCAGAACGTCAACAATGAAAGAGCTGTTTTCTTTTAAATATTGATATCTTTATGTACGAGTTCCTAGCTTTTGTTGCGATGACCTAAGAACTGTTTCTTGAATAAATTAGAAAAAAAAAAAAAAAAAAAGAATTAATTTGGAAGTAATGATATGACATAATGTGTACGTTTACATGACTTCGTCTATGAATGGCAAATTAACATATGTCCGGTATATGTTACAGTACCTGCGTGACGGAGCTTCGGGTTTATATTTCACCATAGAAAATTGAAAATTGTATGATTTGTTATGTTGAAGAGAGCGATATTTATGTTACGTAAAAGAAAAGGGAATAGAGAAAACCGTGTGAAAGTAATATATTGTATAGTAAAATGGATAGTACAAAAAAGTCTACATAAAAAACTACATATACGCTCTGATTTTCAAGATAATTGATCAAGCGTTTTTCCAGATTACCTATAGATGTGAATTGTTTAAGAGTGAGCAGAGAAAGATATGTGTTCATGCTATCTGTCGAAATCCGTGAAACTGGTGGCTACTTGGCGAACCTTGGTGTCGAGATGATGAATCTGTAGCACACGTTAGGGACCCTCGGGATGGCTCGCGCTACCCGATCGGGTTCTAATACGCCCGTAGAGCCCTCTCACTTCATTCCTTCCTCACGGGCCTTGACACAATATTCTAAAACACTTGGCTCAGGGTGAAATCCCCTATACTCTCTCCACCTCTGACACCTTACTTGATTTTGTGATATTTCGAGACAAAGATTTATCATTAACAGCTTAAAGTGGAGGGGAAAAACTTTTTTGAATAGAATAAAATATAATACAACTTGCAATGGATTGAGAAATTCGTACACACGGAACTGTTTTTCCTTGTTTGCTTCTTTTTATATCTTTCTTTTTCCACAGGGTAAGTATATTCAAACTTTAGTTGCGCGTAAACTCATGATATTGAAATTCAGTTTTGAATGCAGATTTTCGTCTGCCTTAGAGAAGTGGTAGAAAAGAAATAACTGCTGAAACTCTTATATCAAACATATACAAATAATATCAAGGGGTAAAACAGTGTTGCTGATTGTTGCATCCAAGCCAAGTAGGTACAGTAGTTGTTGTTGAGACGTAACTCAGTGACGTCATAAACAAGGGGCCTGTCAGCTATAAGTACGTACTTTATAGAAGCCATAACTGTAGACATGTTGTTTTAGCCTATGCTGTGTTGGAGAAAACGACCAGGAAGAAGAAGACACTTTACATATATTTTTGTGAACACACCACTGCTACCTGCAACATGCACTACCTGAGATTTACGATATTGGCGAGGAGAACATAACGGTGTTACAAAGTGCCACTTCGACATGTCAGCTGGTAATCTAATTCAAGGGGCAGATACACGGCAAAGTCGTCCTCGTTCTCAGTAATTGCCTTGTAAGGTCAAAAAAATATGGCGATGTGGACGCGACCCTTGACACCTGTCACAAGGGGCAACAGGTGAGGGTTAGGGTTATTATTTAGGATGGGAATCAGGTGTTGTTGCTGAGTGATGAGTCTAATGAACCAATGTCAGCGCCATGCAGGGGAGTGTGATGATGACGATGCCATTGGTGCTGGGGGAATAGCTAGCTACATTCCTCGTTCAGGGAGCCATTTAAAGATCTCACCCCTTTATTTCAACATCCCACCTTTAATTACATAAAAAGTATTGGTTTTCAATGAAAAATTAAGGCAATCTTCTCTGTCAGCTGGAGAATCTCTACTGAAGTAATTTTATACTTATGTTCCATTTATTTTCGTAGCTCTCCCATATGTTTTTGTACTCCTTACATAAAGTAGGTAAAGGAAGTATATTATACCCTAAATTGCGATATCGAAATTCCCCAATAGAAAAAATTCTGATGTCTTGCACTCACATGACCTTCTCTAAACTATTACAACTTTTTCTCCATCTACTTTGTGTTAGTGGAGATAAATATTTGCAGACATCTTTTTGTAGGTGCAAGGGAAAGATGATATACAGTAGGCTTTAAGCGATAGTCAAATAAAGCCGTCCACTCCAAGTTAGCTTTAACATGGAATCATTTTCAAAAATTATATTTTTCTCAAGAGTGGCTCTAACAATTTTCATTGTCATATGCTTAAGATATTATGATAAACGAAATGTATATCTTTGAATATTCTAACTTCAGTACGATGGTAAACCTCAAGAGATACACAAGCTCTTGGTAAACACACACACCCAGACAGACAGCAGACACAGACACACACAGACAGACACACATACACTCACAGCCACAGACACGCTGAAACACACACAGACACACACACACAGACTCACACACAAAAGGTAGGTCTTAAAGCACACAGTTTATATCAACTGCATCTTTGGTGGAGATGAGGATTTTCAAACTATTAAAAATCAGGTCGCTAAGAGATTGCTCTGTTCATGCTCTTTGCATAGCCCAAAATATACCTACTCTTGTGTTGTAGTTCTTCAAAACTTGTATTGAAAGCATTACGGCCATTTTTAACAGGACACAAGTTACATGTTTTTATGAGTAATTATTTATGAAGTAATCTGAGGATAAGTTTTATTGTTAGGGCAAATAGTATGAATATAACCTGCAGATTTTTCTGCTACGAAGACCCTCGGTGGTAATAGTTTAACCCTCCGGTGGTTGCTAGAGGCCAATAAATAAACCCACAAGTTTATTTAAACTTATAATTTGCGAACGGACGCACCCACGCAATAGCCTGATTGGACATCCAATATTACACTTTACTTGATTGTTTCCTGCAGCAATAACCGATATGTATGTTTCTTTAGCTGCAATAATGACTTCTGTAGTTACGTGTTGTACACGTCAACCAAACCCTGCGCGTCTACTCTCCTTACATATTACTGACATTTGTTTTTCCTCCTCTGTTGTGCAATATTGCTTTGCCATTGCAAGCAGTATGTTACCACTCACAGACAGGTATAAAAGGGATGATTTAAACAATTCCAAGGATTTGGAAGAACTGCATCATCTACCTTGTGATAGTGATACCTCACACGTGTATGACTACTTGTATTTTACATCAGGTGATTAAAAAAAGGACATTTAATTCAGAAACTGATTATGAAGCAGTGGATGAAAGCAATCTATGTAATAATAACATGTATTTTATACGCTACATCAAATTCTTATTAAATTCTTCTTCTTCTTCTTCTTCTTCTTCTTATTATTATTATTATTATTATTATTATTATTATTATTATTATTATTATTATTATTATTATTATTATTATTATTATTATTATTATTATTATTATTATTATTATTATTATTATTATTATTATTATTATTATTATTATTATTATTATTATTATTATTATTATTATTATTATTATTATTATTATTATTATTATTATTATTATTATTATTATTATTATTATTATTATTATTATTATTATTATTATTATTATTATTATTATTATTATTATTATTATTATTATTATTATTATTATTATTATTACTATTGGTATTGTCAGCACATTTCAAATTATAAGGTGTATACCTGATGATCACAATGTATTATCTTTCCCTGTAGAGTTCAATCATACTTCATGTTATGTAGCTTTGATTTAAGTTAATGTTAATAAAAACCGTTTATATTTAAGGATAAATGTAGACACAATTATTAAAAACTGTAGCTCTTTTTTCTTTTCATTAAAAATAGTTTACAGTATTGGTATAGTATCATGCTTCTATCATCACTTTAAGTGTTAATAAATAATTTAAATATGAATGTTATTGTGTCAGGCCCCCGTTTTACTTTCTCTTCAAAAGAGTTTGCCACTTTTCCTATTTCTTACTGAATTGACTGTCGATTTCCTAAGTACTGGTTGAGCGCTTTTAGAAGACTGTAAACAAGTTGTTGAAATGTGTTTATTGCGGTCGTTTTGTTTTTGAACTGTTTACTTTTGAAAAGCTTCTGCAACAATGAAAGTAAATAATAGTGAATCTTTAACTGAACTTCTCTGCAATTTACATTTTTAATCTCGAAGGTGCATTTTCTCCAAAACTATTGTAAGTACGGTTGTCAAATTTCAGTTTGCTACATAATCCTGCGAAATTTAAATAAAAATTTTAGCTAAACCTGAGCAAAATTTTACTCGAGCGGATTTTCGACAATTATGTCAAAGTAACAATGTATTATTTTTATCTAAAAAACAATAATAGACATGAAATTATGTTCCACAGAATTACGGAATATACATATATTCAAGATATCACAAACACTCCAGCACTTTGAGAAAATGCACCTTATTGGTTTCTTTCTTTCTTTCCCTTATTACCCTCCTCTTATGTAGGACTTACACCCCCTAAGACTTACAAGTCTATGCCTAGGGTTAGAGCACAGGAACCTCTGGACCAGACAGAGTGAAGACCTGGAAGCAGGTGGTCAGCCAAGCACCAGGTATGATATTGAGGAAGAGGATGATATGAAATGCAGGCGAAATGGATGATTGGAAGGGTGATAATGGCGGAATTGCAATTGGTAGAATAAATGGCGGGGGAAACCGGAGAAAACCCGCCGAGACTCCACTTCATCCACCACGAATATCACATGCGAGTCCCACGTAGGTGGTAGGCGAGCGGTCTAACCACTCAGCCACGGTGCCGCCATTATACTTCCAGACTCAGGGAAGGACGAGGAATAATTCTGGCTAGAGAATTCCTACCTCCCTACCGGGAATCGAACCCGGGATCCCTTGCACAGTAGACAGGTGCTCTACCAACTCTATGGGGCCAGCCCCTTTGTTGGTTTTAGAAAGGAAAAAGCATAGTACATACAATCACTATATAAAAATACTACATGTGAACAATCATTGTAAATTTCCACATAAATTCCTGTTTTCTAAGTTAGAAAACGTAAGAGTTATACATACTTTTTCGAGGTGATATTGTTTACTTACATTCACCTCGAGCTAAATCAGCGGTGCTCAACCGTAAGCAAGTTAGAGGAGGTTGATATCACGTCCTTCCACCCGCTGGGACAGAATGACGCATTTATCCGTGGTTACTGAGTTCCAGTGGTGGCACATTCTTACACATAGGAAATCATTCATATTATACTACCATCAGCCCACGAAGTTTCTGAGGATTACTTTTTTGGCACGATCTACGTTTCAGAAGGTCTTCAATATTTGCTGCAAACGATGAAGTGCACAGTCTCAACGGATAGGCAAAGTGTTTGCCCGTTATCTTGCTGCGATACTCACTTTTAATGTAGTTCATTTTTTGAAATGTTTATTCGATATAAGCGGAGTGAAAGACTGCCATTAAACTAGATGCAAACAAACGTAATCTCGGATACTCACCGCAGGGCAGAGACCTAAATAATTCCCATCTTCTCTCTCAGAACGTTTCTACGGTTGTGCAATTCTGCAATGCAAGTACTTTTATATTTTGTAGCTCCTGTGAAACATCACTACATGTAAACTTCAAAAGTGCAAAATAATTGAATTTTGGTTTCAAATGACTTTACTTCTTCAAATTGTGAAGAAAACATATCGTGCAATTGCTTCAAAATTTCGCTGTATTTTTCTAGGAGAGTAACGTTTATCGTGAACACGGAACGTAAACAAGGAAATGGTATAAATCTGCGACTATCAGTCTTACAAATGAAGTAATTAATTTTATCATCTCGGAAGCAAAAACATTCGTTCTCCCATTCAATTGTATCTGCTACGTGCTACGATACTCCACGTCATTCGCCTCTGACTACTAGATCTGGTTCTCCTTGCCTTGGTTAGTGGAGGGGGGAAATAACATGTGTAGGAGACGCGTTGAGTACTCCTGAGCTGAATGAATCTAAGTATGAGAATGAAGGAAAAATGAAATTAAAAATAATAAACACAAGACAACGGCCCGCACGAACAACAATGGTATTGTACCAGGACGCGCGTTAAACGAAGGGTTAAATTTTCGCTGTTACACTTACGGATTTCAAAATTTGTGTATACCACATGGAAATTAAATTCAGAGTAATAACTCACAGTAAAAATAACAGTTTTATAGCATTTTGTTTGAAAACAGTTTGACACAAGTCCACCCAAGTCCTCCCTCCACCCCTCCTGGAAGACAAGGCATGACAGTGTAAAATTACTCTGTCGGAACCAATCGCTTACACTCCGCTAACACTAGCGACAACGAATTTTTCTTATCTTACTTGCATCTCTCATTCGTTTTGCGCCCTCCTTTGATTGACAATCCGTAATCACATTTCATCCTCTTGGCACCTCATCTCTGCAATTTTCGTTTCACGCGGCATCTTTCGTCGCTTCATCTTGGAAACAAACCCGATTAACGTCTTTTTTCTTAAAGCTCACCCTCATGACATCTTCTTCACTGCTACTCTTATTTTTACATAAGACTGGATTATTTTTGTAAGTTTTTGACGGATGCTGCAGAGTTGGTATTCAAAACAAAGATTTAACTTATAAGTTATATACATTACTAGATAATATCAAATTACTGATGTTTTCGTTTTCATAAGAATAATTTTCCTTGAAATATACAATCATCGTCATCATTAAATAATACAATTTTTGTACAAATAGATCCCTTAATTGAATTCACCGATCTCTGTAATTTTGAAGTTAGTTTAAATGTGTACATAGTTTCTTGTGATTATGATTACGTGTGTCACAAATCTCAGATTATGAGAATTTAATGTAAAATATTGATAGAACTTTGAAGCCTCTTTGCCACAGAAATTCAAGTAGGTTAACAAATCTATTAATTCTCTTTACGAGATTAAAAGAGGTCTATAGTTAAACCGGAAATATATATTTTGAGGCCCCCTGAATAATAAAGGCACTTTTAGAAGAAGGTCCGTGTGTTTGTTTGTGTACGCGCGTCTGTCAGTCTGTGGACAGCATAACTAAAAAATGCGATGCGTTGCACTTACATGACTTTCTCTACTCCTGTACTAACCATTCTTACAAACTCTTATTCCTATATCTTCCTCGTGTTAGTTAAAATAAACATTTGAACAAATTATTTTATTCGTTATTTCCTTGTAGGTGCAAGAGGAATATTAGAATACAGTAGGTTTTGTGCGATAGTCGAATAGTTTAAAGCTTTGAGATTCCGTTCTCTTTGCACACGTAACATATAAAAAATGAACAACGATGTACCATTTCACGAAAGCAAGTTTTCCGAAACTCACACACATAACAAGGAATATCTCCGAAATGGTTCACCCTACAAGAAAATTTATTGAGACATAAATTGTGTATTTTAGCAACATCTACATTTTTGTATACTATGATTTGGTCTATCTCTAACGGTTTACCAGTTATGCAAAAGTCGTCCAGAGTAAATACGACTACAAGGGCCAATGCCAGAAAATTCAAGATATGCATTTCATTTGTCATAAAAATATCTCAAACATATGACATTTTAATCAAAATCGTTAGAGCTATTTTCAAGAAAATCAAACTTTTCGAAAAATTTTCCATGTAAAGGGTAGTTTAGGGTGGGGCTATTTTCTTCAAAAATCTTCGTGTCGCATCCTTGAAAGACATTAAACTTAAATACCAACTTTGGTTTTTAACCGACTTTTAGTTTTTTGAGTTATGCTGTCCACAGACTTACAGACTGACAGACTGACACACAGACACACAGACACGCACCTTTTTCTAAAAATGCTTTTTTTGGATTCAGGGGGCCTCAAAACATGTATTTCCGGTGAAATCTCGACATCGAATTTTTGGGTGGAATACAATACCTAATTCCGCTACTTAGCAGAAGAGAAAGTAAAAATGAAACGTCGGTTAAAATTCAAAGTTGATATTTAAGTTTAATGTCTTTTAAGGATGCAACACGAAGATTTTGAAGAAACTTGCTCCATCCTAAGCTAACCTTTACATGGAATTCTTTTTTTAAAACTTTGCTTTCTTCAAAATGGCTCTAACGATTTTGGTTAAAATGATATATGTATTAGATATTTTTATGACAAATGAAATGTATATTTTGAATTTTCTGGCTACAGCCTATGTAGTTCTGTTTACTCTAGATGACTTTTGAAGAACTCGTAAATCGTAAGAGATAGACAAAATCTTACTCTGCAGAAACTGTAGATCTCGCTCAAACACAGAATTGATGTCTGAATAAATCTTTTTGTAGAGTGAAACATTTTGGAGATATGCCTTCTTATTTGTGTGGGTTTTGGAGAACTTATACTTCTGTTAACTGGAACATCGTTATTCATTTTTATAGTATAGTACCTGGGTGATCGAGCTTCGATTTTCGCCTCTGTTTTTTGTGTGTTTTTTTTTTTTTTTTTTTTTTTTTTTTTTTTTTTTTTTAATATGTTGCATTTACATTTCAATCATACAAAATTATATTAATTGTATGTTGAAGAGCAAACAGAGGATATATGAATGTGCTGCGGAAAGGAAAAGCGAGTAGAAAGCCATTTGAAAATACTATATTGTGTAGTAAAACTGTTATCATAAAAACTTTCTTCAAGGAAAAACACATATACGTGCCGAATTTCGCGGTGATATGATATGATATGAATTGTTTAAAGTAAAGTGAGTACAGAGAAATGTGAATGTGTCACCTAAAAGTAAGTAGAGAAACCACTGTGAAGCAATATGCGCATTTCTATTTCAAACATACAGAAAATTGTATAACATTTGTAGAAGAGTGAGCAGAGAAAGAGATGTGAATGTGTTACCTAAAATTGAGAGGGGAAAACAGGGTGAATGTAACAGTATTTCCATTTCAAACATACAGAACATGGTATGACTTATTTTAAAAGCGAGGATAAAAACATTTTTTGTGTAAAATCACGTTTTTTATGGAAAATTGTTTATAGAAGAGTAAGTAGAGAAAGATATGTGAAAGATGTGAATGTGTTACCTAAAAGTGAGAAGAGAGAACAGTATGAATATAAAATGTGCATTTCTTTTCAAACATACAGAAAATTGTATTACTCAATTTAAAAGTGGGGATAACATGTTTTTTTGGTGTAAAATCACGTTTTTTATGGAAAATTGTTTATAGAAGAGTGAGTAGAGAAAGCGATGTAAATGTGTTACCTAAAAGTAAGTAGAGAAACCACTGTGAATGTAATATGTAGCATCTCTACTTCAAACATACAGAAAGTTGTGTGATTCTTTGTGGAAGAGTGATTAGAGAAACCTCTGTGAATTGTGTTACTTAAAAGTGTGAAGAGAAAACAGTGCGAATGTAACAGTATTTCTATTTCAAACATACAGAACATGGTATGACTTATTATAAAACCGGAGATAAAAATGTTCTTTGGTGTAAAATCAGGTTTTTTATGGAAAATTGTTTATAGAGGAGTGGGTAGGGAAAGAGATGTGAATGTGTTACCTAAAAGTGAGTAGAGAAAACACTGTGAAAGTAATATGCATGTATATAAAAATTTAATCAAACCTTTAGAGACGTTTCTGAAATACCGGGAATATATATACAAGAATTGCTCTGTGGAAGCGGGAATAAAAAATGTTATTTTTTATGTAAAATCGCGTTTTTTTCAGGAATTACACCTATATAGATGAACTTAGAAAGCAAAACCCTATCTGAATACAAAATTTGATAGAAATCGTTAGAGCCGTTTCCAAGTTGCTTGGAATAAATATATATATACAAGAATTGCTCGTTTAAATATATAAGATTAGCCGTGCAAAGAGAACGAAATCTCAAAGCTTTAAAACATTTGAATATATCTGGAAATATAAATGATATCTTTAGAAATGTGAGGATGAAAATACAAACATTAAAGAACGTGCTAAACTGCAGCTGCAGGTGATATCGATACACGCTTCTCCGGTTGATACTGTTAACTTGTAACATTCTACGTTTTTGAAAGCCACAACTGCGTTTGGTTTCCTGCTTATGTCGGTGGGCATCAAAATGCAAATTTTTTCACAGTATAAAAATTAGAAACAAAAAAGCTCTCCAGGGATTGATTCATATAGATAGAACTCAACGCAAATTTGAATAGTGAATTAATGACGAATCAGCAACCAACCCCTTTTTCCGCTCCCCCCAGGGCGTGTGGATTCACGTACATACGCAACCCCTCCGTTAGTAATCTCACACCGGTTCAGATACGTGTTCGCAACTCCACATCTCTCTTAATTTATTAAAACGGATTAGCTCTTTAGCAGAAAGTCAAAAGTGCACTCTTTCTGCGATCCTTAATATTGATTTATCATTTTCTGCAGTATTGCACTGTTTAAATGTACATCGTCTCCTACCAGTTATGGAAATCATGTATCTCAGCGATACACAAGCTTTGTGAAAAAAAGGCAGGTTCGTGGACTTTGCCGCTCTTTAATTCCAGCCGTGCATTGCGTTGCAGTGGCGGTTTGGATACATGTATACGTTGCGTTTGATTTACGAAAGCACTTTCAAATCTTATGCAATAATCAACTGCTCAAGAGTGATTTGTTTGGTACTGCTTACATTTAAGAAGTGTGTCAATGTTTAGCGACACAGTCGAAGTGTATACTTTAGAAGATACACCAAGTGATCGTCGTGTAACATATTGCGATATAGACTTATAACATAGTTCAGTTTGGAGAAACTTTGTTCTCAAAGATATGACTCGCTCTTACTCCCACTATTCTTAATGTTTATTTCTCTATCTACTACATTTTAATCGACACAAACATTTTCAGATATTATCTGGCTGGTAATTTCTGTAGGTGTAAGGGGAATATGGGAATACAGTAGGCTTTAAGCGGTAGTGAAATGTTTTAAGAACTGGTTGCTATGCGATGCCTTTGATATTCCGTTCTCGTTCGAAGGCCAAGAGATAAAAGAATTAATAACATTTATATTTGAGAAAAGTATTGAAACAAATAATAAAGAATGTCTGGAAGATCATTCACTCAAGGAAAACATATTTGACATAAATTGTGTCTGAACATATTCAGTTTCTTTATATAGTAAGCTTTTGTTCTGTCTCTTGCTGTTCACCGATTATACAAAAATCAACCAGAATGAACAGGTCTTCCGATCATTTCCATAACTTTAGAAAGTGCCATGATGTCACGTGTTTGTGCCCGTCACTTGTGTGTTCCTCTGACTGAAGGAGTGCAGTGGCTAATAGTCGCTCATTACGCAAGCATCTGTAAAGAGACATGGTTGGATATCGCTGATGTAACTTATGGACGTATGTAGTTATATACACATATACAGAAAGAGCCAATAAATTAAGAACCGACTGCGTGGGGTTTTTCACCGCACATGTGGACACATGATTCCGCACTGCTCACGTTAGTCACGCGGCTTTGCTTTGCTCTGGTTCTGCACTATTGAGCTAGCTGTGATATATACTGACTGTGCTTCACTTATTACGAATTGTCATTGCGTCCTACGTGTAGTCACAAAGCTTATTATTAGTAAGTATATGCTTTCTACTTCACAACGTGCATTTATTTATGTTTCTTATGTATTAATTCAGTCTTCTCGTCAAATGAAAATACATGTCCAGAAATATTTACCGGTTTACAAGCTCCTGACATACAGTAAAGAAAGATATTGAAGCGTCTCGCCCTGGTTATTAGTTGAAAGTTAACGTTGCAATTAAAGGAAACACTTCTACCTCCACAGAATTTTCATAATTTTATTTACCTCGAGTGATTTCTAGACGTTATTTTAAATAGCAAATTATAACTTCTTTTAACAATGAAGACAGACTCTCAAAACTTTTAGCTTCTTCCTAAGCCCTCTAAAATAACATCAAGCAAAACAGAGGCTTCAAGGAACTGACTTCACTTGTGTATTCAACAACTACGATGAAACATGGATTTAATTGGAATTCAGGAATGCTCAGTTGTGAGATATGATTGCCTTTTAAAAACTCATAATTTACCTGCTAAGTTGTTTTTAGATTTAGTATGAACCTGCAGAAATTTCACTGCGCAGAATATTGTGATATTTAGTTGAAATACTACAAAGTTGAATGTAAATCAAGAACTACAATGGAACATGGTGGTGATTTAGCAGATTGTGATGTGTAGACAAGTATTTGCAGTGTAAAAAAAATGTTAAGCGTTATAGCAAAGATCTGAAGACGTACTTACATTTATAAAATATTCTAGCAGAGATGTGATGAGCTACGCAAGTGAAGAGAAAGAACAATTTGAAAGGAATATTGTGTTTGGGAATCTGTATTCACGAGCAAAACTATTGTGTTAGATTCAATTAAAGAATAAGATTAGAAATTAATCGTAAATAAAGTGTTGTTAAAAAAGCATTTCTGCACCACTAGATAAGACCTTAGCTGACTAGCATAGTCTACTTCACAATTACCTACTACTTCATGGTTACCCACTACCCGCACCCAAATACAACAGTTTCAAACTCAAATCCACCCCTTCAATATGCTGTTACTTATTTAACGTCTTATTGCGAACCTATTTGAAACAAATACTGTGGTCTAAAATTAGACGAGATCGAGATGAAACAAAATAAAGGCAAAACAGAAGCCATGAAGGTAATGACGAGTAGGTACCACTTGTTAAGGCAGGAAAACATCACTTTCCCAGACAATTGGGAGGTGCATGTAAAACACGAGGAGCAGAAAAACCAACAGCTCAACTATAAATCATGTGTTCATGCCTCCAAGTGATACAGGTGTGTTGTATTGTACAAGAGATCGATACAGATCTTGGCTACTGTCGATATCAACTTAATTACGGCCAGATACATACATACATATGTATGCGACATACATACACACACGCTGGATATTGATATTTTATTATTTATTTATGGAAATGAGATCGTGACGTCACCTAGGGGGGATTCCGTCTGTCTGTCCATCTGCTGGGGTAATAAGTCTTGCTGATTAAGTCGAGGACGTGCCTTATCTGTGCAAAGAAAGCTGCTGGGGTTGGAAATACGGTGCTTCCAAATTCCCTTCACTGTGCGGTACAACGTGCCCTACCTAGTCATAAGTTCAGAAAAGTGTGCACTTTTAAGATACACATACGTACCTACGTAAAAGTTGAGTGAAATCCTTCAAAAACTTCACTATTTTTTATAAACTGTTCCTTGCGTTTCCATGGGAAACTGAAATCCATTTGAGTCCAATCCCATTCTAAATGCAATCCCCGTTTTCATGTTGAATCCAATCCAGAATGAGATCGGTTTGGATATGCAAGACTCGAGTATAAACAAACAATTTAAACTTTTATGTTGCCGAACTTGTAAAAATGTTTTCTACGTATGTTAAGTAGATTTTGTAGGTGTTTTTAGAAGAATTTATTGTGTGATTATAGAAACACTAAAAGTGACTTTGTTCCTGCGTTTTATTACAGCACTTTCGCTAAGAAAACAATATGACAAGCGTGCAGCGTGTTACGAGTACAGCAGTAGTGAACATCTTTGACAGATTTGAATCCGATAGGTGTTTCCATTCAACAAAATTTCGATTCGATCCCACTTCTAAGAGGATCGGAATCAAAGATTCAGTTCGATCTGAATGTCCACTTCCACACAGTATTCAGTCCGGAATGAAAAGTCAAATTAATCTGAATTTCCCAAGGAAACGTAGTAATTATTAAAATTAAATTACATAACTTCATAATCTGTATATGGTGTCTGCTACTGACGATTAGAAATAATTGTACACGAGTTTTTAATTAATGTAGTTGCCCATAAGGTCAAATAACCCTTTAGAATTTCAAATACATTTTCTTCGTGTTTTTCCTCCCTACATATCTATGCGTTCAAAATGTGTTATACCAGGAAACTTTTGTTCAATCTTCTTGAACTTGCGTAGAGAACGGCACAAAACCATAATTACAAAAAGGATAGGAGTAATTTTTCCTATCAGTCATCATTGGAGGAATGTTAATATGAATATCTACTTAACACACTAAAATTTAATGAAAAAATTGTTGATCATATGGTTAAATTTCTTCTCAAAAAGTAACACATCAATAAAAATAACTTTTTTCCAAAATTTTTATAAATATTCGTTAAACCTAAAATAGATACTAGAATTAGATACTAGCACTTTAATTTTTTGTGACGTGGACATCTTTGTTTAAAATAATTAAAATATTTAGCGAAATAATAACTGGAGAGATATTGCAATACCTTTTATGGTTTTTAGCGTCCTTCATGCTGATAGGTCATATAGGACGCTGAATAAATGAATGAATAATCAATGAATGAATGAATGAATCAAATGATCCTCAAAGAGTTCGGGGTCCATGAAGCTGAAAGTTACCAATATTTTTCTTCTCGGGATAAGAGAAAACCCTCGGAAAAACCTTACCTGGACACCTTACCCTAACCCAAATTCGAATTCAGAACTTCTTGAATGTGAATGAAATGCTTGCTAATTATTTAGGTGTGTTACTCGCGATATAAATTTCAAAAATATAATTGTATAAATGTATAATTTAAAAACTCCACATCTGTAGGACTCTTGAACAGTTTACAAATTGTCATTGTTTATGCTTACGAATACTTCATAGCAATTGCAGTTATTTCCTTCCAAAGGACGTAGAAAAGTTTTATGTGTGCTAGTCGTTTATTAAAATGAAATTTAACAATTAATTAGAAGTATATTCAATTTCGAAAGTTGATTACAAATAAAGGAACAGTGGACAGCAATAGATCGGTCAGAACATAGCCAACTATGAGCACGGTAGAACAAAGCGATTCCAGACAGTTCGAGAAACTTTCGACTGTCGACTTATTTACGAGAGTGAGTGAGTGAGTGAATGAGTGAGTGGGTGAGTGAGTGGCGATGTTTAAGGGTCCGTCGACAACTAGGTCATTAGGGCCGGAAGTCCAAAATAAAACACGGAAACAACAAATAAAACCTCACCTCTAAAAAGTTAAAAAGTGAAAGTTAAAATAACGGCTCGTTAAAGGGAATCAAAAACGAGAGTTAAAACAGCTAAAAGTTAAAATCTGGTAAAACGCAACTTAGTAAAATGCAAGTCGATAAAACTGTTTTAAAAGGTGAGGTAAAACAAGTAAAAAATTATAAAATTCCAAAACCAACAAAATAAAATACACCTGCTTCCCGAAACCTATATTTGCAACAAACCGGAGTACTGGGGTCGTTCCCCAAAACGGTGCGCAGTGTAAGACCCAGGCCAAGGGAATGGCGCTCACGAGTGTAACGCGGACAATCAATAAGGAATGTGCTACAGAAAGTTGAACAGAGCACGTAGCACAGATAGGTACCGGGTCATCACTTATATTTACGAGAATTTTCGAGAAAAGGTGTACCTCCAGAAAATTCATAGCGCTTTGCCTGGACTATAAAAGCGACAGAGCATGGGCAGAGGAGCACTTTTTAAGTAATGAAGCACTTTCCAAGTTGAGTGTTGAGAATTCAATTTTCGAAGAGAAATAAAGTGACACAAATGTACCCGGATATCTCATTTGTCACAATATAATGTGA
The DNA here is from genome assembly GCA_030765045.1 of Tenodera sinensis. Taxonomy (NCBI): domain Eukaryota; kingdom Metazoa; phylum Arthropoda; class Insecta; order Mantodea; family Mantidae; genus Tenodera; species Tenodera sinensis. The sequence goes on along the minus strand of CM060966.1, from coordinate 137,506,008 downwards.
TTGTGGAAAGGTACAACGGCAGATTTGGAAATATTCGTTATAGAAAGTCAGCCATTCCAATCGCGATGGATCACTGGTCCATACAAATACGAATTCAAGCTGCGGAAGTGGTTCAGTGTTTCTTACGCCCGGGAGATCTTCATCGTCGGTATCTTAGAATGACCAATATCTTCCTGGTACTGAATTAAGAAAGGTAGAACATGTTGATACTACATGGTTCCAGCAAAATGGGGCCAGTGACCATGCAGTCAATGTCAGCATGACTAGATTGCAGCAGCTGTTTCTAAACCCGCACGTTTCTCACTTTGGTGACATGCATTGGCCATGCAGAGCCCCTGTCGGATGTGTGCATGGGTTCCTGGTTAGGTTGGTTTGTCGGGAAATAAAATGGCGGATTTGGCAGCAAAGGAGATACCCACAAAATCCGGTATGACGATCTCTAGTATTACTTTAGAAGATTGGGCTTGATGTGCGCAGAAGGTTGCTTTCATGCTGGCGCGAAGAGTGGTCAGCTCTCCGCGGAAATACGAGAGCTTAGAGCCGTAAAAGATTTCCAATAAACTGAGTAACCTTCTCTCCCTTATCTCGTAGTAAGATGATCATGGCTCTGTGCGTATTAGCACTGCAATTTTACGCATGGTTACCCTCCTACGTCCACTGTGTGACATACAACGTCCTGCGAGTGTGTTTCCCTGGTGTGTTGTCTTCGGGACTCTGCAACTCTCTGTCAGTCTTGTAGAGGTCCTGGCGGGCGATAAACAAGCGTTCGAAAGAGTTCTGAAGTTTCTATCAGTGGTAAACATCAACATAAAGATTTAAAATTTTAGATATTCAGATTTCATACTTTTAGGATTCTTACAAATTTGCTTTAATTCTGGCTTTTGCCTCATTAGTTTGGTAGATTTCTGTGTGGTTGTGCATTTACTTAGATTCTTACTCTATATAGAACTTTTTTCTCTCCTTTACCATGAACTGTTTTTTTAGGGCACTGATTATGAAGTTGTTGTTCAAACCTACACAATCATCATCATCATCATCATCATCATCAGTATCAGTTCCAGATTTCTTATTTAGGAGTACCTCAAAGAGCAGGTCTTTTCCAGTCATAGGGAGATAATTGCAGAATTATAGGCTTACATTCGTTAACAAATTGCAAACATTCCGCGCGACATACTCTCAAGTGTCATGGATAACTTCCTGACTTCAGTGCATAAAGAACGTAATTTGTTTTCACCAAATAGAAAGTGTGGACACTTTCAAATAAACTGCATTTATAGGTATTTAGCTATTCTACTTTCACTGTTCTTTTTGTACTACATAGTTTGTTCCACTCTGCATTATAGTGGACAAGAATTCTCTTTCTCCGTCATGCAACACAAGTGATCTATTCAGTAATTATTTTCTTATCGTAGAAATATCTTTGACTGATGGGTATTTCAGTGAGACAAATAGCTGAGCGACACGTTCCACGGTAACCGGAGATGCTAGGTTCGATTCCCATGTACGTCTATGCTGAACTCATCGTGGTTTTCTGTGGTCCTTAGGTGAAAGTTGAGATGGTTCCGCATCTATCATTTCTATCATTTCCTTCCTTTGCCTTTCCTTCTCATCTGCTAGGTTTCATGGCGTGCGGTGGTGGAGGAGGAGAGGAGATGTAGGTTTAAGGGCGTTCCAGAACTTAGTCATCAGCGTCCTTCAAACCAATTAATGGCGAAAGCCAGATATAAACACTAACATAAAATAAAATTACTAGTAAAAACGAAAGTAAATATACATAAATATACGTCAGAATGAAAATAAAGTTATAACGATGTCAAAAGAGTCTACAAATTCTATCCAAAGTATTAAATTTTCAAGCTCATGTTCATCTCTGCAACAAATTTAAAAACCTTTTCTACCTCTTGTTTGTCGTCCGCCAGGACCTCTGCAAGTCGGGCAGGCAGTTATAGAGAATCTCGAAGGTGCACTACGGCAACACACACTAGCAGCACGTGACGAACCATAAAAGGTTATTGCACAGCGGACAAAGAGGGGCAGGGTCCCGTGCGAAAAATTGCAGTGGCCAATGCGCTAGCGAGCCAAGCTAACTTCCTCGCGACGAGATATGCGAGAGGAAGTTACCCAGTTTATAGGACTTCTTTCACTTCTTTAAGCTCACTACCGCAGAGAGTTGATCACTCTTCGTGCCAGCAGCACGACCGCACCGATCTCCGCATGTCTTTCGAAGTAATACGAGAGATGGTAATACTGGGTTCTGTGGTTGCCGCTTTTGCTGCCAAATCCGCTATTTCATTCCCCGGTAAACCTATGTGACCAGGAATCCATGCACACACCACGTTAATACCAGAACGGTGTAAAACATGAAGGGCATTTTGGATACGTTGTACAATAGGGTTAGAGTTGTACAGCTCATGAAGGCTCTGAAGTGCACTAAGAGAATTGCTCAAAATCAGGCAGTCACCTAATTTATGACGGTTCACATGTAAAACTGCTCGGTATATTGCATGGAGTTCAGCAGTATAAATGAAACTGCTATTATAAAAACGGAATGTATATGGTTGTTTCCATAAATATAAGCACTTCCAACACCGCTGGTGCTCTGATCCGTCGTTGCAAATAACATGGCGGTCAGTGTAGCCTGAAAAAATTCTAAAGAATAAGTGTGAATATTAGACATAGGCATCCTGGACTTCCGATGTACTTTCAACCTAAGATCTACATGGGACATTCCAGGTAAACAACGAGGGAAGGTTAGAGCCTCTCGCCCTTGGGAAACATGTTAGTCATTTGAATAGCAAGCATCCTGAGAACTCTCGGAAACGAAAACTCGCTGGCTTAGGACTAAGGATGCTTTTCCGTGTCATTCACTTAGCGGAGTGGTGAAAAATGGAGCGAACGTTGGGTGTTTAGGCATACATCTAAGTGCGCAACCATAATTTACTCATAGAATTTTGATGGTGACTTGGTAGAAATGTTTTTTCTGTTAGCTGTCTTGGTAGGTGACTTAGATGCGCTAGTACATATTGAAGGCTTTGGTACACTTCTTGCTAAGAGAATCCTTTGTGATATCGTGGCGCCATTATGATCACCGATTTGTATAGCGATTTCCCGCTTCAGTGCCGACTTTGCTGCAACTGAGCTATACCTCCGAACTTTGCGAGAGAGGATTGTTGGATACGCAGGAGTTCCCTTTAACCCGAATCTCCTGAATCGCCCTTTCCTCCATAAAACGTGGGCATTCTCGGGAGCTAGCTTGATGTTATCCACTGCAGTTAACACAAGTGGGAGCTGATGCACATTCATCGTCATGGACGATGACTCCACAGTTCGCGTAGGTAGCTCTACCATTGCAAGAGTCACTTTTGTGACCAGATCACTGACATTTGTGACATCTCAACGGGTTTGGGATGTAAGGCCTAAGTTCAACCTTGCCTTAGTCCTTTGTGCGAGATCTACCCGATCAAATGTAAGGAACGGAGTACGAATGGGCCGATATTCGTCTCATTCTTTTCTCTGAACCCGATAAACAAATACCACACCTTGACATTCTAAACTTCTTCGTTGAACATACCGTCCAATGCACGGGTGTTCACAACACCGCAGGAGTTCAGCGTGTTGTGGATCTCTATACGTAGCGGATAGCTGGCTAACAGGTTGACTTTTAAAATAGTAGCTGCATGGGATGCTGAATTAGCTTCGGCCAGGAGCGTGCCTTTCCGAGATCTAGTGCAGGATTTTACTAGACCAGGTGTTTTGTCAAGACCCTTCTGTATGATGAGTGGATTCAACAACGTAAATTTCTTGCCTTCCTCTGTTCTTGTTATCACTAAGTAGCGAAGACCACTTGACTCTACTACTTGCGTTTTATCGTTCTGTGTTTTATTAGGTGTGTGTTTTATGTGTCATGGTGATGATAACCTCCACCATTGCAAATGTCTCTGATGGTATGCTCACATCCCGGGCGCCACCCCGGCTTAGGTGAGAAACCTGACCTGGACCTTGCTCACCCAAGGATCACACCTCCCAGTGTATAGACAGAGGGACCCAATCGCCTTCAGGAGTGCATCAGCTCATGCATGGCACCTCCTAGGGACTGTATCAGCGGATACGAACACACATCCTACACGTTAACCAGGGGCTTTCTGGCGTCTATCTTGGACTAAGTACCTGATACCATGAGCGTCGGCAGACTTTTTTCCAGGGGTGGGAACATGTTGGAAGTTTGCAATCAGATATTAATTCATTTTATTGTCGAAATTTATATTTTTTGCAGTCAACCGTATTGATTTGTGCTAAATAACAATTGTCCTAAATTAAAATAATAGTTTAATATCAATAATTGATTGCACATTAAGTTCAGTAACTTTCAAGGGGGGTGGGGCCGCGGCCCCATTTGCCTCCCCCCCCCGCCCCCCCGTTCGCGACGCCCATGCCTGATACCTGTGGTTTATTCTGATTACGTCACTCTGTTCCTTCCTCTTGAGAGCCTTTGTCTGTCTGGTCTTTTCTGGTAAGTTTTCTGGGAATGTCCTCAGACAAATTCTTCTTTCTGCATAAATATATTTTTGCATAAATAGTAAAGAGTAAGGGTCATACAAAAGCTTAGTAAATAAAAGATGTGGATCTCGTTAAAATACACAATTTATTTCAAATATTTCCTTTTTCTTCCGAGATATTCGTTATTACTTGTTTGAATTGACAACACTTATATTTTTTCCATATAGAAATATGTTATTCCTCTTTTTAATTCTTGACCTTACAAAGAGAACGGAATTTAAAGGGAATCGTATAGCAAAGAGATCTTAAAACATTTCACTATGGTGTAAAGCCTACAGTATCCCCATATTCCCTTTGCACCTACAAGAAAATTAGCAATAAGATACTTTCTGAAAATACTTATGCCGATTAAAATGTAGTAGATAGAGAAATAAGCATTTGCAAGAATAGTGTGTATAAGAGCTCTACACATATTTGCGGGCAGAGTTTCTCCAAATTGAACTATATTAAGGGGAGACGGTGACAGACTTGTCACTGGTATATTTGTAAATCCGTATCTCTTACATTTTTTCTTACATTTCAATGAAATCTGGTACAGTTATTTAGAGAGGCCCAACACACAAAGTAATTTTTACAGAAGTTTTAATAAATTATTAGTGCTTTGAGAGAATTTTGAATTTTTTATTACATTAATATTTTCCATTCCATTTTGTAATCTGGAATGGTGCAATGGAAACAGGTAGTCTTAAGCGATAGTCAAATGTTTAAAGAGCTGATCGCTCTTTATGAATCCTATTCTGTTTGCATGTCCAGGACCAGTACACTGAATACAATTCATCAAGACCTGCCAACAATTTTTTTTTTTTTATTAAATATAAAATTTTACGACATACAGAACAAGCAGTTTCCTGTAAATGTCTTCTGAAATTAGCACATCTAAAGCGATTAAATTATAAATAAAAACGTAGTATCCAAATATTTTGAAATAGGTCATTAAATTTTTTTATGCTCTATTCTTTTTATATTCTACACGTAGAGGTCCCAAATGACCTCGCTGTCGATGGGTCTTTAAAGTCTATCAGCCCCTCTACACATGCGACAATCGTCTTAATCCAAACAAAACTCTAGATTTGTTTTTTCGACGGAGGCATTCCTTTAATCAGCAGCTGTTAATGTCTAATTTGTGTTTCTCAATAGGTACATATATCCCCGAAGCCTTATATCAACGGAACTGAACTTGAACTCAGAGGTATCATTTCATTTGTATGCTTAGGTAATGTTGGTTGAAGGACATAGAGTAGGTATAATTAAATGTTCCCTGATACTTGATATTCCACCTGAAAGCTCGTTTGCTACTGGTAGCTACTTATGCAAGCAGCGGATACCTCCGATAAGCGAGCTGCTATTGTAATGAAATATTAATAGGAAACTGTGTGTATGTGTGTGCTTCCAGCATAACTGTCATCAATTCAACAAACTTATTATGTTAAAGAAGCAGCGAAGGAGAAACTTTCATCACGTACTATTCGTTCCGAAAATATCCGGGCCTTCTTACATTGCAATACTCGCTTCGTACGTACTATTTATCTAAAGAAGGAATGATAGAAAGATGAAGTGCTTCGCGATTACATTGGGATTAACTTGATTTCTTTGAGCTCTTAATTGTATATTACTTGCTGCTAGACGGTATAATGAACATTTTCCTATTCCTGGGATTCTGGAAAAAAGGCCACGCCAGATCTGAACATAGTCACGGGAGACTCACGTCTCGAAATTACAATTTTATTTTATAAAATATGGATTTATATGATTTTGATCTTATTTATGTTCTCAAATGACTATTAAAAAGAATACTGCATCCTTTTAATATCAGCCAAGCCTCCCAAGTTTAAATTCTTTTTTTTTGTGAAAACTACATTTTCTTTGCTTTAGGGCCCTAATGACCAAGTTGTCGACGGGCCCTTAAACCCGACACACTCACTCACTCACTCACTCACTCTTTGCTTTATGTGCCTTTTTCTCTGAAAATAGTGGGTCAATCATAGTGAACTTTGCACCAACGTGTAAATGTAATGTTTTCTTTTCTTGTGTCTTGAATAATATGAATACTGTGTAGTAAATATTATTAGTAAACATTATGCATTTTTTCTTCGAGCACATTTTTTTCATGAATTATATTTTTATAAAAGCTGTAACCGAGCTATTGGAATCATTCTAAGTCACATTAAATTTATTACTAAGAGTATCTGTGCTAAATTTCAAAGTTGATCATGGATAGCTTTTGCAAAAAAGAGACATAAAATTGTTGTAAAGAAATATAAAACCTAGAGAAAAAAATTTGTTGCGTTGCACTCACATGACTTTCTCTACTCTTGTACTAACCATTCCTACAAACTCTTATTCCTATATCTTCTTCATGTTACTTGAGATAAACATTTATAAAAATTATCTTATTGCTTATTTCCTTGTAGGTATAAGGGGAATATGGGTATACAGTAGGCTTTGTGCGAGTCAAATCTTTTAAAGCTTTGAGATCCCGTTATCTTTGCACTCTTAACATATAAAAAATGAACAACAATGTTACATTTCACGAGTTTTCCGAAACTGACAAAAATAACACGGAATACTTTCGAAATGGTTCACTCTTAAAAAAATTTATTCAGACATAAATTATGTGTATTAGCGAGATCTACATTTTTTGTATAGTAAGATTTTGTCTATCTCTTATGGTTTACGAGTTATTCAAAAGTCATCCAGAGTACACTGGACTACATAGGCTATAGCCAGAAAATTCAAGATGTACATTTCATTTGTCATCAAAATATCTCAAACATATGGCATTTTAATCAAAATCGTTAGAGCCATTTTCAAGAAAGTCAAAATTTTCGAAAACTTTTCCATGTAAAGGGTAGTTTAGGGTGGGGCTGTTTTCTTCAAAATCTTCGTGTCGCATCCTTCAAAGACATTAAACTTAAATACCAACTTTGGTTTTTAACCTACTTTTAGTTTTCGAATTATGCTGTCCACAGACAGACAGACAGACAGACAGACAGACAGACAGACAGATAGACACACACACACACACACACACACACACACACACACACAGACCTTTTACTAAAAATGCATTTTTGGATTCAGGGGGTCTCAAAGATATATTTGCTGTGAAATCTCGACATCGAATTTTTTCGGGGAATACAATACCTACTTACCAGTAGAGAAGTAAAAGACAGATAGACACACACACACACACACACACACACACACACACACACACACACACACACACACACACACACACACACACACACACACACACACGGACCTTTTACTAAAAATGCATTTTTGGATTCAGGGGGTCTCAAAGATATATTTGCTGTGAAATCTCGACATCGAATTTTTTGGGGGAATACAATACCTACTTACCAGTAGAGAAAGTAAAAGACAGCTGATTCATTAATGTTACTTATCAAATATCACAAAATTTGTATTGTGTATGCAACAAACACCAGTGTACATATATGCACCTGCAATTTATTGAGCTTTTCTGCAATAGTTTAATAGAAGCTGCTGTTTTAGTGAAAGATACATTTCTGCATATTTCAGTTGTCTGTCTCCCCTTAAAAGGGAGTTTCTTTTATGGAAAGCGTTTCAAAATAAAACACTTAGAAGGCATTTATTTTCACTTGCTTTAAACTTAAAGACTACTAAAAATAGGACATTCTATAGATAAAAATCAAAATATAGAACTAATAGCTAATATAAAATGTGAAACTGAAGTATAAAATAAAGCATACAAGTTGTTTTTAAAAATATGTAGGAGAAAATAAGAAGTAACATAGGAATATTGATTTGAATCAAACTTGGATTTAAACTATTTTAGGACTAGTTCAGCACCTAAAATGGCATTTAGAAATTTCTAAATGTAGCAGCGTTCTTTGCATTAACAAAGGTATAAATATTTTTCAGTATTATTTTATTTTTTTTTTATTTTTTTTTATTTCTTTTTTTTTTTTTTTTTTTTTTTTTTTTTTTTTTTTTTGCCATTCATAATGTCTGTAGCGTAATTGATAATATAGTCTACCTTCCATTCTTGTCGTGCTTTAATTTGTACAGGATTTTTTAAAATTAAATGATTATTAAGAACTTTTTTCCCATACCTAAAAATGTTTTGTTCTATGCTTTTGCACCTCAAATTCTTCGGCCCTTTCAATTGCGTCAGTTTTGTAAATCAGGCATGCAAATAAGACTGATATTATAGGCAAAGCTTTTAGTCAAGTCAGACAGTAAGATCAGTATCAGATATTTAAAAGTAGATTTTTATAGATTTTATATGGTACTTATATTTATTATTTTCTCTACTGCGTATAGTAAGAAGGGAAACTATTGCATTTAACCCAAAAATTCGATATTGAAAGTTTACTGGGCATGCATGTTTCGAGACGCCTTAAATCCAAAGAAATCATTTTAGAAAAAATTACGTGAGTTTCTATGTAGTGTGTGTAGACAGCACAAAAAATAAAAATATTTTCAGGTAAAAATATTTTCAAGAAACTCCTGCCACCTCAGACTAGATTTTACAAGGACAATTTTTGGACATTTTGATTTTCTCAACAATTGCTCTGACGATGTTCATTAAAATAGCATATGTTTAACATATTTTATGACAAATGAAATGTATGTTTTGAATTTCTAGCAGTGTCCTCAGATAATTTCTACAAATATTTATCTCGATTGACATAAAGTAGGTAGAAGAATGAGTATTTTAAGAATAGTTTGAACAAGTGGTAACTGGATAACAAATATTGGCAGCTACTAAACAGCATCAGCGTCGATTTGCGCATGAAACAATTTGCGAACCATTGAAGATATAAAGGTTCCGATAAAAGTCGTTTTTATCGTCAAACCAGGAATAAATTGACACGGTGCTGTATTCTGCCAAATCTTTAAAACACGCAAAGCATTGGTTCAAAGTAACCAATTCATGAAACAAGGCTTCCTGTCCATGAACAGATACTTGACTCTACTTTTTCTATTTTTGGCTTTCATTGATCATCTCCATATCTCAACACTTTATCTTAATATAGTATATTATAATATCCCGTACCTCTCAGTTTTATGCACTCATATCTCTAAGCAAACAGTTTCATCTCATCCGTTGTCTCAGCTAGTGGAATCAATGTCAGCGTGGTTCATCATCCACTCCTTATTTCTAAAATAGCATCATTATGTTTGTTGTTCGTTCATTTCACAATTCCATTCTTCTTCATATCCATTTTAAATATTGCCAATTCTGTATCCTCACTTCGTCGCATCCTACAAGCTCCCACATTATTCAATATCACATTACACAGGAGCCTCTTTCTTCTTCCTCTTTCTTCAAGGATCTACAGAAGATGTCTACTTTGCTATTAACATTCTCCTTTACCTTAGTGTTTGACTTTTTATAGTGAGCCATTAACACTTATGGCTCCTAGCTCTTCTCGAATCATGCTTTGCTTTGCTTTTCATCACACAGCAATTTCAGTTGTACTTTCTTTATCCCATTTACCTCAATATGTAGAGGAGTTATTGTATTGTCCCCAAAAATTAAATATCGAAATGCATGTACATTTTAAGATCCCGTGAATTGCTAAAAAGTAGTATTTTTAAAAAATGATCCATGTACTGCAAGTCCTTCTAAACAACATAACTGAAAAAAATTGATATACTACACTCACATGGCATTCTCTACCCTTTAACAAAGTGTCCTTACAAACGCTTATTTCTCTGTCTACTTAATCGAGATAAACATTTACAGAAATTATCTTACCGCTAATTTTCTTGTGGATATAACGGGAATATGGGATTACAGTAGACTTTAAGCCGTAGTCAGGTCTTTTATGGATAACTTTGAAATTTCTCTTTCTTTGCGTGGTCAAGAGATAAAAAATGAATAACTATCTCACACTTGAGAAAAATATGTGTTGCAAAATTCAGACGAATAATAAGGAATTTCTCGGAAATGGTTTGCTCCACAAAAGAAATGCATTACACATAGAGTATATTTTACCTTCGATGTCGAGACTTCACCGGAAATAATGTTTCGAGGCCTCCTGAATCCAGAAAAAGTGGTTTTAGAAAAAGGACCATTGTGCGCGTGTCCACGTGCGTGCGTGCACATGTGTACGTGTGTGTGTGTGTGTGTGTGTGTGTGTGTGTGTGTGTGTGTGTGTGTGTGTGTGTGTGTGTGTGTGTGTGTATACAGCGTAACCCTAAAATGAAAAGTCGGTTAAAGACCAAAATTAGTATTTAAGTTTAATATCTTTCAAGGGTGCAATATGAAGATTTTGAACGAAATTCTTCTACCCTAAACATGCAAAATTTTTCGAAAAATTTGATTTGCTGAAAAATGGCTAAGGGTTATGATTAAAATTCCATATATTTAAGATATTTTAATGGCAAATAAAATGCGTATTTTGAGTTTTATGGCTATAGCTCTGTAGTCCTGTTTACTCTTGAAACTTTTACATAACTGAAAAACCTTAAGAGATATACCAAATGTTACTATACAAAAATTTAGATCTCTTTAAAACACAAGTTATGTCAGAATGCATTTTTTTTTTGTAGGGTGAAATATTTCGGAGATATTCCTAGTTATCTATTTGTATGGATTTTGCAATACTTAGACATTTATTTTCTCAAATGGAAGATCGTTATTCACTTTTTTATCTTTTGACCGTGCAAATAGAGCGGAATTTCAAAGCCTTTATCAGCGACCAGCTTTAATAGGTTTGACTATCACTCAAATCCTGTCCTGTTCCTCTTGGACCTACAGGAACATCAGCAATAAGATAATTTCCGCAGGTGTTTAATCTCGACTAATATGATGATGATAGAGGAATGAAAGTTTCTATGAATAGCTAGTACAAGAATAGAGAAAGTCATGTAAATGCAACACATCAGATTTTTATTTTATTACTTTTAACGAGCTTAGCCTGGTAGGTTATATCAGAAGATGAATGAGCGGTGAAGTGATGCGCAAATGAGCCTGGGGTCCATAGATCTTCAAGTTATCCAGAGAAACGTTATCCAGATAACTCACCCTAACTGAGATTCGAACTCGGTACCTGTTGAATCAGTGAATATTGTGTGTAAGTTAGTAGATAATTGCACATATAAGAGGCATCTAATCCTGAGTAAGATGGACTGAATGTAGCAGTGTGGGAATGGAGTAAACACAGAAGGTTTGCATACCTATAGGTTGCGACATACACCTAATAGCCATGAATGGAAAGCCTAGCGCCCTTGAACTAGAGAAGTGTTTTGTTTATGTTCTATAGAACCCCATATCGTATGCAGTAGCGGGTGGAAGCACACAACCTTTCTCCGATGTTTTCCAAAAGTCTAGTAACTCATTACAATTGCTAATGTAAAGGCGGAGAGGGGGTGGGAAAGAGATAGGGAGCGCTGTTGGCCGTATCTCATTCATACTTTTGCATAGTGATCAGGTTTTGAGAGAGATGGCTAGAGATTTGAAACAGCAAAGGAGAGACAAAGACAGGTAGAGGCTTAACATGCAAAGGCTGTTCTCGTATGGTGGCGGGTCCGCGGGCGGGAGAGAGTGCAGACGCAGGAGAGAGTCCGGGTATAGTAGTAGTAGCATTCTGGCTATGCGACCAAGAGGGAACAGAATCGTGGTGTGGTGTGGTGCAGCCGCCGCCGTGCAGTTAGTTCTCAAGAGTGTGTGTGACACACGTGTTTCTGTGACGTAAAGGTGAGTGTTGACGTCTTGTAACTCCCTCTATATAAACACTGCTGCCACCAAGTGGTGGGGAGGCGTCGTAGGAGGGGGGTTACCGGCTATTGCATCTGTCAAACTTACTAACCAACGTCTCGAAACACATTTTACTTTTATGTTAGTGTCATTGGCTGAATGAGGTTATGTTGGTAACATCCTCACATATGTTTTGGTGATTTCTAGTGCTTATAATACACACAGTGCCATTTTGGTTTTCTCTGCTGCTTTCGTATAATGTATACAGGAAGTATTTTCTTCTACTCAAAAAACTGTCCATCATATTCATCAGAAATACAGGTTCATAAAAATTATTCCTTTTTATAAAATGTGTGTGTGCTCAAAAATTAAAAAAAAAAAAAAAAAAAAAAAAACCAAACAAACAAAAAACAAACAAACAAATAAATAGCGTGTGTAATTCCACCAAATTTCAGGCTTGCACTAAATTCTTCCCACCGCAAACACCCCTTTCGTAAAAAAAAATGTATTTTTATTTAAAAAAAGAACTATAATATGGATGTGGAACCTTCAGAGCTTAATTAAAAGAAGAAAAAATGAAGTGTGTGTGTGTGTGTGTCTGTGTGTGTGTGTGTGTGTGTGTGTGTGTGTGTGTGTGTGTGTGTGTGTGTCTGTGTGTGTGTGTGTGTGTGTGTGTCAAATCATATCACGGGACTGTCTCTCTTTATAAGGTTACTGGCTATTACATCTGTCTAACTTACAAACAAAACAAGCATGTACTTTATTCTGCCATTAGCTGATTTAGGTTATGTTGGTAACATCGTCACAAATGGATAGTTCCACATTTTGGTGATTTCTCAGTCGTATAACACACACAGTGCCATTTTTGTTTTCTCTGCAGCTTACTTATTGTGTACAAGCAGTATTTTATATCAAAAAATTGATTATTTCGTCAGAAACACGTATTTTGAAGTGCATAAAATATCATACCTATGAGCTCAAAAACGAAAATTCGAATAAATATCGTGCGTAATTCCACCAACTTTCATGGTTACGCCAAATTCTTCCCACCCCAAAACAGTCATACATTAAAAAAGTTATGTATATATTTTTTAAGAACTGTAATACAAAACTACAGATTGAAATACCACATGCTTAAGATACCTGTACGAAAGAAAAAAATTACTTCTTGAATGTTTTGTAATTGTTCTTTGTTCTATTGTAATGTTTAATAACTATAACACCATGACAGGCATTCAGGGCTTACTTTAAAAAACCTAGCACTTATTAAAACATAAAGCATGTGTCAAATTATAATGTCCTTCCTCTTCGTACATCGATACACATTAAAATTCTATATCAAGACGTCTCTTCTTCTTCTTCTTCTTCTTCTTCTTCTTCTTCTTCTTCTTTTCCTCCCTTGCATGAGTCCGTTATATCAAAACCAACTTGTTGCTGTGTGTTGTATCTGCATGATGAATGTAAGCCAAGTTCTTCTTGCTTGTTATTTAAATCATTTGTAAGGAAATATTTACAATATTTTTGAAACTAGTAATGTCATAACCAAGGACTCTGTAAACTGAAAAGACATGTATAAAATGTTTTATTTGAAACTACACAAGCTGAATATAAGATAAAAATGGATCCAAACCAGAATCAACCTCTTATACTACTGTTGTTATATTCATTTTTATTTTTTGTGACAGGTTCTAATTGGGTCTATATGCAAGCATGTGCTCTTATTTGTGACAGTATCTATTATCATGTAAAAGCTTCCCTGACGCCTGGAATGTTTTCTGTAATACACATTTTTTTTTTCTTTTCTATTGTGCCCTTCGACAGAAAGTTTCGCATTAATGAAAGGTGTGTGTGTATTGCAGATGATTGAAGTTCTTCTATTGTTTTCTATTTAATTAATAACTAATACCATCAGCAAAAAGGATGGTGACATGATTTTACATAGAGTTTATGTCCTTTACATACAAAATGTAAAGAAGAGGACTTAATACAGATCCTTGTAGTATACAGTATTTTAATATTTCTGCAGAAGGACAAAAAATGACAAGTTTTTTTCATGTTTTATTCATCCCTTTCTCTATTTTTAAATTATATCTTATGTTTGAACAATTTTGTTCATATCTACGACGTAAAGAGATTATTTTTATCATGACTGGGATAATACATTGTGTTAAATTTGTGACCCCTCTCTTTTTTCCCAATTGGTTTTTATTATAATCTCTCATTCAAAAACCTCTATAGCGTAGTATTTTTATATAATTTGCCTCCAATAATAATCATAATAATAATGATCATAATAATAGTCATCATCATAATAGTAACTTCATAAGTAAATTACTGTTAATACATAAAACATGGAAAATAATACACATAAATACATTATTTTCCTGAGCACACTTTTGCATTAAAATTCATACTTTACCAACCTGCTTATTTCATTTTTTTTTTTTTTTTTTTTTTTTTTGTCTTAAAGGAATTATCAATCACACACCTTTCTTCAGTCATTAAAACTTCAGTGCACCTATAGCTTCCGGAATCTGATAAAAGCACAATTTCCCCAGAAAATACTGACGTACAGTTATATGGGGTCCAGGACTTAATTGAGATATACATAAAATTTAATACATATTGCACAAACGCATGTAAATGCTTATTTTGTATATATTTTAATGGGTAAAGAACTGTGAAAAATTTCAAATATATTTGAAGTTATGCGAAGAAAAGGCTTTTAAACAAGTAGCAATACAGATGCCATAATAGCAACAAGTAAAAATATGAAAACTTATACTATTTAACTATCAAATAACCTTTCACGTTTGTGGACAGGCTTTCCAAGTATTGACTAAAGAAGTAGCAAATTTTAACATCGTAATGTTTTAAAGCAGACAACTGAAGTACGAAATATTTGAGGATCAAAATACCTGTATTTTGAGGTTATGTACCATTTCTCCAATATAAACTCAGAGCGTATTAACTCCATAGCGTACTAACTCCATAGCGTAATAATTCGAGCGTGCCAAGCCAACCGCTGCATCCTCTGCCTCCATCCATGTAGGACATCAAGGACACAGAGGATAGCAATGGGAACTGTTTGTGTTCAGCAGCCTACTTCCCATAGGCCGCTCAGGCGGGTTTGTCATACCTACACATGCCTCCTATTACAACAATTAGAAATGGTGCTGGTGTGGTGGCGCTGTTATCGCCTTTACATTCAACTAGTCTGTACGCGCTATCCACAACAGAGATAACTGCTGCATTGGCCGCAAGTAAACTACGTTAGAGGTAGGTATGTCCCGAGTTGTAGTTCCCTACTGCTCCGCAAGGACCACTCAAGGCTGAGTGCACTCCATACTAGGCTTCCTACTGGGACAAAATCCAATCGGTGGTAGCGGGAGTCAAACTTCGTGCCCTAGCATTGCAAGCAAAACCCCAAGGTTGGCAGCTCTCAAATTTACTAGTTAAAGTACACCAGCACCAATGTACTTCATCCACATCTTTGTAATTTAGTCGTTAGCTGAATAACTGAACTGTTAACATATGGTCATAATTGTAATGAATAGAAGACAATTTCTTCAAATGTACTTTTTATTGCATAGTGTTGCACAATGAGAAAGCTGTTTAGTCTATATTTGGCTTATTTTAATATTAGTCTTATTTTCATATTAATTAGCATTTAATAATAAAGTACAAGTATTTGCAGGTATGTGGATATCCTAAAAATATTTCAGTAGCATTGTAAGTGTTACTGCTTTGTCTTTTTGCCAACAGCCCGGTTATTTTATGTGGATCCTCCCCATTCTTTGCCACTGGGGCATAATTTTACTGCAGTCACTGAAATTCACATTTCCAATTTTTGACTTTGAACTGATATCCAATCACGGATATTTGAATCTCTTACATTAAGGTACTGTAACTAGGATACAAAAACCCGTTTAAGAATTACAGAAAGTATGGAGTATGTAGCAAAATAAATCATACATTATAGAGTTAAACTACAACATTGAAATACTTTACCTACACAAGAAAATCATATTTTTGTGTATGTCCTTGCCTTTTTATCTACATATGAAATATACGTATATACATAAATATCTTAAAAACCGAAGGTTGCATGAAAGTACATAACATTTTACTTCGTCTTGTTTATTTGATTACCCTCCTCGTGTGGAGGTCGATCACCCTCTAGAACTTACAAGCCTGCGCCTAAGGTCAGATGCCTGTTCGGAAACAGACGAACCTAAGGACCGGACAGACTGAAGACCGGCAGCAGGTGGATGAATGGAAAGATGATGTAGGAGTTGGTGGAATGAGTGGCGGGAGAAACCGGTAAACCCGCGGAAAGCCCGCCAAGGCGCCGCTTCGTCCATCATGAATACCACATGTGGGTCCCTGGGATCGAACCTGGGTGGTCATGGTGATAGGCGAACAGTCTAACCACTCCGCCAAGGTGCCGGCTCAAATGTTTACACTTACATATTTGATATCACAGAAGAGTATGGTATTTTTAAAAATATTTATTTACTATTTCATGTTCAACCTTTACCCCAATGGTGCTAAACGGTACAGAAATAAATACGTTTTATTGTTATCTCTTGTCGCAATTTGAAATATATAAAATAAGAAAATGCAGACAAAATCATTCGAGCGACATCTAAATCTATGTCCACATAGAAACTAACCTTCAAAGTAATTGTTTTAATTTTAGCTGCTACGCTTTGCTTAAAAACCATTCATGAGAGGTGTGAAATATTTTCCTACATTTACAAGTAGTTAACGCAGAAATAACAAAGGGTTACTTAGTGATTAGTAATTCTTTATAAATGCTGTACATTTTAGTACAGGTACAGTTTAGTACCTTAAACATAATATAATACATATTAATTGTTATGACATAATTTGTGACCTTAAAGGGTGGAGTTTCTAACACAAGTCTAATAAGGTTCTTTAAAATGCCTTAAATGCCCTAATAAATAAAAAATGCCTTATTCAAAATTATCCAAGGACCTAAATTTCGAGAAAAGAAGACCACTCCATAGGATGGTTTTGTTAAACATGATATATTAAGGTCACTTTAAACTCAAAATTATAATTCTTTATGTTTTACTTCCATGAATATCCTTAGCAGATGTTATGAACTTTTGTTATGCATCCTTTCACCTTTAAAATATTGAAAAAAATTGTTAAATATTGTGATTGAATTTTATGAAAATAAGATGATTAATTACCTTTAAATCACTTTTTTATTATTTATTTGTTCTATTCATGTTAGAAAGGGCCTAATTCATACAAACTCACACAAACGCATTCAATTTAATCTTTCTTACACAAAACACACAACAAACAACTAGAACGAACAGAGGTTACCTACTTGAATCCTAGCAACGTGACGTCAACCGCGGAACATTAAAACTAAGGAATGCTAGGAAGCTCGGCGATTAGCGTTGCATAGATGCTCCGTGCTCTGGTGGTGGTGCTCTGGTGCTGATGATGAAGTTTATGGACGTTCTACTACTTCGTCCTTATAAAATGGATCATGGCAAAGCTGGAGATGAATTTCAATATAAAATGAAAATACTAGCAAGAAGGTAAATATACATAAGTGTACCAAAGATGCAAGAACCAGACTTAAAACAAAGTTATAAAAAGCTCGAAAAGTTATGAAATTTTGATATTTAAACTTCCAAAAGTTTAGGTTCATGTTTACCAATGCTAAAATCTTTAAAACTGTTACGACCGCTTGTTTATCGTCCACCAGGAGCTCAGCAATTTTGACAGGCGATTTCAGAGTGTCTCAAAGGTGTGCTAGGGTAACACGTGACAGAACCACAAAAGGTTGTCGCACGACGAACAAGAGACGTAGGGTCTCCCTTAAAAAGGTAACCATGTGCAACATCACAGTGGCCAATGCGTAACCGAAGCAAGATCATTTCCTCGCAACGAGATACCCGAGAGAAGGTTATCCAGTTTATGGGAATTTCTTTCATGCTTTAAGCTTATGACCGCGGAGAGCTGACCACTCTTAGTGAAAACAATTTAACTCAAAGAAGAATTCTCATGTTCTGCTAGGAGATTGGCAGAGGAAACTGGTAAAAGGTTGAAAATTTCTTAGCTAAAGTCCGCCAAGTCAGATCAACTTTATTCAATTAGTCAAATATAATATATTTATTTTTCTTAGCTTTAACTTACACCTTAGATATGCACGTGCGGTCACTGACCCATGTACTAGTAGCAATCGTGGTGGTGTTGGTGGGGGTGGCGGGGGCGGTGGCGATATATGTGGGGACTCTTTACTTCAACTTAAGATATTTTATTCTAACCCTATCTCCTACTAGAAGTCCAGTGAATTGAATACTACAAGAAAACAGGCTTGAAAGTCCCATGTGTATAAGTGGAATCGAACCCAGAAACATTCCTTGGCCAGAACAGTAGCTGCCGCGCTGTACCCAATGCGCCACAGGAGGTACTACCCATGCTGCAAGTATCTGTGTAATGACTTTAATAATGTGACACCAATAAACATATCCATTAATTCAATACAATCCAATGCCATGCAATTCAATTAATCCCAATTCAATTCATCGAATCCATCCTATTCCAATCCGTTCCGTTCTGTTTCACCCACTTATCTACCTACCTGCTCTTATCTATCTTACCCATCCATCTACTTAAGTCGACACATTCATACGTAGTCAGGGCTTCTTAGACGATTTCTGAAGTTATTCAACAGGAGCGATGGAAGTGCTATTGGTTCTTAGTTTCGTCATCTGGGTTGAAGAGATGAACCAGCGCAGTGATATTACGCTCTTGTAGTCGCCAGTTTGGCAGTTTCGTATTTTTATAACATATTTGGCATAACGGTAACTATTAAGATGAGAGCGTTACATCGACTTACACGAATTTAATTACTGTGTGACTTTGCAGCAGCTGGTTGTATAAGTTATGCAAGTTGATTAAGATATCTTCGTCAGCCCGCCTCTGTGGCGTGGGAATAGCGTGTCTGTTTTGTGGTGCTTTGACCCACCTCTATAGCGCTTCTTTAAGAGATTCTCTGTTGGTCTACGGCCCAGAAAAAACATGATTGAAATGTCATTCTGACAAATGGCAAAAGGTATTGTAAGGGAAAACCTTTAATAAAGTGTGAAAAGCAAATTCGGCTACGAGTTTTAACCGTAGACTTGTCCATTAACAAATCTTCAGAAACGTGAGTTGAAGATTATTTGTTAGTATTATTCTATGTAAGCTTTCAAGCATTTTACGTGCGTGAGGCAGTTTCTCTAAGCTGATGCCGGGTGGTTATGCACTCTACGTGCTAGCCGAGACAGAAGACTGAAGCGTGAAGACGCTCCACGATGATGCGCCTGTTGGATGCAGCTTAGCTAAGCCGCACGTTAATGATGAATTGTTCTGGGCGCCAGTGAAGATTGTACCTTCACGATGTCTCGAAGCCCTCAGCTGGTTCTTTTTTACTTTCTCTACCGGTAAGTAGAGGACGTATTGTATTCCACCCAAAAATTCGATGTCGAAATTTCACCCGAAATATATATTTTGAGACTCCCTGAATCCAAAAAACAAGTATTTGTAGAAAAATGTCCGCGCGCGCGTGTGTGTCTGTCAGTCTGTGGACAAGCATAGCTCAAAAACGAAAAGTTGGTTAAAAACCAAAGTTGGTATTTAAGTTTAATGTCTTCCAAGGATGTGACACGAAGATTTTGACGAAAATAGCCCCACCCTAAACTACCCTTTACATGGAAAACTGTTCGAAAATTTTGATTCTCCTGAAAATGGCTCCAAGCATCTTACTAAAATGCCATATGTTTGAGATATTTTTATGACAAATGAAATGTATATCTTGAATTTTCTGGATATAGCCCCTGTAGTCGTATTTACCCTGGACGACTTTTGCATAACTGGCAAACTGTTAAGAGATAGACCAATGTTACTGTACAAAAAAATGTAAACTTGCTAAGATACACAATTTATATCTAAATAAATTTTGTGTAGAGTGAACCATTTCGAAGATATGCATTATTTGTGTGAGTTTTGGAAAATTTGTACTTCTGTCAAACATCGTTATTCAATCTTTTGTATCTTAACCGTGCAAAGAAAACGGAATTTGAAAGCTTTAAACATTTTACTATCGCTCAAAGCCTTCTATATTCCAATATTCTCCTTCCACCTACAAGGAAATAAGCAAATAAGATAATTTCTGCAAATGTTTATCTCAACTAACACAAAAGAAGATATAGGGATAAGACTTTGTAGGAATGGTTAGTACAAGAGTAGGGAAAGTCATGTGAGTGCAACACATCAGGTTTTTCTGGCTGTAGTCAAGTACTGAACTTCCTATCCCAGGGTATGCGTGGATGTGATTTTCAGAAAGGCTGATATGGATTCTTGCTATAAAGTCCGTTCCCACTAATTAAACGTTAGATGATGATCAAAAGACAGACTAACAACTCACTAATCGGTTAAATATAACTGGTACACAATATGAAGAATTAGAGGAATGTACTGTAAATTGGGGCTCTAATGACCTAGCTGTCGACGGGCCCTTAAACCCTAATCACTCACTCACTCACTGTACTGTAAATTGTGGCACTTGGTTTCAGTAAATAAGCCACACCGTTCTGCTCCTTAGATAGAAAGAACGCTACTCTATTCCAAGTGACAAAAGGACCCAGAAGTTCCAGAAGAAGTGAGGTCTGTCCAAGTTATTCCCCATAGTCTCCTCCTTTGCCATTAACTGCTTTCAAGGCCCCATTCATAGTTGCCAATGCCATGTTGAAACATAATTTCCACAGTGGTCTCTTAATTTTCACCCTAACTCTGTTTATGAAATTCTCAGAAATCCCCGAGATTTTACAGTCTACGCATGGTTATGTACCTGGGAACGTGGTTTTGCTTCCTTAATTATTCGCATCTAATTGCTCGGCGAATTCTACAGATTGGCCTAAGGAACCCAGCCCTTCCTTAATGACCTACTTAACCATATAAGTGGGCAATTCTCTTGTCTGACGAACTTTATACATTCCAACTTTATATAACATATTCCTCTGGTATTATTTGATTGGCTTCCTATAAATTCTATATCATAATTAGTTTTGATTATAATTACTTCATTTATTAATTCCATTTTAAATTATGTATGTGCTTAACCCATAATTTTGATGTGTATTTAAGGTTGAAATTCAGGATGATCCCCTTAAAACCAAAAGGCACATATTGTATGTTTTGATGAAAACACGCTGTTAGTCGAATGCGCTGTAATAATCATTGGTAAGTAGTTTACTGAGGGAAGAAGACACGGGTAGTGAAGATGTTTCGCAATGAAGAAATCAAATGTCTTGGCCTGAACAGATACAGAAAGCTCGGAAGGAATGTAGCTCTCAAATAAATGACACTTCCTTGAGGCGGTATATTGGGAGTTGCTTGTTAACAGTGAAAGATTAAGGCACTTGTCAAGCTAACAACGTTACTGGAGACTATGGATGTCTCACAAGAAAGAGATACATCAGATAACAGCCACATGTAAATATTTATAAAGCTACCAGTAGCTATACTAATGCTTTCACTTGTTACACTCAACCGTTATTATAATCGATTGTATTCCTTTCAGCGATCTGCGATCTTGATAGCTGCTCTGTCTTTCTAAGCCATCTCCCTCAAGAGCTTTGTTTTCCTACTTTGTACTGATGACAATCACGTATTTTAATTAGATAGAAGATGTTGATATCTTAATATAATGGTTGTTTTAAAAATAGGATGTGTAACATCTACATAGTCCCTATCCTTTATTTTCATACACCTAACTATTCTGACGAAACCATGATGTTCTAGCTACTTCATACGTGTTAATCAAGATAAAAATTTGCATACATAGATTCATTGCACATTACTTTGTATAAACAAATGGATAAAGGAAATCAAATCGATAGCCAGATGTTGAAAAGCGAGTGACCATGTGCTGGCTTTGAAATTTCATATATTTTTATCGATATTACAACAAACAAGGGGATAGATAGGATAGACAAGGTTCAGAAGGGGGACTTAGCACCTCAACGTGTAGAAGATCTTTTGAGTCTATCCCGGTAACAGGGCGCCCAACAGTCGGGAGCAAGGGATTCAGGATAGAAGGGTGGTGGGACCTTGAGGGAGGCGACAGCAGAGGTCAGAGTCCCTAACAACCAGGGTGGCGGCTCATACTCCGGCTCCAGGGGGAGGGCCTTGCTACTCTAGGCCTCTTGGGGTATTCAGAGACTCTTAGACCCTCCCAATCCGGAGGATGAGGATTTACAGACAGCAAGTTCTTGCTATGCCGAAACTCCCATTGATGCTTAGAACTCTCAAGTGAAATAAAATGAGAAGTGAGGTGAAGTAGAGAGACGGGAAATTCCGGGAATGTAGCTACTCTCATTAACTCAGGAGAATGTCGTTGTCCTTGAACGCGCAATCGTGCTGTGGAATGGGGAGTTTCTTGGTATTATGTAAACAGAGTAACACCAAAAGTTCAAAATTACTATCTACAAGGTAGTTGAACCGTAAGTAGTGCCAGTGTTTGTTATAATATTATATCGTGTGGTTCTTGAGTCTCCAATAAACATAATTAATTAGCGATATTATAGAAAGTATGATCATCATTGCTTTGTTTAGTGCAATGTTTAATGTATTACTGATGCTTTTTCACTTATTATTTATTGTCCTGGGAAGGAAAGGAAAAGTCACTTTTTGAAGCAGGATGTAAAACGTCAGAGCGAGAGGAATAAAGAATAGCGCGATATCTCAGGTTCATTGTGTCTACCATAAACTCATAGCTAATCTTCTGAGTTGTATACAATAATTAACATTTCTAGCAGTTGCCTAGCGACCCGGGGAAACACCAAAAAATTAGGGTGGGGCTATTTTCTTCAAAATCTTCGTGTGGCATCCTTGAAAGACATTAAACTTAAATACCAACTTTGGTTTTTAACCGACCTTTCGTTTTTGAGTTATGCTGTCCACAGACTGACAGACAGACTGACAGACTGACACACAGACACACACACGGATCTTTTTCTAAAAATGCTTTTTTTGGATTCAGGGGGCCTCAAAACATATATTTCCGGTGAAATCTCGACATCTAATTTTTGGGTGGAATGCAATACTTCCCCTACTTACCAGTAGAGAGTAAAAAAAGGATCACAAGAGAGGAGATAACTCGTCTTCCGTGATCTGGGCCTGACTTCCCTCGAAATGTCCCGTGGTCCCATGCCCTAGATGTACAAAAATTGTATATCACATTTCAAAATATTTTTTCTGAAAGTCAAAAGAATGCAAAGGAGTATATGTGCTATTTTTCTGCATCGCTATTTAAATTGTATTGTAACATACATATTAATGTTTCAACATTTCTGCATTATGTGGAACACCTAAATAGTCAGCTAATATATTTTTATGAAAAAAAAATGTGTAAGGTAGCGGCATGGAATTAAACGCTCGCTTTTAATGCCGATTGAGTAGCATATAACAAAGTGTTGAAATGCTTTAGATAAACATCACAAGATTTAGAAATTTCCCTATTGGTACCTTTAAGATGCTTTACAGATGGCGCATGACATTCTAAAATGTAACAACTTAAAGATATAACTAGGAATATTAAAAACGAAAAAGCAAATAAGGTTAATGCTGCAAAAGGGGATAAAGGTTTATACATAAACGAACTCTACTTTGTTTATGTACATATTTATGTATCTTTGGGGCTTTACCAGTTAGGTATATACAAACAGAAAATACATGCAGAATGAAGAAGCAAGCTGTTGACAGATGTCATGTTTTATTAGTCATAGGTACATATTTCTTAAACATATGCTATTTTAATCGAATTCGTCAGTGCCGTTTCAAGAAAATAAAAAATAATGAAACATTTTCCGCATAAAGAATAATTTGAGGTATGGAGATTATCTTAAAAATCTTCGCCTGGCATGCTTATACCATTCCATACTCAACTATGAAATTAGCTATTTGATATTTATGGACTTTCATTTTTGAGTATACAGTTTGTTTAAATAACGTTTTTGCGATTTTTCTTTTTTTCATTTTTAATGCGTTTCTGCAATTTCCTACTTGTTTTTCTGTTTTTATGGTAGATACACACATACACGCAGATTTACAAACACCCATGCTCAAGGCATTAATCGAACCGGATCCCCTTCACAAACTGTTCGGAAACAGACACACAGAAGCTAGAAAGAGATTATACATGCACACAGAGATCTTTCCAAACATGCTGCTTTTGGGTTCAGAAGACTTGAAATTTCGATATCGAATTTTACGTGGGTGGGCGAGTGAGTAAGTGGTGGGTGAGTGGGTGGGCAAGTGAGTGAGTGAACCATTAAGTGTGTGAGTGAGCGGTGGGCGAGTGAGTGAGTTGGTGGGCGAGTGAGTGAGTGGTGGATGAGTGGATGGGTGAGTGAGTGGTGGGTGAGTGTGTGGGTGAGTGAGTGAGTGAGTGAGTGGTGGGTGAGATTGTGGGTAAGTGAGTGAGTGAATGAGTATGTGAGTGAGCGGTGGGCGAGTGAGTGTGTGAGTGAGCGGTGGGCAAGTGAGTGGGTGGGCGAGTAGGCGGGTGAGTGAGTGGTGGGTGAGTGCGTGGGCGTGTGAGTGGGTGGGAGAGTGACTGGTGGGCGAGTGAGTGGTGGGCGAGTGGGTGACTGGTGGGTGACTGGGTGGGCGAGTGGGTGAGTGAGTGACTGGTGGGTGAGTGGGTGGGCGAGTGAGTGAGTGGGTGAGTGAGTGGTGGGCGAGTGGGTGACTGGTGAGTGACTGGGTGGGCGAGTGAGTGAATGGTGGTTGAGTGGGAAGGTGAGTCAGCAGTGGGTGAGTGAGTGACTGGTGGGTGAGTGGGTGGGCGAGTGAGTGGGCGAGTGAGTGGTGGGCGAGTGGGTGAGTGGGTGGGCGAGTGAGTGGGCGAGTGAGTGGTGGGCGAGTGGGTGACTGGGTGGGCGAGTGAGTGGTGGTTGAGTGGGAAGGTGAGTCAGCAGTGGGTGAGTGAGTGACTGGTGGGTGAGTGGGTGGGCGAGTGAGTGAGTGGGCGAGTGAGTGAGTGGGCGAGTGAGTGAGTGGGCGAGTGAGTGAGTGGGCGAGTGAGTGGTGGGCGAGTGGGTGACTGGGTGGGCGAGTGAGTAGTGGTTGAGTGGGAAGGTGAGTCAGCAGTGGGTGAGTGAGTGACTGGTGGGTGAGTGAGTGGGCGAGTGAGTGTGTGGGCGAGTGAGTGACTGGTGTGTGAGTGGGTGGGCGAGTCAGTGAATCATTGAGTCTGTGCGTGAGCGGTGGGTGAGTGAGTAGGTGAGCGAGTGAGTGACAGTGATATAAGCATGGCAGGCTTTTGACCACACCTAGTTAAAGTTGCAGCCCAACATTAGTATTTCACTGGCCGCCACTGATATACGTTTGCTTTTTCCGCAGTACAGTTAGACGTGCAAAAGGATGACGCAGGACAACATACCGCTCCAACCACACCAAGCTATTACCACATCCGGCATGTAACCTTCCTTCATTTTCCTTGTAGAAGCGAATATTTCAAAAAAGAGGTTTTAAAAATATCCAACCTGCTTCTTACGTCAACATACAGGTATCAGTTCTAATGGAGAATAGAATTGCAGTTCGCATGACTTTCATTTACATCCAGTTCATAAATCAATCATAGTTTTCTGCCCAAGGTAAGTCCTTCACCTGTATTTTTCCCTCTTTCCTCCTCATCTTCGCAAATGAACGATTTATTTTAAGACTGTTTACAATTTCTTCCACCAATTTTTTTTCTTTGTTGTTGATCACGCGCAGCACCGATCTTTTTACCCTTCTGTTTCATAAAGCTATTCATTATTTATTATGTTTGAAACTTCGAATGGTCTTTTCTTCTTCATTTCTGAATTATTTCATTTTCATTTCCCAACATGCAATTTCCGCACCTTTCTTTGTGACACTATGCACAAAACTATTCAATAATTTCGTTCTTAATTCTTGTTTCAAGGGATCAAACGTGATCTTTTTTATTATTGTTATTACAATCTTACTTTGCTCCTGTTAAAACAGCTCCTGTCACTGCTTATGACGCATCTTAGGTATTTGAACCTGTCTACTTGCTCCACTGCCTCATCTTAAATTTACAAATATATTCATCCAGAATATGTCTTAAGCTATAATTATCTATCTTAATACAGGAGTCCAGAAGTTAAGTATCTATTGCATAGAAATAGTGATGGTACTGGTAATGTTTGCTATGGTATCGGTTTATTAGTGGTTACTTTCAACATGGTCACCCTCAATATCACGACACAGTTCCCATTTTTCAGCAGTGGCACGAAACACATCCTGAAGCATTACTGGTGTTATGACAGTAGCAGCTTCTGTAATGCGGCCCCAGAGCTCCTGCATTGTGGTAATGCGTCAAGTGAACGCACACCCTTTGATAAATCCCCACACAAAGAAGTCCATCGGCGTGAGGTCAGGGGAACGTGCTGCCCACGACATGGGGCCTGCGCGTCCAATCCATCTCCCAGGGAAATGAAAATTCAGGAACGTGCGTACATCTAAGGCATAATGAAATGTTGCTCCATTTTGCTGAAAGTAAACAGTATCCAGACGACCATCCTGTATATGCTGTGGCAACATAAAATGTGTAAGTATATCTAGGTACTTTGCACCAGTAATGGTTCTTTCAGCAAAGAAAAACGGTCCATAAACCTCTTCACACATGTTGCCCATCCAAACATTAACCTTGGGAGTGTCTCGCATGAGTTCAACATGTTCCACAGGTGGTATGTTAGCCCAGATTACTCAGTTATGCCTGTTAACATGTCCACGCATGTGGAAGGTCACTTCATCGCTGAATAAGATGTGCTTCAAGATGTTGCGCTCTTCATTTGAACGAGCAAGTCTATGCACATGGCTACACGCTCGGCAAAATATTCTTCATACAAATGATGGAGAACCTGCAGATGGTACCGCCTCTTCTTTAAGATAAACCACAACATCTTGTGTACCGTCGAACGCGGAATGTTCAATTCCACTGGCAGATGCCGCACCGATTTCGGACTCCTTTCAGTGGACGTCCTGATGGCTTCAATCCTTTCAGTGGAGGTTGACGGATGTCCTCGTCCAGGCTCCGTTAGCAGCGCTCCAGTGTGCTTGAACTTGTTTATCAATGAGTGGATTGTTTTATCAGTGGGACCAATGTGATGGAATCTGTGGTTAAATCTCATCCGAATGTCATCATATTATGAGTTCATTAGCCTCCTCTTCTACGGTAAACATCCAGCGCACTCACTATGTAAACAATGAAACAAATGTTTAATTGATAGTATATGATTAATGCATGATATGAGGCAACCAATTACACCCACAATATGTTAAGTGTACCAACAATGATCTACCATAATTATATAACGTGATCATAACGTATTCATTTCTACAAAATAGATTCTTAATTTCTGGACAACCTGTACTATTGTTAAGTAGCGGCTATAGACCAAGCTTCGGAAGGTTGGCACCGGTTAGTCGGTGAATCAACAAAGATAACTAGCGCTCGCCCACCATAAACGCTAAGCGTGCTATCGTCAGGTAACCAAACTCTTTTGAAAGCTTTTCCCTCCACAGGATCCAGAACATTCTAGAATGCTTTGTGGAAAATTCGTCCTTTATATATAAGCGAGCACCCTCCCAAGTAAGCTAGTCATTGAGATAGTCATTGAGGTAGTGAGGCGTTTCTGGTGCAACACAAATTACTGTTTCCGAGCGAGTTTGTGCTGTTATTGCAGGAGATTCAATAAGTCCTGTGTTCGACTGCGCAGCGAGTGAACCACATAGAAGAGAAATTGTGCTGTGGGTATTTCATTACGCCGCGACTTCATAGCCAGAGTTGAACTACATCACGTTAACGAAGTGACAGGAGACCGCCTCCTCAGTGTGCTGGTGGTGCTCCTGCCTCTGGCGCGGAAGATCCCCATTACCGGTGTGAGAATTTTTCCCTACTGGGAGGTCTGGTCCGGGTGCACTCAGTCTCGTGATGTCACCTGGGACTCCATATTCGGCCACCGGGAACCGGAATGAAGACGATATGCTGGATTCCATCAAATCTTTTTGGATCTGACAAGGAAATCAAGGATCACTGACGAAGTCTAGGCATCTACTTGGGGAGCGTAATATGCCAACGCAGGAAGGCATCAGGCTGCGCCGTGGTCGAGTGCTACATCTCTTATTTTAGTAACCTTAGGTGTAACTTCTCGTATTTTACTATATATAAATATGGAAGCTTAGCTGCTGGAATTAAATAGGTTTGTGTGAGGACAAACAATGGTGTTTGGTTTTCTTTCTTTTTTTTTTTTTTTGTTTTTTGTTTTTTGTTTTTTTTTTTTTTTTTTGTTTTTCTTTCAGTTCATCGTTACCATGGGTACAGTTTTGTTGAATGAAACATTAGCAATTTTATTCATAGTTCTGTAAGAAATTGTAAATTTCAAATCATGACTCTATCACTAAATAGAATACAGATGATTCAATACTATTGTGAAAGCAAGGGGAGCGTTTCTCAACGTCTAGATCTCTTAATTTAAGAGTAGGCCTATGATCCATTCATAATTATGGAGATTTAACCAGGAAGTTTGAGGAAACTGGTTTTGTTACTCATAAGAAGAAATCTGGAAGATCAAAGCTAATCAATAATATCACTGTCACAGAGGTGCTGATGAAGTAAGTAGAAATAATAATTATGGAATTAGAAGTGTTACACTACTTCAGATGTGTAATACCACAGTTTGAAGAATTCTAAGAAAACAACTTAGACTGAAACCATATACGTAATCTGAAACAAACTTTAGTACTAAAAGAAAGTGATAAACTGGCTACATATGACTTTGTTTTATTTATGCTAGCATAGATTCAAATTAATAATGATTGGATGAACAACGATTTTTAGGGCAGACTAAGCACACCTCTCTAAACGGTGTAGTTAGAACAGCAATTGCAGAATTTTGTCACAAATTGTCCATCAAGTTTTAATTCAAGGTGTTCATTATTTCAAAGTTACTGTATGGTGTGGCTTCAATTTACAATTTATAATTGGTCCTAATTTTCTTGAAGAAGACAACAATGGAATAAGATAAATTTATTACTGTAAATGGTGAGCGGTATGGTATGCTACAAACCTTGGTCATACTTAGGCTGAAGTATCAGGATATGGACGTCGTCCTAATGTTTTATAAACCCCACTTTTTGCCCACTATGTGACTTTTTTTTTATCTCAGATATTATGTTTATAACGGTTTAAAGTTTAAAGCGGCTATTGGAAGACCCTATATATAAGATTTTTTTATTCGTTGAAACTTTTTTTGATAAATTTGCATTTTGACCATAGCCTAAACATGTAAATTTTGATCATGATGCAATGTTTGAAATGTTTTCTAACTTTTGAAGTAGCCTATACCTTCCAGACATCGGAAAATAATTTATTTGATCATCCTGAAGCCGGAACGGCCTAGCCTTGAATGGCAAAACAAGAACAACGATAATTTAGGAAGTGAAGTTTTATGACAGGCGTTGCTCCTGGCCAGGTACCCGTGTACCCTTGGATGTAGACGGACTGCTTACGGGCAGACGCACCTTTAATATACGGCGTTCTTTCTTAATAAACTATTTACTTACAGTACCTTAAGTTGGAAGTTTTTTGCTGCCGGTATTTGATCCACTTTCCCCACCCATTCCATGAAATGGAGCGTCATCTGGAGGTACTTTGTCAGCTGTGGGGTTATATCATGTGATCAAGTGATCAAGTTAGATTCGTGCACCATGTAGGTAGGTGTTACTTGCCTCACAACAGAAGCATTATGCATACAGGAGAGTCGTAATTCGGGTCTTTATTCTTGAAAAACAATTAACAAATGGATTAATTGTATTACAGGATTAACACCTTGCTGTGCCAGGGCTCCCAATTAAAACTACGTATACGTTTTGGTTTCTTTTGTATGTTCTTTCGTAGTGTAATAATTTATAATGTTTGTGTGTTAAGGT